>OX459013.1:1410086-2810172 GCA_949774965.1 Diarsia brunnea | reverse complement strand
TAATCACTGGCAACACACACTGATCGGTCATAGACTTTCGTCTTGAGACACTGAGGTAAGTTGGACGAGACGATACCGCGCAACTTAATAATCGTCCACAACTTCGAGTGTAGAGTCTCCGATCTTGATAGGAGTGGGTGTTACATGAACATTCAACATAACCTTGGTTTTGTCCATGTTCATTTTAAGACCCACTCTTCTGGAAGCTACACTGAGGTTCATAGCATTATACTGAGGTCCTCCATGGTGGCTGCGGGTTGTTCGCAAGAGATACCGCGGCCTCGACATGAAGGGCTAAGAAGGAACATGGGTGGTTTTTAGACAGTAGAAGTCTGACACTTCCTTTCGCTCTGCCCAAGAGCGGGAGGGATTATTTGATGATTTTCCACCCGCCAAAAAAAAAAAAAGTGACGAAAAAAAAGGGGACTTTTTTTTGTTTGCCGACGATATAGTGGTCATGGCTGAGAGCCATGACCACTATATCGTCGGCAAACCGAAGGTAAGTGATGTACTCGGCCTTGTCGCTGTTGCCAAGTCCTCTCCAATCCAGAACCTTGAACAGTTTTGAATTTATTTTAAAAAAAACCTTGCCCCACGTTAGGAATTTCTCCGCTATCGTGGGTGCGTTCACAAACATTTAGGCTCACATACACAAATACCCTTGACTCGAAACAACTAAATGTGGGCCTTACCAATATTTGTTCCGTTCGGGAATCGAACCCGCGACACGCAACGCAACAGTCCAATCGCTCAGCCACTGCGTCAACCGTGCCGTCATCTTATATGACGTCTCCCTGTCTCACACTGCGCTGCAGAAGGATAGATTCCGAGGTCGGGTCCTGAAGTTGGACTGACATGGTGGCGTTTTTGTCCAAACACTTCAAACACCTCGATGTACTGGTAGAGATCAGAGTTTGCTAAATATGTATTGTCCTTCACCTTTGCAGTGGTTATCAAATAATACCGTTTAGATTGCGCTTCCTTAAACACCTTCAATATTTAGGGGGTAGCGATTTTACTCAGAAAAACCATCTTTCATCTTTTTTTCTTTTTTTTAATGTAGTGTGCTCATTCACTTATCGATTCGATTCTTGGGTTCTACGTGTTTTCCTGATTGTTCTTTACATGCTTTTTCAGGATGCTCCAGCAAAGATTTGTCCGACCAGAACATGGCAACTTACTGCCGCGTGGCGACCGGCATTTACGAAGCCACCGCGTCTAGCCAGCAGTACCAGAATCCAAGGTATAAACGTTCAGTCCACGGTGTTTTTATTCACATGAAATAAAAGTTAAATTCCATCATTATTTCCAGATATAACAACCCATCGGCCCCGACTTTCAGTTCACCGCCTAATTCCCCTCTCGTTGGCCTTATCTTTGATCCATCTTCACCCAACTACAGCGGTGCTGGCATGATAGGAGGACGATCCGACAACGAAAGACGATCTCAGAGCTCCTGGTCTATGTCCAACCAAGAACCGATCGGCACTGGTGCCAAGAAGAAAATAGTAAAAAGTCAAGATAAACGCAACTCATATAATAACGACCCTCGATATCACGAGAGATACAAGGATAACTCTGAAGGAGACCGACAGCGGAAGGAAAGGAACTTAACTTCAGAGTCCACTACTAGCCTCGATTTCTTTGTCGAAGGAGAGAGAATGGTGTCTGAGCTGTGTAACATACCCGACTCGCGAGCAGATTCCAATAAACAGAAACAGAATCAATATCAGAAACAAAGTAATCAGGATGAAGACAAGAATAAGCCTTCCGTATCATCAGAAGTGTTGCTCACTGCGCTAGATAAGATTGTAATACATGATCAAATTCCAAATCAAATCGTTCAACTGGCTGTCGAAGCCTGCACTGATGCTGAAAATATCGCAATAGCTCATCACAATAGACCGTGTTTTAAGAATATTCACTCCATTTGCGCAAAAACTAGATCGAACGTACAAAAACCAGACAGTGCTGTCGCTAATCTTCATTCTCAAGGCATACCTTGGGTTATCAAAAACTTTATTTTCTCCTTTGTCAGAATTTTAGATGGCTGGAAAGGTGTCAAAGAACTACTCAGTGAGAAGCACGACACATTTTCGAGAATCGAGAACAAATACTACAGTCCCAACATAAGAGAATGTTTTGTACAATGGCAGGCTGTTACCAAAGAAATGTTAACGCATATCTATAAAACATTTAAGTGCCTTGATCATGGCTTTACTATGGAACAGAAAAGTTTTACACACAACTACTATTCCACTAACTCGGCCGCACCAAGGAATCAAAATCAGAATAAATTCCAACCAGCTAAATCGCATGCTAGCACTCCGAGGCCCGTCAATGCTTCTCCGCAGCCGTTCAACGCAGTTCAACCGCCATGGGTGCAGAACCAATCACAAGCAGCTTCCCAGAGCTTCAATGAAGGTCCATGGCCTGCACGATCAGGAGTCTCGTATAAGAAGTATCCTGTCGTGCCGCCACCAAACTCTCATAACTTTTACCCATTGAACGACCAAACTGAATTAGACAGCTACCAGAAGACACCGTATAAATGTGATCCGTGTAGCGTCCGTGAGTCAAAGCCACGTCAATCATGGACTATCACTAACGTTCCAGATTTTCGCGCTCTTGAAGGTATGTGCCATGCTGAGCAACGAGAACTGTACACTCAATTGAAACATAAAATGGATGCAGAGGTCGGTAAAGCACCACCAGCCCAACCGCTTTTAGGAAACATGCCATGCGATTTGTTGCAACGCAGAGACATGGAATTGAAAGCTAAAATGATTCCTTTGAGTCATGTGGAAAAGACATTGATACCGAGTATGGCAGCGGCAGCCGAGATGAGGGGCTGCTATGTACAGAAAAACAACAGCTGTGGCGACACAAAGGAAGAGGCCGATTTTTTTGCGGCATGGGGTCAGATGGTCCAAAAAGAACCTAGCGATTTTTTAGCTCATCAAACTCACAACATTCCAATCCCATCAAATGTTGTGACGATTTCAAACAATATCTCTGGCCCCGTACAATTCCTAGACCCAGAAAACGATGAGTTTCACGAAATGTCAAAAGTTTATATGAAGCCAGGCAGTTATAAGGTGCCTATAAAGCCTGCAGATCCAATTTCTCCATTTGTGCAAGGCACCGCTCAGGATGCAGTGTACGACAACGCTGTGGGAGACGACATAGCACTTAAAATGAAAGTTCCATTTCCGCCTGTCACATTAGCACCACAACCAAAATACAACCTTGAATCGTGGCCCTGTTTAATGTCCAGGCGCACAGACGATATCTTTGGAGAAGATCAAAGGATGATGTCTCGACATGGGATTCCCTGCTTGGATATGAGGGCAGCAGACTCGCTTAATCTCCTAAGTTCAATGACATCGGACCGTGCTTGGGAAGCGGCCAAACAGTCTGCACCCAAACTAATGGATTTTATTCATGAGGGTTCTAAGTCAGACACGGCCCGATTATATGACGCGTTGGGTCTAAGTGCTAGTGACGAGTTCTCTGAAGATCTGAAACAAGTCAAACTAAGTATGGAGCATAATGACGCGTGGTCTGCCGCCGGGCTTAATCATTTCATGTCCAAAGATCTAACTTTTGTATGGAATCAACAATCAGCCAAAAATGACTATATTCTAAGCAAGAATCAAGATCAATCAATTTTTACAGATGATACAGTTAAACTGCTTGATTCTGAAACCAAATTACTTGATCAAGACGAACCATTAGATGTCCCTGACTGTAGAAATGACAAGGATAAAAAGGAGAATACACGGTGTCCTAACTTTGACCAATCCGGCAATTATGTACGAGATGAGAATCATAAAAAATCGGGTGGAAAACCAAAAGTGGCCGTGTCAGGAATGTGGTATCACCCTAAGAAAAAGAAGCCTCTTCCAGCTAATACAGTTAAGAAATTTGAGGCCATTGTTTCCAATCTATCTCAAATCAACGAAGCTGCTTTTATTCTACATGATATGGACATAAAAGTGGTAAGTGTTTGGATTTTTTTACGATTGTAACTTGTAAGTAGTAAGAGTATAGTGTGTATAAACCTGCTCTAAAATATTACCTAATATTTTCAGGCTCCAAGATTCTACGAAGTTGTAAAATATCCCATGTGTCTCCATGATATATCGACGAAACTCAAGAATTCATCTTATAATGAATATGAGCAGGTCGTACAAGATTTTAGACGAATTTTCAACAATGTGCGACTTTACTTAAAGGTAACATACTAAATATTAGTTAGTTATACTCGTGCACGAAGCAAAAGGAGTATGGAAGGATCGTAGAAGGCATTCTGTAGTTTCTGCTTCGCCATGAGAGAAAGACATGAGTTTATGTACGTATAAAATAAGTTAAAAAATGTACTCAAGTCTTGGTACCGGTACTAGTAAATTCTTATTATTTAAGAGTTTGTGTTAAATGCAATGGTATTCTTTATTTACAGAGCTGTCCAGATACGTCGATGAAAAAGAACGTAAATAAAATTTCGAATGAATTTGAGAAAATGTTGAACGAAGAGTTTCAAACAAAATGGGAGTCCAAGTCCAAGTCCCAGGACGTCATCGAATCTCAAAGTAACAACAAGAAGGATGAGAAAGGTTCTGAGAACAACAGTGCCGAAACTAAACACGACGATAATAAGAAAACCGATCCTAACACAAGTGTAGATGATAAAAAGTGAAACGGCCATGTGTTCAGTATATCTTTTGGTGAGGCTCTGATAAAAATCTTCCTGTCATGAGGAACTCTTTCGCCATTTAAATTTTTGGAGTATTATTTTTTTGTTTAACCTTTTTTTATTTATATATTTATTTGTTTCAACGACGAGGTCGTCCAACAGATGGTTGGTTACCCACGTAAAACATGCGATCATCATTCTATTTAGTACGATTCCGAAACTGGTCGATACTATGAACAGATTTAAAATAAGCAACCTCTAGTCAAATAGAACATTATGTTTTAAAACAAATGTCAGTGACGTTATCAGAACTTATAATAAATAAGATTATTAATTTAATATGTAAGTGCTTGCCAGTTTTTTCGAATGGACTTTATTAGCCTCTGAACGGAGCAAAACTCGATTCGTTCTCTATATGCTTTTTCGTCTTATTTCCTTGCTCGATTAGTTTGTAATTTTGTTTTGTATAATATTTCGATTTTCTTATTTCTTCCAATGCTTCTTTATATGATAATTATCCGTATTGATTTAATATGCAGAAAAACAAATTTATGTTTTGATGCGACGTCAGTTGTTATTTAGTTTGTTTGTACCACGACACCCAGACACTCGACAACAATGCTGTCCCATATCTGATGCAACTATCACGCCGAATAGCTCTTAGTTCTTTTTATATCTCTATCTGTGATGTATGTTTAGGTAAAAGTTGATAATTTGAATCGTTTTTCACGCTTAATTACTAGTTGTACGGTTCTCTTGAAACATGTAAATAGAAAAGAGTAGATATGTATAAATTGAACCTAAAAGTTTAAGTTGTCGTGGAAGCCCTACGCCATGCCATTAATTAATAAATGTACATTGATATTTTACAGAAAATGGTTTTTAAATTATTTAATAAAAATGTTATTGGGTAGTAAGAAGTTCGATTAACGTATAAATAACAGTTAAATAAATGATATTATTTTTAAAAAGTTAGAATTTAACTTCTTACTAGTCGACCGTTTCATTCAAAACTTAGTATTATATTTATATTAATATGTTATGTCCGTGCCTCAGCATTTTTATCCAATTTGTTTCGTTTTGTGTTCCACTTTGGTCTATAAATTATTTTTAAAAGTAATTTTTTTTAAATAAATTTTTGAGTCCATTTTACCTGCCATAGAAATAAGTGAATTGCTTACGACGTCAACGTTATGTATGTTTCGGTAGTAATACAGGTGGGTTATGTTAATAAATTCTAAATTTCAAAATTGACGAGCGACGTTCGAGTTAATTTTAAGTATTCGTTAAGTTGTGATTTATTATTTAACTTATTTACCTAAAATTATGGCAAGGAACTCCTATGATAATAAAAGAGTTGTTTTTTATTCGGTCGTTTACATTTGCTCCTGCTCTACCCAGTTCCCCAAAACTCTTCACGATGATTCCCGATGTCCACCACCGGCTTGTCCACCAGTGGTGGACTGTGACACAAATAAATTAAAAAAACTCTGTTCATCAGATGGTTTAACCAACCAGTGCAGATTAGGGGCCACGTCACGTCTTTCAAATTTTTGGTTCTAGGACACGGATATCCCGGTCGACTATCAGACACTTATTTTCTCGAAAGCCTGATTCACTTGGCCTACATTTATCGTACAAATTCCTGACGTAGACGAAGTAAATTCTACATAAACTTACTCACATACGCACATGGGCAGTGATTTTTATGACCTTTCCTGCCTCCTAATCGGGTCTTTCTTTTTATTGTGTAGTTTGCCCTTGTGGTGTCAGAGTTTCTATGACGCCCGACGGGCCTCTGCAATCGGGTAAAAAGTATATTCATTGAGTCACTTTTCAACTGAATGCGACACATTGATGAGCCATGCATTGTACCTTATCCTGTTAATCATAACCGCATAGTACGTGCTTGGCATATTTTTATAAACCCTTTTTTTATGATGCACCGTGACATCGTGCATGTCGTCCGAGAAGGGTTAGGCAGAGGTGGGTAGCAACATGCACCTGTGCCAGTTATGACATTTTGTTATAAATTATAATGTCTAAAATTTACCACAAAAAGAAGTGACTTGAAGTGATTCATAATTTTATGTTGCATTGCACCTTTTTCTACCTACCGTACCTTTGTGTGGGGTTAGGAGGGTGAAAAGTACTCTATGACTTATTCTCATACCTACCTACTGAATACACACAATTTTTTTATAAAAATCGGGCAAGCCGTTTCCGAGGAGTATGGCGACTACAAGAATCCCGATTATCCGGGATTCTTCTGTAGTTACAATAAGGTAGGTACATGTGTCACACATGGGATCGAGTGTCCAATCATCCAATGCAGTGTATGTCGTCACGGTTTTCCGACAAACACTTAAAAGTCTTGCGCAAACACATTTTTGGAACCTTAGAATGTACTCTACAGAAGTAGTAGTATATACATAAAAGGATGATATTACTTACATCGAGTTAGTGGACAATTGTATTAGTTTTGAACAACAGTGCTTAGAAATTAGAACTAATGCAATTTATTGCTTAGAAATAAGAACTAGTGCAATTTGGATTTATTACCATAAAAATGTAAGTATAACCTTTTTCACTTTCATTTTATTTCCCTCCCAGTAGGTGCTCTTTATTTTTAATAAATAATATAGTTTAAAAAGCCAATAAAAACACGCTTTCTCGTATTTTTCTCAGTAACAAAAAAAACATGGGAATGCATAAAAAAATACTAGTCTGACATCTTTGGGATTTAAAATGCTGTCACACGAATTTTAAAGCTATCAGCAGTTGGAAACCGGGGAGTGAATCCAATTAAACTTCGAAGCACTTGAACATAGTATGTGCGTGTGAACTGAGGGACCAAAAAGGAATACGCGAAATGAAAATCGTGTCTAGCAAATCACGAGTCACCCCTTTGAAGCCATGTAGTATTCCTAGATTAGATTTGGTTTTGTTCTAGCCTAAGAAAGTCAGTAAAAAATACTACCATTTGAAAAAGCGCCTTTCTTTAATAGTTTAATAAATACAGTCCATTCTCACAATAACATATATTTAGTAGAAGACTTAAAACAAATGTAGAACAAATCCGGGGAATTTGTAATCAAATATATTAAAAACTACGACCCATAAAGTGTGGTCCCTCAGTTCTCACAGACGGTTAGCCAGATCTCGGAAAGTATCTTAAAAAAGAAGGTTTTGTGAATACAGACATTTAGTAAAGAATTTGGAAAGATATTCACAAAATAACAGACCACAAAGCATTAAAGATAAAAAAAATATAACGACTGAACTGTGGTCCCTCAGTCCACACAACAAAGATAAATATTTTAGTGAATATTACTGAATTAAACTAATAAAACCGTTCTTTTTCTACATAAAGTTTTAGAAGAAGTCTTAAAACATATCGTAAAAAAAAATGAAGCCTAAATATCGAAGCATTTTGAAGATAGCGATGATTATTACTGGTCCCTCAATCCTCCACTCCACTGACATATGTGCATGTGCTAGCTGCTGGGCTATAGGAATATCAGAAAGTCTAGTGTACTTAACTTTTAGTAGAAAGTTTCTTCTAAATAATAGGTATCTAAAATTGTGCATTTCTTACCTCTTAGCTGAGATAATATTATTTCTTTAATTCTATGAAAGTAAACAGAGCAGTGTGACCACACAATAAAACAAAATGTAGACAGTCCTTTTATACTTTATTTAATATAATTTTCATTTTTTAGACAAAACGAAAACAAGGTTGTACGGTTCCCGTCGGGGTTGCGGGTTGTTCGAAAGAGATACCGCGGCCTCGACATGAAGGGCTAAGAAGGAACATGGGTGGTTTTTAGTCAGTAGAAGTCTGACACTCCATTCCGCTCTGCCCAAGAGCGGGAGGGGTTATTTGATGATTTTCCACCCACCATAAAAAAAAAAAAGGATGTACGGTTCCCGTCGGGGCTGCGGGTTGTTCGAAAGAGATACCGCGGCTTCGGCACAAAGCGCTAAGAAGGAACATGAGTGGTTTTTAGTCAGTAGAAGTCTGACACTCTCCGTATTCTCTCTCTCTCTCTCTGTTTGTGCAGTGTGGGTGTCTGTGAATGTGTGCGATGATATGGTGTATGTCTATTTGTGACTAACTGCCTAACTGACACTAGCAGGGGGTTGGAGAACACGCGTTTGCTCCAGGATTGTAATTATCTCTTTTTTAAGACGGTTCCGTGTGGTATTGAAGGAGTCGAGTGAAGGGAATTTGTCATTATATAGGGTGTAAAAGTACCCTTAACAAAAACGAAGGGCATTTGTTCTCCCCACCACTGCGATCATTTTTTGTTCTAGACCATACCTGGGAACCTCCTAGTTACGGAAAAATTAGGAACTTTGACCCCCAATATCTATTGGGGGTCAAAGTTCCAAATTTTTCACAGCTGTTTTTGTAAATACTAGTATTTCAGGTTTTAACTTTACTTAAAATATCTCCATGACCCGTTTACTATTCAAAGCATTAACTAACACAATGTTTTATGAGTGCTACTTTGAGTTTTACCGTAAAATGTGATTTTTGACCCCAAAAAAAGTCATTTCCCGGCAAAAATTTTTGCGTAGGGGTACTTGGTTTGATGTACAGAATGCTTGGTTGTCGTATGCGTGAAGGGTTCGTTTACATCCTGTATAATGCGGGTAGACGCAAAAAGGGTGACATCTTCAAATAATCGGTGGAGGCCGAAGGGACTGCTAACAGGGAGGTATGTCTGGTACGCCTGAGTGGGAAAATGAAATGCTATAAAAAAAACTAGGCCTTCATAATCTTTCTTTATACTGCCTAACGATATCACTGTTTTCTGAACGAGCTTCTTTTGCTGCTGTGATGATCATTATTTCAAAATTATTGTAAGTACGTAAGTTTTTTTTTTGCGGCTTAGGAAAGCATCAATCTGTTGATATTTAGTCGATTTTATTATGCAAAAATTAATCTTTGGTTTTCTTTATACTGGCAACACTGTCACCAAACGTCTGTTATAAAAAAGACGGTTGCCTTTAGTCTCTCTCTCACTTCTATCGAAACTGTGCTAGGAGGCAGTTACCTTTCTTGTGGGTAATTTTATATTTGAATAATAAACGAGTCAATGTTCATCGTATTTAAATTCAAATTGCTGATGTTTTCTTGACACCCATTTCCTATACAATCATCATCGAGGGGTAGGCAGTGTCAGACTTCTACTGACTAAAAACCACCCATGTTCCTTCTTAGCCCTTCATGTCGAGGCCGCGGTATCTCTTTCGAACAACCCGCAACCCCGACGAGAACCGTACAACCTTGTTTTCGTTTTGTCTAAAAAATGAAAATTATATTAAATAAAGTATAAAAGGACTGTCTACATTTTGTTTTATTGTGTGGTCACACTGCTCTGTTTACTTTCATAGAATTAAAGAAATAATATTATCTCAGCTAAGAGGTAAGAAATGCACAATTTTAGATACCTATTATTTAGAAGAAACTTTCTACTAAAAGTTAAGTACACTAGACTTTCTGATATTCCTATAGCCCAGCAGCTAGCACATGCACATATGTCAGTGGAGTGGAGGATTGAGGGACCAGTAATAATCATCGCTATCTTCAAAATGCTTCGATATTTAGGCTTCATTTTTTTTTACGATATGTTTTAAGACTTCTTCTAAAACTTTATGTAGAAAAAGAACGGTTTTATTAGTTTAATTCAGTAATATTCACTAAAATATTTATCTTTGTTGTGTGGACTGAGGGACCACAGTTCAGTCGTTATATTTTTTTTATCTTTAATGCTTTGTGGTCTGTTATTTTGTGAATATCTTTCCAAATTCTTTACTAAATGTCTGTATTCACAAAACCTTCTTTTTTAAGATACTTTCCGAGATCTGGCTAACCGTCTGTGAGAACTGAGGGACCACACTTTATGGGTCGTAGTTTTTAATATATTTGATTACAAATTCCCCGGATTTGTTCTACATTTGTTTTAAGTCTTCTACTAAATCTTAGGATTTTCATTTCGCGTATTCCTTTTTGGTCCCTCAGTTCACACGCACATGAACATAGTTACAGGTGAAGCTAATAAAAATGTGTTAAAATAAACCTTTTAAGCCCACCTAAGAAAATACGGACTACGCTCTAGCGCTACGAAACTACGTTATTTTTTGTAATTTAAGACTATGGTGTCTAGATTTAGTAGTTTTAATCCCATTAGCCTGTTTGGTATTCCATCTAAGGAGTATATTTGGTCAGTAAACCGCACGCATTTGGAGTTCGCGGATTGCTAGCAGATCACTTTCAATCATTTCAACTAGCAACCCGCGAGCAGGGTAACCGCACCAGTATTTGAGTATGAGAGAGTATTTGGAGCTTCACTTTATTTTCATTCAGTCGTCTCGATAAATAACAAATTGAATCAAAAGTGAATGTGAAAAAAACATTATCTGGGGTAAAACATCTGAAATTAGCTTAAAGTCTGCTTCATTATTCTCCTAAAACTATATCTTTATAAGCTAGCTTTTCTTTAGCTCAAAATAAGATACTAAGTACGCGCCAATACCCAAAAAAATCATAAACATCAGCTTACCTCAATAAAATTAATAATATATGCTTTGATGATCACTTTACAAGTGTGAGTATATCATTACACGATTGGTCGTTGGCACAGATAATATGTATAATGCTACGCTTTCATTAGCTACTTCTTTATTTATTAGCTAATTATTTAGTCACGATCACCAACGAAACAAAAACAATATCATCTAAACTACGTTGTCTCCACTACGCCCATTGGCTACGCCCCAAGTTCTCGTAGCACGTAACCGAATACAATGACATTTTAATGACATTATTTTAATAGTCAATTGTTGGGGCAGCCACCTTATTATGGAGATCGTAACTGTTTTCTAGCCACCTCGTCGGAATATCAATAAGTTTATCGGGGATTGTACGCGGACGCGATAATGGACTCACCATAGATATTTATGTAATCATACATACTCAAACTCACGTCTTTTTCCCTTTTTCATTCGAGAGTTTTTAAACCGCCCATGGGCCTTGGCTATATATTGGGTGTAAAAGAACCCTTAACGCAAACGAAGTGCACTTGTTCTCCCCACTACTGCGATATTTTTTTTGTTTTAGACCATACCTGAGAACCTCCTCGTTACGGAGATATTGGGGGTCAAAATTTTTCACAGCTGTTTTTGTAAATACTAGTTTTTCAGGTTTTAACTTTACTTAAATTACCTCCATGACCCGTTTACTATTCAAAGCATCCACTAGCACAACGTTTTATCAGTGCTACATTGAGTTTTACCGTAAAATGTGATTTTTGACCAAAAAAAAAAGTCGTTTCCCAGCAAAAAGTTTTACGTTGGGGTACTTAGTTTGATGTACAGAATGCTTGGTTGACGGCTGTGTGATGGGTTGATTTACACCCTGTATATGCCGTTGAGAAATATCTCTTAGGCATGCTGGTTTCCTAGCGATGTTTTCCTTCACCAAAGCAAGTGATAGTGTGGTAATTATAAAATACGTACATGAATCCGAAAAATCAGAGGTGCATGTCTCAGGTTCGAACTCCAGATGGTGGACACCATCTGGAGGTGGGTGGTGGTGGGTCTGGTATGGTGGTGGGATGGATGGTGGTGGTGGATGGTGGATGGTGGTGGTGGTGGGTGGAGATGGTGGTGGATGGTGGTGGTGGTGGTGGATGGTGGTGGTGGTGGTTGGTGGATGGTGGATGGTGGTGGTGGTGGTGGTGGTGGTGGTGGTGGTGGGTGGTGGTGGTGGTGGGTGGCTATCACTGCTATTTTTTCATGGGGTAGGCAGAAACTACAGAACGCCACCTGCTACGAACCTATTCTTTTGGTTCGTTCATGTTCACTCATCAGGTCACACACCCTCGCAGGTTCTGAGTTTCCACATTACCTCTCTGAAGAACCTCACTAGCAAGGTTAGGTGTTCAGGCAAACAACCTCTACCTTGTAAATCCCTCTTGTTAGTGACCTTTCACTCATCCTTGACCAACATAGACAAATCATCTAAACTCATCATATTGCAGTAAACGAAGTACTTCTTGTGTCGACATAATCTGATTTCCCTTTAGGTCGCAGAGGTCAGATCAGAGTTACGGTTTTTGCGATGTTGAGCGGTAAATCTGAATTTACCACATTAACTATAGAATGAAGACACTACAATGCGTTTCTTCATCTAAGACTCACTTGGACACAAAATTGACTTGGGAGATGATAAAAAAACGAACACTAAACTTTTAAAGAACAATCTTTTGCCCGTGAAATAATATATACCTACCCACCCCAATGTCCATTCGAAATATTATTATTATTAAAACATCGTGAAGAAACAAGAAACAATGCCTGAAAGGTATTTATCGACGGCATATAAAGCCAAGTCAGAGACTCAAAAATATAAAAATTCAGCATGAAAACTCTGTCACTAAAAAAAGATAGATTCTAAAATTAAATATTGATGAAAGTTTTTTTTATAAATCGATGGAGTAGTTTCAGAGATTACTTCCATCATCAAAAGTTGAATACTTTTCCCTCTCTATTTATTATAAGTACCTTTATTTAAACATATAATTTAGTACCTATACATAGTGTTGACTAATGAAGAAGTGTGGATGGCAAAAACCTGATATATCTACCGATATACGAGTAGAGGAAGACCAAAGAAACGATGGATGGACTGTGTTAAAAATGATATGGTAAAAAAGGAGGTGTCTCATGAGATGACGAGAAACAGAGAAGTATGGAAGAGGAAGACATGCTGCGCCGACCCCAAATGAATTGGGATAAGGGCAAGAGAATGATGATGATGATGAATAGTGTTAACTGGGTAGCGACTGGCTGAGTCAATAGGATGATAAAATTGGTATACTGTATCCATTGATATAAAAACTAAAGATACGGTCGTCCGAACATTTGCTCGACGCGTTCGCCATACAGAGAATCGGTGTGGTCTGCTCGTTAACGTAACCTTGTATAAGCGGCGTGGTAGTTTCGAGGTCTAAAGAACATAAATAAAGCTTTTAATAAAATTTACGACCGCACCCGAAGAGAGCCGATCGTGGACTAGTTCACTTCGGCTTAGGAAAGACCATTTTGGGACCACGTTCGAGGCGTCATTTTAACATGCCGTCCGCCCAGTCCTTACGCTGTAATATATAAGTCAATGACTGTGTCTAATAAAATATTTGACGAATGTAACGTGTCATGAAGTGGTCATGAATTTTAATTGCACTTTTTAGCCTATATCGCCAATGACGCACACAAACTATATTAGAATGTTTGCAATAGAATAATTGATAACAAAGGGAATATTAACATTTGCGGTTACCAATATACAAAAAAATATGGAAATTACTCACCACGACACAACAGGTCGAAGACCTTATATAGACCGCACAGATAACCTCATTTAATTTTTATTTATAAAAACACAAAGTACAAATACGTTCATTTCCCGCCACAATGCGCTTTGTTTCCGTTTAATGTCAATTTATAACGCACTGTCGTCCTACGGTTACAACCATTTTAGGAGAAAGTAAAAGCAAATCTATTTGATTCGAAAGAGCGTTAAAAATTGTCGGCATTTTCCTTCAGTTTAACGCAGTCGACACCGGGTGCGGCCATTAGTACGAATTATTTAAATTTAAAAATCAAATTTCCCGCGGTTTTATTTGAAAACAGAAACTTTTTTCGATCTGTGGTTTGCGTGGTTTTTTTTTATTTGTCTATTATTGTGCAATGGTGTTTTGTAAAAAAATATGAATTTAAATCTGAAGAAAATATTTGTGGTTTTTTAATAAATAGTGCTTTGTGGTTTGAGAAAATGGTTTTATGTTAGTTTCAAATTATTAACAAATGTAAGTACGAATAAATATTTATAGGTAAGCTTTTTTAATTTCCTTAAACAGGATTTCCTTGTAGAACTCGAGGGAGGCTTTAGACAAGTTGTTTGTTATTTTCAGCTTAAAATAGACAAAAAGAAAAACATTTAGATATAATGAAAAATCACGAGAGTACATTTATATTTTTAATTTAATATGAAAAGATTTAATTATCTTCGTAAAATATTTTTATTAAGTTGTCGACAGTAAATCTTGCTTCAAAGTAATCGAACTTAGTGAAAAACTAAAAAAATCGTAACTATTTAAATTAAACTATAGAGTCAACTTAGGAAAAGTTTCTAAGTTAGCATGAAATATGGAACCAATTGATTAGAAATTATATTATAATAAAGTAAAGAGACATACTTACATTACAACACAAAACCACAATAAAAAAAATTAAAGCAGGAATAAGGTCTCTAAAGACATAGAGCTATCTGCTAGTTATTGAATCTTAATTGTACATTCACGTAAAGATATATCTCGGACAATTTCTTTCTTCTAATTTCTTTCTTTTTTTCTTTTCTTTTTTTTTCTTTTAATTTCTTTTTTTCTTTCTTTTTTTCTTTTAATTCGTAGGTTTTTTGTACGTACGTACTATTGACTTCAATCTTGTCCTGAGGACAGAGAGGAGGTCGATGATGGAAGGAGCTAACCCAAAAGAATTTTTGTAGTAGTTGTTTTGCTGACGAATCAGTTCCTAGGATTGTTTTCAACATACACATACATACAGCATACAGACATAGCTATAGCTATAGTTTGTTTATTAGTCACTCAGTTGTTCACTCAATCTAACCGCTTTTTAAATGCGCATTTTTTTATCAATTTTGAATCCTATTGGCAGAATAAATAATTGGATTATTATTTCAGTCACATCATCATCTGCCTAGCCATTTCCCAACTATGTTAGGGTCGGCTTCCAGTCTAACCGGATGCAGCTGAATACCAGTATTTTACATGGAGCGACTGCCTATCTGACCTCCACAACCCAGTTAATACTAGGTAATACGATACCCTTTGGTAAGACTGGTTGTCAGACTTTCAGGTCACTGACTAGCTGTAACGACTGCCAAAGATCTATATATGGCAGCCGGGACCAACAGCTTAACGTGCTTTCCGAGGCACGGAGGAAACTCGGTATGTCGGGCGGTCACCCATCCACAGACCGACCTAGGCAAGCACATCTTTACCTAAAGATCGACCCGAGTGGCAGTTCTTATTAAGCCACGAGCTCCTTATTTCAGTCACAATCACAAGATATTTTCTTATATATTTTATTGACTGTAAATAAAGTGACACTTTTAGTGTTACTATTTGGCTGCATCAATCATCCCACGGCATACTCCATGAATTTCCTTTTCCCCACTTCACCCGATCCACTGCTAATGTGGACTACTGGTAATTGGTTTGGCCAGCTCACCCAGTCATCGATGAAATCTATTGTGAAATCAAAATATTTGCATGTATGCGGTGATAGTCACTTGTTTCTCCTGTGACTCACGCCCTTTGTGTAGATTATGCTTCGTATTTAAATTAACATAATTCACATGCGGTCGAGGAATAATAATGTCAATCTTGTAATACCTTATTCTTCCGAATAAATGGCGAATTACTTATCAAGTAATTTGCACACTTAATCATCAACATCATCAACCTATAATGTTCCCACTGCTGGGACACAGGCCTCCTCTCTATGAGAGGAAGTGGGCTATAATCCACCACGCGGGCCTGGTGCGGGTCGGTGGATGTCACATGTCTTCGAATTTTTGGTTTTGCACACTTAATTCAGTAAAATGAAAGGAAAAAAAAACCGTAAAAGTAGTGAAGTACTCCTTTACCTTTCCATTCTCAAACGGTTCAATAGCTATAAGAAAAATGACAAAAAATATAGCACAGTCTCAGTAAACCAGCAATGTCGGATAGTAGTCATAAAATGGAACAAAAAAGATTAATGTTCTTGATTATCTTCCGCTAAAGATAATTAAAAAGATTTATTACATGGGAAGTATGCGATTGACTTCGATGATGAATCGAATGGTTCCTGAGCATACAATCGATACTTGGACATATTTCGAAAAAAAAGTGTTAATCTATCTATGACTGGAATTGGATACACACGTGTTTATAGTAGTTCTGCTTTTGCTTTTACAAGGAGCCCCAAGGCTGTCATCTAGATTTATATCTAGATCTGCATTTCACATCTGTGTAATTAATACCTACTCGTATATCTACATCGAAATTTTTGCGTAGTATGCAAATAGCAAACAGTCGCTATATTTCTCCAAATTGTAACTAGGATAAGTTATTTTTTTTATTTGTATCTTTACATAATATTATAAATTTGTCGTTTTACGAGGCTGCTTCAGAAAGCCCCAATAATACTATACCATTAATAAAACACTAAAATAAGGAATATTTTAATGTATTTTTCAAAACCGTCCCAGTCAGGTGCGCGTGCGGCGGACTACGATAGAGGGGCGAGTCCTACCGACTAGTCTTATCAAGTTATCATAAACTAATATATTGAAATAATGACGAAAGTTTATTTATATCTCACCTACTTGTAAGGAGTCCTGTTATCAATCATCGATATAGGTACAATCAGTCAACTGATAACAGTGATAAGCTAATATCACAAGTGTTGTTAACCGATTAGATTTCGATCTAAATCGGATAAACATACAATGGCGTGTTTACACGCCCTAAGGTATTTTAACCGTTTCATACATTCGTAAATAAATTTTATTACATTATAAATAGAATAATGTAATAAATAATATTTGAAGAACAGGAAAATAAATAGTATTTCATTTTATTACTTAGGTATTTGTTTTACTGTCTCAGTGTAATCCGAGCTCACGAACTGCAGTGGCCAATATCTTTGGACCAACTGGAGACTCAAGTTGGCCGTTGCCGATTCAATCTGGCAAGATGGGGCATTAACGACCCATCTTCTTGTAAATCCATGAGAGTGTGGAACCCAAACACAGCATATAACAATACTATTGTCACACCTTCCTTCATGCCCTTCCTGCACAACTAACTGCGCCCTCCAGAACTTGAAGGTAGATCAGTTCAGGTCGCTACACACCTACTGATCCACGGACAAAATCTGAGTTATCGTTTCGAGAGGAATAAACTCGAATTGTCAATTCTGGGCCGACTCAATTTTTCATTAACGCTGAAAACGGCATGATTCATGTTTACTATGTTTTGAGTTCCCAATATTTCAGCGCTATTGCAAGCATCATAATCAGGGATAAACATAAATGATTGCCGATGGATGTTTGTGAGTAGACAAATCGATCTGCCCTCTTTCTTTTTCGTTTTTGCGCTGGGTACCGCTACCACTGTCACTCACAACTCTACTCTGTTCCCGACACTCAAAACTCACCGTGTTCACGCACGAACTTTTTTCGGCACTTTTTTGCGTTACACAGTTTGCTCTTGAGTTTCCCAAAAAAAAAAGTAAAAATTGTAAAAAAATCTAATAGGAAATTTTTACAAAAAAAAATGCCTAAAAATGCCTACAGGCCGATCGTGATAAAAATAAACATAAAACCATTTAACCACAAAAAAAAACGTTCTAAAAAAGGAAAAGAAAAAGAAAACTTTAATAGCTATCTATAGTTATTTTGATCAAGAATGGCCAGATACACAAGGAAATATTGATAAAAAGGTTCCAATAAATTATTAGTCGAGACCGAATCGCAAAAGATAAATCTGTAAGTGAAAGTAATTCCAACAAAGGTTTAATAGAATCCATTTAACTTTGTTATCTAGACCGTGTCCCTTCAGAGCTTGTTTCTAATAGTAGGTATGTAGAATGCCTCGTTGATCTGGGTTCAATACCGGATCGGGCAAAGTGTTTTTAGTTTTTTCCATCAGGAATTTCTCAGTTGCAGCTCGAAGTCTAGATCTCCCATTGGGGCTGCGGGTCCCGTCGGGGCTGCGGGTTGTTCGAAAGAGATACCGCGGCCTCGGCGTAAGGGCAAAGAAGGAACATGGGTGGTGTTTAGTCAGTAGAAGTCTGACACTCCCTTTCGCTCTGCCCAAGAGCGGGCGGGGTTATTTGATGATTTTCCACCCGCCAAGAAAAAAAAATGTCTAATCTGTGCCCTGTCCTATCACGGCAATAGGCTTGTCTCCTATTACATGGGACTTAAACATAACTGGTGAAATGTGGGTATTAGGTACACCTCTGCCGTATTATTTCGGGGATTATAGGCGCGATGTTATGTATTTAGAATGGACCTATTGATACATTGTTAACACGCAATTACAACAAAATTATTAATAGGTAAGTAGGTAATCAGAAATAGTTGCCTACGTAAAGCAAAACTAATAACATAAGTATTTCACGGAAAGGGTCATAAAAACTTTTTAGAATTTTAAAGATAATATTATTGTTATTTTATCATGCCTTCAATAAAAATGTTTTAGGTCCTTCTTCAACACAGTTTCTCATAGATATTTATCTATTGCGAAATTGGTGCGTAATTTAATACATACTTACCTGAAAGTTTTTACTCTCCTCGTGGGTCTAGTGGACGCAAACGAGACTGATGGACATGAGGTCCCAAGTTACAACATAAATACCTACATCTTTATCTGCTGATGCTGCTGATGATGATGATGAGTAGGTACTCATCATCATCATCAACCTATGATGGTCCCACTGCAGGGACTCAGGCCTAACATGGAAGGGGCCCGCAAGGGCCGACGCCCGTTGGGGTAGCGGGTTGTTCGCAAGAGATACCGCGGCCTCGACATGAAGGGCTAAGAAGGAACATGGATGGTCTTTAGTCAGTAGAAGTCTGACACTCCCTTTCGCTCTGCCCAAGAGCGGGAGGGGTTATTTCATGAAATTTCACCCGCCAAAAAAAAAAAAAATGGGACTCAGGCCTCCTCTCTAAGAGAGGGATGGGCTACAAACCACAACGCGGGCCCAGTGCGGGTTGGTGGATGTCACATATATTATGTCTTCGAATTTTTAAGCCGACTGCGGCGAAGCCCAAAAGGAGGATAATTCCCACTAGTTCTACTGCACAGTCCTACGATAGAACTAGTGGGATTTTTTTTCCCACTAGTTCTACGATTCAAGGTGGTACGAAATCGTAGAACTAGTGGGAACAAAAATTCCCACTAGTTCTACGATATAATTTAAGGGTGTTACAAAATCGTAAAACCTGCGGGACTCAAGTTTCTCATTCGTACTGGGAATGATCCCAAAAGGAGGGTTATTGAGAGCAGTGGTGTGAAATAAATTACACAAAGAAATGCATCTGCCTGAGTTCGAACCCACGACTTATTGTTCGTAAGTAGGGCCACCACCACTGGGCCACCGCTGCTCTTTCCTATTAACTTTCATGTTACATGTCAGGATTTCAAATTCTATTGGTTTATTTTGCGTTTACCCGGATACTGACAACCTAATTGAGTTTACTGTTAATTTCAAATCACAAAGTGGCCATTACCGATCCAATGACAGCTTTCGTTGAAGCTTTTAGTAACCTGAAAGATAACTAGAGTATTTTAGATTACTTTTAGCATCTTACACTTTTGCCTATGGTAGATGGCACTATTACAACCACCTGAAATGCTGTATTTCTCTGCAAGTCGTACCTGCACGCGTAGTATGGCGATTCTATCTCTATTCTACCAAGAATAGACAAAGCTTTTTCCATACAATTTGACATTAAATTTTGCTACAATCTGTCATTTTGTCGATTCTTCCGTCGACAAAACCTGTTTCTACGGTGGCATGCTAGGCGGGGAAGGGTTGAAGAAAGCCGTAACTCTTTAGATTCGTGTCGGTATGTTTCAATGATCTTAACGTCATGAAGTGAATGGAAAAACATATATAAACAAGCGTGTCATACGATGTTTTTTCCAAACGATAAGAAATTACCACGAAAAGCAATTGCAAAGGAAATTTAGGTAGTATTATTTACAGCCACAAATAAATGACGCGACGTTAAACTCTATAAACAATAATATTATTGAAGCATACAGTTTTATGAAGCGTTCAACGTCATCATGAGTGATTGAAACAGCTCCTTTTTGCGTTCAATTCCTAGTTACTACTGATCCAGTACAAACAGCAGTGGTAAATCCTACGTAGGTCTATGAAAATGGCAATCTCGGGTGCGGTTTCATAGTTACTGTTGCAGCGGGGTGCAAAAAAGTTCGAGCTCGCTTCACTCGCTCTTGCATCTTACATGTGCCCATTATGCTTAAGGCTTGTATTCACGCCAATGACCTTGTGCATACAAACTACCTCTCTCGGTCGTAGATACGGACTCTAAACGGACGCGTTTTTCATTTATTATAATTAAAATAATACATGTTTTTAAAAAGTAACAAAACCAAATTATTTTCCTTTGTATTTCATAGCAGTAGATATTTTTTTTATATTATTTTGTTAAAAAATGATGGAGTAAAATGGTTCCATTCAACGATTTGGAAGTGATTTTGTGGATTTTTTTTCTTATTATGTGATACCGATACAAAAATTGTGGCTAAACCAAATTACGTGTCATATCATGTAGATTACTAAAAAAAATTCTCAGATGTAATTTCTCTGTAAGTGCCGGTGAAAAACCGCTTCATCTGCACGCTGTTTTTAAGCTTTTTCGAGAGAGGACCCTTAAGTGCCCAGGATTAAAGTTAAAGATGCCGCTGCAGTTTTCTATCACCCTACACCCAGTAAAGAAAACCCAGTCCTAATGTTTTTCTGACTTAATTCCAATGATATTCACAAACATTTACAGAGTAAAAACCGCTTGATCTAGGACATAGCACTTACTTGAACGGTAGCAAAACTAAACCGAATACTTATGAAGTGTTGACTCAAATACTCAAAATAAAGCACTTAACAAAAGTACTGCTGTATCCACGTATCATACTTATTTACGCTGTATGTTTGTTTGTTCACGCTTATTGCAAATGTTTTTATTACTTTGCACGGGTATTGAAATAAACACCTACCATCATTTAATTGGTACGTGTTTGGGCTGAAATTATAGAAAATATTCATTTGACTCTCCGTGTCCAAAAGCCACAGAAAAAGGAGTTCCCAGTGTTCCCACCTTCCTTATGTATTAACTGTAGGGTACATCATCAACCACATCATCACATCATCATCATCTACTTCTCATTATTGAATGCCTCCTTGTTCTAGAGGTCGTGGCGCGACTGCTGTGCATAAGGTCCTGGGTTTGATTCCCAGGTAGGCAAACGTGTTATTGGTTTTTTCCATAAGGAATCCTCAGTAGCGGCCACAGAGTCTGGATTTGTGCCCGTTTAAAGGCAATAAGCTCGCCCCCTATTACATGGGACTTAAACATAATTAGCGAAATGTGGGTTTAATAATCGGTAGACCCCTGCTTAAAACCCTTCGGGGATTACAGGCGTGATGTTTATGTTATGTGACTCATTCATCAAAGTCTTCACAACTAACCCAAATCCGGTTAACGAAATTCTAACACAAAGAAGTTTGACTTACAAATCCTATTGTTAATCTTTACAGCTCTGATTGAACTTCAAAGAGCCGCCCTTTATATTTTTTTATGATTAATAGTTAGCTAGTGCACTCGAAACTTCCTATCTGATTGTAGATGATAAGGTTTTCCGGTGATGACTTGTTTTCACTGTATATATTGAAGACGTCAAGGGTTCTACTCAGTTGGTACTTATACTGTGTTGCGATTTACATTGATTTCTTTGGAAAGCTCTTTCGAATAAAAATTTTGTTGTAAGTAACGTTTTTTTAAATAATATTCGAAGAAATATTTATTTCGTAATATTGGTAGGTTTATTTTACATTACAATTAAACAAAAAAAAAATGAATGTTAAACATTTTTTTTTTAATTGTGTCAGTGCCTGAAACTTTCTAAATATCTGGCAATTGAAAACTGAAAATCATTCTTAAATTAGGTTCTTCGTGTTTCAATAATTTAAAAAACCAATTGTTTACGTTTTCATCATTATGGATTCTCTGATCCATATTGATTTGGATCAGAGTATAGGTACGCTAAGGGACTCGTGGGGTTGTTGTCACAATAAGAACAAAAGGACTTACTTATTAAGTATTTTCTTTATCTACCAACAAAGAAATTTCCACGGGATCACCTCATTATCATTGTTGTGTATGTTGCATGTTTTCGTCACACTCAATTATTATTCCTTGTCTTGTCATTAAGTAAATTATAAATGTTTGATATCATTGATAACAGTTTTAAGGGCTTACCTGTGGATTTATTTTGTCAATACTTATTGTGCTGATTGAACCATTATTTTATACATGGATTAGAATTGATTTTGGGTATTTTGACAGGATCATTACAAGTTGATTTGTGATCGTTTATTTGTAGACTGTAGTGTTTAAAGTTTTGAGAGGTAACTTTTGGTAACCGACATATTTAACAATATTTTTTTTAACAATAAATAACCCATTCTTGATACAAATTCCTGTCGAAACTATTCACAACAATCCAATTACCCTATTCCGATAACCCGCTTGACGTAACGTTTATCCCGCAGATGGCGTGGAGTGCACTGATCACGCTGGCGTGCGTGGCTGCGTACGCGCACGGTCACGGTCGCGTTATGGACCCGCCCAACAGAGCCTCGATCTGGCGCCTCGGGTACAACTCGCAACCTAACTATGATGATGACGGTCTTAACTGTGGCGGCTTCTACCATCAGTGGTCCGTTAACGGTGGCAAGTGAGTAAAATATATTTGTAAAATAAGTAAAAGTTAGTTTAGCGAAAGCTGATCAAGGTTCGGTTTTATGTATTATTCGAGACATTATGCTTATTTTCCACGTAGGTATTAGCAAAATGTCGTACCTAAGTACAACTTCTAATTGAAGACTACGAGTACCATCTCTAGCTAGTTAAGCTAGTCCTATCAACAGGACTTCCGGTCAAAACGTTCGATGAGAAGTTAAAATGACTTTTTCGTAGCGTGAACCCTATGGTATATGGTGATAGTAGGTAACTGTTTATTAACGGACAGCTAAAGAGTTGACGAAGTTGCTAAGTATCAAATCCAGGAGTATCAGCGTGAAACAGATTCAACAAAGTAATTTTTCCAGATGCGGCATCTGCGGCGATCCCTACGACAGCTCAACACCCCGCGCTCACGAGATAGGCGGCAGATACGGCAACGGAATCATCGTCGACAAATACAAGCCCGGTGACGTCATCACATTCAACATCTACATCAGCGCCTATCACCAGGGCTTCTGGGAGTTCAGGTTATGCAATGACCCCTACGACAACACCCAGGCATGCTTCGATCGAATCCTCGTTGAAACAGAGGACGGCGAAACGAAATTCTACCCTAAACTAGGTAGTGGAACGTACAAAGTCAACTACAGAATTCCCTCAAACCTGGTCTGTGACCATTGTGTCTTGCAATGGAAGTACACAGCTGGTAACAACTGGGGAGTATGCGATAACGGCACCCAAGGTCTTGGGTGTGGCAACCAAGAGAACTTCTTCTCTTGCTCAGATATAACTATTGAAGGAGATATCGCTTCTGAAACTGACAGAGAACCTGAACTTGATATCCCAGTTGAAGTACCCATTACGAACCTGAACGGAGGTGAGGAAAATATGTTTAAAAAGTAAAATATTATGAAGGGAAAGCGGTTATGTTAGTGCTGGTTTTAGCTTCTCTATGTAAACACACAGAAACACTATGTATGTACTTTGTTGTTATACTACCAAAATAAATGAAACTTTAACTCTAGTCAATGAGCCAAAAATATAAAAACCACAACCAGCATTTGTAGGAAGGTTTTCCTTGCGATCTCTCAATGGTTGTGAAAAACCAAATGCCACATACCTACTAACCTGAATTTTTTGATGCCGTAAGTATAACGTTGTTATCAGTTTTTGTAAATAATAAACTAACATTTTGTATATAATTATTTCTTTTGTGATTACTCCCCTCAATAAATTATTAAAATAGGTAACTTATTAAAGAAAGGTCATATTATTATGAGTCTGTTCATATTACGAGTTGTTTTACAATAAAATTATGAGTTCATGTTGCATTTTGCGTTTTAATACCTGAAATTATGACTTAGAATAGTAACCATAAAACGAACCAGTCGTTCCGAAAAACCAAAACGCTAAGGTACCTAAATTAATTAGTCACCATGACCGTGGTGCAAACACTGGAATATTTATTTTCGAATACCTACACGAGATGAATTTTACAAAGTGGCACACCAGGGGGTCTAAAATCAGAATCATAATAGGATAATAATATGAATTGCGTTAAAATTCGTAAAATGGTCACAGTGACAATTCATAATAGTAACTGCGTTTGTGACCATTTTACGAATATTATTATCCTATTATGATTCTGCTAAAGCGGCCAATTTAGGCCCACAGAACTGAATCATGTATATGAAAGTCCATATTCTACCGTAATATTACAAATCCAGTAACAGAAGTTCAAAAAATAATAGGCACCATAACTCTCTTAAAACAAAACAGACGAATTGCTGATAACCGCCTCTTTTTGGAAGCCTGTTAAAAGTAGATACAACATGATCAGTCTAGGTTAATTAATACATAAGATTATCGTATCGACCTTAGTGCCGTCGAACAGATTTGAAATAGAATAAATGACTAATAGCTATAAAATCAATTTTACTGTCTCCGTAATGTAGGAATACCATACAGCGTTCACATAATATATTTAACACTATTATCAGACTTTGTAGGTATTGTAGGTCATAGAAAATTATTAGTTTTAATACCAAAAGCTTATTACAAAACCATTCACACATTTCTAGATATCCTGAGACTGCTAATATTGACAAACGAAATTCACGACATGCGGCCGTCGTACGGCGACCCATCGCGGAAGAAATACATGAATCGACACAAACGAAAGAAAACCAGCAAGAAGGAGAAGCGACGAAGATATAAGAAGGTAAGAAATGGTTTTAAACCGATACAAACATGAAATGGACCCCTGGTTCCACTGCTGAACAAATGGTTTTCACGAAACATGAACTACTAGAATATTAAGATGTTATCCACATAGTTACTTGCTTTGATGAATAAAGTAAGTAAGTACCTAACAGTTATGCTAAGGCACGGTTATTTAGATGGAAAATAGAAGTGGACCAAGAATCGAGCCTTGTGGAGTCCCAAATTTGTTTTCTTTTATTGTCTATTTACCGGTATACCAGTTCCCGGTAGTTTTAGATAAGTGTGCCATCTATCTTCCTTAATAGAAGAATGATGTAGATCCATGAAATTTAAATAGAAAAACGTAATGGTCATTGGATTCTCGTGTGCCTGCTGACAATAGCTTAAATCAGAGCAAGATACTTACGACAATCTCTCGCGATTGATTAGGAATCGGAAGTGCTTCATTCGTTCGATACAAGAAGTGACATCGCTTCTCAGTGAAAAATACCTTTATGTACGTTGTGTCAGGGATGTCTCATCAATATAGATAAAAGACATATTTCTCTGTATCTGAATAATCAAAATTCGTGTAGTGATGGTGTTTTTATTTTTCAGATTTTATATCACCGATGACCAAGATCAACCAACTATAAAGTCAAGAATCCCAAAGAATGCTCATTTTTTACTTAGAATTACTATATGTGTATGTAATATGTATTTACTTTGGAATTTACTTTATCTTGTAATGTACATACGGCTACTCATCAAGCTATACATTTCCAGAATAACATGGCTTTGTTTTGTATAGGTTTCGCGTCCAATGAGAGATTCGCATAAACTGGATTTGTATTCGCTTGATTGGTCGTCGTTCTCGGATCTGACAATGATTGGTCTCGTAAAGAATTTATAGATTTGTGTGTATGTTCTACTATTGTAAATGTATTGTTTTTAATGGGCCAAGATCTGTGAAAAAGTGTTGTGTATTATTTATCAGTGGCAACAATCTGACATAGATAGAACCGTTATGTCGTAGCACTAAAGGTCTTTTTGTACAGGTGTAATCACTGATGTCGAATGAACAGACTACAAGGGATTGTAAGTATAGGATACAATGACTTTGTAAAAAATTGTTTGCAAAAAATATTAAAACCAAGATTTTCTATTTCATTTATTGTTTTTATTTACACAAAAATAAGTTCCAGTAACTAATTCTTCCGTGGCAATAATAACAACAAAGCTGAGTAACACAAAAAAAAACATCAAAAAGTAATCGAGTGCATTGAAAAGACCAAAGGAAATTACAACACTTTAATAGTCAAATATTTTGTCACACATTTGTGACAACTGAAAACTTAACATAACTATGACAAGAGTGGGCATACTAAATGCTGAAGTTCGTAAGAGGCTTGGTCATGAAATTTGGGAGCGTGAGGACACGAAACTTAGTATAGTTTTTAGAAATTCCATCCTACTCGCACGTTTTATGACCATGCCTGCCGTCAGCGTTTATGGTCTCAAATGTAGTTTGAGATTCGATAAAATATTGGTGGTCTCAAATTATCTTGTCACAGTTACACTTGACGGTCTGAATTTGAAAAATGTATAAGTCATACGGACATTAACACATATTTGTTCGCGTTTTGCATGCATGAAAAACATCTTTGACAATTATGGTCTTTAAACATTGTCTTTACAGACAGAAACAATTGTTCATAAGCAGTTAAACCGCATCAACAAATAGTAACAATATACAATAAGAAACAAAATATAGTACAAAAAAATTAAAACGAAAAAAAAACTGTTTATAATGGACACAAGGAAACTTATTTCTGTATAACCAAAAATAACCTACTATAAATCACTGTTTATTTTATTATAATAAGTTTACATCACCAGCTTTTTATTGTTCTTTGTGCAAAATCTAAAAAAAAATGAAAACCGTAACTTTGCAACTTTTTTATTAATCAATAGATAGTGATGGGGCAACTCTATTCGACTTACTGCATAACTTAGTTTTAGCACTGATACACAAACAATAACAGTTTTCAATACTGTATGTGGAGTGGCCTAATGATAACATTGTGTTACCATCACCACCATCTATCAATTTCAGTTACAAAATCACGATTTTTTACAACAATATAGTATACAAGCGATATCGACAAAACAACGTTATACAATAAATCAACAATTTATCGACACAGCCCGAGCCTAACCCTGCTAATTCGCAATACAAAAAACTACAAACTAATGTAAAAAGCCGAATAAAATGCACACAGTTAGGGGTAAAACCGGGGGGTCAGGTAGCTAGTGTTGCTGTGCCTTGATTTGATTTGGCTTTTTTCTTGTTAACCCCACCAGACTTCTCCCATCTTCAAAATACACCTAATATACATATATCCATCCTAGTACATAGTGCTTAGATGCCAATAGATATATAGATATGTTCGGGCAAGTTCGATTGATCATTTATCTTTCATCTATCTATTGGCCAAACCAATTTCAACTTTAACATTCAGAACATACAAACGATATCCCTCTCGCCATCATATCTATCAGCATCCACCATAAAATCGAGAAGCATATCTACATTTTTAACAATCAATAAATATATTTTAAACTCTCATCTGTGAATTGAACAAACTTTAGAATGTAAATATTTAATAATGATTTTCGAGTTGCCATATTTTTTTGTCTATCTTTGCCGGCAAAGTGGACATGTAAACTACGAATATGTTTTAAAATATATTACTTTATTTCCTCCCGAGCCGTAAGATACAAGGAGTCGAAATAATTCGCTATCTTTTTTTCTAATAAACAATTATAAGACAGAGATAGAAGATGTTCTTGCGATTGATCCCCGATAAGATTATATTCAATACGAACTAATTTTAGGCAGTTACGCTAGTATAGAGATGCATCGGCCAATAAGACGTAAGTACGTCACGCGATGACGTTTCCAGCAACCAATCAGGTGCGCTTAGCCCGCACCGGATTGGTCATCTACATAAAGAGGTCGTAACGGATTCTTTCGACTCCACTGCATTTAACATCGGTAAAACAAACGAAAGTATAATAAATACGACAACACTAATTGATTATTGCACTTTCTTTGAAAGTAGAACGAATCATCGTTATTGTCGTCGTCTTCATTGTACTCTGGTAACTATTAGGGGCCATCCCTTAATCGCATGCTGATACGTCCGATTCTCCTAGCATCACGTGTATTTTTATTACTAAAACGATAGATCGTTCAGGAATTTGTTTTAACAAATAATAGAAACTTATCGGATATTTTAGATAAAAAATCGCATGCTCCGTTTTTTAAATCATTATATAAAAAATATTTTACACGTTACACATTAAATTCATATTTTTAGTCCCACGAACAAAATACACGTGATTGTCATATCATAATCTTGATTTTTCTCCCCTCCGTTCAAACCTCAGGTGAAAAGTTCGACCCCTTATGTGTTTTTCGTCCGATAAACAACTTGTCGTATATGCATCAATTATGGAAATATAGCTCTAATATACATATTTTCATTTGGTAAATATTTATTATGATTTATATTAAGACACATCGTGTCTTCCATTGCACTATGATTTGATACAACGAAATTCTTTGGGATGTGAAACGTGTCGACGGCGGTAATTAGAAAAGTCGAAAGGGGGACTGTATTTTTAACAGTTTCCAGTGAGCCAAACGTTGCAAATACAACGGCTCCCATTTCAAATTTCCACCATCGATGTTTTACATTCATAGAAATCGAAAAGTGAAGCTGTCATGTTTCATATCCTACGCCATAACTACCTACATAACAAGCACTTTTCATTTTAATATTATGTTCAAATATTCTTATATCCCTCTCGCACTTATTGCATCAAATATCAAAAGAAAGTGACGACACAATCGCACTCATACAATACCGATATTTTTACAGAACCAATGCAGTCATTTAAAATGTATCTAATTTGGAACTTTATCTTTTCATTTTTATTAACAGGAAAATAAAAGTACAGAGAAAAGAAAGAAAACTGATAAAACAGTTACTATTCGTTAGTAATATTAATTGTCTCAAAGGCCAAGACCTGCTTAGCTATTTTCAATGTTAACGGACAGACAAAGTTCCCAATTAATAACAAACACATACGGCTTTTTATCTTCATTCGCACAATTTATTTTTATTTTAAAACATTCCCAAATACCAAATAAGTCACAGAAAAATGTTTTTAACTAACTATACTACACTACAGCAAAACTTTTTATTATGTATTTGTTTTCAAGACTTTATTATCCTCACAAATGTTATTTCATTAGAGCTTCATATTATGCCGTTTTGGTCTAATACGGGATTGTTCCTAATTTCCAATATGTCTTAAAATAAATACTACAAAAAAGTTATTATAACTAAACAAATAGGGTTGATTATCGACTGTTATGGTCGGAACACTCGAATATGTACAACATAATAATTTACAATATCAATGGTAACGGAATTAAATACAATAGTATGCAGAAACTAGGTGGAGTGATTTTAAATACGTTTTTTGGAACGAAGTTCCTTATCGCGCGTTGCGAAAGGAGGCTAGACGGAAAAAATTAAGACCATAACTTCTATCGACACTTTTTGCTATAGTTGTGAGCCGTGCGGCGTGCGCGTGTTTCTCTGTCTGTCTCTCTCTCTCTCATAGAAAGCAAGCCAGTTATTTTCAGAACTTCGTTCATCCGGGTTTCCCTTGACACCTCTCAAGTTTTTTTTTTATCACGCACTTGATCTTTATCTCTGACGTCTTACAGGGGAAAATGGAAAAAGAAACCGTGTTGCGCCGACCCCAAGTAACAGACAAAGACAAGAAGATGAATAGATCATTATCTCTTCTTATTGAATCAACAAAGAGCACCAAAAAAGCGCAGAGTATCGATAATTAAATGCACAAAGTCCTCGTATTCAATAGGTGCTTCCACAAGGACTTACTTGACCGTCTGGGCATCACTTCACCTCCGCCTGGGTAATGTTTTTACCTCGGTATAAACAATCTGATAAATTGTGTTCATTCAAAAGAAGTGGAAGCGAGTGAAGGTTATTTATCAAATGTATTTCTGAAAATTGAGGTGCAGATTGAATTGTAACTAGACGGATCAAATTGTTACATGTCCAAATGACTTTAGAGTACATTTTGTCACTGATGAGAGTGACATTATAATGTATGTTAAATCACACAACTTGTGAATTAGTTTGAGAAGGTCTATGTGGCGTATTTTTAATTATACACATGCATGTATTTGCAATAAAAGTCTGATATAAAGACGAAAGAGTCTAGAACTTTCCTAGATACCCCCATCAAATAATGTAAATTAAATCACAAGCACCAATTAAAATATAACATTTTAAAGTTATTATAATATCACATTTTAATACGTATAAGCATACTATACCTTAATCGCGTTTCCATCTAACCACTCCACTTAGTTCAGCACTACCCTCTTATTTAAGACTAGATTCAGCCTAGGCACAGCCATAGACCTAGGCAGATCTTATCTAAATATAAATAACGATTTTATATAGTCTAGCGATCTTCGAGTCAATTGATTTTAGGACGTATGGTCAACGTAATAATGACGATAGTCGAATGACACGTGTCAATGGTACTGAATATGCTCTTGCGTATGTTGAGAGTCTATTGATAACGTGTGTTGGCTAAGATATGTTTCTGTCTCTGTCTTGCACTTATAACAGGACAGTGGAGCAACAGGGACAGGAATAATTCTAAGCCGAAGTCTGTAGCAGTTTATCTTAGCCATAATTATAATAACTTTTATTTTCTCATGTTTGGCGCTAGTTTTAAAGAATCTGACCTTTATATCCCAATTTCAGTTTCCTTATTAAAGTTAATCCAAGAGTCAACACTTTACCTAACTTCCCACGTCCAAAGCGCGAATATTGCGTACTATATACCTAAATAATAGGGTATTTCACCAAAAAAATCTAATTAGATAGATGTTCAAGAAATAATGGACACATATTTTTTCTTTTTTCACGTAAACAAAAGATGAAGACGATACAGTGCTTCGAAAAGTCGTGTTAAGTCGTGTGACGTCATAAGGTTAGTATTTTTTTACCGACAAAGTGACGTCACAAGCAATTTTTATTAATTTGATAAAACAAAAAACACGTATCCAATATTTCTCGATAATCTAACAGACGGACTAATTAGATCTTTTTTGGTGAAATACCCTATTATAGGAATCACAACAGAATCGCGACGATGAGCAAAGAGTCCAACAACAAAAACATATTCCGTGTCCATAACTTACGAAAGAGGTTCTTTACACATTTTAAAGATGGCTTCCATCATCTCCTCAGTATATTCAACACGATCGCTAGACGTGTTTAGTTGCTAGTCGAGTTCTATCCGCATGGAGGGCGCGAGTGTGCCGCACTGGATCTTGGACTCCTTCAACTTGCTGAGGGACACGCGCAAGTCATCCATAGTGATGGGACGCACTGCATCCACGAACTCGTCGTCTGAATCGTCACCGGACGTCCCTGTTTCAGTTGTATTTTCCTGGAAAATAAGTGTACGCTGTTATTTTACATTGTTTCTTTTTTTAATACAAAATGGGTCTGCTCTTGACCTCAGTCAAGCCAGATGGAAAGAGTACTGGAGACTGAGAACTGTTCAGTTTAGTTCTCTTGCTTTGTAGGCAGACAGGTTAAAAGTGGGAGGGGGAACACACAAACACAGATTCCCGCAACACACACCACACACACACACACGACACGACCCGCAATGACTTCAGTTTATCCGTGATCATGGTGCTTGTAATAGCGCCGAAATATCGGGAACTCGAAACAATAAGTAAACATGGTAAATATCCCGTTTTCAGTATAAATAATAGTGCTAGTGACCATGTCAGTTTAAAATCTTAAGTTTTTAGACAGTTGCTATTTAGCCACAACCGTATTATCTGTCTAATTGTGAATTGGACTCAAGAAATATTTAATTTACAAAAAAGACAATCTGTATTCTTTTTCGTGTTCCCGAAGCGTGTGCTTCACCTTAGACATGATTGTCTAGGAATGAGGTGTAAGCGTATGATGAGACGCAGGTAACGCAGGTCCACGCACAGCAGGGCTGAGCATATTTTGTAATGCAAAATCGCACTAATAGCCGCGTATGGTGCGGCGCAGGTACATGCGTCTGTACTGCTCTGCGCCTTCTCAATTTCTGATTTAGATAACTTTGCTTTGGTGTAGTGTAAGACTGGTATTTTAGTATCCATTCTGTAGTGTTAAAGTAGGTACATACCTTGTTTAGTTCTCTAGCCATCTCTTCCCTGGCGAGATCTCTGACGCGGTACACGGCGGCCTGTCGGCAAAGCTCGTGGAGGTCCGACCCGGAGAAACCTTCAGTGGAGGCCGCCAGCTTCTTGAAATCAATCTGTTGACAAATGCACACATCGATATTTAGCACACTTTTGTTATTATGACTGGCTCGAATGTTGAGAATGAGGTCGGTTCAATTCCCAGGTTGGGCAAATTATCATTGGATTTTTCCATCACGAATTTCTCAGTAGCAGTCACGGAGTCTGGACTCGTACCCAGTTGATGGCAATAGGCTAGCCCCCTTTTACATGGGACTAAGATAACTGTCGAAATGTGGGTGTACTGTTAGAGGTATACCTCTGCCGAACCTTTTGGGGATTCCAGACGATGTTATGTGATATATTGCGTGGTGATATTGTGAACTAACTGATAGACAAACGGCGAATAAAACATCAATGGGGACACTGGCATGTCCTAAAACCAAAATTAAAAGGCATGTGTTATTGACCAACCCGGACTGCGACCGCGTGGTTCTCCAAGATTTTCCTGAACCCTCTAGGGTTAGGAAAACCCTACTCATAGTTTCATCAACGTCTACTTTTTCCACCCATGGATGCACAACATCAAGCCTGTAATTCCAGAAGGGTTAGGCAGAGGTATACCCATTAGTACACCAACATATCGTCAGTTATATTTAAATGCCATGAATTAGGGGCGAGCCTATTGCCATCAATCCAGACTCCGTGGCTGCTACTGAGAAATTCCTGACGGAAAAACTCAATGACACTTGCCCGACCTCGTAATCGAACCTTATGCATAGACAGTAGTCGCGCATGCCACCATTACACCAGAGACAATCCTAGGTAATAATACTAATGCAGTAATTACAGGCCGCTTATGCTACGATCAATTTCAAAGGTAAGATTACTCACATCTCCCGTCGGGGCTGCGGGTTGTTCGCAACAGATACCGCGGCCTCGACATAAAGGGCTAAGAAGGAACATGGGTGGTTTTTAGTCAGTAGAAGTCTGACACTCCCTTTCGCTCTGCCCAAGAGCGGGAGGGGTTATTTGATGATTTCCCACCCGCCATAAAAAAAAGGGTACTTACATCAGTGGCAACCGGTTCGGAGCGCAGTATGAGCTGCAGGATCCTCTCGCGTTGTGTCTCGCTGGGCATGGGCACGTGGAACGTGGCCGGCATGCGGCGCTGGATGGCCTTGTCCAAGTCTTGGGGACGATTCGTCGCACCTACGAACAATTTAAACAAATTGTTGAACACCTATGTGGATGGGTGCATCACTTACGTATGTATAAAATGAATATTCTTTTGTTGCTAAATGTATAAGAAGACCAAAAATCAATAACCGTTGTGATAAAGTTTCAGTTTGTTCATTTTAACATTCATGTAGAACTAGTTGTTGCCAGCGGCTTCGCCCGCTACAACTCGAAAATTATCCCACAGAAAATCGGGATAAAAACTATCCCATGTGTTAATCCAGGTTATAAACTATCTGTGTACCAAATTTTATCCAAATCTGTTTATTAGTTTTTGCGTGAAAGAGTAACAAACATACACACTCACAAACTTTCGCCGATTTTTTTTATCCCAATTTTTTTTCTTCCCGTGGGATAATTTTCGAGTTGTAGCGGGCGAAGCGGCTGGCAACAGCTTGTACACGATATAAATGACATGAACTGCGACTTCATCATAAGATTAAGTGATCAGTCACGGATTTGTGTCGTCCCGAGGCGTGCCTCAGGTTGAGGCAGCGTCTCCACATGCGTGACCTCGGAGCGAGGCAGCCGCTTGCCCCGAGGCTGGCTCTAGTGGATACCCAGGTTCAGACTCACCCATAATAATAACGGTGCAAGTCGGCTCCGTGATGAGTCCGTCCCACAGCGACATGAACTGCGTCTTCATCATGGCGGTCGCTTCGTGGTCGTGCTGTGTGCGTGTGCGCAGGAAGGACTCGATCTCGTCTGTTGAGGAACGATACGGTCAAACGCATAGCTATGATCAGAAGCGAATCCTGTAGCGTGTTTCACGGGGACATTTGTCCCCGTTGCGTTTTACCGTCGCGTGCTCGTAGGGGACATTTGTCCCTATTTCGTTTTGTCATCATTACTCGTCATAATATGTCTATCCCATTCTATTACATGAAGTTTTAATCCTTTTTCTCTTTTCTACTCGATTCGTTCTAAAATTCTTCATGCTAAAAATACGACAAAAGTTCCAATAACATTCATTTCAATTAGAAAAAAAATGTCAAATGTCAGTCGTTGAAACTCGCGCGCGATAGAAATAGCTCCAGACTATTTTCGATTAATTTATTGGTTTTAAGTGAGTATTTTTGAATAAACTACTAATTAAATGGTTAATTATATATGTGATTATGTGTGTGCAACCGAATTTTAACCTGAAGGTAAGTATGTTTCAAATTCTGAGTGATTTTACGTGTGCTTGTAACGGTTTTAGAATTTTGTCAGAATGCTTTCGTAATTTATAAAATTGTAAGACCAGTTCTGTAACCAAAGTAATAGTTATTGCATTGAATATTTACTCGACAATAGTTTTCAGTCAAAACATATGCAAAAATAGTAAATTTAAGTCAAGATTACATGTTTTGTTCAAGCTAACCTTGAAAAAATTTTAAAGTAAACAAACAAAAATGGCGGTTGGCTTAGTTACTTGTATTTTTTTTCGATGGCTATTGAATAACAAGTGTGATACATCGTTGAAAAGAGTATTTGTTGTAAAAAACAGTACCATGTAATGTATTTTGTTTACTCAAACTTCACTGAACAAAAATAGACAAGAAATGTCGAGTGCGTTTTTACGTAAGAGGGAATGGCTTCGTTCAATTCCATTTTATTCCATATTTTACTGTATTGTGTAAACCTATCAGCATAATACTTACATGTAAGTTACATTATTAAATTCTCTTTCAGATAGTACTAATATTTTTAATTTACGTGAAAGAGTATAGTTGTAATAAATTATTTAATTTAGGTGATTATTTATTCACCGTCGGCAACAAAACCTGGCTGGCTAAAGCCTGTAAATAAATATTTTTATACTGTCAAGTATGTTTATTTTTATTTTATCGTACGTAAATAGAACCGTTCCAACTTTAGAAGCCATAAAATATATGTGTTACCTATTTACTTTTTAAAATAATCCTTGTACAAGTTCACATATTGTTTTTTTCAACTACAGTCAATGTTTATCGCTAAGTATAATAAATTTGAAACGAAATACTAACAAACACTTGACACCACTTGAAAGAGTCATTCATAGGCTTGAACAAAAACATTACTCGAAGCGTCCTTTGTTTATAAAACGTCAATAAAAAAATAATTTATGAGCCCGGCCGTACGGCGCGCGGCGGGCCGCCGTTTTTTTTCGAACGCTGAGCACTCGTGACGTAATCGTGACCCACTTGAGTATTAGCAAGCGGTTAATAAAACTTTGAACCTTAACCCCCTCCCCCCCCTTACTCCCGTTTTTTTTTTGCGGGTGGTAAATCATCAAATAACCCTTCCCGCTTTTGGGCAGAGCGGAAGGGAGTGTCAGACTTCTACTGACTAAAAACCACCCATGTTCCTTCTTAGCCCTTGTGCCGAGGCCGCGGTATCTCTCGCTCGGAACAACCCGCAGCCCCGACGGGCCCCCTTACTCACGACATCTTACCAACATCAATTTTAACAACATCGACTGACGTCATGAATGGACGCAGGTTGCAGGATGCTGTTTCATTCCAGAACTTTAGTGGCTGCACATTTTCTAAAACTTAAGTCGCCTTTATTAATATCAAAGGATAGAATAAAGAATGAGATAACATTTACTGCACTTTAATCCAGGATACCGTGAACCATGTGTACCGTGTTTGCTGGAGATTTAAAAACAAAATCGCTCCACGTCCATTTCAGCCGTTGCTTGAAATATTAAAGGATTTTTTCTTGTTGTATGAATGTGGCCAAGGTAAAAGGAGTTTGTAATGATCGTAGCAGGTGGCGTTCTGTGGTTTCTGCCTACCCCCATGGGAAAAGGGCGTGAGTTTATGTATGTTATAAACAAAGTACCTATAAATACGATGCAGGGCTGCAACTTGACTGCGAGACTGAACACGGCAGCGGCCAACTTCTGCGTCTCGCCGTACCATTTGTCAGTCAATAAGGAAACGTCCAAGTTTATGAAACTCATGTTCGCTTCCTTAGCCGTCGCTTTAGCTATGAGGGTCTTGCCGCAACCTGGAAAATAAATAAGTAAAAGATAAAAAATTATAATAGTAGTAATGAATATTAAAAAGCATTTTTATTAAATAAGCATTAATTTAAAAATGCTCTCATCGTCTTCAGCCTATAATGGTCCCACTGCAGGGACTCAGACCTCCTCTCTAGGAGAGGGATGGGCTATGATCCACCACGCCGGCCTCAATGCGGATTGGTAGATGTCACATGTCTTCGAATTGTTTGGTTCTAAGACATGCCGGTTTCCTCACGATGTTATCCTTCTCCGTTTTGAGAGCAGTGGTGATGAAATAAATTACACAAAGTATTGCGCGTGACTGGGTTCGAACCCACGACTCACTGTTCGTAAGTCGGGGACGCCACCACTGGGCAACGACTGCTCTCTTAATTGCCCTAAAAAGAAGAAAATAAACTTTGAAAAGATAAAAAAATTACATTATCATTTACGGCTTATTAAAAATTGTTTTTATACTATTCTTTTATTTTTAAGTTATCTGGTTTCGTATTCTTCTCATAAAACCCTTTTGATTGATACCCATTTCATGGGGGTGCATAAAAAACAACAAACCAAAAACGAACGAAAACGAAAAACGACTAACACAATATTGCCGATCATAAAAATGCAGTCCAAGAAAATAATTGTTCCGTAACCAATCGATGTATGCAGGCGCGGCTACAGAAAACACGTTACATAACAGATTTTACCAATAAAAGTAAAAAAGTACGTACCTGGGGGTCCATGCAGCAGCACTCCTTTGGGCGGCTGCGTCAACCTGCTGTCAGCGAACAGCTCCCGCTTCTGGATCGGCAGAATAACCGTCTCGCGAAGCTCCTGGATCAGGTGGTCCAAACCCGCGATGTCCTTCCAGTTCACCTACACAAAGAAGAAATAATCTTAAAAAGAGTAGAATCCACCGTACGGGCGGTGTAGGTTTCACGTAGTTACCTGATGGTGGAAACAAAGATGGAGGAGAGAAGGCAACACCTTGTTGCACCATGCTTCGAATCATTGCGCGAAAAAAGAAAAACTAGGCGTTATTCCTGATATTCTCCTTCTCAACTCGATTCCCGATATTTAAAAGCAAAAGAACCAATGTTTTAAAATAACACGCGGAATTTAATTGACATCGCCTGGTCACTGCGGCTGCCAGGGTCGTAATGGCGCAGCATCGGGGCGGAGGTGGCTAGATAAATCAGATATGCGTGGGACGAATGCTGCTGTATCTGGTCGATGTAAAAGGGGAAAGGTTTTAGCGCAGGCGTGCAGGTGATGGGATTGCAGCGCGGTTGCGTCGTGTCCTCATTTCTGCAGTATGCAGACTGCAGATGTACTTGTTATAGGTACCCGAACCTAGCTGTTGATGTTACATAACGCCTGTAATCCCCCTAAGGGTTAGACAGAGGTATAACTTAAAGTACACCCACATTTCGCCAGGTTGATGTATCAGCTCCAATTTGATATAATGCAAGCCGATCTCTAAGATTCTAAATTCCGTATACCATAACAACATCATTATTTGTAAAAACTCAGAATAAATGTATGACGGCGCTTTAATATTAAAATTAGTTTTAGTTAGATTTAATAGATGTCGCTGTTAGTTTAAGAGTGTCGTGAACATGACTTATCTATGTCTGCTACGTCACATCCGATCACACGACACTCTGACACAACACCGAGCGCTAGCGGGCGGTGGGGCGACGACAGACAGGCAGTATGGTTTGAGATTCGGTCGAGATCGCACAGGCGTGCTACGCGCTCGGTGGAGTGTCTTACTTTGAACTAGTGTCCCTATTTTCTTCGCCCGACAATCCACGCCTACCTACAATGTACAACTTAGTAATTGAGATCATGGATCCAATTAATACCGCTGATAAGGGCCATGTTCCTACATCAGAAGTGGGATTCGAAGGGCAAAGACCTGAAGAAAATAACGGACACGGTGTAGTACCCTGCCAACGCCTTACCTATTGCGAGATATGGAGACTTTGTTATCACGACTCGTGGCAACCGCTCAACTGCAAACGTCAAATTTCAACGCAACTGCGCGATTGATACGGTTTAATCCTGATGCTGCTGATGCGGACATAAAAGGTTGGTGCAGGATAACGGAAATAGTAGTAAATAGCAGGAACCTAAATGGTGCAGAACTTTTGCAAGTGCTTGCACATGCTCTGAGAGAACGGGCATCGAATTGCAAACTTCACAGTTAACCTGGAGGCAAATAAAGGAATAATTGCTTTTTGCAAAATTTGAAAACCTATGTTACCGCAGGACTACTTCGACGATATATTAGGATTCCAACTCGGTACGAAAGAGTTAAGCTGCAACACGTGTCTGGAGCAAGATAGAGATTATCCCTTGCACGGAAATGTCAGAAGACGTCATCACGGAGTTTGTTACTTCGGTGCTATGCCAAAAGGATGGTATGATACGACGAGAGCTGCATTCTTGTAACGTATCTACCAGATCTCGGTTGCTACGGGTTCTCCAAGGTACGAGTATTTTGTCAGTGACGTGTAGTGAAATGTAGTGGTATGTGGTTATATGTAGTGAAATACAGTGAAATGTAGTGAAATGCAGTGAAGGGAAGTAAGAGAAGTGAAGGGAAGTGAAGTGAGGTGAGGTGAAGTGTAAAGAAGCCGCTACAATGAACCACGTCTTACTCAAACTGTCATCATTGTGGTATATCAGTTCATCGAACCATGGATTCTCGCAAACGCCGCAAAGAGCCTGTTGCTAAGGCAACTACGAAGACAACTGAGCAGCCTATGGAGATGCAAGTGCATCCGCGCCCTGTCACTTGTTGCCTTTGTGGTAAACCAAAGGCACGTTGCACCAGCGTGTCCGGACCACAAAGGAGGCAACGAGAAACCGGCTGACAGGGAGGTCTACCTGCGTGAGTGAGGGCCGGGAACCGGCACCATTACTACGACCGGGTGAGTTCCTTCCTTTTCTTTTTGGTAGTGGTTCCGCCTGTTTATTGGCGACTTCCAACTTGGCTAGTCGGCTACCTGGTACAATATGTAACGAACTCTGACATCATTCTATGTCGGGGTCCCTTACCATGGGATGTCCTCAGGGTTCGGTTGTGGGTCCGTATGTATGGAGCGTAGGCTTTCGTGACTTCCTCGCGATTCCACTTCCATGCGGCTGTACGTAAACCGGTTGCGCGGACGACGGCCTGCAGCTCGTTCAGTCAAGTGCTCGGGCTGGATTCGAAAGTTTGGCTGACACTTGCCTAAATTGAATATCCCGGTGGGGTGATCGTAACCGTCTGACCTTCACCGCACGAAACTTGTCAACTTCTTTTCAAAGGTAATCTTAAATCATGGCCTAGTATTGGGTTTAATAGCGTTCCCGTTAAAGGGAAGCGCTCCGAGTGCTGCCTTGGGTTTGTCTTGGGGAGGAGATTTTCATTCATAGAACATACGACGCTTTCCGCTACAAAGGGCGTAACTCCAAAATCCATACTTTTGGCAATGGGCAAAAAACAAAAACAAAAAAAATCTTTCTTAAATAACTCTTTTGTTTTTATACTTATAAACTTGAGTGCCAGGAAGAAAATTCTTAAATTTTGGCCGTCCTTTGCCTCATTTAATTACAATCGTCAACGAGCTTTAATGACGAAGTTAGCATGGAGTTACACCCCTGAAAATGAAAAAAAAGTGTATATACAACCCATAATTAAATAGCCTGGGAACAAACGTCTGCAGTAAAAACCAGTTAAGCACACACAAGGATAATTTTTGTAGTTGTAAAGACCATTTTTTTTGCAAAATGTGTAGATACACCCTGTTATTAATACTAATGCGATGACTATAAGAGCAGTTTTATTAATAAGGATGGATATAATTAAATTAGGAAGGATATATTGAAGGTAGTTTTAATATAAATAATTATTAGTTGAGTAAATATGCAGTTAGGGTTTTAAAAATCAATACAAATATTTATTTTCAGTTGTAATAGGAACATTTTGCACTTAATTGAATCACAAATGGAAAGTTACAGGTCCCTTGAATCAATCAACAATCACACAACATAATAACACGCCTGTACCCAATGAAAAGGATAAAATAAAAAACTTTGGTGGCGCATGTCGGTTTCGCCAGTCAATTATTGCCATCCCTGATCCCCCCTTTTGCATGTGAGAGTATACAGAAAGTACTTGTATTTTTGTGTTATTCCCAAAGTAAATACTTTGGGGAGTAAATAATATGAATTTTTGACACCTTGTGATCTTCTCCGTCATTGATAAAATATGCGTATGTCAAATTTCGTGTACTGTTCGGTGAATCAGTTCTTTTTCTCTATATTTGAACAGCTCGTGAGCATCGCAATATCTTTCGTACGCTAAATATCAAGGGACCAGAAAAATCATGCAATTTGCTTCTTCTTTCTTCGCTGATTTAAAAACACTTTCTTTAACATTTATCTAGAATGCAAGGATTTGTTTGCATAGGTTTGCTTTCCTTCATTTCGCCTTAACGGTTTTTATAAGGTAGTCCAGCTTCACGTAACTTCTTGTTTATTTTATATTTATTAACAGGTATTACTCGCTTTTCTTTTTGTACAGTCTTCTTTTTACGTTTGTTTTTATTCTTTCCGTCATCATTATATTAATCATTTTCATCATTGGTAGCCCAACAATCTGTACTATCCACGGAAAAGGATTTTCTTCAGTGTCGGAGAAGAAATATTTATTATGACTTTGTTAATGCTTGACTTCCCTTGCGTTTCTGAGAGTCGGTTTTATGAGATACAGATTCATGAATGGGGTCTTCGACGTAAGGCAGGTGAGTATCATCGTTGTCATTTTGTTCTAAGCAGTGTGTTGCACTGAGCAGTGGAGCAGTAGTCGAAGTAGACGCAAGCAGCGGATCCTAGGTGGAATGTAGGCGAGTTTCATTGATCGTAATACTCTTGTTGTTGTTTTATCTCAAACAGAATCTTGAGCTGAGCAGTGGAGCAGTCAACATAGTCGCAAGCAGCAGTTCTTCATATAGATGTGGGTGACTATCATCGTTATCCTGTTGTTTCAAGCAGGGTGTTGAGCTGAACAGTGGTGTAGTCGGGGGAGACGCAAGCAGCGGGTCTTCAGCGGCATGTAGGTGAGTGCCATCATTGTAATTTTCTTCTAAGCACGGTGGTGAGCTGAGCAGCGGAGTAGTCACGGGAGACGCAAGCAGCGAGTCTTTAGCAGGATATGGGTGAGTATCATAGTTCTCATTTTTTTTCTAAGCAGGGTGTTGAGCTAAGCAGAGGAGCAGTCGCGGGAGACGCAAGTAGCGGGTCTTCAGCGGAATGCAGGTGAGTATCATAGTTCTATTTTTTTTCTAAGCAGGGTGTTGAGCTGATCAGTGGAGCAGTAGACCTAGATGAGAGAAGCAGTTCTGCATATGGATGTGGGTGAGTGACTTTGTGAGTATTATGCGTCAAGCAAGACGCTGAACTGAGCAGTGGATCAGTTTTCACCGGCGCATGCAGCTCATCCAATTTTGAATCTGCTTGTACTATTGAGGAAGTCATGGTTGGTGTCAGTAAAGGAAGTGACGGCACTGGTGTATTTGTATCCGGGAGCATAAAAAAGGACTTGGCATCTTTGAGTTTGCAATATACAGAGATTATTATTTTTTGTTTGATGCCCAAGTTTTTTGGAGTTTGACTGGACTAGCCTCTGGTGTATAACTTATTATAGATGTATTCGATAAAGTGCTGTGTCTTTTTCGCCTACTAGACTTGGTTTCTGCTTGGATGTTTTCTTAAATTTCCATGCCGTTCGAATCCTCTTCTTTACTCGGTAGTACTGTTGGTTGACTTGTCCCGTAACGTTAACAAGCCCTACGGTTAAAATAGTAATTTAAAAAACTACAGATAACCATAAGTTACTTTTACATAAGATGAATCTACCTTATCAAAACTATTTCTTAATCCATCAAGCCGTTTAGGCAACACAGCGTATTAAAGAAATGAACACCTACACAAACAAACATCCATTCTAAAACCGTTTACGTTTCTTCTAAAACTAAACTAAAATAAATACATACCTCTTGTAGGTAGTAAAACACAATATTTTGTGTTCATGACATTTAAACGTGGGGTGTAAAAACCATACTTTAATTTTGTTCAACAAGTTCTTAGTGTATTTTAGGGTGTATAAACCAAAAATATTGGTGTTTAGGTCGTAACACCAATATTTTGATGACTTAGGTCAATGATACACAAAATTGCAACTTATACAAATATCAACTTTAATGTCGAGTAATATAAGTTCATTTTTGAATGAAAAAAAACTACCGATAATGTCATAAAATAATTTTAGATGCAATAGAAACTGAACTCTATGCAATTAAGTTAAAGTGTTTAATCCCAAAGCATGGCATTTATCTTATGTCGTTGGTTTTATTAGATTTGAGCCCACTCGTTAGTCTATTAGAGATGTTTTGGCGCCACGTTATTTCGAAAATCAAATTCGTTAATCATCCTAACCGCTATTAATCTCCTCTAAAGTCCCTTATATCAAGGCAAAAAGTAAGAACTGTTAGGAAAATAATTACCATTAATCAGAATTACCTACCTTCTTATTGTCTTTTGATGAGAATGAGTTGCTTTCTCCTTCTAAGCAATGAATCGAGATTAATTCCAGGTTCGTCCATTTTCACTTCACAATAAAGAAACTAAGTGGGTTTACCACCCATACCTGGCAAGTATGTGACTTGTTTCCTATTTCCAACAAGGTTTAAATTCAATTCAGGTTATCACCGTATCATACGCTCAAGTTGAACGTTTTTATACATTACGACAGAGACGTAAATATTACCTGCCGTAATCTTTGTGAGATACATCTTTTTTTACCAACATCAAGAGTCGTCAGAATATTTTTTTGCAGGGCGTAAGTCACAATTTGTTTTGGTATTGTGTTTTACCCCGTTTTACATTCAAGAAAATATGTTTGTTTGTAGATACACCAAGTTTGATGTCGTAATGTAAAAGAAATGTGTTTTACGACTTGGTTTTTCGAAAATGAGATGTTTAGCGTTAAGAAAATATTGGGTAGTAAAAACCATTTTTTTCACCGTAGCGCAATTTTAAATATACAGATAGAAAGAGCGTGAAAAACTAAATAAGACTGCATCAAAAAGTAAATTTGGCCAAAATGGTCTTTACGCCCTTTGTAGCGGAAAGAGTCGATATGGAGGCTGTCGGTGAAAAAGCTAAAGGGGGCTTTTATGCCTTAACGAGAGTGTCCAGGTCTGCGTGGGGTTTGTCATTTTTAACTTTAGGAAATATCTATGGGGCTGCTTACTTGGGGTGTGTGTAGCGTACGGGGCACCGGTGTGGGCCGAAAGGGCCACCATAGGAGCGGTACGACGTAAATTACTTCAAAGCCAGCGGTTTGCCTTGATTTTCTTGTGTGGAGCGTGTAGGACGGTTGGTACTGAAGCCTTGCCGGTACTGGCAGGGGTGCTTCCGGTCGATCTTGAGGTGCGGCGCCGTGGTTCAATGTGCTGCTGCGCGCGAGGGGCTGCGGCCGCAGACTTGTTGATGCAGCGTGACCGTGCTGAAATGGCTGGATTACTGGGACCACAGACTGGCGTCTGGGAGGAGCTTTTGTCTGAGTGGCAGTGTGGGTGAGATAGTTCTGTCAAGGGCCGGCACCTCCACCAGTTCTTTCCCTCTGTTCGTGGGCGGCTGGCCAGGACGTGGCTGGCGTTAGATCGCTTTGTTGCCCAATTTCTCGCGGGCAAATTGGTAGTAAATTGTTTTCCTTCAGGCTTGTTGCCTCACCTTTTTGTCAATGTTCTGCATCTGGCTGCGAAAATGAACAATCAGGCACATCATATTTTATGCGAGTGTGGTCTTTGGCTGAGTGAATGTAATGTTATGTTGGATGATGTACGGGTTACATCCTGAGTTGTTTGCTGTGCGATCCTTGTAGAAACTAAAACGGGTTTCCGTGCGTTCAAGCATTTTTGTCGTGCCTATTGTTGGAGTCAGGTATAACGGCTCACAACTTGGGACGCAGTGGTATTGATGACAGTAATCCCCGTGGTGCTGGGCTTGTCCCGGTTGTACACGTCCCTGTGTGCCTGTTAGCCTTGTTCTGTTCTGTCTTCTGCTGATATGTAGGGGGGAGGAAGTTGTTTCTCCTGCTCCCCAGCTATTCTTTTCTGATTGGTTTCGTTGCGGGATCCAAGACAGTTGGATCGTTTCTTTGGGACTTCGTCGGGCTTCATTGTCTCGGCGCTTTTCTTGTGGTCGCCGCTGTTGTTTCTGGCTTACAGGAGTTGCAGTGGTTTGGAAGTGGTGTGGCGGGCTTGTACCTACCAAGTGAAAGTAGTGGTGTACCACAGCTTAGCCTTTCGCGGATTGCAGGCGTGTAGCTATGTTAGGTCTTGGGCTTGTCCCAATTTAAAAAAAATTAAAATGTAACGAACTTCTTTCGTATATCTCACGGGTAATGGAGATAATAATGTAGTCAAGTGTGACTCGCAGATACTTAGCCCCATCAATGTTGAAGCTATTCTCTGTAGGCAAGTATGTTTTTATAAGAAATAACGAGCGCAATCAGATTAAGTTTCACAGAAAATTCAAAGGTCCATTCTTAATTACCAAGGTTGTAGAAAATGATTGGTATTATGAGCTAAAAAATATTGATGGGCCTAATCGAACGTAAAAATATGCACACGAAAATCTGCGTTTAGTACCCGGGGGTCAAGACGGTCTGGTAGCGATAGCTACCTCGTTACTTAATAATAATGAGAAGGAGGCCGAGACGGCGGTCTACGATCGGGGAGTGGAGTGGGTATCATCTGGTGATGACAGCTTAGTGATACCTTGTCAATGTGTGGTTCACGTACGTTGACCGCTAGCTCTGGAACCCTCGCGGCCTTCAAGAGTGAAGAAACGTAATTAAAGTTACCATTGTTACAATCTGTGAGATTAACTTAACTGAGTGAGGATAATATAAAGGACTTGCTCATGTGGGCCGACGTCCTATGATGTGTTAGTTACGTGATCTAAGGAACTGGCTTATGTAGGTCGATGTTCCGGATCATGTACTAGGGTGTGTTTAGCGTGATCTAAGGAACTGGCTTATTCAGGCCTATGTTCCGGATCATTTGGTAGGGTGTGTGTAGTTGTATGATCTAAGGGACTGGCTTATGCAGGCCGAAGTTCCGGATCATATACTAGGGTGTGTGTAGTAATGTGATATAAGGGACTGGCTTAGACGGGCCGATGTTCCGGATCATATCCTATGGTGTGTGTAGTAGTGTGATCTAAGGGACTGGCTTAGACAGGCCGATGTTCCGGATCATATTATTGCACTGATCGTCTAGTCTGAGAGACTGTGAGATCAATTGAGGTGTAGTCATATGAGATGACAGGAATAGAGCCAGTAAGTCCGGTCCATGTTGTCATATGAGATGATGACTGGTCGAAGGGACGCTGTCACTCTTTGAGTTACGTGTAGTCATACGAGATGACAGGAAAAGAGCCAGTAAGTCCGGTCCATGTTGTCATATGAGATGATGACTGGTCGAAGGGACGCTGTCGCTCTCTGAGTTAGGTGTCGTCATATGAGATGATGACTAGTCGAGGTCTAGGTTGTCCGGGCCACGTCATAATAGGAGATGATGGCTGGCTGAAGGGACGCCTCAGTCAGTATTAGTTTGCAGGAGGTCAAACGTAATCGCTTTACGTGTGTGCGTCCCTAAATGTCATCATGTCAGGATAGGACGAGCGTACAAAGTAATGTATCTACCAGTTTTATTCTCTATAAAGAACGATGGGCAACCGGTGACTTAAGAAAATGGAGACGCACGAGGACGTGCGAATGTCAGTCTGGCCGTGACGGCGCTTTAATATTAAAATTAGTATTAGTTAGATTTAATAGATGTCGCTGTTAGTTTAAGAGTGTCGTGAACATGACTTATCTATGTCTGCTACGTCACATCCGATCACACGACACTCTGACACAACACCGAGCGCTAGCGGGCGGTGGGGCGACGACAGACAGGCAGTATGGTTTGAGATTCGGTCGAGATCGCACAGGCGTGCTACGCGCTCGGTGGAGTGTCTTACTTTGAACTAGTGTCCCTATTTTCTTCGCCCGACAATCCACGCCTACCTACAATGTACAACTTAGTAATTGAGATCATGGATCCAATTAATACCGCTGATAAGGGCCATGTTCCTACATGTATGATAATGGAATCTTACGAGTACGTTACCCACACGAAAATCATGTTTAACATAACTTACGCCTAGTCTACCTGTCCTAGTCGCGTGATTTTGGGCCACTTTTCATTGAGATTTATTATTGTAGTCTACTATGAAACAGGTAGCTGAGCAAAACCTGCGTTGTTTTAATATTACTTCAGTGTAGGAAAAATACAGAACTAGACACACAGCTGCTCTTGATACAGGAACTCCTAGTACAAGAGCCAGAGCTACACTGATGTTTGAGAATAATAATTTTGTCAATAAATATTTATTATTTTAGTTATTACACGTTCAGTACCTATAGCTGCCTCTCTTTGTCACACTGATTTAAGGTATACTGACATACGAACTTTTTTTTATTTTGGAGGGCGGGAATTCATCAAGTGACGGTAGAGAGTGTCAGACTTCTACTGACTAAAAACCACCCATGTTCCTCCTTGGCCCTTTGTGTCAGTGGCCGTGGTATATCTTTCGAACAACCCCCTGATGTAAGAGGCTTTTTTTTTTGAAAATCATCAAATTACCCCTCCCGCTCTTGGGCAGAGCGAAAGGGAGTGTCAGACTTCTACTGATCCCGTCGGGGCTGCGGGTTGTTCGCAAGAGATACCGCGGCCTCGACATGAAGGGCTAAGAAGGAACATGGGTGGTTTTTAGTCAGTAGAAGTCTGACACTCCCTTTCGCTCTGCCCAAGAGCGGGAGGGGCTTTTTGATGATTTTCCACCCGCCCATTTTGAAGGGAATATCTGGGTAAAAATAATTATTCTCGATTGGCGGTTGTTCGTCCTGAAAATGTATGACCGACCGACAATTGACAGTTATCACATTTATGTATGTATTCAGACATAATCTGCAATGTTAAGTCCCGTTTGTTCCATTTATAATTCACAAGCACTCATAAATATGAATGACATCATGGTATGAGATGACAACTACAGTCTGTAAAGCACCAATAAATAAAATACGGGCCAAGTGTGCGTTTCTTTTTGTATAAAATTGTGTTTAACACTTCATAGAACACTATAATAGGTGTAATCTATCATTCCAAACTTCATCAACAGTGCTTATAGTCATTTCTTTTTTGTAGTTTGGAAGTCATCAAATGGCTCCTCCCGCTCTGTCCAGAGCGGTAGGGAATGTCAGACTTCTACTGACTAAAAACCACCCATGTATTTTTTTTCCTATATGTCTCTTTGTATGCTCGTTATGTTTCGGCGACAAATAAATATGTTTTCTTTCTTTCCATGTTCTTTCTACGCCCTTTGTGTCGAGGCCGCGGTATCTCTTTGCCTATAGTCTCAGAGTGAAATTGCAGTGTAATTTAAGACGGACGGTCAGACAGACAATATTAACATAACAACAACGCCTGTAATCTGTTAGACAGAGATGTACCACCCAAATTTCGTCAGTTTGTTTAATGCCGTTGTGGGCGAGCCTATTGCCAGCAACTGGCTAAAAATCTAGACTCCGTGGCAGCTACTGAGAAATTACTGATGGAAAAACCCAATAACATTTAGCCCGACCTGGGAATCAAACCCATTACCTCATGTTCAGCAGAACTTGCGCTTGCCACTCGACTAATGAGGTCGTCTATTTAGGCAGGTTTAGGCCTAACCCTTTGGGGATTACTGGCTTAAAATTTATGGGGATTAAAAAACTTTTACAAACATCTATTTATCTCAAATATCAGGATAACAAGAAATGCGTTCCAATCAATTTAAAAAAAACTGGGAATACACTTCATCCCTCTACGATTCTCAGTGTGTATTCACTCTAAATTAAAATAAAATACTCACATTAATCTCATCAGGCACCACCAACTGTGAAGCGATGATCATCTCGTGGTCAGTCAGCTTGTCCAGCGCGATGGAGTGCTTGTTACCCAGCCCGGCTCTGCAAGACATCCTTAACACATGCACGGTCTATACAGTGGCCATCTTTGAATACACATATGTGGACGGGACACCACACTCATGCAACTACCAAGCTTTATATATTTACATTGTTAACTGCAGATGCGTGCCAAAGATTTGTTTGTCTGTTTAAAAATTTTGGATTTTATGTGTAAGCTTGTGAGGTTATTTGCAAACGTCGGTTACCCAGTACTGATAGACTAAACCAGTCCAGTTGTAAATATTTAAATCATGTTTGTTACATTCAATAAATCTTAATGATGAAAAGCTTTAGACAATTCTGTCTGATGGTATATAATATGGTATCTTATGAATTAATCGTTATCATCAACACTATTGCTGTCCTATAACTCTGGAGTACTTTAAATAAAACTTGGGTTTGATTGAGTTTAAATGACCTGTCCGAAGTCACTACCAACACCGTTGATGTAGTTCTGGTTGAAAAAAAAATATTTGAATTTAATTAACTATGGGAATCATAGACACAAAGAAGAAGAATTGAGTTAAAAACTGAGAATTTTAGTCATAAAAGTTGACTGGTAGAGAATGCCTTATGGCATTAGGTCCATCTACATAAAAAATACTTCTGCACATAAAATTAAAAATCACTAGATTTGCTATGCACTGATGTTCATTATACAGAAATGAATCAACTATAGATTATAACAATAATATACTTAACAAAGTACCTTCAACTTTATTACATTTTTTAAATTGTATATTACATGTGTTCCATAATTGTCTTGAAAGTAAATGTATCAATCATCTACATTTTGTATTCCTTATAGCATCTGCAGTTAATTAAAAGTTAAGCCACATCTTAGTAAAAAACAGCCACATGTAGAGAACAACTCAAAGTAGACTCTCAATGAGACATGGGTTTTGCACCAGCCAAGTTTTATGCTTTTACATGATTGGTGGGAAGTCTGTTAAACATAGTACACAGCACAAAATTCATGTCTTTAGAGAGAACTAACCACAAACAAACACAGATATTAAAAAACTTGATTTTCTTGATGTTTCCAATGATGATGATGATTGACTTCTTAGAACCAATTAATCAATTGATCCAATGATTATTTTTTTCAAAGTCATTGTTAGTGATGCATCTATCTGACAAATATGTTGACTTGGAGATCGCTTCGTAGACTGTTTCATTCATGATGATTATCAGGCCTTAATACATGAGGAACTGAACTTTATTAATGTAGGTCTATGAATTAGTTTTAATTTTTTTTTTTTTTTTTTTTTTTTTTAAATAAAATAAAAGGTCTATGAATTAGTTATAACATGCATTGAACAAGTATAATTTAATTTAAAAGTTAGAGATATTGAAAACAATTGACACTATTTTCAAAGACAATGTAGAGTAGTAACTGGCAATTGCAATTCCACAGCATGCGTGAGCTCGTATGAGTTTATTTTGCAGACCTGAGTCAGTATTACAGAATGTCACACTCATGCATTACTTAGAATTGTCATTTATTTAAAACTAGTTTATGTACACAACCTTGCCCGCTTGGATTTCGATAATTATCCCACAGGATCATACTACTGGGATAAAAAGTATTATATTATGTATTAACCCAGGTTATAAACTATCTGTGTGCAAAATTTCAACCAAACCTTTTCTGTAAAACAGTGATAAATTGAAAATAAGTAACTCTAGATAAATAATGTAGGAATGCATTAGAGTTTCTAGTTAATTTTCTTATCTTGTGATCTCAAAATAAACCCTGACGCCGAGACATAAGGTGATGAGCTTGATTATCATGATTATTCATTAGTAAGTAGATAATGAAATGTTTCAGAGATGAAATGTAAGTAAACCATCACCCAGAGTTAAAAGTAGTTAGAATCACAGTCTAATTAGCTAGGAACAGTTACAATACGCATTCCGAGTGGATTCTAATAGCGAATTAGAGAAAAATGCGTTTAAAATTCTATGTTATGACGTAAAAGAATCGATCAATACGTACTTGCGTAACTGCTCACGGGCTCGCTCCTCCGCCTTCTTCCGACTCTTGGATGTTGGATCTATCTGGTTCACGAGCCATTTTATTGAGAAATAAGTCACAGCAGACACAAAAGCAACGCGTATAGCCATTTGGAACACATCATTCCGCGAAAACGCTGACCCTTCTACCATCATGCCGTCTGAGAAATAAGTAACTTATCACAAATAAACTACGTAGAAGACCTTACAACCCGTGTGCTCTTTGATTGATTAATAATTTTAGAATTTCTTCACGAAAAGGTAACAGCCGTCATGCTTTTGTGAATTTTTATCATAGACAATTTGACAGACGTGAGACGGTAGTTGTTCCAATTCTGTGAAAAGATTGAGACAATTTTAACGAAAAGGAAAATAAATCTAGTTTCTAAAATATATTTTTTGACATTTTAGTAGCAACACAATACACTTTAAAGCACAAACTTATCAATAAGAGTGGTTACAAAAGTATTAAAACAAACAATTATATAAAAATATTATGTAAAATGAAACGTGTGGAAAATTGACAAAATCGTTCTGAAACTACATGTCAATCGTTCCCATTTTTGTCATAATTAATTAATTAGTCAATCATCAATAACATTATAAAACGATGCACATATTTCATTTAGTTTTAAAACTGTTAAAAAATATTTAAAAGGTTAAAGTAAATTAGTTGTAATTTAGTTTAATTAGTCCCGATGTAATTTCATGGCAATTCATGGATGTACAGACGCCTGCACATTAAGCTTCCGAACCCTTCAAATTTTCCCAATCATTCTTCAACCTAAGGCCTCTGTTATAAAGTTGAAAATCTGTTATAGCAATTTGACAGTTTGTAGTAGTTTGATAAGTTGTCGTTTCTACAAGGTATGTCTTCCCTGTTTCACGAAATTAAAAAATGGATCAGTCAAAACAAATGGTCGTGTTGTGGAGTTAACCTCAAAATAACTTGTAATCTAAATTCAAATGAATGTGAAAGATTTTAGATAAACATGAAGACTAAGAAAAATAAACCTAGTGTCCGTCCTAAGTTTGAAAATACGAGAAAATTATTACGCAAACAAAAACGGCAGCAAAAGAAAGCACATCGTCAGGAACATTATTTGAAGAAAAATGATGAGAGACATAATAGTGGTCAACCAGTTCCCGCAGCCGGTACATATGTCAGGAGACCAAGCTCACCAATCAATACCAACCAAGCACCTCGAGTGATGGTAAATAAAATGATTAATTACATTAAATGGCTGAAACAGAAGTATTTATCGACTTATTCGAGTTACCTGTCTTTTGTGTACATCTAACATAAAGCTTTAGAATCATTTGTTACAGTTGGTTAGAACTTATTAAATGGTACATTATAATATATAAATTACATGGAACCCGCATGGATGACCAGTCTCGTCCCCTTTCACCTGTACTGTGATTGGGTGCTTCTCTTGAAGCATAAGATCACACACATAGGACCTAGATTCTGTTAAAAAGATAGACCTTCCTGCTGTTTAAAATCATTCAATGGAAAATTATAAATCAATTATTTTTATTACAGTAAAACTACCCATATCGTACTTATTGACTATCTTACACCAAATATAAGGGGCCTTCCTCACCAAATCTCCGCGTCTGTCCTGAATCTGTACAGAATCTTTACTGAGTGCATGTAATCAAATGAGAGCTTACTCACTGTGTAGTTTGGGTACAGATTCTTTACCAAGCACATATACACGTTTCTGTACGAACCAATCAACTCACACACTCACTTCCACAGCTTCCACCCCACTCCGCATTACACAAAATATTGACCTGATGGCACCCTAAACACATGACATGACGAAATCTACAGCAAACTGAGCCAGTCAAGAATTCATCCTGATTAAAGAATCAATATACACCCCACTCCGCATTACACAACATATTGACCTGGCATGACGGCACCATAAACACATGATATGACGAAATCTGTAGCAAAATGAGCCAGTCAAAAATTCATCCTCATTAAAGAATCAGTATACATTCAGGCGGAAACGAAAAAACGTGCCTATCCGGTGAGGAAGACACCCAAGTCTGATATTGCCAACCCACCTTCAGCAGATGTTGTGATATATTTCTAGGTGTGAGGTGGCCTTTGCGCTGTAGTGGGACAATTATTCTAGGCTAAATAATTTAATTTAATTTATTTATTTGATTCAGACCATACATCCATAAAATGTTAGTATAAACTTAACCTATTGTTAGTAAATAATAATATGTATGAATATCAAATTATGAACATTACGTACAAGTTAACTTAAGTGTTTCATCATCACAGAAAAAGAAAACTGATTCTGCACTAGACGTTCTGAAAAAAGAACGCATGAAAGATACAGACATCGAGCACCAACTCAAAGTCGGAATAGAACAACAGAGAAAAAAGTTGTTACAGCAAGCAAATGAAGAGGAAGAGCGGAATATAAAGAGACTGGAGAAGGAGCTGGGATTGAACAAATCTAAGAACAAGAACAAATTCTTTTCTGATGATGGACTTGATTGTATCTTTTTTCTATTACTGTTTTTTGTCCCAAGGGTTTTTGTATTAGGGCTCATCACCTTCTTTTTTTTCATCTTTACAATATAAACAAAACTATCATACCTACTGGGTAGTCTTTTCATGCAAAGTATGGAATAGGATTGATATAGTTTGTTTAAACAGAGGAGTTTTGGTACACAAGTTTCTATGTTACAAAAAAGGACCATAGCTACAATTTTAACAATAACTACACGAGCTTTATATTACACCATAATTGCCAGTTTTTGAATTAAGTAATTGAAATATAAAACTTAAGTTATATTGAGAGAATTACTGTCAATAAATTACAAGTAATCCATAATCAAATACTCAAATCTTAAACTGGGTGTTAATCATACCAATTTAAAAACCTTAACTCCAAAACAGATTTACTAGAAATATGTGACAAAGCGACATCACAACAGATAGTAGCGGCTGAGAAGCATCTAGCTGAAGTTGAAGGTGATTCCGACTTTGATGAAGACCTAGCTGCAGTCACAGGCAAAGAAATTAAAGGTGGAAAGAGTCGAGCAAAAATGCCCAATAATGAAAATGAATTTGACGAAGATATTGCATCAGATATTGATGATGAAATGGGCAGTGAAGAAGAATTAGATGAACATATGGGTGAAGAAGAGGAAGATAATATGAGTGAAGGAGGTAGTGATTTGAGTGTAGATGAAGAAGACTTTAGTGAAGATCTTTCAGATGATGCACCTGAAGGTACGTTTTGGATTTTATTTGTTTTCAAAGTAATGCTTAATAAAATGTCAAGTGTCTGTACTAGATAGATAAATTATGGTGCAACTGCTGTCAGCGACATTGACAAATACTTCTGTGCATAGTCTACAATATGTCTGTATATTTATTCTTACTATGGATTGACTGAATCTGTAGAAAATCTGGCAATAAAAAAACCTGTCGTTTACCGCACCGTAGTCGATATGCTTCCGACATTGCCTCCCACTCTGTTGATTTGGTGTGTATACCAATACTTGGAAATGGTTAATAATTCTAAAGGTCTGTCTGTTTCGGGAGGTACCTGCTCCGACTCGGGCAGGAGGAAACGCCGGGATTTTTCCATTGTAAGGATCGGCCGGAGGACACGGTGAAGCACACCGTGGAGGTCTACTTCGCTTGGACGGAGCCTTCGTACGGCGATTGGCGGCGGCCATGGTCCGGAGCGAGAGGGAATGGGACGCCGTCACCTCCTTCTGCGAAGCAGTCATGCTAGCGAAGGAGGTGGCGGAACTTGAGAGGGAGAGAATCTCTCCTTGTCTGCCCTGGGCGACATTTAACTATCGTCTAAGGTACTTTCCTTCCGTGCGGCATAACTGTGGGACACCGTGTATAATTACTTAGTTGTGTATTAAGCAAACCGTCAAATACCTTTGCTGTAACGTGTCTAGGGTTCGAACTCTCCGATGGTTACACCACTAAGCTATCACTGCTTGTAATTTTTTAATTTAATTCACACTATCTTTGTTACAGAAAAACCAACAAAGACATCAAAATCAAATAGCAAACAGAAAATAACAAAGCAAGAGATCAACAAAACCATTAAAAAAGATACAGAGCTGGAAATAAAGCCCAATAAAAAAGAGAAAATCATTTCAGAAGATGATTTAAGTAAAGTTTTCAGTGATGATGAAATATCACATCTGTCTGGTGATGATGATGATGATGAGGGTGATGCATTTGGTGAAGAAGATGAACCTGTGGCGGAAAAGAAAGAAAAACCTGATGTTTGGGAAGATATTTATGGAAGAAAAAGGGATAAGGAAGGGAATATTATTAAGGTAGGTAGTGTGATTGAAATTGTACTTGAAATAATGAGTTAAAAAAACTGGCCAAGTGCAAGTCAGACTTGCACATGCAGGGTTCCGTACCATCGTAGTAGGGAACTACCCTATAATTTTTAAAGTGGTCCACAGAATACATCTATCTACCATGTTTCAACTTTCTGAATAAAGTGGCTGTGACATACGGACGGACAGAGCGTTACGTTTTTGCAATTCGGGTACGGAACCCTAAAAATGATGGCACAGGACAATTAAACTACAAACTACAATAATAATCATCACTATAATTGTTATTATTGTGTATATAGTGATTTATTAGAACTTGATTTCCTTTAAATAATCCAAATCAAACAACTCTGTTATTTACAGGAGGAAAAAGTCGTATACGTTCCACCACACCTCAGAGACAAGGACTCAAGTTCTGACAAACAACTACTACAATTGAAAAGACAAATCAAAAGTAAGAGTTCCATTACATCTTCTTGTAATATTATTATATTCCAGTCTGTGACCTGAGCCTGCTGCCATATGATAACCAAAATAACATAGGAGTTTTTGGTCCAAAATAGTGGGCCAGGTTTATTTATTTCTTTAGGTATTTTCTACTAATCAACCTTAGAGTGGTCTTTAAAAAAAAAATAACGAAAAAACTAAAATACATCTTATTTAACCACTTTACGCTGAGCCTTTATTTAATTCAACGCTGAGTAGATCTCTCAGAAACAAATAATATAATAATATTTAAAACATGTTTTTAACCCATTTTATTTCAGGTATTCTTAACAAACTAGCTGGTACTAACCTTCACTGGGCGTGTACATCAATAGAGAACCTCTACCAATCCAACAGCAGGAACTCAGTGAATACAGCATTAACTCAGTTGTGGTTGGATGCGACCGTATCTCCCTCAAGTACACCTGATAGGATGGTTGCTGAACATGCAGCTCTTGTATCAGTGTTACATGCTAATGTTGGCTCCGAAATCGGTAAGTTTTAACTTATGTGTTTACTGAGTTTAGTCTGCATTGATAGTCAATGCAGACTAAACTCAGTAAACACAACTTTAGCTCATTTGTGGTTGGATGCAACCGTGTCACTTACGAGTACAACTGATAGAATGGTTGCTGAAGTAACAGTTCTTGTGTCAGTGTTACACGCCAATGTTAGCTCTGAGATTTGTTAGTTATAGCGTGTAGACTTGTACTTGTGATATAAACTCAGTGAACACAGATTTAACTCAGTTGTGGTTAGATACCAATCGCCATCATATCACACTCGCGTACGCTTGATAGGATGGTTGCTGAACATCAAACACAGAAATCGGTGAGTTCTAGCCCGTAGACTAACTGTATAAACTCAGTGAACACAGCTTTAAGTCAGTGGCAGTAGGTTGTGAGAATTGTATCTCGCCTTCATGTTACTGGTCTTTTTAATGATTTTCTGTATACAAATATTGGACTAACAATATTGTGTTTCAGGTGCCCATTTCTTACAGGATTTGGTCAAAAAGTTTGACAACATGATGGAGACTCCACAGCCTGTAGCAGACAAAACGCTTGACAACTTAGTATTGTGCTTAGCACATTTGTATAGTTTTAAGGTATGTATTCTTCACATTTGATAACACTTTCGGAGTTAATATGTTGCCCGTATAAATGACGGTTGGGTATCAAACATTAACCGCCTTTCTGCGACTCGTTGATTAGTATATTAATAGTATGAATAGTATATTAATACTAACGACTATAATGTTCCCCCTGTTGAAACACAGGCGTCCTCTCTCATGAGAAGGAGTAGTTCATAAATTCACAGCGTGGGTGAGAAGAATGTAGAAGTCAATGGTAGTAAAGATATTATATTGAAGTAATTACTCCTCTTTGTAATACATAATTATACTCGTCATCATCATCATCAGAATTTAAAATGTCCTGTTAAGAAGACATGTATCCTAAAGCGTTGGAAAATAAAAAGACGGAATTATTGTCAAGATAATATAGAGAAATTTAAAAATTGCATTAAAAGTCTCACTTTTTCGGACATATATACAACTAATGACGTCAATGAGGCCTACGGCCTTTTTCTTGACCTGTTCAGATGTTTTTACGATCTTTGTTTTCCCTACGAAATTATAACAAAATCAATTACTAAAAAAACAAAATGGATATCGAACGGCATAAGGAAATGTAGTAAAAAGAAACGGCACTTGCTATGGCAATATAGAACAAATCCTTCCCCAAAGAATAAACAATCGTATAAGACATATTCTGCAAGGTTTAAAAAAGTTATAACGTTAACACAAGCATCACGAAATAACTACTTTATTAAGACGTCCAAAAATAAATCCAAAGCGGTATGGACCATAATTAATAATTGTAAAACCTGCTTTCCTAAAGAACCAATAACACAAATTCAAACAGGGACACAGAAAATCACGAACCCATTAAATATAGCTCAAGCATTTAACAAGTTTTATATTAACCAAGTCACCGAACCAGAAAATAAAACTATACCAGAAATTAACGTATGCTTAAATACTTCAAACTCTTTGTTTATGGAGCCGACCATACCTCAAGACATAAATGATCATATTACCGCACTTCGAAATACAAATAGTGTTGGCTATGACGGAGTATGCACTAAAGTTGTCAAAGAAGTGTCTCATTACATAGCTCCACATCTGAGTCACTTAATTAACATGAGTATTTCTAGCGGAATCTTCCCCGAAAAATTAAAAACGTCAATAATTATACCATTGCACAAAAAAAATGACAGACAAATTATGTCAAATTATAGGCCTGTTGCGTTGATACCCATCTTTTCAAAAATATTTGAGAAAGTCATTTATAAGTCCTTGTACAACTTCCTTGAGAAATCAAACATACTAGTAAACGAACAAAAAGGATTTCGCAAGCAGAAGACAATAAATATGGCCATACATGACCTTCTTCTTCCTATTGTGTCAAATATAGATAACAGAAATCCTATATGTGCTATTTATATGGACCTGACTAAGGCTTTTGATTATGTGGATTATCCTATACTTATACACAAACTAGAAAAATATGGTATCAGGGGAAATATACTTGACCTCATTCGATCTTAGTTAACGGAAAGGAAGCAATTTGTAGAAATCACACAAATATCCTCAAATACTAGCTACGAGAAAAAATATCGTTCAGAAAGCGAGATAATTAAATACGGCGTTCCTCAGGGTAGCGTGCTAGGACCGCCCCTTTTTTTACTTTACATAAACGACCTTCCGAGGCAAATAAAACACCCCATGGTACTATTCGCCGATGATAGCACCGTAATTATTAAGTGTGATGATCCCAATACTTATGAAAGCGAAATAAATATGACATTAAATAGAATTATAACATGGTTTGAGAACAATAATCTAATTATAAATTTGGAAAAAACTAAAATTATGCACTTTTATCAGAGAATACCAAATAAAATCTATGACATTAGCTATTTAGGGACAAAAATAGAATCAACTACTGCTACTAAATTTCTTGGAATTAATATAGATAATAATTTGACCTGGAAACCCCAGACAGACGAAATATGTAAAAAACTAAATCGATTTACTTATGCTCTCTATAAACTATCAAAAATAGTGAGCCTAGAATCCGTACTGACAGCCTATCACGGCTATGTTTCATCAACACTCAGATATGGCGTAATATACTGGGGTAATTCAGTTGATAGAGAACTCTTATTTAGAGCCCAAAAAAGATGTGTGAGAGCTATGTGTGGCTTAAAAAGCACAGACAGTTGTCGACCGTACTTTATACGTTTAAAAATACTTACCTTGCCATCGCTGTACATATACGAAACAAATGTATTCGTTAAATCTAACATTTCACTTTATAAAATAGCTACTAAAAGTTACTACAGAAAATTACGCGATAGAAATAAGTTAGAACTCGAAGTGACTTATGGCAAAACTGCACTAATGAATAAAAGCACCTTCTGTATGGCCAAAAAAATATTTAACAAACTACCGGAAAAAATAAAAACGTTAAATCTGGAAAATTTCAAAAAACAATTATTAAAAATATTGATAAATAAATGCTATTACTCACTACAGGAATATCTGGACGACAATTCTATAATTTCTGCTTCAGAAAATTGTAACTAACCCATTTTGACAATTTAGAATTTTATTTGACATTAGCACTTTATCTCGTTGACATTATTTTATTGAAATTGATTAAATCCCTAATTATTATTGACATGCATGTACCTATTTCTTAATATTGATTTTATTACTAATGTGAAAGTTTACATAATTTTATATAATTCTACTCGAAGATATCTCAAAAGTTAAATTGGTGCTAAAGTAAGGACAATGTTAATTAAATATATTTGTACGCCTCTGGGCAAAACATAGAGGATCTACCTATCTGTAACATCATTATTGTAATTTGACCTATGTTTACAAATAAAGCATTCTGATTCTGATTCTGATTCTGATCAGCCTATAATGTTCGTATGTCGGGGACGCAACCACTGGGTTACCACTGCTCTCTCTATTAAACTCGTACTATGATTATATTTTCTCCTTTGTGACTTCAGTCGTGTCTGCTTGTGATGTTGATTTAATCATTTATTGGGTTTTATTATTCAGAAATACTTCCGAAAAAAACCTTTGGTAATCTTTGAAATCTTTTGTTTCGACATTAAAAGGTCTTAATCACCATTCTAGATCTACCAAGCGACTCTTCTGTACGACATTCTAACCCGCCTCCTGGACACGATATCGGAGAAGAACATAGAATGCGTACTAGTTGCACTACGCAGCGTCGGCGGCGTACTACGCAAGGAGGAACCGCTGGCTTTGAAGAACTTTATACACGATACGCAGGGACGGGTCGCTAAGTTGACTGAGGATTCAGCTACTGGGTGAGAGAATTTTTTATAATCTTTATATCTAATTTCTTAACTGACATGGTCACTAGCACTATTACTAAAAAAAAAACAATAAAAAAAATAAAAATAAAAAAATATCGGGAACTCGAAACAATCAGTAAACATGGTAAATATCCCGTTTTCAGTATAAATAATAATTTCTTAACTGCCAACAAAACTAGAGCAGGCTACCGTGGGTTTAATAACTACAAAAAAAAAATGAGAGGGTAAAATGCTGCTTCTAAGGCTTTTTAACCTCTTCTTATCTTCTTATTTCTCGATCTTTAAATTAAAGAGCCTCAAATTTTTATTAAATTGAACCGTCAGAGTTAGGAATACTTCAGCTGTATGCTGCTGGCCCCTTAGTGAAGAAATGGAAGCCTCGTGGCTTTCCGCGGCGAGCGGGTATAGATATATGTACTTACGTAGTTTTATGTATATTATTTTTTACATGTTCACAGGTCCCGTATAAAGTTCTTATTAGAAGTCCTAATGGCCGTGAAGAACAACAATTTGACAAAGATTCCTAACTACGACCCGACGTACTGCGAACACCTCAAGAAAATGACCAGAACCATCGTCAGGAAAGGGAACTACATCACACCGCTCAATATTAGGCTCGAGGATCTATTGAAAGGTAGGTGGAAATGCCGTTCGTATTATACATATGAAAAGGCTGACACGAGGGCTGAATTGGTACTTAGTTGCCTTTTAGAAAATAGTCTTTAAGTTACTCCAGTTATACCAAAGCTTGATCAACTATTATTAATGAAGTTGGTGAAATGTAAGTGAAAAATTGTAGTTACTGCATCAGAGACAGAAGTGTCTCTATAAATGTCTGTTTATCATAAAAGGATGCCTAGGTATTATTGGATACTTCTGAATTCATACATTATGGTATGAATTGAAATTGAAGTAGAATTGGATACTTCTGAATTCATACCATAATGTATGAATTCAGAAGTATCCAATTCGACTTCATCCATTGGAAAGTCCAAAATATGATAACTATAAACACCGAGTTATATGCAATAATTACCCCTCCTTTTTTGTTTTAGAAGTCTGTTAAATACCCTCTATTGGAATAGGATTCACGGATGCGATCAGAACAATTAAGACTCTAATTTTATTTGAAGCGAAACTAATCAATCACCCAATCACATTGTGTCAAATGGACAAGAGGAAGAGAAAAGAAAGTGGATATAAACGTCTTTCGTCGAATCTTGCATCCCCTCTTCCTTTAGGTGGAATCCGGGCGTAACTACTTATTTTAAACTAATTTTTGCACGTGGCTTCGCCCACGTGCATGTCGGTTATCGCGACAAATTATATATTAAAACCTTCCTCGAGATCCACTCTATATCCATTGGTGAAAACAGCATGAAAATCGATGCAGTAGTTTTTGAGTTTATCGCGAACAGACAGACAGACGCGTCGGAAGACTTTATTTTATAATATGTAGTGATAGTGATAATAAATCTATCATTCTCAATTCTAGCTGACGAGCGCGGCAAATGGTGGGTGGTAGGCTCAGCCTGGGAAGGCAATGCGACGCGACCTGAAGACAAGACCACCACCAAAGTGCTGCCATCTACCGACCAGAAGCTTCTAGACCTGGCTCGCAAGCAGAGGATGAACACCGATGTTAGACGGAGCATCTTCTGCGTTATTATGGCGGCTGAGGTAAGAAATTGATTTTTTATTTAGAGAAGATTAAGATTGTTAAGACCAGAAGTTTCTAGAACTGGCTCGCAAGCAGAGGATGAACACCGATGTTAGACAGAGCATCTCCCGCGTTATTATGTCGGCTAAGAAATCGTTCCATATTTAGAGAAGATTAGGATTAGTAACAAAGTGCTGCCATCTACCGACCAGAAGCTTCTGGAACTGGCTCGCAAGCAGAGGATGAACACCGATGTTAGATGGAGCATCTTCTGCGTTATTATGGCGGCTGAGGTAAGAAATGTTTTTTATTTAGAGAAGATTCTAACAACGTGCTGCCATCTATCGACCAGAAGCTTCTAAACCTGGCTCGCAAGCAGAGGATGAACACCGATGTTAGGTGGAACATCTTCCGCGTTATTATGGCGGCTAAGGAATTGTTCCTTATTTAGAGAAGATTAGTAACAAAGTGCTGCCATCTAACGACCAGAAGCTTCTAAAACTGGCTCGCAAGTAGAGGATGAACACCGATGTTAGACGGAGCATCTTCTGCATTATTATGGCGGCTGAGTATGAAATCTTTTCTCATTTAGAGAAGATAGCCTAGCCTACTACCCTGTTGTTGGACTTATCTCACCCACAACTTTGCTTGCACGATATAGAACTTTAGTTCGTACATTACATAACAGATGTCGCTACGCATTCATCAAATTAATCGATGTATCTTTCTTTGTATTCCTAGGACTATATGGACGCATTCGAGAAACTCCAACACTTGGGTCTGAAAGGACAACAAGAGAGGGAGATCGTGCACGTCCTGTTAGCGTGCTGTCTTCAAGAGAAGACTTACAATCCGTACTATGCCGTGTTGGGGCAGAAGCTATGCGATACTGATCGTAAATACCAGGTGCGTAAGGTTTACAGTTGAATGGCAAACATATAACGTACGTCGAGGGAAAAGTTATGCAAAATGATTGGCCACTTTAACCGAAAGTGTTAAAGGTTTAAAATTAAACGAGATTCAATGTTATTTTGGCTTTAAAAAACAAAATTGTTATGTTTTATGTTGCAGCTATCAATCCAGTTCTCAGTATGGGACAAGATTAAGGAGTTGGATACCATATCGAAGCAGAGCCTGACGAACTTGGCGCAGTTCCTCATACATCTCATCATGGAGAAGGGACTGGCTCTTTCTGTGTTAAAGGTATGAATCAACTTACATTTTTGAAGCAATGTATATAATTAGAAGAGGGGGGACCCTCCCTTGGGGGAGACCTATGTTCAGTAGTGGACGTCTTTAGGGTGAAATGATGATTAAAATAGTCGCTCTATGTAAATTTCTGGTATCAAGCTACGTTCGGTTAGACTGGAAGCCGACGCCAAAGAAATTGAGAAAAGGCTAGGCAGAATAATGACGATGTGACCTTAAAAGATAGTCTTTTATTTTCGCGTACACGTGACTTTGCCAGTTATACCACTCTTAAATTACTCTATACACTTAAACTTTCTATAAACTATTTTGAAATATTTCTTGTGTCCCCAGGTAATCCAATTCTCCGAACTAAACAAGCACACAGTCCGCTTCATGCGCCAAATTCTCCTGTCCATCATCATGAACACCGACTTCCAGTCCTCACTAGAAGTCTTCAACCGCATCTCGAAGCCGCCCAAGCTCCATATGTTCAGGGAGAGCATACGACTCTTTATACAACACTTCCTGATCAAAAACGCGGGCAAGAAGAGTGATGTTTTATCTGTGGATGAAATGGTGACATTGAAAGAGAGGGCACAGGAAGTCGATAAATTATTGACTTTACATGAATCTAAGCTTAAGTTTTAAATACAGTTGTTTGTAAATTGTTTGATGTTGTTTTTTTTACTAATGGGTAATTATGGAAGAAGTTATCATGCTGCGCCGATGCCTAATAAATTAGGTAATGTATGGTTAGCTAAGTGTAGTCATTCTAAATCTAATATTGTTGGACTGTTATATTTTATGCATTCCCATGATATGAGTATGAGTACCCGATAAAAAGGTTTGCTGAGAAGAATTATGAGAAAGCATGTTTTAGTTTTTTCAGCTATCATTTTTTAATTATATCGCGCAGGTACATTTAATGATAATGCAGTTGGACTAAATATTTGTTTGCATTTTGATAATTGATAGTACTAATAGCTACACTGATTCTTTAAATATGTATCTAAAGACAGTTGAAGTAAAGATGAACAGACATAATCTGAACATCAAGTCACCACTAACAGAACCGGTAAACCTGTAACGAACAATACAAAAAAGTACTACAGCGCCATCTATGGTGGCATAGATGGCGCTGTAGTAAAAAGTAAAAGAAGAATTAACATCAACATTCTCAATCACGTTATTAAAGCCTATCTGCTTTAATATCCATTCTATGTTATCTGTGACTTCAGACAATAGGAAAACCCGACAGCAATTCTGCCCTCGTAGCAGCAAATGCAGTAATCGACATGTTTACGATATTGCGGTTTTTGTCAAAAATTACATCTGGAGACTATTTATATTGTTTTTGTATGACTTTGCCCTAGTGAAATCATCATCATCATCATTTCAGCCATAAGACGTCCAATGCTGGACATAGGCCTCCTCCAGAAGGGGGGATTTGACATAATCGCCACGCTTGGCAGGCGGGTTGGCGATCGCAGTATGGTTGTTACAAAGGCACAGAGAACGCTGGCTGCCCATTCTCTGGTAAACAAGTCCCTTAGTCGCCTCTTACGACACCCACGGGAAGATATGGGATGGTGTATTCTTTACGTCCGACACCATAAGGAACCTAGTTAAATAGTAAAGAAAAATTCAGCATTTTGTGTGAAATTATTACTTAGCCGCGGTTTTCTCAAAACCGCCATTTTATAAAAATACTGCATTTGCAGTAGCCAAAGAGAAGTAGTACCTAGTAGCCCACCAGACACAACACCAGTCTGTTCGTAGGATCTGTTCGGTGATGAAGAACCTTACACTTTGTTCTTCATACCCCTGTTATAGAGCCACATGCAACATAGCGAACTTTTTGACATTATCTGTAATTTATTGTTTATTGACATGTGTATGACATTAACATTTTTTTTTGTTTTTTGATTATTAATTTGATTTTAGTTTTGTTGACATGCTTCTTAAATTTTTATTATTAATAGGATTTTAGTTTTGTCGACATGCTTCTTGATTTTTTATTAATAATATGGTTTTAACTTTTATTGACATAATTTTTGATTTTTTCATTTAGGTACATGATTTATTTTTGCATGTTTTTATTGACATTTGTGTGTATTAAATTAACATGTTTTCTATTTTTTTATTTTTTTCTTATTAATGTAGTTTAACTGTAACTCTCATTCACTAGATTTTAGAATTTTTATTATTAATATGATTTTACTTTTATAGACATGATTGTTGAATTTGTTATTTATATGGTCTGGTCGACGACAGCGCCGGACCTAACTATAACTGAGAACCATTTAAATGATTCCTAAGGTTATTAGAAGGAGACAAATTACGCACACACGTATACCAGAATTAAATTATTGTAAAGAAATTACCTACTAACTGACATTGAAAAACATCGGCCCAAGAAATTGGTAAGGAGGGATTGTTTGATGGCTCGAATTCTGACCGACCCTTCAAGACCTTTTCCCAAAAGATTCCATAGAAAATATAATTTAAAAAAAAAACTTTTTGAAGACCAAAATTAAAACGCAACTGTTCGATGACAATGGCGGTCTTATCGCTGATAGTGTATTACAACTAGTTAAGGTTAAAGTAATTCAAGCAAAGGTATTGTAGACAATAGAGCCGCGTCTATGCTCACGCAATACATATGGGGCATACACGCACCACACGTCCGCATTCATATATGAGTTCAGTACCTGACCTTTCTGAAGGATATGGGTCATATATTTATTTATTTTCTTTTATCGAGCTAGGCGACTGAAGTTTTCGTTTTGATTTTTTTAAGGCTTATTTGCCAGAAAAGAAAGCACCCGGTTCGGCATGCCGAGATATTGAAAGATTCGCTTACCTAGGAATGACTGATAGACACAATGTTCTATGATGGTTAACCAATCAATCATCAGCATCAGCCATAAGACGTCCACTGGTGGACAAAGGCCTCCCCCATAGACGCCATAACGAACGGCAACCTGCCGTTGGCATCCACCGGTTGCCCGCGACTCTCACGATGTCGTCGGTCCACCTGGTGGGAGGTCTACCAAAGCTGCGTCTTCCGGTTCGTGGTCGCCGCTCGAGAACCTTTCTTCCCCATCGGTTTTCGGTTCTTCGAGCGATGTGGCCTGCTGCTCATAGGGTATTTCACCAAAAAAATTAATCCGTCAGATTGATTTAAAAAAAATTATGGACACTTTTTTTCTTTTTTCACCTAGACAAAAGAAGAAAGAGGAGCTCGTGGCTTATAATAAGAACTGCTACTCGGGTCGATCTCTAGGTAAAGCTGTGCTTGCCTAGGTCGGTCTGTGGATGGGTGACCGCCCGACATACCGATTTTCCTCCGTGCCTCGAAAAGCACGTTAAGCTATTGGACCCGGCTGCCATAAATAGATCTTTGGCAGTCGTTACAGGTAGTCGGTGACCTGAAAGTCTGACAACCAGTCTTACCAAAGGATATCGTATTACCTAGTATTCACTAGGTTGTGGAGGGCAGATGGGCAGTCGCTCCATGTACAATACTGGTATTCAGCTGCATCCGGTTAGACTGGAAGCCGAGCCCAACGTCGTTGGGAAAAAGGCTAGGCAGATGATGAGACTATCATATACACGTGTTAAAACTTTGTCACTAGTGATAAACATTACGAGGTCTTTACCTTAGTAACTATGCCGCTATGTAAACCAAACAAACTTGTTGGTCGACCACTTTCCACCTCTATGCTTATAGAAATAAGGTTGAAATGTGGTCAACCGCAAAGTCGCCTGTACGGTCAGCATCAGAAGCAGATTAACACTTCTATAAAGTATCAACGCATGTTTGTAACCGACTTCCAAAAAAATAAACTTCTGAAGAAAAATCAGCTTCTGAAGTCGGTGACATTTGTTTGTTTGATTTCGTTTTTTTGCCACCGACTTCAGAAGCTGATTTTTCTTCAGAAGTTTATTTTTCACTTTTTGGTGTTTTTGAAGTCGGTTTTATTTTTTGCCAAAAAGTTTTTTATTTTTCCATTTTTAGTTGTTCCCAAACAAATAATAGGTTTTATTTATCCCCAATAAATGGAACATTACATAATATCTTACTGTCCAAATCTGGGTGTACACATCTGCGTACCCCCTCAGATCATACAGGCGTGATGTTACGTCATGATGTTGTATAAACAATAAACATCCAAGCGATTGCAGCAATCACGACAGATTTGCCGTCTATTTTTGAAGAGTTCTATTGTATATCTCCGAAGATCAGGATCAGATCTTCACCACTTTTAAATGGGACCACCTCAGAAGTATACTCTTTCAAATAAAAAAAGATTTTTGAGAATCGGTTCACAAATGGAGGAGAAATCAGGTAACATACATAAAAATAAAAAAAATAAAAAAATACATACACACGAACATATAACCTCCTCCTTTTTTGAAGTCGGTTAAAAAGGAGGAGGTTCTTAATTTGTCTGTATGTTAGTTCTCGGATACCGATTTTCAAAATTCTTTTTGTGTTTGAAAGGGTATACTCCCGAGGTGGTCCCATTCAACGGATTCCAAAAAGGTAGTCCAAGTCAGGATTTGATGATGGGATCCATAAGAAATCCCCCCCCAAAACCCCTCAAAACCCTCAAATTTTGTAGGCACACATTACGTTTTCCATATATTTTCTGAAGCTGTTTGAGTATTTGCGTCTGATAATCATAATCTCATGTGGCAGCGCTGATGACGGAAGGTACAACTCCTCAACGGTTAGAAGTTGAAAGAAAATTCCTTCAAAATTAAACGTACTTATGGACCGATACTTGTATTTTTTCAGGCTATTAGGTTGACCTGATGATAGGAGGTAAATCTCATTAACCGATTTTTAAAAAAAGAGGTTCTCGATTCGTCGGAATCTTTTTATTATGTATATTCACCGATTTGACCGAAAAAAAAACCGGAGTCTGGAACATCAAATAATTAAAATTCCGAAATGTTAAGCTTCTTCTGTTGCTGACGTTATACTGTGAAACCATTGCGCATAATATAGAAACACTTAAGGTAAATAGCAGGCGTTTGAGAAGAATAATAATAAGGTTTACGGATCTACTCAAGTTCTACAGACATTACATATATATAAAAAACCGATAAAAGTGTATGTACACAATATAATGCATGGGAATCGAGTGACACGTGTAAGATTACTTATATTGACACAGGAATAATAGTATATAAGTAGGTACATAGGAAAGTATATGATAAAAATGTCACGGAGACTCCGTGAAGATTTATTGAGTAAATTCTATTTTTTTTTACAAATCTTTCGTTTTTTTTTGTCATGGGTGCGTTACTACAAAAACACATTATAACATCGCGCCTGTAATTCCCGAAGTGTTAAGCAGAGGTAAACCTAATAGTGCACACACATTTCGCCAGTAATGTAAAAGAGGGCGAGCTATTGTCGTCAACCGACCATAACTTTAAACGGCTGCTACTCAGAAATTCCTGACGGAAAAACCCAATAACACTTTCCCTGACTCGGGAATCAAACTCAGGACCTCACGCTCAGCAGTCGCGCTTGCAACCACTAGACCAACGAGGCAGTTCAACATTATCATGTCAAATCATGTGCAAAGGAAATGTCTGAGTCAGTTTAAATTGTACAACTAACTGCCGCACTCAGAGAGCTTTAATGATTACTTAAGCCGTCACTTTGTAAAGATTTGACATACTTTTGTATGACAAAACTGTCAAACTGTCTAAGTGATGGCGTAAATTGGATAATATTCATACAAAATTATTTTACTTTAAAAATAACATAATTAATCTGGGGGCAATGACACTTAACATCATTAGGAAATGCATCTATCTAATCTACCTTGTTAATTTCAGTTTCCGATTGCAAATAAATGATTGTTATGAATTTTAACAAAAATGAATACAATATAGGAAATATTATAAGTATAAGCGTGTCGTTATTATAGAACTTTTCTTACTTATTTATGTGTTGAAACAGTAGATTTTACTGTCTTTTTTGTGTTGTGGTCTAAGTTACGACATGTAGAGATAATCTTCAGTACTTATGAGATTAGATAACAAAGTTGTGTCATACGATGATACTTATTGTTATTTATCACTATAAAATAATGAAAACTCTTACTGACCCTTAGGGGTCAAGCTAAAAACTACGTAATTATTTATTTAATTTACCCTCCTACCGAGACCGAAACTGATTCTTGCTTCGGTAGTAAACGACAATCCAGTAACCGTTTCCCAAAGACTCGTGACCCCAAGCTCAACTCATAGGCACTCATAGCATCTAATATACTTACTACGGTACTCAGAGATATTAAATGATTACTTCAGCCATTACTTAGTTAACACTTTACTGAAGGTTTTGTATAAAACCTTTACTAAGTGACGGCTTCAGTAATCATTAAACGTCTCTGAGTGCGGCAGTTTACGTAACTCCGTTCCCGCTTATCGCTCATGCCTTGTAAACCACTGACCGCTGCTCAGATGATACCACCATTGGCGTCTAAACTAGGACGTTATTAGGAACCATAAATTCATTGCTGCACATCAGTAATTGGGGTACCTACCAACTAATTTCTAATTTGTTCATCTACTAATAAAAGATACAAACTTTTTTTTAGTTGTAGTAGTTTGAGGTTTGACCGTCTTTGATGTTTGGTGCAATACGAAGACACATTTCAGTGCATTTCTGCTTTCTAGGTTCCAGTGTTTAGGGTGGGCGTTGATGAGTCACTCAGTCAGAACCACAGAACAGATAAAAGAGGTCAGAACTTTACTTTATATTTATAGATAGATAGATGGGACTCAATTATTAACATCGCAAACTCTCCGAGTGAAACTCAATTTTACATTTTGTTTATTTGTTCGCTTCCCAAAAAAATAACACGGTGTTGCAAACAACTGTAATGAGTATAACTAGGTCGGTTTAATTAAAAAACACCAACTGAATAATAAGGTAGCCCTTGGTAAGACGTTCGGGCAACTGACTGCCTGTAACCACTATCAAAGATTAACAAACGATAGCCAAGAACAACGGTTTAGCCCGCTTTCCGAGGCACGGAGGAAACTTTGTATGATAGATCATCCACCCACCACCCACGGACCAACCGGAAGATCGGCCCTAGCGGCTGCTACTATTTAGCCACTTTGATGTCATTGCTTGGTAATCCAGCGGACCAGGACTTCGTCGAGTTTCATTGTCTCGGCGCTTTTCTTTGGTCGCCAATATTGATTCTGGCTAACAGGTTGCAGTGATTTGGGAATAGTGTGGCAGGCTTGTTCAAAAAAAAAACCAGTGGACCATGCAATCTGATGAGAATTGCAGGCGAGTTGCCAACCCTGAGAAGCTAAACTTATAAGCTGAGGTAACGGAGAACATAGGAACGCTGCGTATGGTAGGTATTAATAAGTTCCTCTCCAAAGAGTTCTGTTCTGTTCTCTCTGGTACAAGAAGCTGGATTAAGAGAAAGCCAGCAAACACCCCTTTTCCGTTTCGCGCGCTGCCGAACTTTTCCACATACCTAGACTTCGTTTTTCTGATTGCACCACGAGTCGAGAAGACGCCCTATCTTATCACAGCACCCGTCTGTCTAACGACTGGGCCTTATCAGTCCGATGGTAATGTGGCCACCTCCTGATAACAAGTGATAATAATATGCACACTGGTGCTCTTTGACTGTGGGATAATAATGCTTCTATGTGCTCGGATTGAGTCAATATTAGGTGTTTATGACGGGAATAACACAGACTAGACAAATATAGGTACAGACGCTGTGAAGACTACACGCTTTGTGCATGCTTGCATTGACTTGTGTTTGGCTACTGTTTATAGTTACTCATGGGTCGATGTAGAGCCCTTTTTTTGGAGGGTGGGAAATCATCAAATTACTCCTCCCGCTCCGTAGAAGGGAGTGTCAGACTCCTACTGACTAAAAACCACCCATGTTCCTTCTTAGCCCTTTGTATCCGCGTAGGCCGCGCTATCTCTTTCGAACAACTCGCAGCCCCGGCAGGCTTCGGCTCTTGCGGGCCTCTGCAAGATGTAGAGGCCCTAAGTGCGAGCACTTGCATAAGGCCATAAGTCCAAAACATAGAGAGTTCTTCTTCTTCGTGTCACAGCCACGTCAGTAACTTAATTTTTGTTGGTACAAAACTTGGCCAATGGGAAGAAGAACAAGTGAGAATACGTAACTGTAATGAGGGCATTCCTTAACATATCAGCCTTGTGTGGAGCTGAGTTGCAAACTCTGTTCCACCTCCTATGATCCTATCCTTTTAATAGGATTATATGGTTGTTAACATTTAAAGAAAGTCCGCGAGGTAGATCTCGTATCTTCGATGCGATGAAACGTACTGTACCTATTTTTTGGACAGATACTCGTATGCATGTTAAATGAAATGCTTGATAAAATGGACTTGTGAAAATGGACGGATGGCCGGATGTCGTTCTAAAGAATTTTTATACGGGCGGTGGGCAGGACACCTAGCAAGGCGCGGTTATGGCATAGGGAATAAAGCTGTGACCGAGTGGCGATAACGAATGGAAAGAGGAAGGCGATATTGTTGCGGGAATATCCTGGATGAGGTTGGCACCAGAGCGTAGAGGTTTACCCAAGCAACGAGACGCTTATACCCAGCAGTGGGTGAAATCGAGCTGTAGATGGGGATGAAGTGTATAATAAAAATGCAAGCACCACATTTAAAAAGCACATTTCCTGATAGTGTCACGTGCTATGTCTCGGTTTACGTATCTGGCAGACAATTAGGTAATATCTTGCAAGTGGTCTCCTCTTCTTAGCGTGTCGATGGCAATCTAAATTGTGTCGGCCTAGAATCGAGCTACTATAGTTTGACGCTTTCGGTAGCGTCCATCAGTTCCTGTACTGAACAACCAACAGGACACGCAGGACACAATATTAAGTGCCCCATTGTTTAAGGAACAGCACCACATTTACACACCAGTGCAGAGTCATTTATAAATCTCCACCACAGCAGGTTTTCGTTTCTACGACCAACCTAGGTCCGGAGTCTATTCAAAGACTTCCAGGTCAACCATGGCAACTCAATTGCAAGTGGTGAATACAGTGGTGATTAGGTACGCTAAGGCACGTGGAGGTTATTCATAAATGTAAAATCTGTAGGCATAGGCTATGGCGCTAAATGTGCCAGTTTACCTTCAACAAAAACAAATAATCCCTTCAAAGGCATGAGCAAATGGCAATATCATTTATCGTGTTGCTGTGTACTTACATCGTTGTATGTACTGAGCGTGCAGCCGTTGATAAACAGTTCCCAGGCCTGATAAACAGCCATTTGGCAGTGTTATAGTTATTTAATGCGATATGTACATAAAGGATCTGCTCGTATATGCTATTTATCGAACATATAGCCTGATGCACAGATGCTATTATATATTTTCGGATATTTTGAGTTGGTAGGCCGACAGTTATATGGTGTCGGATGTAAAGAATAGCACCATCCCATATCTTGCCGTGGGTGTCGTAAGAGGCGACTAAGGGACTTACCAGAGAATGGGCAGCAGCGTTCTCTGTGCCTTCGTAACAAAACAACCATACTGCGATCGCCAACCCGCCTGCCAAACGTGGCGATTATGGCAAATTCCACCCTGCTGGGGGAGGCCTATGCCCAGCAGTCCTATGGCTGAAATGATGATGATGATGATGATGATATGTCATGGTTGATAATATTTCTTCAAATATTTTATTCTACGGGCATGCTGATTTAGTCGGGGTTTTTTATGGACTAAATAGGTTTGCGTTTGGCTGCAACTTCGCCTGATGTGAAGCGACGACGCGGTCTAGGATGGAGACGCTTGCCCAGAAGAAACCGATTCCCTCGGATTTTGAATAGATCCAAATTATAATGATCAGGTAACAGAGAACTGCCTCGTTGGTCTAGTGGTCGCAAGCGCGACTGCTGAGCATGAGGTCCTGTGTTCAATTCCCGGGTCGGACAAAGTGTTATTGGGTTTTTCCAGCAGGAACTTTTCAGTAGCAATCGCGGAGTCTGGATTTTTGTCCGGTCGATGGCAATGAGCTCGCCCCCTATTACATGGGACTTAAACATAACTGACGAAATGTGGGTGTGCTATTAGGCACACCTCAGCCTAACCCTTTGGGGATTGCAGGTGTGATGTTATTATGTATGGAAACAGAGAAGCTGGCAGTGAATTCCACATGCAGACTTGCGTTTCGCACAGTACAACTAGACTCAGATTTGGGTCTATTGCGCTCTGTGCGTGTCAAAAATGTATTTTTTTTTGTTTAATTTTAATTATTTTTTGGTGTGTGCACTTGTAGTATGTGCCAAATAAATAATAATATATTATGTATTCTTTCTTTCTTTTCAAAAATGTGGAATCATCGTGGTTACGACGCGGTTATGGTGTTGTAGATTCCGAATCAAACTTACTTTTAAATGTCATTCATTCAATCATTCACCGACTTCCAAAAAAAAGGAGGTTCTATACTGTAATATGTATTCTTTTTTGTTACCTACTAATTATTAACACTGCTCGCAAACGTGGATAAATAGGTATGTCATCATCTGCCTAGCCTTTTCCCAATTGTTTGGGATTCGCTTCCAGACTAACACGATACAGCTGAATAGGTAGGTACCAGTATTTTACATGTAGCGACTGCCTATCTGACCTCCACAATCCAGTTATTACTGGGTAATACGAAACCCCTCTGGGTGAGACTTGTTGTCTATCACACTTTCGGGCCACTGATCCTTAACGACTGTCAAAGACATTTGACAGCCAATTCATCGAGCCACGGAGCATAAATATGTAAATTAGGTATTTAGGCAACTACTTATTTTCAATCTTTGTCCAATAAAGTAGGATAATCGGGAAAACAAACTCCTTTTCTACTAGGGTCGAATTTTAACTTAAATTTTTTGACGTGACAACGTCTTATAAATTGGTTTGCCGGGTGACACTTCAAGAAACTGCGTTACGCTCCGCTCACGTTATGCGCTCACAATGAGAGCGAGTGAGAGGCACGCGTCCAGAGCGAGAGAGAGAGAGTGAGAGAGATAGGCATACACACCGGTTCATGTCTTGCGCTTCTATTTTCGTTGTCACGTAAAACTTTCGCCCGTATACCGACTTTACAGGCAACCAATTTTTTTTTTTTTTTTTTAATTTTGATGATGAAGACCATCTTCACGTGTGCGTCAACCTGCAACGGTAGATCCTGCCATGATTGCTCCGGACATGCCGATAAAACCAGTCATAAAATGATACCTTATAATATAATGCAATCATTGTGAAATTCTCTACTCTTCTTTCACCATGTTTTGCTGTGTTTTGCCCCAATACGTAATCTAATAGCTGTCACAGGCGTGAAATAAGGTACAATTGACTAAAAAAATCTAATTAGTCCGTCAGATAGATTTCTAAAAAATATTGGACACATATATTTTTACTTTTTTCACGTAAACAATAAATGAAGACGATACAGTGCTTCAAAAAGTCCCGCGACGTCATAGTTCGGTAATTTTTTTACCAGAAAGTGACGTCACCAGCCCCCACTCACGATCTTTGACAGGTTTTATTTTCGTCAATTTTTATTCATTTGATAAATTAAAAAACACGTATCCAATATTTTTCGATAATCTAACAGACGGACTATACAAAATCATATTTTTTTTAGTCAGTCAACTACCCTATTGCCTGCAACTATCATTCCTGCCTATCTTCAACCTAAATTCTCTTGAATGAAGTCTAGACATAGACACTTATCATTGAGTGTGCCGCGACATTTTTAAGTGTATTGATCCTCAGACTTTCTCCTTTCTACGACTTTGGAGTGGTGATAGCTGGTGATTACCATTGATTTTAAGGACGTATGTACTTACTAGATAAAAAGTAAGGTAGGTACTTCACCTTTTAATAACTTATTGATTAGATATAGGTACCTACTCGATTTGACTGGCCGCATCAACATTTGCCTAGTCTTTTCCCAACTATGTTGAGGTCGGCTGCCAATCTAAATGGATGCAGCTGATCTATCTGATCTCCACAACTCAATTAATACTGCAGAGTATTGGGTAATGCGATACCCCTTGCTGAGACCGGTTGTTAGACTTTTGGGCCTCTGACTACGTAGCGACTGTCAAAGATGTACAATTGTAGCGTACTTTCCGATGCACGGAGGAAAATCACCCATCCACGAAGCAACCTAGGCAAGCGCGGCTTAACCTGCAGGGCTATTGCGTATCTTTTTAAATGTCAGTGGCTATCATAGTGTCCATCGATTAAATGTCAAATGGTTGGTACAAAATGGAACCATTTGACATTTGATCGATGGACACTATGATAGCCACTGACATTTAAAAAGATAGGCAATAGCCCTGCTGGAGATGGACCCGAGTGACTGTTATTATTTAGCCCTGAGCTCCACGACTAGACTGACATCTTGCCCTTATTTTATACATGACATAGTCGCATTTTCAAAAGGCTTATGATGCTATATTGAACGCGCCTTTGTCTAACCATGGATTAAAGACACATGCGATAAACCGATGATTCAAACTATTCACGATAATGGCATACGTGTTTCTTTTCTTTGTCCAGCTTTGCTAGACACAACTGAACTGCAACACCTGTTAAAATGCGGCAATCAAAAATAATTACGAATATTTGTACAGATATAAGTTTAATTATTCATCTGGTACTTGGTACAGTTAAAAGCACCGATATGTTTGCACAAAGTGATTTTCTCTTACTGAGTTGGTCAACGTTTTCACCAACATAGCATTTTGGAAGCCATAGTACCTACTTATTACAAAATATCTCAGAGTAGTTCCCAAGAAAGTATTACTAAGTTAATTAATACATATTTTTGTTCATGACTGTACCACAATCGGCACTTTTTATGCAGGCCCATAATAGGTATCTATACCCCGCGGGTATGTATGCAAGTGCGACACACAAAAGAATATAATAATATAGCACGTGTAAGCTTGAGGTTGAAGCACTCAAGGTTCTCTTTTCTATGGATTATTATCACTTGTTCTTTGTTATGAATAAGAACATGTGGAACATCTATTGAGTCCGTAGCTTCTATTCTACTTGTCTCATCTGTCGTCATTTCACAATCATTACGCTGTAAACTGTAAATGCCTACAGCGGATGATGAATTATTCCACTTCGTTACTCACAAGGTCATCACTAATTGCTTAGGCATATATGAATCATCTGTCACTGAGCGTATTTTATCTGTACATCGATATCGACAAGGTGCGACCCGACTGTTGTGCCTGTAGGGTTGCCAAAATGTGGACTTATCTGATAATCTTGATTAGGAATATGGTGTCCAGAAGGTCGTGAGTTTAGAGAAAAATTACGTCATTGGTACGATAGGATCTCTTTAGATTTGGTCCGTGAACAGAATAAAGGCTGGTGCGCCAAAACGGGGAGGACAGTAGCGCTGTCAATTAATCAACAAAATAAATCGTCTACCAGGTTGCAGGCTTTAATTAAGCTGGTTTACAACATGAAACCAAAAACAATCGCATTTTTTTTTCGATGTGTAATTTCCAGCTGTTTGTTCAGGCACACCGAGTGCTCTTTTGTTATTTGGTAGAAAACAATGCAATGAGAAATAAAAAAGTATCGAAATGGTTAAAATTGCTCTTATTGTTCTAAAACATAGCCCCGTCGACGGCGACGTCGAGACATTCAAATTACTTACGTAAGCCGTTGTTACCACCTCAACTAACGCTAATAAAAAAATTACACCTACATTGCACAAAAAAACTGAAAATGTAGATATAAAATCTTAATTCTAACTGCATAGTCATCAATGGCAGTTCTTAGAATCTGATAACTACTAACAATGAATAGGGTTGTAGCTAAGATCACATTTTAAAAATAAATTGTATAATAATGGTAGTTGCCAAAAAAAATCTAATTAGTCCGCAAGATAGATTTCCAAAAAATATTGGATACGTATTTTTTCTTTTTTCACGTAAACAATAAATGAAGACGATACAGTGCTTCGAAAAGTCGCGCTACGTCACAGTTTGGTATTTTTTTTACCAGAAAGTGACGTCACCAGCCCCCACTCACGATAAGTTTTATTTTCGTCAATTTTATTAATTTGATAGAACAAAAAACAAGTACCTATCAAATATTTTTCGATAATCTAACAGACGGACTAAACAGAATCATATTTTTTTAGTCAGTCAACTGCCCTATTAGAACATCATCATTTCAGCCTGGAATCACCCACTGTTGGGTATAGGCCTCCCCTTTTCTCTGCCACTCCTTTTTGATCTGTGCGTCCCTCATCCATCCGCTTCCCGCGCTCCTGACAATATCGTCGACCCAACGCGCTTTTGGACGGCCCTGGTTTCTCTGGCCTAACCTTGGCCACCATTCGGTCAGGACCTTATCCATCGGCCATCTCCGTGTCTAGCCAGATGACCTGCCCAACTCCAAATTTAGGTGTATCGCCCTGTCCCCGACGTCGAACACATTCGTACGACGACGGATTTCAGTATTGCGCACTCGGTCTAGTTGGGTTATGCCGAGCATAGCTCGCTCCTTTGTGCAACTCGTATTCGGTGCACAGTCTCCTTTGTGAGCGTCCATGTCTCGGCACCGTAGGTCATCGTTGGCAGGACACACTGGTTGAAAAGGCGGGTTTTTAGGCACTGGGGTATCCTCTTAGACCGCAAAACATGCTCGAGCTTACCGAATGCCGCCCACCCTAGCTGTATTCTCCTGGAAAGTTCTTTGTTCGATTGCTCCTTATCAAAAGATAGAACATGTCCAAGATAAACGTAATTATCAACCATTTCCAGACGCTCGTTTCCCACCACAACAGCTGAAACAGACTCATCCGGAGTTCGTGACATCACCTTCGTCTTGGAACATTCTATTAGAACATAATAATGTTGATAATTGGTAAAACAGTGGTGGATTATGATAGCTAATCCATCCCTCTCCTAGAGAGAAGGCTTGAGTCCCTGCAGTGGGAATGGGAACATTATGGGCTGATGATGATGATGGTGAAAACGGTAATTTTGTATGACTTCTTTGGCTGCTAAGTTTACCAGATTGTATATGTCCAACTCCATGAGAGAATTTAGTAACAAACGCTAGCGTCCATTTAGACTACACCGCACTCAATTGACGCAATAAATAGCGGGCAATGAATCGTTTTCCACTAAAATCCAACTCATTTTTAGAAACAATTGAAAATAACCCACTTTTCTAATCGCTCATTAAAATTACGGTCACGGTAACCAAAAGCCACGATAGCTCAAAATCCTAAATAGACGCCGATAACATTATAATTCACCGTGTGTTGTATAGTAAGCTGTCAAATAGTTATCAGGATCCTTCGTTGTATAACAATGGTTTCGCGTACGTGGCAACCCTATATGTATCGTCAAACTTCGTGCAATGCGTGTGCGCCGACCGGGTGGCAACAAGCTGTCTACTCGCTACCAATTATCTATGCCACTATAATAGATACAGTAAATTCGTACTGATATTATTATGTGGGTGTGGATAATATAACAATAAATATTTGAAATTGGGTAATGCGTCAATGCTCCCAAAGTAATCGAGCAAATAGTCTTGTTCAATGCGAATAACTTGCACTGAGGCAGAACTCGAGTATCTGACTGTGACTCCATGTGTTGTGTGGTTTCTTAGAAAATGTCCTAAACCAACACTGGTTGCGTTGCGTCATGGGGTTACCTGCTTACACCATTTACCAGTTACTTATACTGTGTTAACAAATTCTTGCCAGTCACATAAGTTAAAATAACAATTTTATAAATAAACACACTGGGTGTTAACGGAAGCTGGACCCCCAATTAGCAAAGCATTTTATCATACTTAAAACTACTGAACCGTGATGCGTTTTGAAGATAAAATACTATATTTTATAGTGTTGCGTCCAATTAGAATGGACGTGAAATATTATTTGGACTACTACTTAGCTATAAATTGAACATTATTTTTGAATTCAGAGTGGATATGATAAATGTATAGCTATTCGAGCGAGGTAACTGCTGTGAATAAAACGATTACAGAAGTGGGCCACTACTGCACTGGCCACGAGACGTATCATGTAAAAGTTTACAAAGAGACCAAAGTGCGTCACTACACTACTATTACAAAAACTTGCATGAAATCACAAAATAAGTAGGTACCTACATAGTTCAAGACAAGGAGTTTCTTATATTATTTACATAGCTGCACAGTGAATAAATACTTATGCAAATCAGTAACACTAGTCACCACAATAATTTATTGTACCTCGTGTTACATTCAATAACATGAATAACACGTTCTTAGAAATGTAGCTTTTTTCTATTGAATAGGTACTTATAGCAATTACTATTTACCTACTTGTGGCCGCTGCAGCTGTTGTAAAATTTTCTTAAACGTATGTGCAAGGACAATGTTTGTGCCTATTGCAGAACCTGGGGTTCAAAATTCACGCAATTTAGCACCTTTTGAGCGACACTATAAACGATTGTATTATTTTCTTACGGTACTTGTATGAATCCGTACAATATATAATTCTACATAAAAATGTGTTATTTAACAAAAATAAAAAAGGAATCAAAATAAAATAATCGACACGTAAGGGAGAGTTAGTTAATTTAATAATTATTGAAATCCTTTTTTCCGAAATATTTTTTAAAGTTACCGCGCTCGTTGTGTCTATGCTTCTACTCTATGCTACAACACCGCCATCTGTCGGGAAAATGAAAGACGCGAATACATAAATCAACCATTTTTTTTATTAATTGTTTATACGTGGACATTCACTACGAAATATTTAAATGATATTTTTAAGTTTTACCTAATAATTATTTTAGAAAAATACGGATAACCTGGTTGATAAGGTGCTTAAATTTGAAAAGTGGCGGTAACATCAATACTAACAGCGCCACCTTGCGTACATAAATGACACCAGTAATGAACAAAGAGAGCTAGCTAGCCACCACTAGAAATTAAGGTTGTGTGTTATCTTTATCATACGAGCGCAGGCTGCGGTAGTGCGAAAGAGACGCGCAGTACACTTTCGGCCATAACCATCTTTCTTTCTTGTGCAACTGTTTCTCTTCGTCCGTGTACTAGTGCAAACGCAGGATGGACGCCATTCGCGCGAGATAATTTTTTCACCGCTCGTAAAGCGAGATTTGAACGCGTTCGGTGCCGGGCGTGGAGCTATGCTATAGTATATCAAGTGTACGGTGCTTTCGGTCTGGCGGTGCGGTGTGGAAGTGCTCGGTGCTGCTCGGAGCCGAGGCTCGGCTGGAGGCAAGGCAGCGCGGCGAGGCGCGTGCAGCGCGAGGCATGGCGGGCGCGAGCTGAGCGCCGGTCGCGGCCTCCGGTATCAGGCCGCTCGCGCTCCGCCGCCGGCCCGATGAGCGGGGCACGTTCTGCGCGGCGGAGGTTATTTTATGGGGATTTGTGTGAGCTGCCGGCGCCGAGAGCGGAAGGCACCAGAGAAGCGGTCGGTGCCGGGAGCGGGCGGGCCCGCTAAGGGCACTGCGGCGGCAGAACTGCTGCCGCGCCGCGTCGAGCAACTGACAGCCATGGCCAACTCCATGTCCAATATCAAGATGACAAACCCTATCAAGGGCATCGTGAGCAAGCGCCGGAAGCGCTACATCAAGGATGGATTCAACCTGGACTTAGCTTGTATCCTTTTATGTGCTCTAGTGTTGTTGCCGTGTGCCGCGATCCTCTCGCCAACCGAGATCGATGTTGTGTGTCGGTGAGCCCTCTAGGTGATCAACTTGTGCCTTGAGATTTCATTAGGCCAATGTTCTCAATACGGTTTCATTTATCCTCGTAAAATCACCTTGGAATTAGCGTGATAACCTGACTTGACCATCCTTTTAGTTTTGTCAAGGGCACTCAATTTATAACCTATAAAAATTACATTTATAAAACTCTGCTGATAAAATTGATGATATTTTCTGGCTGACTAGCTAAGGAATGAGAGTAGGTAGTTCACATGTAGCTGTAGAGTCCTACATGCCCATAAAATGATCTGACAGGTCATATTAGGGTTACAAGGTCTCGTTACATGTACGTACGCGCAAAACGTTGGTTTTGCTGCGAATTAAACAATCTAATTGTGTTGAAAATGCATAAAGATATCGGAAACACGATTATAAATGCAACCACGAGTTAATTTTCGTTCGCAAGGCGACAATTATCTAACGAGAGAGCAATGAAATCTCGCATGGCAACAAGATAAATAACCTATAACGTTGTATATATAGGCTTGTAGTACATGGCTATTAAGTCTGTGTACATAGAAACTATCTGATAATCGTTGTAGAGTGGTGTTGAGTGTAAGGAATCATAATATCTATGGGTTTTAATCTGATTACATTAGATGTGTGAAAATATCTAAACTGTTGCTGTTCATGGTTAGATTTTTTGTTGAAAAGTTTGGCGAGCATGCTTCAAATACTGGTTTGAAAAAATTTGCTCACTATAATAACTTTTATGCAAATATAGTAATGCTTGGAGATATATAAGTTGATTGTATGATGGTTTAGTGTATTTTTTGCTTAAAACTTTGAATGGTTTTAATAAAAGTTAATGAAGCCCACCATTAATGTTTTGAGCTGGACCTCGTATTCTGAAAAAGTTATAAAATTAGATGTTGATAAAAATGTATTCTCAATGGAATGTGCGTAGAATAGTAATGTAGTATTTTTACAAGCAGTTAATGCCTTAATGCAGTAGAGATTGGTTTATTTCTACTAGAAACACATAATAAAAGAAATCACAGGTTAATATGAAGATAGAAACAACAGGATAATATTATATGTCTATAATCCCCAAATAGGAAAACAAAGAAGGAAGAATGCACTGTATTAACTACGTTTCAAAGTATACACTCACTACTGTAGTTTCTGAATTCCATTTTGATCACCAATTGAGTACAAATTAGATAGAACTTCAATAGCAAAGTTTTTGAAATAACCAAATTAGAAAAAATGAAAATGCCATTTAGAAAATGTACACATGTCCGTCATGTGTTATTATTTTAACATAATCAGCGTAAAAATGTTCCCACTGCTAAGCCCCCACTTTCGGCTATGTGAGCATGTGGCCCCACGTTATGGGCATTAGCCTGGGTCTGTGGATTGGAGGAAGGTCATGCATGTCGGACTAGAATATCATCGTTTAGTTACGGGGAATTGAACAATCAACAACGATATACTTATTTATTGACATTAGGCTTCCAACCTAGCACCATCTTTATCATGCGAATATTCATAAAACAGCAATCAATTACTTACAAGAGTTTTGGGTCATCAAAATGTAATGGGAATATGAATATGAGGGTGTCATTTCAGTGTTGTTGACTTCAAATTACTTAGATGTTTCTAAGTTTATGTACCACACATAATATGTAGCTTTATTTACCCTTGCTGCAAACTATGTTTATATGAATAGCTTTGTAAATTAATGTAATGATATTATCCCATATAAAATACGGTATATTCTACTGCATCTGGTTGGACTGGAAGCCAACCCCAACTTTGATGGGAAAAGGTTTGGCAGATGATGATAATATGTCCCAATACTTTCATGTTCTATTTCTAATCTTCATTTACAGTGAAACTAAAAATCTGATGTATGGTTTAATTGTGCCAATCTTTAACCATTGTCCTGTTAAAGCGCTGTTCAAAGATTTTTAATACAACTCATAATGAGTGAAGAATAGCTCTTCACATCAATAGCTATACTACCACCACCACTCTTAAAAAATCTTTATATGTATCTGTGTATGTCACTGAACTCCTCCTAAATGGCTGGACCGATTTGGATAAAACTTTCGGGGGATATTTCAATGGGTTCTTAGATGGTTTGAAAACTCAATTGGACCCAGTAAGTGGCGCTGCTGTCCGGGCAGGACGACGTCTGCCAGGTCCGCTGGTATTATATAAAATAACAGTACTAATTTTCTTAAATTAATTTAAATAATTTGCAAGATATTTTGAAGCAACTATTATCCATCCTATACTTTCTAAGTATTTTATATACAGTATCTCTATTAATTTTCATGCATATTATGTCTTGCTAATATCACTGTTCATAACATTCAGGTCGTTCACCTGCGCACAAAGCTAGCATAGGATCTATATCAGTCATACTATCAGTATGATTGCATTACTTTTTATTATGTTATATACTTTGCTTGTGTTTATGATTCAAAACTGTCTATCAGATTGATTAAGTTTGTTTATTTTATTGCTTTTTATTTCAATTCAGATGCCTATCTGGAGAAGTTAATTGAAAATTATAGTTCGGCTATATCTAATGATCTGGTATTTTAAGCCTTTTATGAATGGTCATCAAGACCTTATATTTTTGTTGTAAAAGATTATTATACTGTGATTAGACTAAAGTGTCCTTAATCAAGAATCCTGTAATATATTATAAGATTCACTACTGATAGAATTCGGAAATTACTAAATGCTAATGTTTGAAAAGTCTCCCTCATTTATAAGTCTTAAATCAACAGTCAATAAAATGATGATCAGTTACCAACCAACCAGCATCATTTTTTGTGTGAATTTGATGATCAAATGATAATATTATTAAGTCTTAAAACTAACCATTAAATCATTGAAACAAGTTGCATATTATTAGCTGAATATAATTCAGTGTTTAATTTTTTTTTATTTAATGACTGTTCAATTTTTTGTATGATATTTGCAATTTACATAATTTATTCATTTGTAGCTGTATTGTACTACGTACCTACGCGGTAAACGTTAGTATGTTTAAGATTCTCATAATTTGTGAAAACGCAGATCATACCATTTTATGCCTAAATATTTCGAAAACAAGATTTAAAGGGCGAAAATCATTAGACAATACCTATTATTGATTCAGTTCCCGCCAGAAATTGACATACAGAACACCGTAATCCCAAAGAAAAACTAGACATTGCCGTCAATTCGTTGATCTCGTTTACGGTGTTTCATTTAGTACTCGGAAAAGCCGAATATTGCTAATTATTTGCGAACCCTGTCTCTGGTCTTCCTGACTGGGAAAATCCTGTAAAGTCTTTACTAAAAGACTACGTTGCTGAGATGTCCCAAACTACGTACTTTATCCAGATGATGAGTTGCTTCCATTTCTTCCTTTCATAGTTGCCAAGTTACGTTTTTCATAGTCTTCCGCTTACTATACCATTCGAAGTTCAGCCATTAGACACCAAATGCATTACTCAACCCTAAAAGATGTGATATTTTCAGAAAAACAACCATCAATTCAGTTCGTGAATCTTTAATTCATTGCATTTTCACATTCATACTTCGTAAATCGTAACTCTTCTTCGCTTTATCTGAAAAGTTCAGGAAAACTTTGTTGAAGGAAATCTGTTTTATTCCAACCCCGTTAAGTAGATTTAATAAAACATTTAATAATATGCACAACACGTAATCACTTATCTACAGTAGATTTACGTCATTTACGTTTAATCTCGAAAGTAAAAAAAAACTCGCACGAAAGTACCATTTTTTACGACGCAAATCAACTAACATTATAGCCACGCTAAAACTTGAAAAGAAAGAGCCATAACATAAAATAAAAAATCTCGAAGCGCTGATTTAAAGCAAACTTCTTATATGACCTTCGGTCGCCACTCCGCTTGGCAACAGCATAATACTCAATTGATTCCAAAAGGTATCATTAAACCGTTCTTAATTTAGAAGTTACCTTGTGAGCTGAGCTTTATAAAAAACTTGACAAGCATCTATGCTCATAATAATGTGGGTTCTGTATAAAAAATGCTCGCTATTAAAAAAATGTAGGTGTAGTACCCAAGAAGTTGATAGGTTGGTTTCTTAGCTTTCGTTCGTGAATGCATTTTTTGAGATCAGGTTATTTAATAGGATTGTAGAATGAAAATAAATGGATATCTTTTGACTGCAAGAAATAAAAGCTGTCGTCGAGTTAGTTCTTTAATTTAGTGTCACTTAATTACGTGTTTTAATGTTCTTTATAATTAAGATAAGATAGATTAACAAATCTAGTTCTTTGTCAGAGAAATCCTACGTAATACAAACGCAACAATGACTAGCAAGGAATCCTAAAAATTAAGTAGTGAAACCAAGGCTGAACACATAATTATCTGCAATTAAAAACAAATTACAACTAAACACTAACTAAGTAACCGCTTACTAATTTAGCTGTATCAGATCTGAAACAAGTGTTTCATTATGTCTATGTATTAGGCCTGATTTTATGGCTAACTTTTTAGGACGTATGAACACGTGTTACATTGAACGTAGTTTCGCTTTCTGCTATGATTTTAATAAAATTTGGCATGCTGTGACTGTACTGTGTTGCGAGGCGATGCGATTTCGGGCTATATGTTACGTTAAGAACAATTGGATCTAACGGGCATTTCAATAAATGAAGCTGTGCCGGTAATTCTGTCTGTATCGACTTGCTGAGAGCTCAAAGATTCTCCTTGTTTTAATACTGTCGGTGTCAAATCGACACTGGCTGACAAACCCTGGTTAGATGTTCTAGTCCCGTGCTTTATTAATGAAACCCGCTCTCAGAACGGTATCGTATAAATAACTTGGTTATTTGGGTACTGATCTTGGTTCAACTTCATTCAGATCCAGCCTGTCCCTTTAGTGACCTCCTCAGTGAAGTCTTAAGCCGAGGCTTGTACACCGCAGGAATACCTTTAGCGCGCTGTCAATTAGTCAAGTTTTACCGTCCTGTTTGGAAGCCTTACACTAGAGCAGTGGTACCGAACCTGGGGGTAAAACAGCTATTCTCTGGGGGTAGCAAAGAATCTAATAAAATACGTAGCTATATAAAATTATAGTTCGCCACGTAGTACTCTCTTCATAGCTTCCATCAAAAATAAATCAATTATAAATTACTATTGGCCGAGGTGAAATTGTTTTTTCTAATAGGTAACAGGTGTAACAATATTGAGAAGGTTAGAAACCACTGCACTAGAGACATCTACAGAAAATACCGATAAGCAGAAACCAGCCTCATAGGTTGACCTAGGAGATGCCATGTAGTGCCAATATTTACCCCGAACAGCTATTTATTTAAACTTATCTACAATTTGTAATTGATGCACGTATCAAATAGTATGATGTAAAACAGCTCTTATAATGTTAACGATAAGTATACTTTACTAGCTGTTGCCAGCGGCTTCGCACGCTACAACTCAAAAATTATCCCACGGGAAGATAAAATCGGGATATAAACTATCCTATGTGTTAATCCAGGTAATAAACTATCTGTGTACCAAATTTTATCCAAATCCGTTCAGTAGTATTGGCGTGAAAGAGTAACAAACATCCATCCATACTTACAAACTTTCGCGTTTATAATATTTTATTGATTGCGATAACGTGAACCGTGCTTAGGTGCTTATATTTCTGTGTAAACACCTACTATTGATTTATTATCAATTTGTGCTTTGCATGTGGCTTCTTGCCTTTATAATGGCCAATTACGTTCGCAGATATTCTACGAACATCCATGATCCATTTGCCTGCGTCGTAAGCCTGCTGTCGTATTTTCTTGCTGCGTCGTTTTGTTACAATGTATGTAATTAGTCACTGAACGACTATTTAGATAGAACGGACTATCCTTCTGTTTTATCATGCACTACATCTCTGTTATATACTTTATCTGTGGTTTGCGGTGATTTGTGAAAAATCGCGTATCAGCTGCCAAGCTACGAGAGCTATGTTTATTTACTATTTATCATATTTATTAGCGAGCACCAACACGCGTGGAAACATATAAATTATACTGGATTAATTTTTACTAGTTAATACTAAAATTAAAGACATTCTATCAATATTTATGAACAATTTACAGCGTCGTATCGCGTCGCTTCACAAGTGTAGTTGCCATTAACAAATTATTTTAGCCACACAAAAAAGTTTAACGATTATCAAATTAGGGGACGACAAATTCATAAATGGAGTCGTGTATAACGATGCAAATTAATGTATTCAGGTTTTATAATAATTCAAAGACATTAATGGTCACTGTGTGTGTTGATATTGAAATTACAAAAGTCTGCGCCTCACCTCACTTCAGCTACGGGGTCATTGACTCATAATATGCAATTGTAAAAAAATCAATGTAACTACCTAATCCCAAATCGTTAGCATACTACAAAGGTCTGCATTACTAACAATGGCTGGTTAACAATAAAAAAAGGTTTTTAACCGCTCGATTGTTTCAACAGCGTTTCGTACTTGACATTATAAGTAACAGCACGTCGTAAAAACAATATTGCACGTGATGCGATGCACTAAAATTGGCCTGCCATATTGTGTTTTGTATATTCGAAGTTAATCCATTTGGTAGACCGTCGATTATTGCGAGACATAAACACATTTGGGATAATTCGCTCTCAAGATCTATGCACGTAATAAAATCGTAATGAAGTGTCTGGACATCAACTCATAGCCTGTTTAAGATAGGAAAGTTCATATAAGAGTTTATTCTAGTCTGTGTTGCAAACAAAATGCAGATAGTTTGATGCATTTTTTATGGGCTATTATTCCAAGTGATGAAAATGTCAAAGCATCTGCTGATCTACCTAATTTTATTACTAATTTAGATAACAAAGTTAGAAGCAACTAATTAAGGCAACATAAACCATAAAAGTCATAACAGAAACATTCTATTTTTAGGAGATTTACTTAAAACTTTATCATTTCCACAAAATTGTAGGCGGTAAATAAAATGAGTGGAATAGTCAGAATACTGAAAATATAGACCGAAGTTTTCCGTATTCAGGTTTAATTTTAAAATAGGTACTCGATAAGACGTTTTTAATTGAGTTCAGTTTTGTGAAAAACTTATGGAATAGTCACTCGAAATGTGTTTTAAACTTGATAAAGGATGAGTGAATGAGTGGTCCTAAAAAGTCTTCATCCTCTTGCCCTTTCCCCAATTTATTTGCGACTTGCAAAATATTCTCTTCTCTAATTCTCATTTCATTCTTCAGACAATCCATCCATCGTTTCCTTCTTCTGTTCTTATTCATATTCATGATGAGGCTGCACAGGTTTTCTCATGGATCTTATAAATCGTTTTGAGTTCAGACTACTATACTTGTACTTGTCAGTATCCATTTTCATCATAGCTTCTCTGGTATTCACTCCTTTCGTCAAAGTCATTTATGCAGATTTCATTATAGTCGAAATATTTATGCATTGCCGTCGAGATATTTTTCGACGGCGAAGTTTAAGTCCATGGGCGGCTTAAAGACTGAAACCAGGTGAGGCACTAACCACACAATAGAGAAGATCAGAATAAAAAGGAAATCTCTTGCCATACTAACATATTTGCCACCAAAATCCAATCTTTCGACTTAACTGTTCTTAACAAAGCAGTTGATATTCTTAAGTCAACTGGGTTGGTAATGATATCGTAGTCCCTTCGCCCAGATAATGTAAAAAAAAAAACAAATCTTCCGGTTCGTTTCCATATAAAGCATCGTTTAACTTGTTAAGCCCAAGGTCGTCAGTCAAAAGATGTGGCAATGAAATTATATGACGAGTTAAACGTGCATAGCAACAATGCTTCATTTCCATAACTGGGCTCTGAACCTCTTTTTAATTAACTTTTAGCCCGTAGACTGCCCGGCGTTTGCTTTTTTTTAGGAGAACGTGATTTTGAAACAAAATTAGATAAAGACGCTCATTGTCTGTGGAGATGTTGCGTGCCAATTATTTCTTTCTTTTTTTCTGCTGCCTTTGCCTAAGCACGTATATGTCGTTTTCCTGCCAGTGGTACGGATTCCCTTTGCTTTTTATTTTTAACCGAGATAACGACGTCACGCATAGAGTTCCCATGGCCTCCAAATAGTACCTACTCTATCGATAAAGATCTATAGGTCTGTAACGATGGTTACTATGGCCATTGTTAGTAACGTCTTTCTTTGTTACAAATGCTTATATATACTTGTAAGGCACATGCTTATATTCAAAGCAAAAGGCGTACATATAGTAAAATGTTAGAAATATTTGGACTTAAAATATCAAAGAAGCCTTTATCATGCCCAAATTTTGTGCAGCAGCTAGAGTTTTGGTTAAAGGTAAACACAAAAATTTTGACTGTAACGATAAACTAGTACAATTTTGTTTACACACGCGTAATTATTAGAGTTAATTTCCTTTAATTGTGTTACTTTATCGTGAAACAGTGCCATAAATAGGGATATGTCTGACAACCTGATATTATCACCACGTTTTCCTTCAACGGAACCTCGCCTACTAGGCTTAGATACTATAAAACGTGTTTATTAACGGCCATCTGAAATACGTGTACTTATATTAAACATCATTGCCCACATGCAATGACGATAATTGCTTCTAACAAGATTATCTACTCGGCAGAATCGTGTGCTGATTTACGTAATTGAAGTCAAGAATTGAGCTGATTGCGGGTCAAAGTTGATAATGAGGCTAAATCACTCAACTTCGTACCAACTACCAAGTTAAATCTTAACGGCCACACATGCCAAATGCAGATTCGCGACCTAGCAACAAGACAGACTGATTGAATAACTACCCACCTACGTATATCGTAGAGCTTCCTCGATGGCTGCAAAAAAACTTGCTTAGCAACAGACAAAAAAGAATAAATAATAAAAGTTGTACAGGAGAGATAATCTAGTTTGGCTGTCGAAAATTTTACCAAATCCGCCAGGGTCCCGTAATGGATTAGATTGTTGATGAAATCGACCGGAAGGTTGCTCGAATATTTAACTTACTAGTTCTCTTTGGTTTTCCGATTCAATGTTCTGCATCTTCCCTATTTTCTTATTTAATCCGTAGCCAATTTCCTGGGCAAAGTTGCTTTATTCTAGGACTGGATATTCATTCCATTTCATTTGCCTTTGTTCGGATAGAAATAAACCATATTGCTACTTTTAGTTTGATTAATGCAAAGAAGAATAGATCAAACTTGAATACCACTTCAATCTTTTATGGTAATTACTTCGCGTGATTAATTAAATTGTATTGTTCAGAAATCATAAGTAATAATAATTAGCATTCGTAAATACTTCGTTACGAAACTTGCTCATTCGTATCTAGCTCTCTGAGCTCTAGAGTCAACAGTTAACCAACTCGGAAACGAATTGTTAACTCATTTAAACACACCTTCATGTTTGTACACTTTCGTTAAACGCAATTTGTCATGTTTGTCATTTTGTATAACCTTATTTTATAATTCTGTGGTGATGCCCTCAGGGTCCCGTCACCCGTGTCATGATTTAATGACTTAATTAAAATCTCATCTTGACTTTTGGCCGCTTCATTTTCGTGTTAAGTCAATGGTGTTTTAGCCATGATATTCCGGCGAGGAAATTCTCGCGCTGCTCCCAGAGGACGGGCTCGTGTTTCGACTAACTAATGACTGTAAATGAAGCTGATTATGGATGAAGTTGTTGGAGCGAACGTTTTGATTCCACTGCTCAGTGCGTTTTGGGCCATTTGTTCAGTCACGCTCACCGCCGAACCTTGGAAGATTTTTGAAGACAAGTCTTGACATATTTTTCAAATATTCTTATAAGTAAATATGAAGTGAACAACCTGATGAGGACTGTAAAATATCGGTATGAATATAGATTTGCAAGACAAAGACTTCGAAGGCGATTGTGTTGCGGCCAGACGATCGATTGAAAATTTCCGCATTTGACGACGAACCGAACGTCTTCAATTGCATTATTTAAACACTTTTGAGCTGTCTATATCTAGGTCACCTGGGGTGATTCATATGAACGCTATGGTAACATGCATGCATAATTGAAGTCTGCAGTCTGCAAATGGTAGATAATCTTTTTTCACATGTGTCAGCGTTGAGCTCCTTTGTGTAATTGGATTTCTTTAGGTTATTGCTCCCTAAGCCGGTTCAATAGTAGAAGCTTATTCGAAAAGGGGGATTTATTGTTGAAGACTTAACTGTGCTGTTCATGTAGTGCACGTATTCTGTGGTACAAATGTTACGCTGCGTTAGATCAAATGTTTGAACTCATTTGCGTTGTACACTGTACTCTGCCATAGCAACAGCAATTACGTAAATGATTCTCGTTTTTATATTCGTCGACCATATCGCTTCGTTCGTTTTCACTCGTCGTGTTTGTTTTTTTGTTTGAAATATTCCTGGTTTTTTCATAATGACCACCATCTTCAGTGACTGTAACAATGTATGCAATTATTGCTATCAGTGTATATTATTACAGCAATTAATTTAACTGTTGGCAGTTTCTGTTTTATTTATGCTACGTGTATAGCATCATTCCTACTCACGGCAGAGGTGAGTTTACTAACAAAAATTATAATTACATCCTTTACTCCGCCATAGGCATGTCCACCTGCGTAATTTAGTGTCTAAATAAATCATTAACGCGTTTTGGCGAGAAGTTGCATTTGCCAGATCCCTAGTCCCAATAGGTCTTAAGTTTTTTTTTTTTTATGAATTTGTAACCGGCAACATGGAGTGAGTTTTGGGAACAGGTTGTAAAATCTGATAAAAAAAAAAGATCGCCTACGAATTGAGAACCTCTCCTTTTTGAAGTCGGTTAATGAAGTTAGTGCTCAAAGGCAGTAGATTGGAAAGCCGGCGCGGGAGCTACGCGCGAACAACGCAGCCTGTCCTTGATGCTGCGATGACGCGACGTGCCTTAATGGCCACGCCCTCAAACTTACAGGCGGAATCGAAGAGCTTCAATAAAAACTATTCTGCTTTTTATATAGCCGCCCTCAAGTCTTGATATTTCACTCTAGTGCTCCTCTGTGACCTAAACAAACCACCATAGCATTTTCTATATCGGCCTGCCAGATAATTTTTGCTTCAGTTTTCAATGTCTACTATAAACCGAATATTAATGTTTCCACATGAACAATAGTTGACTGCACAATTCTGTAATAAAACTCGAAATTTCTGGCAAGACTGCTTCACATTCAAAAGTCATATTATGCCGTTCTTTGTCCTTCGTTATAAACTGATTCAATTTCAGGTTTTATTGTAATCGATTTTGCGATAATCAAAAATCATTCGGTAATGTTTGACACTGTTGCTACGTCTCAAAGACAGCGAAGCTTCCATCCAAGGTCCGTTCAGTAACTCTGTCTGGTGAATAGTTGCATAGTCACACGGTACGCGTACAGTAGCCGTGAAAAATTGCAGGTTCATTTAATATTTTAGACGCGTACAACAAATGTTTTGTTTTGCAATCGCCGCGCGCTTATAAGTTAACCCGTCACTCACTATTACGCCTAGCGTTATCTTAGTGTTGTAATCTGATATTACGTGTTTTAGCGGTGTCTTGTCGGTTTTTTAGCAGTCGTTTAGAGAACTGACGAATGCTGCGAACGCTGCTCCTCTGTTACTGCGCTGGCTGGCATACTAATTCGCATTTTCTAGATTTTCCCACGAAAGCTTTTGAAAACGGGAAGATCTATTCTCCTTGATTCGGTATATTTGCCATGAACTCAGGAAAGGCATTAAGATGTTGAAAGCCGTGCCACCTATGTTTTCTCCTAACCATCCTAGTTTAATCTCTTGATTAGTTACATAACTCGTTTCAGGAAAAAATCGCTTTGAAACACGGCGAAGATATTAATTGCTTATCTCTGAGTTTTCGCTCAAAAGATGGGTGACCCTAAAGTGGAACTCTTCACAAATTGAGTTACATTTCTCATTTTTCTTATTTCTATCTCTCTGAGTTCGTATTACTCATTTCCGTTCCTAAGTTATTCCTCAGATATCCATTTACGTCGATGTATCTCTGAGGAGTCTCGGTCAGCGACCAGTCAAGGCTCACATCTCATTTGAACGATCACGAGGTTGAAAGTTGAAACCACTTGCCGCGTCGACTTGCTATCTAAATTTGAATTATATTCATGGAAGTTTAAATTGGAGTTCTGAATGGATTTCATATTTTTCTCTTTAATTGTAAAGTTGGAGATTTGTTTCGTTGTATTTTTGGGCGTCTTTGCTTATTTAAATTTTCTTCGCAGCTTCATCTTTTGACCTATCTCATGTAACAGTGGGGTCATACTTTTCAGCAGCTCTTTCAATTGCACCAATAGTTTATTCGAAGCATATTAGCAACTAAATATGTTAAGAGCCATGTCCCACACAAAAAGTCGAATAAACCGTCTATGAGTGAAACAATTAAGTTCAAGTTATGCAATTATTTCTTGCTGTTTGTATTTGGCTTCGTTAGGCCTAGCAATCGAACTGGCCTCGGTGCGGGCCAAAGCGACCTCCGTAGAATCTGGTAGCCTTACTTACTTACATTATTATGCCTACGCAGTAAACTGCAAACTGCGCAAAAAGTTGAAGAACACGAAGTGGACGCTGCGGTTAGTCGTCCGATGGGGACACATGCATGTCTCTCGTAGTGGGTGCTAAATTTACCGGAGCTTTGAGGTCTCACTTCTCGCTCCTTCAAACAGCGGCATTGAGCATGCTTTCTGCCCTTGCTTCATTTACTTCGCTTGCACTTTGCAATTAGCTCGCACCTGCTTCGTCTGACCTTTGTCTTTAGTCACGATACTCGCATTTTCTCCTTTAAAATATTTTATTGTGGCCAACCAATCCGTAAATGTATTTTTATGAACATATTCTGTTTGCTCATTGAAATAAAACTATTATTATCGATTATTTCGCGTTTAATATTGAAATTTTATTTTTCTCGTGTTTCGAGGCTTATTGGTCGACTCCGCAATCGAGTAAACTGAGAGGCTGTAGACATAAATGGGTCATGGACCTTTATGTTGGCTTATTATAATATATTCCTATCAAAACTTGATTATATGCAGTCTGGTAAATGCTTATTTACCTTTTTATCGTAGTGCTTCGAGTCAATTTAACCGTAATACATACATTTGCGGTCACCTATACCAATACGGTCCATCGTCCGTGCCTTCGCCCACGACTGATAGCCAAAAAACCTTTGTATATTTGTACGTGACAAGTGACGTCACACGTTGACGTTTCGAATGTGGTTTTCGTCAATTCACTGTGTCGTAAATGTCACTAATGGTTATTGAATTTGTGACGTAATCTAGGAGACTAAATTGGGATTGAAGCCTCCAGTAGTGATATCAATGGCTTGGGTAACGGTTGTTTTGAGGCGGACTTTCCATAAATTCACTACAAATTGACTAAAAAAAGAAATAATTTAAAGCCCTTTAAACTTTTGATACTTCGACGAAAAACTAATCTCAATCAAACAAAACTACTGGCTGTTCCATGTACTGTACACAAAATGCTTCATTGTCACTAAAGAACTATCTGATCCCATAAGTATGTTATTGTATTACCATAGTACGTTGGCCCTATCAGCCGTCGGTTGCCATGGCAACGATACCGTTAGCCTAACGCCACTCGGCCATCGCCGAATAAGTTCGACCAGCGCAGTGACGCAACTTCTGCGATAGAATCTCTTTAATTAAGAATCTATTTAAGGAATAATTGTATACAGGCTATTGCCATGTGGAGGTAGTTCAATCAAATGCTGTTTAAATAAAGATTCAAAGTTTGTCAATGTAGGTCAAACAAAGGATGATTTTAGACCGACGCGACCTTAAATACTTTAAGGATTTAGAGATTCCGAGATCTGCATGAATACAATTCGGGTAAATATTGGTACTATCTAGACGACTATTCTATTCAACTCAGTCACAGCTCAAGGACCTCAAGTAATCAATATAATTATGCCGCCGGTACATACAAAACCAAATCCAGGACGATGTTAGCAATACCACACCACGTAACTGAGTAACATCAAGAAGGAAAACGGTTGCATTTGCACTTTTTGGCAATCAAATACAGATTAGACCTCTTGTGCTGATTTCGTTCCAAAAGATACAAGACTCCGTGTCTCTTCATATTCATCCATCTTCGATCGTTTTGTTTTATTAAACTTATCTGTCGCCACTGGGAAGCTCTCTGTCGACAAAAAAGAAGGTCTTTTTATAGGGAAGTTGACTTAAATCCACTCCAGAAAAAATACTCAGATGACCTTCCGATCTTATTTGCCAGTCTCCCACTAACGGATAGAGCTATTTGATTAGTATTATTCGTTAATGTTTATTCGAGCGAAAAGGTTCAGCAATCCAATTTCAGACTAGGGTAACTTTGAATCGGTTATGTATCAACACAATTTCGGCAAGGCCCCCCCACTCGCACACGTAATCCAAATTCAACACATTCATATCAAGATTTATGTACTTTGGCCAGTAATCACATGCATAATTGCGCATCGCAACCTTGTTCTGCCATTGTTAAATATGTACGCAAATAACTGACACGCTAAATATTTTATTCACGTTGATGTAAACTGAGTGCAATGACTGTTGCATTACGGTTAGAGCCTCAGAGCATATACATGACATTATGTGGATAGCAAAAGAATACTGATCCGATGGCGCATGCGTGACGAGAAAGCGGATTTTGTAAGGATCCTTGTTTCTTTGTTGTTGGCCTGTCAATCGGGACGCGAGGACACAAGCTTTTTAGCGATTCTTTCGATGTAGCTTGCGAAAATCTACAATTACAACAGCGCTACCGTATGCAAAAGAACGTAAGAAATTTTGAATATCGTGGGCTATACTGATGGGTCTTTCTCAATGACAACTGGCATTTTGGCTAGGTATAGGTTACTAAAATCGAATTTCATCAAGAAAACTGAACGCGATCAGCTAAACCACGTTCAAGACCTGTCAGTGTCATAATTGCTATGTATTATTGATACTGATGGCTTTTGAATGCCTTACATGTTCTGATCGTTCGGTTTGCCAAACAAAGAAGTAAAGGATGCAAAATATGGGCGTGGTCACGTAGCTTCATAGTTCTGAACAAGTACAGTTTGGGAAAATTCTGGACTAGCTCTTTTTTGGTCTAAGCTTTATTTCTTTTACTATAAATTATCGGGTAAATTATGAACAAAATCATACATAAATTAATATTTAAGGATATAATTTTATATTCGCTGTGATTTCCACTACATTTTCCGCACATTGTTTTGTTAAGTATGTCAGATCTTTCATGGTACGTCATATCTGACACTATATTTGTGTGATCACGATCTAATACAGGACTTATCGTCAGGACTGGAGGGTTTTTTATGCCACACACAACATCGATCATCGTTTATAACATGATATATTGTAACGAATGTTTTTGGATGGACACGATAAGTAGTGCTTACTAATTTAATCTTTAATTACTTTGATTATGTTACCCAAAACCTTTGCCATTTCTTGTAGAAATTCTATGAAGTACTTGTAAAGGCTTTTGTCTTGACGGGACTGCAAATAAACACTGAAATTGCATCCACCCAAACACAACAAATCAAAACTAATCTAAATTATAATGTAACGATATTGTTGATTTTTTTCCTTAACGCCACATTGTACAGATATCACAGACAGGCTGATAGCGATGGGCTTCCCCGCCGAGAAGTTAGAAGGAGTTTACAGGAATCACATAGACGAAGTGTACAGGTTTCTAGAGAAGATGCACAAGGACCATTATAAGATATACAACCTTTGCTCGGAGAGGTCTTACGATTCGAGCAAATTCCACGAAAGGGTGAGTACAAGTTTTTTTTGGTTTAATAATTAACAAACGTGTGTATCTAATGGATATTAATCATTCTAATAAGGTAACTTGGTGAATTACTCATCGGATTTCTTTCTTGACATCCACTTTGGTCCATACGAGAATGCTTGGACCTCTCCAAAGTTTAAATATAGATTCAACGAGGTTTATCTTTATACCTTCGGGTTTACGGACTTGCCAAGTAGTATTTCCCTCAAAGGAAAAAACAAGTTATACCTACATAAATTAACCCTTTTTCATATTTCTGAATTTAGGTTGACTGGTTTTACAAATCATACCGTACTCAACACCCAGATTTCGCCACGAGAGCTTTTAAACAATCTGGATTTGATGCGAGTGCTCAAAATAAATAGAGATTAAATCCTGTTTATTTGTCACAGACATGAAGGGCGTTACAGGAAGGATTTCCTGAATACTGTAGTCTCACCGTCATTAGATAACCCTAGGTTTTACCGGCACAATGACTCAAGGAATCATTGACTTGATTCGTCATTCGACCTCCTTTCCTTATTAATTCCTGTTCCTAATGTCGGAATTATGTATAAGGTAGGGTTCAGTAATTGGAATACACTCTTAACATAAAATTACGTAAATCTTGTAGTGATTCGAGACGTTCACACGTAAATTTCTTGTTTGTAGTGTTGTATTACTGTATTGTTTGGAATTAATGACATTCTGCCACCGAGGGTCCTGAACTCCTTGTACGTTTTGCTTTGTTGTGATGACGTTGTGTTCCGTGAATTTGAATCTGACGATTTGAGAACGGAAACCTTATTTGTTCTGTTCTTGAGGTGTTCCAATATGTTTGAAAACTTCTTTCTATTTGGAAAATTTGATAGGTCAACTACCAATGACCAATTTAAGGTTAAATAGGTATCAATCGTTGTCGTAACTTGCAAATTCTACGTTTTAAATAATTACACCTACAATTTCGTTTTGATAACAAACCTTAAGGTGACACAATGTCAATGCAATCACCTTGGTAAATATTTAAATGGAACCTTTTCATTATTTAATTACCCTTTTTGGGTCAGCGACAAAAATCTCCCCTGATTTTAATTAGGTTATTTTACGACGTTTTTTTTTGTGTGAATTTCCTTTCAGTCTCTCTGGGGATAAGATTTTGCGTTAACCTTTTAGCACCGGTCTTTCAGGCCGCTTCATTCTATTTTTCTCCGATAAAAAAAAATCGGTGAAAATTTTCTCGGTTTTGAACATGAAATTTTAAAAGAGTAACCATGGTGTTTCTTGCCGGTTCTTGTCCATGGACAAAGTCCAACCCGTTTTATAAGTACCCATGTGAAATAATATATTGAGATTTTCTAGCTGGCTAGAAAGGGCTAACAGTTGTGAACCCTTTGTAGCCAGTGAAATAGTATGTCATAAAAACGATGAAATTAAAGCGATGTGATTGATTCCTATAGAAAGAAAATCAAATGACTGATGTTCGCACTATATCTAGGTTATCAAGACCGCCGAGCGACAGTTATTTCTGTTTTATATCCTGTACGGAAGGTGACTACGGTATTATAGTCTAGCATGTTTTACATACCTTTTCGCCTGGATTTATTTGACGTGGCCAGAGTCAGAGAGTGTAGGGATAAAACTTGCAATCATTTCTAAGGTATGTATCCTTAGAAATGATTGCAAATTTTATCCCTACAGCTTCGTAAGTCTTGGGTGTAGCACAAGATGTAATTCCACAGGGCTTAAGGCTAAGCTGTTAATTTAATCAACTAAAAAGTATATCTTTTGAATTTAGGTCTAACATGAAAGTAATGAGATTCCAAATTGATTTCGCTATGGTCGCAACGATACATTTTAAAATATCAATGCCGACAAAGTTTGGGTATCGACCATGTATCCATTATGCCCAAGGTTAAATGGGAACAAGTTCTTGAATGCAATATTGTTGCACAAATCCCCATCAATGACGATCCCCTGCTCCACAACTCCATAGTAACCGTTCCCTCTCTGTTAACCCTCGCAATGTAACAAGGGACCAACGGCTTGCGGATCAAAAGACCACTGCACACAGTGCACACATGAATTTTATAATGTGTGTTACACGTTTTGATATTTCTTTTAAAATACGTATAAAATTTTAAGCCATGCACTCGTAAATTCGTAATGCTGTACAAAGAGATGCACTTTACATTTTTTATTCGCAAATGAGTGTGCATATGTAATTATCGCCAGAAATGCAAACAATACTGTGCACAAAAGCTAACAAAGGTTAACAGATTTATGAAGGACTCTTCGTGTATACAAATTGATATTACGTCACTGAAAATGATAGTAACTATGGTTTATCAGAAAATCACTAAATAGCTGTTTAGCATCATCACCGGCTGTTCACAAGTTGTCAAAGTTGGTTTACGTAAAGTTCAGTCCATCGCCATTGAATACTTAATCAAAGAAGTTATTTCTCTACGTTTCCTCTATTCGAGTACTAATTAAACCTATGATAGCATTCCAATATTGTGTCGTGTTATTTCCCAGAAAATGTTCAATTGGGTGCATTTGCCTCAACGCTGTCAAGATAACGTCCATTCGATTGGCTTTGGGTGTCGTACCTCGACGCTGTGCAAACATTTCAAGTTTTACCACAGCCAATGTCACCAGGCACTATAACAGCCCCTCACTGCTGTTATAGTGCCTGGTGACATGACATGGCGTTAACTCTTACATAATTGTTGGTCGAAGCGTTATCTGCTGCAAGCTGTGACAACACAAATATGATTATGAATAGGTGGCGTGTTCGAAGTCACACTTATGACTCACACCTTGCGTACGTGTGCGACTTCACGAGTCATACATCAGCTCCTCTCAAAAGCATTCGTTCGATTTCATCCCTTGTATTGGAAAAAAATAAAGGCGAAAATCATATTGAAAATTGCCAACAACAATGTTGCTTTTTAAATATAATTAACAGTATTGTCACCATCTTACTTAACACATGTATCAGCTGTTTTAGCACAAAGGTATGGTTTTCCTCAAATACTTTGTTTTTAGAAGAATTACATAAATCTTACGATTCGCATTAGATGAGGTCAGAATAGTTTAATGGTGGACAATTATAAAGTGGATATTGTAATGAAATAAGGCCGTGTTTGATCCATTTTGGCGCAGGATTCATTTAATCACGTTCCATTGTTACTGTGGAGTATGTTCTCTCACATCACGAAACCGCGGCACATGGAGCAAGCAAATTGAACGTCTTGTCTAAATTACATTATTATATCTATTAAAACCGTGATTGAATGTTATTCCACGATAATAATAAACAATATTATAAACATAAACTACGTGTAGAGGAAGGAAGGAAGTTAGTTTTTTAACAGAATTGTAAATATTTTGCATTATATGAATTCCTGCGTAAACGGTACGATCAAGCGGGAAAGACAAAAGCCTAGGTTTTAATGGTGGCCGTTATTGAGGAACTCTACATTGACGGCGTATTCTGCCAATTTCTAACGTGGGAGTGGCACGAGGATACCGAAATAACTTACAATAATTATTTTCCTTTTCTTTATGTAATTCATTTCACCTAATTAACGAAATGCCAGGGACTTTTTGAGTGCGTTGATGGCTTTGATGGCAGCTATTCGCGAAACTATCTGTTACACGTGTAAGCTATCGAATCAATTTTGTTGGCACAACATACTCGCATCATTAAAAAAATCTGTTCTATGAAAAAAAAGTTCCGCTTTTTTACCATACACTCGCCATGACCACGTAGCAACAGTGTGTACAAGGTGATTCCAAATCTAACCATACATTAAAAAGGAAGCGGCCGTTAAATGACGTACGTACACATAGTACAATAATCGTAAGGTCTTTCACAGCTGACTGCTAAGATTCTCGTTACGGTGACCTCCAGAAACACCTGTGCATAACTCCTAGCCGGTTCTAAAGGCTACTTTGTCGTCAAACGGCACGGTACTAGTCAATATTCAATATTGTTTGACGTCGTACTGAGGCAATACTTACTGGTTATTCTGTAGATTTATGTACCGACTTTAGATTCTTGGTAAATGTGTCAGTAGCTTCATGTTTAGGAATTTGGTTATCTCGTAAAGCTATATTAGACTAGGCTAGAGCAATACAGCACATAGACGACGCCTTAGCAACAGTCGTCCTAAATTTCTGAACGCAATTTTGGTCTTTGTGCCATCAAATAAAAGCTCTAATAACTCCGTGTTCACAATTAAAAGTTTCAGTAAACTTCCTGTAGCAGAACTCTACGTCTATGTTCTATTCACACTTTATTCTCTTTGTTTTATTTCTTTATTTATTTAATTCGCTCGCGTTTTACGAGCATTACAGAGGGCTCCTCCAAACATTGAAACAAAGATTAAGTCTTCGAGCGTCCTTATGATCACCCGGTGGATCATAAGACATTCAAGCAATGTTAGCGGACGTTCAAGAGGTTAAGCAATAAACTGAATCATCCATAAAGTTGATTTTATTCCGACGTTTATTCAACGTTTACAATTCCCTCTAACAAAATGCTAGGGTACCTTATGCACGGGGGATTTGGCAGCTATACGGGTCATAGTGACGTCATCCTACCAACACACGCATTTTATGTATACAGTCTAAAAATGTCACAGACAGTGTTAACGTGCTAGTAAGTTCAATACGTTATTTATTATAGAACAATGCGTGCCAGCCATAGACGTGTTAAATGGCAAGATGCGTCATTCGCGTGTATTTGTGTTAGTTGCGTCAAGTTTTAGGTAATTTATGTCTTAGGTAATATTATGTGTTTAGCGTAGATAGGTATTTACAATGGGGTGAGGTTAATGGGTCACCCATATTTACCCTTAGTAGTAATTTTCTATTGTGTGGTGGATAGTGGCCTTTTGGCTTTGTACGGGACTGATTTAAATTTAATGTATGTATGTCCTAATTTTAAGTGTTTCTCATTTGTTTACTTTTTTTATCTTTGATTATTTTGTCAATTTCGTTTGTCCTGTGTGAAACCAATAAATACTTTTTCTTTCTTTCTTTAATTAATATTAATTAGCCTTTATTTCCGTCTAAAATTGCTTTTCTTCCATAAATATGATAAATATTCTATTTATAACATCGTGTAGAGTATTAGCATATTTTGCCTCGGCTCTGATTGCCTGAATTGAATGATCACCTAGTTTTCGTCGGTAAGTTGTGAATTCTGATTGTTATTGAAATCCAGCCGCCTCATATACAAGCCATTTGCTATTTATGATTCCAATTTGTTATTATAATTTTCGTTGTCAAATCTATCTTCTCTCAATATCCAAAATCCGTATAACTTATAGAATCTGCATCATTTCAAGTCAAAACCTGGCGTTCTCTGACGCTGGATATGCAATTAGACTCAATAAAACGAAGCTTAGAAATAGCTATTCTCAACTTCTCTATAAGTATAAATAGTTATCGTAAATGGCGACTACATTGCCATTGCAATACCAGCCAAGTTTATAAGGAAATTCTCTGCGTAATGATTAAAAGCATTATTTTAATTGAGAACGTAATTAATCTGAAATACAACACTAATGAGGAGCGACGACCCCGCTTGGTGGTGGTAGATAACAAATAACTTTGTACCCCCGTGCACCATCTGATTACGGAGCTCTCTTATTTGAAATGAGAGCGTATCATTAACTTGAAACGAAACGATGGGACTGAGACAAAGAAAGGTTTTAATGATATTTTGGCAATTAGTTAATGTTGCCCATTAGCTGTTAGATTGTTAGTTTACTATCTGTGTTAGGTTAGACAATCGGCGGTTTAGCTGTCGTTTTCTAAATGACTAGTCAAGCATCATTTATTCTATTGATCAGGATTGAGGATTTGTGGTATTGTATATACAATACCGTAATTCTAATCTAATAGGGTAGTTGACAAAAAAAATCTAATTAGTCCGTCAGATAGATTTCCAAAAAACATTGGACATATATTTTTTCTTTTTTCTCGCAAACAAAAAATAAAGACGCTACAGTGTTTCGAAAAGTCGCGCAACGTCACAGTTTGGTACATTTTTTACCAGAAAGTGACGTCACCAGCCCCGCAACTCACGATCTTTGACACGACTTATTTTCGACAATTTTTTATTAATTTGACTATACAAAAAACACGTATCCAATATTTATAGATAATCTAGAAAGACGGACTAAACAGAATCATATTTTTTTTTGTCAGTCAACCCTATTGAATCTTCTTGGATATAAAATTTTATAGCGTAGAACCCCACTTGCCTCTTTAAAACGATCGTTGGCGCGGGAAACTTCCAACTTGTTTCCCTACCTTTGTATCCTAATAATTAAAACTTGACATTGGCTAAATGCACAAACTGTGCGAAGCCAGAAAAAAAAAAAAAAAACAAACGATCGTTGTCGTCCAATCATGGAACGTAAACCGCCATGAATAAAATGGTATAGTGTATTTTCAATTTATAGTACCTATGGGTTGTGATTGTGATATTTAATCCAGGACCTCCAGTCATCGTTGATACTGTATGCTTCTGTTCGTTTGCTAAAAATGTTAATTTTAGGTCCTTCTGTACGAAAGTAATAAGAATAACCGAAGGACCGGTATGTAGAGAAATAAAATATAGGATATATTCCTTGTTGGGTGGTTTTAGCATAACGTAAAACCATCATAAAATTCATGAACGCATCACATTGTAACTTATTTAATCCTAAGGTTGTCTGGTAGAAAATGCCTTGTAGCATTAAGTCTGCTCCGTATATCTCTGAAATAGAGAACAAAAACCCTAATCAATTTCCATAAAGCATGGTGTACACTGTACATAGATTATAGGCTAAACTGTTTATACCTGAAAGGGAGCCAAAAATATAATCTTGATTTATGGACACGACGTAATTAGGGCCATCCAATGTTGGCGTTAGTGACATTTTCATCGCTCGTGAAATTTCTTAGTTATCGGTGTCAAAGTACGAAGCGTGTATGGTATTAGCAACTTTGAAAGTATTTTCGACGAAACCATGAAATTGTGTATTAATACGTTCAAAGTTGACGACAATAATTATGAAACTTCATGAGCGTGTAGAATGTCAAACGTCTTACTGGATGTCTGAGCTCGTGAAGCTCATTAGGACGAACATGTACCAACTATTTAGGGTCGTCAAGAAAATAATTAGTTCAGAACTCGAGTCTCACAAGTAATATCTCATCAACGTAAGTCCTTGACACGGTCTTTACATGACACGCAGAGCCAACCTAAGGAAAATGATGAACCTCCCAAAATAAACGTGCAATAAAATTAGTAACACTAACACCTCAAACGGACCATTCCATTAGTATATTACTTTCTGTATTTGGACTATGCGATCATTATCGTGGCGCGTTGTGATTGTGTCAATCAGTCAGATAAACGGGCGCGTAGGCAGAATACGTTTAGACCGTCTCGGCTAGTCTTTGACGCACCCGTGTGTCGCAGTGCTAGACTAGATGTCGCCACCGACGCCCTGCCTACACCGCTATCAGTTGTTCACTGATAACGCGTATCACAGAATGGATCGCGCAGTTTCCACTAAAAACGCTCATTTTTCAAGGAAATGGTAATGTTTATTTATCGTATCATAAAATCTATTCTAGTTTTTATCAGATTATGTTGTTTGATTTTTTATTTGGATTTGTATGTTGTTGCTATACGTGGTAAGGTTTAAATGAAGTCATTGTTTCGTTATGAAAAGTGTTCAACGTTTGTTACGTTGCATCTTTACACACAGTTTGCGTATTCAGTATCTGGGCCACGAGGCCACGACTTGTTTAAGGCTCCTCTCTCGAAAAAGCTTAAAAACAGCGTGCAGATAAAGCAGTTTTTCACCGGCACTTACAGAGAAATTACATCTGAGAAAAATTGTTAGTAATCTTCATGATATGACACGTAATTTGGTTTAGCCATAATTTTTGTATCGGTATCACATAATAAGAAAAAAAATCCGCAAAATCACCTCCAAATCGTTGAATGGAACCATTTTACTCCTTCATTTTTTAACAAAATAATATAAAAAAAATATCTACTGCTTTGAAATACAAAGGAAAATAATTTGGTTTTGTTACTTTTTAAAAACATGTATTATTTTAATTATAATAAATGAAAAATGCGTCCGTTTAAAGTCCGTATCTACGACCGAGAGGGGTAGTTTGTATGCACAAGGTCATTGGCGTGAATACAAGCCTTAAAACATTTCTGTTATCAAAACAGTTTTGTGTTCAAAACGTGATGCCATCGGTTTCCAATACCGACTAATGACAAACCCATTGACCATAAATGGTATGAGGAATTGGAATCGGAAATTTAAATCCGTTAAGTTAATTTAGGTTCAATAAATGAATCACGTCACTTCACGGACAGACACGCGCAGTGCGCACTACAAATCCCTATTAGAATTTCAGGAAAATTCGTTGTATGACACTACTTTACCTACCAATGTTGTGGTTACGGGTACCTACTTCGGTAAATCTGGCAAAAATACCCAGTTTCATGTTGGTTTGAGTTACAACCACGGCATTATATACCTACTGGGGGTACATATGTACATTTATCTTACATCGGTCCGATAAGAAATCGCATCGGAGCATTGACATTTTAGTGTCGACACGTTGATAAAGTAAAGAATATGATTAGCGCATTTCACGGATCGATACAATATCGATTTCCACGTGAAAGGGTAGGGGTACATCGGGATTCGGGACATAAAAATGGCACAGCTGAAATATGCGTAAGTACACTTGTGATTTCCAAGTTCTCTTGGTCATCATCACTGATGATATTGATGAAGTCTGAAGTCGCCAATCAGGCGAATCTCTACTGCCCTTGGCCTGCAGTTACTACAGTAACAAGAGGGTATTATTACTTGAAATGTCTCTTTATTGACTAAAAATTAATAGCACTGCTGCAAAAGGAATCGTAATCTCATTTGTCCATCTTTACAACATTCCTGACATTTAATATTATTCATTTCACGTTTCTGAGCCAGGGTTTCAACTGTCTATCGATGAATGATCTGGGATATGATATTAATAAATAAATTGACACTTGACTGACATTATATGCCACTCAATACGCAAGTAACATCATATAGATCGATACATTGTACGTAGCACAGTAACAGCTGAAATAAAAATTAAGCTTGTCTTAATAAAGCTGAGAATGAACGCCATGTGTTCGTGTAATTTGTCTTAGCTTATAGCCTGTCTATCTGTCATGTTTTAGCTTCTTATTTTAACTGACAAGTCTGATCCTATTCCTAGGATGTTTATATCTTGACATGTAATCGCTATAATATTAACATGATAGTTACAGCCTAGACTATTGTATGACCAGCAGGGCTATTGCGTATCTTTTTCAATGTCAGTGGCTATCATAGTGTCCAACAATTAACTGTCAAATGGTTAGTTTAGTATACCAAACCAAAACCATTTGACAGTTAATCGATGGACACTGTGATAGCCACTGACATTTGTCATTGCGTATCTTTTTCAATGTCAGTGGCTATCATAGTGTCCATCAATTAACTGTCAAATGGTTAGTTTAGTAAGTATACCAAACCAAAACCATTTGACAGTTAATCGATGGACACTATGATAGCCACTGACATTTAAAAGATACGCAATAGCCCTGCAGCACCACTGTAAGTGTGCAGCTAAAAGTGACGTTACTTGTCAAGACAATTTGAATTGATACGTCAAACTTGGTACATTTATTTTAATTCTATGTTTCCCCACCCGCACAAATAAGTTGGTTTAAGTGTACGTATGTCAGCCTCCCAGTCATTTGCTGTAATGACTTTTAGATAAATGTCATTGTGATTTTTTGTGCTGACCAGTTATAATTGATACTCGGTACAATTTCAGCGGTATAGTTTGGTATCTCGAGTGCAATTGACGTTTTTGCGGCAGGACGTTTGTAATTCAACTGACGTTTTACAACTAAATGGGCGATGTCTCGGTAAGATAGAACTGCAATTTGCTTAATGATGCCCATTTAGGAATATTTTGTATTGTTATCCTATAAATCGTGACGTGTCTTGAAAGGTTTCATTTTTTGTTGTAGTCAATTAAAATTGATATTATTTCTAAAAATACATGGGTCTTTTTTACTTTTTTTCAGGTACCATAAACTGGTTAGACTGTAAGGACTAGACACTTTGTAAGAAAATTGTTTTAGCTCCCACATAGATACATGTGATGCTCTAATTGTGTCCTCCGCCTATTTTTATCAGTACTACTTTCATTTTATCGTATCGATATAATATTTATTTATAAGCAGCGAATATTAGGTATTTCTGGGTGGTATCGAAGAGATTATGAAGCCACTTTCTTTTTTTTTAATTTTTTCATAATTTAACATTTATTAAAGCCATATTTTACTATGCTTATCTTGACGTTAACTAGTGAGCGTGAGTTTAGTTGTATTTAGTAATATAAATTGGATTTCGGTATAATAAATTTATGCCAAGTCCATACAAATTAAACAAAAATCTTGAATCTAATGAATTTATTAAAAATAAATAGGTAATCAAATGTATCAAGGATATATCTACGAGTGCGTAAAAATGGGAGTACATTAATATCATATTTTATATGTCTGCTATTTTCATTTTTTATTCGGACAGGATTGCCCAACCGTTGATTGCGTGCTTATAATAAAATTATCATAATTTATATATAATGATACTGTAATTTTGCATCTTTATAGTTCCGATAATGCGATACGCCGATGTTATAACGATTATTATATACAGAATTAGATTTCCTTGAGTGGGAAAAAATATCACATTTATAATGTGGCCTAATAACGGTAAAAATATTAATAACTTTTAGTTTCTTGTTAAATAAGATTTTTATTCTGATTTATGAACTAAGCTTTCTTTAGATATTCTATTTTGGTTTCACTCAAAATAGCACTGTTGCTAACAGCAGCGCCCGCGTACCCGACTAGTTTAGTTTGACGCGTTCAGTAGTAGCCGCCAGCAAAATCGTATGAGAACTTTATAGGCTACTTAGGGACTTAGCACATCGACTTAAATACTACATACAGGCTAAGCACACTGAAACAACGTGCGAAGGCAACATCTTATCGTACGGTACACTTAGAAACATGGAGAACGTCAAAGAACAGTCGCATTTAATCTAGCTACTCCAACAAAACCTTCTCGAAGCTACCTTAATAAATTATTATAATTTACATAGCGCTAAAACATCAATTACATCCATTTAAATAATATAATTATCTACGTCACTTTAAGTATCTTATGTAACACGACCAATTTCACTGATAATGTTACCAGATAATAACCTCTTTGGACTCACTTAAGACTTGATAATTTATATCGAAGACTAAACGTGTCCTATCTTCACGCCATTAGTATCAGTGGGTGTGGCTGTGCAATCAGAATGATTGTGATAAGTATTTCCTTCTTCACTTTAACCTCTGTCTGTTCATAATTTAACGCGAGTGTAATATGGGCAAGGACGCAGCATAACGGGTTATGGTGATTTCAATGTTGCCAGGATCTTTCGAAATTAAATAAATAAATGCACTATGAGACTGCAAGTCTCTTATAATTCTTGGTTACTGATAAGCTCGTTTCAAGTATAAATACATCAAGGTGCAGGACACATTTGTATCGCAACGGAGTATGTCGTCATAGTTTTAGACTCAAGGCTTCGTATTGCTTATTCTAGTTGCTGATAAACTTGTGCCTGGATACAGTTATCGGGAGGTGCGGTGCGGTGTACACTATTGCGTGTAACATGTGCGCGACTCCTGCATGCAGGGCTATTGCGTATCTTTTTAAATGTCAGTGGCTATCTTAATGTCCATCGATTAACTGTCAAATGGTTCCATTTTGTACCAAACCATAACCATTTTACCATTTGACAGTTAATCTATAATAAACTGACATTTAAAAAGATGAAGTGTTCGACGTCGGGGACAGGGCGATACACCTAAAGTGGAGTTGGGCAGGACATTGGCTAGACGCGGAGATGGCCGATGGAGTAAGATCCTGACCGAATGGTGGCCAAGGTTAGGCCAGAGAAACCAGGGCCGTCCAACAGTGGGTGATTCCGGGCTGAAATGATGATGAAAAAGATACACAATAGCCCTGCTGAACTCCGTAGATGGAAAGGAATAAAATACGAACTTGGGTTGACGACTAGACGAGGTGACAATAGACCAGTAACAAATTACCGAGTACTAAAAACTCGACGTTTTGGATTCCATCGCTACTTAACCAAGTGCAAGTGCTTGTAACAGCGCCGAAATATCGGGAACTCGAAACAATCAGTAAACATGGTAAATATCCCGTTTTCAGTATAAATAATAGTGCTAGTGACCATGTCAGTTTAAAATCTTATATCTGTCTTTCATATTTTTAGACTGACACAAAAGCTAAACAAGAGAATACAATATGACAGGATAATACAACGTGTCTGACAAAATATGGGTTATCAATTTCACACGTCCACTGACACTTTCAGAGCAGCATAAAAATGGAATAAACGAATATGTGTTGTATAATATTGGCAAAATATCGCGTGCAGCACTTATCTGACGTCATAAACGCGACCCATTTTCCTTGTTACATTTATCAATTGTCAGTATTTCCATAATGATTTAGGTATGGAAGGAAAACAGAACGTAACTTATCTAATCATGTCGGCGTCACGTTGTGCGGTCCTGACGCTGTGTAAAGTGATTATTGCCAAAATAGGAGTTTTAATACTAATTTGTAGGTTTTATACACACAAATTATGCTTTATTTTGTAGGTTTTGGGAGCATCCTATAAAACCACATAGCACCTACCAAAATACCAACCAATATACATGTACGGTTGTTATTTTGTTGTAAATAACCTCACGGTTTTGTATTGAAGGATAGTGATTTTTTTTTATTGTTTTGTAATGCTGCGTTTAAGTTGGATTAATAAGTCATTTCTTGATGAGATGGCACTATTGTGAGAGCTGCTACTCCTGAAGGTTTTCGAAAAAAAAGCTTACATCGTTCGCACTGCTGGGACACATGAACTCTCTCTTCAAAAGGATGGCAGTGTATAGCTATCCGGGACCAGTGCCGGCGGTTGAATGTACAGTTTGTACCCAGTATTACCTGACCCCTCGATTAGTATTATTATTATAAAGAAGAACAGGGCAAGTGGTGTGAGAAGAGGGTTAGGTAATGCTGGGTACAGACTGTACCATACACATTACATAAAGTCACGCCTTTTTTCCATGAGACCAGCAAGAAACCACAAATCGCTACCTGCTACGATCCTTACATACTCTTTTCACATCGTCCACGTTAATACGTCTGGTAATTCCTGCACATGTCTTCGGAACTTGTGTTGTAGAACTTGACGGTTTCCTCACGATGATTTCCTTCAGTTTTCTGGGAAACAATTATTATTATCAATATTGTTAATTTAATAAACTACACATACGTCTTGGTAACAATAAATCTAGAACGATTTCTCTAAACATACTTAGATGAATCTAAACTGAAATTACCTTGTGGATGTACACGTAGTAGCGTTCGTTGACCTCGGACTTTTGATCTCAATCTAGAACTCCCAAAAACAAGGGTTAAAAAGCATATAGTAATTACTAGCAAGATGTACTATTGCCCACCCTATGCAGACGTCAAGGAAGCCGTATATATGAGCGAAATAATTGCTATTAGCACAATAGTGCTAATAGCAATTATAACTAATGATGATATTACTAATGGTCTGAAATGACGAGACGGTTTCAGAAGGCTTTATTTATGCAGTCGAAGTTTTCAAGGGCTGTCTACCCCTTGAAAAGAAGTTCGAGTGAGGCTTAGAAAGATTCCGTCGGGGCTGCGGGTTGTTCGCAAGAGATACCGCGGCCTCGACATGAAAGGCTAAGAAGGAACATGGGTGGTTTTTAGTCAGTAGAAGTCTGACACTCCCTTTCGCTCCGCCCAAGAGCGGGAGGGGTTATTTGATGATTTTCCACCCGCCCAAAAAAAAAAAGAAAGATATATTTTTTTATTGAGTAAAGAATACCAGTATTTTTTATCTACTTACAATAAAACTTTATCTTCTTTAGAAGGTCGCAGCTTTTAACTCCGAGGGTGTAATTAGGTTTTACTGTTGGGTTAGTAACCTACAATTTTCTTGTTCTAATACTTTTCGGTGTGTTAGACTGGAATTAGAACGGAACGAGACCCAAGAGGCTTACCGAAGTAACTATGCGGTATAGTTTAGAATTAAGCTCGTAAGAGGTCGTGTAAAATTTATTTTGGAGACAAAATCTGGGGGGAACAGAGATTGTTCTTGAACCAATTTCACAAAATGAAATTGAACTCGTTTCACGCATCTAAACCAGACTTAAGAGCGTTTCATAATTATTTAAGACATATTAGATAGTTTCATTTCTGGCTTCGTTTTTACCACATGTCTGAAAACAAAGATAGCGCATCATCATAAATTAATTTATAAAAATCCCTCCAAATAGCCCTTCTTTAATAATATCAGTACAGGTTACTCGGACAATAAATAAAAATTCATTGCATGCAGATTATTTGAAATTTGGAGGCGTTCCAAGCACGCTTCCCATATGACAAGCTAAAGCACCACAACATTAATAAAGTGTCCAAAGTTCTGAAATAATTCAAATTCTTTGCACAAAAAAAGAAACAGTTGGAAAGTTTGTGAAATAAGAAGTAAAATTTTATTTAGCATGTCGTCAGTAGCTTTCATGTAAACGCTCCAAAGATTGTTTCCATGGGTACACCATTTGGCAGAAATACGCCAGAAAAAAGTTACTTCCACGTTTATAAAAAGCTTTTATGTACCTATTGACAAATTGCCGGCACGCTTACTACACGATCTACTATTCCCTACATCGACGAATCGAAAATAAGGCACAGGATACATGATATGTTTTGCTTTTACCACCAGCGTCAATATATCAATACTCTGCTCAACATAACCTTCGGTCCAATAAGATCATCAACACTCGATTCAGCTGCCTTCTGCATCCAGCCTAAGCCGCTTCCAACAGGTCTTCCAGTCTTAGAAGTCATCAGGAGAGGCACCTACACATCAACAACATACATCAGCCTTTTAAGAGACGGGTTACTTGAATTGTCGTGAGGATATACTATACGCATTATCATTAGCATATTTACAAGTGATCGCAGTACTTGTATAATTTTAACGGACAGGAATTATACCGTAACAAGGTGGTCTTTTTTGAAATCATGTGCCATATTTTACGCCCGGGGACTTGAAACCTATTGCCTCTGAGAAGATCCTGGAATGGAAAACGCAATCATTAATTTAGGAAACCTTTTCTAGCTTCGAATCGAATATTTTGTGTATAACAGTTATTTTAATCTCTTTTTCTGATTCCAGGTGGCGCGATATGCGTTAGAAGACCACACGCCGCCGAACATTGAGTTGATACAACCGTTCTGCGAAGATGTACACAATTGGCTGTCAGCAGACTCCAAAAATGTTGCCGCTGTGCACTGTAAAGCTGGCAAGGGACGGACGGGTAAGACCGACAGAGATATTTTCCTTTCTAAATATAAATAATTCAAATAATAGAAAATGGCAACATAGCGAAGAAAGTTAAGGACCAGGTGTCCCTACGTGAGACTTCTTTTAATAGCTCCCATTGACTCCAAAAGGTAAAAGTCGGTTTTGTGCAAGCATTAATGATATCCTGCCCTCGACGCCGACAAAGAAGCCCTGCAGCGGATTCCAACATTAAGTTGACACTTTCTCCGGTTCCCGCAATAAAGTTTGAAGCAAAAACTCCAAAGGGGTTGCTGGCCAATTTTAGCATTACAACGACTCCATTATTCGTCGACAAACGTGACCTTTTTTGCGTGCACTCCATTTGTTAATATGTATCGCTACATCGCACATTAAAATATCAAAAGAATAAATTATTACGTACTAATATCATTCCAGACAGATAAAAGTTAGTATAATAGGTCCCAGAACGTTTTCGGTAACAAAGGTTAAAGCAACAAATTACACGTGCCGCGTTATTGCCGATAGAAACTGATGGTCGGGCTGGCATTGTTGCACGAACAAAAATGAGACGAAACCTCAAAGGCGTAATTGCGAAATTTCTTTACACGCCATAATTGGTCGTATTACCACCGTACCGGCTTTCACGCCGAAGTCGTAAATTTAAAAAAGGTCCTTTTCAAACCGCCTCCTTTTTTGTGGGCAGCCCCGAAGGGATATAAAAAGTGTAGGATTGCTGCGTGGACGTGAAATGAGCCGTGTTTGCGCCACAATCCTCGGTTATTTGGACCAATTCGATTTTCCATCGACATATTATTTAAAGGAAATGTTATTGGTCATGCAAGTTTCGGAATAGCTTTTTGTGTGAGGCTCTGATGTTATCTAAATCGGCTCAGACATTACGTATTTGGATTTACATACGAATACTTCTATAGGTTTTATTATTGTTAGGTTCCAATAATCTGATGTAGACTATTGGAATCAACTCGCTATTCCTATAAACCTGAAGATATACAATACTTTATTTAAGTAAAAGTCAACCATTGTAAACCCTGTCACACATTACAATCAAAAGAAAGTTTCTTGATTTTTTACTACCAAAGAAATCTACACAAAAGTTAGTCCATACATAGTATAAAAATATAATGTTTTTGTGTTCCAGGCACAATGGTGTGTTGCTACCTACTATATAGTCGACAGAAAGCGTCCGCAGACGAAGCCCTGAAGTTCTACGGCACGAAGAGAACCCACGACGAGAAAGGTATTTTGTAACATCACTAACAACCTTTTTTTCCGCTTTGTGTTCCGAGGATGCAAGAATGCATTTTTTATGAAAGTTTTATGGAGAAACTACTGAACTTTCCTTCCGACTTTTTAGAAGTCAAACTGTTGTTTTGCTACTGTTTGTTTTTATTGAAGAGTAGAATATGAAAGCCTGAAAGTATTGTATAACAATTTTTTTCACTTTTGTGTGTTATCTATTATAAACAAAAGATTCCTTTCAATTAAAAGAAGAACATAAACTGAAAAAAAAAAGACAATTACTGGTTAACGTGATACCGGTAACTCCTCATGGTAAGAGAAGTCCTTAGACTTTCGGGCTTTGAATTGCGGCAAGCGTTGAAGATGCGGAACCAGGTTTCTGTCATCATCATCTGCCTAGCATTTTCCCAACTATGTTAGGAAACCAGTATTTTACAAGGAGCGACTGCCTATCTGACCTCCACGACCTAATTATTATTGGGTAATATGATACCCCTTGGTAAGAGTGGCTGGACTATATTTTATAATAATATGCTAGTGATACTTAAAAAGGGATATTTACCATGTTTTTGTATATTTTGTTTGGTTCGTGTGTGTAAATATCCCGTTTTCAGTATTAATAATAGTGTTAGTGACCATGTCAGTTTAAAAACTTACATCTTCATATTACATCGACGTATTATTCATATTTGTTTTTATACATAACATAACATCACGCCTATAATCCCCGAAGGGTTAGGCAGAGGTGTACCTAATAGTACACCCACATTTCGCCAGTTACGTTTAAGTCCCATGTAATAGGGGGCGAGCCTATTGCCATCAACCGGGCACAAATCCAGACTCCGTGGCTGCTACTGATAATTTCCTGATGGAAAAAGTCCTTTTATACAATCATAGGAAAATATCCAAACTCAACTTAATCCCGATTTACTTTCACAAAGGCACACGTGCCACATGCCACGACTCTACCATAACCCCGTACGTAGTTGACAGGCAGTCTGCGCACATTTACTATGCAAAATGACACTTTATTATTTGTGTAATTTGTATACAGCACGTGTATCGATTGCTGGCCGTCTGGTGTTGCTATCTGACACTCATATTTATATAGTACTGCAAGTGGTTTTGAGTGTGGGAGAAACTTTTTTGTAGGTTCATGACTATAGGGAAGATGCGATTAGGAAGTCTGTGCGTGCCTCGGAAAGTACTTTAAAGATCAAAGATCTTTGACAATTGTGATCACTGGTCAGAAACCCGAAAGTCAGCGAAGTCAGTAATCAGCGTTACTAAGGAGTCATAAGCGCAGGCCTCACCGCCAGCTAAAGAGCGAGTCGGGCGAGGATCGTTTCAGCTTACATACTACAGTGATAAAAACGATGCGAACAAAACATCCGAAGATGCCATTGATGCTATTGGTGCACCTCGGTAGCGTAGCTTAGCTCTGTAGTTCGCAGTGTGAACCGAAGTATGAAAAGAGGTGAAACGATGCTCGGACGCCTCGCCAGCGACCGATCGCTGGCCCGCCCGTCTGTAGTTTTAGATTTGAACCTAACATAGTTTAGCTCGCCAAAGCTTCATTTAGAACTTTAGATTATATTGTATCCCTCGCATCGCTTCGCCCCGCCTCTCGCTCGCTGGCGGTGTGACCTGCTCCTTACCCAATAACTCGGTTGTGGAGAGCAGATACCTAGTCGCTTCATGTGAATACTAGTTTTCAGGTGCATCCGGTTAGGCTGAAAAGGAGGTCTATAACTACTTTCTGCCTTCTTCAAAATATGACGTAACGCTCTTCTCCTTTATGAGGGGGATGGCTGCAGGTTGTTGAGCTAAGAAGGAACATGGGTGGTTTTTAGTCAGTAGAAGTCTGACACTCCCTACCAGAGCGGAAGGAGCCATTTGATGATTTCTCCACCCTCCAAAAAATAAAACCATAAGGGGTAGCGTAGATGACTGTCCAGTTTTCTTCTCCATAGAGATCTACGCTTGGGAATGGGCAACTACAGTACTTTCACAAGTTATTATGCCTTGTGACTGTGACTGTAGCTTAGGAGTGCAATACGTCGTCCCGGGGGTTGCTGCGTCGAGTTGCGCGTCGCCGGATGTGCGGGGGCGCGCGGCACCGCGTGCCGTGGCGGTGGGTGCGCGGGGCTCCGGGTCGCGGAGCGGTGGTTGCGCGTTGCGGCGTGCATTCGCAGTTCCGTGATTTGGAGTCTCGTGCATTCGTTGTTGCGGTGTGCGTCACTGCGTGCTTTCGTGCTCGCAGTATTCGTTGTTGCGGGCATTCGGCGGCGTGTGGCTCGGCGTGGTGGCTTTTGGGATGACGTATTGCACTCGTAGTTTAGTTTTGTTTTATGAATTGTTCTTCTGACATTCAAAAGTGCCTGTAATGGTTTAATTGAAATAAATGCTTTGAGTTGAGTTTATACCGGATGTATAATATGTATATACATTACATTTTCTTCCTTTTAATGTACTATTGTGATAATCATTGTATCTGATCGTGTTCTTAGATAGTTTATTTCTCGGAAAATGTAGTGTTAAAAGGAAATATGTGTATAACTGACAACAGACTTCCGATATACTGTGATATTGATCGCGATCATGTGCAGTCGTGAGATCATAAATAAAAGTTGCATTGACGTTACTGGGTATCGACGAATCGTCTGACTATTGACACCAAAGATAAAGGCATACCTGTATCAAGATAGCTCTTCGAGATTGTGTTAACAAATTCGGCATTAAAAGGGAAGTACCATCCGTCTACCGACAAAGGAAGGGGTCATTGATCTGGTCTGAGGTTTTGTGAAAGGTGATGTTGATGATAAAGGAAGCACAGGCACTATCTTTTCCAACGAATAGGTTTAAGAATTATGTTTTGTTAGTCATTAAGTGGTAGTTCTTATGCATATGCAACACAATCAATGTAACAACACCCGATGATCCTGCTATATTCATTCTCTTGGGGTTTTCAAAATCCATACAATATTTATTACATTACAAGACTAGCTGTTTGTCCTTGCTGTTGGCAAAAATACTTTAAACCCATTTAACTTAGAAGCTGAATTAAAAAAATTTTCTTCATGTTCAAAGCAAGTATTGTGCAATCCATACTTGATCCAGCAGTTTAGTCTAAATGCATTGATGAATATAAGATTTCAATCCTCTCTTGAATGACTCTTGCCCGTCCTACACAACTAATTACACGCTCCCGGACTCAATGAGCTCATAACGTGTCCGTAGACAAAAAAAAATTTTTTTCCCCTTAAACAATGAAATCTAGCAGCCCCTATTTTTTTTATGTCACCTTTCTAAGAACACTTGGGCTAATGAGGCGATTCTAACAATACCTTATTTAGAGAAATCCATCGAGTGGTTTGGAAGATATGCTGAAATAAAGAATATTACAAACAAAGATAGTCGCGAAAAACATTACCCTTCCCTTGCAGTCGGGTAAAAAGAGAGAAGAAGAACAAGATTTTAATATCGTAGAAAATTTTGTACAAGTCACATCCTTTCACAGCACCTTTCCCACATTCCAGGCGTAACGATCCCGTCACAGCGCCGCTACGTGGAGTACTACGCGGCGCTGATAACGTCCAGCCTGCAGTACTGCCCCACGCGCGTGCACATCCGCGAGCTGGTGATGTGTCCGCCGCCCATGCTCAACGGCAACACGTGCTCGCCCGAACTCACCGTGTCGCAGGCGCAGCCCTCCTTCAAGGTACCACCTGCTGCTTGTGTCGCCAGCTTATTGTGTTGTCGGAGGAGAGCTGTGGTGGCCCCTACTTACGAACAGTGAGTCATGGGTCAGAACCCAGGCAGGCGCATTACTTTAATTTATTTCATCACCGCTACTCTCAAAACATTAAACGAAGGAAACATCGTGAGGAAACCGATGTTTTTGAACCGAAATAATTGAATGTGACATCTACCAACCCGCACTGGGCTGCGTGGTGGATTATAGCCCATCCTTCTCCTAGAGAGGAGGCCGGAGTCCCTGCAGTGGGAATATTATAGGCTGATGATGATGAGGAAACAGGCCTCCTCTCTGTGAGTGCAGGCTGTAGTACACCACACAGGCCCAGTAGGAGTTAGAAAGCGATGGTGTTGAAATAAGTTAAGCGCCTGCCTAGGCAGCAGGCACTTTACTTTAGGCCTCCCACGACTTTGAGACCACAAATCAGGACCGTTGCCACCGCTCTCCATTGCTTGAGTAGATTTCGATGTAGATATCGAAACACAAACTAGGTAACATTCTGTAACGTCTCTTACGACGTCTATCTACACAATTTTTAACTAAAATTAACACTCAACCTCAAAAAGTAGAACATAAAAGGAGATTTTGCCAATTTTCATAAATTTATTACAACATTACCACTATTATAACCTGGTTGAATGTTTATTAAGTTCTAAAAACTTAATTTTGAAGCCAACTCCAGCTTATGGCGTTGCGCGTACCTCTAAGGAGTGGCACTCTCTGCCTGCTGGAAACTGTTCCACGGTAGCAATAACTGCTGGGGGTCTTCAAATCCCGAGACACTAGGTTACTTCTAGGCAAGTGTGAAACTTCAACGACTGCCGCATCGCTAACTAACAGGTGAGAAAGAAGTAAAAGGCTACTTCAAATCATAATTAAAAAACGCACAGTTTAAATTGACAACCCCCACCATTTTGAAGTTACCATCGCTAAGCTGAAACTACTTACACACTATTAGTAAATCTAGGTCATCTCATTTTTGGTTTAAACCCACTTCAACCGTTTAACCATGATTGACTGCTATATTTACCATTTGAGTAGCAAAGGCAGCAGTTACTCTTTCCAATGTGGCAGAAGAACAATGAAAACCCACATTTCGCCAGTCATGTTTCTGTACTAAAACATTATTATCATAAACCTTTGTGGAAATTATATTTTGAAGCCATTTGGGGTTGAAACTCGCGGGCCGTGGGGTCCGAGTGCTCATGTCCTGTTCAAGGAAATCTCAAAACGTTTAGTTAATGCTTCTCATGCATGACCCAAGGGGTGGCTTTTACCTTGGTCAGTGAAGAATTCTTGGGTGGGAGCACTCGAAATACGGCAATAAATAATGAGACGTAGTCACGGTTAGATGCAACGTATAATGACTGGCCAAATCATTGACAAGTAAAGTTAAGTACCCACAATACTTCATATTATACAATATCAAAGTACCCACAATTACTTATGACTGCTACATACATCACAGTCAGAGGCTAAGTTTTGCCAATTGTCATACAACGTGCCAACGCCGCCAGTCTTTTGGGCACATTATCGGCTGACAGGGTTGAGGAGAAGTTTTTTTGATGCCTTTTATAGTTTATTTAATCATTTTTAATTAATGTTGTACATAGTCTACTGTAATAAATATTTAAAATCATAATAAAATCAATAGCTATAAACTAGGTCAATAACCGCTATTGCCACTACTATCCATCACCCCCAAACACCCCGTCGGGCTGCCACGAGGTGCGCAAGGACGACGCCGCCATACGTGTGTACCTCACGCACTGCCAATACTATCCATAGCACCCAAACACATCAATAACACCCTCCCCCAACATGTGCCGCAGACCCCGTCGGGCTGCCACGAGGTGCGCAAGGACGACGCCGCCATACGTGTGTACCTCACGCACTGCCAATACTATCCATAGCACCCAAACACATCAATAACACCCTCCCCCAACATGTGCCGCAGACCCCGTCGGGCTGCCACGAGGTGCGCAAGGACGACGCCGCCATACGTGTGTACCTCACGCACTGCCAATACTATCCATAGCACCCAAACACATCAATAACACCCTCCCCCAACATGTGCCGCAGACCCCGTCGGGCTGCCACGAGGTGCGCAAGGACGACGCCGCCATACGTGTGTACCTCACGCACTGCCAATACTATCCATAGCACCCAAACACATCAATAACACCCTCCCCCAACATGTGCCGCAGACCCCGTCGGGCTGCCACGAGGTGCGCAAGGACGACGCCGCCATACGTGTGTACCTCACGCACTGCCAATACTATCCATAGCACCCAAACACATCAATAACACCCTCCCCCAACATGTGCCGCAGACCCCGTCGGGCTGCCACGAGGTGCGCAAGGACGACGCCGCCATACGTGTGTACCTCACGCACTGCCAATACTATCCATAGCACCCAAACACATCAATAACACCCTCCCCCAACATGTGCCGCAGACCCCGTCGGGCTGCCACGAGGTGCGCAAGGACGACGCCGCCATACGTGTGTACCTCACGCACTGCCAATACTATCCATAGCACCCAAACACATCAATAACACCCTCCCCCAACATGTGCCGCAGACCCCGTCGGGCTGCCACGAGGTGCGCAAGGACGACGCCGCCATACGTGTGTACCTCACGCACTGCCAATACTATCCATAGCACCCAAACACATCAATAACACCCTCCCCCAACATGTGCCGCAGACCCCGTCGGGCTGCCACGAGGTGCGCAAGGACGACGCCGCCATACGTGTGTACCTCACGCACTGCCAATACTATCCATAGCACCCAAACACATCAATAACACCCTCCCCCAACATGTGCCGCAGACCCCGTCGGGCTGCCACGAGGTGCGCAAGGACGACGCCGCCATACGTGTGTACCTCACGCACTGCACGCCGCTGTACGGAGACGTGCGCGTCGACGTGTACAACAAGCCTAAGATGAAGATGCGGAAAGAGAAGCTGTTCCACTTCTGGTTTAACACCTTCTTCGTGGCTGCGGGAGTTGGAGCTGAGAGGGTACCTGCGCTGGATGACAGTTAGTATTCGTTTGTGTACTTTCTAGAATTCATTTTCACGCCAACCATTATCACAGCTAAAATACATTTTAGTTTCCCATTGCAATAAGATCATTTGCAAATATCTAGGTCTCTTAGATTCAAAGATATTATTAGCATTTCATTGAACACACTAGAATCTAGATCAAATATATAAAAAATCAAGATGGCTGCTATTTGTGGGGTTAGGAATATTTGTGAAATACTACCTTTTGCTTTTTTTTAAAGTACATTTTAGCTGTGATAATCTACCGGTGATGGAAAATATCGTGAGGAAACCAGCATGCCTGAAAAAGTAAGTCAGAGGCATAAAAAACTGTCACCAGGTTTGGGACTAACTACACGATAAAGAAGATAGAGTGTATTTTAAGTTCCAGAAACATTTGATTGCCAAAGCGTACCTGTTGCTAACAGGAGAACAATAAACTGATTACTTGAATTGCTAACTATTCCAAACATCATTGTGTTTAGCTTTTCGTAAATATAGCAAGATGATCAGATTAATTTGGAATTTTATCATCTGAATCTGTATTTATGTAAGCATCTTAAAGCATACTTAAGGAGTGTACACTAAAACATCGATCGTCGGGGGGTATATTAGTTTACTACTGATAACATGACCGCGCTCTGTTCTCTAAGATACTGGTATTCAGCTGCATCCGTTGAGACTGGAAGCCGACAACACAGTTGGGAAAAGGCTAGGCAGGTGATGATGACCTCGCTCTCCACCCTAGCGTAGTGACATATACGTCAGCAAGACTGTTCATCGTTCTTTTTGGCCATCTGCAGCCTTTCATCGACTTACAAAAATCACTAAAATTAACCGGAACCAACGATCTAAAGCTCTTGGTGTCGATCAAAATAACCACGGTATTGTATAAACATTACAGGTCCGAACCTTGAAGCTTTTAAGCTGACGCTGAACAAGTGGCAGTTGGACGAGGCGCACAAGGACAAGCAGCATAAACACTACAGCCCTGACTTCAAGGTAAACCATTGACAAATCAGCTTATTTTAATGAGAGGGAGTAATCCACCCCGAGGGTCCTGTGCAGGATTGTCAACCTAACAAAAACAATTTTTTTTTTTTTTTTTTTTTTTTTTTTTTTTTTTTTTTTTTTTTTTTTTTTTTAAGAATAATGGTACGAATTTTAAACAGCCACCATTTTTCTTAAAGGTAAGCCCTCTTTTCCTTCCCTTTTTTTTCATCAAAAATGCAGTAAAAATTCCGTCAGTTTTGTCGTAAATGGGTGATGAATAAGGTTTTTAATGATGCACAGTTTTTCCATGATTACGAGGATTTCTGTTGGGTATGCTACATATCGGCGCTGATTCACTAAGAACTGGTCGTTATTGCATCAGCAACTCCCTACCCAGTCTGTTCCTGATAGATGTTATAATTATAATCTAGGATTGGAGTCACGAGAGATTTGTTGAGAGGCTAGAGCAACGTATGAGGCTAACACTAACAGTAATTTTAAGCTCGGAAACGACATTGCTTCGTGCATTTTGTTCATTCCTGAACGGATTATTGGGTAGTTCCAGACTAACGTTCACGTAACATTCCAGGTGGAGCTAATAGTACAGAAGATGCCATCATCGTCAACGTTCAGCGGGCACCCAGTGCGGGAGTCTCCGCCCGTGTCGTCCTCGTCGTCGTGTTGCAGCGAGCCCGACGAGCAGTCGCCCGACGCGCACTGGGACTCGGGTGAGCACAAGCCAAGGGTCCCGCTTGTCCCGCAAGTCCCGCACATCCCGCACGTCCCGCACGTCCCGCGCCGCTCGCTGGGCGACATGCGCGCGTCGTGGCGGGATTTCAGCGGGAAATTCGCCTCCGATACGCGGAGGAAGAAGGATAGGGACGAAGTTTAGTGAAACGGAACTAACAAAGTGGTTTTTGATAGAGATTTCTCACTCGCCCGCGTTGTTTCACGTACTCTCCCCACGACAGACTACCCCACGGAGATGTGGGCGCTTTTTGGAGAGAATTTAGCGGAAAATTCACCTCTGAAACACGGATGAAGAAGGATAGGAACGAAGTCTAGTGCGTACGGAACTTTTTAGTTAGGGAGTGAACGGAACTTTTTAAGTAAACTGTCCGCGAATCCAAGGCATTAGTTTACAAATTAAAGTGTATCATACAGTAGGGCATTAGACAGTTTAAGTGCGGACACGAAGTGGATGAGAACAATAAAAAATGTAATTTTCGCTAGCGATTACTCACAGTCCGCAATCTGCTAGTGATAAAGAACGTTTTAGTTACAGAGTGAAATGAAATCGTTGATTTTCACTCACTCGCTCGCGGTTTAAATGTACGGAAATTACGGTCTATGCTGATTCTGAACATTTAATAAATAAGCGTTATTTTCGCCAAAGGACAGTTGAAAATAAATAATATTATAATAGTCACAGTTTTCTCATATAGAAGACTAAATACAGTCGTAAGTCTCGTGAATAAACGTCGGATTTTGTACTATTGTTAGTATGTGCTAAATAAAAGTTAGTTTTGAACTCAAAAGCGTTTCGCTCTTAGTCTTTGTATGAATGAAGTGATAATCGTTCGCGATACTTGTTGTTTATAGGTAGTTTGGACGCTGAGCGTTCAACGCGTTTTATAGAAGTGTTCGTGCAATGTGATGGTTTGGATCAGTGGTAAGAACTGGTTCAATTTAATTAGGTAATGATACTCCTGAGATGTCATGGGTATTGATATTTAATCATGATAAAATAATAAATTGTTTTATCTAAAATAGGAATATAAAAAATAAACGGCATATTGTTTTATGATGTTAAATATCGATGTCAATCACGTTCGTGGAGTTTCGCTAGCTAATTTAATTTTACTCTCTCTTGTTTTTACTCGACTTTAAGACTCAAAGTGGAGTATAATATTTTATTGCCAAAAATTGGCCTATTGCCAAAGCTTGGCTTGGCTGTATCAATTATATTCACAGTCAAAAAAAATATGTAAAAAAAAAAATATATAGTTTCATTTTTTCATAATCTATGCTATAACAAACACATATTGCACGAACACGAAGTTAGTGATACATGGTTTCATAGTTTATATAATAAATAAAACACGTTTATATTTACTAAAAAGATTTAGTACACCTTTAAACGGGGAGGCGGGCAGACGTCCCGTGCGTTGATCTCTTACACCGATAACGAATTTCTTAGTGTTCTTTTGTGCCAGTACCTTGTTATATTTTTGATTTTAATTAAATAATCGCTATTTTTGAGAAATCACTCTAATTTAAGAAAGAAACTCGAATGGTCTCTAAAAAATGGGGCTACAAGCCTTGTTTCCGAGCATTATGCAACAATATGCACATACTATACCAGTGCCAATATAAAAACTAAAACATCTGTACTGCAAAGTAAAGATGAATTTTCAAGCTCAATATTGATCAAGAAGTTGCCAATTATATTCGAATACGATTATATCATTAAAATCAACTATCTTTCAAAAGTACTGACATTGACGACGTAAATCATTAGTTGATTAGTTGTACAGTAAATACCTTGTAGGGTAACGTTTAGATCTGTCGGAGGGGTCCTTAATTCGTACGTTTTCCGTAAAAACCTGGTGCTTCTAGATAATTCCACGCAAACATCTCGTTGACTATGAATGTCGGACTTTTAATAAAGTAGGAAGGCAACTGTGTTCCCCCTTCTGATGTTGGTGATGGCTAACATGTTATTTTGTGGTATTGATGGTGATAGATATTGAAATATAGCCTTAATTATCATGGCAGTAAAGATTAAGATTGTAGTATCAGTTTGAATCGAAGGTAATTCTACCTATTCAATCTTATATTGTTTAGAAAGATTTTTTGTGTGTTCAGTCACAAACACTAAAAACACTTAGACAAATTCGAAAGTGCTTTTTCTCGAACTATACGAGATAAAACCTATTTCATAGTATGAGTTCTAAAATGAGAAGTATGGAAGAAGATATGCTGCGCAGACTCCAAATGAAATGGTATAAGGGCAAGAGAATGATGACGGGTTTTAAACTGATAATAACATCATAAAACATAACGCAGGCACTCCGCACTCTAAACCTCATAGCTAGTGACTAGGATTTATTTAATTGTCCTCTGAGAGAGTTCACAAAAAATGCAATGTTTGTGATTAGTTACAACATTTAATTTAAATTATTATTGTGTACACTATCGCATTAGGGTATACCCTGTAAAGATAGTCGTAAGATGGAGAAAATAAATAAAACAAGCAATGTAGTAGGTGAAAAACTTATTTAAAAAATGGCTTTGTGTAAACATATTTGTGTTTGTGATTGTGCATGATTACATCGGAAATAACTATTACATCTCTTGTCCACTAATGCGTTAATACCGAAATATCTATCACCATCAATAAACCATTTTCTGTGTGTAACATGGGACTTGTAATTATGCAGATATCATTAATGAATATTGAAATCTAGATAGTGATTAATCTATCGACAACTTCACACCACTGATAGGAAAATTTGGGCGTTTATTGTACACACACATTGGTACAGAATTTATTAAACGGATTTTTATACCATTCCTTATAGTTAGAAGTAAAGAGTCATTCGTTATTTTTATATATTAGCTGAGCATTCACTCGGCAAAGATATATTTTTTTGTTTTTGAGAGCTATAGAAAATTGAGAAGGTTATTACATGAAAATCTGATGTTTTGGAAGCATCTTTATTGAAATAAAACCAATTTTATGGATTAAATACATCATTTACACTGAATTTAAGTTCCAATTGCCATCATGGGTTCTCTAACATATGAAAACAGCATGCGGGATCGTCTCCCTCACAAGTATTTTATGTATAAAATATCTAAAACAGAAATGCATGTTCTAAACATTATGCTTATGGGAAATTTCCTGATATAAATGATTATTATTATTATTATTAAACATTCACACATACTTTGTTGCTCTCAATACAGCTCAGGTTGGTGAGAGGATAAATAAATAAACCCTGGGTTACACAAATTCATAAAATTGGTTACATTTCCTTCTTCAAACCAATATCAGACGCTTCAATTTTAGTTTATTTTTACCTTTTATCACTTGCCTACGATATGATCAGCAGAGTATTGAATAAAGAAACTGTTGACTCCTATGTAATTTTATCAGTGTCATAACTTTAGCCAGTGAAGTGGAGCGTCTGATATGGGGCCCACGTGAGCTAGGTAGGGATATGATGTTGTGAGTTTGATATGAGCCACATCTGTCCGTACGGCAGGCGCCGTGTGCGGGCGCGTCGGCCACTACCGCCCGCTGTCGCCCGACCCACTGCCGCACACGTAACTATCTCACACACACACGATGACGCAGCTTGTGACTATACTCCCACTCCACGGCATAACGCGTCGGCGACGAATATGTCAGTCCTAACAGCGGCTATAGACGTTAGAACTTAGCTATTCTGTTTATCCAACCTTAAAAGTTCAACCTATAAAACTAGCTTAGATTAATCTGCTTTTCATCCTAATTAGAACATTGTCCGGGAGGGAAACTGAAAGAAAATTCGATGACCCTTCAAACTATACAAAACCAGTTTATGCGGATCTCTCATTGTACGGGAAATCTATGCAAAGCGCGGCCATGTTATTCTGGAAATGTATAGTTTGATGCGTGGCCGTAGGTACACAATCCTTTGTGGGACATAATGGAAAAAAAAAAAAAAAACAATATTACCATGTCTTTTGGTATGGGGTGAAGCTCGGCTTCACCCAAAAAATTAATCTTCGAGTTGGATGAGCAGAATTGTCTCATATTGTGACGTCTATAGCCGTCGTGCCCGAAGAGTAGTTTTTTTGATAGTTTTGGACGTGTACCACGCATCATATTTGACTGACAGATAGACAAAGTAGGAATAAGTTATCCTGTTGATGAAATTTTAACGTTAATTTAACATTGTGCATCATTAAATAAGTAGTTTAACTTTAAAACGTTTTCTAGTCTTATAAAATTAGTTTCCACAGGCAGAAAACCCTTAAATCACCTGCCCCTGTTAAATATAGTTTAAATTTGAAATCACTAGAATCTTTTCAACTACCTTTTAGTTTTTCACCTCGTTTTCCCCCTTCATAAACTGCGTCATCATTATTATTTTGCTCTATAGCACGTTTTTGTCACTGACTGCTCGGCTTTCACGATTAAACCTTCGCTTGGTTCGTTTTTGTTCGTTTCGTTCATTGCTTGTGTCTCACCGCATCGTCATGTTCTAGGTTCGTTCGCTGTGTGTATAGTCTTTTCATAATTGTATTACCTCTGGCATAAACCTTATTAGAGAATAAAGGTCATTTTACTGCAAAATCAAAGGTAAAATGACAATGAAAGGACAGTACCTGGCTTCAAGTAAGACATGTTGAAGTTCGCAAAGACTCGCATATTTATTTGTCCCTGCGACAAATACATATTTTTTATTACTTCTAACACGTTATTCGAATACTTGATGTGCTTTATTTACGACCCGGTACTCTCATTTGTGCACATTGTGACTTGTCTAATCTTTGATACGTTTCCTCTTTGTACATTTTGTTTTGGCATCTTGAACCCTATTGCAGATTTGTCACTATAAATAATTTATATTCAAGTGAAAATATTATTAGATGTAGTTCATAATATGGGGTGGAAGGGATACCAACGCGAAAACGTTTGCCACATATTCAGTACATCATTTTGAACTCCCCCATATAGAACGATTAAACTGTTTCCTACAAAAGTGCAATACTTATGGTAAAAGTGGTTTGGAAAAGCTGGTTTTTTTTAAGTTATCGCTGCAAAAATGAGATATACTGGGGTTTAGAGTAATGTACTAAGAATGTGGTAATTGTTTTCGCGTTGATGTCTTTTCCACTATTAGTTATCTTTAAACAACGATGCATGAGTATCTTAAAGACAATAAATAAAGTCAATTGACAGTATGTTGTCTTGGATGTGGGATGGATAACTATTATCAATCCTTTTTACCTACCCTCTAAATAGTGTTCAAAATGCAACTAATTGTGCTTAAAATTCATGTGCATGCTTTTAAGTGTCTTATAATTATGCTGTTTTTTGTTTTAACCTTTCTACTTTTTAATGCTTTTATTTTGACCATAAGCCAGAACAAATATACAGCATTTTTATACCTTTTTCGACGATCAGAACGACCAACTAAAAGATATTAATTAATGAGTAATGTTTACCAAAAAAGGTTGGTCATTCTAATCGTTATATGTCCCTCTGTGTGGATTGTGTTGTGTACATATCGTGAACGAATTCACATCTTATCATACGAACCATTCATATACTACTTGGTAGAATTTGTGGGCCACGACTGGGAAGTACCAATGATACTGCAACTTTTCCGAAATTCTCTTTACTCAGTTAAAAAAAAATGTTGAGTAAATTCAACTGGATTTTTTAAGCAGTTGAGGTTAAACTGAACCAGTTTACTCTGACTTTAGTTCTTATGTCAGAGTCCTGTTCTTGGAGCCACATCTGCAATTTACCCTTTGAGAGTTTGCCCTATGTGGAGTACACAAACAAACAACATATGAACCAGATGTTCTGCCAAGTAGTGCCCCCTAACATGTCATTTGCTGTACATTACTCGCTTTGCACAGTTTGAACGCATCACACACGCCACATACGGATTTTTTTAAACGCCTCATTGTTTTTTTTTGTTATTATATCTTGTTTTCTTCATAGAATGGTAACCTATAAGGCGTTTAGAAAATATGTTTTTTAAATAATTTGTTTGAATTATTGGGCTTTATGTTGTAACTAATTTGTAATTTTGGTATTAATATATAATCTAACGCTTCTTTACATTAAAATTGCAGTTGCTTTCAAATTATAATTGTTAATTTGTAATTAAAAAGCCTAACAGTTCAAATAAATAAAAATCTGTCCGTGGCTATGTTATCGTTCAAAGGCTTATATGGGTTTCTTACATTTTCAGGTGAATCGACATACTTGTGAGGTTGGCTCGTGGCCTCGCTGAGCTCTCCACACTTCTATAAATAAACCCTGCTTTCCCCACCCTACTGGCAAAGGCTTGAACTCTAACACGGTGCCAGAAACACTTATAACCCTGAATCCTAGTGATGTTTACTGAACAAGTAGTGCTCTATGTGTGTCTAAAATGTGTAGATATTTAACAAGAATGAGCGGTTTGTGCCATTGCCGCGTGCCGACGGACTAAACGTACGGTTTGGATATAAAAACAAGTTTTTGTGATAATAATAGTGTGCTGAATGGACTTATACCTCGACGTATCGACGTAGTGGAGATATCGTTTCATTTCACCCGTTTATAAGCCGTCGAAGATATCGACATTAAATTCTATGGTCACAAGGTATGTTTCTCGTTATAACTCTTATGACTGATAAGTACATTTCTCGGTATTTTTTTAATTATAAGCTTTGGCCATTGTCATAGATATGTTTCAGTGAATAAACATTTTGTACTTTATAAATGTCAAAGACTAAAATACAAGGAGGTTTATAGTGTAATCTGCCGAATTTTTAACAGACTGAAATTATTACCGGTCAATCAGATGGTTAAATAACTTTTTTACGTGAGTTCAGTAACTGAGGAATGGATTCTATTGATGATGGAGAAGCAATGTGACTCGCTTGAATAGTTTGAAATTAATATTGTCTGTTGAATGTATTTAGGATTCATTATCAATGTGAAGTTGAATGGTAACGATTATTTTGTGAGATTTTATTCTTATTTTATTTATCTTCGCCTCACACTGAAAACCAATTTACGGTTTTAAAGAGAGATATAGTTTCATCTTAAAGTCCAGTCAAATTGATGTGAAGCCCGTGCGGGATGCAGGACGATATAATATATGCTAGCGCTGATTGTGGCAACCAAGTAAGTTGACACATTCAGCGCGATGGACATGTTCTAACTGGCGCGAATAGTCTCGCAGCTTCCAAATTACGTCTCACATCTCTCGCGGGGCTCGCCTCGGTGTGACTAGAGCTTAATCGTTTCAAATAATCGTCACCATTTCACTATAATCTAGACTTACCTGTCAATGTCTTTGAAACGACTTGAAAATGTAAAAAATTAAGGAACCAATTTCTAGGTGCTCTTTCTTTTAATAATTTGAGAATAAAAAAAATCATCTTGGTTAACCGGCTTCATAGTTAACGAAATTGAAGAGAAATCGTCTGTTTGTTCATACAATGTACCATAAACGTCAGCTTCACTTATTTATAAGTATTTTTATTGATAAAGAACTACAATATGCCGTGAGTGCGAGGCAGATTTTCCCACCATTTCGACTAAGTCCATTAACGGACAGTTTTTTATGTTTTTTTTGTATACTTTCGAAAGATCTCACTAACTGCCGTCATAAATGTCATAATTTGTTAGGCTTTACGTGACTTCTGTTGGATTTTTATGGGTCAATAAATATATCTCTACAAAAAAAGAATAAAACATGAATGAGATACGTGGATAAAAAGCCATGAAAAGCACGCAATTCTTCAGTCTCTGTTAGGGTCTAAAACAATGTCTCTAGTATTCTCCAAAATACTTAAAAAGGAAATAATTTCGAATAAAAAGTGCAATAAAAATCCCACAGAAGACACTTTGTTAGTAGAAAAAAAACTTCCAAAAAACAAGTTTGATACTTGACACAATTTTCTAAAAGGAACTGAAGGCCTAGTAACCTTAAATTTTGACCCTCGGCTAGTCCGTTATCTGAACATAGATTAAATATAATACGTTTTATATTCTACATAATAATACAAGTTTATCTTATTTATTTCACAACATTGCACTATTTCTATAGTGTCGTTAACAACAATATTATAACTGGCTGATGAAAGAAAGAAAGAAAGTAAAAAAATACCATATTCATTGCTGCAAGTTTCGTTAAAGCTAAGGCGGTCACTTGAAAAGTACAAATTAATGCAAGTACTAGGTCTTCTCAGAGAATGCTTCTCCACGCTAAGTGCGAGAGAGACAACACGACTTTCGCGCGTCCGTATGATTTGATGCAACTTTTCAATGCCTACAAAATATTTTAATAGAAATATCTATTTGCGATTGGGTACAACTGAAGCCGTTGGCAGCACCTATACCAACGAGAAACTATAGATAGCAAGAATTGACATCACCAATAGTGCTATTTCAAACACAATCTTAATGATGAAAATACATGGAAGCTAGATACCATCAAGATTGCAAAATTCTACCAATTCAGAATTATAAAGATATACAAATAACTAGGTTAAATAGACTGGAGCGAAAGAACTTGACAACAAAAATAATATCAGCCAAAAGCTTTTATAAATCTCAGTCTCCATTTAAATTTACTAACTTTTAGTTGACTTTGTAGGCATTGAAATTGCTAGAACATTCTGTAATGCCTGGAATATCTGAACTGAGTTGCTGAAATACAGTGTGTTTTATGTGTCTTTGCAATTGAAGTATGTTTATTAATAACAACAAATGATTGAATCTATGGATCGAGAGATTTACCTTCTGGAATCGTAAGTGTTGTGAACCGAGAAGAAGTCAAGTATAATTGAATAAATATCAATAATAATTCATAATATCACACCAGTAATCCCCGAAGGGTTAGGCAGAGGTGTACCTAATAATACACCCAAATTTCGCCAGTTAATCAATGTTTAATTATTGTGATTTTGCATGATATCTCAACTTCTAACGTTAAGACCCTTACTAGTTGACTACACAATTTTGATTGCGCCCCACTTCGATAATGGCAAACAATATTGTTTTATATTTAAGAGTGTTTCTCCATTTAAAGAAGATCAAATTATATCGGAAAACAGTAAAAGTCCCTTTCTTTTCCACTAAAAATTGTTGCAAAATATTTTTTTTTCATAATTCATAACTCTATGGTTCCAACAAAGTCGAGTGTCTCCTTCCCTAGATGATAGTTACAGACGATATCTGTACCTTAAAAAGTTGGATGAAAAGCCGATGTTTTTTTATTTAATTGTAAATATTATTGTTACGATACATTAGTGTTTAAACGAGATCTGTTTTTAAATAAGTAGGTTGTAACACAACCTAGCGCCTTTAAAAAAGTTTTATCAATTTGACAAAAGCATATTGAGCGTTGTCTATGGCTGGTCCATTTGCAATGGAGAGAAATTAAAAATGTCCAATACAGGTGTTAGTTTCGTTCTGTTATTTTAATTAACAGCTTTTCAACTTTTTTATAGTTCACGTATATAACGACTACCTGCAAATTCATAAATAAAAGTAATTGTTTTTTTTATAAAATGTTTTTCTAGAAATATAGTATCCTTAAAATCCATGTAAAGCAAGATTGAAATAAAAGGACAAAAGTAACACCATTTCTCGTTTATGTTTCTATGACGTTTAGGAGAGTTCACGGTTATTGTGATATAGGGCTTCGTAGGCGGCGGCGGCTCAAACCTTTGGTACGGAGTGGGAGGCCTACCGGCGTCCCGCAGGAATCTGCGCTCTCACACTCCCGTGTTTTGTTATGTCCCGAAGTAGTACTAAAGATTTGAGACGCCCCGATGTTGTTATGACGACGGGTTTATCGTAAATGCCAGCAAATTGGTGTGAAGAGAATGAGGGTGGTGATGTAGCAACGTGAAAGTGAAATGGATGGACATGTATTACCTAGACTAGGTTTTATACTACCTATGGTACTTGTTGTATGGTTCTGACTGGGAATGTTCCACGTGTCCGGAGTTATATCTCGACGTAGTTATGGCCTATAAGGGTATTCGGAAAAGGAGAATGAGAATGTGAGAAAAGATGGCATTTTGGACAAACTCGCTGAAGTTTTAGTAGTACGTAAGCAATGGTTAATGTAGTTAGGTTAGATCGTGTCTAGATAGGATTAAATAACGTCATAGAAACGAACTGAGCTGCAGGAGTTCGAAAATGACAAAAAAAAATTTTTTTTTCGATTTTTTTAGGCATTACGATTTTAATTTCTTAATACGGCTAAGACGGAGTCACATGAAGCTTCCAGTTTAAAAACGTTTTTATTAAGTGTCATGAATTTGTTTTTTTTTTTTCATTAATTAGTTCGTAATTTTTTAATTGTATCGCTTCAGATTTCTAGTTATCTGTTAAGTATATTGTATTTGGCTCAGTAGTTCTTTTTTATTCTGAAATTTCTATGCGTCATTTTAACTTCCGATTTGTAAATAAGGATGGTGAAATTCTAAATTACTGTTTTTTACAATATGTTTGTGCTAAAATTTATATAAGCAGCGAATTACAATCTATTTGGCGTCCGGAGGTTAATATACGCGTATATATCATCAAGTACAAATTTAGGAGTTGTTAGTTTGATCCGTCTTAGACAGACGGAGGACTAAGTCATTAACTTATTCTCCAAAAAATATTTTTTAATGGAAACATTTGAATAAACAGCCACCTCTAGTATTAAAATTACCCCCATTCCAGGAAAGTGGTAGACGTTCGATTTTTTTTTATTGTATCCACACGAAAATTCGTTATCGGTTAACCGCTCGACCTCCCCTCTCCCTTCATCAAAGGTTTAGCTTTAAAGATTGTTGTTTGCCTTATAAAAAAATGTGATCTTATGAGGATTATACTTAAAGGATGTGGCTGTATGCTGCGGACGTAGGCAGCGTTATGAACTACATAGAGCACATTTTGTTCCTTCGAATCGGTATTGCAGTACGATCCGACTCGAAGGACCAATACGAAAAGCAGTCGCACAACTGCCATTAATATTCTCCTTCAAAACTAATTCAGAATTACTTCTTTTCCACACAACTTGAGCATAATATACACTGTTATTTAAAACCCTGCTACCTTTTCAACAGGTCAAAATGTCAGTGTATATTATACCTTAAAACTGAACTCAAACGTGCCTACGTCCGCAACAAGTATGAAAGAATAATGCCTTGTTTGTATAATGAATATGGTAACATATAAAAAGAATAATGAATTATCTAATATAATAAGACTTTTGACAATGTTCGATAGGCTCAGTAAAAATGACTGTCAATTGGATACAGAGGCGAAAAGGGCTTTATTAGTTAGAAAGTTGGCTAACTAGCATTCATGTTGCGACTAGATGCATTTATTGTTTTCCTGCAAAAATGTCTGATCTGTAAATCAATATAAATTGTATTGATTCATAAAAGCATGTTTCTATCGTCATTACTACAAATGTGAAGTTAATTCTATATTCTGTACAGCGATAGTCGCAACGTGAATGGCATCTTTAGTATGCGCCTTTAGTTAGCAAGCGACATGTTCTTCGAATGATTATGAAAACGACTGTCACGGATAAATGTCTAGTATTCTAATATAATGTTAATCAAATCGGTTTGTTCCCGTTGAGTCATACCATGATGTGTTACACTGTTACACATTGGGAAAAAATATCCTGATGAGTCGCACTGTATCTCATTGCCACGTTTTTTTCCATTGAGTCACAGCATATCGTGTTACACTGTTGGAGATGAACAAGGATTGTAAAGTCTCACAAACTACCAGGAGGCCAGAAACATGAGGTATTGTACACATCTATTTCACCATTCTGGCCGAATATTGCGTGTCGTATTAGAAAGGTATTTGATTATGAGATTCCTATCAACAATATACAATTACCTACTTCATGTTTCTGGCCTCCTGGTATTTAATTTTTTTTCTCTTCCAATGATTAACAGTGTAACACAACATGGTGTGTCTGAACGGGAAAAAAACGTGGCAATGAGTGACAGTGTGACTCATCGGGAAATTTTCTCCCAATGTGTATCAGTGTAACACATGGTGTGACTCAACGGGAACAAACCATCAAATCCATGTTCGACAACTAAGACCTTAAGGTTCTATATTGCAAATGCGACAAGTCGTAGCATAGGGGGCTTTTTGTGATCGATTTTCACATTCACAGATACTAGTAAAGCCCTCTCCGCAAATAAAGAAACTAAAAGAATATAATTTTTTTATAAATCTTAAGAAATTCTTAGTTTCACAGTAAAGTAATACACTGTAAATTATTTCTTATCTTAGTAAAAAGATCTCATCACCTTATTTTTTTTTGTTTTGTCTTTTTATAATTATTTTGAGAAGCAGATTAGTTGATTTAAAGACAATCAATGTAAAATAAAACTTATGGATGTATATAAATACTTTGTTTTATTTAAAACTGGTTATCAAAACAATAATTATACAATTGGACCACCTAAGAGCTGGTTCCGTCTCGCACCATCTTTTCCATCTCCCTTCCAAACTACCAAAATTGCTATAAATAGCGCTGAAGAGGAACCTGCATACCCAAGTCTGTAAGTATACTCGTATTGGTTTTAATAATAAATGTTCCATTTCCAGTGCGTGCAATTTACTGTAATTTAAACTTTTTCATTGTTGAACTGGAGCTTATGATCAACCAGCTCAGTGAGGCAAGCCTTTTTTTTTTGGGGGGTGGGGGGAAATCATCATAATATAACCCCTCCCGCTCTGGGCAGAGCGAAAGGGAGTGTCAGACTTCTACTGACTAAAAACCACCCATGTTCCTTCATAGCCCTTGCGCCGAGGCCGCGGTATCTTTTTCGAACAACCCGCAGCCCCGACGGGCAGCGAGGCAAGCTATGAGGTTGGACTCGCCATGAAAATGTCAAAGACCAAACTGATGTCAAACACAACCAACTATAAGATCCGAGTAAATGGTGAAGAATTGCAATATGTCCATGAATACATCGACTTGGGCCAGTTAGTCTATTTCCAGTCGAGACTAGACAAGGAAGTAGTAAGACGAACTGAAAATGCCTGGAAAGCTACTGGTCCATGAAAGAGTTTATGAAAGGAGATCTTTTATTGTCACTCAACGAAAAATCATGGAGATGTGCATTCTTCACATTTTGAGATATGGATCTCGGACTTTGTCTTTGACAAACATTGAAAAGGCCAAGCACAAGGTTTGCCAACGTGCAATGGAGCGTAGTATCCTAGGCGTCAAACTAACCGACCGCATACGCAACACTACACTGCGCTCCAAACAACAAATCATTGACGTTGCTCAAAAAGTCGCTAAACTGAAGTGGGACCGGGCTTGCCATGTCTGCCGTATGCCCAAGGAGTTGTGGGCCAAAATAACCACGTTGTGGAGCCCTGACACAGCCAGAAGGCGACGCGGTAGACTTCGTAGGAGATGGCGGGACGAGCTGGACAGAACCAATGACCAGTGGTCCACATTGCCCCTTTATCGCAAAATTTGGGAGTCATAGGGGGGAGGCTTTTGCCCAGCAGTGGGATGATGCCACAGGCTAACAGTAACAATACAGTCATTATTTATAAAACCCACTTTTCATTTACACATACTGCAAATAGTAACGCCGAAGTTCAACACTACAATTTATGCATTTCATTCGGTCGATCTGCTTCGTTGGTCTGGTGGTCGCAAGCGTGACTGCTGTGCATAAAATCCAGGGTTCGATTGCCGGATCGGGTTACATTAGGAATTTCTCAGTGGCAGCCACGGAGTCAGGAATCGTGCCCCGTTGATGGTAATATAGACTCGCCCTCTACTAACTACATGAGACTTGAACATAACTGGCGAAATGTCTATGTTAAGTCGAACTAGCTTATTTATTATCCGCGCAGAAATCCTTATAATTCTTGCACACTGACAATATTGAATGCAATTTTATTTTTTAAAGCGTTTAGCATGTCGATTGATGTCAAACGCAGTGTCGTTGGACATCAGTCTCTAATGTATCTGTGTAATCTTAAAACTAAAAACCGGCCAAGAGCGTGTCGGGCCACGCTCAGTGTAGGGTTCCGTAGATAATAAAATATTATGTAAACGAAGTTAAAAAAAAAATACGGGCAAATGAAACTTGACCTCTGGATTGTATAGGCGCTCATACGATTCAGGGACCAAATTATATTGGTTAACTGCAGTTTCCATCCAAGTTCAAAATAATTTTCCTAGAAAGTCCTTATAAAGTTCTACTTTTCAGATTTTTTTCGTATTTTCTAAACTTATGGTTCAAAAGTTAGAGGGGGGGGGGACGCTTTGTTTTTTACTTTTGGAGCGATTATTTCCGAAATTATTGACATTATCAAAAAATGATTTTAGTAAACCCCTATTCATTTTTAAATACCTTTCCAACAATATATCACACATTAGGGTTAAAATTAAAAAAAAAAACACTTCCCACTTTACATATAGGGGGGCTACCCTAATAAAACATTTTTTTCCAATTTTTATTTTAGCACTTTGTCGGCGTGATTGATACACATATTGGTCCCAAATTTCAGCTTTCTAGTGCTAACGGTCACAGAGATTAAGCGAGGACGGACAGACAGACAGACATGGCGAAACTATAAGGGTTCCTAGTTGACTACGGAACCCTAATATGGATAGCTTGTTCGAACGTCCTATTGCGTGCAACCTCGAGCTGTCTAACCCTTCGGAGATTATAGGCGTGAAGTTTTGTTTTGTGTTGTGGTAGATATGTCTATAGATTTAAACCTCAACTAGCATAAGCATAATAGTCGCAGACAAGGAGCAACCTTTACACGAAGTGAAACGTCTGGACACAAGTTCTAGCAAACGTGAACGTGGAATGAAATTAACACTTGAGTGAAGTGTCTGATATCAGTGTAACACGTTCATTGCCAAGCCAAAATGTACTCACCTAGATGATGGCAAAAATTAAATAATCCCCTTTCCTAAAGGCCAAACAAATACCAGAACTCAATACGCTGTGGATGCTATTTTATGACTCGTACATAAATTGTGGGGTGCCATCACGCGACGTCGCGTAATGTGTCAATATACCGCTCACATGTGAACAGTCCCCACCGTAAGTCGGCTTCTTTTAGGTTGGCTCGTTCCATCGTCGACCTCAACTCTGTCCTCAGGACAAGACTGAGGTCACGAGAAGGCCCATTTAATAAAAAAAAATAACTTATAAAAACGTGTTTATTAAGTCACGATACACAAAATACTCATTGTAATTCTTACAACCTAGATACGTAGTACATTATAATTAGTCAAACACCCTGCCGAATATGTTGGTTCATATCAAAATTCATATGCAATAAATCTATCATTTTGTAACAAGCTTTGCATATACAGAAAATATAATTATTGTAGTATGCAAATCACTTTAACACTACATTGTTATAAATGTGAACAAGTATTGCAACTTGGATAGAAAATAATTTTGTGCTAGCTTAGGCCCTGGATCGCTCGGGCGGTGTTGTGCACTAGATTTTCAACTCTCGGTGTTGATCGGAAAATTTAACAGAGTGCATGTCAACTCGTCAAAGAAGCACACTTTTTTATCTCATTAGACAACATGTTTTTATCTACATTGTTAACCAGTTTAGTAATGATCAGCTCAATACCCAAGGTTGAAAATCCAGTGCCTGCGTCAGGATAGATAATCGTCTGTGCTTTGGGTTTGCTACGAGGACTAACTGGCACAGTGCCCTCGCTAGCTACGTCTTACACGGGCTTCATTCAATAGGGATGTTTCCTAACAAAAACAGTTAGATTATCGAAAAATATTGGACACATATTTTTTTCTATTTTCACGTAAACAAGAAAAGAAAAGATGAAGTGTTTCGAAAACTCGTGTGACGTCACATTTCAGTACATTTTAACCGGCGAGTGACGTCATACGGCCCCACTCATGATCTTTGACGCGTTTTATCTTCGTCGATTTTTATTAATTTGATAAAACAAAAAACACGTATTTCATATTTTTCGATAATCTAACTTACAGACTAAACTGAATCATATTTTTTTTTAGTCTGTCGACCTCCCTATTATTCGTCTGTTCACAGGCGTCCTCTCCACCGCTCCGGTACCGTCTCAGTGGGCTCACCGACACGGATGTGTGCGTTACCCCAGCAGGAAAGTTGCTCCTAGAGTGACATGAGTGGAACGAATAATTAGTGCCTAATCTGCTGTAAATGTGCGCAACATAAAAAATTTGTGCGCCTTGTCGTTTTGTGAAAAAACGGAAAAAACGATTCCTGCCAGGGTAACGTTGTTCCAGCAGGAAAATTCTAAACGAATGATCGGAGAGAGAAACGTTGTACGTGGGCATGTAGCTTATGCTCGTCTATGAATGTGCGCTGAATATATAATTAGTGCGTCTTCAGATCTTCGAGATATTGCATTTCCTGCTGGGGTAACGTTTCGAAGAATCGTGTATCTCGGAAACCATTGGATGTGCGCCTGTAGAACAAACATACACGAGTAGGTCTTAATTTGTGCCAATTTGTGACAGAATTAGATTTAGGGTAATATTTATAGTTTTCAAGTAATCGGGCGTTTATGAAAACCCGAAAAAATATCGTAGCGCCTAAATGAGATTACGTATAAGCTCGCTGAAAACTGTATTCGGTCCTTCTCGACGCTTATAATAACCATAAAAAGTTTCAAAAGTGCACATGCAAGCGTTATTGAATAATATTGCTAAAAGTCAAAACAACAGTGTAATAACTTTGACGCCAAAATAAAAGAAACCGGCTTAACCCAAGATGTGTAAGTGTACACCAACAATAAGTGCCTTTAGTCAAAAATATATAGCGAAAATTTTCAGCTTGGAATGTTTCGCATTCTGTAAATATAAACAAAAAACAAAACATGTACACAACGACTGGCTAACCGACCAAATTCGAATGAATACAAAAAAGCGGTGGTTTGGTACAATGGATGACCTTCTTAACTTTACTCACCAATCGGTTGAAACGTGTAGTGCCTGAGTACACTGAAGTAGAAAAGAAGTAATAAAATAAACTTGTGATTAGATTATATTCTACTAGCTGTTTCCGTGACTTTGTACATAAACAAGTACATTGTCAAAAGTACCTAGTTTAAGTGCTATTCCAACATTTAAACTAAGTATCTTTTTAATTCCAAATTTCATTAAAATACATACAGTATTTTGTGTAAACGGAGGACAGAGGTCTGTACCTCTAGACGTTGGCATTTATAATATTCGTAGAAAAAGGTATCAAGGTATAAAGACCAAACATTGGATTAGCGATAATTTTTTTTTATAAAGAAAATATATGTAGTTCAAGAAATGAGTGACGAATGCAGTTTATAAATAAAAGCTATAATGTTTATTATAATGACACAGTATCTACATGCATTGCTTCATGCATAAGCCTTCAAGTTTTTCATCATTAATATAGAAGATTCCCTTTTTCGGGTCGCCCGAGCAACCTCTGCTGGCCCCCCCGCCCCGTTCGCTGACGTCGCGTCGCAAGAAGTTGTTTTGACTTGCAAGACAGAGACAGCTTTCACGCGTACGTATTAGTGGGACAGAGACAGATACATAAACGTTTCTCTATCTTCAATCATGCGAAATGTTTTTTACTAGGATGTTCGTTTGTGTTTTTACCTAATTAGTTGCAGTTATGATGCCACGCAGTTGCACTGTTATTTTTTGTTCACCTACTGTTTGTTTTATGTGTTTTTGAAGTTGGTTGAAAGTGGCGTAATAATAAATTAAGCATATTCGGTAATTTGATAAAGGGTTACAACTAAACAATGATGGCATGATCTGCGATGGTAAGTACTTTATGGCATTGTTTTGACTTAATTAAAAGTTACCGTAAAACCGTATAACCCATATTTCTTGCGATTTAAACATAATACCTATTAGTTTGATTGTGTTTTTGTGCTACACGATTGTTAAATGTATTATTCTTTAAATTAGATTTGATATATTAAATGTATGTTTCGTGCTTAAAGTGAATCCTTCAAGGTAGCCCGCAAAATTCGTTTTTTTTACGTTTCATGCAATTTGCCGATCATTGTCGGATTGTATGTAAATAAAATAAGTTTCGCGACCGTAACAAATGTGTCTTTTTTTTGTGTGTTTTAATAAATTTAATAACGATTAAAATCAATGCCTTGTTCATCACTTAGTCACTCAAGGAAGTTATATATTATGAACTGAGAGGGTTTTATTGGTGATTTTAATCATTATGACCCAGGTAAAGTCACCATTTGTTACAGTCGCAAATCTTATTTTATCTATACTAATATTATAAAGCTGAAGAGTTTGTTTGTTTGTTTGTTTGTTTGAACGGGGTAAACTCAGGGACTACTGGTTGGAATTGAAAAATTCTTTTAGTGTTGGATAGTCCATTTATCGAGGAAGCCTTTAGGCTATAACATCACGCCACAATCAATAGGAGCGGAGCATAAATGATAAATGTTGCAAAAACGGGAAAATATATTCCATTTTGAGAGCTTCCGTTGCGTGCGCTGCGAAAACGGTTTAAGTTACGTAAATATCATGTATGATGAAATTGTTCCTCTTTAAAAGTTCTAAAAAAAAGTCCGCGACAGCATATGTTTATCTTTTACGATTGACTCACTGTAACCATTTTTTATATTAAAATGTTAGGTTAAAAATAATTATATTTTGCGAAGCTTATTTAACCCATATGGTATTAATCTATATCTAAATAAATGTGTTTGCTAGCACGGAAATTTAATATAGAATATTTGTGCCGTTTACTCTATACAGTTTAAACAAATATCTTAGAAGATATCGCAATGTATAAATATACGGGCGACAAAATAATTAGCGCGTGGCAGTCATTCGGTCCGGTGCGGTAGGTACGTGGGGATTCTGGCCTCTGGGGGCTCCGGAGAAATTCAAATTCAAAATATGTACTGCACCATAATGTTTATAAGTACAAGGTGTTACTACTGTATATTAAACAGTAAGATATACCTATAGTAATTGTTACTTTAATAATATAATCGAAGTCAATCTAAACTAATAGGTATTTTATAGAGGAAAGGTAAGATTTTTTGTTTGTTACGAGTACGATATAGCTCAATTTAATAAGTTGGATAGGCGATTTATCTAGAAAGGTTATAAGCTATATTATGTGTTGCAGACGAAGTTGCGTGGGTCAGCTAGTTTAACATACATGTACTGACACTGATCAGCAAATTGCAAAAAACGTAAAAAAAAAAATCGAATTACGCGGGCTACCCTGAAGGATTCAACTTAAACCATCAATTTAGATAGCGGGCTAAATGTTCTAATAGGACTTTTTAGAAGTTAGTCTATTTTGCTGAAACTTTCTTATTTTCCACCGTAATATAATAAGATTTAGTGCCCATTCTAGAAAATAACCAATTTATTAAAGGACCTTCATACGGAACGTTTAAATGTGCATATTACCTGCCACATTTAAGTGGGCAAGAGGCACAGTTTTTTTTTGTAGTTTTTCATACAAATAAACTGTAACAAAGAGGTGTCACTTTTAACTGAATTCTAAAATAGAGGTGGTTATGTATTCCACTAGCAACGTTCTTTTTTATTTTAAAATACACATGAGTAAGGTGTACGCACGCAGGTAATACAGTCTATGATCATGTAGGACGCTAAAGAGCAGAGCGCGAAGGGTTAAAGATTAATCTAAAAACATTTGAAATATATGAAATTATCAGTATTTTAAAACAAACAATCCTATATTATTTAGATTAAGGTGGAAGTTACCTTTTATAGAGTTACCTTAATATCCAGTCTTAATAGGTACCTACTTAGACCTATACCTGAAATCATTTATGTATGCTCTGGATCCTAATTTTCTTTTTTGTTGTGTTTTTGTTGTCATCCTTGTAGATAATATTTATTAAAAATTAACAATGGTTTAAAATAAGAAAAGCGCTATTATTTTTCAGCGCTTAAAATAAAAATCTGAAGATAACAAAATCTTATAATGATTTTCGCTATTTTTCAGAGTAATCCCGTCAACCACTGTTGGGTTTAGACTTCCTCTCAAGCACACCAACACCACGGCCCTTCTCTACCCTCACCCTTTATGATCCAACCTTCTTCACAATGTCGGCCGACCAACGGGCTGGTGGTCTGCCTCAAGAAAGTTACGCTCGAAAAATGCAAGCCGCTCAAGAGATAAGATATTCTTTTTATGAATATACATTCATTTAGTCAACCGGATGGTAATTACAACAACATATAACCGACAGAACTAGCAAAATCTGGCAACTTCTAGTATAATTCAATGCGTAGGTATTAAGAATAATTTTGCTATACAATGGCAGGCCGAAAAGCAACGATCCCAAAAGAAAATTTAAAAGCTGTAATTTGTAAATATAAAGACAAATTTCAAGCAGCACTTCCTTCAATAAACAATAATGTTTATATTTACTTACAGCAGGAATTGCGTGAAAAATTTAATCAAAACATTACCCTAAAAGCTTTACAAATATGTATATAAAGAAATAAAACATATTTTTTTGATTGCGATGATAGTTTAATAAACCCATGTGAAGAAAAAGAAGAAAGTAAACCGTATATTGTCACATTTCAGATGAGCCTTGCAGAATACTCAAACATATTATCACAAAACTCAATTTATCGTCTCCTACCAAAAAAATGGACAAACGAACTACAAGACCAAATTTTTTTTAAAACTGATATAGAGTGTACATTTGCTTTTAATTATAGTTATGTACCTGCTGCTCTTAACTTTAATGACATCAAAATTTGATGTCATTAAATCGCGTCACATTGTGTACACCTGCCAGTACATTTAATGTACTGGCAGGTGTACACAATGTGACGCGATACTGTCATTAAATATCTCCCCTCAATCTAAAAATTGTGTAAAGGTTACTTGTGAATTAAATAACTACAGCAAAAATGTTCCTTATGACCCACTTATCAAAAACAGGCTCACTTCTGACAGAGTAAATAGAATTAAAGAAAAGTTAAAATACGAAAAAGCGTTAAAAGTTCAACACAGCATGGCAGATGAGGTAATGACAATAGATAACCTAAAACAGCCAACAACTTTCCCTAAATTACCCAATTTAAGAAAAATGCGTCATGAAGTAAGAAGTGCTCTGCAATTTGACAAAAATACAATATTATCTTTGTATGCTATGGCACACTGCATTCCTTACGATAATTTTATCCGTAAAATCAGTCTTGTTCCCTTTTTCACATATTTTTGGACAAATGAACAAAACGAATATTACAATAAAACTTTGAAGAATAGGCAAAAAATACTTTCCATTGATGCTACTGGTTCCTTATTTCAGCCTATTGAGCCACCACCATCTAATGATATACTAAAACATCGCACTCCCAAACATTTATTTTTATATGCAGTGATTGCCTACACTCAGGATGCCAGTGTACCAATGTGCTACATGGCTTCCGAATCCCATACAATGGAGACAATAGCCACATGGTTAAATACGTGGCATTGCGGAAAAGTTTTGCCTAATGAGATAGTAAGTGATGATAGTTCTGCCCTCCTAGGAGCAATAACTAAAGTGTTTTTAAAAACAGATTTCAATACCTATTTAAAACAGTGCTTTGATGTGCTTGAAGGGAATACCGAAGCAATACCTCTCTGTTATGTTCGCATGGACAAATCTCATTTCATAAAAAATCTGTATAAGCAAACCTGCTTTGATAAAGTATCGGAAAAAGTTAAGTTCTTTTACATTAGCTGCATAAAATATATTCAGCAGCTCGTTTCATATGAAGAACTTAAAACTGTCTTAAGTGACATAATCACTTTATCACTCCATGAGTTCAGGAGTGCGAACCTGAATGATTCGCAGTCCAAATGTACTAAAGCTCTTGAAAACTTAAAGCTCCAAATTATAAATCACACGAATGAGGAAAACTTTAATGATGTTCTTACTGAAAATGATAAACAAACCGAAATAACCGAAAATGACAAAAATGTTCCTATACCTTTAATAAACTTTTATGATAATTTATTGCAAACTGAAAAATTGTACTTGCAATTAGTCGAACCAACATTTAATCAAACTGAATACTTCTTACCGGAATTGAACAGTACGTTAAAACGACTTTTAAAAAAAATTCCACTATGGGGTTGCGTAATGAATAAATATTTCAAAAATGCCAAAGACTATGCATCAAGTTCAAACGTAGAAAACCATTTCAAAGATATAAAAACCATATATTTTGACACAAAAAACCAACGGGTGCGATTAGACGAGTTTTTAGTACAGCACCATGGTTTTATAAATGGAGCTGTAAAACTTAGTTCCAGTGAAGTTTTGCACAGGATAGACTCAAACAAACGAGCTCAACAAACTTTGCAAACAAAGCGAACAGAAACTAAACGAGCAAAACTTAACCTTTTGAAGTGCGATAATATCGATTTTGAGGCACAATCAGTTTTTCAAGATGACCCTATAAAAATTGAGAATTGGAGAGGACTAGCGGTACCAACACCCAGAAGTTTAAAACCCAAACCAATTTATATTTTACAAAACGGCAACGTGGCAAATTCAAAAACCACTGAAAACAGGACTATCATTACAAACACATGTGCTTTTGATTCCGTTTCACAGACATTTGCGATAGCCTACAAAGATAGGCAAATATTTAAAGACTTAGTAGATGCACAGATTAATAAAGGCGAATTTGATGATTTCATGTCATTCATTACAGAATTATCGAATGCCAAAAATTGTAATAAAAAATTATATGACCTGAGAGCAAAATTGCTCCTTCAACTTTTTAAATCCTCACACACCCAAACCGTAGTTGACTGCTCATGTAATACGACCAAAATATTAGAAGAAATATGTACAAGTAGCTTATTCGTTTCTGCTATAAGACAAAGACTTTGCTCAAATAGTATGTGCCCCAGTCATGCAGATGAAAACAAATTGTACAACTGCAAGTATTTGCCGCTGAACTTGAATAATAATAAATACTAAAGGTATCAACCACCTACAAGACGCTTGCGAATCATGTTTGAGTAGAGAAATTACTCCTGAGTGTTATATTTGTCGCGCTGGAACTGTGTCATTCATACGATGTTAACAACATAATCATTTTTGAACTTCATGACGTGTACGCCATGTTGGATAATCTGCCTCATAGCATTGAAATAAATAATAAGGAGTACACAATTCTGTCTGTAATAGAATATGAACCCGGTTTAAAACCCACAAGTATAGGACATTACAGGGCTCACTGCTACAGAAAAAATAGTAATTTATTTGAATGTTATGATGACTTATACAGCAAAATCCAAAGACGTGGGAAACATAATATTATGCCACATATAATAGTCTACTTGATAAATTAGACAAAACTCGACATTCGAATTTTGTCTAATTTATCAAGTAGCTTACCAGTAGCAAAGAAATTTTGGTACAGTTTTTAAAGTTGGATTTAGTGTATGTATACCTATAGTCAACCGCACAAAGATATGCAAAAAAGTATTACCATATATTTACCATTGTATGTCATATTACGAGTGTGGGATATATACCTAACCTACGTACATTATATTAAAGCTGGTTATATCGTGTCACACAATTTTGATTTGGTGGCGTTGTAGATACATATTGTGTTTCATGGTATGGCATCGCATTTCACATTCAGAGGATTAAGTTGTTAGAAAATTATTTAACTGTGATTTAAATTTTTATTTCTTTTTACACAATAACAAGGTTTAATTAGTCGCAAGAAAATATTTATCTTTGATTTAAATTTTTATTTCTTTTTACTCAATAACATAGGTTTAATTAGTCGTAAGAAAATTATTTATCTGTGATTTAAATTTTTATTTCTTTTTATATACATAGGTTTAATAATTAGTCAAGCAAATTGTTTATCTGTGATTATTTTTTTTAATTTTTTTTACACAACAACATACTATTGGTTTAATTTTCAATATTATACTAATAACTACTCTGTGATTTTCTGTGATTATGCGAATTTACCATTTGTATTTTAATACAAGTAAATGTAAGACTGATCTGTGATGTGGTGACGTTTTAGATTTTGAAGTGTCATTCCGCAGTGAGATAATAATGTTGTTAGTTATATGGATTCAGGTGAATGCGACAACGTACCCCGCGAAATTCGAATTTTCTTACATTTTTTGCAATTTGCCGGTCAGTGTCAGGTCGTATGTTAAATAAAATAGGATTCGCGACCGTAACAAATTTGACTTTACTGATTAATAATGATTAAAATCACCAATACATACCTCAGTTCATATAAGTCTCTTGAGTGACTATTTCATGAAAAAGGCATTCGCGAAATCGAATTTCGCGGGCTTCTTTGTCGCATTAACCTTAAATATGTTATTTTACAAAAAATTAGTCGTAAGAAAATTATTTATCTAAAATTCAAATTTTTATTTCTTTTTACTTAGACACATAGGTGTACTTACCAATATTATAGGTAACTAATAACTACCTACGGTCTACTGTGTGATTATGCAAATTCCCTGTTTGTATTTTAATAAGTACCTACTTAAATGGAAAACTGATCTGTGATTTTAAATAATAATGACTACGCAAGGTATAAATATATAAATATAATATGATCTGTCATTTAATGCCATAATTACTTTAAGAATCAATATTTACTTAATAATAATCATTTCCACATCAACAAGCTCTTTCATTTATTTATAACTCCCAAAAAAAGCCCATTTAAAACATTTGAACGCGACTGTACGAACAACGCTTAGATGTAATACGTCCAACAGAGAAGGTCATCCATTTGTATGTATCCGCCGCTTTTTTTATTCATTCAAATTTGGTCGGATAGCCAGTCGTTGTTTACATGTTTTGTTTTTTGTTAATATTTACAGAATGCGAAATATTCCAAGATGAAAATTTTCGCTATGTATTTTTGACTAAAGGCACTTATTGTTGGTGTACACCTACACATCTTGGGTTAAGCCGGTTTCTTTTATTTTGGCGTCAAAGATATTACGCTGTTGTTTTGACTTTTAGCAATATTATTCAATAACGCTAGCATGTGCACTTTTGAAACTTTTTATGGTTATTTTAAGCATCAAGAAGGACCGAATACAGTTTTCAGCGAGCTTATACGTAATCTCATTTAGGCGCTACGATATTTTTTCGGGTTTTCATAAACGCCCGATTACTTGAAAACTATAAATATTACCCTAAATCTAATTCTGTCACAAATTGGCACAAATTAAGAGCTACTCGTGTATGTTTGTTCTACAGGCGCACATCCAATGGTTTCCGAGATACACGATTCTTCGAAACGTTACCCCAGCAGGAAATGCAATATCTCGAAGACCTGAAGACGCACTAATTATATATTCGGCGCACATTCATAGACGAGCATAAGCTACATGCCCACGTACAACGTTTCTCTCTCCGATCATTCGTTTAGAATTTTCCTGCTGGAACAACGTTACCCTGGCAGGAATCGTTTTTTCCGTTTTTTCACAAAACGACAAGACGCACAAATTTTTTATGTTGCGCACATTTACAGCAGATTAGGCATTAATTATTCGTTCCACTCATGTCACTCTAGGAGCAACTTTCCTGCTGGAGTAACGTACACGACACGGGTGTGTAACGTTGTACGTGGGCATGTAGCTTATGCTCGTCTATGAATGTGCGCCGAATATATAATTAGTGCGTCTTCAGGTCTTCGAGATATTGCATTTCCTGCTGGGGTAACGTTTCGAAGAATCGTGTATCTCGGAAACCATTGGATGTGCGCCTGTAGAACAAACATACACGAGTAGGTCTTAATTTGTGCCAATTTGTGACAGAATTAGATTTAGGGTAATATTTATAGTTTTCAAGTAATCGGGCGTTTATGAAAACCCGAAAAAATATCGTAGCGCCTAAATGAGATTACGTATAAGCTCGCTGAAAACTGTATTCGGTCCTTCTCGACGCTTATAATAACCATAAAAAGTTTCAAAAGTGCACATGCAAGCGTTATTGAATAATATTGCTAAAAGTCAAAACAACAGTGTAATAACTTTGACGCCAAAATAAAAGAAACCGGCTTAACCCAAGATGTGTAAGTGTACACCAACAATAAGTGCCTTTAGTCAAAAATATATAGCGAAAATTTTCAGCTTGGAATGTTTCGCATTCTGTAAATATAAACAAAAAACAAAACATGTACACAACGACTGGCTAACCGACCAAATTCGAATGAATACAAAAAAGCGGTGGTTTGGTACAATGGATGACCTTCTTAACTTTACTCACCAATCGGTTGAAACGTGTAGTGCCTGAGTACACTGAAGTAGAAAAGAAGTAATAAAATAAACTTGTGATTAGATTATATTCTACTAGCTGTTTCCGTGACTTTGTACATAAACAAGTACATTGTCAAAAGTACCTAGTTTAAGTGCTATTCCAACATTTAAACTAAGTATCTTTTTAATTCCAAATTTCATTAAAATACATACAGTATTTTGTGTAAACGGAGGACAGAGGTCTGTACCTCTAGACGTTGGCATTTATAATATTCGTAGAAAAAGGTATCAAGGTATAAAGACCAAACATTGGATTAGCGATAATTTTTTTTTATAAAGAAAATATATGTAGTTCAAGAAATGAGTGACGAATGCAGTTTATAAATAAAAGCTATAATGTTTATTATAATGACACAGTATCTACATGCATTGCTTCATGCATAAGCCTTCAAGTTTTTCATCATTAATATAGAAGATTCCCTTTTTCGGGTCGCCCGAGCAACCTCTGCTGGCCCCCCCGCCCCGTTCGCTGACGTCGCGTCGCCAGAAGTTGTTTTGACTTGCAAGACAGAGACAGCTTTCACGCGTACGTATTAGTGGGACAGAGACAGATACATAAACGTTTCTCTATCTTCAATCATGCGAAATGTTTTTTACTAGGATGTTCGTTTGTGTTTTTACCTAATTAGTTGCAGTTATGATGCCACGCAGTTGCACTGTTATTTTTTGTTCACCTACTGTTTGTTTTATGTGTTTTTGAAGTTGGTTGAAAGTGGCGTAATAATAAATTAAGCATATTCGGTAATTTGATAAAGGGTTACAACTAAACAATGATGGCATGATCTGCGATGGTAAGTACTTTATGGCATTGTTTTGACTTAATTAAAAGTTACCGTAAAACCGTATAACCCATATTTCTTGCGATTTAAACATAATACCTATTAGTTTGATTGTGTTTTTGTGCTACACGATTGTTAAATGTATTATTCTTTAAATTAGATTTGATATATTAAATGTATGTTTCGTGCTTAAAGTGAATCCTTCAAGGTAGCCCGCAAAATTCGTTTTTTTTACGTTTCATGCAATTTGCCGATCATTGTCGGATTGTATGTAAATAAAATAAGTTTCGCGACCGTAACAAATGTGTCTTTTTTTTGTGTGTTTTAATAAATTTAATAACGATTAAAATCAATGCCTTGTTCATCACTTAGTCACTCAAGGAAGTTATATATTATGAACTGAGAGGGTTTTATTGGTGATTTTAATCATTATGACCCAGGTAAAGTCACCATTTGTTACAGTCGCAAATCTTATTTTATCTATACTAATATTATAAAGCTGAAGAGTTTGTTTGTTTGTTTGAACGGGGTAAACTCAGGGACTACTGGTTGGAATTGAAAAATTCTTTTAGTGTTGGATAGTCCATTTATCGAGGAAGCCTTTAGGCTATAACATCACGCCACAATCAATAGGAGCGGAGCATAAATGATAAATGTTGCAAAAACGGGAAAATATATTCCATTTTGAGAGCTTCCGTTGCGTGCGCTGCGAAAACGGTTTAAGTTACGTAAATATCATGTATGATGAAATTGTTCCTCTTTAAAAGTTCTAAAAAAAAGTCCGCGACAGCATATGTTTATCTTTTACGATTGACTCACTGTAACCATTTTTTATATTAAAATGTTAGGTTAAAAATAATTATATTTTGCGAAGCTTATTTAACCCATATGGTATTAATCTATATCTAAATAAATGTGTTTGCTAGCACGGAAATTTAATATAGAATATTTGTGCCGTTTACTCTATACAGTTTAAACAAATATCTTAGAAGATATCGCAATGTATAAATATACGGGCGACAAAATAATTAGCGCGTGGCAGTCATTCGGTCCGGTGCGGTAGGTACGTGGGGATTCTGGCCTCTGGGGGCTCCGGAGAAATTCAAATTCAAAATATTTACTGCACCATAATGTTTATAAGTACAAGGTGTTACTACTGTATATTAAACAGTAAGATATACCTATAGTAATTGTTACTTTAATAATATAATCGAAGTCAATCTAAACTAATAGGTATTTTATAGAGGAAAGGTAAGATTTTTTGTTTGTTACGAGTACGATATAGCTCAATTTAATAAGTTGGATAGGCGATTTATCTAGAAAGGTTATAAGCTATATTATGTGTTGCAGACGAAGTTGCGTGGGTCAGCTAGTTTAACATACATGTACTGACACTGATCAGCAAATTGCAAAAAACGTAAAAAAAAAAATCGAATTACGCGGGCTACCCTGAAGGATTCAACTTAAACCATCAATTTAGATAGCGGGCTAAATGTTCTAATAGGACTTTTTAGAAGTTAGTCTATTTTGCTGAAACTTTCTTATTTTCCACCGTAATATAATAAGATTTAGTGCCCATTCTAGAAAATAACCAATTTATTAAAGGACCTTCATACGGAACGTTTAAATGTGCATATTACCTGCCACATTTAAGTGGGCAAGAGGCACAGTTTTTTTTTGTAGTTTTTCATACAAATAAACTGTAACAAAGAGGTGTCACTTTTAACTGAATTCTAAAATAGAGGTGGTTATGTATTCCACTAGCAACGTTCTTTTTTATTTTAAAATACACATGAGTAAGGTGTACGCACGCAGGTAATACAGTCTATGATCATGTAGGACGCTAAAGAGCAGAGCGCGAAGGGTTAAAGATTAATCTAAAAACATTTGAAATATATGAAATTATCAGTATTTTAAAACAAACAATCCTATATTATTTAGATTAAGGTGGAAGTTACCTTTTATAGAGTTACCTTAATATCCAGTCTTAATAGGTACCTACTTAGACCTATACCTGAAATCATTTATGTATGCTCTGGATCCTAATTTTCTTTTTTGTTGTGTTTTTGTTGTCATCCTTGTAGATAATATTTATTAAAAATTAACAATGGTTTAAAATAAGAAAAGCGCTATTATTTTTCAGCGCTTAAAATAAAAATCTGAAGATAACAAAATCTTATAATGATTTTCGCTATTTTTCAGAGTAATCCCGTCAACCACTGTTGGGTTTAGACTTCCTCTCAAGCACACCAACACCACGGCCCTTCTCTACCCTCACCCTTTATGATCCAACCTTCTTCACAATGTCGGCCGACCAACGGGCTGGTGGTCTGCCTCAAGAAAGTTACGCTCGAAAAATGCAAGCCGCTCAAGAGATAAGATATTCTTTTTATGAATATACATTCATTTAGTCAACCGGATGGTAATTACAACAACATATAACCGACAGAACTAGCAAAATCTGGCAACTTCTAGTATAATTCAATGCGTAGGTATTAAGAATAATTTTGCTATACAATGGCAGGCCGAAAAGCAACGATCCCAAAAGAAAATTTAAAAGCTGTAATTTGTAAATATAAAGACAAATTTCAAGCAGCACTTCCTTCAATAAACAATAATGTTTATATTTACTTACAGCAGGAATTGCGTGAAAAATTTAATCAAAACATTACCCTAAAAGCTTTACAAATATGTATATAAAGAAATAAAACATATTTTTTTGATTGCGATGATAGTTTAATAAACCCATGTGAAGAAAAAGAAGAAAGTAAACCGTATATTGTCACATTTCAGATGAGCCTTGCAGAATACTCAAACATATTATCACAAAACTCAATTTATCGTCTCCTACCAAAAAAATGGACAAACGAACTACAAGACCAAATTTTTTTTAAAACTGATATAGAGTGTACATTTGCTTTTAATTATAGTTATGTACCTGCTGCTCTTAACTTTAATGACATCAAAATTTGATGTCATTAAATCGCGTCACATTGTGTACACCTGCCAGTACATTTAATGTACTGGCAGGTGTACACAATGTGACGCGATACTGTCATTAAATATCTCCCCTCAATCTAAAAATTGTGTAAAGGTTACTTGTGAATTAAATAACTACAGCAAAAATGTTCCTTATGACCCACTTATCAAAAACAGGCTCACTTCTGACAGAGTAAATAGAATTAAAGAAAAGTTAAAATACGAAAAAGCGTTAAAAGTTCAACACAGCATGGCAGATGAGGTAATGACAATAGATAACCTAAAACAGCCAACAACTTTCCCTAAATTACCCAATTTAAGAAAAATGCGTCATGAAGTAAGAAGTGCTCTGCAATTTGACAAAAATACAATATTATCTTTGTATGCTATGGCACACTGCATTCCTTACGATAATTTTATCCGTAAAATCAGTCTTGTTCCCTTTTTCACATATTTTTGGACAAATGAACAAAACGAATATTACAATAAAACTTTGAAGAATAGGCAAAAAATACTTTCCATTGATGCTACTGGTTCCTTATTTCAGCCTATTGAGCCACCACCATCTAATGATATACTAAAACATCGCACTCCCAAACATTTATTTTTATATGCAGTGATTGCCTACACTCAGGATGCCAGTGTACCAATGTGCTACATGGCTTCCGAATCCCATACAATGGAGACAATAGCCACATGGTTAAATACGTGGCATTGCGGAAAAGTTTTGCCTAATGAGATAGTAAGTGATGATAGTTCTGCCCTCCTAGGAGCAATAACTAAAGTGTTTTTAAAAACAGATTTCAATACCTATTTAAAACAGTGCTTTGATGTGCTTGAAGGGAATACCGAAGCAATACCTCTCTGTTATGTTCGCATGGACAAATCTCATTTCATAAAAAATCTGTATAAGCAAACCTGCTTTGATAAAGTATCGGAAAAAGTTAAGTTCTTTTACATTAGCTGCATAAAATATATTCAGCAGCTCGTTTCATATGAAGAACTTAAAACTGTCTTAAGTGACATAATCACTTTATCACTCCATGAGTTCAGGAGTGCGAACCTGAATGATTCGCAGTCCAAATGTACTAAAGCTCTTGAAAACTTAAAGCTCCAAATTATAAATCACACGAATGAGGAAAACTTTAATGATGTTCTTACTGAAAATGATAAACAAACCGAAATAACCGAAAATGACAAAAATGTTCCTATACCTTTAATAAACTTTTATGATAATTTATTGCAAACTGAAAAATTGTACTTGCAATTAGTCGAACCAACATTTAATCAAACTGAATACTTCTTACCGGAATTGAACAGTACGTTAAAACGACTTTTAAAAAAAATTCCACTATGGGGTTGCGTAATGAATAAATATTTCAAAAATGCCAAAGACTATGCATCAAGTTCAAACGTAGAAAACCATTTCAAAGATATAAAAACCATATATTTTGACACAAAAAACCAACGGGTGCGATTAGACGAGTTTTTAGTACAGCACCATGGTTTTATAAATGGAGCTGTAAAACTTAGTTCCAGTGAAGTTTTGCACAGGATAGACTCAAACAAACGAGCTCAACAAACTTTGCAAACAAAGCGAACAGAAACTAAACGAGCAAAACTTAACCTTTTGAAGTGCGATAATATCGATTTTGAGGCACAATCAGTTTTTCAAGATGACCCTATAAAAATTGAGAATTGGAGAGGACTAGCGGTACCAACACCCAGAAGTTTAAAACCCAAACCAATTTATATTTTACAAAACGGCAACGTGGCAAATTCAAAAACCACTGAAAACAGGACTATCATTACAAACACATGTGCTTTTGATTCCGTTTCACAGACATTTGCGATAGCCTACAAAGATAGGCAAATATTTAAAGACTTAGTAGATGCACAGATTAATAAAGGCGAATTTGATGATTTCATGTCATTCATTACAGAATTATCGAATGCCAAAAATTGTAATAAAAAATTATATGACCTGAGAGCAAAATTGCTCCTTCAACTTTTTAAATCCTCACACACCCAAACCGTAGTTGACTGCTCATGTAATACGACCAAAATATTAGAAGAAATATGTACAAGTAGCTTATTCGTTTCTGCTATAAGACAAAGACTTTGCTCAAATAGTATGTGCCCCAGTCATGCAGATGAAAACAAATTGTACAACTGCAAGTATTTGCCGCTGAACTTGAATAATAATAAATACTAAAGGTATCAACCACCTACAAGACGCTTGCGAATCATGTTTGAGTAGAGAAATTACTCCTGAGTGTTATATTTGTCGCGCTGGAACTGTGTCATTCATACGATGTTAACAACATAATCATTTTTGAACTTCATGACGTGTACGCCATGTTGGATAATCTGCCTCATAGCATTGAAATAAATAATAAGGAGTACACAATTCTGTCTGTAATAGAATATGAACCCGGTTTAAAACCCACAAGTATAGGACATTACAGGGCTCACTGCTACAGAAAAAATAGTAATTTATTTGAATGTTATGATGACTTATACAGCAAAATCCAAAGACGTGGGAAACATAATATTATGCCACATATAATAGTCTACTTGATAAATTAGACAAAACTCGACATTCGAATTTTGTCTAATTTATCAAGTAGCTTACCAGTAGCAAAGAAATTTTGGTACAGTTTTTAAAGTTGGATTTAGTGTATGTATACCTATAGTCAACCGCACAAAGATATGCAAAAAAGTATTACCATATATTTACCATTGTATGTCATATTACGAGTGTGGGATATATACCTAACCTACGTACATTATATTAAAGCTGGTTATATCGTGTCACACAATTTTGATTTGGTGGCGTTGTAGATACATATTGTGTTTCATGGTATGGCATCGCATTTCACATTCAGAGGATTAAGTTGTTAGAAAATTATTTAACTGTGATTTAAATTTTTATTTCTTTTTACACAATAACAAGGTTTAATTAGTCGCAAGAAAATATTTATCTTTGATTTAAATTTTTATTTCTTTTTACTCAATAACATAGGTTTAATTAGTCGTAAGAAAATTATTTATCTGTGATTTAAATTTTTATTTCTTTTTATATACATAGGTTTAATAATTAGTCAAGCAAATTGTTTATCTGTGATTATTTTTTTTAATTTTTTTTACACAACAACATACTATTGGTTTAATTTTCAATATTATACTAATAACTACTCTGTGATTTTCTGTGATTATGCGAATTTACCATTTGTATTTTAATACAAGTAAATGTAAGACTGATCTGTGATGTGGTGACGTTTTAGATTTTGAAGTGTCATTCCGCAGTGAGATAATAATGTTGTTAGTTATATGGATTCAGGTGAATGCGACAACGTACCCCGCGAAATTCGAATTTTCTTACATTTTTTGCAATTTGCCGGTCAGTGTCAGGTCGTATGTTAAATAAAATAGGATTCGCGACCGTAACAAATTTGACTTTACTGATTAATAATGATTAAAATCACCAATACATACCTCAGTTCATATAAGTCTCTTGAGTGACTATTTCATGAAAAAGGCATTCGCGAAATCGAATTTCGCGGGCTTCTTTGTCGCATTAACCTTAAATATGTTATTTTACAAAAAATTAGTCGTAAGAAAATTATTTATCTAAAATTCAAATTTTTATTTCTTTTTACTTAGACACATAGGTGTACTTACCAATATTATAGGTAACTAATAACTACCTACGGTCTACTGTGTGATTATGCAAATTCCCTGTTTGTATTTTAATAAGTACCTACTTAAATGGAAAACTGATCTGTGATTTTAAATAATAATGACTACGCAAGGTATAAATATATAAATATAATATGATCTGTCATTTAATGCCATAATTACTTTAAGAATCAATATTTACTTAATAATAATCATTTCCACATCAACAAGCTCTTTCATTTATTTATAACTCCCAAAAAAAGCCCATTTAAAACATTTGAACGCGACTGTACGAACAACGCTTAGATGTAATACGTCCAACAGAGAAGGTCATCCATTTGTATGTATCCGCCGCTTTTTTTATTCATTCAAATTTGGTCGGATAGCCAGTCGTTGTTTACATGTTTTGTTTTTTGTTAATATTTACAGAATGCGAAATATTCCAAGCTGAAAATTTTCGCTATGTATTTTTGACTAAAGGCACTTATTGTTGGTGTACACCTACACATCTTGGGTTAAGCCGGTTTCTTTTATTTTGGCGTCAAAGATATTACGCTGTTGTTTTGACTTTTAGCAATATTATTCAATAACGCTAGCATGTGCACTTTTGAAACTTTTTATGGTTATTTTAAGCATCAAGAAGGACCGAATACAGTTTTCAGCGAGCTTATACGTAATCTCATTTAGGCGCTACGATATTTTTTCGGGTTTTCATAAACGCCCGATTACTTGAAAACTATAAATATTACCCTAAATCTAATTCTGTCACAAATTGGCACAAATTAAGAGCTACTCGTGTATGTTTGTTCTACAGGCGCACATCCAATGGTTTCCGAGATACACGATTCTTCGAAACGTTACCCCAGCAGGAAATGCAATATCTCGAAGACCTGAAGACGCACTAATTATATATTCGGCGCACATTCATAGACGAGCATAAGCTACATGCCCACGTACAACGTTTCTCTCTCCGATCATTCGTTTAGAATTTTCCTGCTGGAACAACGTTACCCTGGCAGGAATCGTTTTTTCCGTTTTTTCACAAAACGACAAGACGCACAAATTTTTTATGTTGCGCACATTTACAGCAGATTAGGCATTAATTATTCGTTCCACTCATGTCACTCTAGGAGCAACTTTCCTGCTGGAGTAACGTACACGACACGGGTGTGTAACGTTGTACGTGGGCATGTAGCTTATGCTCGTCTATGAATGTGCGCCGAATATATAATTAGTGCGTCTTCAGGTCTTCGAGATATTGCATTTCCTGCTGGGGTAACGTTTCGAAGAATCGTGTATCTCGGAAACCATTGGATGTGCGCCTGTAGAACAAACATACACGAGTAGGTCTTAATTTGTGCCAATTTGTGACAGAATTAGATTTAGGGTAATATTTATAGTTTTCAAGTAATCGGGCGTTTATGAAAACCCGAAAAAATATCGTAGCGCCTAAATGAGATTACGTATAAGCTCGCTGAAAACTGTATTCGGTCCTTCTCGACGCTTATAATAACCATAAAAAGTTTCAAAAGTGCACATGCAAGCGTTATTGAATAATATTGCTAAAAGTCAAAACAACAGTGTAATAACTTTGACGCCAAAATAAAAGAAACCGGCTTAACCCAAGATGTGTAAGTGTACACCAACAATAAGTGCCTTTAGTCAAAAATATATAGCGAAAATTTTCAGCTTGGAATGTTTCGCATTCTGTAAATATAAACAAAAAACAAAACATGTACACAACGACTGGCTAACCGACCAAATTCGAATGAATACAAAAAAGCGGTGGTTTGGTACAATGGATGACCTTCTTAACTTTACTCACCAATCGGTTGAAACGTGTAGTGCCTGAGTACACTGAAGTAGAAAAGAAGTAATAAAATAAACTTGTGATTAGATTATATTCTACTAGCTGTTTCCGTGACTTTGTACATAAACAAGTACATTGTCAAAAGTACCTAGTTTAAGTGCTATTCCAACATTTAAACTAAGTATCTTTTTAATTCCAAATTTCATTAAAATACATACAGTATTTTGTGTAAACGGAGGACAGAGGTCTGTACCTCTAGACGTTGGCATTTATAATATTCGTAGAAAAAGGTATCAAGGTATAAAGACCAAACATTGGATTAGCGATAATTTTTTTTTATAAAGAAAATATATGTAGTTCAAGAAATGAGTGACGAATGCAGTTTATAAATAAAAGCTATAATGTTTATTATAATGACACAGTATCTACATGCATTGCTTCATGCATAAGCCTTCAAGTTTTTCATCATTAATATAGAAGATTCCCTTTTTCGGGTCGCCCGAGCAACCTCTGCTGGCCCCCCCGCCCCGTTCGCTGACGTCGCGTCGCAAGAAGTTGTTTTGACTTGCAAGACAGAGACAGCTTTCACGCGTACGTATTAGTGGGACAGAGACAGATACATAAACGTTTCTCTATCTTCAATCATGCGAAATGTTTTTTACTAGGATGTTCGTTTGTGTTTTTACCTAATTAGTTGCAGTTATGATGCCACGCAGTTGCACTGTTATTTTTTGTTCACCTACTGTTTGTTTTATGTGTTTTTGAAGTTGGTTGAAAGTGGCGTAATAATAAATTAAGCATATTCGGTAATTTGATAAAGGGTTACAACTAAACAATGATGGCATGATCTGCGATGGTAAGTACTTTATGGCATTGTTTTGACTTAATTAAAAGTTACCGTAAAACCGTATAACCCATATTTCTTGCGATTTAAACATAATACCTATTAGTTTGATTGTGTTTTTGTGCTACACGATTGTTAAATGTATTATTCTTTAAATTAGATTTGATATATTAAATGTATGTTTCGTGCTTAAAGTGAATCCTTCAAGGTAGCCCGCAAAATTCGTTTTTTTTACGTTTCATGCAATTTGCCGATCATTGTCGGATTGTATGTAAATAAAATAAGTTTCGCGACCGTAACAAATGTGTCTTTTTTTTGTGTGTTTTAATAAATTTAATAACGATTAAAATCAATGCCTTGTTCATCACTTAGTCACTCAAGGAAGTTATATATTATGAACTGAGAGGGTTTTATTGGTGATTTTAATCATTATGACCCAGGTAAAGTCACCATTTGTTACAGTCGCAAATCTTATTTTATCTATACTAATATTATAAAGCTGAAGAGTTTGTTTGTTTGTTTGTTTGTTTGAACGGGGTAAACTCAGGGACTACTGGTTGGAATTGAAAAATTCTTTTAGTGTTGGATAGTCCATTTATCGAGGAAGCCTTTAGGCTATAACATCACGCCACAATCAATAGGAGCGGAGCATAAATGATAAATGTTGCAAAAACGGGAAAATATATTCCATTTTGAGAGCTTCCGTTGCGTGCGCTGCGAAAACGGTTTAAGTTACGTAAATATCATGTATGATGAAATTGTTCCTCTTTAAAAGTTCTAAAAAAAAGTCCGCGACAGCATATGTTTATCTTTTACGATTGACTCACTGTAACCATTTTTTATATTAAAATGTTAGGTTAAAAATAATTATATTTTGCGAAGCTTATTTAACCCATATGGTATTAATCTATATCTAAATAAATGTGTTTGCTAGCACGGAAATTTAATATAGAATATTTGTGCCGTTTACTCTATACAGTTTAAACAAATATCTTAGAAGATATCGCAATGTATAAATATACGGGCGACAAAATAATTAGCGCGTGGCAGTCATTCGGTCCGGTGCGGTAGGTACGTGGGGATTCTGGCCTCTGGGGGCTCCGGAGAAATTCAAATTCAAAATATTTACTGCACCATAATGTTTATAAGTACAAGGTGTTACTACTGTATATTAAACAGTAAGATATACCTATAGTAATTGTTACTTTAATAATATAATCGAAGTCAATCTAAACTAATAGGTATTTTATAGAGGAAAGGTAAGATTTTTTGTTTGTTACGAGTACGATATAGCTCAATTTAATAAGTTGGATAGGCGATTTATCTAGAAAGGTTATAAGCTATATTATGTGTTGCAGACGAAGTTGCGTGGGTCAGCTAGTTTAACATACATGTACTGACACTGATCAGCAAATTGCAAAAAACGTAAAAAAAAAAATCGAATTACGCGGGCTACCCTGAAGGATTCAACTTAAACCATCAATTTAGATAGCGGGCTAAATGTTCTAATAGGACTTTTTAGAAGTTAGTCTATTTTGCTGAAACTTTCTTATTTTCCACCGTAATATAATAAGATTTAGTGCCCATTCTAGAAAATAACCAATTTATTAAAGGACCTTCATACGGAACGTTTAAATGTGCATATTACCTGCCACATTTAAGTGGGCAAGAGGCACAGTTTTTTTTTGTAGTTTTTCATACAAATAAACTGTAACAAAGAGGTGTCACTTTTAACTGAATTCTAAAATAGAGGTGGTTATGTATTCCACTAGCAACGTTCTTTTTTATTTTAAAATACACATGAGTAAGGTGTACGCACGCAGGTAATACAGTCTATGATCATGTAGGACGCTAAAGAGCAGAGCGCGAAGGGTTAAAGATTAATCTAAAAACATTTGAAATATATGAAATTATCAGTATTTTAAAACAAACAATCCTATATTATTTAGATTAAGGTGGAAGTTACCTTTTATAGAGTTACCTTAATATCCAGTCTTAATAGGTACCTACTTAGACCTATACCTGAAATCATTTATGTATGCTCTGGATCCTAATTTTCTTTTTTGTTGTGTTTTTGTTGTCATCCTTGTAGATAATATTTATTAAAAATTAACAATGGTTTAAAATAAGAAAAGCGCTATTATTTTTCAGCGCTTAAAATAAAAATCTGAAGATAACAAAATCTTATAATGATTTTCGCTATTTTTCAGAGTAATCCCGTCAACCACTGTTGGGTTTAGACTTCCTCTCAAGCACACCAACACCACGGCCCTTCTCTACCCTCACCCTTTATGATCCAACCTTCTTCACAATGTCGGCCGACCAACGGGCTGGTGGTCTGCCTCAAGAAAGTTACGCTCGAAAAATGCAAGCCGCTCAAGAGATAAGATATTCTTTTTATGAATATACATTCATTTAGTCAACCGGATGGTAATTACAACAACATATAACCGACAGAACTAGCAAAATCTGGCAACTTCTAGTATAATTCAATGCGTAGGTATTAAGAATAATTTTGCTATACAATGGCAGGCCGAAAAGCAACGATCCCAAAAGAAAATTTAAAAGCTGTAATTTGTAAATATAAAGACAAATTTCAAGCAGCACTTCCTTCAATAAACAATAATGTTTATATTTACTTACAGCAGGAATTGCGTGAAAAATTTAATCAAAACATTACCCTAAAAGCTTTACAAATATGTATATAAAGAAATAAAACATATTTTTTTGATTGCGATGATAGTTTAATAAACCCATGTGAAGAAAAAGAAGAAAGTAAACCGTATATTGTCACATTTCAGATGAGCCTTGCAGAATACTCAAACATATTATCACAAAACTCAATTTATCGTCTCCTACCAAAAAAATGGACAAACGAACTACAAGACCAAATTTTTTTTAAAACTGATATAGAGTGTACATTTGCTTTTAATTATAGTTATGTACCTGCTGCTCTTAACTTTAATGACATCAAAATTTGATGTCATTAAATCGCGTCACATTGTGTACACCTGCCAGTACATTTAATGTACTGGCAGGTGTACACAATGTGACGCGATACTGTCATTAAATATCTCCCCTCAATCTAAAAATTGTGTAAAGGTTACTTGTGAATTAAATAACTACAGCAAAAATGTTCCTTATGACCCACTTATCAAAAACAGGCTCACTTCTGACAGAGTAAATAGAATTAAAGAAAAGTTAAAATACGAAAAAGCGTTAAAAGTTCAACACAGCATGGCAGATGAGGTAATGACAATAGATAACCTAAAACAGCCAACAACTTTCCCTAAATTACCCAATTTAAGAAAAATGCGTCATGAAGTAAGAAGTGCTCTGCAATTTGACAAAAATACAATATTATCTTTGTATGCTATGGCACACTGCATTCCTTACGATAATTTTATCCGTAAAATCAGTCTTGTTCCCTTTTTCACATATTTTTGGACAAATGAACAAAACGAATATTACAATAAAACTTTGAAGAATAGGCAAAAAATACTTTCCATTGATGCTACTGGTTCCTTATTTCAGCCTATTGAGCCACCACCATCTAATGATATACTAAAACATCGCACTCCCAAACATTTATTTTTATATGCAGTGATTGCCTACACTCAGGATGCCAGTGTACCAATGTGCTACATGGCTTCCGAATCCCATACAATGGAGACAATAGCCACATGGTTAAATACGTGGCATTGCGGAAAAGTTTTGCCTAATGAGATAGTAAGTGATGATAGTTCTGCCCTCCTAGGAGCAATAACTAAAGTGTTTTTAAAAACAGATTTCAATACCTATTTAAAACAGTGCTTTGATGTGCTTGAAGGGAATACCGAAGCAATACCTCTCTGTTATGTTCGCATGGACAAATCTCATTTCATAAAAAATCTGTATAAGCAAACCTGCTTTGATAAAGTATCGGAAAAAGTTAAGTTCTTTTACATTAGCTGCATAAAATATATTCAGCAGCTCGTTTCATATGAAGAACTTAAAACTGTCTTAAGTGACATAATCACTTTATCACTCCATGAGTTCAGGAGTGCGAACCTGAATGATTCGCAGTCCAAATGTACTAAAGCTCTTGAAAACTTAAAGCTCCAAATTATAAATCACACGAATGAGGAAAACTTTAATGATGTTCTTACTGAAAATGATAAACAAACCGAAATAACCGAAAATGACAAAAATGTTCCTATACCTTTAATAAACTTTTATGATAATTTATTGCAAACTGAAAAATTGTACTTGCAATTAGTCGAACCAACATTTAATCAAACTGAATACTTCTTACCGGAATTGAACAGTACGTTAAAACGACTTTTAAAAAAAATTCCACTATGGGGTTGCGTAATGAATAAATATTTCAAAAATGCCAAAGACTATGCATCAAGTTCAAACGTAGAAAACCATTTCAAAGATATAAAAACCATATATTTTGACACAAAAAACCAACGGGTGCGATTAGACGAGTTTTTAGTACAGCACCATGGTTTTATAAATGGAGCTGTAAAACTTAGTTCCAGTGAAGTTTTGCACAGGATAGACTCAAACAAACGAGCTCAACAAACTTTGCAAACAAAGCGAACAGAAACTAAACGAGCAAAACTTAACCTTTTGAAGTGCGATAATATCGATTTTGAGGCACAATCAGTTTTTCAAGATGACCCTATAAAAATTGAGAATTGGAGAGGACTAGCGGTACCAACACCCAGAAGTTTAAAACCCAAACCAATTTATATTTTACAAAACGGCAACGTGGCAAATTCAAAAACCACTGAAAACAGGACTATCATTACAAACACATGTGCTTTTGATTCCGTTTCACAGACATTTGCGATAGCCTACAAAGATAGGCAAATATTTAAAGACTTAGTAGATGCACAGATTAATAAAGGCGAATTTGATGATTTCATGTCATTCATTACAGAATTATCGAATGCCAAAAATTGTAATAAAAAATTATATGACCTGAGAGCAAAATTGCTCCTTCAACTTTTTAAATCCTCACACACCCAAACCGTAGTTGACTGCTCATGTAATACGACCAAAATATTAGAAGAAATATGTACAAGTAGCTTATTCGTTTCTGCTATAAGACAAAGACTTTGCTCAAATAGTATGTGCCCCAGTCATGCAGATGAAAACAAATTGTACAACTGCAAGTATTTGCCGCTGAACTTGAATAATAATAAATACTAAAGGTATCAACCACCTACAAGACGCTTGCGAATCATGTTTGAGTAGAGAAATTACTCCTGAGTGTTATATTTGTCGCGCTGGAACTGTGTCATTCATACGATGTTAACAACATAATCATTTTTGAACTTCATGACGTGTACGCCATGTTGGATAATCTGCCTCATAGCATTGAAATAAATAATAAGGAGTACACAATTCTGTCTGTAATAGAATATGAACCCGGTTTAAAACCCACAAGTATAGGACATTACAGGGCTCACTGCTACAGAAAAAATAGTAATTTATTTGAATGTTATGATGACTTATACAGCAAAATCCAAAGACGTGGGAAACATAATATTATGCCACATATAATAGTCTACTTGATAAATTAGACAAAACTCGACATTCGAATTTTGTCTAATTTATCAAGTAGCTTACCAGTAGCAAAGAAATTTTGGTACAGTTTTTAAAGTTGGATTTAGTGTATGTATACCTATAGTCAACCGCACAAAGATATGCAAAAAAGTATTACCATATATTTACCATTGTATGTCATATTACGAGTGTGGGATATATACCTAACCTACGTACATTATATTAAAGCTGGTTATATCGTGTCACACAATTTTGATTTGGTGGCGTTGTAGATACATATTGTGTTTCATGGTATGGCATCGCATTTCACATTCAGAGGATTAAGTTGTTAGAAAATTATTTAACTGTGATTTAAATTTTTATTTCTTTTTACACAATAACAAGGTTTAATTAGTCGCAAGAAAATATTTATCTTTGATTTAAATTTTTATTTCTTTTTACTCAATAACATAGGTTTAATTAGTCGTAAGAAAATTATTTATCTGTGATTTAAATTTTTATTTCTTTTTATATACATAGGTTTAATAATTAGTCAAGCAAATTGTTTATCTGTGATTATTTTTTTTAATTTTTTTTACACAACAACATACTATTGGTTTAATTTTCAATATTATACTAATAACTACTCTGTGATTTTCTGTGATTATGCGAATTTACCATTTGTATTTTAATACAAGTAAATGTAAGACTGATCTGTGATGTGGTGACGTTTTAGATTTTGAAGTGTCATTCCGCAGTGAGATAATAATGTTGTTAGTTATATGGATTCAGGTGAATGCGACAACGTACCCCGCGAAATTCGAATTTTCTTACATTTTTTGCAATTTGCCGGTCAGTGTCAGGTCGTATGTTAAATAAAATAGGATTCGCGACCGTAACAAATTTGACTTTACTGATTAATAATGATTAAAATCACCAATACATACCTCAGTTCATATAAGTCTCTTGAGTGACTATTTCATGAAAAAGGCATTCGCGAAATCGAATTTCGCGGGCTTCTTTGTCGCATTAACCTTAAATATGTTATTTTACAAAAAATTAGTCGTAAGAAAATTATTTATCTAAAATTCAAATTTTTATTTCTTTTTACTTAGACACATAGGTGTACTTACCAATATTATAGGTAACTAATAACTACCTACGGTCTACTGTGTGATTATGCAAATTCCCTGTTTGTATTTTAATAAGTACCTACTTAAATGGAAAACTGATCTGTGATTTTAAATAATAATGACTACGCAAGGTATAAATATATAAATATAATATGATCTGTCATTTAATGCCATAATTACTTTAAGAATCAATATTTACTTAATAATAATCATTTCCACATCAACAAGCTCTTTCATTTATTTATAACTCCCAAAAAAAGCCCATTTAAAACATTTGAACGCGACTGTACGAACAACGCTTAGATGTAATACGTCCAACAGAGAAGGTCATCCATTTGTATGTATCCGCCGCTTTTTTTATTCATTCAAATTTGGTCGGATAGCCAGTCGTTGTTTACATGTTTTGTTTTTTGTTAATATTTACAGAATGCGAAATATTCCAAGCTGAAAATTTTCGCTATGTATTTTTGACTAAAGGCACTTATTGTTGGTGTACACCTACACATCTTGGGTTAAGCCGGTTTCTTTTATTTTGGCGTCAAAGATATTACGCTGTTGTTTTGACTTTTAGCAATATTATTCAATAACGCTAGCATGTGCACTTTTGAAACTTTTTATGGTTATTTTAAGCATCAAGAAGGACCGAATACAGTTTTCAGCGAGCTTATACGTAATCTCATTTAGGCGCTACGATATTTTTTCGGGTTTTCATAAACGCCCGATTACTTGAAAACTATAAATATTACCCTAAATCTAATTCTGTCACAAATTGGCACAAATTAAGAGCTACTCGTGTATGTTTGTTCTACAGGCGCACATCCAATGGTTTCCGAGATACACGATTCTTCGAAACGTTACCCCAGCAGGAAATGCAATATCTCGAAGACCTGAAGACGCACTAATTATATATTCGGCGCACATTCATAGACGAGCATAAGCTACATGCCCACGTACAACGTTTCTCTCTCCGATCATTCGTTTAGAATTTTCCTGCTGGAACAACGTTACCCTGGCAGGAATCGTTTTTTCCGTTTTTTCACAAAACGACAAGACGCACAAATTTTTTATGTTGCGCACATTTACAGCAGATTAGGCATTAATTATTCGTTCCACTCATGTCACTCTAGGAGCAACTTTCCTGCTGGAGTAACGTACACGACACGGGACACGGATCGGTTGAGCCGATCAGAAAACCGGTGCTTTATGTCGGTCCATGCAATGAAAGACTTCGTTTCAGTGCCGACTCAACACCATGTCGGACTATTCGCATTGACTCCATCGAAAGGCTCTTTCTGACCAGTTCAAACCGATGCATGCTGTGTGGTCTCTTTGAAATGGCAGGCCTGTAAATAAAACTAAATTGCTTTAAATTTAAACACGAAATCCATATAATAACCTGTTTTATGTTCAGCTGTAGGTACATTTGCCAGCAGATATGTCAATGTGTTTTCATGTATTTCAACAAAGAACAAAAGTATTTCGTTTCATTAAATCTGAAATAAAAAAAGGCGAAATGCATTAAGTTTTTCGAGGTGACTTCCATGAGCTGAGGGCGTGGGAATCTCTCCTGGATTTTGATGTTTTAATAATGTGCTATCAGAGAGATGAACATTTGTCGAAAAGAGGTTTGAATTTTTAAGAAACCTGGCCAGCCTAACTGTCCGCCATTATATTTTATTTTCAAAATAAATCATTAACCCATTATTTAGATCTTGCATTATATAAAACAAGATCTTTTAAGATAAATCCGACAAGGTAGCCCGCGAATTCCGATTTTTAGTGACTATTTGATAAAAAAGGCATTCAAGGAAGTATATGAACTGAGCGGGTTGTATTGGTGACTTTAATCATTATTACTCTGTAAATTCACATTTGTTACGGTCGCGAATCCTATTTTATTTAACATACAACCTGACACTGAAAAAAAAACGTAAGAAATTTCGCGGAGGGTCTCGTTTCTAAAATATTAGCTATCAAAGTTGTACTATGTAATTGCTTATTAATAACTAGGAAAATTGACGCTTCATAAAAATGGCGGACGAGTAGATAGGCCAAAATATTAAAACCCCTTTCAACTTTTACTACTACGTACGATTCACGTACGAGTGCCCGAATATCCAATTTCATTTGCCGGCAAAATAAGATAACAAATTTTTGCATATTTGACAGGAAGTATAGTATTTTCTGGCTTAAAAGTCTTAAAATTTTTAGACAATAACAACATGGTTCAATTCAAAATAATTTGTGAATACAACGCTTAAGTTTAATTTATTCTAGTATAAAAATAACATAATTTTCATTTCAAAATTTAGTTGTGAAATGCAATTTTTTTTTACTCCGCATTCCTAGGAAGGAACTTTGAATCAAAAAACATTATGTTGTCAATCGACCCTAGGAACTGGCGAGTTATCGGTACTCTGCCTAACCCCTGGCGGATCACAGATGTGACGTCGCCCCAAAATGTTTCAAAGGGGTCACGTTGCCGATTCAATCCATTACAATCAGTTGACAACAAGCTCTTATACCATTGGACAACAGCCTTCGTCGATCTATCGCCGAAAATCATCTCGGCGACTTTCATAGCCATCGATTCTTCAATTTATCATTGTGACACCAGTACTGTCAACCAATCACACTACGTCTTCACCGTCCAATGGTAAACGCACAACTAAATCGCGCCTCTCCCTCGACCGCGGCCTCTAAAGCCCCCTCTGCCTCTAGGGCGCGCCCCCTTGCTGGTATTAGGAGGGCTCTTAGGCCGCAGCGCCTCTATCCTCTCGGTGCAGCCAGTACTCTCTCGACCTTCAGTGAAGTTGGTCGCGTACAGTTCCGCGTTGAAGTTTGAGTTAGTGAGCTCATGGCCGATGGTCACCCAGCCAGGTCGGATTGTGGAGTCGCGCCCGAAAAGGTGGACTCTGGAAAGAAATGAACAGAATAGTTTATAGTCGCTACAGAAAACAGAATTTTAGGAATAATTCACGAGTTTTTCCAACGATGATTCGAGACTTTAAAATTGTACAATCACGGATTATCATCATCATTTCAGTCAAAAGACGTCCACTGCTGTACATAGGTCTCCCCTAAGTCCCCAAGTGTCGCCACATTGACCGGCCCCGTGCGTCTCGCATCCAGCGGAACCCCGCAACCTTCACCTGGTCATCGGTCTATCTAGTGGCAGGCCTTCCAACGAATTAAGCACGAAAATGATTCAATCAATTGCACAATTTGTAGAGGATAGAATTTAGAACAATTTTGGTCATTCAAACCACATCCACAAAAAATAAGTAATGGTTCATCATCATTATCATCAGCCGACTCTTTTCCCAAGTTTCTTGTGGTCGGCGAAAGCCCAGGCGAAAATGATTGAATACGTGTTTTTTCTTTTAGTATCACTCAATACAAAAATATTGAGATATCACATCACAAACTTTTAACGTTTCACGGAGAGCGGATAATTCTTTCGAGAAAATGATTTACTTAACATGAAAATTTTACGTATCGATTTTTTTCAAAAATGGTGTTAGTGAATGATACCTAATGCCTAGAAAAAAATTGGACGGTGACTAAAAAATGTTCTTGTATAAGTATTAGAAAACAAGTTACCTTCTTCTCCCCAAACAAAAATGCTCCATGATATGGAATATTTCGATAGGCTTCTCACTGCTCCCAAACTCAGGATCTTCAGATATGATGAGGTCGATGTCCACATTGGCATGGATGAAGTCTCCGTCCACAGACCTTCTGACAGTACCCTTGATGCCCATAAGACAGTGTTCCTTAGTCCTTTGGAACACCGCGTTATGCTCCAGGTTCTTGGAGTGTCCAGGGTTCTTGATGTTGGTTTTAATCCAGCATATGTCCTCGCAACGACGGAAGCCCCATTTTTTCAGGCATTCTCGGCCCATGTCTAAACCTGAAAGGTTGAAGTTGGTTCAGTAAAAGGCGACTCCTAAAAAAAAATCTTGCGTGATGCATTTATGATTTATGATTAGTTGTAAAGAAGTCATGCATGTTTTGTAAAAACAATGGTGAGTGATTAATTTATCAGTCTCTTGCATAATTCTCCATTAGCTGTCTTATTTCAGAAATCAGCTCCATTCTAGCCATATCACCACCTAGTTCCCCATCGCTCTTAGTTATAAAAAAAAAAACAGTTGTTTCCTACAAATACACATACAATTAAATGACGAATTATTTGGAATTACTTCATCATCATCATCATCATTTCAGCCGAAAGACGTCCACTGCTGGACATAGGCCTCCCCTAAGTGTCGCCACATTGACCGGTCCCGTGCCTTTCGCATCCAGCTGATCCCCGCAACCTTCACCAGGTCATCGGTTCAACTAGTGGGAGGCCTTCCAACGCAACGTCTTCCGGTTCGCGGTCGCCACTCCAGAACTTTCCGGCCCCATCGGCCATCCGTTCTGGAATTACTTACTATTATTTATTTAAAACGAAACATTTGTGTGCATTTTGGCATAACATAGCGCTCTGCTTGTGTCTGTATTTCTTGTGTCCCTCATTCATAACTGCAATAGGTACCTACAGGTAAAAAAACTATCTATTAAAAATAACTATGGGTTCATAACCCGTTTTGCTTGAGTGTCCTTTCCACATAAGCTCAAAAGTTTCCTAGATAAAGAATACATAAATTAAATCTAGTAGTGATTAAATGCCTTACCTTCAGAACTACCACACCACAAGAATATAAAGGAGCGAGCCTGAGCGATCTGCTGCAGATCTAGCGCCAGTACATCTTGCCAGCGCCAGCCTGACCCTAGGGGTGGCTCCACCAAGATCACGTCGAATTTGTTGCCCATCAGCTTCAGGTCAAATGTCTGAAAACAAGAGTCAAGTCAATGCCAGAATGTTGTTTAAAAATCTTCCTCCTATATAATAAACTAGCGGACGTCACGCGGTTTCACCCGCGTAGTTCCCGTTCCCGTGGGAATACAGGGATAAAAAGTAGCCTATGTCACCCACGGATAGTGTAGCTTCCCAACTGTGAAAGAATTTTTGAAATCGGTCCATCAGTTTCGGAGCCTATTCGTTACAAACAAACAAATCTTTCCTCTTTATAATATTAGTGTAGATAGATAGACTAGCGGACCTGGCAGACGTCGTCCTGCCCGGACAGCAGCGCCACCTACTGGGGTCAATTGTGTTTTCAAACCATCCAAGAACCCACTGAAATATCCCCAGAAAGTTTCATCCAAATCGGTCCAGGCGTTTAGGAGGAGTTCAGTGACATACATACGTACAGTAGAATTATATATAAAGAAGATGAAAGAGCATAAAAAATACATCATTTTATTGTATGGCAGTAAATGTGTGAATAATTGGGGGAAGTTAAGACAAGACTATGCCAATACAGTCCATGTTGTAGTAACATTGATACAAATCAATTGTATTGACATAGTCTTGTCTTGATTTGGTTTCAGAGCCCTAATTTACCTTTAGATCACATTTCAAATACATAGGCGGAGTTGCCGTCTCTGCAATCAGATCATCCTTCAGTTTGATAAGCTCCCTCAACTTGGGGTACTCTTCAAACCGGTCAGCGAGGCCGACATCACGGATGAAGTTCTGTGGTCTCTGGCCAGTGTCCACAAAGTGCTGGCAGTAGTCATTGTGTGGGTTCGAAGATTGTGTACCCTGGTTAACGAAAATTGATTGTCAATAAGATGAATTTGTTTTTTTTTGTTTCTGTAAATATGGCAAGAAAGAAGGTGTCTGATGAGATGATGACTAATAGAGAAGTATGGACGAAGAAAACATACTGCACCAACCCCAAATGATTTGGGACAAGGGCAAGAGAATGTATGAATTTTGTTGATTTTATAATTAAATTTTTACATTATGTGAGCTGTATGATGAGGAGCTCGTGGCTTAATAAGAACTGCCACTCGGGTCGATCTTTAGGTAAAGCTGTGCTTGCCTAGGTCGGTCTGTGGATGGGTGACCGCCTGACATACCGAGTTTCCTCTGTGCCTCGGAAAGCACGTTAAGCTGTTGGTCCCGGCTGCCATATATAGATCTTTGGCAGTCGTTACAGGTAGTCAGTGACCTGAAATTCTAACATCCAGTCTTACCAAAGAGTATCATATTACCTAGTATTAACTGGGTTGTGGAGGTCAGATAGGCAGTCGCTCCATGTAAAATACTGGTACTCAGCTGCATCCGGTTAGACTGGAAGTCGACCCCAACATAGTTGGGAAAAGGCTAGGCAGACTAGGGATGATTATGTGAGCTTTATGATAGAATAGATGCGAGAAAAGCATTTGCTATCATCAAGAACTTTAAATTAACAGCCCATAAGATGGCTTTATGACCTATCGTGGGTTTAAATATCAGTCACCACTGGCAACTTTCTAAGTTAGTGGCTTTTGCAATAAATAAAATAGCATTGCCTTAGTGTTCCTACAACTAATAACTAAAATGTTTACGTAGCATTAAGCATATAAATAATAAATCAACACAACATACTTTCAAGAAAGTTGAGGAATCCTTGTAAACCAGTTCATCAGGCTGATCTTTAGTTGTTGGCTTGTCACTTCCTTCATGGTCTACACCAGGAACCGCCTGCTTCTTCGCCGGCACGTCCAATGTAGCCCCCAGAGCATGCCTCAGCTCACTCACACTTGATACGCCAAGCTAAAATTAAAACAACACATCTATCATGAGTCTAAATGACTTAGTATAGATTGTAGGTTATGTCACAAACAATTTCCAAGTTACTAACAGTTTGCGCCAACAACTTCTTCCTTTTTTGGGATCGTTCTCTCAATTCTTTTAATTTTTCACTCATTATCGCTTTTTTACCAATATCTTTTTTAAATTTTGAAATGCAAGCTACCGAAATTATAAACAACTCGGCAGTGACAAAAAAGTGATCGTGCAGAACCTAACAATAAAAATATACGGAAACATTTAAATAATATTTAAATATAAGTAAATGGACTGTTTTGTAAATGATAATTATTCTAATTGAGAATGATGAAACAAAATAATGCTAAATTGATATTGAAACCCAAGAATTTTATTTCTGAACGAAAAATAATAAACTTCACTAATGTGATCCGGTATTTCGCTGCCACTTATATATCTTCGGTAGTATAGTGGTAAGTATCCCCGCCTGTCACGCGGGAGACCGGGGTTCGATTCCCCGCCGGAGAGAATCTTTTTGACGTTCGAAAAGTGCTGATTATCAGCCTAGTTTGAATAAATGAGTTTTGATTTGATTTGATTTGATTTGATTTTGTATTTTGAAATAGTAACGCCTGTTGTCTTGTATAATCATAAAATAGATGGATTTCAGTAAGTGGACCGTGAAATGCTAGTGTTATTTTGGTTGGGCAACTTAGTTTTAGGATTTTGAAACAATGATAGTGAGCAGTGACTGTGGGGTTATTCTAGCAGCATAAGACGAGATAGTTTGGATGAATATTGATTAGTAATTGATTGTAAAAAGGCACTAAACGACGCTGAAAGTCTGTTGTTATCCCCGTCATTGCGATCTGTTTTTGTTCTGGATTATATTTGCGAACCAAGTCGCTTGTGGCATTCGGGTCGATCTTTAGGTTAAGCCGCGCTTGCCTAGGTTAGTCTGTGGATGGGTGACCACCCGTGTTTCCTCCGTACCCGAAAGCACGTTAAGCTGTTGGTCCCGGCTGCCTTTTATAGATCTTTGGCAGTCCTTACAGCTGGTAGTTTAGTCAGCGATCTGAAAGTCTGACAACCAGTCTTACTAAAGGGTATCGTATTACCCAGTATTAACTGGGTTGTGGAAACAGTATTTTTTTGTGTTCCCAGCTAGATCGTAGATATACTACAAGATTGTAATTTAGATGTGTACCTTAGATTAGAGGTAAGTTTTTTTAGCTTGGATAGGCTTGCGTTTAGGCGAAACTCGCCGGATGTGAAGTCGCGGCCTAAGGCCTTTGCCGCTCACGGTTGTTTCGGGAGGTACCTGCACCGAATCAGGCGGGAGGAAACGCCCGGTTGTCACCATTGTGAGGATCGGCCGGAGGACACGGTGGAGCACACCGTGGAGGTGTGTCCCGCTTGGGCAGAGCCCCGCCGTGTTCTCGTAGCGCGGCGATCGGCGGCGGCGACCTCTCGTGTCCGGCCCTGGTGCAAGCCATGGTCCGGGGCGAGGAGGAATGGGACGCCGTCGCCTCCTTCTGCGAAGCAGTGATGCTAGCGAAGGAGGTGGCGGAACGTGAGAGGGAGAGAACCTCTCGTCCCAGCCGCCGCGGGAGGCGATCCGGGCGTCGGGGGCCACGTGATGGCTTCCGGCCACCGTAGACGCGGGCCTGTGGACGGTGAGTGATGGGTAAGCTCGCCGTCCGTCCGTCTAATGACGACGACAGGCCGTGTCGACGGCGCGTTCGTGTTCCACGCGCGCCTCAAAGAGATGTCAGCAACATGGAAGGGGCCCGCAAGGGCCGACGCCTGTCGAGGCTGCGGGTTGTCCGCAAGGGATACCGAGGCCTCGACATGAAGGGCGAAGAAGGAACATGGGTGGTTTTTAGTCAGTAGAAGTCTGACACTCCCTTTCGCTCTGCCCAAGAGCGGGAGGGGTTATTTGATGATTTCCCACCCCCCCAAAAAAAAAAAAAAAAAGGCCTTTGCCGCTTCCAGTTTAATAGAGGGTTTGAGAAGAGAAAGAGAAAAGAAGTTAAAGGATTTCTACAATCTTCATTTATTTATTTTATTTTAAAGAAAGCTTACAGACTAATAACAGTTATAAATATCATGTATAAGTAGGGACATTTGCTAATTACAAGCTTCAACATGTATAAAAAAAAAAAAAATCGGGGCTTCGTGTACCTACAGTACCTACTTGCTTAGTTAGGTACCTATACATATAATACTATGATCTATTTTCACTTTTCCTATAACAACTACTCTACTTTTTGTTTTTACCCATATTTCGAACATTTTTGTCGTAGTTAAAATATATTACTTAACTTGAATTCGCCATGGATGACTTAAAAAAATAAACTTCAAAATAAATAATCACAATAAAAAGTATCTTATTTGAGTTTTACGTAGTAAAGTCAGTGGACAGAATTATCTGACCCCTCTTCTCACACCACGTCATTCCATCTTCATCTTTATACGAGGGGTCAGTTAATGCTGGGCACTGACTGTACATAACTGGTCCATACTATATATAGCACACTACATAACACTTAGTTCCTAACAATACAACATAATTTCCGAGATAATACCAACCATTTAACACTAATAATAACAGTCAGATACAGGTACTCCAAAATTATTAACAAGCAGTGTCATTTATTGATCACACTTAACAATAACAAATATTATTATTAGGGTCATTATAAAATAAATAAGACAAAGTACCTAGTAAAAACAAATGACCAACATCTAATAGAAAATTATCATAGGGGTGCTCCTATCTACTCTACTCTGCGTTAAACAAGTACATATGGCGTCACATCAAGCTATACATATCCAGTGTAACCTGACCTCGCTTTGTATGGACTTCCCATACAATGAGAGATCAACGTAAACTGTATTAAAAAAAAAACCTAAGCTAAGTTTTACAGAACAGGTACCAATATAAATGGCTCATTACTACCAAGTATCTTTTCGAAATCGATAGGTATACCCCTATGATGATTGACAGATGGGCCCTTGTCATAATTGACAGCTGTACTCTTGTCATAATTAACAGCGGTACTCCTGTCATAATTGACAACTGCGCTCCTGTCATAATTGACAGGTCTACTCTGAACTTCTGTGCTGTTGGAGCACCCCTCCTTGATGACGCAGTGCCCATTGTTGTCCCGTAGCAGCCCTATCCTGCAAAAGCAACCGAGCACACAGTAGCGAGGTCGCCGACAGACGCCATCACAGCGAAGTTCGCAGCCGTAGAGGCACACGTACTCCTCGTTGGAGCTGTTGCATTTTTCTGAAAAATAAATGTGAAAAGAAAAAGATAATAATGTCCATACTTACATAAAAGCGTTTGGAGAGTTAAAACAAAAAAAACCCAAAAAACAATTAACTATAACTCTATCTGATCTATCAGGCAGAAGATGCTTCATAATAAAAAAAAGAAGAAAGAGCTCAAAATTCCGCCATCGCGATGGTGAAACATGCATTAGGTACCTACCTACAATGGTTTTCCAAAGATTGGTGCTCGCATATGGTATACTTGTAGCACAGAGTTCATAAAACCGCTTAGCAGACGGATTAGCGAAGAAAACATACATTTTGTATGATATCCTTAGAAAAGATGGGCAATTCGATGCCTTAGCTAGCCTATGAACTTGTATGAAGAGTATGAACTACAAAGTAGGGAGATCTTCTACCCACTTACATAAAATGATTAAACATGTTTTCACAAGACTTTTCTAAGCATTCTATGATGATAAAAAACGAAGGAATTCTTTCTTGCAATAAGGTGTCGACTCCTGCTCACTGAAAAAGGAAAAAAATGCTAGAAAGAAGGTGGCACGTGTTTTAATTTGAACGACGGAAAAGTACCATTCACAAGTCAGGGAGCATCCTACGCCACGTTTACCATTCAAGAGTTTACAGAATAGGAGATCTTGTCTCCTTAATGCATGCCCCGTTTTTGGGTCGAACTTTTTCAAAGCTTCTTTTCGTGTCACACATTTTTTTCTTCTTTAAAAATGTTTTGTCCCGTATTTCGAAGTACTTCAGGATTTTAAGCTCCAAGTAACACCCGACAATCTCGAACATTTAGGGGATTAAAATATTTCTGTCCTTGTTCAGAGATATTTACAGATTTCGTCAGCTACAAGTTGGTTTTTAAGAAGGTAATCCTTTTTAAATTGATAATTTTAACAAGCATGGATAAAACTGGGATATTATCAAACGTAATACTTCCAAAATCAGATCATTCACGAAGGATTGAGTTTAAAACTGAATCAATTTAAACTGGGGATCGAATGTAGTTAACTAGTAAGCTTTAATAAGGTTGCCCAAAGAGCATAAGCCATGCAATTCAAATGGCAGTCGAGTAAAAAGCAGATAATTTGGAAACAAAGCCCCAATTCTCGGATTTGGTTTTCAACAAAATAAGTGTATAAAAATTTACGAGAGCCACCGAACATGGGTTGCCTCTCAAGCCACTTATTAACAATTTTATGAGCTGACTGTCGGTAACTTTCTCGTCTCGTTTTATCCCTAAAACAATTGAGGCATAAAATGTGGGAGTTAGCATTGAATCATCGTTATTTCGCGACAGATCGCTTGATTGTGCCCTTTTCTGTATATTTTATAGCGGATGTGTTTATTTTCCTTTTCTTGGGTCTCGATTGTTTGTGGTTATCTAGGCACATATCTTTCAGAGTTTAGTGATCTTCAACGATTTCAAAACTTAAACTTTATTAACACAACACTACTGAAAATGTCACACACTCGTCGCCAAATTTTGGGCTGAGTCAATTTAAATTGTCATCGACACGCTAAGAAGAACACGCGTATTCTAATCTACCTCATCCTCATATATTATGAGAACAATACGACAGAGAAGAATCAAAATTAATTCTAATTCATTAATGCTGCAATATCGCGCTATACCAAGGTCTGTTAATCGGGTTGCCGTATCCAAAATATCCTATTGTCATCAAAATATAAAGTCGATATGGAACATCCCCATTCATAACCTCCACTGTCAGAGCTCTCCCATAGATCAGCTGTAACATTGTGTCGGCCATGTTATCATGTGGGTGCGGTATTTATGTGACAAGTGTGAACTTGGCTCTATTCTGCATAAGCGCATCTATCATGCCCTTATGCCTGGCGCTGGGCCGCTCTTGATCTTGAACTTTGGGTTTATTTATAACTTGTTTTACAATTTGTTATTTAGTTTGTGCTCTTTGATTAGAAATCCGAAATGTATGAGAATATTATTAAAGTAGAAAGTTAAAATCCCAAAGCTAAGTAGATTGTTCGAAATTAAATGTTCTGTGGGTTTCAATCATCAGTCCGCTATTATCTATTCATCAGTATCACCACGTGGTGATGAATGAAAGAATTTAAAAGCTATGGGCAATTTCAGTCCATTATTTAACGTCCAATAAAATATATCTAGACTGTTTCTGAATGAATGTGGCTGACTATTAGATAATGTTGCTGTTTTAATTGTTTTCAAGATATACTTTTGTACCTGGATAGCAATCCCTCGAATCGACACATTGTCCACTATGATGCCTCAGCAACGGAGGACGGCACAGGCATCCCCTGATGCAGACCTTGTTGGGACAATTGGGGTATGGTTCGGAACAGCTGGGCTCGCACCATCCGCACGAAAAGTATTCTTCATCAGGCCCACAGTCTTCCACTGAAGGATCGTGGTGGGAGGGTTGGGAGTCATAGATCACTACACCGAATATAGGCTGAACTTGGAGTAGAGATGACGTTTCTGGGCTATTTATATGACCTGCAAAAAGAATGAAGATTCATTGACGTATGACGCGTCGGATTCGTCAAAGATTTTTTTTCATTTATTCTTACAACTGATTGTCGGAATTGGTAATTCGAGGTCAGATAGGCAGTAGCTTCATGAACTGGTCCACAGCTGCATTTAGTTAGATTGGAAGCTGATCCCACATAGTTGGAAAACCCTTAGGCAGGTGATGACATACGGAGTCGGTTTGGTATGCTGAGGAAGTTGTGGCAAATGCTGATAAAAATATGCTATTACCTGGTTGCATTCTATCATTTTCATTTTGAGTGTTGATTGCTTTGTTCTTGACATTTTCATTTTTTTTGAAACCTGAGAAAATGAGATAAGGATTTATTGTTTGTTTGTCTAACTGCCGCACTCAGAGAGCTTTAATGATTACTTAAGCCGTCACTTAGTAAAGGTTTGACATACTTTTGTATGACAAAACTGTCAAAACCTTTACTAAGTGATGGCCTAAGTAATCATTAAAGCTCTCTGAGTGCAGCAATAAGAGACTCAAATTCTTGATAAGTAACTGAACAACAGATTTTATAATAAGGTGCAGATCAGATCCGTTTCCACCAGCGGATTTACGAGGGCAGAATTGAGGGGGCCTATGTCCAGCAGTGGACTGTTGTAGGCAGATGATGCAGACTTGGCTTGCCGGAGCTAGGAAACGAGTTTGAGGAAGCTGTGCTATATCTGATAAAATTGTTCCATTACCTTCTTGCGAAATCGTTATATTTTGCGTGTTGACTGCTTTTTTCTCGTCATATTTATTGTTCAGTCCTGAGAAAAGTAGGTATACATCATTTCATTATGCCTGATTGCCTTAATATTCTTAAATAGATACCGTTCGGGACTACTAACTACTTACTTCTTATTATGTGAACACCTGTAATGATAGTTGTAAGGGATTTTTAAATAAATTAAAAAAAATAAAAAAAAAACTTTTTGTTTGTTAATATTATCTTACACTCTATTGTTTAGAATCTGATACTTCTGAAGTTCTGACTTAACAGACAGGTGTGTTACTGGGAAGCTTGTACCGCTACTTCTTCTTCCCAGTTAAAACACTAGAAAGTGGCGAAGGGTATTTTAACCTTCTCTTGTAAACTTTGACGTTTAAAAAGTGCTGAAACTAAGTGCACTCATATGTCCATTTCATCAAGCTTCTATTAGGTAGCCTGTATTATATCATCTTACTATCATGTCGACGAACTAAAAAAAAAAATCGAAGTAGGTAATTAATAACAAGGAGATTACTAATCCGTTATGGGTTCTTTTAATTTATTATTTGCTAGAATTAACTAACTATGTACATTAATTAAAAACTAATAAATAAACTAACAATAAACTATAAAAGGGCATCAAAAAACTGCTCCTCAACGCTGTCAGCCGGTAATGTGCCCAAAAGACTGGCGGCATTCCCACGTTGTATGGCAACACTTAGCCTCTGGCCAAGATAAAAGCCAGCCCTTGGGTCACGAGAAGCGTCAACTAAGCGTTTAGAAATTTCCTTAAACAGGCTATGAGCACTCGGACCCCACGGCCCCAGAGTTTCAACCCCAAACGGCTCGAAAATATAGTTTCCACAAAGGTTACTATATTTACGCCGCTTGAGGTTCTCTGCAGCCGCAGCGGCACCACCTGCGCAGCACGATGAACTTGGAAGATGTGATGGCGCAAGAGTATCGACACATGTTGCGTCCCACACTAAAGGCCTACCCATCTTCCAAGGAAATAAAGACATGCCGTCCGGTCTCTTGCCATCGTCGCGTGCCAAGCCATTGGGTTCTAAAACAGCTGGCACGCCGACGGCGACAAGAGCACGTCGGATGATGTCGTTTAAGTTCGCGTGCCGCGCAAAACGGCCAGCACTACGGCTGCATGACAGGCCGTGGTGACCGAGGCTGTTGACAGCTTCACCACATTGACAGCGATGAGGAGAACAGCAGGCGGCACCGAGACGCAAAGAAGTAGCGAGGCGGAAGGTCGTGTCGTCGAACAAAGTGCCTATGTTCGACGACGGCAGTGTGTGAAGCCAAAGACCCGACTCCCATTCACCCACAGCCAGCAGGCGCGCACGCTCAGCAGTAGTAGCAGACGTGTTCACTAAATTGTTTTGAACTACTCTGCAAAGCGGCTCATCCCACCGTCTCTGGGAAAACGGATGGTCGGGTGCTTCAGTGTTTGGGCAAGCGAGTTTCCAAGCCTCGATAGCCTCAGAGAAGCACGGCACATCAAAATTAATCAGTGTGGAAGCCAGGATATTCCTGATTAACTTCTCAGTGCCGTGGACCGAGGATATGAAAGCCGGTAAGCTTAAACTGGAAATTTTGCGGACGCCGAGTCCTCCCATACGTATGGGAAGAGTAGCTTGTGCCCAAGCTCGGTCATCCAATGCCACATTTAAAATAGATGTTAAAGTATGTCTGATAATTTGATCCATTCTGTCCAAAAGGTGAGTGTGTCTCCACAAAGGGGAAACACGAAGGAAATATGTTAATTTAGGTCCGAAACAGCAGTAACGAATTATGGTGATGGCCGAATGCATATTAATTTGGAGTAGTCTTTCCGAAACATCACTGAAATTTTGAATTTTTTCCTCGATGAAATCGGGAAAAGAATTTTCAAAGATTGGAGACCCAAGGAAACGAAGAGAGTTTTTTCCTGTAAATTTGATGCCAGGAGCTGCTGCGTTAAATTTTGAATAAGTTAGTTGTCTGTCAGTACTGTCTGTTACAAAAATTTCGCATTTAGAAATATTGAGGTCGAGGCCAATGTGATGTAGTTCATTTTTTAAGAAATGTAGGTCTTGTAAAACAGAATCTACATCGCCTCCCAAGGTTCCGTCATCAAGATACCAAACGTTAAATTTTGAATTTAGCTGTCGAATAATTGGGTGGATAGCTAAACTAAAAATTACTGGCCCAAGGGGGTCACCTTGTTGACAGCCAACAGCAGATTCCAAAAGTTTGTCCCGATATAATAATTTAGATGGATGTCTGTAACATTGCCAAAGAAAACTATAAATTTGAGGTAATTCCTTTTTAGCTTCTGTTAACAAGGTGTCCCTGTTCACTGAATTGAAGGCGTTCTTTATATCAACCTTCAGGATGACCTCACCTTTACCAGAATTTAGGTAGGTCGACAAAGCGTGTACGGCAGCCTCGCAGCCCCCCTTAGAGCCATAACCTAGCTGCAGGGGCTGGAATTTTTTCGAAACAGCCATTAATAACTAAGTAAGGTGGTTATTATATTTTCCATATTCTGGTTTTTAACTACGCCAGTATACTGGATAGAAGAGACACTGACACGAAAACGGCAACATAGAAATGTCCCAACAATTCTATATTTTCACTAGCTGACCCATGCAACTTCGTCTGCGTCACATAATAAAGCTTATAACAAATCATGTCAACATAAACTGAGTTAAATCGTACGTAACAAACAAAAAATGTAATCTGTACTCTTTATAATATTAGTTTAGATTATATTAAAGTGAATGACTATAGGTAATAACTACTAATTACTATAGGTATCTCTTACTGTTAACCACACAGTAACACCTTGTACCTAGTAAACATTATGGTGCAGTAAATATTTTGAATTTGAATTTCTCCGGAGCCCCCGCAGGCCAGAATCCCCACTAACCTACCGCACCGGACCAAATGACTGCCGCGCGTGTAATTATTTTGTCGCGCGGATATTTTTACATTGCGATATCTTCTAAGATATTTGTTTAAACTTTATAGAGTAAAGAGCACAAATATTGTATATAAAATTTCTGTGCTAACTAACACATTTATTTAGATATAGATTAATACCATATGGGTTAAATAAGCTTCGCAAAATATCATTCTTTTTAACCTAACATTTTAATAGTAAAAAATGGTTACAGTGAGTCAACCTTAAAAGATAGACATACGCTGTCGCGGACTTTTTTTTAGAACATTTAAAGAGGAACAATTCCTTAATACATGATATTTGCGTAACTTAAACCGTTTTCGCAGCGCACGCAACGGAAGCTCTCAAAAAGGAATATCTTTTCCCGTTTTTGCAACATTTTTCATTTATGCTCCGCTCCTATTGGTCGTAGCGTGATGTTATATACCCTAAAGCCTTCCTCGATAAACGGACTATCCAACACAAAAAGAGTTTTTCTATTCCAACCAGTAGTCCCTGAGTTTACCGCGTTCAAACAAACAAACAAACAAACAAACAAACAAACTCTTCAGCTTTATAATATTAGTATAGAAGTATAGATAATGATGTACTTACTGAATACGTGGTAACAGTTTTTGCGTCAGCGTACCTTGCTCTATGCAACTTTTTAATCAGATGATTATTTTTGATGTTGATCCCATGGCGAAAGTTTGTACCACACCCTTATGTGTATATTACCACAGTTTTCTAATACACGCTCTATAGGTGCATCTTCTTCCGCTATTATCTTTATGCAAGTTTGTATCGCTATCGATAACATGTTCTTTTATATTTCTTACTACCTGTTGCCCACAACTTTCGTTCGCTTTATTGCTTTTTTAAAATAAAACTAGCCTAAGTTACTCCTCACAACACATGCTATCTGTCAGTAAATACCCGTCAGAATCGGTAAAGCCGTTTCGGAGATTTGTCAGAACAAAAAGACAGACAAAACTTTTTTAAATTAGCGATTGTAGCAATTAACTTTCATATGCATGCATGTAAGAAATATGATATTTTTAAATATCAAACAGATACTTCAATTTTATTTATTTGGATATCGATTATATGGATCTATAGATTCTATAGTTAAAGAAATTGCTCATTAATTCATTATTCAACTAGTTTACGTACTGATTGAGGTGTGTAGTAACTGAGTATGCCGTGAGCACTGGTGTGGAACTCATTATGCAATATTGTGCTTGTTATATCTGTTGCTAATTGAGATAATGATTAGTGAATGTGTATTGATTCTCTGTCTGATATTGTGTGTAAAAGATGGTTCAATTATTGAAGATAATGGATAGCTTTCATCTGTCTGATAATAAATAAAAGAACACCAATTTGTCTACCAAGTCACTCTTGAGATTCAGCCACAATTGCGATAAAGACAGTAGGTAACTGAAATTGAAAGTAATTGTGTGCATGCTTAGGCTAGTCTGCTGGCTAGTTGGTCTTTGAAAGAAATAAAGGAAGGATTTAGTTTCTAAATTAGGTAGTAACGTTTTGAATCACTTTTTTGTGCCATTAAAGCTCTTGTAGTTTCGAAACTGTGCACCAATGTGAGAATAGGAAGAGGAAGGAGAAAAAAGAAGAAACCAGGAAATATTTAGTTTAACAATTTATTTTTGTTTTTCTTAATAAATATCTTAAAACTATTAAAATAAATACTAAATTAAGAACAGCCAAAATCATATTTCAACACATTTGATTTCAGTTTGATATAAATTGACATGGTAACAAAATCAAGAAGTGCAAAACCAGTTACATAAAGAACATATTATAGAATAATAGAAAGAACACACGTGCACTTAATTATTTAATACAATTAAACCCTCTTTTCAATTTTGCCCAGTTATCACAATGATAAAGATAAACGAAGATAATGTCAAATAAATCCAATTCATTGAACAAAATAATGGACCAAAAACATAATAAACTGGCAAGAAGGAGAAATTACACTACATTCGATGATGATGATGATTCGATCATCAGAAAACTATGCGTGAAGAATGATAACATGAAAATCACATCAAACTAGCTACTAGACATAATGTAGATTACTTGTCTATCAATTTGGAGTCGAAACTGACGGAAAATTACACCAAAATTTATCTACAAAAAATTCCAAACTATTGTTTCAAACTAATGCCAAATTGTTGGAGTGCCTCCGCTGCCACCCTATACCTTACATTCGAGATTTTGGTAAGTAAAACTTTTTATTTATAAGTAACAAAACCATTTAGGAAATCCCAGTTACCTTTAGGACATTCCTCTATCCTGACACATTGTCCATTTGGAGCCTTAAGGTACCCCTCGACGCAGTAGCAACCTACCACGCAGGGGGAAGGGACCCGCGCGATAGGGTCACTACAGGTTCGCTCTTGTGTCTCACACTGTTTATAGATCTGGTGTTCTTTACAGGTCATTTCGTGGTTTGTTGTGTTTGAGGCTGGAAGTACTGTAGGAGTACAAGGTTAACTTCAGTTAAGTAGTGAAATTTCACGGATATGGTCAGATCTGCCTATAGTAATAAGTTAGGTATGAACTACAAGTTATGATGAAGTCAGAGCACTTAAGAGCTTTATTTTATTTTCTTCGGGTGGCTTACAGCTAACAATACCTTAGGGCCTTAGGCTTTATATGTATTTTGTATTTTTACAAAGATTTTCAGCATGATTGTCATAGCGTCATTGAACTTCTAACACCACGTAAACAAATTATGGTGGTTTTGACATTTTGATTTTTGATGCCGTTTGCTAGAGAATCGGAAGACGAGTTGTTTAATTTAATCAGAAACAAGCAACGCCTCTATCTAATAAGAAGCGAACACAAATTATAAAATGGTATTGTAGGATTACCTAGGTATAATTATGCAGTTTTTTCAATTCCTGTAGAGTTGTTATTTTTGACTTACGTAGTGTTAGAACTTCAACGAGAATGGGCTTTTCGGTAACCTTAATCAACCTATTGCTGATAGAATCCCTGTCGCTGGTATTGGGATTTGCCTGAAATAAAGAGATGTTTCTTTTTGCTCTTCGATAGGTCATTCCGATCGATACCCATCATGTCACGTCTTTGAAGTTTCACCATTTATAAAATTAAAGTGTCATTCTCACTACAATATTTATGGCTTACAAGAATCACTTTTACAAAAGTGATAGTAATAGAGAAAGTATAAATAAATATACAAAGAAGATTATAGAAAAGGTTAAAGAATGACATTGTTATTCGTCGAAAACTAGCAGAAAGTGAAGAAACCGCTCAGCTTGAAGGTAGAAGATGGAGAGAAGCTCAGGTCTTCGGACAGAAAGCAGTTTAGCTCACTAAAGCTAATAATATTTGGTATCTGTAAATAAAGATATTTGAAAGTTAAACAAAAAAGGTTAAAAATAGAAATTGAAAACGAAAGGAAGAAATAGGAACAAAGTCTCTACTTCGCAACGGATTTTAATGCAGTTTTTAGCAATACATAAACTGATTTAAGAGGATGGTTAAATATGTAATACACACATGCTTCCGTGCAAAGCCGGGGGGGTCGCTAGTTAAGTAATAACTCTCTCGGTCATTTACTCAAAATTTAATACTTCTAAATAAAACAGATAGTAGTTGCCTTGACCTCGTAATGTCTGCAATCTTGACTTACTTCCTGTAAGTCAAGATCGCATCTCCAGATAATGTGAGCCTGTTTGACTTTTAATTTCATACATGCAAATTGACGATGTTTTAATTAGCATGGTCACTCCACGGCATTAATCTTTCTACTTTTTCGTAGGCGTTCTAGTCTGTTATGGCTCGGATTTTCGGAACTACGAGTAAGTCAGATAGGCAGACCTATAGGGAGGAAGAGGCACCGACGCGTTACGGATATAATGTTTTCAGTATCTATATCATTCTTAACTACCCCCCACAATTAAGGTAGTACACATTCATCTAGATAAGAAACAGGAGATCAGTTGAAATTCAGCTCTAAGTGGCATAGCGAGAGGTGTCTGTGAAACTAACCAATAGTTAAGGTTCTTTTTCACATGTTGGGCTAAGCTAACGACGAGTATGTGATTGTTTAGTTCCATGCACAATGCACATCCTTGCACATCTCTGGTGGGAACGCAGCCTTTCAGACGTATGCTGTGTTCTGGTTCGAAGCCTATCCGTGGGCTGCGGGTTGTTCGAAAGAGATACCGTGGCCTCCGACACAAAGGGCACGGAATTCAGTAGAAGTCTGACACTCCCTACTGCTCCGCCCAGAGTGGGAGAGGTCATTTGATGATTTACCACCCTCAAAAAAAAGCCTATCCGTGTACCTCATTCCGGCGAAATGTTTGTGTGCATGAGGTACACCTATGTCTTATTCTTCGTTTTCGTTCTTATGTTATAAACATCTAAATTGCAGAGAACTTACTTTTGGAGCAATTCTTCGGGGTAACACAACTGCCATCCCTATCTCTCAACAGCCCTGTCTTACAGAAGCATCCCCTCGCACATTGAGCTGGACACATAGGGTTAGGGTTGTCACAGGTCCTGTTACAGGGTTCGCAGAACTTATACTCTTGGTTTTCTGGACACCTACCACCGTTGGGACGAGGTTCTGTGGTATCTTGCTTGTAGGCTGCTTCTGAGGGATACAATTATTTTTATGGATGACGTTCCTCTTTTACACATGACTTAAATAGATGAAAATGGCCTTTGACTGCTTCGTCTAGTGGTCGCAAGCGCGACTGTGGATCGTGACGTCCCGGATTCGATCCACAGGTCGGGCAAATGATTTTTTTGTGGTTTTGTTTTTTTATTTGTTTAGTATTGTATTTTTACTCCAGAAATTTCTCTGTGGCAGTCCGGAGTCTGCATCTGTGCCCTGTTGATGGCACTAGGGTCGTCCTCTTTAATATAGGACTTAAAAGCATAACTGGTCGAATGTAGGTTGTGTACTATAGGTATTATATTACCGCCAAGTCTTTGAATGTTATTTTATTTAAACCGTTGTACTCAATCAATCTGACGATGCAGCGGGTTGACCCAAAATGTTATTTCAATGATAAAATTGATTTTAACTTTAAGTGCGGTATGAACTTTTGGACCCCCGCTGAGGAAAATATTTTGGTTTATCATGACATTTGCCGAAATTGAGGTTATTATCAATCAAGCTGCTGCTGCCATTTGTTTTGCGTGTTTGTTTTAAAGATTTTTACCTGTTTTAAATAATTATGGTTACGTTACGGTATTTGCTTGTTTATTGCTACTAAGTATACCTATTAACTCCTAACCCTTGTGACGTTTTGCTCATTATTTAACCGAAAGACACGTCCACCGCTGGACATAGACCTCCCTCAATGCCACCACATTGACTGGTCCCATGCGTCTCGCATACAACGGATCCCCGCAACCTTCACCAGGTCATCGGGCCACCTAGTGGGAGGCCTTCCAACACAACGCAGTGCATATTATTTTATATATTCATTTGAAAAAATTAAGAATTCTCACTCTTCAACTTACTGATAGGTGGACATGCCGACAGGTCCACACAGAGTCCGTCATCGTTCCGGACCTGTCCGACCTCGCAGTAGCAGCCGGTCCGGCAGACGGCACCACAGATCGGCGCCGGATCACGGCATGTCTTCTGACAGCCACCGCAGTCCAGGAATCGCTCGTTGGCGCGGCACAAGCCTGTTGGGGCTAGAAAGAAGAATAAATTGTGAATTTCATTATCAGAGCTAGCCCATTAATGTTTCTACAGCTGGAACATGGTCTTTCTGAGAATAACGCGAAAGTCGGAACCGTTACCACCGGGCCCTCTTCTGAATAGTATTTCACAATAATTAATTCAACGCAAATTATTTGAATGAATAAAAATGGACAAATTAGTAGTTTGGTCCATCGATCTGGATACCTACAGATGTCACCTGCTGTGGTACAATCATAGTTTTTTTTATGATATCAGGCTGTTGACCCAACAACCTAATGTTACGCGTCTTGCTGAATAAAATTGGCGCCCCTAGTCAAATCATCAATTTAGACAGCAAAACTAATAACAAAATATCTAAATTCAAAAGTTTACACCTATTGCTTGGAATTGAAACTAGGTTCCAACGAAATATCACTCAGACTACAACCGACTGACCCATAGAATTTTTTTCATAGTCCGATTATGTATCATCAATTTTAAGACCATTGACAATTTAATTAGTAGATCTGGAGTGATGTGTCCTGCATCGATACCCAAGTCGATCAATCCGATTTAAACGAGCGGTGCAATCGAGCGAATGTTTTTACGACCAGATCTTTATTTAGATACAACAAATTTATCGGCCACACTACTTGTATACGACTTTCTTTAGTTGTTAATTAATTTTTTGGTTTGTTTTTTTTTTCGGATGGGCTGAGCTTCTGTTGGTTGTTGTCTCTAAATTACCAGTTGCTTTTGTTCTTTGAGCGTTCATTTATCATTTGTTGCTTTCATATGATGTAGGTTTCTCTTTAAGATCTCAGACAATCTAGATGTATCTTTGCACCTGGCTGCTTACTACAGATTTTCTTTAATAAGCAACTGCAGGTTGAAAATATTTTGAAGGCATAGGTGAATACGATCAATTTATGTCTTTTTTTTTGTGTTTTTTTATCTGGTGCCGGGCGTACGGATCGATCCTTAAGAAAAACAATGAGGTTCTCTAGGAACTCGGTTAATCTTGGTTAGCTGAAGCATGTCAATAGCCTAAAATCTGTACTTTCGAAGAAGTCAAATACACGAGTTACCTAACTATCACCTGTCATTTCTCCACACGCATATCAAGATGAAATGCAATCAAGCCGCAATGCTTATCATTATCAATAATCAAATAATCACAAAGTTCATCAATCATGGAGGTTTCACTTGTCGTGTCTGCATTTCTACCTGTCAGACAGCCATACATTCGTTTCATACAACTCCATACAAAGTTTACTAAACATAAGATTGTCTGTCTGTGGACTGATTGACACTTATTGGTTCATGGTTTTTAAAACAATGACTGGTTTGTGAATACTGAGAATTCTAGTCTTTTTACGTTTTTTAAGGGCGGGGGTTAAATAGAAATTGGTGAAGTTGGATTATTTTTCTGTTTATAATAGTAAACATACAATGTCATTTACGGGACACAACAAAGCATAATATCACGCCTGTAATCTCCAACGGGTTAGGTAGAGTTGTTATAGTACACAAACATTTCGCCAGTTATGTTTAAGTCCTATGTAATAGGGGGCGAGCCTATCGCCATCAACCGGGCAAATTGGGAAAATTGACAATTATTGTGAGCTCCCGATATTTCAATGCTGTTGCAAGTTGCACAAACTTGCAAGCGCTATGATCGCGGGATAAGTCATTCCGCGATTAATAATTGAAAATCACGGTAGATATCTTATGGGATGATTCATCTTTTGTTATTTTTCGTGATGTAATAAACTTACACTGTCAGTCGTAAGTTTAGTTATAAAGCGTTAAAGCTTATAACATTTTTATGTTATGTAGTTGTGTAGGAAATACTTAAGGTTCTCAATGCCTAATTAGATGTATTTCCAAACAATGGATTTATGAATATTGATGTTAGGTTTTGAAAATGAGCAATTAAATAAGTACTTAAAACTCAAAGTGAAAGTTTTAACGACTTGGACAAAGATAATAAAAAAATGAATATACGTATGTTTTAACCCAAAATGAACTCGTATTACTTTAATTAGTTTATATTCTAATTAGCTGCAAGGCTATTAAACAGTTTACATCTACAATAAACCTCAAAAGATTGCAATTGAGCGTAATTGTGCATGTTTATTTTATTTTATTCTCGATCAACTCGTTTTCAAGGAAATGGCAGTAAATAAAATGGCTGCTCAATAAAGATATAAATATCCTGTCGACAATACTCCTGTTTATTTATCTGTGTTGCCAGGGTCGACATCAAAACTCCTTCAAATAAGTTTTAGCTCGAAGGACCATTTTTTTTTTTTTTTTTTATAAAACTTTGCCCCACAATAGGAATTTCTCATGTAGCGTGGGTAACAAACAATTAAACTCACATACACAGAACACTCAGACTCGAAACAACTATCTGTAATCCATAAAAATATTAGTTTCGTGCGGCGATCGAACCCGCGACACGCAGCCACTGCGCCAACCGTGCCGTCGAATTATTTCCACATAACATCACGCCCATAATTCCCGAAGGGTGGTTCCTGAAAGGTGTGCACTTAATAGTACACCTACCTTTCGTCATGAAGTAGGGGGTGAGCGTATTATGCCATCAACCGGACATAAATCCAGACTCCGTGACTTCTACTGAGATATTCCTGATGAAAAAACTTAACATAACAATTTTCCCCTCTTTTGCAGAGACATTCAATGCGACTGTCGTACAAATGACATAATGGTCATGGACATAATGGACAAAAACTTGGTCTAAGAAAAAGTATACTTTTTTGTTATGTTTTCGGTAGCTTATTTCGCAGAGACACTGATAGATTATCACTCTGCCCATACTTTTTTTCTTTTTTGGGGGCTGGGAAATCATCAAATAACCCCTCCCGCTCTTGGGCAGAGCGAAAGGAGTGTAAGACTTCTACTGACTAAAAACCACCCATGTTCCTTCTTAGCCCTTTACGACAGGTAACAATAAAGAATGGTTTATTGCACCAAACATGGCTTTTGTCCAATGACCTGGGTTTAACGGACAGCCGGCTCAAGTTCTATTCTGTTTTATTTTGCTTAAACGTGTGATTTAACGTTAAAACTAATTTGCATAACAAAGAACATATCGTTGGTGTTATGTGTAAACAAATATTAGAAATTAAAATAACTGTTTCGCATATTTTCGATTTGATTCACACATCAGACATATGCATACGTCATTATGTTATCAGTGAATCCCTCTTTCTTTGTGATTATGACGTGATTCACTGGACCACGATAAGAATATAACCTAACGGAACATTTTTGATCAATCAATAAGGCTTTTTCCCAGATGTCTGCCTCGGTCTAATGGCCACAAGCGCTGTGCAAGAGGTTTGATCCCGGGTCGGGCAAAGTGCAATTGGGTTGTCCATTCAGGAATTCCTAAGTTGCAGCCACGGAGTCTGGATTTGTGCCCGGTTGATGGCAATAGGCTCACCCGTATTACATGGGGCTTAAACATAACTGGCGGAATCTAAGAAAAACTATTAGTTCCACTTCTGATTAACTTTTAATTTCCACGTTAATATAGAGCATTGAGGATTTGTTTTTAATTTCATAGAAAACAAAATTACTGTAGGTAATTAGGCGTAATTCCGCTACAGCTGCTACCGGGCCGATTCATTTCCTGGCACATCTTCCGTTTAAGAAAAGTTAATAAAGAAGATTTCTTGATGAATTGTTTATGACATATGAAAAGGAAAGGGTGACGGTGAGTGGTCGCGACTTCTAAACATGAGGCCGTGGTGCTCGATACGAATAAAGCTAAAGAAAACTGTGTTCTTATTTACATTTTTTATTTATTTCTCACTGCGCCTGCATGATAAATAACTGATACTTTTAGCAGCATGGAAATAAAAATAACAACATAATTGGTGGTCATCGTTCGTGAGGTATTTCGTCGGCACAGTATTTTTATTAAATTAAAAACGTCTTTATGTGTCTTAAATTACGGGCATTTACGCGGTCCTTTGGTAAGAAACATAGAGGTTTTAATTAAGACTTTCGAGATAATAATATACTATTAACCTGACATGATGCATTATCCTGGCAGTTTTGATGTATTTTGAGCTGACTTTCGATTTTAATACATAGATAGAGGAGCTTCTGGTTAAATGATAACTGCCGCTCGGAAAGATCTTAGAGTAAACCACGCTTGCTTGGTTTGGTTCGTGGATGGGCGTTGATCTCGGCGGTAATGGGTTAATTACTGATCTCCACTAGGGTCAGCCGCGGGCAAAAGCGGGCATTTGGTTATGGTTGGTTTGTTACGATTGCAAACGTAGGAAAACTGTCAAAAAAATTGTAAGATTTTTAGTCAATCTTGTATTAATAAGGTGAATTCTTCAAGGTAGCCAGCGAAATTAGTTTTTTTTTTCGTTTTTTGCAATTTGCTGGTCAGTGTCAGGTTGTATGTTAAATAAAATAGGATTCGCGACCGTAACAAATGTGAATTTACAATCTTGTATTATTAAAGTCGTGTGGTCGTGCGTGGTACTCGCAACTGGCGTGCGTGTATGACCAGATATTGTATGAATGTGAACGAGGCAAAAGGAGTATTCAGGATCGTAGCAGGTGGCGTTCTGTGGCTTCTGCTTACCCACGTGGTAAAAAGGCGTAAGTTTATGTAGGTATGTAAGTTTTGTAGCACAAGTTTACTTTTGCAACAGCTGACCTTTGGATTTCCAGATTTTATTTTCATAGGCTAAGTTATAATTATTACTAACACAGTCATTAATTTAAATATACTACGCACCCAAGTTGGCCGCTGCCGATCCAATCTGGCTAGATGGGGTATAATCGACCCATCTCTCATTGAATGTGAGTGTGGAGCCCCAACACAGGACATGCCACACCTTCTCTCCTGCCCGTCGTGTCCAACTTATTGCATGTTCAAAGACCTAAACGAGGCAAACGAAAGTGCTATCCAAGTTGCTACGTACTGGTCGGACAAAGTTTGAGTTGTCGAATCGAAAAGAAGAAGAAGACTAACACAGTTACACACAGGCCCTCTTTGTAGTCTGATAAATGCATGATGGGACCGAAACGTGGTCGCTCACAATGGGCCTTATCAGAAAGCTTAAAGTCACCCAAAGGGCAATGGAGAGGGAGTTAGGAGTTCCCTTGCGTCACTTGCGTGATCGAATCAGAAATGAAGACATCCGCATGAGAATCAAGGTTACCGACGTAGCCCGAAGAATAGGGATGTTTACTGACTAAAAAAAATATGATTCTAATTAGTCCGTTCTGTTAGATTATCGAAAAATATTGGATACGTAAAATAAATAAAAGTTGACACAGATAAAACGCGTCAAAGATTTGAGTGGGGGGTTGTGATGTCACTTACCGGAAAAAAATGTCATACTAATGTCTTAGAATATGACGTCACACGAGTTTTCAAAGCACTGTATCGTCTTCAATGTTTGTTTACGAGAAAAAAGAAAAAAAAAATACGTGTCCAATATTTTTTGGAAATCTATCTGACGGACTAATTAGATTTTTTTTGTTACCTACGCTATTGCCAGACTTAAGTAGCAATAGGCAAGTCACATTACTCGCAGAATGGATAGCCGATGGGGTCGATAAGTTCAGGAGTGGCGACCTTGAACAGGAAGACGTTGCGTTGAAAGGCCTCCCACTAGGTGGACCGATGGCCTAGTGAAGGTTGCGGAGATCCGCTGAATGCGAGACGTACGGGACCGGTCAATGTGGGAACACTTAGGGGAGGCCTATGTCCAGCAGTGGACGTCTTTCGGCTGAAATAATGAATAATGATGAAATGCATGATTATTATTAATGTATACTTCTTGCTGGAACTCTTAGCGGGGTTGCCTGTAAGTGGATACAGAATAATTTGCGTAAGAAAAGCTTGTATAAATCTTGCTTTGAACTTGGCCGCGCAAATACTGTTTAACCTTGCAATCAGGTCGCCACAACAAAACTGAGTCATCATATTATTCATAACATAGTTTCTGGGATCTCTCTCAAATTATCTTAGCTTGGATAATCCACTGTTACGAAATCTTTTAACGTCAAGACTTTTTGAATGATCCGGGGAAATCCGCTATGATGGCAGCACAGTGAAATCCTAGTGTTGTCGCATGAAGGAAATATGTGAGACAATTCATCATAAATAATTATGCGAATGCTGTCATAAAGTTGTATCTAGATTTTATCTTTGGATGCGGCCTTCGATTGTATCTTGTTTATTATGTTTCTATGCATTATTCTACTTTACTAACAGGCCTTTAGCGTTATAATTATAATGCCTGGTTGGTCTGGTAGTCGCAAACGCTACTGCTGAGGATGGGGCCTTGGGGTTGATACCCAGGTCAGGCGTTTTGACGTTCGAAAAGTGCCGATTGTCAGACTAGCTTCAATAAATGACTTTTGATTTTGGGCAAAGCGTTCCTAGGTTTTTCAAAAACGAATTTTGCAGTATCAGTATTTGGAGGAGAGTTTTGAGTATGAATGAGTGAATGTGGATGCGTATAAGACCCATCCACAATCATACATGCACTCATCAGTAGAAGAAGAAGAACGAAAAAACGGTGGATGGACTGTGTAAAGAATAATATGGCAAGAAAGGAGGTGTCTGATGAGATGAAGAATAATGGAGAAGTATGGAAGGAGAAGACATGCTGCGCCGACCCCAAATTAATTGGGATATGGGCAAGAGAATGATTATTGTATATTATGATTACCATATCTTTGATCAAAGAATGATGTCACAGTAAGAAGATGTCGTTCAGTAACTCTAAACTACTCTAAAGTGCATTATAAAATGCATTTATTAATATTTATGTAAAAGATCGTGACATAATTATGATACATATAGGTATTTACTAGAAGATAGATTTAAAATATACCTAAAGAGTGTTAGGTAAACTTGGCTGGCAAAAAATGGTCCAACGACGATAATGTCATAGTAGATTTAGCATATTTTTGGTACACTTATTAATTATGCTAATTTTTCCATTTTGAGTTGAGTGCATTCACAATAATACCGTACTTCTGGGATTTAAATTCATGATTATTGATTGCTAGACTAACGTGAAACTGACATCAGCCCTTGAGGGTCGTGCTGCTTGCTTGTTTATTTCGCCGCTGCTTATTTGTAGTTAAAACACTAGGAGCATTTTATATGCGGTCATTTCATCACCACTGCTCTCAAAACCGGCCTATATCCTAAAACCAAAAATTCGAAGACGTGACTTCTACAAACCCGCACTACGGGCCCGCGTGGTGGATTATAGCCCATTCCCTTTTCTAGAGAGGAGGCCTGTGTCCTAGCAGTGGAAACATTCTATGTTGATTATGCTTGGCGGTCTTAAATGTATGGAGCTTCACCTTAATGATCTTTGTTCAGGTCCGACTCACATTTAAATTACACCTTCTGTCTGTTGTTTTATTTACAATGGACTGCAATACCTGCCTCTCACAGCATTTGCTGAAAAGGTCAAAGTGCCTCACTAAACGTGTACTAAACTATATTACCTTACTTAACTTACAGAGTTACAGCTTGCCAGATGAAATAAATAAATTCTAATATGCATAAAGTAAGTTAAGTACAGCTGTTCGGATTGTTTTCATTGATTAAGGAACTGTTGCTGGTCCTTCGAGTCACGACAGTTTGGTCCTTCGGTTAGGTTTAACGGTTTAACTTAATAAATAACTTAAAAACAATAATTTTGTTGTGTTTACTTATTTAGTACCTATGACAAAAATTGTTGAAAACAAAAATCAACTTTTGGTCTTTTTGAAACGCGAACTAAACTTCAATTTATAGGTAACACTATAATTAATAAATATCCACATACCTTGCTCTCCGCGAACTACAGCGACGAGAAACAGACAAGCCACAATCACTCTAACCTCCATTCTGACAGGCAGTCGCGGTTGCACTGAGCGTCCTCCCGCGCCGATCGCTTATATGTTACACTTCATAGGAGGGAGATGCGCATGCGACTCTTGGACTTACTAAGACGTTTTGATAATCTATATTATGTTTACTTAATTTATGACTCAAGGAAAGGTCTTTCTCTCGGTTTTTTGCTCGTGTCATCAACAATCATGAGCAAACGGACATGTCCTAGAACCAAAAATTCGAAGACTTGTGTGATCCTCTGACACACAGTGTGCACACGTAGGGGATTAAGGTCCAACCCGTATCACACAGAAAAGCACTGGGATGGTAATAGATCGTTTATACTGAATGATAGTTGGTAGTCTGAAACTACCCTTTTTCGGATGGGAAATTATCAAATGACGGGGTATTGTACAGACTAAAACCTACCCACGTTCCTTCTTAGCCTTTTATCTTCCGGGGCCGCGGTATCTCTTTTGAACGGTCCCGTAGCCACGGTAGGCGTGGGCCCTTGCAGAGTTGCAAACCCGTCGACACGGCCAATCGTCATAAGGTAATTAGTTATTTTTATTGTAATTACCTAGTGCCACAAATGGTTCCAATACGGATGCTGTGATTAATGATCCAAAAATCGAATTAAATGAAACGAGATGCACTAGGATCCTCCAACTAATTATAAATAAATAACATGACGTATGATGCAAATGATTGGTGCTACCAAACAAAATGGAAACCTTTTAAAGCTGGGACAGTATTGTCAGTAGAACAGATCCGGAAAGAAAAGTTTACTAATGCTTCAGATGACATGTTGGGTTTAGCATTTGGAACAAATAATGCAAATAATTCCGACTAGTCTCCGCTCCGGAAAGAATTGAAGAATAATAAATCGGCCGAGTAATTTTTCAGAGTCTATTCAGTGTTTAGTTGAAGATAGTTTGTAGTTGATTAGTAGGGAGATTTTGTATTTACTTAAAAACTACTTACTAAGGTACTTATTACTACTCTCATTTGTTTTAGTGTGAGATGTCATCAGCTGCCTAGCCTATTCTCAACTATGTTAAGGTAATCTTACCATTCTTCTGATGTGGCTAATTAACACAGGTAGTTGTAAACGGAATGACTGGCTGTCTAACCTCAACTACCCAGTTACTGGAAACACGATACCCCTAGGTGAGACTCGTTACTATCAGTGTATCAGACTACCCGTGAAGATAGCCAGGTTACCAACTGCTTCGTGAAAAAACAGAAGCCAGTCTTGCAAAATAAAATACAATAACCACTTTCTTAATCTTGGGAAACGTCTTCAGAACTGCATATTGCTGAATATCCACCCATCCACAATACTGCAGTTTCTGTCAGTAACAAGCAAAAGTGTTGGTTAAGTATTTTTATTTAACGTCTATCTTTGTGATAGTATCTTCACGGTCTTTGCTTTCATGGAGCTTGTCGCGAGCTGCGTGTGGTACATTGACACCGGCATTATTATATTATGTATTGTATAGTAACATAAACATCGCGCGTGTAATTCGTTAAAGGTTCGGCAGAGGCGTACAGCCACGTTTTACCTGTTGTGGTAAAGTCCATTGCCATCAGCCGGGCTCAGATTCAGACTCCGGGCTGTACTGAGAAATTGCTGGGAGAAAAACTCAATATCTTGTTGGCCGACCTGGGAAGCGAAACTCAAGACCTCATATTGACAATAACGCCTGCGTTCATTATTAGAGCAACGCAACGAGGTCGTGCGGGAAGTCAGGTATTCCAGGGATAACGGGTAACGAAGGGAAGCAAGTCAGGTTGGCTCTCTTACTAAGGAAGTTCTTTGTTTATCTGAATGAAAACGTTTGCCAGCAATATCCTCTGTATCCTGTATGCGTTTAACAATACGGAAGCCAGGTAATCCATAATATTTTGTGCTGTGCAGGAATTGAAATGCAACACTGGCTCATTACTGAATCAACCATGATTGTTAATATCATTTACTCATCATCAATTTATTCTAATGTGTTTCTAAGAGGAGTTCTGAAACCCGCACAGGCTACTTGAAAGTTGTGTGCCCCGAATAGGTTGTCATGGTATGGGCCTGTGAAGCCGAAGAATTAAGAAAATATCGCGAAGAAAGTTTTTGTGAAGTTATCAACGACTCAGGCGGGGCCTACGCTGTCCTCGCAAGGAGTCATTTGATGATTTCCCACACTCCAAAAAAAAAAAATGGGTCTAAGGATGATGATACTCATATCTACTCATCAAGTTTTCATAAAATGTGTATCAAGACATACAAAATTATGTGGTTATAGGTTGTTGTAGTATAGGTAAGTCATGCGGAAAAAAAACAAAAATCTCGTGAGGAAGGTTTTGTCTATAAATGTGGTAGGAGTATAAGAGTGTGGTATAAATGTAGAGGGGTATAAGAGTTGAGGAAGACCAAAGAAACACTAGGAAGTGTCGTAGGGTGGGCAATTTGGGGGACTGTCTCTTGTAAATAAGTAAAGTAAAATTTGAGGTTCGAAAAGTGCTGATTATCAGTCTAGTTAGTTTGAATAAATGACTTTTGATTTTGATTTTGAAACGATGGGTGGACTGTTTAAAGGATGATATGGCAAAAAAGGGGGTGTCTGATGAGATGAGGAGTAATAGAGAAGAACGGAAGAAGAAAACATGCTGCGCCGACCCCAAATGGGCAAGCGAAAAAGCAAGATATCATGTAAGCGAAGACACGGCATAAAACATTTCTAAACGATTCTTCAGCGACTGCTGAGTTTAATCACAAAGTGCCGGTGAAACATGATGTTTGCTTTTTTAATAGTGTTTTGAACTTTCGAAGTAACGCCAGATCATTATGTTATGTCAACGTTCATCGGTCGTTGTTGCCACTTATTTGTTATGTATTTGACAAAAACTTTGTTTCCTATCTCACAACACGATGGTTAGCGGTGATGTATTCGACGATAATGTTTGCCTAGTTAGAGGAAACGTTCGTATTTACTCGAGACTTGTAGAGCATATTATTACTTTTAATGATTTATTATAGGTAGTGTTTATACAGTTAGGTACATCATCCACTGGCTGAATTCACTCACTGCTAGTTATATGGGTGGTGCCGACAATACGACAATAAATGAAACCACTGGTAGTTCTAGTTCATAGGAACATTATTAAACTATCAAATAAATCTTAACTAAAAACCATGTTCCTTCTTATCCCTTGCGCCGAGGCCGCGGTATCTCTTGCAAACAACTCGCAACACCTAATTGAAGTTGAACAATTAACAACAACAACAACACCTGAGTTCGAACCCACGACCTACTGTTCATAAGTCGGGGCAGACACCACTGGGCCACCGCAGCTCTATACAGGGTGTAATTCAACCCATCACACAGCCGTCAACCAAGCATTCTGTACATCAATCTAAGTACCCCTACGCAAAAATTTTTGCTGGGAAATGACTTTTTTTTTTGGGGTCAAAAATCACATTTTACGGTAAAACTCAAAGCAGCACTCTTCAAACATTGTGCTAGTGGATGCTTTGAATAGTAAACGGGTCATGGAGGTAATTTAAGTAAAGTTAAAACCTGAAAAACTAGTATTTACAAAAACAGCTGTAAAAAATTTGGAACTTTGACCCCCAATATCTCCGTAACTAGGAGGTTCCCAGGTATGGTCTAGAACAAAAAAATGATCTCAGTGGTGGGGAGAACAAGTGCCCTTCGTTTGCGTTAAGGGTACTTTTACACCCTATATACCATTTAACTATCCGGAACCACTCTTCTCCTTCTTCTTCATTTTTCTTCTTCTTCTTTCCTATTTGCAAGAGCTAACAACACCAGTATGAGCTGACCTCTGATTTTATTGATATTCCTTAGGTATGACGTCAGCTAGACCAAAGTCAGTGTTACCATTACGTGCGTCGACAACGTCACAACCTCACAAAAGCATGAGGGCATGATCATGATGGTACCTACTATAAAATAATATTCTAAGGGTCATAGGAAAAAGCTGCCTTCGTCGCGTTGACGTCATAGTTACATGGTATGACGTAAAATACCACACAATCAGTGAAGTTCCGGCTAATGTAATTAACGACTAGACCCATTTTGACGGGATTTTTACTGGAATATAGCTGATGTTACAATGCGTAACTAAAGATTTACGCTACTTTTATGTTAGAAAAAGAATTTGTGTTCCGTGTAAAAAAATTAAAACCCTTGAAATTGTTAACCAAATCCAATTCGCATAGAGTTGTATTTTTTAAGTAATTATTTCTAAACAAAGAGGTTTGGAAGGAGAAACGGGAGGCCTTTGCCCTGCAGTGTGGCATAAAATGGGCTATAAAAAAAAACGGGCGGCTGAATGTCGCGGGCAAAGCTAGTAATACATAGGTTGTACCAATATTACCAATAGATTAAAACCTAAACCGTTATGTTTATGCAATGGCAGGCCATCGGGTATCGCCACACATTCATTGAATTCCGCGAAGTTTTATTTTATCATACTTATCACAGTAACCTCGATTATCACAAATATTATACTTAGTCATTTACAAAGAAAAAGCAAGGATAATTTGAGGAATTTCCCCAGTTTTTCTTCGAAATGTTTAAGGTTACCAACTGATATATAAGAAAGTGTTTTCCTGTGTTGAAAGGACACTTGCCTAACGTGAGAGAGAGAGAACCTCTCGTCCCAGCCGCCGCGGGAGACGCTCCGGGCGTCGGGGGCCACGTGATGGCTTCCGGCCACCGTAGACGCGGGCCTGTGGACGGTGAGTAATGGGCTAGCTCGCCGTCCTCCCGTCTTATGACGACGACAGGCCGTGTCGACGGCGTGTTCCACGCGCGCCTCAAAGAGATGTCAGACAGAAACATGGAAGGGGCCCGCAAAGGCTGATGCCCGTCGGGGTTGCGGGTTGTTCGCAAGAGATACCGCGGCTTCGACATAAAGGGCTAAGAAGGAACATGGGTGGTATTTAGTCAGTAGAAGTCTAACACTACCTCTTGTTCTGCCCAAGAGCGGGAGTGGTTATTCGATGATTTGACACCCGCCCCAAAAAAAAAGTGGGTAAATTGCCTAATATAACAACATGCCTTCAATCTCGAAGGGTAAGGTAGAAGTGTGATGTCCGTTTTCACCGACATCCCCTAAGCTTAGGGGATCCCCTACGCATGGATAGGGGATCGATAGGGGATGGTTTTTGTTTCACCAGCAGTTAGGGGTCAGTTAAACCTTAAAGGGTCCCCTAAATTTAGGTTGCCAAAATTTGGGCCCATAAACCGGCACATACGTAAGTGATCTCTCAAACAACGAAGATGGCTTCTGATTTAGGTGAACTTTTTGAAAATTTTGAAACTGTTTCTACAATATTCAACACTACAAACGTAAATAATAGCCGTAGACCAAAAATATATCGGAAATGACCAAATTACATCGATATTTTTCATGAAATTTACTTTTTTCGTAGATGTCAAGTACATCTTTCGTGTTGTGTTTGTTGGAAAAGATTAAACACGCCATAGAATTCCCTGAAAACTTATCACATTACAGTTTTTTTAAAGTCCCTTGCTCTTAAAGTAGGTACCTAAATGAAACCTCGTGGTTATTTTTCAATGTAGCATGGTATTTTTTCGACGACATTATATCAATGAAAGCTCTACCTGGCTATGAAAGATATACACTTGTTAGGTAGGTAAGTTTCTACGTTTCCTACATTTTTTTTTTTAGAAATAATTCTGTATCTCCAATAAATAAGTTATTAATAGCATTGAGGTTTTATGCGACTGGTAACCATTTGTTGGCCGAGGCAGACATGGGTTGGATCAGTGTGGCTACTTGCAGTCGAATAATAAAAAGAGTGTCTGCAGCAATAGTGACTCTACGTCCGGAGTTTATCAAATTGCCTGAAAACAGTGAAGAACAAGCAAAAGTGAAGATGGGGTTTTATAATATTGCAAGGTTCCCTAATGTGATTGGATGCATTGATTGTACACATGTGAAAATACAATCACCAGGTGAATGTACAATACATTTTATCATTAAAATATATGTTGTTAATAAGAAGTTACTGTTTAAATATTTTTCAATTTTTATGATTCTATGTACCTCTAGAAAAACAACACGCGACACTGAACTCTCACAACAAATAATAACATGGAATACGAATGTCAACAACAAAAAAATAAAACCACAGATTATACGCAATATTTCCTAATGTATGCACAAAGTAAACTTGCAAGAAAATCTAAAATCAATTAAAAAATTGAATGAAATCTTATTTAATATTGCTATTAAAACATGATGTATTAATAAATATATTCATTTATGTATATTATTAAGTGAGATGCTAAAAAACTGTCATGTTTCAAAATATCGATAAGTTCAAAAACGAATCAGTCACTATTATCAAAAACAAAACGTCACATAGTTATGTGTCCCCTAGCTAAGTGACAGAAATGATGGTGAAACAAAATTGTATTTAGGGACTAGTTTAGGGGAGCTTTTAAGCTAAGAGTCCCATACGTAGGTGGTACTTTAGGGGATGTCGGTGAAAACGGGCAATCACCTAGTTAGATATCAGTTTTCGCCAGTTACTTAGTAGCGAGCGAGTTATTTGCTATCAACCGGGTTCGGGATGCCACTGAGAATTTCCTGATACATCAGTCAGCACATTAGGAAAACACACACACATTACACACACACACACGCACATTAGGGAAGCACATTAAACGAATTGACATAAAATTGATGTAATTGTTATTTGAAGAATTAAACAACGAACAATCGAAACGAATTGAACGAATTGAATAACGGTTAATTCACTGAAACTGAAGTTTTGACTAAACCCATTGTAATTGTAACGAAGTATGTCGTAACTTAGGTAATACTAAATCCTTGGAAATCAGCTCCTTACAGAATTTCGGCATTACAACACGCTCACTACCAACTTAATTCTCAATCTTCTCTTGTGTTTGCCCCATTAAACATTAACAACCACTTCAAATCCGAAAAATAAATAGGTAAACCTTATAAATACACTTAAATTCGAGAATTTCTTTTGCCGATTAAGGACGGACACCTGAGAATCTCTTAAAATCCCGGGATTTGCTAAAAGTCCGCTGCCCAACACAACTGATGTGAAAAAACAGTGTAATGTGTTGTGCTTAGCCCTTAGATCTCTTTGCGAAGGGTTCCCTACTTCCCTTATCTTAATGCTTCTCGTAGACATACGGGAAGGGAGGATGGGCAACTTATTTAAAAATGTTTAGGTTAACAAAAGATTTGAATTATTTAAAATAGCGGCGTTTAGCCCATTTAACGTATTTCTCGGTTTTCCTTTTACATTCGTATTCTGCAAATTAAATACATAGAAAACCTATCCCCGACTGGCCGTGAAACTTAAGAAAACACAGCGACATCTATCGAGCTGTGTAAACATATTAATTTGTTTGCTCACATTCATGAAGCTATCACTATTCGTCAACAGATGGCGGTATAACCAATTACAATTCATCGTTGTTCGTGATTTCACTAAGCCGTAAGTCCCCCTGGCTCGGCTAAATCCCTGTTTTGTGCGGATGTTTTGGGGTCCAGATTAAATCGTCCACTGGGACCCTGGCTTAGAGGGGACGGTATTGCATTTACACAGTTCAATTGCTTTCACTAATCAGTTAATATCGATAATGTATAGCCATTGGATTGGAGGAAGATACACCCTTTTGGGTTGTTTGTATGAGAAGGTTTTCTTTCATGTTAGTAATTGAAAATTTATTTGTAGTAAATGTTTAATAAATGCTTTTCGAGATAGACGGTTTTGGTGGAAAAAAATAATGATTTTCTGTCTAGACTTGTGAATTGAATAATGTTAGGATTAAATTATCCTAACGCATTAAAACAATTATTTTCATAAATAATTTCATAAAAATCATCAAAAACATTAAATATGAAGTTTAAAAGAATAAAAACATACTCAAAAAGATTCTCTCCGGCGGGGAATCGAACCCCGGTCTCCCGCGTGACAGGCGGGGATACTTACCACTATACTACCGAAGATGTGATAGCAGAGACGAAATACGCGTACACAATCTACGACACTGTTTGTATACAAAATCGACTCGTTTGATATGAGTAGGTTGCCAGACTGCAGAATCTGATAATGATAATCGAAAAGAGGAAGCTATTCAGTTCCAATAATTCTTATGTATTGTGAACTACATCATTATGTTTGAACGAGAACGAAAAGCTTTATATTGCAGTTTTCGAATCTTAGAACGTAGAAGCATGTACCAGGTCATTTCAAAAGTCATATGCTTTGCGTAAACCAATATATTAATCAGTTCAGACGGCAACAGAAGGTTGTCACATCCAAAGAATACCTTAGTTATAAGAATAGAAAATTATTGTATGTTCCTATCACTGCATAATAGGTAGTTAAGTTAGTATGTAGTTCAAAATGTAAATAAATATGTACCTACCTATGTATTGGTTTGGTACCCAATTCATTTCTATAAACTTTTATTTTAAGTTATGCATACCAGAAATGGTTCATATTAGGATTCTTATTGTTTTATTATGTTATGGACTTATGAACCATATTATGCGAATCAATTATTTGATTTAATTTTGATTTGAAGAAGTGATTTTCTGACGTCATACTGCGGTACTCAGAGATATTTAATGATTACTTAAGCCGTCACTTAGTAAAGATTTGACATACTTTTGTATGACAAAACTGTCAAAACCTTTACTAAGTGATGGCCTAAGTAATCATAAAGCTCTCTGAGTGCGGCAGATAGATTCTTCATTTTAATATTGTACAATCACGAGCAATAATATGTATGCACTTGGCAAAGTTCGAGATCTCATGGAATAACGTTAGCAACTATGTGACCTACTTTATTATAATATGGGTTCATATTTTTATTTTAGTTTCGGTACGGAACATGAAAACAAAAACAATACAGTAGCCGAAAATTGCTTCTAAACGTTGCTAAGTGTTTACAATATATTGTGCTGCTGGCTATACAAACGGCGTCATCTATAAATATCCAGTATAACATGGCCTTGCTTTCTATAGATTTTCTGTAGAATGAGAGTTACAGATAAAGCGGTTTAGTATAGCTTAACTAACCCATAATATGAATACTAAATTTAAGGTATGTAGTAATAGTAAATAGTACGATCTGGCCTCTTGTTACAATGAAATACTGGCCCGCTCCAGGCTATCAAACACCTTTTTTTTTTAAACGTTGCCTGACACTAGGAATTTCTCCTGTATCCAAATACTATCTCTCAAAATAATATATATCCAAATACTATCTGTACCCGAAACAACTATCTGTAGGCCATACAAATATTTGTTCCGTGCGGGGGATTGAACCCGCGACACGCAGCGTCGTAGTCAATTGCTCGAGCCACTGCGCTAACCGTTACTGAACTTTGGGTCTAGGTTCTGTATTTCCTGCATTTCTCCCTGGCCATTCATTAAAATCGGATGAAATAGGAATTTTGAGCTCTGAAGGGAAGTAAATAAAATACGTATATCATTCAAAATGCACTATATTTTACTTTTTCAGTTGCTATTTAATATTACAAACCCTTTTATAATGTAATACAGTTCGCAACGTAAAAACCTCTTAAGAAAATATGATATTTTTACACAAAATTAATTTTAGTACTTATGTAGATATACATTTATGTATATTGTGCTGTTAACATTCCATTCCGTGCAAAAATAATGACCTCAAAATGTAATGACCACAATTACTAGAAATAGGCAATAGGGTAATTGACAAAAAAAATCTAATTAGTCCGTCAGATAGATTTCCAAAAATTATTGGACACACATTTTTTCTTTTTTCACGTAAACATACAATGAAGACGATACAGTGCTTTGAAAATTCGTGTGACGTCATATTGCATGACATTTTTTACCAGAAAGTGACGTCACAAGCAATCTTTGACGCGTTTTATCTTCGTAAATTTTTATTAATTTGATAAAACAAAACACACGTATTTACCTATCCAATATTTTTCGATAATCTTATTGGCGAACTAAAGAGAAACATATATTTTTAGTCAGGAAACATCCCTATTACATGATGGCTCACTCAATGTCCATGCTTGTTCTTGTCATTTTGTTGACAACCTATTTATTAGGCGACAATTCTCATCAAGATACATATAAAATAACAACACGCCTGTAATCCCCGAAGGGTTAGGCAGAGGTGTACCTAATAGCACACCCACATTTCGCCAGTTATGTTTAAGTCCCGTGTACTAGAGGACGAGCCTATTGCCATCAACCGGGCACAAATCCTCCGTGGCTCCTACTGAGAAATTCCTGATGAAAAAACTTAATAACACTTTGCCTAATCATATATGTTGATATGTGTAAGGGTCGTAATCCTTGATTTTGCGACCTCTTTTTTTTGTAGGGTTGGAAATCATCAATTAATGACTCTACCCGCTCTGGGCAGTGGTAGGGAGTGTCCAGACTTCTACTGACTAAAAACCACCCATGTCCCTTCTTGGCTTTTGCCGAGTGCCGAGGCAGCGGTATCTCTTTCGAACAACCCGCAGCTCCGGCGGGGTTTATCGACCTCTTGAGAAGGATTAATCACACTTCACACTAATATTATAAAGGCGAAAGTTTGTGTGTGTGTATGTTTGTTACTCTTTCACGCAAAAAGTACTGAACGGATTTGGATAAAATTTGGTACACAGATAGTTTATAACCTGGAGTAACACATAGTATAGTTTTTATCCCGATTTTGTCTTCCCGTGGGATAATTTTCGAGTTGTAGCGGGCGAAGTCGCTGGCAACAACTAGTTTCTTATACTTTTTAAATTAACCAAGTGATTGTGGTCATCACTTACACCGTTGACTAGACGAAATAACGCGCCGGCTAATCGATATTCAGAGACAAAACTTTAATAATAGAACCTCCTATAAACTAATATCATACAAGATGTTAAAGAATAAAACTTGCAAATACATACTTCTCTTAAAATTCAGAACTACCTAATTGTTTTGAAGAAACAAAGAAAATGTGACATCAATTGGTACTAGAGAGGGTTAAAACAAATGAATAGTTTTTTTTTTATTTGTACAGTATTGTATTTTTCATGAATTTTGTATATTATTTTTTGTATTTGTAATTTATTCTCGTAATTATTACATATTCATTGTTATTAACATTCACAACAAAGACGAATGTTTTATTTTGTATATTTCACCCGATGTCCTGTTTTCAGTATGAAATAATTGAAATGAAGCACCTTCATTTTTCTTTCCCTAGCGTATTTTATTTTTAAAAGTTCTAAATGTTATTCGTAAATACGTTAAATACGTATATTCTGATCATAACAAAATATTATTAAGTTCTGAGTACAACCACAAAGTAAATAAATTCCGAAGGTAAAGACTGGAACTTCTGGACCTATTTTTTTATGTAATTGGTAAAAGTGAGAAAATCTGTCACCTTTTTTTTTCTATCTTTAAATCCCTCCGTATGCGACTCCTCTCGCGTTGTAATTTTTACTCCAAGAATTAATTCGCAGTCGAGTCGTTTTATGTCGAATTATGACACGATACAAGGATGGGTGGCAGTTTTTAGACTGACCGAAGGAAAGACTACTTATATTATCTAACAGAAATACAGATTCCCCTGCAAGTGAAAAGTTTTTGTTTAAGTCAGTTTAATTTTTTTTTTTTAATTTAGCACTTTGTCTCTGAAGATTACAATTAAAAAGTTTTTAACACAAGTTACATAAGATTTCATAATTATGTAAATAATTAAAAATTTAGTTTTGGCAGGAATATGTTTGTATGAATGCATTTTTATATAAAAGTTCTACTAGTACTTAATAATGTTTCATTTAAACATTTTAAAACTTGAGAATATATTTAAAATTAATTACACAAAGTCTGGCTTACATATTTATTAGTATTTTAGTCAAACATTGAAAAACTAAGGACATGAAAAAAAAACCTTTTAAAATTGTTACTAGATGTCAAGAATAAGTCAAGTTTTATAAAAAAATATGACATTGACGTCATTTACTTCAACTTTTAGTAATTAATTTTAAATAGTTAATCTATTTTATTCGTTACATGTCTATTGCTTATAAATTGCGTAAGTATAGGCGACTTTAACCAACTCCTACTTAAATATTCACATTTTTATACTGCTTCATAAAACTACTTAGTACTTTTATTCCAAGTTACATTAATAATTAAAAGTAAATTAATCGAAGGTAACAAATAAATGAAAGACAATTATTATAGCAACACATGTTTAAGTAAAGGCACAAATAATTTAAGTACCTAACACATTAAATGAAGTCTACAAACTATATTTAAAACTTACATTTAAAATATACACGGCTACATTTTAAATGAAACACAAAATTCTAACTAATTTTAAATCGAAGTTCTTTTCATTTGAAAGACTGTTCTTCATTTATTTTAGATTTAAATGAAGAACAGTTTATTTTACAATACCCAAAACCAGTTTATAGCCAGCTACATTATTTTTGGCACGCTACTAAAGAACTAAATTCGTCCATAACTGTTTTATATATCATAAAATTATGTACATAGGAACAAATGTATGAACTGTATGTACTTATCATATGTACATTTTATTTACAAGTTTCATTTTTGATGACTTTCATTTCAAATGAACGCCGTCAAAAATGATTTTAGTTTGATTTTAGAATGAAGTGATGTCTTTTGTTCTTGATTAAATGAAGACTACCAGTACCCGGTATTGTTTTTAATACCTTTGGTAGTTAATTGTTTTTATTTAGGTTACCCTGGCAATAAACCGGGATAAGACAAATATTTTAGAAGTATAACACTAACTTTCACATAAATTAGTTTCTTTTTTCATAAAAATGCTTGATGTAAGTAATCATTCATAAGTAAAAAGAGGGTAAAATGTTAAGCAAACACGGCCTTGGTTTTATCAATCCTGCGTCACAGACGGTACCGTTGTTCAAACTAATAATTTGGATAAATGTTTGGCAAATGTTTGGCTCATAAATCTTCGGTGACATGAGCCAACGTCATTAGTGGGATGATGTTTTTGTGATCGCTTTGGTGGCGGATTTTCTGTGAGGGTACTTGAAATATTATTGTGGTAGGCTATTTTGTGTAAGGATTGGTTTTATAATTCTTAAAACCTTATGTTGTAAATGTTTTAATTACGTAGATTGCGTTACGTAGACACTATCCAAAATAGACAGAAACAACTGTATTTTACAAATTTAAAAACTTAACAATAAGTCAGGATATTGACAGGATTTTTTATACCCAGGAATAGTTAATTAAGTAAATGCCACCAATACCAAAAACACACATTGGCGCCAACCGCCAACACACCAACATTAGCTCCAACTAAACTAGTGCTGTCCTATCGATGCTTGCATACTCTTTGCCCGACCTCGGCCTAGTGATGTGTCTATCGGCCGACACGTCGCACGAACTGAATGACGACACGGACAGGGATTCCATGTAGTCTGATGTGTCAGACGCTCCGCTGGATGTAGATTTGGTCGTCATCTGACTGTGGCGGGCTGTGATGTCTTGTTCTACTGTAACGAGAGAATGTGGTCAGATAAAGGGATTAAGATATGGTGCAGTACTGGGATGTAATATAATTATGGTACCTATGTAGTTCTCCTGACCGTTTTCGACCAATCGTAGCGGAGGTAAGCCATCGGAGGTGAGAGATATTATAGAGCACAAATGTGTGCGCAGACATACTTAGAGTGCACTCTCTGTTCCTTCACTCTCATAGTCCTATGGAGCGCAGGAACAACCGCTTATCGTGTTTTCTGAGACACGGGGGTATCATTACACCATTTCCATTTGTAATGGAAAAACCCAATAGCACTTATCCGACCCGGAAATCGAACCCAGGACCCCACGGTTAGCAGTCGCACTTGCAACGACGGGACCAACGTGACAGTAATTAGGGCCGTGACCGAATACGGTCAAGGGAAATGTATATTATTATGATATCTAAACCCACTACAAAATATACAGTTGAAACGCTGTCTGTAAGATTCTTAATAATTAGAATTGCCTTTGGCAATAAACCTATTAAAAACTAATAATCTAACAAATTATAGTTTTTTACGTTAACAAAGAGGCAATTATAAGTTTAAATTGCGAGCCACAAAAACACACACGTTTGGCCTTCAGATCTGAAAGTACCAACCTAGGCAATTACAGGCAAAAACCTATGAATTAGACAAGGCTTTTGAGTCCTTACTTTATTTGCATAACATCACAACAAAGGTTAAGGTGAACCTTTAGTACAGTCTCCTTTCGCAATTTTTTTGGAACTCTCATGTAATAGAGGGCGGACCTATTGCCATCAACCCAGCAAAAATCTGGATTTCGAGCTACTACTGAAAATGAGAAAATTCTAATGGAAAACTCAACAATACTGTGCCCGTCTTGAGAATCGAACCCAAAGACCTCGTTGTCAGCAATAGCGCCAGTGACTACTACACCAATGAAGTAGTGTAAGATATCAATTTTCATAATTTAGACGGCACGATTGGTGCAGTGGCTGAGCGATTGGACTGCTGCGCTGCGTGTCGCGGGTTCGATCCCCGCACGGAACAAATATTTGTATGACCTACAGATAGTTGTTTCGGGTCTGGGTATTTGTGTATGTGAGTTTAAATGTTTGTGAACGCACCCACGATACAGGAGAAATTCCTAGTGTGGGACAACGTTTTTAAAAAAGAAAAAAAAAAAAAAAAAAAAAAAAAAAAAAAAAAAATAAAACAAAAGAAGTTTTAACAATAGAACTTACCAGGTCTCTTCTTTCTTCTCGTCAAAGTATCAACATCGCAGGAGTTGGACTTCGTCATCGACGCCACCTCTTCAAACTGAAACGTCAGGTTCTTGAGAGGATCCGACGAATTGGACTTGTGGAACGTATGGACAGGAGTCAAGGCCTTCCTCATCTGCTTATTGTTCTTAACATGCTTCTTCATCGACTTAGAACTCGTGATAGGCATTTCGAATTCATTGAAATCTCCCTTATGGTGTTTCAGTGACCCAGTTGATACCCCAGAATCGTTTGAACTGGAAGAATCTCTGTTCTTGTCAGATTTGCTGGGAACGCTTGAAGATCGTCTTATTTTGACAGCATCTCGAAACTTTGTCACCAGTAAACTTTCCGTTTTTAGCTCTGGTACTTTGAATTTGTCCTTTGGCTCGATAATTTCTAGACTTATTTGCATGCCCTCGTTTATTCTATCGCTTTTGATAGCTTTTCTTAGGACTGTTGGTGTGAAACATATCTGGCTGTTGAGTCCGTAGTCGTCATCGTATCTCTTAGTAAAGTCTGCTGAGCTTGACCGTCGAGTACTGATCGTGTTGTCTGACTCAGAATGTTGTGTAGGATCAGACACATGACTAATCCGGCTGACATTGTCAGAGAAGTTTTTATGACTGCTTGAAATGCTAATTTCTAAAGGCTCCATATGCATGTAATTCAAGTGTTCGTTACAGCATTCTGTAGACGGATGCACAGTATTTGTTGTAGCTGTAGATATATCATCTTCATGTTCAGGTATATCTTCCAGAGCGTCTAATTCCTCCTGACTAAATCCTGCACTCCTTAGGATTTGTAGGGAGTTCTCGAACTTTTCCAAAGTACAGAGGTCTATGTTAGCATAGTTAGCGAAATCTATTTCTGGCACAGGAGGCTTGCTGGTGACTGGGGTAACGTTGACGTAGTTGGAATGTGCCTCAGTTTCGTTATTGTTAATGCTAGTATCACTTGTGTTATTATTGTCGGTTTGTTTGTTCTCTATGTTTTTGGCTTCGTGTGTGCAAGTGCACGGCTGCCCGTTTATCAGACATTTCAGTTTCTTTGGTGTATCGTATATGCTCGATGGATCCGTTTGGGAATCTACTGGGTGCTCCTGTAAGAATAAAGTAATTTGTATTAAAGTTCAAAAGTAAGTACCTTATAAATAAAATATCGATAACGATCTCTTTGAAATTTTGTTCAAGGGAGCGTATAATTTAATTACAGTTAACTTAAGTCTTGATTTTCAATTAAGAATTCTTTGAAAGCTGTGTAATTAACTTTGAAAAGATGTCGTTTGAATTTTTAATTAAATCGGGTTCTAAAATTTTAGAAACTTACCTGTATTAAAGGCATCGGCGTTTTGGGAACATCGTAGTTCTCGTAGGGTCCACTAAAGGATTTCTTGCGACAGCAGCAAGGTTTGACCTGCTGCCAACATTGGCAGCTGCCTCCAGTCTTGGCTGGGACTGTTGGTGTACAGCAACCCACTGGGCTTGCTCTTTTAGAAGACTCAAAGCTCTTGTCCAAGTGGCATGCACTGCGTGGTACACTGTACTCTGAGGCACTGCCGCTTGATCGGGAGTAGATGGACGCTCGGTCGGAGTCTGACCGCTTTTCTAGTATGTTGTCCATTGTCCAGACAGGAGACATTATTGAGCCAGGCGTGTTCATTGTTGATGATCTGAAAGATTTGTGGATGTCGGTCAGAAATGGCGGTACACATGAGTGGAAAATATTTAAACAATAGTTCAGACCGAGGTTTGGAGTGATATTTAATTTAAAGAGTCAGTAGAAATTAAGTTTTTCTGGATAATTTGAGTGAGATTTTGGATTTTTCCCTTCACTTGCATTTTTACCACATACAACACATCCTTACCTAGTCAAATGACTGATTTTCCCAATGCAGCTGGAACACCGAGGCAGCGAAGTGGGTCTCCGGAACTTCTCCTCATTGCTGTCCATGCTTGAATCTAGGTCTGACAGACAGTGCATGGTCTGGCTAGCAGGACCTGCCCAGGATGGTGAGACCGACCTTAGCGATGTATGGAAACACTCGTCCATGCATGAACTGGCGTCGGAGAAACGCTTATCTAGCACTGGAAAAAAGGTTCAAATTGGGTTATGCAGTTTATGAGAAGACAGGTGCAGTTCCTTCACAGTCATGTTTCAGGGTACAGTCAAAGTAGTAAGAGTAACATCCAACGGGTATGGATAGACTGTGAATTGACTTCCAAACAAATAGGAGACTGACAGATACTTCAGTAGGTTAGGTGATCAGGTTCACGTACTGCGGTCCGGTGCGGTATTTTCATTACCCGGGTAACGGCACGCCAAAGATGAAACTAGAATGGTAATTTTGCGTTTTATACTTGCTAGCAACAGTGGCGATCTCTATTTGCCTTCAGTTTTTGTTGACATCACTAACAATGACTCAATCTACCCTGAATAACCTTGCTTACTACCTCTTTAAACGTTTATTCATTAGTAGGTATACAAATTAAGATTAAATGCTACAAGTTACAAGTATGGTGCAAATATTTTGCAACGTTGTGTGAAAATCGTCTGCATTTTTATCGTTTGACCGATTAGATAAGTTTCGATTACACTGTGTTGTGTGGAGGGGTCTTTAGTTAGATCTAAAGACAGGCCACCATGTCAATGACGTATAGAGGTGACTTTGGATATCATTTGAACTAGATATCGATTTATTTGTCCTCTGAGGAAAACCCTCAAAGCCAAAACTTTTTGTTACGTTATAACTGCTCTTAGTATCGAAGTGATCAGTCATTTTAGTTGAGCCCAAAATGATTATACTAAAATTTCACGAGTTTATTTGTTCAAGAAGTTCTGCCCTTCAAGAGGGCGAATTTCATGAATGCCATTTCATGAATCACTAAACTGCCAGTCTCATAATTGCTATGAAATATTAATACTGACAGCCCTTGAAGGCCATTTAGAATTTCTGATATAGGTACCTACCTACTATTTTACGCCTGTAATACCCGATTTGATTTCGATTATCTTAGGCGGGATTCTCTAAAAACAGTCAATAGAATCCTACCTGATCCACTCCTAGAAGCTATGCTGAGCCTGGACTGCGCCTCATGGCTGTACACGTTGAGCAGTTCCGTGAGCTCCCGGCCTCCTTCGGCCGCGAAGATGAATAGGCCTTCGCCCTTGCCGCAGCGCGAGCCACCTTCCACGCAGAACCGCTTGTCCACCACCCCGTAGCGTCTGTGGGAGGAAAGATAGGAATTAGATAATCGTAAAATCATAATTGCAAAGCTGGAATAGTGTGGCGAATAACAGTAGAAAAGTTTCAGTTTAACGCTTGTGGGAAACAAGCGTGAGGTTATTTTACGTAAATAAATAATAAGGGGCGATTAGTTAACATTTCATGACTGAGAAGTGTACAGTCAAGGAGTTTTTACTACTTGAGCAAAGTAAATACAATATAAAATAATAGGGTAGTTAACTAAAGAAAACTAATTAATCCGTCAGATAGATTTCTAAAAAATATTGGACAAGTATTTTTTCTTTTTTCATGTAAAACAAACAATGAAGACGATACAGTGCTTTGAAAACTCGTGTGACGTCATATTCTAAGACATTAGTATGACATTTGATACCGGTGAGTGACGTCAAAACCCCCACTCAAATCTTTAACGCGTTTTATCTTCGTCAATTTTTATTGATTTGACAAAACAAAAAATACGTATTCAATATTTTTTGATAATTTAACAGACGGACTAATTCTATCGAATCGTACTCTAAAAAAACTCAACCATTTATGCAAAGATGTGTCAGCTACTTGCTATAACTGACTGTACATGATAAAGTCTCTATTCGCTACAGATTTTTTTTCAGTAAAAACTACATAAACAAAAACTTTCACTTGACCAACAATCACTTCGTCAACTAACAAAAAGCTTTAATTAAGCCAGAGCCACAACAGACCAACCCTTACCCGAATACCCCTACATACACATAGCCGATCGCCACAAATCCCACACAAGGGTAGAAGAAAGCACCCAAATCGTTCCCCCGAACATAAAAAAAGGGGAAAAGAAACGCGATAAGCAAGTTAAGGTAATTACTTAATTCTCTTATCTTTCTCGTTTTTTCTCCCAAGTGAAGTAATTAGTCAATGTTTTAAATTGATTTCAAACATCGAAGCATTGGCCAGTTGTACGGTGAGCAACAGAAGTAGCTTACCATTTCGGAATTTTAATTATTCGATGTACAAGACTCCAGCTATTATTTTTAACCCTCGACGCAAAAACGACGACGGGTGTTATATGTTTGACGTGTCTGTCTGTCTGTGTGTGTATGTGATTTTGTATTTTTAATGTTTTATTAGATTATTCTTTAAAATATTCCTTACTCTTCAATAACTTGTTAGTAACGAGTAATATCTAAAAAGTTTTTATTAAAAAACTTGCTTTGAAAGTTTGAGTAGTGTTAATGTACTTCTGAAGCTGACTGTACTGATACAGTGTTTACTTGGGTGGTATGCAGTAATTAACGGTCTTGTAATTTGTTATCACGATTCATTAAAATGATGATGAATTATTGTGATTGATGGCCCATGTTACGTTGAAACAGAATTTTATTGTTATTTGCTTTTTGAAATGCGATATTGTGGATGTTATTCATGCGTTATTTTTAGCACGGTAAAATATTATTCGTTCCATCAGAATCCAAGGTCTAGATTGTTAATAATATTAATTAGGAAAGAGGAAATTAACATTTTGAACAACTTCTAGCAACAAACTAAATGCAGCTTTCCAAAAAAAATATTTATACTGTCTAATGTCTATAGGCAAATTATAGACGTTAAATAACTTGATTGTATTACTTGTTGATCGGAAAACGAATTAATTCGCAGTTTCGATACAAGTGAGTAATTAATCTGTTCAATAGCAGACTATTTTACACGCGTTTCTGTATAAAGTAAATTAACTTTATATGACCTTTTTTCCTTCGACTCCCAACGTCAACAAGTTACAAAAGGAATTTACGAAATATTTTTTTTGAAAAAATATAATTGACTTCCAAAACAAAAACACTAAAAAGTGGAAAATAACTTCACGCTTGGAAATCGTTTGCGGTGGTAACCACTTAATGGAGCTGAGTGTACCACATAAACATTACTTTGAAGAAAATTAATACTTTGCGAGCAAAGACAACACACGTACCCGTCCAAGTGCCTTAAAACCTTTTAAATATTAATGTATTCGTTCAAAACTTTTAAATTAATCTGGATTTAAGGCTTAAACTTTCAAGAAGTTGATTACGTGTTGACCAAAGAGGAATTTAATTCTGTGTTCGAGTTTGTTGAAGTCGACTTGCTTTGAGCTTTTCTAGTTACTTCAACTTTATCAAGAAAATTACGAACTTATTATAAATATGTCGGAAAAATACGGTTTTTATAAATATGTCGGTAAGAAACGGTTTTCGGGGAAAATGTTTCCCTAATGTATTTTTATGGGTTTCCACTTAGACGTTTTTTTCCAAAACTCAATTTATTTACTGTCAATATCGAAACACTTTGTGGAACTCATTATATTGGTATCGCATTCACAATCGTTTTAGCTTTCACTCAAATTGACATTTTATTTAGCACATATAAGACAGATTTTTTGGAGCTACTTTAATTTAATACCTACCTACAGCTAACTGTCTTTTATAATTAGCTTATACGCATAATTATCAGCCTATAATATTCCCACTGCAGGGACACAGGTCTCCTCTGTATGAGAGGGGATGGGCTATATAATCCACCACGCGGGCCCAATGGGGGTTGGTAGATGGCACATGTCTTCAAATTTTTGGTTCTAAGACATGACGGTTTCCTCACGATGTTTTCGTAACACTGTGATGAAATGAATTACACAAAGTAACTTATCGTTTCTTTTATACTTAATAACCTGTTAAATAGCAATGCCTTAACAGGCAACTAAGTTCTAAGAACCTACCTATTATTAACATCTTCAAACTTCTGCACACTTAGTTCGCAATAAAGAATTTGAAATTATTAAAAAAAAAAAACCAAGAAAATAATACATCTTGAATTTAAACAGCTCTTTTATAAACATCGACAAAGTTTTCTCTTAATCAAAGAAAGTTTTTGGCTAAAGACGACGACGGTATTTGACCGCCATGATGGAATTTAATTTTGACAGCGAATGCCTCAGATGGACGGTTGCTGCGAATTTCATGGATGCCTGCAACCAAGATTCAGCATCTTAGTAAAGAATGGCTAGATGAGACAGTTTGTGTAGTTTTCTGGCTTTTTGTTCAAGATTTTTTCGTTACAAGAATAGTTTCTTTTGTTAGCAAGTAGTTTACTTCGTGTAGGACCTTTCAGAATTTTCGTGAGATGAGATTTAGCTTTGTGGTTTTATTTATAGAAAAATAAAATGTTCGTCGTCCCACATGAGTAAAAAAATCTTTTGATAATGCATATAAGCAGAGAAAACTATTTTTGAATCAATGCACTCACTTACTGAGATACCTACGAATTGCCTCCATTTGCTTAAAGTAAGTTACAGTGCGTGTGGCTTTGATATGAACTAACACATTTTGTTCTGCAATACAATTCTCACAGATAAATCCACAAAATGCCAATTCAAGATAAAAGAAATATAAATAAGATTGAATTTTGTTTTAAATTATTACTTCAATTTTCATAGTACCTTCTGAATGTTCTTATATCCTGGTAACGGAGTCAGTCCGACCACAAACGACGTCGCTGAGGCTGCATCCGACAGATCGCCTTTGAATTATTTTGATTCGCCCTTTTCTCTGTGTTTGTGGAAATTGAACGGTACCTCCATTTTATTTCTGGTATTGCTATGTCATTTCGTTTGTTCTTTCAAATAAGTAGGTAGCAGTAACAGGAAATGAGTTGTAAACTGTGCTTAAAGCGTAATGCTTGCCTTTTACAATTCTCGTGATATTTTATATCTAAAATAAGCTTTTTAGTGAGAAACGTCCCCATTACCCACTTAAAACAACAATAAACTCGCAATTAAATCTTTAAAAATGTGTCCTGCGTTTCACCCATTAAAAATAACCGCAACAAAAGAATTTCCTAGTCTAAAAAAATCTTTTATATCCGAATAAAACTCACAGAACTTCCTGGCTTAAAAAGACACGTGTCACCGTCATTAAAAAAAAGAAATGTCAAATTCGGTTCGCGCCAGAAAATATTCCGATGGAATTCCAAGTTCAAAAAGCGTTTGAATTCGAAAAATATAGCCGGCTGAATTCAGAAGTCTGTGTTGGAATCGTTTAGTAAATGGCGCACACCCTATTTTCGATTCGTTCGGTTAGCGTTTAACGAGGAGTTTGCAGTTCGGTCACGTAGGTCTTTTACTAGGGAGCTCAGCGTATGAATAAGGAAGTCGGCAGAGTGTGTTTTTAAATGACATTTAAAATTATGCCTTCGATTTAATGGAGACGTTTAGATAAAATTTAATGTTAGGAATTCTTCTTTCGTGCACTTTTTGTAGATACCTTTTGAAATTGAAGCAGTTGTCCTTTTTAGAACATTCTTAGATCGTTATATTGTAGAAAATCAAAAGGAGTTGTGAAAGTCTCGTGCTAGGTGCACGCTTAGGTCTTATTTTATTACAATTTTGTTTTAACTTTTACTGGTAGCTCGTAATCGTATGAAAGGGCGACGAGAAAATAAATTTAAACGATAAAATCGAAACAATCCATAAAGTTACTTTCATTTCGGTGAATAATATTCGCGAGAGATTTCAATAAATTTAAAATTACCTTCACTGCCGTGTGCTGTTACCGAACATCGGTAGTGATACATTATATTGAATCACCTCACTTATTTTGACACTTATATCCGTATTTACTAATACTCAGCGAAAACTACGTATATGAATGCGTAACCAAAAGCGCGCTGTTGTTTCTGCACCTAAATGTCGCAGGTTATGTATAAAGTCTCATATAATAATAGTGGGCAAGCCTATTGCCATCAAACGAGCACTATTTCGAACTCTGTGCCTGCTGCTGAGAAATTTTGATGGTACGCCATTACCAAAAAAAATAACACAAAACACATATATCAAAAAAGCTGATTAGACAATTGTAGAAAACTCCATTAATGAGTTTTCAACAAACTGAAATTAGCTAGCCGAAGCGAAAGCTCAGTTCAGCAATAAAAACATTTGCACTATAAACACAATGTCAATTGGTATAACAGAAGGTTGTCTGGAAGACATCGCTATTAACGCGAACCACTCGCTTTACATATTCAATTTAAACTTCAGATTTTTTCATTGCGTCCACCGTTGCCAATAAAAGTATTTTGTAAAGTGAGATGGTCCACGAACAATATAAGTAATATCTGAAAACAATGTATTGAGCAGAGGAATTTCTCCAGTAGCCTTTTTTTTTGGGGGGTAGGAAATCATTAAATTACCCCTGCCGCTCTTGGGCAGAGCGGGAGGGGGTGTCAGACTACTACTGACTAAAAACCACCCATGTTCAATGTTCCTTTTGTGTCGAGGCCGCGGTATCTCTTTCGAACAACCCGCAGCCCCGACGGGTTCTTCAGTAGCCTCATGTAGTTTGTATTTGTGCCCGGTTGGTGGCAATATCATCGGCTCTTTCCCTTTTGGGGGTAAGCGCTACCCCAGCAGGAAAGTGGTTCCTAGGGTGATATGAGTAAAAACTTATAATTAGTGTGTAATCTGTTGAGAATGTGAGTCAAAAAAAGGAAAAAAATCTCCTTTTTTTTTTGCAATACGGCAAAGCTTACCATTTTTGATGTGACTCACATTCTCAACAGATTACACACGTACGAGTACGAGTCCTACTGGAGTGATGTCGTTTCAGCAGGAAAATTGTAAACCAATGATCGGAGAGAAAAGATGTGAATGGGCAGAGCATAAATTTGTGTAAGAAACTGCGCCGAAAAAGTAATTTGTGAGTCTTCAGGTTTTCAAAATATTGCATTTCCAAAACTATGTAATTTTCAAGCATGCGCGCTTTTTTGAAAGTTCGGAAAAATATCGTAGCACCTAAATGAGAAAACGTATGAGCTCACTGAAAACTGTTTTCGATCTTCGTGTTAGATCAGAATAGCTATTCACAACCACTCGATTGTCCGTCTTATCCAATCGATGGATCGTACTATCGAAAATCGCTATTCACAAAACCGAAAAAGATTATCAATCCTGCCGACAGCCATTTGCTATCGGAAGTGTAATCGAATCAGAATTACGTCGCCATTTTGTACTATACGATAGGTACACAAGAGTCGTTGCGGACGTTGCGTATCCATTTAAAATTAAAATAATTTTTCAATTGTTTTTAATTATATTTTTAGTTAATTAACGAATATTCAGTACAATTTTATAGAAATAGGTACTCATTAAAGATAATTAATTATTGGCTACATAAAATTTTTCACTACGAGTGTTTATGTACTATACCATGTCCATCGAATCTGTGAATAGCATAAATTGCTAATCGTTCGATCCAAAAATCTGATACTCGAAAAGTGTCAAGCTCGATTCGACTTCGATTCGATTGTTTGTGAGTAGCTATGCTATGCTGACTTGATATTTTTAACCGAGTTCAAAATGGAGGAGGTTCTCAATTCGTCGGATCTTTTTTTATTTTTTATATATAGGGTGTAAACGTACCCTTAACGCAAACGAAGGGGACTTGTTCTCCCCACCACTGCGATCATTTTATTGTTCTAGACCATACCTGGGAACCTCCTAGTTACGGAGATATTGGTGGTCAAAGGTTCAAATTTTTTACAGCTGTTTTTGTAAATACTAGTTTTCAGGATTTAACTTTACTTAAATTACCTCCATGACCCGTTTACTATTCAAAGCATCCACTAGCACAATATTTTAACAGTGCTACATTGAGTTTTACCGTAAAATGTGATTTTTGACCCAAAAAAAAAGTCGTTTCCCAGCAAAAATTTTTGCGTAGGGGTACCTAGTTTGATGTACAGAATGCTTGGTTGACGGCTGTGTGATGGGTTGATTTACACCCTGTATACAAGAGCCAATCACAATCTTCTCCACAAGCAATGCTTATCACCAAAAACCAGACCACATCCCCTTTATTAGCAGACCAGGGCTGTAAATACCGAATTATTTATACGATTTCCTTCAGGCAATATACGTAATGCTAGTTTCGGATAACAACGACTGAGCAAGATAATCTCCGGTCCCTTCAAGCTATTAAAATGATGGGGTGAACCGAGGCGATGGTCTCTGGTACGCTAAGAATGGAAAATAGGAATTTTGAAGGAGAATCTTTGTTGTGAGTTTGGCTTTCTTTGTGTTTTTAAGTATTTGGGTGTTTTCGAGGTTTTGGAGGGGTTCTGGTTTTGCGCTTTGATGTGTAGAAGAGGACAAGAAAATGGAAATTATAAAGGTGGTTGTAAGTGCTCTAGTTGAAGATTTTTTTGATAAAATAGAAGCTTCTTCAAAAGTGTACTTGTGTCGTGTACATTAAAATAAAATAAAAAAATTATTTTAAAGTGTTAGCAGTTTCACGTATTTTTTACCAAAAAAAAACAGGAAAAAATACTAAATTGTTAAAGGAAAAGAAAGTCATAGACACAAGTACACTTTTGAAGCTTTCATTTTGTCAAAAACATTTACAACGAAAACACTTTAACCTTTTTAATTTTCATATTTCATTTCCTTTCAAAAATTAAAACCACCAAATCACCGAAACCAGTAAAGAAAGGATTCTTTACTGTTTTGGTGGTTTTAATTTTTAAACTTAGGTTTATTCAAGACTGAATTTAGGTGAAATCAAAATATATCACATTTTGACTTTTCTATTTTCAGGCGTAGATATGGTGATTCCTTTAATATAAACAATTGCATCCCCCTAAATCGTTCAAATAAATACCTTTCTGCCATCCCCTGAAGAAACACCTGAATAAAACATCAGGTATTTGTTAACTAAGCCCACCCTTTGTACTAAGCCGCTTATTTATGTATGGGATCCTATTCAATAAGTTAAAGTAACTCTATAGTCAGAGACACAGCGACGAACAAAAATAACCTCATCTGATAAATCTAATTTTGAATTTTGACGCGTTTTAAATTGCATTGCATCATTGTTGACGCAATTTTCTGAAGTATTGGAATGTTTCAATTTAGATTATAATGAGATGATAATGCTTGTTATTTGGATGTCGCATTTTGAACTTTGACATTTGTTGTCAATGTTGTAATTTTGTTTGGAATTCATTTGTTTTAATGAGATACTAAAAGAATTTTCTTTTGTGTTATTTGGGAGTGGCAGTTCCGCGTAAATATTTATTTCTGGAAGATATTAGATATTGTTTATCAGTGCTGTTCTGTTCTTGTTACTGGCAACAAAATGAGCGAAAAGTAATGTACCTAGTAGTTCAGTATTGTAGAGATAAAACAAAGAATAACTTTATGTATTAATGGTACAAACTACCCTTTTAACATCACACATCTATAACTCTCTAAAAAGAAGCACATAAACACAAAACAAAACAAATGTACCAAACAAAAACTCCACTGGCTCCGCGACTACAAACAACCTATGCATCACTTAACTAAGTTAAGTAATCCGTTAATCTTTGTTTAGTCAACTATTAGCGACGCGAGGGCTCAGTTAAACTGTTAGTTAAATCTTTATCGTGACGGCTGCGCGGCCATTAAGTAATTGAATGTGTATCTGTTAACGGAATTAACTCTAGTTCTACAGACACAACAACTGTTGAGAGTTTTTGTAAAAGATGAGTATTGTTTGTGAATGGTTTGGCTACTTTATAGCCTTGAAAATGGAAAATTGTTTTATTTTTTGCCGGTTTTGTTTTACTCCTGGGGAAAGGTCTCCTGTCCTTCCACTTCTCCCGTTGGTGTACTTATTCTCGCCAATTCGTAAGTAAGCCATAGTTTTTTTCTTAAAAAAGCTCTCAATGAATCCTAACTGAGCTGCTGTGTCTGGCAAAGTATTACTAGGTTAATCCATCAGGCATTTCTCAGTAGCAGTTACGATGCCTCGTCCACCTCATATATCTGGTTTTACACGGAAGAACTTCACCAATAAGGTCAGTGTATGTCCTTCCAGGGCGTCTCCTCCCGGCATTACCACTCACATCTGCCTTGATAATATTCGGAATATTCATCCCGATAAATAAAAGAAACGACAATCAAGTCCCAGCAGGGCTATTGCGTATCTTTTTATATGTCAGTGGCTATCATAGTGACCATCGATTAACCTTTTGTATGGCCGGAACGTAGATTTACGCGAGACACAATGGCTTTTTAATTGTGTCTAATTACACGGCATACGAAAGGTTAACCGTCAAATGGTTCCATTTTGTACGAAACCATAACCATTTGACAGTTAATCGATGGACACTATGATAGCCACTGACATTTAAAAAAATACGCAATTGCCCTGCAGGTTGTGCTAACCATAAAATAAAGCTCCCGTGTTGATGGAATATTGCCTTTATCGCCAGTTCGCCACGAGTTTGGTGGATTCGTAATCTCAGAACTCCGTCTTTGGTTTACAGGTGGCTGCTTCTGTATTACGTCCCTTGGTCGGAAATAATAGGGGTGTCCACCCCATTATTGCATGGGGTTTTGGATATCGGGAGAGAAAACAACGTACGGTGATGTTGGATAACTTATCTACATAGCTTAATGTTTAAGCAACGTGAGAATTTAAAAGAAAGAAATGATCAACCCGTTTATGTTTCGTGATGAATATTTTGTACACAGTTATAGGAGAAAGAAAGAATCTCTCATATTACTTTGTAACGCCTTCTACAACTATGTTAAACCAATAAAAAAACATTGAATTCTGATTGTATTTCAATAGATTGTTCTGGTTAGATTTTCCAACATTATTTTTATAATAGTTATTCCTGGTTATTTCTTAAACCACCACAGTCTACATTATCCCTGGTGGGTTAGGCAGGGGTGTATTTAACTAGTACATCATCCATATATATTCCTCGTTGGTCTAGTGGTCGCAAGCGCGACTGCTGAGCATGAGGTCCTGGGTTCGATTCCCGGGTCGAGCAAAGTGTTATTGGCTTTTTCCATCAGGAATTTATCAGTAACAGCTACGGAGTCTGGATTTGTGCCCGGTTGATGGCAATAACTGGCCAAATTCGTTTGTTACATTTTATTTCCACACGTTAATCGGTGCAAATTATTCCTAAGGTTAGTAAACCAATATTTGTTTGTAAATTGTAATGTATTTCGTTTACAGTTTTATGCTACTTAGTTTTATTGATTTATTTTCCAAAATTTTATTTTGGTGTTAAGATTTATTTGATAGTTTAATAATGTTCCTATAACCTAGAACTACCAGTGGTTTCATTTATTATAGTATCCATATATAGTATGCCATCCATCCGGCACAAATCCAGACTCCCTGGCTGCTACTGAGAAATTCCTGATGGTAAAACCCAACAGGAATCACCACCATCAGGAATTCTAACCCAAGACAAGAGACAGACTTCAGCAGAGTCATACTTACATAGCTTTAAACCCGATCACCCCCACCTTCAACCCCGATCGAGTACAGTTTGCAGTAAAACGGTGAAAAATGCGCCGTCATCCATAGTTGATGGGTGCCGAAATTGAACGCTTCGTAACAGACAATGCGAGTCTCCTGCTCGTAATAGACGCATTAAGGCTGCTCTCTCGAAAAAGCTTAAAAACCGCGTGCAGATGCAACAGTTTTTCACCGGCACTTACAGAGAAATTACATCTGAGAAAAATTGTTAGTAATCTACACGTAATTTGGTTTAGCCATAATTTTTCTATCGGTATTTTTACTGTTTTATTTTTTAAGTGTTCCTCTTGTTTTTTTTTTTTTTGTTAATCTTTTATTGTTGATTTCTTGTCCTGTGTGAGACCAATAAATACTTTTTCTTTCTTTCTTTCTTTCTTTCTATCACATAATAAGAAAAAAAAAACACAAAATCACCTCCAAATCGTTGAATTGAACCATTTTACTCCTTCATTTTTTAATAAAACAATATAAAAAAAATATCTACTGCTTTGAAATACAAAGGAAAATAATTTGGTTTTGTTACTTTTTAAAAACATGTATTATTTTAATTATAATAAATGAAAAATGCGTCCGTTTAAAGTCCGTGTCTACGACCGAGAGGGGTAGTTTGTATGCACAAGGTCATTGGCGTGAATACAAGCCTTAATATGTGATGTCGCGCCTTTTGTATTGATTGGGGGTGTTTACTGATCGGAAAATACTATTATAGGTAGCTTACATGTTTTTTTTAGGTAGCATTACGATATCATAATTCTCTTGCCTTATTCCAATTCAGTTACATAGTTAACACCGTGCTTCGGAAGGCACGTATAAGCCGGTGGTCCCGGCCGCCAAATGGCGGTCGCCAAACCAGGTCAGAAGCCCTTTTTTTTGGCGGGTGGAAAATCATCAAATAACCCCTCCCGCTCTTGGGCAGAGCGAAAGGGAGTGTCAGACTTCTACTGACTAAAAACTACCCATGTTCCTTCTTAGCCCTTCATGTCGAGGCCGCGGTATCTCTTGATCTCTTGCGAACAAGCCGCAGCCTCGACGGGACTCGCAGCCCGGACGGGATGTCAGAGGCCCTTGAGGCGGTTTAGAAACTCTGACACTAGGAGGTCATTAGACCTTACTAAGAAAAAAAGGACCCCTTGTAATGTATGGTATGTTCTACCCCTGAATAGAACTAACAACGAGATTAATAAGCAATTTTAAACTTTTGCGGTTTTATTTCAACGATGGTGTACTATAAATACGTACATGAAAAAAACTGGCTAAGGAAAGCGGAAAACCATCTGAAAATTATATTATTGACTTCATTCATTTCCCAGGAAAATAATTACCGCAGAACTCCACCATAAAGACGCCATACAAATCAATAATTAATTACGAAACACGTGATTACAATCGGGCTGTATAATTAATAATTACATGAAGCAAATAAAGGCAGCTTCACATCAAAGAGTAACCGTCGCAACGTAACGAATTGTAGGTTGTATTATTTCGCATTGGCAAGCTCATTAGGGCGCTGTTTGTTCAGTTAAGGAATATCGCTTCGGGCTGTAGCACTGTGGTGTGGTAGTGGCATAAACTGGTAGCGGGTTTTGGTAGAGAAGCGTTTTTTTCGGAAAGCGATTTTGATGTTTCAATTTTATGTTTGTTATATGAAAATGAACTGTAAATCATTATTTGGCGTTTTTCTTTCAAAGTCCATTGACGTAGTTTTTTTTTTTCTATAGATTTTCATCAGACGTGATCAAAGTCAATAGCGATCCATTTTGTATTTTTTTTAACAAATTTATTCTAATTGTAATTTCAGTTCATAATTCGAAAATAATACTCAAGTCTTGTTTTTGAGTTCTCAAACACACTTCGTTAGTGTGCAGGTAAGCTTGTGAAAACCGGATCGCTTACAACTTGTACGTCTTGCAACACTACCGCTTCATAATCCACAAGGAATTGTTGTAGGCACGCGTGTGTAAACGCCTTAATAATGAAATTAGCTTTCGTTGCAGGCCGCTAGTTGGCGCCACCGGTCGGCCAATATTGGCCAAATTATTGGGCAAACGTGTATCGCCACGGGGTACTATTTAATTTAAGGTGAAATGAAAATTCGGAACTTTGGACCAGCTATGTTTAAAATTGTATGCCGTAAACATTGTATGGGGGTTTTGGGAGCTATGGAAGGTAATTGTGGCTTACCGGGGGTTTAACTATCAACTTGTGAAAGAAAAATATGTTAAAAGAATAATACTAAACATAAACTCACATACTTTAACTTCATTTCATCAATTTGTAGAAGTCTTAAAATCCAGACAATGCAAGAAAGTGACTTTTGTATAGGTTTTATTAGATAATCTTGCTTGGGACAAAAATTGACATTAACAATGAATTCAAAGAGATATTACACCTCCTTAACATTTTTGTAATATCTTCTAAAACAAGACCACTAAACTTCCTCATGATATAACCCCCACAGCATAAGAATAAAAAAAAACGGTTTGTTCTCTGAACCACACCTAACCAGAATGTCGTCAAAAAAAGAAAAACAAGGTTCCCTTGTAGTATTATTACAACGCAAAATATCTGGAAATAAGAAATAAAATATTCGAGTAACAAAGAAAAATACTGCTACATAGAAACGTAACTATCCACCGCTGATACTATGTTATTCAATGTAATTTCTTTCAGTAATTTCATATAACAAAAGAAAACAGTTTCTGATATTTACGACGAAACCTATTACTGAACTGGACCAGTTTTATATTTTTTGCTCGCTTCTTGATTTTGCTACGAAACGATTTTATTTCAATACACAATTTTTCTGTGAAAAATGTTTGGTCCAGACAAAATGTAAGGTGGTAAGGTGTCGGACGTAAAGAATAGCACCATCCCATATCTTCCCGCTGGTGTCGTAAGAGGCGACTAAGGGACTTGGGACTAGAGACCATAGAATGGGCAGCAGCGTTCTCTGTGCCTTCGTAACAACCATACTGCGATCGCCAACCCGCCTGCCAAGTGTGGCGACGATGGCAAAACCCCCCCTATTTGGGGGAGGCCTATGTCCAGCAGTGGACGTCTTTTGGCTGAAGTGACGAAAGAAAATGTAAATATGTAATCCTTGCAGGGTAAGTAGAGATGTAGCAAACCATCCATTTAGCCAGTTATGTTAAAGTCCATTGCAATAGGAGGCGAGTAAAAACGTGTTGCGCCGACCCCAAATAACCCCCGTGGGACAAGGCCAGGAAGATGATGATGATGATGATGTAATACGAGGCGAGTATACAGGGTGTAAACGAACCCTTCACGAACCTATATTTTTTTTTGGGGTGTGGGAAATCATCAAATAACCCCTCCCGCTCTGGGCAGAGCGAAAGGGAGTGTCAGACTTCTAGTGACTGAAACCACCCATGTTCCTTCTTAGCCCTTACGCCGAGGCCGCGGTATCTCTTTCGAACAACCCGCAGCCCCGACGGGGCACGAAGCCATCAACCAAGCATTATGTACATCAAACTAAGTACACCCCTACGCAAACATTTTTGCTGGGAACGACTTTTTTTGGGGTGTTAAATCACATCTATACTAATATTATAAAGCTGAAGAGTTTGTTTGTTTGTTTGTTTGAACGGGGTAAACTCTGGAACTACTGGTTGGAATTGAAAAAATATTTTAGTGTTGGTTAGTCCATTTATCGAGAAAGGCTTTAGGCTATATAACATCACGCTACGATCAATAGGAGCGGAGCATAAATGAAAAATGTTGCAAAAACGGGAATAGATATTTCTTTTTGAGAGCTTCCGTTGCGTGCGCTGCGAAAACGGTTTAAGTTACGTAAATACTATGTATGAAGAAATTGTTCCCCTTTAAAAGTTCTAAAAAAAAGTCCGCGATAGCATATGTTTATCTTTTAAGATTGACTCACTGGAACCATTTTTTAATAATTAAATGTTAGGTTAGAAATAATGATATTTTGCGAAGCTTATTTAACCATATGGGTTAATCTATATCTATATAAATGTGTTTGTTAACACGGAAATTTAATATAGAATATTTGTGCCTTTTACTCTATACAGTTTAAACAAATATCTTAGAAGATATCGCAATGTAAAAATATACGGGCGACAAAATAATTAAGCGCGTGGCAGTCATTCGGTCCGGTGCGGTAGGTACGTGGGGATTCTGGCCTCTGGGGGCTCCGGAGAAATTCAAATTCAAAATATTTACTGCACCATAATGTTTACAAGTACAAGGTGTTACTGTATATTAAACAGTAAGAGATACCTATAGTAATTGTTACTTTAATAATATAATCGAAGCCAATCTATACTAATAGGCATTATAAAGAGGAAAGGTAAGATTTTTTTCAACACACTTGCTCATGAAGTGGCTCTAATTTCACCGCAATTAGGCACATAATGACACCTGTAATCAAACTGTGAATTTTTCATTACCATTATTCACAAGTGAGTTATAGGTTTTTTTTTTAATTTTATTGGTTGAGTTGCTTTGTTCTTAAAAAAGTTTCGATACTAAAAAGATTGTGTTCAATACTACAAATAAATGAATGTACCTATTAAGCAATAGGTACATTCATTTATTTGTAGTAGGTATATGTAGCTCTTTACATACAACTTCGAATTTAAATAGATAATTTCAACTTGTATAGTACGTTTTTAATAAATAAAACTTTTGTTTTCTCTGTAATAAAAAAAAACTTTGAATTCCCCATTTTGTACGTGGCTAAAACGCTATCCGCAAAAACCAAAAAAAGAAACCTCATTCTTTTAGTCTATGGCCGATCGCTATTGTTAGATGCGCGCCCAGAAAAACTGATTAATTTTTCCCGCCATGGCGAAATTTTTTTCACAAGTCGTTTTAACTGTTGAAAATGATTTTTTTGTGTTATTTTCTTCACAGGTATGTTGAAAAACGTCGTATGATACACGTGTGTATTGATGATTACCGTCCTCGGCTCTCTTAAGACCCTCACCTGACGGCTCGGGCCTCAATGGCGCCTCAGCGGTAATCACCAACGTTACACACTTATACCATAATGTACTATTTCAACACACTTGCTCATAAAGTGGCTCTAATTTCACCGCAATCAGGCATATAATGACACCTGTAATCAAACTGTGAATTTTTCATTACCATTATTCACAAGTGAGTTATAGGTTTTTTTTTTAATTTTTTGGTTGAGTTGCTCTGTTCTTAAAAAAATTTCGATACTAAAAAGATTGTGTTCAATACTACAAATAAATTAATGTACTTATTCCTTGCTCATTTCATGCAACTTCGAATTTAAATAGATAATTTCAACTTATACATACGTTTTTAATAAATAAAACTTTTGTTTTCTCTGTAATAAAAAAAACTTTGAATTCCCCATTTTGTACGTGACTGCAACACTATCCGCGGAAAGCCAAAAAAAAAACTTAATCTTTTAGTCTATAGCCGATCGCCATTGTTAGATGCGCGCTCAGGATAATTTATTAATTTAAATAGATAATTTCAACTTGTGTATACGTTTTCAATAAATAAAACTTTTGTTTTCTCTGTAATAAAAAAACTTTGAAATCCTCATTTTTTACGTGGCTAAAACACTATCCGCAAAAAGCAAAAAAAAGAAACCTCATCCTTTTAGTCTATGGCCGATCGCCATTGTAAGATGCGTCATTTTAACAGACTGTTGAAAACATGTTAAAAATGATTTTTTTGTGTTATTTTCTTCGCAAGTGTGTTGAAAAACGTCGTATGATACACGTGTGTATTGATGATTACCGTCCTCGGCTCTCTTAAGACCCTCACCTAACGGCTCGGGTCTCAAAGGCGCCTCAGCGGTAATCACCAACGTTACACACTTATACCATAATGTACTATTGTTTGTTACGAGTACGATTTAACTCAATTTAATATGTTGGATAGTCGATTTATCGGGAAAGGTTATAAGCTATATTATGTGACGCGGACGAAGTTGCGTGGGTCAGCTAGTTTTACGATAAAACTCAATGTAGCACTCTTAAAACATTGTGCTAGTGAATGCTTTGAATAGTAAACGGGTCATGGCGGTAATTTAAGTAAAGTTATAACCTGAAAAACTAGTAGGTATTTAAAAAAAACAGCTGTGAATATTTTTGAACTTTGACCCCCTATATCTCTGTAACTAGGGGGTTCCCAGGTATGATCTAGAACTAAAAAAAAATTGCAGTGACGCGTGACGGGGAGAACAAATGTTTTTCGGTTTCGTTAAGGGTACGTTAACACCCCTTATTGTCAACATCCGGGATCAAATTAAAACTATTAAAGATAATCGTGATAGAGAAATCAAAAACACTTTCCCCGGCTTGGGATTTGAACCCCCTCATGCTCACTAGACAAGAGGCAATCTTTCAAAGACGGTGTAAACTCTTCAAGCAATACTGATAAGTGCAGAATCCTCTTTTCCTTTATATGTGACTAAAAAGCAATTTATTTCCCGTTTAATACACAATATAAGGCCAGACCCACACTAGCGTAAGTTATTAATTTTCCCGTTATTAGCGGTGTCGTCACGGTATTATACGCCATGATTTGTTACTCCGGGGGAAAATGCGTCTTACGCATGATGGCAAGGTTTGGGGTTGAGTACACAGTCTTTGTTGGGAGTGGGTTGTTAAGGCTTTAATACGATTCGATTGTGAAAATGTGACCAGATGTTTAAACGTAGAGGAGAATAGAAGAATATAAGGCCCGGTATCCACCAAAGCGGCGACGTGTAGAGCGGAGAGGAGATGTGCCAAATTCGACCAATCACAGGAAGCGCGAAAGACCAGATGTAAATTTTAACTAATGTGATTGGCTGATTTTCGCACATGTCCTCTCGTCTCCGCTCCTCTCCGCTTTGGTGGAAACCGGGCCTAAGGATTCTTGCAGGTTTTTAAAGCTTAGTTACTAAACTAACTACTAAACTTAACGTCACTCCTGTAATTTGTGACGAGCTCCGTGTTTCGGGCAGAGGTGTAAACCCACTTACTGCGGTACTCAGAGTTATTTAATGATTACTTAAGCCTTCATTTAGTAAAGATTTGACATACTTTTGTATAACAAAACTGTCAATACCTTTACTAAGTGATGAACAGTCGTCAAGTCAGTCATCAGTCATCGGTTGTCAGTCGTTTAAGTCCCACGTAACTGAAAACATCTATGTGTGTTATGTCTTGTCTACTGAAATGAACATTAACATTGCGATTACTTTAACATTGAAAACTTATAGCTTGGACTAAGCAAGCTAACAAAGGTTCCACAATAAGATACTTTGCATTTACAAACAAGACATAATATCGAAGCTACGTGCAGGTTTTTAGCGGTATTCATGTAAGTTTTCATGCCTGCGATCATTAACACCTCGTTTACTCAGAATCTGACAAAAGATAACATCTGAAACCTCGCACATTGAGTTACCTTAATATTCTTTTTTTTTCACAAAAAAAGGCACACGAAAAAAGCATTAAAACCTCTTTTATAATTCATTGGCACAATTCGTAGATTCGGAATCTCGGTCAAAAGTTTCTTTAAGTCGTTAAATATCTCTAAAAGGAAGGAAGGAGAATTCGTAAAAATACAGTGGAATGGTAGCCCGGTTATAATTGTTCAGTTAAATACGAGTTTTAATGACTTTTAATAGCTGATCGTAATGTTAAGTTACTTTTTTGTTGGCCCTTGTTTCAGGGTTATTTCTGTTAACCAGGGAAAAAGGACTTTGAAAAGAACTTTGATATTTTAATGGGAAACTTCTGAAAATATTACCTGATTATAATCTGTGAGTACAAATGTTTTGTTTTTCATTTTGATCTTTCAGTATTCATTTTCATTTTTTTTTTCTGTAATTATGAGTTTCATGTTATGGAAAAATTCCATCATCATCTTCCTCTTCTGCCCTTTTTTTTTTTGGGGGGTGGGAAATCATCAAATAATCCCTCCCGCTCTTAGGCAGAGTGAAAGGGAGTGTCAGACTTCTACTGACTAAAAACCACCCATGTTCCTTCTTAGCCCTTAATGCCGAGGCCGCGGTATCTCTTGCGGACAACCCGCAGCCCCAACGGGCATCTTCCTGCCTTTGTCCCCTATTATTTAGGATAGGACAAACGGCGGCGCAACACGATTTTTCTTCCATTCTTCTCTATTAACCTAGCGTGACGGTTACTTGTCATTTATTTTTCTCTCATATCACCTCACACAATCCATTCATTGTTTCCTTGGTCTTCCTCTCCCTCCGCATCCATCAACATTTACATTTATCACTCTTTTATTCACATGCGATTCGTCGCTCCTCATCACATGTTCATTATTGTCCATGCCAAGAAAGTCAATTCCCTTTCAACTTTTCTGTAACTGGCGACACCTTCAAACGGAAAAATCCTGTTCCATTTTGCAAAAGTGCAATGCCCGATTTTGAAAAATTGGCCGGTTAGAATAATTAAAAAAAGATTTTTGAATACGGAATTTTGGCTGTCGAAATTCGAAAGTAATTCACTAATCGAATGATGTTGACGACATCGAGTACGCTCATGTATGTATTTTTAATGACAGTTGGGGGTGATGGGGTCGCTTGCAGGGGATGTTCAGGGGACTTCGAAGCGAATGAGGGAAACATGTGGTATATTTTATGTATGTTCATGTGATGCGGACATCTGTTAGGCTATTACCTACCGTCGCCATCAAATTAATCATCGACCGCTGGTGATTTATTAATGTTAGAGGGGAAAAGGTAACTTGTGAAATAATGTATTAGACTGTTTCTGAACTAACAGACTTTCTGGCAAGAACAAAGTCAATGAATAGTCTTTACCAACTGTAGATTAGAGTTTGAAGTTTGAAAGATAAGTTCCTGAAAGCAACATTTTTATTAACAATTTCTCAAACATAACATGACGCCTAATAGCACTCACATTTCGCATGTTATGGTTCAAGTCCCATGTAACGTAATGTAATAAGTGGCTAGCCTATTGCCATCAACCGAGCACAAGTTCAGACTGCGTGGTTGCTATTGAGAAATTCGTAATGGAATAACCAGATACTATTTTGCTCGACCTGGGGATCGAACCCAGCAGCTCATGCTCAGCAGTCGCGCTTGCGACCACTAGACTAATGAGGACAGGAGTTGTTTGTTTCGAAGCGGCTGTCAACAAACATTACAAAGCGACACCTGAATGAACGCCTATGTACCTACCTATTGCACGATGTCCGAATAGTCGCTACTTACTGAATAAATTCAAAAATAGAACAGAATTTGAATGAAACTATCTGTCAAATAAGTTAACGGGTAGTGAAACAGGCTCTGAAGGCCAGGCACTGTCTTCATAAAAAACAAAACTGAGTTTTTTATTATAGGTGACATGATCAATGATATAATTATGACGTTAAAGGGCCTTTCTCTTAGATGTGATTAGATCGCATTGCCGTTATTATAATTAATCAGAGAGAATGTTCGTGACGTGTGCTCTATGGGCAAGTGGACTAAGTGGAGCTAGAACAATAGAACTAATGTAATTGTCTATGGCACAGACCATAGACAATCCCATCAAAGCTCATTGGGACATCACGTCATCAATACCGATGACGGCATATTGATGGAGAATCGAAGACAAGAGATAATATATTCAATTAGAATTTTAGATAATTGGGCCGAGATGATTGTTTTCCTAAATAACAACATAACATAACACCAGGCCTGTAATCTCCGAAGGGTTAAAGGTTTACTCATTATTAGATAGAACCTAGTTATTGGAGTGAAAACTTCTTTAGCGGCGTTGTGCACTTTTTTTAAGATGGGTAAAAACTGTTAAACTTGCATCAGGAGGACACGTGACCTGATCGTAAGACGGCGCAGGGCGCTTGCGCGAATGAGCGTGTGTCTAATGTCAAGTTGATTTTTCTGAGAGATAAACTTTTTAATTTAAAATAATTGTAATAGTTCTGAAGTGTTAAATTTTTTATGTAATATAAATTGTCATGTTTGTATACGATAGTGCAATAAATGAATATTGTACTGATAAATAAAGCAATTCGTGCGAAATTATTCCCTAACCATTCCAAAATATTCAAAAATGCACAACGTTAATAATGTTCAAGTTTTCACTTCTGCGGGTACTCGCGGAGTGCAACCCGTTGTTTTTTTGTTATTATCATCAACCGGGCACAAACCCTGACTACTACTAAGAAATCATTGATGGAAAAACCCAATAACACTTAGCCCAACCTGGCAATCAAACCCAAGACCAGTCGCGCGACCAGCAGTCGCGTTTCCGACGACTAGACCAACGAGGCAGTTTCTAAATAATTTAAATAATCGTTAGGTACGTACTTATGCAAAAAAAAAGTGTCAAGAAAAAAATCTATGTCAACATTTTTTTTTAAATTAATTCCCAGGCCGGCAAATGGACACTTTTATAAAACCCTGTACATGTTTTTACCTGTAAATCACATGATTAAACTGCAAATCTAAAACAGTCATCCCTCGAAGTCGAACTCCAGAACTGGGTCAAACTTCCACGCACAAATCTAACTGACAGGAAACTGGAGTATCCTGGAGTAACCAGCTAAATTACCGGGGACATTTTTCAGGGGAACGCGCTAAAAGATTAGTGGTGCCCAAAGTTTAGAGGTGTACCTGTTAAACGTTGTTCGGAGTTACGAACGGAATTAGGGATTACATTTATTCGTGAGAAAAGTTTATTTTTATCTTTAACTTTTTTGAGGTTTTCTTTCTTTGGGAGGTTTTTTTATGACTGGCGTTTTAGGAGCCGTTTTAGATAACGTTAATTTGAGTTTTAGAGGGAATGAACTTTGATCTGAAGTTAAATGTAGCGTTGAACAATGGCCTTTTTTTTTTGCGGGTGGAAAATCATCAAATAACCCCTCCCGCTCTTGGGCAGAGCGAAAGGGAGTGGCAGACTTCTACTGACTAAAAACCACCCATGTTCCTTCTTAGCTCTTGCATCGAGGCCGCGTTATCTCTTTTGAACAACCCGCCGCCCCGACGGGTTGAACAATGCCCTGACTTCTTTTTCGCAGTCTTCAGATTTGGTACCATCGTCAGTTTCTCTCTGGTAGCTTCGATATTTTCAAATTAGTGTTAGAAGGTAAATTGGAAGACCAACTAACCGATACCCGTATGAAAGTAGTCTCTTGGGTGTTAAGCCTTTTTGTTTTCTCGATGTGGAAATCCTCAAAGGATGTCCTCCGCCCTGTGGAAAGCTAAGGGGTCTTTGGGGGGTATGAGGAACAGGGTGTAAAGTTTCTCATCCCCCATGGAAAAGGGAGGATCCTCCGACCAGACGGGTGTTGTGTCTGGTGGGCTAACAGCCCAACATAATATGTAAGTCGGGATTTTCTATATACGCTAATGTCGCGGATAAAGTTGATAGCGCGATGTAGGATTTGCCAAATTAGTTCGCATGTGTTGCGATAGATGTCGGTGTCGCCACAGGTCTGACAGACTGGTACTGAATAGTTCCACTCCGGTGTACCCTCGCACACTTGCATCAGAGGGCAGCTGGACCTAATGCGATTGCAGCTGCCCCAGACTAGTGCCGGCCCGTTTGACTTACAGTCCTCGTCCCGAGTGAGGCGTAAAACTCTTCCCGTAGCGCCTTAAAGAGGCTCGCTCGCATTACACGCCTCCTTCTCGGGTCCAGAGTGATGGGAGGCGACGAATGTTTTGATGTGAAGCCTGTACTATATTCCTTGCTGTACTAATCTCTTACCTGAGTAGTTTGACGTCCCACAGCGCTAATACTTCGGGTGGACGAGACGCGCACAGCGCCAGCCGAGGTCCACACGCGTGTAGCCTGACGGGTCCAGGCCGGATGTTGATACCCGTTGGTGATGATATGATGACAGCTGCGAACTCCTTGCTGCCTCCGAGATTGTGTTGTACCTGTGGAAGACGAAGATTTCGAATTACACAGCCATTTTCTTTTCTTCTACAGTCAGTCCTCAAAAAGTCATAAGTTTGAAAGTCTGACTAGCAGTTTTACCATGGGATAAAATATTCCCGTCGGGGCTGCGGGTTGTTCGCAAGAGATATATATATATAAAGGGCTAAGAAGGAACATGGGTTTTTTTAGTCAGTAGAAGTCTGACACTCCCTTCCGCTCTGCCGGATTAAAAAAAAAAAAGGATATAATATTGTTCACCGTTTATATTCTATTTACTTTTTACATGGGACTTACACCTATGCCTAACTCTTCGGGTATTACAGGTGGGATGTTATGTTATGTATTAGTTTTTGTGGTATTGTTAATTTTCTACCATTTTGGTTTGTACTGAGTGAGACTAATAAATACTTTTTCTTTCGGTTACTCAATTCAAATTCAAATTGTTTATTTTTCTTTAACAAGTTTACAACAATTAGTATGTGATTGGAGCCTTTTTTTAAGCAAACAATGCCTGTTTATGAATATCCGCCGTCGCTTCATGTAAAATTTTGAAATTCAGTTTCATCCGGTTACACAGAAAACTGGGCCTAACCTAGTTGGGAATAGGCTCGGTAGATGATCATTCATTCAGATCCTCTGCTATGTGCACAGTGCACACGTCAGTTTTCATCCCAAATATGTTGATCATATTTTGAACAATGGATTTTAGTATTCGGGCAAAGCTAGCTAGCTTGATTCTAGGATGTATGAGAAACGAAATATTATCTGAACTGAAGTCGATGCTGATATTAAATTCGACTAAAGTGTGCAGGACTTCTTCTATAAGAATGCACATAACATCACGCCTGTAATCCCAGAAGGGTCAGGCGGAGGTGTACCCTACAGTACGAGTGTACATTTCGCCAGTTCTGTTTTAAGTCCCAAGTGGCGGTAGTAGCGAGCTTATTCCCACCAACCGGAAATAAATCCAGACTTTGTGGCTACTACTGAAAAATTACTGATGGAAAAAAAAGAATGTAAAGACCTAACAATTTAGTGGACCTGGAAATCGAACCCAGGTCCTCATGCATAGCAGTTGTGCTTGCGACCACTAGATCAAACAAGCAACCTTTAGTACTACATCATACTGGTATTCCTATCCTAAAACTAAATACATAATACGTAATAATAACTGTGTCTGTGACCATTTTACGAATTTTATCGCAATTCATATTATTTTCTTATTATAATCTATTTTTCTAAATGGTCACAGACGCAGTTACTATCATGAAAGGTCCATTTTACGCTTTTTAACGCAATTCATATTATGATCTGCTACAGTGGCCATTTTAGACCCCCAGTTCTTCGTAATCAATTTAAGAGTCTTACGGAAAGCTTCAATTGTCTCGAAAGTTCATTGTTAATGTAAAAGTTTATTTCCTTTAAAACTGCAGTAGTATTGTCTCAAGAATACACGTTCACAGTTCCTTTCCAGAGATTTATATTTACCGAAGCTTCCTCTAAGATAATTAAAATCTTAGTCTTATTGCGTGTTTGTCCATTTTATAACAGGAACATGGCTCAAAAAAAAAACAGAATGGAATGGATGATTTTTTTTTTACAATAGGAATTTCTCCTGTATCGCGGGTGCGTTTACAAACATTTAAACTCAAATACACACCCAGACCAGAAACAACTATCTGTAGGCCACACAAATATTTGTTCCGTGCGGGGATCGAACCCGCGACCCGCAGCGCAGCAGTCCAATCTCTCAGCCACTGCGCCAACCGTGCCATCAAATAAAATCGGCTGTCTATGTGGAAAATCGGAAGACAATCGTGGAAGAACTTCAACGACTATCTGAAAACGTTCTACCACGTTGCCGTGGCTAACTTGGAAATCTCTAAGCCGACTTGGAACTCAAGTCGACCGGAGCAAAGACAATCTCTGCAGATTTGCCCACCAGACAGAAAGAACTGGTGAAATGAATCCTGTGCATTGGTTGTCGCGTTGCTTTCCATCCAACGGTTGGTGCCCATTGGTTGTTCGAATCTGCCCGATGAACAAATAGTCTATCAGCAGCTTACCGCCTAGATCTTCACAATATAACATAATACTCACTTTAACTCTCCACTGTATCAAAATCTCCCGGGTATCAAACGCCAGGACCGGAACAACGTCCTCGCACAATATGGCCAGGGTATTCGACTCCTTGTCCAGGGTAAACCCGGACTCGATGCCCAGGTACTGCTGGAGAGACAGGGAAGCTTTAGTCTGCCCGTTCTTCTGCCGCTCCTTCAAGTCTTTGTAGAGTTGCAGGTGGACGCAGTCTGGGGAAGAGAAAAGAGGAATTGTTAGATGACTGGTCAGAATCTGAAGTTGCGTATTCGATGTAGGGTTTTTGAACGACAAAAACAGTTCTTGGTGAACAGTTTCTGATTTTTTATATGAGGAGGGTGAAACAAACTCTCCAGCAACACATCTGCCTGATAGGTAAGAGAATCATCATGCTGAGTAGTAATCTGCTTGTCGCACGATGTGTAAGCTGCCATTTTTTTTGTTCACTTCTGTTGTATTTATAAATATTTGATATGCGTTGTATGTTTATTGTTTATTATTATTTTTGTCATTTTGTATGCACGTTATTTCGTAGCAACAAACAAATGTTTATTCTTTCTATTTCAGTACAGCTTTTAAAGAAAACCAAATCTGAATTGATCAAAGAGTGAGAAATTGCGATGAAATATAGAGCATTGAATTGTTTGCTTCATTATTACATTTCAATCTCGGAAAACACCTATAATGAAATGAACTCCAAACCACTGCAACTCTTGAAAGCCTGAATCAGCAGTGGCGACCACAATAAAGCTCGACGAACTCCTAGACAAACAATTAAACTGTCTTGGATCCCGCAACCAAAATAATCAGAAAATAATAGCGGCGGAGTAGGAAAATATAATGTTGTTCCAAGGTATTTGTCGTAGGTAGTTTCACGAATAACCAGAGTAAATATATTCTATGATAAACCTTAGTTAAATACAATATACACCCAACATGTTTTCCACGAAATTCACAGAAGAAAAACAAAGAATTTTCCGGCCTCCGAAGAAATTCTTGACAGAAATTGTACGCTCGAGTACAGTAATCAAGAAAATGACTGTAGGTTGGCTGTACGAAAAATTCCTTTGGTGAAAATGTCGCCAGTGCCTAATGAACGCGAGTGTACCTGCTTTGTTCCACTCGATACCCTTTAATGAGGAGTAGTAATGATGTCAAGTTGGGGTCTTAGAAGTTCGGAGTAAGGAGGACGCTTTGTATGCGTTCAGTGTAGTTCTGTGGGGGTTTTGAGGTAAAATGGGACATGCAGTTTGATAATAGAATCTTCTTTTTAGTACTAAGTATCAGGGGTCTTTAAGATTGACGTTTGAAAGGAAAGACGTCAGCCTATTAAGTTACTCTAACTTGTTAAATTTCTTTAAAATATTTTCAACTTTATGGCTAAAGCATTAGGTTCAAGGTTGATTGGGAAAATTTATCAGTTTCAGGTATTTTGATGTGAACGTATAAAGATTGTACAGACCGTATATACAATCTTTCTGTTTTCTTACGCTAGGGGCCTAAAATGACTGCTTTAGCAGAATCATAATAGAATTATAATATGATTCACGTTAAAATTCTTAACATAAAAACATTCGTGAAACGCTGTTTGACGTGGAATGCAGGTGAATTAATGGTGAAATTAAATTGACAAATTGTACTGCAGTCACTTTTAATGTTATAACTAAATTGCAGAAGTTGCCACTAAAATAAATAGTGTATCTAGCAAACTACATACTTTGTAACTTTTCCTGTAAAAGACGTAAGTTCTACAATGTAACTTTTATCTCGAAAATATATTTTACGTTCCCCGAAGCAATGAAGTGCAAAAGATAAAAGAAAAAGACTAAAACCTAAGGCTAGAATGGAGAAATTAAAAGATGGGACCGCCATTAATTTCTGACTACACGGGCAGACGAAGCGGGGTTAGATTTATTGCTGATAACTCTCCTCACAGATTTATATGTACTTTATAAGGGACAAGGTAAAAATCCGCCTTTTACTAGCTCCTTTTTCCCGGGAAAAATTCTTTGACCATCCTCGCAAGGAAGGTACTCATAAAATTAATAATAAATAAGACGAAATGACACATAACGACATTTTATAAATTGCCTATTAGAACAAGATATCACAGAAATTGGGCCCAAGCAGAACACATTTACTAATTACTAAACAGGTGCCGATGTAATGTCGACCTTATGTTACATTACTAAAGTACAGGTTTAACTAATACAAAAACCTGTGAATGACATTCAGTCTTTCACCTATTATCTCATGAGTCTGGTTGAATTTTCACCACATTATAAATTAGACTTTAATTTGTTCTGATAGAGTTGATATTTGTTTGTTTGCGGGAAACAAAGACCATAACGACAGATTCCACTACATCAAAATCGAGTGTTCCATTTTCAAATTAATTCGGGACCGTTTTCTAATTGGCGCGACGTGACTCGGCTCTGTTCGGTTCTAATCAGTGTGTGTTTGAATTTGGAATGTAATTTGTGTATAGTGCTGCTTTTGTGATTGTTCCCGCGCTTTTGTGTGGAGTTACACGATAGTTTGAATTTATAATACATGATGTCATACAAATTCGTACAACAGTTGTTATAATGGAGCCGTGTATTCCAAACTAACTGTTTGAGTTTGTTAAAACAATTTGATAGAACTCCAAACAAGTGCTTTTGCATAATTTTGTATAGAGAGCAAAGTTTAAATCAGAAACGCACTATCTATGGTTGTTTTGGGCGCGTGAGGAGGGTGCTATAAGTAAACAGAAACGAAATTGTCTGTGGAAATTGTGCTTAAAAACAAAATGGTGCCGCTAAAGGCAACGGGCCAAAAGAACAAAGCGGCACTACAAATTAGTAAACTCAAACTATCGCCAGTAGCAATTTAAAAAGTTGTTTACACCACGAAGAAAGCCGTTGGACATTTCGAAATACGAACACCTAATTCAACGTCCGTGATAGATGACAGGGACAAAACAAGCCTGGCGATGCGACGACGACGTCCAATACAAAATACTAGGGGATTCAGAAAGCCGATACGAATAGTAGCCTACAGTTACTGGCCGTAAATAACTACCATCCTCACGTATGTATAAATTACGAAAGACAGTTTTTCTCGTCGACACGTAGTGAAGGATCTGTTTCTATATTTTAAGCTCGTATAATTATCTTTGACTTGAGCTATGCTCGGAGTTTCTTTGTGCGAAAAGATCCGAAATGAGGAAATCCGCCGAACAAGGTCACCGACATAACTCTCAGAATATGCAAGTTGAAGTGGCAATGGGCAGGCCACATCGCTCGAAGAACCGACAACCGATGGGGAAGGAAGGTCCTCGAGTGGGGACCACGAACCGGAAGACGCAGCTTTGGTAGGCCTCCCACCAGGTGGACCGACGATATCGTGAGAGTCGCGGGCAACCGGTGGATGCAAGCGGCAGGTTGCCGTTCCTTATGGCGTTCTATGGGGGAGGCCGTTGTCCAGCAGTGGACGTCTTATGGCTGATGATGATGATATATCTTTGACTTCTGGAAGTGTTATCTCATTTTTTTCTGTTTTGTTTACTGTGGGTCCATAAGGCACTAGACCCGAATCCCAGGCCGGGCTAAGTATTATCGGGGTTTTCTATGTCTCAGTAGCAGCCATAGAGTCTAGATTTGTGTTCGGTTGATGGCAATAGGCTGGCCCCCTATTCAAATCACTAGGTATACACTATAAAATCACTTCAGCTTCTTAGAAGCGGGTCATAAGATTAGCGCTATTAAAAACAATCATAACAGGATGACAAAGAATGTCATATTTTGATGGGACGATGCTACTGGTCATATTTCATGTCTAAGTCTTCTCCTCGAAATATTAGGCCGAGTATAAAGAATACGTATTTATAATTAAAGCCTTTCTAGCCTAAGATATCATGTAACACAAACGAAAAAACAAACCACAAACTGAAACTTCCAATGAAATCTGTCACGGAATAAGAATTTCACAATAACAGGAAGGTGCATCTCATTGCAGCTGTTGTCTACCACGGAGAAACCTGGGAATCAGTACGCCAAAATGCTGAACGTGGTGTCACTGTTATAGTTGACTGGCTAAGGGCCAACTTGGTGACCCTTAACATATCTAAAACAAACTATATTTGCTTCTCCCCTAGTCAAAGATCGAAACCGGGTCCTGATTTTGAGATTGGGATACATGGGTGTGCAGACCGCTTTACACAAAAGTGCAACTGTCAAATTATAAAAAAAGTTCTTTCTACAAGATACTTGGGCATAATTATTGACGAATGTCTATCATGGCACTCTCAGACTACTGCTACTATGTCACGGGTGAGAAAATTAATATGGATTTTTAAGACACTACGCCATGTGATGTCTCCAATGATACTGAATAATGTTTATATTGCGTTAGCTCAATCGGTAATAACATACTGCATACCAGTCTGGGGTGGTGCCATAAAAACTAAATTTATTGAGTTGGAAAGAGCCCAACGGTCTCTAATTAAAGTGATGTACTTTAAACCATATAGGTACCCCACGGTTAACTTATACAAAACTAGTGGATTGTTATCTGTGAGACAACTTTACTTATTAAATGTTACCTTATTTTTACATAAATCTATTCCATTTAAGTCTGCTAACCGGGATAGAAGACGGAGGGATATTGTGGCTCACTCCGAAATGGTTCGTTCAGTTTTTGCAAGACGTCAGTATGTAACTCAATCTGCATATATTTACAACAAGATAAATGCTAAGCTTCATTTCCACCCTAAAGTCTTATATGAATGTAAGAAAGTTATAACTGAATGGCTAAAAACTTTAACGTATGAGGAAACTGAGAACATTCTAGTAAGAATTTGCCAATGACACATACATAACTAATTATACACTCAGTAACAAGCGCACACTCAATCACACACACACACTCAATCACACAAACACCCACGCACACACCCACACACATAGACACAAACACGCATGCATAGAATAAGTTCATAGAATCTAAGAAGCACATATTTTCACCAGCTTTGTTGCTTATCGGCTGGGTTTTGTTTTATCTTGTTTTATTTTGTATTCTATTGTAATAATTTAGTCTCAATACAGCTGACTCGCTACATTCCCTTTTTAACACAGGTTAAAAAGGGAATGTAGCGAGTCAGCCCCAACACAAGTATTTTTAATTACTTACTGGGGCTGTCTCAACTCATGCATATTATGTAACTTTTGAGACTCAATAAACATTTTATTTATTATTTATTTATTTATTGCATTATACTTACACTACAATAATCTACACAGATCTTCAACTCCCTTGAATCTCTGCATAAGACCCCAGGCCAATCGTGACAACTCCTGCATGACCTCGATGACCTCCACTCATATATTTGTCGTTGACACAGCGATTTCACTTTTATGGCTCGTGACAGACAAACGAACTTATCTTAGATTTGTTAGCATGTCTAGTTTATTTAGGTCATTGTTGTTAGATATGACGATTTTATTTGTTTATGGTTTGTAATGTTTATTTTATTGCTGTGGTTTGAGAATTAAAGTAGAAACTCTTTGGACAAGGATGGGTGGAACATTGGGACACTATCAGGTTCAGAAGCTATTTAGTTTTTTTTACTGACAAAAAATAGCCTCAGGTTCTCAATTTGAAACGTTTTTAGAATCCTCATTTTGTGTTCATTCTCTTTCATCTTCATCATAATAATATTGCTACCCTTGTCCCATTCTATTTGGGGTCGGCGCAACACGTTCATTTCTTTTATGAAGTGAATATTCCTTTATCTTTTCCTATTTTTTATATCTTAGTGTGCACACACTAAGATAACAAGCTAACAGTTAAAAACCTCTAGGACTGGAATGGTTTAGATGCGTTATCTATCAGTTAAAGATGAATTTATTTTTATTTAGCAGCCGAAGACCAGGGGCTCACTATTTTACGAGTGTTAACGCAATTCATATTATTTTTATATATTATTTATTTATTTATTCATATATATTTTTTTTATAATCTATTTGCCTAAGTGGTCAGACGCAGTTACTATTATGAAAGGTCTATTTTATGCTTTTTTAACGCAATTCATATAATGATCTGCTAAAGTGGCCATTTTAGGTCCCCAGAAAGGACCTCCTTCAAATAATAGCCAGTTAGACCTAGATGACACTCACACAGACAAGGAAAACATGACACAAAAGGCAAAGGATGGAACAAGGGTTACAAGGCCGACAAAGAAATGATGAGCAAGAATCGGTGGCCCGTAACTTTAAAGGAAACTAAGAGGACGTGGATGTTCTGTCCTGTCCCGGAAAATACTGAATCACTTGCACATATTTAAGCAATGTTTTAGAATTTTAGCTCGTTCCGTTTCTTTATGAGGACAGATTAAAGTGTATTTATTTTGTAAGTTTCAATTGTAGGGGGTAATCTACGGAACAAGTGATCCAATTCTAAAAATTCGTTCACTGGGAGAAAGCTACATTATTCGGGGGTGCTAGACTATAAATTATATTTATATCATGCAATTAGTCGAGCTTTAAAAATTTTTACAGACAAAGTCGTGGGCGAAGTGTTAGTTAGTAACCGATTTTTTTTTGTTAACAATATTACTTCAGTTATCGAACGGTTACTTAACCTTATAGGTAATTCAAACTGTGTGGTGTGGTAACCTAACCAGCAAATTACTACCGCGTATAAATTTTACCTCATAAGCCGAAACTCGCTCAAAAAATCTGGGCCTCACCTTTAAAAATTGTGCCAGCAGTATTAAAAACCTGAGAACGTAGCAAGCAGCTGATTTCTTGTCGTTTTGCGTACGAAACACGTTTCTCTCCATAATATACAATAAGTCCCCGGCTCGTGTCAATTTACCTAAATCTTTTGCTGACATTGCACCCCGAATCCCTCGGTGAACGGCCCGAAAACGTACGGGGTGAAACTTGGGGGTGAGACTGGTGAAATGATGTTTGAGAGATTTAGTTTTGTATGTATAATAAAGGAAAGGGGTTTCAAATAATACTTTAAAGTTTAGAAGTCCAAGTTATATAAAACTGGTAACAAAAATCTTAGAACGAGTCACCAAATGTCGAATGAAGTTAGTGTCATCAATTTAACAATGTCGGAAGAATCTTCGTTGTGTTACGTATGAGCTCGACAAGAAGGGCATGTCAATTTGTTAGGTGAAAAAAGACCTTATGGACACTTAAAAACACTTCTTTTATTCCCATGTAAAAAGACTCAATTTTTAGATAATTTTTAATGCAATAAAAAAAATTAAACGTGTGCAAACACAAAACGCCCCCGTATATTACAAAAATTCTGTTATCGAGGAAAACCGTTTCAACAAGACGCCGAATTCTATTTACCCAAGGGACTTTTATGTACAGAATATGTAATAATATGTACACTGTTGTATTCTATGTATACGTTTAATATCTTGGGTCTGATATCCAAGCAGATTGGACACATCTTCTTCCTGGAATTTGAGAAAGAATATGAGGTCACTGATAAGATGAAGAGAAGAATCAAGCTATAATATTTCCCGTCGGGGCTGCGGGTTGTTCGCAAGAGATACCGCGGCCTCGGCATGAAGGGCTAAGAAGGAACATGGGTGGTTTTTAGTCAGTAGAAGTCTGACACTCCCTTCCGCTCTGCCCAAGAGCGGGAGGGGTTATTTGATGATTTTCCACCCACCGTAAAAAAAAAGCTATAATATTTCGTAGAAAATAGGTGCCGTATTAGAATTACCAGTTGTATTCTCAGACGGCGGAGGTATTTTTAAATCAAGTTCGATAAGTACTAATAATTATAAGTGCTATTTTTGTAGGGAAAAAACGGATTAATAGGATGAATTTGACGAAACTCGTTTCTTTATTAAATACGATGGATTGGCTTCAAATCAATCAAAGCATTATTTCAAGTAGGCCAACTACGGGCACTTTTGAATTGTCGAAACAAAGATTACAATAAAATTAAGCTAGTCTCAGACATAATTACTGTGAAAGTACTGTAGTTTCCTATTCCAAAGCGTAGTTCTCAATGGAAAATAATGGACAAGAAACTCCACTTGGGCACAAAAAAGAGTCCGATAATCTACGTTCATGTCTAACCACAGAAAAAAAAAATTGAGTTCAATGATCCGTTCTCCTATAAAGAAACACTCACAGTCCCGTAACATTAGTTCCGTATACATAACTTGGCAACTTTTCTCATATCAGTGTAGTAGTGCCAATATTCGGCCATGTTTGATACAGTATAATCAATCACGCTCTGGGATGACGACCGAACTTCGGACAGATACGGAATCTTTGCGGCGTATCCTTCAGGGAGATCGGCAGGAGTGGTAGTTATGGTACATGTTCGGAAGAAGTTGGTTACAGGGAATTGTTTCTTTTTTTTTCAAAGGGTTTTGGGGTGAATTTGATTGGGATGAAACTGTGTGCATTTCAAATGGTGATAATAAGGTACTCTAGGAAAATAATAAGACGCCAGCAAGCTACTTCCGTCTTTTACTGCGGTACTCAGAGATATTTAATGATTACTTAAGCCGTCACTTAGTAAAGATTTGAAATACAAAACCTTCAATAAAGTGTTCATTGTCTGGGCGCTTTTTTGGAGGCCACCACTTTTGATTCTGGCTTTCAGAAGTTACAGTGGTTTGGAAGTAGTGTGGCGGGCATATTCCAGAAAAAAGTCACTGAGTTACTATAGATATTATATCTACTAAATTGAACTCCATCTTGATACTTGTATCCGCAGCCTGTGTCTTTAAACCTAGACAAAGAATACATACCCAGTTCTTCTTCATGAAAACAAAATATTTAATATTGATCAAAAGTTCTTTTCTACCCTTACCAGACTACAAAAAAAAAAAATCTGCCCAGCAGGCTTTGCTTAGATACAAACAAATAAGAAATTGATACAAAAGAAATACTGGAACATGAAATTGAATAAATTCACCCCCTGCACTCGTTTGGGGGTCGAATTTTCTTTGTTCTTTCAACCCTTAACGTTGTACTGGAGATATTGAAAACGTTTGAAGGTGAATTTAAGTAAGTTTCACCCCCGGGTCCTATTGGGAGTGAGCAGAAATTGAGTGTTATCTTACTAATAATGTAAAGAGCGGATTTGTTTCTTGTTTGTAGATTTTTAGAGATATTTTCAGCCCGTAGACGGTTCACGTAAAGACGGTCAAGATGATTGTAAAATTATGGGATACATACAGTTAGGACTCAGGATGGATGAATCGCGTGTGACTTAAAGAGTTATCAATATAAATGTTCATGGATCCAGAGGAAGAAAAAACACGTTGCGTCAACCCCAAGTAACATGAGACAAGTGCCGAAGGATGATGAAATTGTTCACCTAACTTTATGTTAAATTTTGTAGGACATCAAAAAATAGAAGTTTACTAAGAACGTCACATTTCCCAGAATTTTATATCAGTAGGAATTCGATATTTGTAGCGATTTCTATTACTAGTCAGGCATCACCTTGATATCTAATACCTAGGTACTATCTAAAACCCTAGCTTATAATTTCGAAATTTCTAATTGTATAGTGCTTACGTGCAAATCCTTTGGCCCTTAGTAATCGTGATAAAGCAAATTCGATGAAAACTGATAACGAAGCTTGATTTAGCTTATCACTTATCTAAATACAACAAAAGCTCGTTAAACTTTTATATATTTATTAAAATGACTGTGCAGTCAGTCTACTACCCACATAATAATATGTTCCAGAAAAACGGTAAATTGCGCTTCATTTTGATTTGGAAAGTCACATTATATTGTTAGTAATATTAACTATTTCTTAACCTTCGTCCCCCACTTTTAGCCCCTTTAGGTCGTATTTTTTCCAAGAAGCTGGTGGCTAAATAATTGAGATTGAAAAATCATCAAATGACTCCTTCCGCTTTGGGCGGTGTGGAAGGGAGTGTCAGACTTCTACTGACTAAAAACCACCCATGTTCCTTCTCAGCCCTTTGTGTCCGGGCCCGCGGAATCTCTTTCGAACAACCCGCAGTCCTGGCGCCCATAACCCTTTCAGGTCATGATTTTTTAAAAATTCCTTACAATGTAACGGTCTCTTGTTCAGATTTTGATACTTGTAATTTGACGTCTCCATTCGTAGTTATTGTGACAGACTTTATAAGATTCAAGGCTGAAACGGAAATTGCGGTACAAATACCTACTTTACCGAGAAGAGACGTAATTTTCTAAAATACCATCTCTAGAGACTTAAATGGCCTCCCGAATTCAACGAGATTATGAATACTAGCCCACTGTCTAAGTTTTCTCAGAAATGTTACAGAATTCGGTCGGAATTTCTCGTAATATTCTTTGAAGGTTCATGACAGTTTAGAGTTCCCTCGGGCTTGCCAAAGGAAGAACGATATTGCTCTGTTTTTACTTGATGTTTTGTGGATAGACTCGGCTTAGGACGGCTGACAACCTGAATTTAGATAGAATTCATGTTTTTTGATAAAGGACAAATATTTGGGATGTGGTCATAAAGTCTAGGTTTATTCATTGTATTTACATTTATTATCTGTATTTATTTATTTAAGCAGGTACTTGCTACATTGCCTTGCATTGCATTTTGCTTTATTTGCTACCCATCTGCGACGACAATAAATATTTGTTTTATTCTAACCTGAAATTATTTTATGAGTTTTTAACCGACTTTCCAAAAGGAGGAGGTTCTCAATTAGATCGGTACTTATATATATTTTTTTAATTCAATACAGGATAAACGAATAAGTTTGATGGCACAATTTTACAGAAAAATATGTTACATACTACCTTATTTTATTTTCTCTTCATGTCCAACCCCAAAAGGGTTCGCATATTCTTCGCCAATGTCCAAAAAGTTTATTAACAATAGTATAACAAAAAGACCTTTTCGAATTCCTGCAAATAACTACAAAAGAATAGCCGAATATAAGAAAGGTAGAAAAGTTCCTAACTCAGTTTACTTACAGGTGTTTACAAAAAGTAATAATTTTGTTTATGGTAACACGTCACTCGGTGTCTATGGGGATTTACATCGGCCGTATAAAAAAGTTTTTACCTACGTTCGTCGGAGGACATTTCCATGTCATGAAAAGGATGGGATGAGATAATGTGTCAACGGCGAGGTAAAATAAGGGACACTATGGGATTATTGAAGAAAACCTGTCGAAGTAATATCTAGTAAACATTATTGCATCGAATCTCCGGACATAGAGCTACATGGATCTTTTGGCACTTGAAACATATTGACACCAAGACGTTGTTGAAACATTTGTGAAATTGTAATTTAAAAACAAAACAAAATGGCGACGCAGATCCATGCATGTAAATCTTTAGCATAAGTTTTTGTGTTTTGACAAGTACCTAATATCTTAATATCTGGTTTGACCAGCAGTGAAATACGGTAAGTTCATTAGACATTTTCATAGCAAGCCCCAGTGTAATTTTAGAAAAAATATGCCACTCTAGCAGCACTAGTACGGAATGTAGCACAATGCAAAAGCTCCCTAACAAATGAATTTCAAAATTGAAACAATAAAAGCCAGGCGACATGGCGACAAAACAACGCCATACATTCTCGTCAACAACACAATTTGCGGCGCCCAGCACTCCTTGGTGACACACATTTTATAAAGTTACCTCTCTTGTCTATTGTTTTGCTAAATTCCCACCTTTTTGCTGGAACGGTTTCAAGTTAGCGTTCCGAATTTAAATAGTGGATGCCATTTTCTTTTGTCTTCGTGGCGGTAATGATTCGATTATATTCTTGTTTTGTCTTTGTATTAGGTGTTGAAGTAAAGTAACATTTTGTTTCGCTGATTTTCTATTGGAGTCCCAAGGCCTTAATATTTTCCTTGGTTTCTCGGGAGGCTTACTGCGATACATTTTCTAGAGGCAGTTTCTTTTGAAAGATTACTATAGAACAATGGACAGAGGAAGGAATACCTTTCTATTGACATAATTTAACTCTACAAATCAGAGTATTAAAACAAAGAACACTAACAACTAACACTTCCCAAATTAACTAATAGTAGCATTAGTCATAATTACTCATAATGCAAAACGCAGAACCAGTTCAAAACCAAAACAAACCCCAGTTTACAAATCTAACAAACCAGCTTACATTAACAAAATTAGAATTTCTGCAAACTCGGTAACCTAAACCCGTTGATTTATAATTGCGACTAATTAATCGCACAGTGTATGGCTATCGAGTTACGCAAGCGAGGTATTATCGGCACGAGTGTGCGACCGGCCTATTCACGACACGACTCGTAAACGCAGCCCTGACATATTGCGATTGTCGACCACGCGTGATAACATGTTTGGTAATTTTGTTACGAGTCGGTGATTGAGCAGGAGAGTAACAGAAGATTTAGTTGGTTGCTTTGGTACTAAAGGAGGTTACATCTCAAAATTAGGTTAGTTCTACTATGTCTTCGCACTTAACAGAAGTTGTTTAAAAGTAAAAGAGACAAATACGAGGCACGACGATAATATCGCCACGATTCACTCCCTCGTGGAGACGGCCCTTAGTGTTATTTAAATAGAAATACTCTTCAAGGCCTTTTTTTTTTTTTTTTTTTTGGGGGGGTGGGATTTCATCAAATAACCCCTCCCGCTCTTGGGCAGAGCGAAAGGGAGTGTCAGACTTCTACTGACTAAAAACCACCCATGTTCCTTCTTCGCCCTTCATGTCGAGGCCGCGGTATCCCTTGCGGACAACCCGCAGCCTACTATTCAAGGCCTAATAATAACTATCACTTGGGTCGATCTATAGGTTTAGTCACACTTGCCTTGGTTGGTCTGTGGATTGGTCACCACCCATTACATACCGAGTTTCCTCCGTACTTCGGAAAGCACGTTAAACTGTTGGTCCCGGCTGCCATATATAGATCTTTGGCAGTCGTTACAGTTAGTCAGTGACCTGAAAGTCTGACAACCAGTCTTACTAAAGGGTATCGTATTACCCAGTATTAACTGGGTTGTGGAGGTCAGATAGGCAGTCGCTCCATGTAAAATATTGTAATATTGTAGACTGGAAGCCGACCCCAACATAATTGGGAAAAGGTTAGGCAGATGATGATTATTCAAAAGTAGATTACGCCTCTCAGGTGCGTCTCGCAGTTAGACGCTTTTTAATCGATTTTGACCACATGTCACGAGCTTTTCTCCTCACGTCAATACTGTGTTTACTAAGACATTTAATTTTGTGTTTATTTGTTGCAGAAGTTTACCCTACCCAGCCCCATGGAAAAAGCCGTACCTTTGTGTAAATAAGAGTTTTCCATTCAAGACGTCTTTAGAGCTAGAAACCGTCCACTTAGAGATCGGAGATATGATACATAGTAATACATAGTTGACCTACTGTAATATAACTTTTAGGTGACAACAAACACACTGTTGATAATTAAACGATATTCTACGAGCACACCGAGTCGTTAATTTTATACGTTGCCGTTGTCAAGCTTTACTTTACATTAAGTATTTATTTTACATTAACGTTACACTTGTATGTTCTTCGGGCAAGTGAATCAATTAATTATGCACTAGAAATGCAAACAAAATAATTATATCTTTACAATTAATGATGAATTTTCCTTGGTCAATGTCAAATCTCCTAACGTTACATCTTTCGTATAGCCAAACTCATTGCTTTTAAAGTAAGTCGGGACCATAGATTAGAAGAAACAACTTTGTAATATTAACAAATTGGAATTAATTCGAATAATGTCGATACTCAAATTCTTCATCAATTGAATATAATTATCAGCTTGTTGAATACATGCGGGAAGGCCTTAAACTTTACGCAGACAAAGAAGATCGGCCTTATTACAATACCTACTCTAACAAGTCGTTGACCTCAATTTTTATCACTAAAGGAACTTGGTACCTAAGCCCAGAAATTCTGCTAAATAATGTCCCTGGTACAAAATCGTTCTTTTTCTTAATTGTGACGAAGGAAAATGGCTGCAAATCGTCACGCTCATTTCAAAGGAATTACGTTATAATTATACAGGTAGAAACGTTGAGGAAAAATACCTTTGTTACTAATTAACGTGGGCCGTTTCAAAGATGGCGGCTGCACGTAATAGTTTCACGTTTAAGGTAGGAAATAGGCCTGTATTTTTGGAACGTCAAAAGGAACGTAGAATTAAGAAACGTAGTCAATTTGAAAATCAGTACAGAATTAGTTTTTTTTTAATTTGAATTGTATTTATTTATTTATCTTCCCAAATTAATTGTTACTTATAACAAAATCTATAACTTATAAATAACAAACAAAGCATCGCTTGTAAATTCACTCAGAGAACAGCAGAATAAGTCCGTCTCATTCACTTTGAAGTTAATGACATCATCATCATCATCAAACAAAATATTTAAAAAACAAATTAAGCGTAATTAGCTGATAATATTCCCACTGCCTAGGACATACTGTTCTCTGTGAGGAATAGGCCTCAGCTCACCACGCAAGCCAAATTGGAAAAACAACCTATTTCAACTATAATATAGTTATGGAAATGCCGGTGCCAAGCCAACGATCTTGACCAAAAAGGGTGTTAAAATAAAGATCTACTTAAAGAAATAAAAAGCTATTTCATTACATCACACGCAAAAATGCTTAACATTTATACATGTATAACATAAATGAGAAACACAACAACTAATGAAATGCACAAAACGATGATATTCTTTCCCATCAGTGTTGAAATGCGTTTTAAGGCTCCTCTCTCGAAAAAGCTTAAAAACAGCGTGCAGATGAAGCAGTTTTTCACCGGCACTTACAGAGAAATTACATCTGAGAAAAATTGTTAGTAATCTACATGATATGACACGTAATTTGGTTTAGCCATAATTTTTGTATCGGTATCACATAATAAGAAAAAAAATCCACAAAATCACCTCCAAATCGTTGAATGGAACCATTTTACTCCTTCATTTTTTAACAAAATAATATAAAAAAAATATCTTCTGCTTTGAAATACAAAGGAAAATAATTTGGTTTTGTTACTTTTTAAAAACATGTATTAGTTTAATTATAATAAATGAAAAATGCCTCCGTTTAAAGTCCGTATCTACGACCGAGAGGAGTAGTTTGTATGAACAAGGTCATTGGCGTGAATACAAGCCTTAAGAAATAAAACGGCAAAATGACGGCATTCACATATCAAGTTATGATAATGACAACACATGAATTTTCATGTACCTAACACTTGAGGGGCAATGTATGTCACTCAGAGTTCTGTTATCTTATTTCATTCAGAAGCTGTAATATGAAAACGGTGCTGGTCTCAAAACGGTGATGGAAAACATCGTGAGGAAACCGGCATGTCTTAGAACCAAAAAATTCGAAGGCATGTGACATCTACCCACCCGCACTGGGCCCGCTTGTGGATTATAGCATTTATAGACCATCCCTCATCCCATCCCATCCTAGAATGGAGGCCTGAGTCCCTGCAGTGGGAACATGATGATGATGAATATGAAAACATGTTGAAGATGGAGTGAGAAGAAACGGAAACACAATTCTGCAGTTAGTAATATTGTAAACTCGTTATCAAGTTTTCTTGTGTTTCCGAGAAAATGTCAAAACAATTTTTACGACGGACAACCAAAGAATAATGTTTAAAGAATTACAAGCATTTTCTTCAATACTTCATAGAAAAGGAGGGTCTTGCGATCAACCAGGGTTTGTCACTGGTGGCCTACTAGCCGACAATTATTGTCTGGTTTTTCTATACGGTCTTAAGTCGCGGATAATTTTAATAGCGTGTAATTAGTTCTTCATTTGTGTCATAGATGGCGCTGTAGTACTTTTTGTAAACTCAGGCCACGCGAGACTAGGGTGCATTCACATATTTTTGAAGTATTGTTTCTAGAACTTGTCGGTTTCTTCTTTTTTCACGGTTTCTGGTGACGAAAACTCGACAAGAATTTTCCTTAATCCTTCTTAATACAGTTTAACTTCAACTAAGCCCAAACAAATCAACTTTTATCGCAACTGACCTACAATTTACAACTTCCAATATGGCTGCCACTGGCATGTCATTTGTTCCCGCCATTATTTTTATCGTCAGTCAATATCTACGTCAGTTCAGTAACACCTGTCTATGATCGTCAGCCGTCTCGTTACGTCGACATATTTCAGGGTTTGTTAACGAAGGCATTTCTTTATATTAACATCGTTATTGTCAACTTTCATCGTTAACATTGAAATGTAATTATTGGAGACTGAAGTGTTGATTTTTTGTTTGGGTGGTGATGATAGACGAGCAAACTGTCAAAACATTTTTTTTTGCGATTATTTGTTTGGTTTCCAGACAGTGTGATATTTGTAAATGTCAACAAGAAATATGTACATTCAGATGCATAAATTCAATTCAATTCAATAATTTATTGCATATAATCGCATGTGTTTTACAAGATCTGAAAGTAATAATACAGTTCACATGGACCCTGTCGGGCAAAACAATTTTAACCAATAAAGATAGTAGATTTAAGGCAATTAACAGTTATTAAAAATTAATGGATTCATTTAAATAAGTAAACAATGTCATAGAAAAAATAAAAAAAGTACTAAGTAATAGAGAATAAAAGTAGAAAAAAATATAAATTACAGTCAGATACATCATGTCATTAATTAATAACATACTTATATGATATGAATCTTACTTACCCCACTCTGTTTAATTTGGGTTAGCTAGATTGAAGTAAAGAGGCGCATTTCAAAAAAAAAAAAAAAATTGTCATGACGTCTGAAAGAATGAACATTTTTGATGCATTCAACTGATAAGACAACAAATCAATTCTAGTAATGGTCTCACAGGACGACAGATTTATCAATTATCATGTCACTGTCGAACTTTCAAGATAAACCATGTTCAAATGACATTCTTATCACTTATCAATGCAACATCTATCACATGAGATAAACTTGAGTCAAAATTCTCCCAGTCACATGCTTACAACATAGCATTGTTAATACAGGCCTATAAGGACGTATTTGCAAAAATGATAGGCATAGAATTGAACTACTACATAGACACGAGTCACACACACAAGCGTTGGCTTGTTAGCTGCGGGAATAAATAGTCAAGTGAACTAATTTTGATATGTTGAAAATTTTTGTTTTTTTTTATGTAATACCGAGTACAATATAATACGTACTTGTTAGCTAAGATGAAACCTCACCTGCGAACTTGATGGAGTGACCTGAAGGTCTACATCGGTGACTGCTACTGGAACTCCACGATGGATCGAACAAGATGTGCCGAGTTTGGGTTCGTTTTGTTAGTTATGATGAGATCTTACCTCCGGACTTGATGGAGTGACCTGAAGGTCTACTTCAATGACTGCCATTGGAACTCCTCGACAGATCGAATTTGATGAGTCAAGTTTGGGCTCGTTTTGTTAGTTATGATGAGATCTTACCTCCGGACTTGAAGAACTGACCTGAAGGTCTACTTCGGTGACTGCTACTGGAAGTCCTCAAGGGATCGAACTAGATGTGCCGAGTTTGGGCTCGTTTTGTTAGTTATGATGTGACCTTAACTCCGAACTTGATGAATTGACCTGAAGGTCTACTTCGGTGACTGCTACTGTAACTCCTCGATGGATCAAACTAGATGTGCCGAGTTTGGGCTCATTTTGTTAGTTAGGATGAGATCTTACCTCCGGACTTGATGGAGTGACCTGAAGGTCTACTTCGGTGACTGCTATTGGAACTCCTCGACGGATCGAACTTGATATGTCGAGTTTGGGCTCGTTTTGTTAGTTATGATGAGATCTTACCTTCGGACTTGAAGAAGTGACCTGAAGGTCTACTTCGGTGACTGCTACTGGAAGTCCTCAATGGATCGAACTAGATGTGCCGAGTTTGGGCTCGTTTTGTTAGTTATGATGTGACCTTAACTCCGGACTTGATGAATTGACCTGAAGGTCTACTTCGGTGACTGCTACTGTAACTCCTCGATGGATCAAGAAGAGGTAAGATCTCATCATAACTAACAAAACGAGCCCAAACTCGACACATCAAGAACGATCGTCAAGGAGTTCCAGTAACAGTCACCGAAGTGGACCTTCAGGTCACTCCATCAAGTCCGGAGGTAAGATCTTATCATAACTAACAAAACGAGCCCAAACTCGGCACATCTAGTTCGATGCATCGAGGAGTTCCAGTAGCAGTCACCGAAGTAGACCTTCAGGTCACTCCATCAAGTCCGGAGGTAAGATCTCATCATAACTAACAAAACGAGCCCAAACTCGACATATCAAGTTCGATCCGTGGAGGAGTTCCAGTAGCAGTCACCGAAGTAGACCTTCAGGTCACTCCATCAAGTCCGGAGGTAAGATCTTATCATAACTAACAAAACGAGCCCAAACTCGACATATCAAGTTCGATCCGTCGATGAGTTCCAGTAGCAGTCACCGAAGTAGACCTTCAGGTCACTTCTTCAAGTCCGGAGGTAAGATCTCATCATTACTAACAAAACGAGCCCAAACTCGGCACATCTAGTTCGATCCATCGAGGAGTTCCAGTAGCAGTCACCGAAGTAGACCTTCAGGTCACTCCATCAAATCCGGAGGTAAGGTCACATCATAACTAACAAAACGAGCCCAAACTCAGCACTGAATTTGAATTTGTTTTGGCGAAATAAAATATTGTCATTTAGAAATTAAAATCTTATACTTGTCAAGTATCAAATTTGGTTTATCGAATATTTCGTATTTATACAGCGATCTTTTCAACACAAGCCGAGACTAACAGGCGACACAGCGTCCACTCACAACGGCAGCCAAGTGCGGACTGAGATTTCATTCGAAATGTTTGTGCAATAAATCAAAACAGGGACAACCAATAAAATAACCCTTATTGCAATCAATTAAGATTCACCCATAATAGCAAAATATGTGGAAAAGTTAGTTTCGGCATTTATTTTTTCTGCGAGTATTTATGACACTGTGACATCATTTTTTTTCTCAGATTTACAACAGACTATATTTGCCTACTTACAGTATTTTTAGAAATCTTAAAATATGTTATTAGTAGAACAAAAAATGTACCTAAACACAACACCGTTTTGAAAACATTGTGGTTAATGGCTACGACAGATCGTTTTTACAGTATCAAAAACTATAATTTTCAAGAAAAACGTTTCTTGCGTTTGAAGATAAAGAACCAATCTATTTGTGTTAGTTATAAGTTTTATTTGATTTGATTCAGTTTAGTCAGAAAATGTACTGAAAAACAGCATAATTTTGTCCGAATTGCAAACGCGCCCTTAATACACACAAGTGCCTCATTGGTCTAGTGGTCGCAAGCGTGACTGCTGAGCATGAGGTCCTGGGTTCGATTCCCAGGTCGGAACAAGTGTTTTTGGATCAGGAATTTCTGATCAGCAGTCACGAAGTCTATTTTTGCACCTGGTTGAATGAAATAGGCCAGTTATGGCGAAATATGAGTGTTCTATTAAGGTGCACCTCTGCCCAACCCTTCGGGGATTACAGGCGTTATGTTATGTAAATTTATGTAAGTAGTAATACTTCGACTTGACGGTTAAGTTTTAATGAATCATAATATGTATTTAGCAAACGGTGCCTTCAAAGCATGTTTAAACCGACTTCAAATCCTCCAATAACATGCATACAGCTTAGAATTAATACTACCTCCTTTAATGTTACCAGATAACACGTTTAAGCAGCTCTTAATCACACACAAGTACTTAAACTTAGTCTCTCTTAATGATTCATAATATTTAGCAAACGATGCCGCCAAAGGATGTTTAATACGACTTCGTACGAATAAATCTCCTCGTAGCGGGTATTCCGAAAATAAATACGGCCTAAGTTTCGGATGAGCATCCGAAGAGGGAGTTAATCTGCGAAGTTTGGGATTTATGGACACTCTGCTGATGTAACTGAGGAGGAGGATGCGTCGTTATCATCTTCCCAGGAAGGAGGAAGCTCTCTGATTGCGTTCTGAATAATTCTGAAGGTTTGTTGAGCTACAACTGTAGTAGGTACAGACGAATGAGCTACCTACGTAAGCCGAGAATATAGAACTACAAACCTAGACAATTTATGCGTCAAGTGAAACAGCTGAAAGTCTGTTCGTTGTGAATTTACGTGGGACCTTCCAATTTTTGTCTTTATGGCAACGGAAGACATTATTTGAGTACAGTGAAAAAAATATACAAGAATTATTTATTACATTATATCGATTCGTATTCTGAAAAATCTCAACTATTTATATCAAATCAAAAATGTTTATTTGCAAGAAAATACAAAAAAGTTACAAGGAAAGATCTTATATTCTAAAAAGGTCACTATAAGCAAGCGTGCAAATTATTTACTGTTATCTTATTTTCTGTTATTGTATACAAAGGTGTGTCAGCTAATTGCTATAACTAACTGTATCTTTGCACTATCCTTATATAATGCTTTTTGGATTCTACTCCGAATATCGTTGAAACAAACATAACATAAAAACAGTCTATTTAAGTATAAACCATTAGTTCAATCAAATATCACCATAATAAAAAGTTACTTCCACATTAACTTCCTCGATCATCAAACACACAAATCACAAAACCCATTTAGATACGATGACAAGATAGAACACCTCTTCACCTACTACTTTAAAAAACATTAACTTCTCCGTGTATTTCCATAAAGCATTAAGTGCATAAGTAAGCAGTAAGTGCATAGCACTGACCTTGGACCTTGACCTTCTGCATTAGCATACAATGGTGGCGCGCAACACCTCCTGTGTTGACGGGGAACAACAATGAAAACATGTAATATTTATGAAGATTAAATTGTGGTTCAGTGATGTGGAGTATTATGGGGTTATTGGAATTGGTCCAGTAGCTTATTTACTATCGAAAAATATATAATATAATTGTCGAACTATTTTGTGTATTGACACTGTGAAAGTATTTTTTTCAAATTAAATTCAAATATTTATTGCTCAACACAGTACATAATATTGCATTCATAGGTGTCAAGTGAATGTGCAGTTCACTGTGATGTACCAAATTAGGCATGCAAGATTTATAGTTAAAATTATACACATTCTCAACCAAGTAAAATAATATCAATTAATACCATAAACCGGGCAAAAAGAAAAATGAAATCGAATTAATTATACAATGTCATAAATACATACGTTGTAAATTGTCATAAATTCAAAATAATAAGTAAGTAATGTCAAAGATTCAAATCAATAAGTACGTAATGTCAAATCATTATAATACAATGTCAGAATAATTATGAGACAATTCTAATATAGTCAACGATATTAAGAATACATAAAATTATTTTGTATGAAATAAATTATATTATTATTGGTGAATGGCTCAACTGTTAGTGTTAAGGCACTAACCTGTAGCATCTGCAATTTATGCTACTTCTTAGGTCTCATCCATCAAGTATGTCTCCCACGAGTACTTTTAAATCACATATTTCAGACAAAGAAAAACCTCGTAAATTTTATAGAGCTGCCAAATTAATATCAAGTCACGCAATTTGCTGAAAGAGAAGTACAATTATTTTCAGCAAATATAGAACAATTCACGAATAAGGTAACAAAAATATTGTAGTTTAGAACAATAGTCATATATTTGAGGGTTCACTCTTATGGTCCTTTTGGGGAGTCTCCTTAAAGGCCTTGGGCCATAAGTTACACTTAACCACAATCGAATAAAACCTTTTCTTTGAAACAAAAAAAGGAAACTCATAATATTTTCTTAGAAGCCAAGTTCAAATGTATGTATGTAAAACTGTTTACATATTTGATTGAAGTTTCGGTAGCAATCTGAACTGAGTTTACCTCGAAGTCAGATTTAGGCATCCTCAGTTCCTACTGCAAGTAGACAACAGGAGACACTTTCTGATATTAAGCATCCCATTGTTTATGGAACTAAACCATAACTACACTCCAGGGCAGTCGCTAGTCATCTATAAATCTTCACCTGAGAAGATTTTCCTTTCTCCGACTAACCTCTGTCCGGAGTTAGTTTAAAGACTTCCAGGCCAACCAAGGCAACGTATGTCCGGTTCCATTATTGGGTAGCAACAAGATGTCATATTTATTTATGCAACTTTCTTTTATTAAGAAGATAAGTAATAGATTTCCTGCACAGTCCTCCTAAGACGTTTGTACAATATGGCGTCGCGTATTCATTTGTTATTCCATTTCCGAAGTGACTAATGATTGATCGGGATATGCGCTGACAATGTTTAATATTAACTAGGAATTAATAGCGGACCGGTTACCGGTTATTATTACAGACTTACGTGTATGATCAGATGTATGAACGTGTATGAAGCTAAAGGAGCGTGTACGAATCTGTCAGGTGGCATTCTTCCTACACTTAGTGAGAAAAGGTGGTAAAATGTGAATTAATTTAATAGCTTAGCGAATGCAGTCGATTCAAATAAAAAAGTAAACAAAACCGGTACCATCTCGTTCATCCTTGCGTTTTAATACAGTCATCGATTCTATTCTAGAACGCGATCTTCGATTCGATTGCAATAGACATGTCAATGATGCAAATTGATCTAGTGGACGATATTCGTTTGATTTGAGCCGGCCCGGACTAAGGTCAACTAACGCCAAATATCTCGCATAGAGAGTGCTTAATTTATCTGCGTTGGGACACGGGAAAGGAGCTTTAGCCACATAGATAAAACTACGGTTTTATCACGGATATGGTCAAAAATTGCAGAACGTCAACTGCTACAATTCTACCATGATGACGATGGATGGTGTTAATGTGTTATCTAGCCGATTTCGGCCTCTGCGACTGCATTCGATGGCTTTCCAGGGAGCTTTGGTGTGATGCTCTTTTTTCTAATTGAGCCTGCCAGGAGCAGCACAAGGTTAGGAACCTCGATCACGCCTGGTGAAAAGTGAAGGATGAGGTCTATGATAGAACGACCGTGCCCAGAAGATAGCCTGCTCACTTTTGCTTTGAAGTCAGTCGCGTTAAATATCTTTCATGTGCTCTCAAGTCCATATAACCTAACTTTGACCGATAAACTGCGAGCACAAAGCGGGTATAAGATCCTGGCATACTCCTTCATGGCAAGTTTTGTCACAGATAGTATCGGTCTTCCAAACAAAAAACTCGAGAAAATTAGTGCCACTAGTCTTGTCTCTCCCTCAAGTCTTAACCCACCGATACTCGTAAATGCCTCGAACATAAACGCTCCCTCTCACGATCCTAAGTACCCAATATTAGGGAATGACGCAGCACATCAGACTTCCTCTTACGCTGCGATTTTCTGACGTAACGTGTGGCGTCGCCCTTAGTTTTTTGTGAAGACTTATTTATAAGATTACTGTGACATGATGAGATTTTTAGGTGCTTATTGTGAAGCTATTTTAAAGGAATTGAGGGGATGGTGGCTCATAAAAGATGTAGAGGTGTCAGTGAGGGTTTAAAGACGGATTCCTTTTCCGTAAATATAAATATGTCTTTTTTCAGTAGTTCTCATTATAACCCCTGAAAGTTTAGTAAGGTGCACTACTCTACCACATCTTCATGTCAGCAGTGTTCTCGTGATTTGCTTTCTTACTAACTGTGATTAGCTGAGGTACTGATCCTTCTGCTAGAAATAGTGATTTCAAGATTAATAATAATGTCCCTAAGTCCAGCCACTCATAACAATAATTTTCGTCATACTTAATTATTCAGTAACAAATTAAGTAGGTACATAATACAAGAACTCTTTCATGACACTGAAAAAGTCAATTTGGTGTCTGAAAAGTGCTGAAAGGTCCCGAGGCTGCCGAGAAACCACGGCAGAAACAGTAATCTATGAATACTAACTGCAAAGCTCCAAAACTTTGCGACTAAATAAACTCCGGTCTACATGTAAACGAGAACTCCAACTTTTGTCAAACGAAGTGACGCATCCCGGAATATTTAGCGGGATTTGCAAAATTTTGCAATTCTAATAACTAGCTAGTTGACGATTCAAATCCTGGGTGTATTATGCAACGGTTAGTGTTGTGCGTATCCCGTTTTGCGGTCCCGGTGTCCCGGGATTCTTATGGCGGTTTTAAGAGCGAGTCGTAAATGTTGAATACAAAATCTGGCGGTTTTTGTAAATGTTTTCTTTCATCAGTTTTATACGTGACAGAGATTTTGATTGCGGTTAAACAGTTTTTTTTTGTTTTTACCACGACAGATGTTTGTGATTTTATGTTTTTAAATGCTACGTGCTTTATGCGGTTAATACCTAAATCTGCGTCATTGTGTGTCTGTTATTGATACTGTTTACGCTCTGGTTGCCCCGTATCAATAAACGATAACAAGCAGTAATCACTTTTTATCTGAAAGGTTTCATTTACGCAGCTATCGAGCGACCACTACATCATTACTTTGCTCTACTAAACCAAAATTCGAACTACTATATCTGTACATGACATACAGACCCACTTATTATCTTTGACACTAACAACCCAAAATCCCGTGCTGCCATAAATCCCGCGATCGCTATCATTTCAATCCCGCGTTTCAATTCAATATTCCCACATTTCCCAGCACTATTTAGTATTTATGTTTCAGATTTATTTAGCTGACGTCATATTCGTTGCTCTTCTGATTTTAAATGACTTTTTGACGTAGAATATGTCATAAATATGTTAGTGTGGGCTGGGTTTAAAATAGGTGTTATTGTTGAAATGGCATCGCATGTTTTAATGGGATTTTAGTAATAACGTCAGTCTATGGTAATGTGTGAAATAAAAGAAAAATAGCTGTGTTAACTGTACTTTGAAATAAGATATGTATTATATTTACATAACAATAACATGATGCATTCACGCCGGTCATCCCTTGGGTGAGGCAGAGAGCTGCGGGTTGTTCGCAAGAGATACCGCGGCCTCGACATGAAGGGCTAAGAAGGAACATGGGTGGTTTTTAGTCAGTAGAAGTCTGACACTCCCTTTCGCTCTTCCCAAGAGCGGGAGGGGTTATTTGATGTTTTCCACCCGCCAAAAAAAAAAAAAAGGGTGAGGCAGAGAGGGGGCCTAATAGTACACCCATATTTCACCAGTTATACAGGGTGTAAATCAACCCATCACACACCCGTCAACCAAGCATTTTGTACATCAAACCATTTTTTTTTTGGGTCAAATATCACATTTTACGCTAAAACTCGATGTAGCACTGTTAAAACATTGTGCTAGTGGATGCTTTGAATAGTAAACGGGTCATGGAGGAAATTTAAGTAAAGTTATAACCTGAAAAACTGGTATTTACAAGAACAGCTGTGAAAAATTTGGAACTTTGACCCCCAATTACTCCGTAACTAGGAGGTTCTCAGGTATGGTCTAGAACAAAAAAATGATCGCAGTGGTGGGGAGAACAAGTACCCTTCGTTTGCGTTAAGGGTACTTTTACACCCTATATGTAAGTCCCATGTAATAGGGGGCGAGCCTATTGTAATCAAGCAGGAACAAATTCAGACTGTGTCGCTGCTACTGAGAAATTCCTAATAGAAAACTTAACGAGTGGAAACGTAATGGGCCTACTGAACCAAACAGTTTAGGTTTTTACATTATTAGTGAGATTGCGTTAAACTATTTATGAGTTAAACGAAAATCGCATTCATAGGGCTAGCTGCCAAAACTTTCACTCAAGTCTCCTTACCATATTTAATATATATATATATTTTTTAATAACGTCCCGCACTAGGAATTTCTCCTGTATCGTGGTTGCGTTCACAAACATTTAACTCACATACACTGAACACCCAGACCCGAAACAAGTATCTGTAGGCCATAGAAATATTTGTTTCGTGCGGGGATCGAACCCGCGACACGCAGCGCAGCAGTCCAATCGCTCAGCCACTGCGCCAACCGTGAATTAAACGAAAATCGCATTCATAGGGCTAGCTGCCAAAACTTTCACTCAAGTCTCCTTACCATATTTAAATGCAGGTTTATGTAACCATTTATTTTTATTTATTAATTAATCTTATGTCACATAACAGTTTTTTTTGCTAAAAGCTAATCTAATTGCCAAACTAAACCATATGTCAAACTACAATCGTTTCACTTTTTTAATCCAAAGTGACAGCTACATGTACTTTAAAGTTAAAAGTTCAATGACCTAATATTTGACAGGTGTCGGATTTGCGTACGTGCATGACTTGTATCACGAGGACCTAGTGAGTCACTTTGTTTTAATGTAATTTGCTAAATTAGGTTTGGCTAAGCAGTTTTTTTTTTGTATACGTGCTACCGTAAACGGTCTAACGGACTGTCAGCCATTTAAGATATAAATCAATAGAATACCAACCCACCAGGATTTGCTAGAATTGTTTCTATCTCTGTTAAGGGTCTTGAAATAAAGACATCCTCTCAAAATTCAGGAATAAAGGAACTTAGCAATAATTTAGATTAGACCCTGATAAAAAACATCTAACCCTTTTAAATATTCTCCTATTCAGTCCTCCTGCCTACCCCTCTCACACAAGCTATCAACATCAAGGGCCATTGCCCCGGCACGTGACAAGTGCCTATTTCGCGCCCTGAGTCATGCGCGCACGCATCTAAAGGGCGACACACACCGCCATCGGAAGTCATAAAGTTTAGTACTCGATTACTGGTTATGGACTTATGGTTGAGTTTAGTGGTGTGTAGGGCATGAATGTTTATGGTTGTATGGAGTGTGAATGGAAGTTTGTATTGTTAACATAAGTTGTTTGGCTGCGTTTTGTAAACGAGGATGTTTTAAGGGCTGTGACAGAAGCTAGGCAGTGGAATTGATGCAATCGCTGGTAGAGCATGGAGGAACTTGCAGGAGCAGGAGAGTGGAGACCAGTATAAGTTAAAAGCAACGAATAAGGTCAAGTAGTGAAAATGATGGAGAAGTTCTCATTAAGTACGGACTACGGAGTACTACCGTAGTACTCCGTAGTCCGTACATAATGAGAACTTAAGCTACGTCCGTGACGGACGTAGCTTAAACATGAGAGAGGTCTATTTTAACAGGGAACTTATAGTGCGTGTGATTGTTTTAAGCACAGTTGCATTTGCATGCTCGGCTTCTAGTTTCTAATACGGTTTAATATCGGAGCAACCCCTTACTTCCTTTGCCAATTTATCATTAGTACTGAAATCAGGATATTTACCATGTTTGTTTGTTACCCCACCCGCAAAATCTTTAGTTTATCCACGATCATGGTGATTGCAACAACGTCGAAATATCAGGAACTCAAAATGATAAGTAATGTGTAATGACCAAGTCAGTTTAAAAACTTATTTCTTCTGCCAACTAATAAAATTACAGGAAAATACTGATCTAACATTAAACACCACTGTTTACATGACAAGATACTAGTTATTTACTAAACTGCAGTTACCGGGCGTGAAGTGCATGAATCAGTTAATCGGGTTAGTTTCCTCCACTAACTGTGTGTATGTGTATCCGTTTGTTTCGCTCGATTGCTCCCTGTAATTAAGTAATGCTATCTTTTACGTAACCTCATACGCTTTCCTGCGGTTTTGTGGTGAAGTTGTTAGAATATTTCGCGTAGTTTGAGAATATTTGTAGAGCATTTCCATTTCCTGGAATGGAATGGGAATTAGTGGTCTTACCGTGCGTGTTCACTGGTGGAGTATTCACATATTAAAACATTTTCAAAACTCTATGTGACATTATAAACATCATGCTTGTAATCCCCGAAGTATTGGGCAGAGGTGTACCCATTAGTACACCCACATTTCGCCAGTATTGTTTAAGTCCCACGTAATAGGGGGCGAGCCTATTGCCATTAACCGGGCACAAATCCAGACTTCATGGCTGCTACTGAGAAATGCCCTAAATCAATCAGGAAGGGCGTGATATGATGAGTTTTTCCTCACGAAAACTTCAAACCATTTATTGCATACAAGTAACCATTGTATTTCAAACGTAAGATGTTTAGAAAACAATCTATTTGAATAACATCCTTCCTCATATTGTACAACTATTCATTTCTGTATTTACATACATTTACTATTTTGCAACTAAATGTGTAACATCCCTTATAGGCGTACAATATCAACAAAATTAAACCCTCCCCCCAACGAATTTAGGTCTAAACTCGCAAGTTTTTAAACGCTTGAATTTAAGCCCTTCGTAGGTATACTATGCGTATTTAAACAATTGTTTTAGGCACGATAGTTGAATGCTAATTACCTTTAATATGGTGTATTGTGAGTTAAATAACCATCATTTGGGTAATTGTTAACAGGATGCAGTTATTTGTGTAAAATACTACATAATGGTGTACAAGTTGACATTAAATTCATTCATATATTTATTTGACCCGCGTTGTTTGTTATAATATATGTTTATTTGTACTGTCTAATACACGGACCGTTTTATATTAGTAACCAGGGAGGACTACTCTCTGAGCCCGTAGACGAAGATACGGGCCCGTCCGTAAGTAATAAGTATCTTCGAAATGAACCCTACTATTATATTCGGATTCATGAGTTCTGAAAAATACACCCGGAGTGACAACTGTCCAATTGTGTTGACATTATTTTTTGTTCGGACATGTAAGTAAATCTGTAAGTGACACAGATTAGGAAACGCCAGTATCTTCGGCCGAAACTACGGGTTTCGTGGTTAGAGAGTAAACCTCCTGGTACTACACTGGCGCTAGTACAAGGTTAAATAAGCTAACGGAACTCTTCGCGTGAGGTAGCCTTCAGAGCAAAGCATTTTTAGTTTGTTTCTCATATGCTCAGGCAGAATTTCAGGTCGAAAAAAAAACAAAATTACGTGGTAAATTGTCAAAATTCGCATAAAATCCTAGTGTAAAAGAAACCTTTTGACTAACAACAAAATGGATTCGCTCAACTGCATACCAAGGCCACCGCATAGTAGCCACTTAGCCACAAACTCCTTTACCACAACTAGTATGTAATACCAACTTTGTAACAGGTATGCGATATCACTAAACATGACCACATGCGGCGCTACCATCGTTAACAAAGAACGTGGACAGAATACTAGCGGCCTAGCGCGAACATACGGACTAAATGTACTCGTACAGTCAGTGTCCAGCTTTATCTGACCCCTCATATAAGATAACATGGCGGGTAGTGGTGTCAGGTAATTCAGGGCACTGTCTGTACGTAAAATCGACCGATTTTCACCTTGGAAAACGTTGTTTTTCACATCATCTGCGTGGACCTTTCACGCAAATGTTGGAGTCGGCTTCCAATGTTACTGGATGCAGTGGTATACCAGTGTTTTAGATGGACCGACTGACTAACCGTGATAGTGGGTAACACGATACCCTGCTTATCTGACCCCTGCAAGTCAGTTACTGGGTAAGACTGATTACCCTTGGTCAGACTTATCGTGCTTTCCGAAACGCAGAGGGCGCGCAAACTTGCCCAATTGCAACCCAAATTGAAGAAGTCACTGGCTCCTGAAATACTCTAAGCTAACTCTGTAGCCAGGGTGTTCTGTAACTTGTTTTTAAGGCAATAAAGAATTTATTACATTGTTTGTGATAGTTATTGGACTTATAAAACAATTTAAAACGTGATTTGTTCGACTGATCCTGAGGGGTCCATCTCGAGTGGGTCCAGTTGATCAAAGACTCTTATCGCCAAATATTGAACGAAAAATACATTTTATATAGAAAATATTTTCAATAAAAAAGTTCGAATTTACGTTACGTTTCCACTTTCCGTCGAGCGTTTGTGCTAGGTCTAGCTATGTCAACTTGCCCGGTTTCCTTGCATTGAAGTTGATTTGCAAATTGTGTTGACACTGATCTAAGGTTCATGCTTAATGCATTGCGAGTTTAGAAGCACATAGGAAGGACCATCATTGGCCTTCGGGCCGGATAGTCCACATGACTTGTAAATGAGCACGTTTATACTCTACTGCTATAACCGCTATAAATTCTTTAATAGTATACAGTAAGTATAATGTATAGTAAGAGGTATCATGACGAACTTTACACGAACCAAAGCCCCTAAGTATAAAAATAATCCTGCGTTATTAACAATAACCGTTGATTTAATTAATATTCAATTTATTTAGTACCAAACTTATAACTTGCGCGATTCAGGATTTTCATGTTAGTTCTTAATTTTCTTCATAGATGGCTCTATAGTTCTATTTGTTGTGTCGCTAGTGTTCGCTACGGGGTGTCTTTACGTTTCATTCAAAGATGTCATCAGAAGTGGGATCGCCCAGGATGGAACCTCCACATGTAACACCAACCACTGAGCAGGCATCAGCAGTAAGCTAATAACATATTCAGTGAGCGTGCTGCGTGTCACGTTGTCTGTCATTATCGGAAGTGTGTACCGACGTGAGTGTTGATTGACACGCGATGTTATTACTGATTGAGGAGCTGGTTTTATGACAGTTCAATTGGGCTTGAGTTCATTCTGAATATCTTTACATTGTATGAAAACAAAGTCACTCCCGCTATTTGTACGCATAGATCTTTTAAACTACGCAACGGATTTTGATGCAGTTTTCAGCAATTTTTTTTTTAATCGTTGCCCCACACTAGGAATTTCTCCTGTATCGTGGGTGCGTTACAAACATTTAAACTCACATACACAGAACACCCAGACCAGAAACAAGTATCTGTAGGCCATACAAATATTTGTTTCGTGCGGAGATCGAACCCGCGACACGCAGCGCAGCAGTCCAATCGCTCAGCCACTGCGCCAACCGTGCCGTCGTTTATAATTGTAATATTGCATTCGTGCGAAGCCGGGGTAGGTCGCTAGTCTATAAATACAGTACAATGGAGGTACACGAGGTAATGGGTTCGATTACCAGGTTGTGCAAAGTGTTACTGGGCTTTCCTTTCAGGAATTTGTCAGAAACAACCATTTTTTTCTTTTCTCGGGTGGAAAATCATCAAATAACCCCTCCCGCTCTGGGCAGAGCGAAAGGGAGTGTCAGACTTCTACTGACTAAAAACCACCCATGTTCCTTCTTAGTCCTTCATGTCGAGGCCGCGGTATCTCTTACGAACAACTCGCAGCCCCGAAGGGGTCAGTAACAACCATGGAGTCTGCATTTGTGTGGGTAATAGCTCTCTATTACATGGGACTTACTGCCGCACTCAGAGAGCTTTAATGATTACTTAGGCCATCACTTAGTAAAGGTTTTGACAGTTTTGTCATACAAAAGTATGTCAAATCTTTACTAAGTGACGGTCTAAGTAATCATTAAATATCTCTGAGTACCGCAGTTAGACATAACCAGTGAAATTATATAAGTTTTTTAACTGACATGGTCACTAACACTATTATTAATACTGAAAACGTGTTATATTACAGTAAAATACAAGAGCAATGCAGGCGCACACAATTAAAGGTTTTTAACCAAATTACACTAAGTAATCCGTGGATTACTGCATTGCATGTCAATTTATAAACCTGTGATAGGTCTTACCACTACTCATCTTAATGACATAGTGTCAAGGGAAACAACCATCTGTACTATTATGATTCAGCTCGCTAACATATTAACAATATACTCTTACTACTATTATAAAAGCGAACTTCTAATTAGTCCGTCTGTTAGATTATCGAAAAATATTGGATACGTATTTTTTGTTTTATCAAATCATTAAAAATTTACGAAGATAAAACGTGTCAAAGATTTGAGTGAGGGGTCGTGACGTCACTCACCGGTAAAGAATGTCATACTATCGTGTCAATATGTCATACTATCGTGTAATGTCTTAGAATATGACGTCACACTAGTTTTCAAAGTATCGTCTTCATTGTTTGTTTACGTGAAAAAAGAAAAAATACGTGTCCAATATTTTTTGGAAATATATCTGACGGACTAATTAGATTTTTTTTTAGTTAACTACCCTATTGTGAGGACGGATGAATGTTTGTTACTCTATCACGCAAAAAATATGAATTTGGATGAAAATTGGCCAACAGTTTTTAACCTCGATTCTGTCAGTACGATCACATGGTAAATTTATTGAACTCCACGCAGGCAAATCTGCGGCGTAAGTCAAGTACTGCATAAAACAAGAGGCTTTTGCTAGTAAGCACTTATTTTTATTTCCGTTTTTAGACCCATTAGAATGTTTTTATAGAAAATTTAAGCACCTTATCCGCAAAAAATGACCAATGGACCATGGAGGATTTGAACCCCAAACTAGGTAGCACTTTCGAAGTTATATTTATGTTATTTAATATTGTTTTCGTTTTGATTAAAATAATCTCGATTACCAACATAAATAAGCGACTTTAAAACGAATTAATTTAATAATTATTAGAGACTATACAAAAACACAAATTATTTACAGAAACAGAGAAAGAAAGACACTTACCCTTTATAAATCTACCAGTCACTTCATACCAAATACAAAATAAATACTAGTCTTTTAAATTCACAAAACTGTATCTCGTAAGATATATGAACGTGTGGAGTACAGCATCCGACAGTGCTGCAGGAACTGAGTAATTATAATGATTCATTGGCAACAATGATAAGTAAATTGTGCTAAAATTGATTATTTATTGTGAACTGCATTCAGTCACGACTGCGTTTGGCGATAAGGGTAGTCATTTTGTTTATATTATTATACTTGTGTATTGTGTCGTGTTTAGTAAGGTATAGGAATATGACATAACATCACGCTTGGAATACCCCAAAGGTAACCCTTTAGGGGATACACTACCTAACGGTAGAAGTATATCTTATACTGTCTCATAGAATGTCCACATTTCGAAGTTATGTTCAAGTCCCATGTAATAGAACTGCTCCTATGTAATGTTTGATGTAATCAGCCTATTGCCATCAACTGCGCACAGATCCAGACTCCGTATAATATTTTACAGATCCAATGAACAGCTTGTTGATTCTCCCAAAAAAAAAACAAACCAGAAACATCTTATATTTCATTACATTCGTTCTAAAACGACCTTGATTCTACATTCTTTATTATTCCTTTTATTCTCATACGTTGAACTAATGGTAACGTTGCATGAAAACATCACGCCATATCATTTGTGTTCGCACAAGGCCAATCACGGTTGCGAGTCAGGCCACAAAAAATCACCCAGCGGTTGAACGCCCTCTCGCGAATTTTTGTGTAAGCTGTTATTACCACTTTTATTGCGATGCGTACTAAATTCTTGATCTAAGATTATGTTATTGTAGCTGGGATTGTTGCGAATTTAGTGAATCGTGCACGGAATGTTTTAGTTATGTTTTGTGTTAAATTAATAATGGTGAAGATTAAAGCTGTTAGATTGTTTGAATCAAATGTATGGGGACGTTTTCTGAGAATATGTGAACTGTTGGTTGATAAAATCGCAGATTCTAGCAAATATAATATGCCGTTTGTTTAAAATCACGTGCGTGACGAAAGTGTTCAAAACTTGAATGTAGGAAAGGCGTTGCTAAATCTAGTTAATTAGAAGATAAAAAAAATTCAAACAGTATTTAGTTACCGTTGGTTATTTTATAAAGAACATCGTGAGCAATTACTTATCCTGCGCGGAGTGCGCCGCTAAGAATAAATTGTAGGCGTTTCGACGCTTCTTAAACATGCTGTTAGCCGACGAGACAACCCAAGTACCTCATTTATCCACATCAGCTCAACCACGTAATAAATCTATTTAAATAAAAACTAACTATTAGTAGAAAACGAACGTGATATTAAATAAAAATAAAGTCTTTTCAACGAGCAGCCATTTTTAACGACACTCCTGTCAAGTAAACAAATAGCTGTATTTTTTATCTGATACAATAACTATGGCCAGCAGTGTACCACTGGCACAGTGCTAGCGAAAAAGGAACAATTCGCAACAGTACTCGTCCACTGGAGAGCATTTCATCAGTTTACGTCAATACAGTTTTTTGCACTCCAGTGTACGTAGTATTTATTCCTTTTGTTGCGGCCAGTGTTACAATTTTTTGGCCCGACTTTTATGGTTGGGTCGGTCGGTAACGTAAATACCCGGTTTTTTTTATTGTTTTGTATTCCATTGCTGGACATGTCAAGCTTGCGGTTGGGTAGTGAAAAATATTTTGTATGTGGCGCTCAATGGACAATAAATATTGAGCTGTTCTGGCTGTGATAGGCAAACGGTTTGCTGTTGTGGAATATTTTTTTAAATGTGTTTGTTTACTTTTTCTAAAATGCATTGAATTTGGCGGAAGTACCAACTATCTGAAAATCGTTGGTTTTGGTTGAAATATCGTGAGAAAATTAGCATGTTTGAGAGATATTTGGCGACGGCAGGAAACGCCAAGTTAGAGGCATATAACTCTGACAGCAGGTTAGACTCTCGCCACAAGATAATGAAACAAAAATAGGCACTTACTGTAAGCTCAGACCGATAAAATTATCATTGCAATCGTAATAAGCGAATTAGCTAACATACAGATGCATAGCAATATATTTTGGCTGTCTCATCGCTCACATTTGTCTACAACGAAGCCTTATTTTCGAAGGCTTTTTACCCTGAGAAAACCTCACCCCTAAATTCCTCTATAGCCTAAAACCCCAAACATCAGATAAAGCATCACAATCAAGTGTATGGTGTAAATAAAATCAGTTTAAGTACGATATAATTTAATTACTTGGACTGCGGTGCGCGGCCGTTTCCCATGAGAATACGTGTTTCAAGCAGACGGCTTTGATGGTGTGTGGTAAGGGGTGTGTTAGAGGGAAGCAGGCAAACTATTTGTTATAAAGCATCTTAACCCCTTTTTTGTGTTGAATGGTTGGAAATCATCAAATGACTCCTCCCGCTCTGGGCAGAGCGGTAGGGAGTGTCAGACTTCTACTGACTATAAACCACCCATGACCCTTCTTAGTCCTTTATGCCGAGGCCGCGGTATCTCTTTCGAACAGCCCGCAGCCCCGACGGGACACCCGTAACCCCTGTAAGATCAGGCAGAAACCACGTTTACCTACTAATAATTACTAATTAGTATACTCACTTTCGCCAGTTATGTTTATGTACACATACATACATACATAAACTCACACCCTTTTCCCATGGGGGTAGGCAGAAACCACAGAACGCCACTTGCTACGATCCTTACATACCCCTTTTGCCTTTTATGTCCCCGGGTTAATTTAAAAGTCTCCATGAAGTTTCTTGCCCATTTTTTCCATAAAGATGCAGACTATGGAATGGGGAACTATAGTACTTTCACAAGTTATTATGCCATGTGACTGTAGCTTCTGCTGCAGCTTTCTGTGTTTTTCAAGTGCCTGTATTGGTCTAATTGACATAAATTCTTTAAGTTTGTAATAGAGGCAAACCCGTTGCCATCATCCGGTTACAAGTATTGACCCTTTAAATACTTCATTACTTTAAAATACCCGGCCAAGACTTGTGCCTGTGTGACTCGTGTAAAATTTGTAAGATGATAAGTTTCCTGAATCAGGAAGTAATTAAACGTTGTTCTGACGTTAAGGAAGCCTGTTTATTTTATGTCACAATAAACGATTTCGGAAGTACAACAGTAACACAATATCACGTAAAAAAGTAACGGTTTGTGTTAGGATTTTTTTTTGGTCACGATGTTTCCTTAGCGCTCAGTCGGCGCTGCACGCCCAGGTGTGTTTTTATAGTGTCTAAATAATCTGACTATAAAAACAAAGTATTGACTACTACGACTGTACTGTCGAAGCAACCCAACTGAACACATAAATCTTCTTCCCAGATTTATGAAAACACAGACGTAATCATTTACTAACAGGAAGAGGGAATCCAACTATTGAAATTTTTGGTTTTCTTTACATTACCCGTACTTGATCTAAAGAAAACAAATCGTGTTTCCCTCTAACATAACCCACCCGTCGGCCACTCGTTGTTCAATTGACTTTAATGGAGACGATCCACTCACACACAGTTTACACAGCCGCACAGTTCGAGCACGGCTGTGCAAAAAGACACATGTCTGTGTAAAAAGACACACGACTGTGCAAAAAGATACATGCTTACGTCTGTGTGTAAGTCTGAAAGTTATGTAGGGGATCCTAAGTTGTAAAAGATTTATGAACACGTTATGAGTAAGGAGTTTTACCTGAAGAGCTAGACAATTCACAATCGATATATCGACTGTCTATTGTGATGTACTGTATGTATACGGATGTGTGCATTTACTGAAAGCCGACCCCAACATGGTTACATCACAATAGACAATTCCTCATCTGCCTATCCTTTAGGCAGATGAGGAATTGTCTATTGTGATGTATCACAACGTTTTGTAGTTCTGCACTATTCTGTGCGGGCGCGAAAACGCAGAACTAAAATAATTGTACAGAGTTTGACATAATTATATAATATACATGCATTTTTTCTTGACAAGCAGCGCCACCTTGAATTGCATACTGTAACAATGCTGACATAAGCTTTTCGATAGCTTATGTCAATTCCACACATTTTTGACGTCTAGTCGCAAATGCTGATAGAATGATTTTTTAGCCCCTCAGGTTTATTGTATAAAATGTGTTTATTGGCTAACTTAGTGTCAGATTTTAGCCCTGGGTTTGGGCTGTGCACTGATAGTCATACATGATAATTAATTTTGCAAGTATGAAAGAAGATATTAGAAAGATGTGAAGCGACACACGTACGTACCCGCAAGCAACCTTATACACAACATAATATGGCGGACATTTTACCGCTGTCGTTCCGCTAGTCGTTCGATATTAGTATCTAATATCACTTCCCTTGATCGACGCCATGACACGCGTGGGAAGGTAAACAATAAACATTGCACCCTGCTTTACTTCCATAAATGATAATAATATTGAATAGGTATCGGGTTCAGAATGGTTAGCAGTAATGTTTTTGACATATTGAAAGTGTCGTTCATTTTATTAAAGCAAAAAATACGACATTCACCTGGTTTCGGTTCGCAAGCGACATCACGCCGATTTAAATGAAACCAATGTGGTGATATGTGATCAGCCCAAGGCGATTCCTCGTCGACATATGTGGTCACGCTATTACTGTGGAGACAATCATGATGTGCCGAGCCTTTTTCCACTATGTTGGGGTTCGGCTTCCAGTCTAACCGGATTCAGCTGAATACCTCCACAACCCAGCGAGCACTGGGTAAACTTAAAAGTACGATACCCTTTGGTAAGCCTGAGTTTTCAGATTTTCGGGTCCCTGACTACCTGACGAAGTGACGACTGCGAAAGATCCGGGACTACAGCTTAACGTGTTTTTTTCGAGGCACAGAGCAAACTTGGTATGTAACGGGAGTCACCCATCCACGGACATACCTAGGCAAGCACAGCTTTACCTAAAGATCGACCCGTGCGGCAGTTATTATTAAGCCACGAGCTTCTCAGAAGAGAAGATGACGCCTAAATACTATTTAATATGTCAATTGAGGCAATGCATTCATCATCAAAGCATTAGTACGTTACCAAAAGTTTTGTTTCAAAGAAAATATCTAGAGTTCCCTAATTGAGCACTTTTGGCACTTCAGCCTGACTACAAAAGTGCTCAAGTTTAACCATTCAAAGCTCTTTCAGAAAAACGAACACGCTGCCGACTGTACTACAATTGGCTACACTGGCGTGCCAAAAAGTTAAGCCACTCGCGTCCAAAAAAAGGTTCCGAATTCAGTAAATAAGACCAGAAGTTTTGGCAACAGGGATAATTACGAAATGCGTTTTATTAATCGTAATATTTTTTGTGTAAGCATTTTGTTTAGTTGTACATATTGAACATTCCTTGTCTGTATATGTATGTCTTTTCACAAAGTCCTGAAAGAAACTACTTAATTACAAATTTTCAAGTCAAGTTTCTCGTTAACAAAGAACTTATAACTTTAGTAAAACTTACAACATCTTGTCTCTAACTTTTATTCAGTACTAGCCCGAGCAAAGTGCAGCTCAGTTTTAAATCTTTCAAGATAGTGGAGTGCCCTAAGGCATAAATATTGTAAAACCTCGGAATCCAGGGCCGGTCAATGAATCTTCATAAAAATTTTTGGACTGCATTGGTAAAAGCCCAAATAAAGAAGTTAAAAAAAAAAATTTGCGCGCTCGTCTTTTTTTTTTTTTTAATTCGACAATTTGCTGAAAAATGATAGGGACAAGGGAAAAAAAATGTTTAGAGCTACTAAATAATATTTTCACCGTGACTTTAATGTTAATTAATTAATATTTCGCAAAAAGAACGACTTACAGCAAAAAAAAAAATTAAAACGTATCTATCTAATACCTTTAAAGGAGCAATTCTTGTAATATAGTATAATCTGAATCTCGGTTACGGCTTCAACGATTTTCATGAAATTTAGTATGCAGGGGGTTTTGGGGGCGATAAATAGGTCAAGCTAGGTTTCATTTAAAAAAAAACACGATTTACCAAAACAACCAAGCAAATTTCGGTCATCCAGGTACTAGACATTATAATAACATTATTGTTAATTACTGTCGTCGTCATCGTTGATGTGGATTATTGGTGAAGGATTAGTACCACAGCTGTCACAAAAGCATTCTAGATTTAAAAAAATCCTGTGGATGCCTTATGTTTAAGGCCTCCTGCCAGAGGCATATCCTACTAATATTATATTTGCTAAAGTTTGTGAGGATGGATTGATGGTTGTTCCCCGTTTCACGCAAAAACTACTGAACGGATTTGGAGGTTAAATATCGCAAATAGATAGATGGTTTACAACCTGGATTAAAACATATGACACAATTTTATCTCGGTAGTATGATCCCCTGGGGCATTTATCGAGCTAGTAACTGATATACCATAATATACCTCGGTTTAGGACGTCACTGAGGGGGGGCAACAAAGGGACAGGCTAAATCTGAGAGATATTATTTAGGGTCTGGTATAATACTACTGTCTCAGCTTCGCAGGCTGGCTCTAGCAAGGGTCGGGATATTTGTATTTCTTATTAATTCTAAGTGAACCTACTGGTTTCCCTACTACTTTGAGGTCCATACCCCACAGGAGGTGCCCTTAGTGATTATTAGTCACTTATAGTATATCAGTTACTAGCTTATGGCCGCGGCTTCTCCCGCGTGGAGTTCGATAAACCATCTATATACGTTATCCAAATCCGTTTAGTAGTTTTTGCGTGAACGAGTAACAAACATTAATCCATCCTCACAAACTTTCACACGTATAATATAAGTACGATATGCCTCTGGCAGGAGGCCTTAAACTTAAGGCATCCACAGGATTTTTTAAAATTTAGAATGCTTTTGTGACAGCTGTAGGTACTAATCCTTCACCAACAATCCACATCAACGATGACGACGACGGTAATTAACAATAATGTTATTATAATGTATAGTACCTGGATGACCGAAATTTGCTTAGTTGTTTTGGTAAATCGTGTTTTTTTTAAATGAAACCTAGCTTGACCTATTTATCGCCCCCAAAACCCCCTGCATACTAAATTTCATGAAAATCGTTGAAGCCGTAACCGAGATTCAGATTATACTATATTACAAGAATTGCTCCTTTAAAGGTATTAGATAGATACGTTTTAATTTTTTTTTTTGCTGTAAGTCGTTCTTTTTTGCGAAATATTAATTAATTAACATTAAAGTCACGGTGAAAATATTATTTAGTAGCTCTAAACATTTTTTTTCCCTTGTACCTATGATTTTTCAGTAAATTGCCGAATTAAAAAAAAAAAAAGAAGAGCGCGCAAATTTTTTTTTTAACTTCTTTATTTGGGCTTTTACCAATGCAGTCCAAAAGTTTTCATGAAGATTCATTGACCGGCCCTGGATTCCGAGGTATAAATCTTACGGCACTCCACTAAGAAGTCAACAACAACAAATGATTTCCAACTTTGTCTCACAGAATTAGGGCTTAATTTTAATAAAAGGGTTACAAGATAAATGTGAGGGGGCTTGTTAGTCGCTTCATAGAAGGACTATTTAGGATTATCGTTATATCACTTGAGCCAAAAATAACTCTAATGCGTTCAGTGATTTATTGAAAGCAAAAGTGGACAAATTCATGAGTGTTTATATCGTTTCAAATGGTTTATGTTCTGTTTGGTATGCTTAGAATTATAGCGCCTAAGTCATATTTTATTATCAAGAAACATTTCAACGATGCGAATTATCAAAATAATAAGTTCATGATGAAGTTGAATCGAAATATTCCAATGATGTTAATTTAGAAGTACAATTGACATGATTGGTTTACAATTGTCATTATTGGTATTGATCGATGTAAATGTGTAGACAACTTGCAAAGTGATTAATACCAGCGTTGACGCTTGAAGAGAAGTAAAAAACGTTTTCAATTGACATAAGCTATCGAAAAGATGGCGTCACTTCTGTTAAAAGTCATGGAGAAACGAAATGCTTTCAAGCTATAGACCATAGATAAATAAGACCAGTTCTTTATTTGAACGTAACTACCATTTGTTTTACTTATTGCTTTAATGTGTGTGTGTTCAGTGTCGTAACACACATTGATCTAGACATCAATCCTCTGAACCAATCTATTCTGGCTTGCTGATTGATTGTGGTCGTATTATCGCTCGTTTAAATCGATCGGACACAAATGAAGGGTGCTTTACATTGCTGTAATACAATTTGGTTCATCACCGGACGCCCGCCATTTCATTTGCGATAAACGTAGAACCGATTGGTATTGAATGAATTAAATTAAATAACGACTATACATAATATATTATACATCCCTGAAAAGTTAGGACGGGGTGTACCTAATCCATATAAATATAATTAATACCTATATTAGGTAGGTAGGGAACGGTAAAGGAAAATATTGTGTGGAATGTCCTAGAACCAAAAATTCGAAGACTTGTGTGTGACATCTACCAATCCACACTGGGCCCGCGTGGTGGTAGATTATAGCCCGTTCCCTCTCAAAGAGACCTGGCTAGCCTGTGTCCCAGCAGTGGGAACATTAATAGGCTTATGATGATGATATTAGGTACACCTCCGCTTCACTTTCAGGGATATACAACCGTTATTTCAAATTCAGCCTCCGTAGACTCCGCTCCGTGACGGAAAATTTCCTGATCAAAATACCTAATAACACTTTGTTCGACGCTTGCATTCACCAGGCCAACGAGCCATCAACGAAATATTTACGTTTATATTTTTTTAAACCTATTAATTATCACACACAAATAAATAAATTATATTTCCTACAAACCATTACCAAAAAGAAAACAAACTTAAAGATAGCTTTAGCTCAATTATATTACGATTTCGATCTGATAATAATATAAAGCTATTCATTATACACCATGCCCGCCCTAATAATTTCATCCTGAGCTATTAATAAAACCATGTTTTTATGGTGCGACATATTTTATTACACCATCGTTCATGTTACATGTGAGGCCGAAAAAAAGTGGCTACACATTTTTTTTGTAATCAATTTTAATTTGTGTGTGACGTCGAGTTCGTTTTAAAAGGTATTTTAGAAAAAAAAATATATATGTTTTCGTAAGTGTGTAAACATGTTTTGTTATAAATATTTAGAAATAATACTAATTCGTTCGTCTAGCGGTCGCAAGCGCGACTGCTGTGCAGCGGGGAATGGGTTCGATTACCAGATCGGGCAAAGTGTTATTGGGTGTTTTTCATCAGGAGTTTCTCAGTAGCGGCCACGGAGTCTGTATTGGTGCCAATTTGATGGTAATAGGCGCCCACTATTACATGGGACTTAAACATAACTGGTTGAAATGTGGATGTAGTAATAGGTACACCACTGCCTAACACTTCGGGGATTACAGGCGTGATGTTATGTTATTTAGAGATAAAACCTTGAACTATATTCGAGCGAACTATTTATGTAATTAGGTAACTATGTTGTTATTATTAAGTGATGTTTTCATCAAATTGAAGGTAAACAGTACGATAATACTCGCGATATACTGGGAGCAGAAATAGGAAGTGCCCCAATTTTGTGTATGAGCACTGTGATATATTTGTATCTACCTATATTTTATTACACGCGCTGAGTGTTTTAGTATTTTAATGAAGGTCATTTTTAAAGTAGCCGAGTATATTTTAAAACAACAAAAAATATTAAAAAAGAAAATAGTTTTGAATTAAATCATTAATAATGGTTACCATACAGTCGTTGATACACTATAATTATATTCATTGTCATCTAACAAAAAATCATACACGGATATTTAGGTAGATAGAGATTTGATTTTCAATTAAAAACAAAAAAAATCCAAAAAATGTTCTATGTTGTTTCTAAAAAATGTTTGCAACCCCTCTACATGGTTGCAATAAAATAACCGTAACTAATTAGGACCGCCGCTGTACTAACTCTCCCGTGCCGTGTGGTCCAATTAGTACAAAAATCTATACGTGCCTTATAATTTAGTTACAACGCGAGAAAATGTCCTCCCCTATCGTAAAACCAAATTATGAAATATTACAACGTGTAATTTTTGTAATGAATCAGATGAAGAATGAATTTCTATTTTGTGGTATGCATTTCTTTCCTTAGCACCCCTTGAACCCTTACAAAGTTCAGTCACGAGCTCGTGGTTTAATAATAACTGCCATTTGGGGGGTCGATCTTTGGGTTAAGCCGCGCTTGCCTAGGTTGGTCTGTGGATGGGTGACCGCCCATTACATACCGAGTTTCCTCCGTGCCTCGGAAAACACGTTAAGCTGTTGGTAATATGGCAGCCGGGGCTGCCATATATAGATCTTTGGCAGTCGTTACAGGTAATCAGTGACCTGATCTTAATTTCGTTGCGGGATCCAAGAAAGTTAATTTGTTTCTCTGGGTCTTCCCCGTCGAGCTTCATTGTCTCGGCGTTTTTCTGGTGGTTTAGGAATAGTGTGGGTTTCCCAAGTAAAAACTTGGACTAATGAGGCGATTCTAACGATACCTTAATTAAAGAAATCCATCGAGTGGTTTGGAAGATATGATGAAATAAAGAATATTACAAACAAAGATAGTCGCGAAAAACATTACCCTTCCCTTGCAGTCGGGTAAAAAGACAGACATTTATCAGGTATGACAGATGATTTATCAGGAGAGCAGCCATCTTTAGTGGCAAGGGACATAGGATTCCTTCCCGTACCGTCAATTCGTGTAGTTGTATGACCTGCTAATGTTTGCTTCCAATTAAGATGCTGGAACACGTAAGCTTCGTGTAACGTGTATAACGCATGTACACGTGTAGTTTCTGCTAAGGCTTTCTTGACACAAACCTAAGACAATCTTAGTTATTCTGAGGAGAAATAGGCTTTATGTCGGCGTGATACATTTACAAGTCTTTTGTATAGTGTTTGAGGAGATTTCGTAGCAGATTTACTGAACCAAAGTATTTTTGTTTATAAGCCTTTGATAAACTGTAGGACACTAGAACACGGAATCGAGATTATTATTTTCATCGCCTTTTTGCTTCAAGCCTGGTTAAAATTGAATATGATGTACCGACGCAGTACATCAAACTACCCGAATCAACATTAAACCTAATGCTATACCGATAAAGTTGAAAATCTATTAAATAAATTTGACAGATCGCAGTAGCTTGATGTCTGTCCCTTTTTTTATTTCGGGGGTAGGAAATCATCAAATGACTCCCCCGCTTTGGGCAGAGTGCTAGGGAGTGCCAGACTTCTACTAACTAAAAACCACCCATTTTCCTTCATCAGCCCTTTGTGTCGAACAACCCGCAGCCCCGACGGACGTCCCTAAGAACGTTATGAAATTCACAGTACAAATCGCTACCAATATTCTAGCGTAAACAATTCGTTTCGTAATGGTGTCAACTTAACACTTAATATCCCGTTGTCTCCGCCAGTGTAAAGTCCAGCAATCAATACTTAACCCCCCAAAAGCGAGGTACAAATTCGATAACTTATGGTCCGGCTAGACGGGTCCGAAATTGATAGTCTGTGGGCGGATGTGGACGTTAGCACCAATCCTCGGCCGCCATGATTTATGGCCCGGGTTTGTCCTACTGAGTTGTTGATGAAGAGGACATCTATGGTCCGTCGGGAGCTGAGGGGTGATCGATGTGTTTGTGAGGCGGTGGTGAGTTTTTAGTTTAGAGGTTAAATAATTTTCGAGTGATATTTTACTTCAGGAATTTGCAGTTGCAGCTTGGAGCTTGGATTCGAGTCAAAAATCACCTATTATAAAGGTCTTTCATTGGCGAAATGTGAACTCAGTATAGGTACAAATCTGCCTTACCTTTTAGATATGCCTTTTAGCTTGGTGTTATGGACCTCAATCTTTTTAAGGCTTGTATTCACGCCAATGACCTTGTGCATACAAACTACCCCTCTCGGTCGTAGATACGGACTTTAAACGGACGCATTTTTCATTTATTATAATTAAAATAATACATGTTTTTAAAAAGTAACAAAACCAAATTATTTTCCTTTGTATTTCAAAACAGTAGATATTTTTTTATATTATTTTGTTAAACAATGAAGGAGTAAAATGGTTCCATTCAACGATTTGGAGGTGATTTTGTGGATTTTTTTCTTATTATGTGATACCGATACAAAAATTATGGCTAAACCAAATTACGTGTCATATCATGTAGATTACTAACAATTTTTCTCAGATGTAATTTCTCTGTAAGTGCCGGTGAAAAACTGCTTCATCTGCATGCTGTTTTTAAGCTTTTTCGAGAGAGGAGCCTTAATAGACGAAACAAATATCTAATCGTTACAGATGTTCTAAGGACTTCTGCCTGATCCCATGGCCCATGGGAAAATGGCGTGAAGTTATGTATGTATGAGTGTAATACATGATGATTATGTAAAAACAACTAGTGTATTTCTAAGGCAGTTTTCAACATTCCTCCGGCTGGGGTTTGTATGTAGATTACACACACAATGTATATTTAAAGGCGTATTTCGCTAAAACCAGATTTCTGTTACACTCTAGTAACTTGTTGGTTAAGTACGCAGGTGCGTAATTAGTAACAGGTTTGTAATTTTACTTTTTTTTTTTTTATAAAAACTTTGCCCCACACTAGGAATTTCTCCTGTATTGTGGGTGCGTTCACAAACATTTAAACTCACATACACAAATACCCAGACCCGGAACAACTATCTGTAGGTCATTCAAATATTTGTTCCGTGCGGGGATCGAACCCGCGACACGCAGCGCAGCAGTCCATTGCTTGAGCCACTGCGCCAACCGCGGCGTCAATTCGCTTACAATACAATAGAATGTTACTATATTAACCCATTTAGTTTAAAGTACATCAATTTAGGATTGAGGGGCAAACGTAAGAGTTTTTGCATCTTATTTGTAACAGAACTTATCATCATTTCAGCCATAAGACGTCCACTGCTGGACATAGGCCTCCCCCAGAATGGGGGGATTCGCCATAATCGCCACGCTTGGCAGGCGGGTTGGCGAACGCAGTGTGGTTGTTACGAAGGCACAGTGAACGCTGCTGCCCATTCTCTGGTAAGTCCCTTAGTCGCCTCTTACGACACCCACGGGAAGATAAGGGATGGTGCTAATCTTTACGTCCGACACAGAACAGAACTATATTTAGACAAATATATCATCATCATCATCAGCTTCCTGCTGACGTCCCATTCTATTTCGGGTCGTTGCAACACGTTTTCAGACGTCACCGCATAATTTACTCTTTTCTCCTTCATATCATGCTTCACACAATCCAACCATCGTTTCTTTGGCCTTCCTCTCTCTCCATCCATTAACATTAATATTCATCACTGTTTTAGGTTCATACCTCCTCATTACATGTCCATACCAAGACAGACGACTTCCCTTAAATTTTTCTTAAGACAAAACGATATCTGCAAGAAAACTGTTCTATAATTTTCAATTATTGATAGCCAAATACTGCTCTTACTTTGGCAATCTAAGTGCCCTTTCTCACTTAAATCGACTCAATAGTTCACCACCTATATCAAACTGCACAAGTTCCCAGAACGCAATGTTTGCATAAGTCTGGCGGCTAACCATACGTACATAGGCTTCAAGCTTGTACAGACCATATACAGCCATTGTAACACAATACAACGGCTACTTGATACCCTACATCGCACATTTCTCAAACACTCAGGTCAATGTATCATTAAATATTGACACTTCGGTTCATTCACTTTAGGGTCATAGCAAACACGATACTTACTACTTCACAAACGAGAGCTACAAAACACTTACAAAATCTTTTTGACACTCAGTGTGAATGCGGTGATCTGGTGGGCCATGGTGGCCCATCTGCTGAAGTGTCCTAAGTGTCCCTACACCTGCACATTAGAGGACATAAAAAACCAATAAAGTTGCAATCAATGTGGCCACCTACAGGGCCACAGAAATTTGACGAGAAGAAATAGAAGCCAAAAAAGCTAAAAGTACATCGGTCCATCCGTTTGGGAGTTAAAATATCACAGATAGACATATACACCGATTCATATATATTTAGATACACACGCTAAACTTATAACAGCTCTCTTTTATGGTCCCCACCATAAAAGAGAGCTGTTATAAACGAACTGCAGCATTGATGCCTTCGCCAAATCGTGAAATAAGATACAGAAAGCCCTTAGTTCGATAAGATACAGAAAGTTACATAATAAAAGTTGAAGTGATCGCGTCATATTCCGTAATGATAATTGGAGGAAAGTCGTAACTTGTAATTGAGCTTTTAAAGAGAGAAATCGATCATTTTGTTCGGGTTGGCTGAGATTTTGATGTCGAAATAATAAAACTTGACGTAGGTGGTCCTAATTAAAGAGAAGAGACTTATACGGATCATACAGGGCAATCTATTACATGAGTCTTAATAAATAGGGCCCATTGCTGTCAACCGAGCACAAATTCAGACAACGTGGCTGCGACTAAGAATTTCCTGGTAGAAAAACTTTGCCATATCCGGGAAACAAACCCAGGAGATTATGCTAAGAAGTCGCGCTTGCTACCACTAGACCAACGAGCCAGTTAAATCGCGAACCTGCCCCAAAAATACCTCTCTTAACAAACAAGTATGTCTGAATGTTGTAAAACCAGAGCACCTTCGGAAGTTGGCATAACTTGAGAGTCGTATGTTGAGTTCCAGATTGCATCAGCACATAACCGCTTCCTGCGAACCAGTAACCTATATTTTCGAGTCTTGTAATGGAGTTATGTACATTCGACATTTGCATGGAGTAAAATTATATTCTATACATATTCCTCCCCTACCCCTCCTTGCGTCGTTTTTCATCAATGCTGAGGGAAAATACATAATTAGAACAATTTTCATGGTATTCATTTTTACTTTTTGGTGAATTTTAATTGAAACGTTACGCATAAAAACTACGTACAAAAAACTACGTGAGCAAACTCGTATTTTTTTTAATAAAATAAAAATACCGATAGTCAATTCTGTTTTCCTCGAAAAAGTTAAAAGCTGGTACGCTGCGCCATTTTTTTAACTAAAAAATATAGCCATTGGTGCTTTATAATTAAAAAAGGACAAAAAGAGGGCTTAAATACTTATTTCCGAACATTCTGAGAATTCTACAGAGGAAAGGGCTTCGGACTTCTGAGAGTATGACAGGAGAATCCGTCTTAAAAGTTTTGCCCGAAGCAAGAAATGTAGTGAAAAGTTTCAGAATGTGAGGGAGTGAGGGACGGAGGTCTTGGTCCCTCACTGAACGATTCGGGACTCAATCTATTTATTCAAGCAAATAACGATGATAACATTGTTGAATTTATAGTAAGGTTAGCTTGCTTTGTGTGGTTTTAAGAGATTGAGTGAGTATCTTTGAGGAGAATGAAGGTACATTTCATTGAATTTTCTTTTTGGATACTTTTAAGATAACATAACGTCTGTTTCTCTTCCGAAGGGTTAAGCGTATAGTAAGTTAAGGGTTATATATAGTACAGCTACGTTTGACTAGTTATGTTATTTCCTACACTGCAGGAATCGAGCATGCCTTAAATATACCGCCGTATGAATACAGATTCCGACTTAGATGTAAGATTACATTTAAATCAAGAAGGACGAATCAATCTGGAAAAGCCACAAACCACCAAGTTGATAGTCTGACGATTGACGACAGCCCGGGACTTGGGAGGTCTAAGTGACAGTTTGAAACGGGTTACCAATGATTTATTTACGAACCGCAACGTTTTAAAACAATTCAACGAAGATTTAAGTAGTAAATACTTTCACGGTGTCTACAAAAGTTAAATTTAATGTCGATCAAAGTGTTGAGATACGTATTAAACCGGGTTTTACGCGAAATACTAGGTATATAACTCAACGAGTATTACAATAACCGATTCAGAACAAACTTGAAAGATTACCAAGCACTTTAAATCTCAAAAAAAATAATTACACAAGCATTATCTCATCCAGTCATAATCGTTGACCGTATAAGCATATTTGGTTAAAGTATTGTGCAAACAGTTTTTTTCCAATACGTTGAACGATAGTAGGTTCAATAACCGAGTATAGTAAATAAAAATATGTAAATAGAGGGTTCTTTAGACCGGCGGCGAACGAAGGGTTACGTGGGCGACATTTTGTTACGAAATAATGTTAACAATGTTATGATTTTTTTTTACGTTTTTCTTTTTTTTCTGGAATGAAATTGTTTGGGGAATTGGGCTATTGGGCGCGTAGGAATGGGTAACGTGCATATGTTTTTATTAATTTTAGTTATGGGACCTGTTGGAATTGGAATGTTGTAGGTGTAGACTGGTTTTATTCGACATTTTGTTTGTAAAAAAAAAACAGGATTGCGTACAAATGATAAAAGTTTGGCTAAATTGTGATTGCTAACATGCATTGGTACAAAAGCCATGGTTAGTATAGGTGTCTCACCTATATATTAAACTGTATCCAACCGTCTGTCAACCGTATATATTGCCTAATAAGCCTTAATTCATATAACTTCAGCAGAAATCTTCTTTTGCTTAGTCAATTTTTTTTCGTTACTGCCTTGCCCTTTTTTTTTTTTGGGGGTGGGAAATCATCAAATAACTCCGGAGTGTCAGACTTCTACTGTCGAGAGTTTTTATGCCCTCCATTGGCTTTTGACTTGGCTTTACATGCCGTAAATTTTTACAATTTATTGTACCACTAGTACAGGATATCCCACTCACACAGTGGTATACGCGATTAAAGTCTCTATATTTTTATCTATGGAAAATACCACGGACAAACGGATCGTCTTAAACTAAAAGAAAGAAATAAAATAGACATATAACTCATGTTTACAAACAGTTAACTGTTGACGATGCCAGGTAGACATGGAAACAGAGCATTTATTCAAATATCACTCCAATAATATCGCACCCTATGTTCTAAGGGCGAAGTGGGGTGTATTAGGGTTCGCACCCTCACCCCTACCTGTGTGAAAGTGGTGTAAGATAGAAAAGACTGCGATTTATGTTGAAACCACTTAGTTCTCCGCTTACACTAGTTTTTTTTGATAAAAAAATAATGTACATCTTTGCCTCGTTTAAGGAGTTCTACTTGGATGGCCTAGGGAGAATGAACCGCCAGAAGATGTTCAAAGAACAACCAAAAATATCATCATCTGCCTAGCATTTTTCTAACTTTATTAGGGTCAGTAATACGGAAACCTTTTTTTTTTTTTGGCGGGTGTAAAATCATCAAATAACGTCCCGCTCTTGGGCAGAGCGAAAGGGAGTGTCAGACTTCTACAGACTAAAAACTACCCATGTTCCTTCTTATCTTAACCTTGAAGGTCGTGCGGCAAATATATGTATTTTTCTACCCATTTGAGCCGTTTAGAAAAGATACAAATCATCATCGTCTGCCTAGCCTTTTCCCAACTATGTTGGGGTCGGCTTCCAGTCTAACCGGATGCAGCTGAATACCAGTATTTTACATGGAGCGACTGCCTATCTTTAGGAAAGATACAAATCAATAAACATCAATGCCGAACAGCCTGAAACTATTCTAATAAAAACCATCCGCAAGCTTCACCATCTTTTACATCCTAATAGCTCCACGTACGACGATTAACATCCTACCAGCCTACCCACTTCATCAACGTGTATAAGGATGAAGATGGGAGGAAAATGAAACACGCAAATTGCGAGGTAGGTCACGGAATAACCAAATTGATGGCCAACGTGTGAATGGGCCTTTACTGGTCCCAATCATAAGCGGTAGCGGGGAGAAATACGTTTTTAAACTGACACGATCACTGACATTAATGTTAACACTTCATCATCATCATAAGCCTATAAATGTTTCCAGAGCTGGGACACAGGCCTCCTCTCTGAGAGGTAGAATAGGTTATAAACCATTGCGGGCTGGAGATATCCGATATTTTGGCGCTGTTGCAAGCACCATGATCACGGATAAACGAAAAACTAACCAAACTTACCTACCTACCTTACAAATTTTTTACTTTTGGTTTTTACAACTGTTAATAATGGAGAGTGTAGTTGTGGCTGAAATTTGGATACCATGAGCGACAGCGAGGAATGTAAACGCTGCTGTAATTTGGGGGTTAACCCTAATTATGTTCAAGCTGGTTGCTCAGTTGTCTGTGGTTACAGGGTTTGAACTCACACCCTAGTGTAGCAAGTGGTAATAGATGTGTAAGTTATTGGTGGTAGCGATTTAGGAAATAATGCTACAGTAAGTTTAAAATGAGTATTTATGAGAGTGAAAGGTTTTCTTTTCAAAAGTGTACAAAACTCAAGTTTGTTTTTTCTTCTTGACAAACAGTGGGATAATTTGATAATTCAACACTATTCGTTTTGTGTTATTTACGTTGTGTACTAGTCAAGCAGACAAATATTTAGAGCATAAAGCAATAGATTAGTAATATCTGTCAAATCCTCAGGCGATTTGCTTTAAATCGCAATCGCAAAAAACCGAAAATACTTTGTATATAGGTATATACAAAGTGTTTTCTGTTATACGCAAAGGCTTTATGATTCTCAAAAGTATTTCTTATGCAAAAAATAATGCTATTGCGTGACGTTTAGACTGATTTACAGGTATCAATACCATGAATGGCATCGTCTTATCGACAGATAGTGAAAAGTACGGAAACTACATTTTCAAATGATCGCTGTAATGTTTTCACTTGCACCACACGGTCAGGTGTATCGAGCTTAAAATGAAATGCACAGTGCATTAAACTTGAATTTTCCGGCCGCACCTGTTTTTGAGAGATATTTTCCCAATTTACGTCTACCCGTCATATGAAGCGTTTTATTATAGTCATAATCTACCTTGAAAATACTGTTAGAAGCACCTATAACTGAACCTGCACCCGAATTAGGTACGTGATACATTTTCTATCACAAACCGAAGAATTTTGAAGAAACCTTAATCCGTTGCTTCATTGCTTTCAAAAATCCATCGGTTTAGCAACGTTAATAGCGCAATGAATGTTGTTGAACTGTCAAAATGAAAAGCATCGCCATTGTGTACTTAATTACATAGCTTCACAAAAGATGGAAAAGCATATTTTCTTAGGTTTCATGAAGAAAAATATATAACTGTATTTTAAGTTCCCTCACTTGAAGTTTCAATTCAACTTAACTGTAGATTTTCTTAGTTCAGTCCTTCTCGCGCTTTCATAACTTTCCAACTAGAGAAATCTCTAGGATTGAAAAGTCGTTTCTTTTAACTTTTCTAGACAAAAAACGACATTGTAAGCTTACTCTTTCATTTAATATTTCTTTTTAGATTTTAGTGTCAAAGAACTGCATTTTCTATTTGACTTTTTACTTTCTACAGTCTTAAACCATATCTTGGATATTGATTAAAATTAAGAATAATCCACTAAACAACTTATTTTCGGACAACCGCACCAGGATAAATAAGTATATCCAGTCCCCAAGTACTTTTAAATCCCATACAGCTTTCCTTTAATCCATGGATCATGCAAATTAATGTACCTTGCCCTGTACCTACCGGATTCGCTAAAACCAAAACAAATGGATATTTTTAAGCGTCTCCCATCATTTGACGTTACCATTTAATCTGGTACTTAGTCACCGGTAGATCTGTTCTGATTGATGCAATGTGATTAGCAGACATGCTGGATGGATACGCTTCCTTAAGATTTGAGGCTTAACCTTTCGTATTATGCCGTGTAATGAGACACAATTAAAAAGCCATTTTGTCTCGTGTAGATCTACGTTCCGGCGGCATACGAAAGGTTAAGAGACATGTAGATATTGTTATTTTTCGTTTGTAGACTGCGGTAGATTTATGTATGAGCGCAATTGTTTAAGTTAACGGAGCAAGACAGGAGTGTTTGAAAAGCAGATTTTTCATGTTCTCAGTGGTCGTTCGAGTATCATCAAATGGTCTAGCCAAATGCCAATCGGCTTGAGAGCGACAATGACTTTCGTAGTTTGACATAAGGTTTTCGATAACGAATGTCAATCTAATAAGTTTTTTACTCTTCGGTCGTTCATCGCCCCCCAGGTAATTTTGGACTTCCCACTCTATGAGTCACGGAAAGGAAACCGACCGTAATGCTAATATTATTGTGATACAGGAAAAACGAAAATTTAATCAGCCTAGGGTAATTTAGGAGCATATGGGAAAAAGGTACAGTTTTTGGCAATAATTTTCAGCTGCTGCCTAGATACTGTAAATACCAAGAACTGTTTTCCACCTTTAACTGCCGCACTCAGAGAGCTTTAATGATTACTTAGGCCATCACTTAGTAAAGGTTTTGTCATATAAAAGTACGTCAAACCTTTACTAAGTGACGGCTTAAGTAATCATTAAATATCTCTGAGTACCGCAGTAAGAGACCTAGTCAGAGTTGTTTCAAAGATTATAAATTACTTAAACAGTTGAGTTATTAAATAATATTCATCACGGGATTGAGCGCACCCATGTTTTGAAGCAAAAGGGAAGGATGAGGGAGGATTTTAAATTAATATCTAATTTGGGGGACGTACTCCCCCAATCCCCGTCAGTACAGGTACGATAGGGGCTAATTGCCATCAATCTTGTTTGGCATTTTATGGCTGTTTGGCAAGATTTGCCATGTTATTGCGGGGGTTTTAGAGTTTTGGCTATGGTTGGTTAAATCTTCGGAAATAGTTAATTTATGGTGATGGCAGACGAGATTTGATGGTGTTTGCTCGCTTTCTTGTGTCGTAAAAAGTGGATAGTTATTTTCTTTGAGTTGGGAGGATGCTGGGAGGATGGTGGTAGGTGGCGTTCTGTAGTGCCTCTGCCTACCTTTACTTCTATAGACAACGTTCATAGGAATAAAGGTGTGACTTTATTTTGTGTTTAATTTGTTTGTTGGTTAGTTAAATTTTTTAAACGTTGCCCCACACTAGAAATTTCTCCTGTATCGTGGGTGCGGTCACAAACATTTAAACTCACATACACAAATACCCAGACCCGAAACAACTATCTGTAGGCCATACAAATAGTTGTGCCGTCGAATATGTATAGGTGTAATCTTCGGAATTACAGATCCGATTCCGAAAATTTATTTCCGCGAATTTCAAGGTTCAAGTTTGATTGTTTCGGGTAGCTTTCTATACTGGTGTCTGTACATACATACACACGCATACGCATCGCATTTTCCTATGGAGGTAGGTTTGACGTTATTCCAATAGGAAACATTCATGGGTCACATTCGTTTTGTGTGTTTAAAAACACCTAGAAACTTAATTAGAAAAAAAACTATAGTCGTACTTCACTAAAACTGCAAAAAAAGTTACATATCTAAAGATATATTAATCTTACCTCGAATTCAAGTAAAAAGAAGCGAGAATTAATTTAATTACTCAAGCTTCCTTATTAACTGAAATATCATCATAAAATCTAATAAAAATCATTACAATTTTCAAGCGTACTTTTCCGTGAAGCGAATTTTGTAGAAATGTTTTCTCAACTCAAAAACGACTCGTCCTTACCTGAAACAAGAAAATGAATTTTATTAATTAAAATGTTCCTGAAATTATTTTATTAGTTAGTGGGCTTCGGCACTCGCAAATATTTTCCAAGAATGATATAAGTGAAAATGTCATAATACAAGTACATTTAAAAGTTCAAGTCACAAATACAAAATATAGACTTAGCAAAATACTAAAGCAATTTATTTTCTCGTGACATAACGTTTTCTACTTTGAGATGAGGACTATTTCCTGATAGTAAGACTTCCAAAATACCATGTTCGTGGAAACGTAAATCGGTAATTAAATAAAATACAAGTTGTTTTAGTTATTAAATAATATTATAGTAAGACCCTGTTCACATCCTCACGTGATGTCACTAGTGTCATGGCGACTTGCGACAAACGTACGTACGGTAGTGTAGCTCCGCATTCGAGTTACGTTGAAAGATCATTTCTTTTGTTTTCTTCTTAGTCATTGTAGCAAGACGCGTAGCTTGTGGCCAAGACGTTAGAAATACAATCTAAGACGCATCCGAGGAAATATCAATATTCATTTAATGTCAATTCAACGACGAATCAATGTTTTCGGCAGTGTTAAGCTAATCTTACATTACAGCCGCATCAGCCCCACCGTATTTTAATACAAAAAGTGCAGTGTGTCCCGCCCTTAGTATATCATGTACGATAAGTACAACGACTTTTGCAAAACCGTGTCAGCCTTTACCGAACTGTTTTTCTCAGATTTGCAACACTGTACAAACGTAGACATTTTTGCTTAAATTCCGTCAAATTTAAACATAAATTTAAATTCTCCACCTAAGCTCCCTTTAACTAAGTACCACCGTCTTCCCAGGGCTGGGGGGTAAAAGATAAGTGTGTAAAGTACAACTCCAGGAAGTTCGCTTGCCGCACTCGCGTCCGTCAGTGTCGCGTCTGTCAAAACTCGTAGCGCAGAAGATAAATCAAAATGGCGAACAAACAATAAAGACAAACAATTTTGAGGCGAGAACGTGAAAAATGAAGCTTTGTGCACAATTTATATGTACGGGATTTGGAACGATATTTCCATTTGTTGGAGATTTTTTTTAGTGTCAAGTTTGAGTGAAGACTGCGGATTGGTCGTTGTTTTTCTGGGGGTGCAGTTGAGCTTAACTAAGTGAAAACAATAATGTTTGTCCTCTATTGACGTTTAGATCCACCAACCCGTATTGGGTCCACGTGGTGGATTACAGCCCACTCCGTCTCAAAGATAGGAAGCTTGTAATTAAGTGTTGTAGGCTAAGTTGTCACTAACATTACAAGTTTACTATTTGTTTTGAGTTCCCGATATTTCGGCGCCGTTACACCATGTTCCTTGCAACAGCGTCAAAATATCGGCATCTAAAAACCAATAGTAAACTTGGTAAATATCCCGTTTTCAGTGCTAAGGATAATTATTAAACTAATAATCATAAGAAGAAGCTTAGGTTTTGTTTCTTGGTATTTCTTATCGAACTACAGTTCAAGATCCCAAATAGCTTAAAAATGCTTATGCCTTTCCGGCATTCGGCATTCGGAATTCGGCAGTTTTTTGTGGCCGAAATCAACCAATAATTATGACGTAAGATTTCACAAAATAAAGAAGACAGATTCATCATCACATTTCTGACGAGTGATCTATCAAACCTGTCCCCTTACACAGTTTATGTGAGTAACCTTTAACCTTTACATTACTTCCGCATAAACCGTAAAACTGACACTAAAGTGTTGTTGCGGTTGAAAGACCAGCCGCCATGATGTTTCTACTGTCAAATTATTAATACGTGTTGTTTAACGTGACACTATTTCAAATGTATTTATTTTTTATTATTTTCTTTTCTTTCTTTTACAATATTAATAACACGTGTAAAGTAATTTTAAATGTCGCATCTCATCAAGTATCAAGTCACCAAGTTGTATTTTTTAAATATAGTAACTATAGATTCGTTTTTTTATTTAACTGTGTAATCTATGTAAGTCTAGTAAACTTATTGCACCACCTAAATTAAGTAATATTGTTGTAAACATAACATGCAGTTAATCTGTTTAGTTTGCATATACTACATCGGAGACAACAAACTGGCCACACTACTCTGCTGTTGTACAGTTTATAACTAGTACGGAGGGTAGGTAGTTATCTAATTTGCTTGTCACACAACTAGCCAATAAGTTCCAAATACCTACCATTTCAATTGTAAAATTATTTCTTTCTGCGCGTTTTAAACGTACATGTTGTTATGCATTGTAAACATATAGGCTAAGTTTAATGGAAATAAAGTTGTTATTATTATTATTAAATACACGAAAGAAGTGACTCATTTTTCTCTTACTCCGAGCCCAATTCATTTGAGGACGGCGCAGCGTGTCTTCTTCTTCCATACTTCTCTAATATTTGTCATCTCATCAGACACGTATTCTCTTGCCATATCAGCTTTTACACAGTCCATCTATCGTTTCTTTCTTTCACACGAAAGTAGTGACTATGTACGAGGTAAAAAATTCTTAGTTCTAAAAACAAACCGTTTAATAAAGCTCATAAATTTTCAATTTCAATCTTCATTTGATGGATGGATTTATTAATGTGATGGATGTTGTAATAATAACAAGATAAACAGTTTAACCCGTCAAATAATATTAAAAACAATAAGAAGCAAAGCAATCTGTTAAAGCCCGATGATGCTTTATATAACATTTTTTTTTTTGGTGTGTGGAAAATCATCAAATAACCCCTCCCGCTCTCGGGCAGAGCGAAAGGGAGTGTCTGACTTCTACTAACTTAAAACCAGCCATGTTCCTTCTTAGTCCTTGCGCCGAAGCCGCGGTATCTCTTTCGAACAACCCGCAGCCCCGACGGGATGCTTTATATACTTCAAAGAATCTTATTAAATGTAGATAGTGGAAAAATTGTATTTTTTAAAAACAACATCTTAAGTAATCCTGGAAGGGTTAGGCAGAGGTGTAACTAACAAGTACAACCACATTTCGTCAGTTATGTTTTAATTCCGTGTAATACGGGTCGACGCTAGTGACATCAACCGAACACAAATTCAGGCTGTGTTTTAGTTCCCGTCGGGGCTGCGGGTTGTTCGAAAGAGATACAGCGGCCTCAGCGCAAGGGCTAAGAAGGAACATGGGTGGTTTTTAGTCAGTAGAAGTCTGACACTCCCTTTCGCTCTGCCCAAGAGCGGGACCTTATTTGATGATTTTCCACCCGCCAAATAAAAGGCTGTCTTTTAGTTCGAAGGAGGCACGGGAAAAGAGCACATGAAAGAAATTGGAGAGGCCCTTTATCAAGCACTGGCTATTATAAAAAAAACCCATAGTGCTGTCGTAGAAAACAATCAATTCTCAATGTATCCATCAAATCGGCATATGACGTTGTTTGTCCCATAGACAATGATGACAGATCGTTATAAAATTACAAACAATCGTGCCTCCACTCTGGTTCGAGTAGTTCTTGGTGTCAAGGCGAATGAAAAGTTACATGAATGTTTATGTTCGTTTAATGAGTGATTGAACGATTGAGTGAATGTTTTGACGCGTGTTGCGTATGGTATGCAAAATCATGAATGATAGTAGTCAATTTGTTTTTTTCTTTGTAGTGTTTGTTTATTAGAGTACGTATTTAGGGTTATAAAGTTCGAACAGTTGAATTAGTGATTTAATTAATTGTCAGCAAGTAAAGTAGTAATTGTGATTATGTTGTATATTTAAATTGTTACTTAGCAACAAAACACTAATTACATCACACTTTGTTAATTGTTGCAGCCACCTTTATAATTGGAAAACCAAAACATCCAGACGCTGTGGCTCCTAGAGAAATTCCTGATATACAACCCAAACACACTTGGCCCAACCGGGGAATCAAAACCGGGACCTCATGCTCAGCTGTCTCGCTAGCGACCCCTAGACCAACAAGGCAAATTTTAAGAGACTTCAAAAAGGTTTAAAGGTTTTTAGGTTCCGTTTTTAACCCGTGTTTCTGTCTGTCTGTCCGATCGTCCCCCCCCCCCTTATCTCCGAAACTACTAAGTCTAAAATTTTGAAAAAAATACTGAAATTAGTTCAACACTTATAGATTACAGGAAAACCTGTAAGAAGTCTATGTTGTTAAAATAACATGAAAAATATCTCAATATAACAATGGTACGGAACCCTTCATGTGCAAGTCGGACTAGTTTTTTTTAAATAATAGCACAAACAAAGTCGCTAGCGCATACCTAGTCGACATAACACATCAAATGGAGCGCATGATCAGATCAATCACGATTTGTCAGAGGTCATACATGTGCCGTTCTCTATTGCACAGTACATATTACAGTCTTATTATTATGGTAATAGACATAAGTATTACTTATGAGATTCTTATGTAATAGATTTAATTTGCAGTCTTTGGATTTCTTTTGCAGGTGCTTTAACCTGGGGTGAACTCACTTTGGCAGTAATGGGACGTGTTTTGATCTTAATGGAAAGTAATTATGGACTGGGACATTTGATTGATGAGATTTCATGAGGTCCGGGGTTCGATTCTTGAGTCGGTCAAAGTGTAATTTATACGTAGGAGTTTTTGCATTCTCTCTCTCTCTCATCTTCAGTAGCAGCCACGGAGTCCGAATTTGTGCCCGATTGATGGCTCGATTTGTGGCGATTGGTGGATTGACTCTTCGGGGGTCGGAGGCGTGAGGTTATGTTACTTATCAATATGAATGTGGATGGCTACAAGAGTAGACAGTAGAGGAAGACCAAAAAAACAATTGACGGACTGTGTGAAGGATGATATGGCTAGAAAGGAGATGATTCCTGAGATGACAAGTAATGAAGTATAGAAGAAGCAGACACGCTAGACCGACCCCAAATAATTTGCGATGAGGGCAAGAGAATGATGACGTCGATCTAGCAGTTCAAATCTTAGCTTAGGCAATCAAAGTAGCCGTCGATTATTATTTGAACAACTACTAAATAATTCCGCAGAGCTCATGTCGTCCCGTTCTGGGCTAACAAAGCGGCAAGCGTTACTAACACGCTTTGCAACGCCCGCTGGGGAATGGTACGGTAAGGACCATTTTAGATGTTCTGAATTAGTAAACAACCAGCTTCACTTGGTAGTAAAGATACGGGAAACGACAATGAATATTAGAAGGGCAGCAATTAGAATATTGTTTCTTTTAATAACGTACAGATAATTTTGAACCTATTTGATAATTAGCATCCACCGTACTCATGTCACCGTACGCAGTGGTGGACCACAACCAAATATTTCAGGCAAATAAATGAATCTAATCTAATCTAACTTTGTGTAATTTATTTCATCACCACTGCTCTCGAAACGGTGAAGGAAAACATCGTGAGAAACCGGCATGTCTTTGAACCAAAAAATTCGAGGACATGTGATATCTACCAACTCGCACTGGGCCCTCGTGGTAGATTATATAGCCCATCCCTTTCCTAGAGACGAGGGCTGAGTCTCTGCAGTGGGAACATATAGGCTGATGATCATGTCCTCACGTTTACGGAAATCCTGTTCAGAGGCACTGAGAGATGGCTTTCAAAACATTCCGTATTTTTACAAAGATTTTCAACAGGATCGTCATAAGCTTTTTGGTAGCTTACATCAATTTTATCCTTTGATTGTTAGCTTATGTCAGTCTCATTCATTTTTTCGTAGCTTATGTCAGTCTTATTCCATTTTTGTATTCTCCATTGTCGTATACCCTTAAAGAATATTACTTTGTCTAGGACTTCACTCCCTGTCCTTCAATTCCAACAAATACAAGGAAAAACAACATTAATCCAATACAAAAAAGAATTTCAGTTCCCATTTCATATTCATACACTTCTAATGTTTTAAACATTAGGAAAAATATGGAAAGCATGCCGTATCATAATACAACATAAACGCCAGTGTTGCCACAAGAATGACGCGCAATTTTTCGCTTACCCAACACCGGCTCACCCTGGGCAGGCATGGCCCCAGTTTCCCGCGTTTCCTGGCACGTCAATCAGCCACTACCCGCCATTTCTCACTGACAGCAACCGGAAGGAGGTAACTTTTTAAAAATAGAGCGCAAATGTAAATCGCGATCAGGTTCGTTTTGATTTTGTATATCGTATTGTATCGGGGGAATAAATAAATGGGGTTCAAAATTGTTTGGTTGTGTTTCGCCTGTGGTTCTGGCAGATATAAATTGGTAAAGTTTATTTCTCGATTGGATATATTTGCCTCGGATTTGGTGAAAAAGTATCTTGGTATTGTCACCTAGAGCTTCTTACGAGTTCATACAATGAAAGAAAGCAAAACAGATATGAAGGTGCAAATATTATGCTTGTTGTTGGTTGTTCGAAAGAGATACCGTACCGACACAAAGGGCTAAGAAGGAACATGGGTGGTTTTTTTGTAGTCAGTAAAAGGCTGACACTCCCTTCCTCTCAGACCAAGTGTAGTCATTTTATGATTTCACAACCAAGTGCGAATTTTGAGCTTGGGTCAACAATTCAACAGGTGGAGCTGGGATTTGTTCTTAATTGCCAGCAAGAAATAAAAGCACAAATCTTGATTTCTTTTAAAAGTAAGATCAGATAACAAGAATGTCTTATACCGTCAAAACGTACCACTGAAATTAATCTGCGATCAAAACCAATAATATTTAATTTACTTCCTAAGTGACATCGCCCTTAAAAAAGGCGCGTTCAATTTACCAAGACAAATTGATATTTCACACGCACACGTCAAAGTTTTTTTTAAATCCATATCGGTTATACAGGCAGTGCTTTTTAAATCTATATCGGTTATACAGGGTGTGTTATTGACGTTCTAAACGGAACAAACATGCGATTGACGTGGGGTGTTGCCCTTTATGAAAAACGTATCGGAAATCTATGAATATTTTTATGCATAAAATGCAGTTTTTTGTTTTCATTACCTTTTTCACAAAGCGAATAGCAGAGTTATTCAGTATGATTGAGCTAACAGGCTAACATAGAATGCTGGCTATTACTTTGTTCTGTTTCGTTTTCCGAATTTAATTAAATAATATTTAAAAAAATCTTGGGATGCCTCGTTACTCTAGCAGCATGAGGTCCTGGGTTCGATTCTCGCGTCGGGGAGAGTGTTATTGGGTTTTTCCATCGGGAGTTTTATCAGTAGCAGTCATGGAGTTTGGGTTTGTGCCCAGTTGATAGTAATAGGCTCATTCTCTATTACATGGGACTTAAACATAACTGGCGAAATGTGGGTGTGCTATTAGGTACACCTCTGCCCCTTAGGGTTAACAGGCGTGATGTTATGATATGTTATTTGTTGTAACATCGTACAAAACTCCTCCCCAGATTAAAAACAATACAATGCCCCAGTTTTAGGATAAAAGCTCCATTAACCTCCCAGCATACCGAGAAAAACCGTCACACAGTATTAAAAACAAAAAGACGTCGGAAACGGAAACGCGTTCGTTCGGATTTCGAATGGAGAGTGCCAATTCGTGCGCGGCGAGATCAAAGACAGCGGCCGGCCAATTACCGTGCGGCGTGTGCGCAACGAAACGCACCAGTTTGAATTACGTCCAGTAAGTTTTCAGTTTAAGTTATAAGAAACTAGATTTTGTAACAGACAGGCGAAAATATTTAATTTCGCATGCTTATTATAATGGATTGTAGATTTGCGGAAAAAATATGGCCATTAATTAAAATGTTTAATTAAAAAAAGGATAATTATGGTGTATCAAATTAAAAGTGTTTAACAAATAATGAGGTATTCTAATACTTAACATGGTTTATGATTGATATGCTAGTCATAAATAACTCAATTTGGTAATGCCATTTGACAAACATTTTTAATTCAATTAAAGTTCTACTAGATCTGTCGCCTCGCTACCGCCTGTATTTTCAACCACAAAATGTTACTAGTTGCTTAACTTTAATGTTGCAACTCTCACCGTAGAACATTACGCAACGGGAGGTGGAAACGCGCTAGATTGGAGATTTACCACCAGAATATGATGCAACGCAAAATTAGCCGGACGATAACTGGTCACTTCACCCCACCGTTTGAAAAGCTTCCTTATTCCATTAAGTAGGTATTAAATTTTATGTAATAAGGGAAGTAGGAAGATAATAATTATTTTATTAATTAGGTACTTTTTGATATTTAATTATAATTCTGTCGGCTTTATTAATTTGATTGAGGAGTTAAAAAATATATTTTTTGAAGTTATAAAAACTCTTAGCAGAATTGAGAGCAGTAAAAGAAAGAAAATTGTGTTTATTTGGCATTAAAAACAAAAATATCTTAAAAGTTATACAAACTAAATAAACAAACAAAACTAGCTCAGCATAATGCCAGATGGCAACACTGGGTGTACCACCTTATGCTGATATTGCAGTGGTTCGCAGTGGTATTGGCAATTTAGCACCGACATCACTGTCGTAGGATCGAACTCAGCTAAGTGTAATTTATTTCATCAGTACTGCTCTCAAAACGGTAAAAGAAAACATCGCGTAGAAACCGACTTTCCCAAAAACCGAAAAAACCATAGGCATGAGACATCCAAAACTACATTTCTACCTACCCTCTTACGGCAAACACAGTTTTAAATTCTCCAGACCCACTTCACGAGAGCCCCATAAAACTATAATAGATACTAACGTAATCGTTCCGCATCATTACACCACACCACACGGTCCTTATTGCACCCATGGGGTATGTCTTGCGTAAGGCGGGACCGAAATAACACCCCAACTGCACTGTTGGTCCTAACCAAGTACAGTCACGAACAATAATAATTATGTTTGCACGTGGCACAGTTAAAAACTATGAGATGAGACCTATTTCATATATAATAGTAAGTCTTCAACATCATCATCATCTGTATGTCTATTTCCGAATATGTTGTTGTCGGCTACAAAATACTGGTAGATTTATAAAACACAGGTATTCAGCAGTATCTGGTGGTGGTTGGCCTCCAGTCTAGATGCAGCTGAATACCAATATTTTACATGGAGCGACTGCCTATGTTACTGAGCAATATGATACTCATTGGCAAGACTGGTTGACAGGTTCATAATACATAGTATGGTTTCGTTGGTTTATAAAATCATTTTTTTTTTCTGAATGACATCTGCAAATTCAAAATATGAGCCTAGTTTGTACTTAACCGGCCTATACTGTGGATGGTATTAGTGTAACTGCCGCACTCAGAGAGCTTTAATGATTACTTAGGCCATCACTTAGTAATGGTTTTGACAGTTTTGTCATACAAAAGTATGTCAAATCTTTACTAAGTGACGGCTTAAGTATTCATTAAATATCTCTGAGTACCGCAGTAAGACCCAAAAAAACTTTCATCACTCTACGTAGCATTTATGGTCACGACTGTTCGTACCATAAAAAACTAGGAGAAAATCTCTTTAAAAACTTGTGAAGGGTGTTCATGACTGTACTGTCACCACTTATTTATTAGCGTCAGTAAAAAGGTGACATTTTGAAATACGTGCGCGTCAGATGTGATTTAGTGAGGGTAAGCGAAAGGTGTCAAGGCGAAGTTCTGGATGGGTGGGCAAGTGTGGATGTGCTTTGATGTGGGGAAGGTAATGGTTTTGTAAATGCTTGATGTTTAAATTGAATGGGACGGGTTTTTAGTTAAAAAACGTTTATTAACAACTCATGTGGTATTAGCAGTACTGTAGGTATGTGTGTTTTTTTGACACGCTCATGATCATTTTTTATCAACCATCATACGATTTCTAATAACCAAAGGACCATTTTCTGGCAATCTGGAAGCTAGCTATCTTAATATAACATCACGCCAGTAATCCCAGAAGGCTTAGGCAGAGGTATTGGTACATAGTTATACTCCAGAATTTCATCAGTGATGTTTAAGTCCTATGTAATAGAGGGCAAACTTCTTGCCATCAACCGGGTACAAAGTCATACTTTCTGGCTGCTATTGAGAAATGAGGAACCTACCGTAATAATATAATAGGATAAGAAGGCCAATTTTCAATTTTGCTGTCCACAACAGGGGTTCCTACTGGTTATGGTCTTTATAATCTAATGCCATAAATATCCTTAGTACTGAGTAACTACAATTCTAAATTTTACATAAGTTTATTCTATATTTTATTCCAAACCCGCCTGCAAAGCGTGGCGATTATGGCAAATCTCCCCTTTTGAGGGAGGCCTGTGTCCAGCAGTGGACGTCTTATGGCTGAAATGATGATGATGATGTTCTAACTTTCTAAACGACTTGTCAGTTTTAGTGAACCATTCAATCTGTAGCCACTTATCAAAGAGGACCGGAGTTAAGGTCAGAGTGGCAGGAAATACTCAGCTGATAACCCGGTAATTAATCAATTACTATTATAATACTAGTATGTGCCTGTGGCTCCACTTGTTTAACACTTTTGTTTTGAGACGTGGCTCGATTTCTTAATTTCTTACAAATATTAGTCCGTCTGTTAGATTATCGAAAAATATTGGATACGTATTTTTTGTTTTATCAAATCAATAAAAATTGACGAAGATAAAACGCGTCAAAGATTTGAGTGGGGGGGTTGTTACGTCACTTACCAGTAAAAACACACGAGTTTTCAAAGCACTGTATCGTCTTCATTGGTGGTTTACGTGAAAAAAGAAAAAATACGTGTCCAATATTTTTTGGAAATCTATTTGACGGACTAATTCGATTTTTTTGTTTACTACTCTATTACAAACAAAATGAAACACAGATTCTATCTATATGCTTAAAAAAATTGTTCGTACATTCAATGATGTAATCAGAAATCATAATAATAGCAACATTTTGTTTTATTGAATTACTTCCCGTACGATAACCTTTGACTTTCAGTGACATAACACATTATTCATATCACGGAAATGTTATGTGTGGGTTATGGGGTTCTTGAGCGAAATGATAACGTCTACATCACAAGTTTTGTCTATGAAACTTAGTTTTTTGTGTATGTTACTTCTGAAACACACAACGGATTTCCATGTGGTTTTCGTACACATTTTGGACATTTATTTACCGGAAGGTTTTTGGCACATATGTGTCAGATCAATATCTAGACACAAATTGCATTGTCTGACTTGAAAGTCTTTAAATGGACACAGGTTGGCCAAAGCAAGGAAAACCTTTTCAGGTAGATCATAGATGACTCTGCCCTTTTTTTTTTTCTTTTTTTTTAGGGGTGGGAAATCATCAAATAACCCCCCTCCTGCTCTGGGCAGAGCGAAAGGGAGTGTCAGACTTCTACTGACTAAAAACCACCCATGTTCCTTCTTAGCCCTTCATGTCGAGGCCGCGGTATCTCTTGCGAACAACCCGCAGCCCCGTCGGGAGATGACTCTGCCCTGGAGTGTAAATGTGGTGTTACACCACAAACGATGGGACACTTGTTGTCGTGTCCTTCTTGTCCTGTTGCTTGCACATCACAGGAGCTGATGGACGCTTTTGAAAGTGACAAACTCGTGGCTAAATTTTGGGCAGACTTAATTTAAATTGCTATCGACACGTTACGAAGAAGACTTACATAATTATAATAAAAAAATGTTACAATGAGAGAAGCTATCTTTGATAAAAAAAAACTGGGGGTTTTATTAATAAACTGTAGACATACAAATTTCACCTTTATCTTTCTTAACAAAGGCTTACTTTATTGTCGACCTTATAATAAAAACGAAACAAAATCGGTATAATCTATTCAAAACATTTAAAGCAACAAAATCCTCTTCCAACGAGATTAATATAAAAATATTCACCACGAAAAATTTAAATACTTAAAATCATTTAAAATGCCAATGAAGTAAATCAGCTCCCCCAGACTTCAGAACTCGGGGGCAGCCTCCCGTCTCCCGTCTGCCAAACTTCTTCCGTCTGTCCGGATTTACGAGTTATTTTAACAGTACAAGACTTACCCATTTGCGATCAAGTCCTCTGCTTATTAATACTTTGTCCCTGTATTAATAGAAGATTACATTACCATAGTAATGTGGAAATGGAAGAAAAACAGCGTTTGTATGGGTATTATTTTAATTTCATCGGAGCTTTCGTTGATAGGAAGTCAGCTTTTATGACTGCAGCTTAAGTATGAATTAATCATTTATGTGAAGGTCGGTGGTTCTAACTCCTAATATTTTTTGTTCTTTAGCCTACACTGTCCCACTCCTAATTAGTAGCTTTTTTTTTCTTTATCTTTTATGTCCTTTGTGTCGTGAAGGACTGATTTACAATGTCAGATATTTTTGAACAGTCGAATATTTTTAACAAGCTTGCATTTTGGATTATCGGGCCTAAATTTAAAAAATATAGTTCTGTCTATCATTTGAAAATATTAGGGATAGAATTTAATTTTTAAATAAGGTTAGGGTTTAACATATAATATTATGTGGTTAGAGGTGCAAGCGAAACAACGCTTACTTCACGATTGTGAGCGTAAAAATGATCCAATACCACCTCAAAAACGCTTAAAATAATCACATCCAAAAAGCGGACACAACTCCCCATCCTCAATACTAAGTACAGTGTATTTAAAGATTACTCGCAGCTCGACCACACTTCTCTATTTTAGGCAACAAAGAAAACTATAAGAGCACTTATGGATTCCGCCAGTGTACTCCGACGCGACGACTGGATTTAGAACTAATAAATTCTACAGACATAGTCGGATGCTAAACCATGTTCAAGTGTTGTGCTGTCTATTTAAACTGTCTCAATTTTATTTGCTATCTCAATTTGTGTAGGGTAAGTGGAGAATAGTGTAGGATTAAGAAATAATACTTTTAGTGTTTGTTTTGTCTTTCTTGAGATCGATGAGTGTGTTTGCCTTTTATTTTATTTCTTGGGTCAAGTGTCGGGTATGGATTGGGTACGTATTAGGCTTATAGAAATTTAAGTTTTGTAGTGGTTGAATAAGAGTTTTGTGGTCTACTTTCCACCATGACGTGTTTTTTTTTTGTTTTAAACTGATATTATCAATCACATTGCAAGCAAATAGGGGATCGGACTGAGTCAAAAAAATATGATTCTAATTAGATTATAGAAAAATATTGGACCACCCATGTTCCTTCATAGCCCTTTATGTCGACGCAGCGGTATCTCTTGCGAACAACCCGCAGCCCCACCCACCAAAAAAAAAAAGAAAGGTCCTTCTGACCGCATATAACTGAACTCAAAAAATCTCTAACACTGCCATATCGTGAATTCTTTCCATTTAACAACAAAACCTCGGTGGGCATAACAAATGACGTCATGTTATATGTATGTTTTTTAAGACTGAGCATATTCTTGTTTTCTACGTGTTATTGTTTCATTTATGTTATTGTAATATAACACAATTGGGGTCTCGGCCCTTCTAAGTGTTACGATTGGAGCAAAAATTTCGTGTTTCTTTGTTTGTTTTTGAATATGTTTTGGTTTGATTTTTGATGTGTAACATAATTGAGTTTGAGAGGTTTTTGTTATGTCTGATTTTATACAAAGCTAAGTTTTGTTTACCGCTGTAACCTTGAATACTACTGTTTTTAATGTCAAGATCCTTGTTTATTTTCACCGAACAAGACGAAGAAAGTCGCAGTGCAATAGGTACCTGTTACAATTTAGTAACAAGTCGCATTAAATTGAAATTTTCGAGACCAACATTTTTGTATGAAAATATTCCCACTGTCTCTTTTTGATTTTCACTTACAATTAGTAAACTACGATTTTACAATAAGTTTTTAACTACAAGGGCAGTTCAGTTCAGTTTTTATACTATCTATATTACTAATCATTAGTAATTATCATGGTAAGGACTTCATCAGAAAGTTACTGCTGAAATCCCTTAACTAAAGACGATAATACATAACAATAGAGATTCTCAGACTCGTATATAAATGTCCGTACATACATCAGTCTCGCCGGCTGAACGAAGACATCGCACTTCCGACTTCCGGTACCGGATATATCGATTAGTACTTTCACGGTACTTAGTTGTTGAGTATTTCTGGAGTGTCTGTATGAGTACCTACTTTATTTATGTGTCTTCGATTAAGATAAAAATGATGAATAAGGTAATTTTTAGCATTTTAAAATATTATAAACACGATGATGCGTTTCCAGTTAAAAAAAAATCTTTCAATTTTATTAGTAACTAGCTGTATATTGCCCGTCCGACATTGTTATGAAAATATTACGTTCCAAATTTAATCAGATTTTGTTAACAATTTCAAGGGTTTGAATATTTTTCACGGAACCCTATTTTTTTTTTAAAAAAAATGATAGACTAAATTGGTTCTAAACTGCTATCTGCTAGTAATTCCTGTCAAAATCGGCCCAGCCGTTTCGGAGATTAGCCGAAACAAACAGACATATAGGTTTGTAATGCCTTATCTTTAGGTGAAGAAAATATTATAAGGGACCTGAAAGCGAGAGAAAGTGGTAAGCTGAGGTGGTCATCCACCAAAAACTACAAAGTAAAGGAAATAGCTGCTGATTGTGTTGTGAATTCCGAGTTCCATCAAACCCGTTCAAGATACATAAGTTCATTAATTTGACAGTTCATTCCGCGAAAAAACACACACGGCCTATTTCAAATACTTACTCAACCTCGAAAAAGAAGATATCCAGTCCATATCACTACGTACTTAATTCACTAGTTCACTGAAAGAAGCTAAACAGTGATTTCGCAACGGTAGTGCGTTACCGAATGAGGTGAACGTACCAAATGTCGGCTATAAACTATTTCCGCTCGATTGGATCGCGGGCTCGTTGTGACGGGCGAATTGTTTTTGCTGCGTTTTCGATACCGATTTTTGGGTAGCTCACCCTGTTAGTGGAGTTTGGAATTTAGAAGTTTTGTGTGAGCACAGATACAGATATTCTAGAAAGCGCAAGTAATTTTTTTTTGCGTGGAAAATCATCAAATGACTCCTGCCCTGAGCGGAGTGGAAGGGAGTGTCAGACTTCTACTGACTAAAAACCACCCATGTTTCTTCTTAGCCCTTCATGTCGAGGCCGCGGTATCTCTTGCGAACAACCCGCAGCCACCACGGGGGTATTCTAGGGCGGCGGTAAGTATGTCTTTCGAACAACCCGTAGATAACGCAAGCATCATGAATTGTATGAAAACCATCATCAAATCATCTTCTGAAGTCGGTGACATTTGTTTGTTTGATTTCTTTTTTTAGCCACCGACTTCAGAAGCTGATTTTTCTTCTGAAGTTTATTTTTCACTTTTTGGTGTTTTTGAAGTCGGATGTTTTTTTTGCAAAAAAGTTTTTTTTTAAATAAACAAATTAGCTTGCTGCGACAGTAATGAGTAACTTAGTTAAGTATGAAATACTGCGAAGTAGGTGCTCTAGCGTTATCTAGGTATGCTTAGCTAGATCTGTGTGTGAGTGTTTTTTTTTTGAACATTGAATGGCAACGTTTGGTAGCGGTTTAGATATCAAGTTTAGAGTGTTTTTTTAATCGAATTTAATCGTTGCGTTTAGATTTTTTAAAGCTTTAAAAAGCTTGGAATGGATTTCCAAACATTTGAGACAATATTCATCAGGATGTAAGTGCCTTGTCGCTCCTTGTAAAATACTGGTATTCAGCTGCATCCAGATAGACTGGAAGCCGACCCCAACATAGTTGAAAAAAAGCTAGGCAGATGATGATGAGTTGTAATTGCCTTATGCCTTAGCAGTGTTTTTAGGTTTTCCATCAATAATAGGGATGTTTACTGACTAAAAAAATATGATTCTAATTAGTCCGTCTGTTAGATTATCGAAAAATGTTGGATACGTATTTTTTATTTTGTCAAATCAATAAAAATTGACGAAGATAAAACGCGTCAAAGATTTGAGTGGTGGGTTGTGACGTCACTCACTGGTAAAAAATGTCATACTAATGTCTTAGAATACGACGTCACACGAGTTTTCAAAGCACTGTATCGTCTTCATTGTTTGTTTACGTGAAAAAAGAAAAAATATTTTTTGGAAATCTATCTGACGGACTAATTAGATTTTTTTAGTGAACTACCCTATTATTTCTTATTCCATATCAATTATCATAAGCAGCCACAAAGTGTGAATTTGTTTCCAGTTGATAGCAATAGACTCGCGCCCTATTTTATGGCACTTAAGCATAACTGGCGAAATGTGGGTGTATTACACCTCTGCCTAACCCTTCGGGGATTACAGGCGTTATGTTGTGTTAAGGAATAAAACGACTTAAAAAGCTGCATTTATGTAGAATTTCCACGATACCCGAAACCGAATCTAAGCCAACATGTTTTCGTTTTCCTCGAACGCGTTCGCCAAAATAACTGTCTCGCTATTTTAACGCAGTTACTTTTTACGAAGCAATCGAATACTGTCAGGTTACATTCCTACCCCTGGAAACGATCATAAAATGGAGTGGGGGACACGAAATGGGCTCACAATCACGGTAGAACTACTCGACGAACTTTCACGGGAGTTTTGGTGATCAAATAAGTATTAATCGGTAGTTAGAAATCGTCGAAGCCATTTCGATTATGAATTTGGTTAGTTGGTGAATGTGCTATTTGTTGATTTAATGTTAGAAGCTTTTACGTATTTTGTTTACCTTTAAGTATTCCGTGTTTTCTTATATGAGATGGGCATGCTCTTGACCTCAATCTTGTCCTAAGGGCAGAGATGAGGTCGACGGTGGAACGAGCTAACCCAGAAGAAGTCTATTTAATCGCGACTTAAATAGATTGGGTCCCGAATTAAGAATATAGACACCACATCTTATCACATGGGTGTCGTAGGAGGTCACTAACGGAGCTTCAGGCCCAGTGTATACGAAAAGCACCTTGGGTTCCCGAATGGTGACGGGTAAGTAAATTACCAACAACCGGTTCCCAAGGAGAGGCCAACTATAAAACCAAAGCCACATACATCCTTTGCAAACAAGACAAGTTACGGATGGATTAGTATTATTATGGAGAAGATCGTTGCCAAATAATAACAGCCCCTCGGCTCGATCTTTAGGTTAAGCCGCGCTTGCCTTGGTTGGTTCGTGGATGGGACCACCCATTACAGACTTTCCTTCTTACCTCGCAAAACACGCTCAGCTGTTGGTTTTGGTTGTCGTTAGTAGATCTTTGATAGTCGTTACAGGTAGTCAGCGGCCCGAAAGACTGACAGACAACCAGTTTTACCAAGGAGCATCGTGCTACCCAGCACTAACCAGGTTGTGGAGGTCAGATAGGCAGTCGCTCCGGAATGTATAATACTCGTGCCGGACCCCGCTTAGATTGGTAGCTAACCTAATCATAGTTGGGAAAAGGTCAAACAGATAAGAGATTATTAAGCTGCGTCTACGCTAGGCGAGCCCATCACGAGCCGAGCACGAGCAGAAAACAATTCGTCTAGTGTGGACCGACTCACAAGCCTCGAACGAACGCGCTGCGAGCATTTCGTTCGTACTCGGCTGTACTCCGCCAATTGTCGGCTTTTTGGCAAACACAAAGGGATATGACTACGTTCTAGGACAGTGATCGTTGTAGGTTCGTTGTACGTCCACAGTTACGCCGCGAACGACGAAACCGAGAACGGCTCCGGTCGTGCTCGGCTCATGCTCGGCTCGCCTAGCGTAGACGCATCTTTAGTATGCCAAATTTTTTAAAAAGTTACAAGAACCGGTTCTATTGAACGTCATCATAACATAACTATTGATGTTAATTCAAACGCAATATTCCGTACTATAAAGCCATATTTAATTACAATCAGCAGTCGTTCTATTACTGCTATTATTAACGTGGTATATTAGTAATTTAGTAGTTAGCGGCAGCCGGTAATAAACATAGAACATTGTAATTAAATACCATTATTGTACTCATGTATGAATTGATTAATGTTCCAAAACTGGGGCTTGAACAACGTTTAAAGTTTGAAATTGTTTTATTTCAGGTCTTTTGAGTCGTGCATAGTGGTTCGTCTACATTTTATTTCTAGAAAAAGTTTTATTTGATTTGAAAATGAACTGTTTCTGTAAAATATTTCTTAGATCTTAGATTTTTATTGGTAGGTTTTGTATAAAATATTTCCACGGATTTCACCTCCAGCCTAACAAATTGTAACTTTACTTAATACAAGGCGTCCTTCCTTAAGCTCGTAAACACGGGAAACGCCTCGTGTTTTATCGGCTACTTCCGGACTTACCCGAACGAAGCCGATGTAAGTAGTCTGAGTCTGAATCCATTTTGATGCAATCAGGTCTTTTACTGCTGTGATAGAAAATACGGCTGTCGTAAAATCCAACAAGGATGTCTTATTTGGGATATTATTGATTTGGGACAGGACTGGCGTTACTCATTACACTCCTATTTAAGGAAATTCCCCAAGTCTTAAAGAAAAACAATAAAAATTGTTGCCTCGGTTAACATTCCTATCGTGCATGTGCTTTAAAAACTTAATATACAAAGACGCAAAGATTTCTAGCGAAACGCGAAATTCTTTGCAGAGCTCATAAACTCTATGTTAATTTTCCTTGACCAGAAGATGTGATCTAAGCCTTGAATTGCAAAATCTCAGCTCAAAACACAGACATGAATGCCAAAGACAACAAAAAACCAACATGACGTTTAAAAAAAAAACTCACGGTTCTTCCAAAATCAGATAGCTTCAAATTGCCAGCACCCGTTCCAAATTTGAATAACACATTCACTCCACGTTCAAACATGATGAATGAAGTCAGTGGCAGCTTCTGAATGTAAGTATTTTTTTTGGGGTTTGTGAGTCGATAATGATTTGGAGATATTTATTTATAGACTATGGTTTTTAGGAGTTGATAGTATTTGTTAGGGTCAAATTGTACGGAAATTGAGTACGTAGGGGTTAATATTCTCTGGTATTATTTTATGACGAGCCCTGCGCCCAATGAGAATAAAATATGCAATATAACGAATTTCCAAACCAACTTTCAATGTCTTATTTTACAACTTGTACCTATTAGTACTTTACTTCCATTTGCAGGGTTCCATTTCGCAGTTGCAGGGATCTGCTGGATGGTCGCACTGGAAAGGTTAGGCTAGGGGCAGTCATACATTATGTCCAGTAGTGGACCTGTTTCAGCTGAAATTATGATGATGATGTTTCACTTACTAACAGAGAGTTTCTAACAAAAGGCCTAGAGGTTTAAGATGTGTGTTATCTTTCAGTGAATTAATTAACAAAACAACAAAACAAAACAAAACAAACAAACAAACAATTAATTGTAGATTTTACAGAGTTGGTTTGTCCTTTTTAATCGTCTGAGATAACGTTCAAGAGTAAAACAAAATCCTGACAAAAACAGGAAATTTGAACATGCAAGCATATAAATATTTGAACCCTGCAATAAGTACGTGCCGTTAACATAACCTTTTCCGGCGCTCGCACCCAAATCATGACATTCATGAAAAGCAGACAACAATTTTTCCCTAGACATTCAGAAACGTCGAAAATTCGTCTAAAACGCAACAATTTGTGCCTTTTGTCTGTGTCCCAAACGACGTAGCCATTGTATTGTATATGTTTTTGGCCAGACCGATGGGGATTTGAAACAAAAGGGAGTTAAGGGATAGTCAGAAAAGGTTTTGGGTAAGATAGGGTTAGCACTCGTCCGATTTTTTCTAGAAATTACCGCTTTTTTTTGGTTCTCCATCCGAATTTAGTACAACTTTAGTCATATGTCCGGCATTTTTTACATGAGAGGATTTATTTTACGGAAATGTAAAGAATTCAGTTACCGAGAATAAAGCTGAATGATTAGAATTTTGAGAGGTCAATGCCCAGCTGGGGACTGCTGAGGATATTGTTGACAGCGGAATTCAAGGAGGAAGGTTAAACAAAACGTAAAATGTCTAGACTTGTTGTCTTACGAAATGGTAACCCTGGGTAAAGGACAGTATTATCCAGCAAGGTTTTATCGCGTTCCCTGGCTTGATGGTAATTACTTTTTTTCGTATCGCCATCGCCACCATTATTGATTGGACTAAGTACTTTATTGAGGAAAATCTGCCTTTTTGTAACGCCTGATAAGGATTGTTTATGCGATTTATTTTAGCGTTTGTTTTATTTTAATTGTACGGATTGTTGGAATGTCGTGTCAGACTTCTACTGACTAAAAACCACCCATGTTCCCTCTTAGCCCTTCATGTCGAGGCCGTGGTGTCTCTTGCGAACAACCCGCAGCCCCGACGGGTTGTTGGAATGTCTGATGCTGACATTTTCAACTTCAACAAAACACAATTTAATTCAAATATTGAATTGTGTTTTGTTGAAGTTTATAATGAGATAACTAATTTCTGTTTCGTTTGATTGATGGTATTTTGTGGACGTCCGAATACTTCATGAATATAGGTTCAATTCCGATAATTACAAAAAAATTAGGTTGTTTTATGTCCTAAAGGAAAGTAGGTATATGACATAAATGTGATAATAAAACCGAACAGAGGAAGAACATTAGCAAAAGAGCCATAATAATGTAATTTTAATGGTAATCGAAATCAATTTCGATGGCTTTTCCCATCTTGAATGTCAAATAATGTATAAGATTTGCATTTAAATCACATAATTATCTTTCTTTTCTTTTATTTACCGCACATCTTCAGAAGCTATAATAACCTCATATCGTACTATAGATAGACACTTATGTACTAATTTTCTGCTATTAACATTACTTAGAATTTTAGAAGTCGTATATAATCTTAAGGCAATTATAGAAATTAATTACCGGCAGACTGACGGCATAAAACATCCAACCTTTTTATGATTGAGTAAAAATTACAATACAATAGAATTGAGTCGTCCTTTTTTGCCGACCTTACAATTAGCCTTAGCCCAAGGGTAACGTTTTAGTCGCCAACTCACCAAAAAACGATTTTACAATTTCCTTGAAACGAAAAAGGAAGGTAAAGGACATTCAATGTTCTCTCTGCTTGGAATATTTAATAGAATCGTTTTTGTAATTATTTCTAATGGGCCATTATTCGAGGATTTTTGTCCACCATTTCGACCTTTTGTAACACTGGTCATTACGTCATTTTGGACAAAGGATGTGACAGATTTTGAAGTGAAAGTTACAGTGTTAGAGCATTCATGTTTTTATGTGGCAAACGGTTTGTTGTCCTGAATTACGAAATAGTTTGGTTTCCGACTTGGTATTGTTGTGAGTGTGTAAGCAGCGTTGAACCGTGTTATTGTCGTGTTACCCAAATATTTTCGTATTTAAGGCGAATTTATGCGTGATTTTCTATTATAAAAACTTAATCGAGAGATGTATCTAAACAAAAGGATTATCTAGCCTTGTCCTAATCACACCACTTTATACCACCACGCATAGTTCACTTAAAAACTGGCAAAACACGACCACAAAAAGAAAAGTAAGTAGTTTGTTTACAACCAAAAAGTGAAATTCACTGAACTACAAAAACACAATTCACGATAACTGTACACTGTGCGCCAAAATCGCACGGACCCAGACAAAGTTAATGGCTTAACTTCAGTTTTATACAGAAAAATTACCAGTTTGAGTAAAATAGTATTTATCTGGGACAAAATTAACATCTGACTAGTTGGTTCGTAAAGACAATATAGTAGGTCCGCCCTACATTTCTCGCAATAGGTATTAACATATCAATAGAAACGTATTCGCATGTAGATGTGGCTTTGTTGACCTCATATGCACTGTTTTGTGGTTAGAAATATCTTGTGCCCTTTGAGTGGTGCAATGTGGTGTGTGTGAGGTGGTTATATCCCAGTACTTGGGAAAGATAATCGTGTATCACGCGTATGCACAGAGTGGGTGATTGTACTTCTTTCTGGAATAAAAATAATTCACTAATATCATTATATTATTATCACTTTATCAGCTGGAAAAAAAAGGTTGTTTGTTTGTTTATTATTGTAGAGGTGTGTTATAATTATCAGTGCAACTTGTCTTTTGAAGTGTTTTGTTTGAAATAATAAATTAGGTTCTGTAGGAACATTAGGATCGGACGAGAGACGTTGATTTATTCCTGACGCTCCTGCATTTACGGACGTATTATTAAGGAGTTCCATTCAAACAGATAGCGAAGAAAATACAAGCTATCAAAAATGTGCCAAGCAAGATAAGTACTTTTGCTTGGCTACATATATCCCTCGTTAGGTGTTACCCATACAGGTCCTCGGTAAATGGGCCACCCCATCTCATTCCGTGTCTTGGCATCGGTCCTGCACTCGATAATGAGTACACGACAAGTTTCCGTAACTAGAACCACGCACCGATAGAATGGAAAATGTCTAGGGGCCAGGAAAAGTACCATTATCTACGTGCAAGCTTATGAAGGTTTATTGAGTTCCAGTTTTTCATTGTTTGTTGTGTTTCTGGAGTATTTGTGTAGTGCGGTCAATTGACTCGATATTTTAAGGCCATATCAGGTCGGTTTTATTGGGTTTTGGGGAAAAATTGCGTGATATTTATATTATTATCTTTGTTAAATTGTTTTGTTATTTTTATGGCAAGCAACATTGTGGCAGATCCAGTCGGTAATGGTAGATCTGAGCATAGGTCAGAGAGCCGTGGAATGGGTGCTTTCGCACTGTAATAGTGGGAAAATGCAGTCAATACAGATTTTACTAAAGAAAATAAACACTGTAGCAAATCCAAATGTGTGTAAACACTCTTAAGTATTTATTCATATTACACAATCTCCTCCCGTATGAACTATCTCAGAAACTATAAACGATTACGAAAGGACATGCTTAACAGAGTTTCGAATATCAAAGCGGCATCAAAGAGCATTTCAAAGTGGGTCTCTCTAAATTGAGGAGCGCCTCTTAAAGATTCAAGTATGTAGGTATTTGAATGTGAAGCAAACGTTTGTTTTGTGCAAGAAATGTGCGCTGAATAAAGTTTATTGTTTCAAAAGAAATCAGAACTTGAGAATAAGAAAAAAAAACAATGAAGATACCTAGTGCATTCTTTTTTGTGCAAAACTCTGAAACAGTAACTATTAATTTGCCTTAATTAATGAATATTTCTCGCCTTTGACTAATAAGAAAGTGCTCATATTGTTTAATTTAATTTGTCTGAATAGAATAGCAACTCGTTAAAACTGCTAATTGTTATATAAATACCTATTGTTTACGAAAATAATTCTACAGCTGCAATATTAATTAAAAGAAAATAATTCACAAACTAGATGAGGCTAAGTGTTTTTATTTTCACAGCCATAAAAACCATCATTTAGTTTTGATGATTGAAACTAATAATAACACAGTAAGCATAATATTCATACAAAAAAAACCATCGGTATTTTATTGCACATTATGCAAAATATAGAACTCAGCTTAGCGCAGTCCACAGCTGGACATAGACCTCTCCCAAGCATTGTTAAAAAAAAATTAAAAAAAAAAAAAAACGTTGGCCTGTATAATAAAATCAGAAAAATCACAAGTTTTTTTGTCTGGCCCAAAATTCATCACGCCCACTGTCCACAGCTCCCAAAAATAACTATTTCACTACAAACAGTGGACTTCCTTTGATGACTGTTTAACTTCAGTTATGGAGGTGTTAAAATAGTTGTTAGTTTGTTTATCCCGCAGGTTTCCGAGTTAAAAACTTGTTTGAAGTGTTGAGGGTGCGTCATTATGTTAAGTGTGTGGAGTCGTTTGTTTATAGGAAGATAATTAAGTGTTTAAGTATGTGGAACTGACGGTTTTTTGAAGATGGGCAATGTGAGCAAGTTATTTTCGGTGGAGAAGATAAATAATAAGAAGAAAATAAATATTTTGATGTTAATAGGGTTTAAGCTTAATGGGAACACCAGTCATACTAAGATTACGTATCGATCCCACTAGTTAAAAACAAAAAAATGTTGTTGTTGTTGTTTAATACAATATTTTTCAGTTAATGTACATTAAGTTAAAAGTGATTTGTGACTGTGAAGTAGCCTTACATAAAACAAATAAATAAACATTGGGAATCGAACTCGCTTGTAGCCACTAGATGCCTAAACAAACCAAGACATAGACACGATCACAGACAGCGCAGCCTTGCTTATTTTACTTCCAACACTGATGCCATTTTGGTCACTAAAAGCAATCAATTAGATAAGAAAAACGCATTAGTTTCTGTAGCCATAAACTCGTTAGACGACCTTGACATTTAAAAAACGTGAATGAAGAACATTCTGCATCGCTAATCTAAATAATATAAATAACATAATATTATTAACTCTGACTCAGAAATATTACCTCGTATTTCAAACTCATTAATAACATCCAAAGAGAGAAGTAATCAAATTCTACCTATTGAAACCTAGCAATAAAATAAACTTAATTTGAAGAAACCTGTTGTGCCAATGAAACTCGACGAGTCTCGAACTCTTGGAGTAATTGTACATATTTTTGATCGAGCAAAAATAAAGAACACTATCACTGATATCGTTAGTCATGGACTGAATTTGAGTCGGACTTGACACGTCTACATTCGACATATTGACAGCTACAGTTTGTTTGTAATTTTACATAATAAACGCCCAGTTTTCAAAACAGAACGAAATTATAGACATCTTTAACAAGGATTACTGTGATATATGACATATTTAACAATGATTCAGTAATCATTGTTAAAGATTTCATATATCACATGACATCTTTAACAATGATTACTGTGATACATGACATATTTAACAATGATTACTGTGATATAATGACATATTTAACTATGATCACTGTGATATATGACATCTTTAACAATTATTACTGTGATATATGACATCTTTAACAATGATTACTGTGATATATGACATCTTTAACAATGATTACTGTGATATAATGACATTATAGCATTAATTTAAACAGCATGCAACTATGGGTTTGACAAGAATAGGTGATGTAAGTGGCAACGTACATATACGGAGGAAGAGCCTTATTTGAAGACACTATACATAGTCTAGCACATAGCACAAGTACAAATTCTAAATGAATTCATCCAAAAACAGCTCGTATAAGCCTATTATAGTAAACTAATAATATAGCAGTGGATTGCAATAGGCTGATGATGATGATGATGATGAATAATATAAATAAAAAATGAGCGGGCCCGTCGGGGCTGCGGGTTGTTCGCAAGAGATACCGCGGCCTCCACATGAAGGGCTAAAAAGAAACAAGGGTGGTTTTTAGTCAGTAGAAGTCTGACACTCCCTTTCGCTCTGCCCAAGAGCGGTAGGGGTTATTTGATGATTTTCCACCCGCTAAAAAAAAAGAAGCTTTTGCAAACGCCATGATCGCGGGATGACTGAAGAATGCGGGTGGATGGTAAATAGATTGTTAGGTGCAAAAAAATCTTTCCTAAGAACTAAGAAAGAGGGATCTTACTGCGGTACTTAAAAATATTTAATGATTACTTAAGCCGTCATTTAGTAAAGATTTGACATCCTTTTGTGACAAAACTGTCAAAACCTTTACTAAGTGATGGCCTAAGTAATCATTAAAGCTCTCTGAGTACGGCAGTTAGTATTGTTAGTTAGTTATAAAGAAGACAGTATTTCTCGTATAGTTTCTGTATCCTGTACTTAAACCTATTAGTGCTCGTGATTGTACAAATTACACGAAAAATCCCTTCCCCCCCCGTTACTTACTCCTCCAATTCCACTCCCATCTTACACCACTAAGTAGCACCGTAGCTAAGAACCTAGTTAATCACGTCTTACTCCCAATCTGGCACATTCATCTAGCTTTATCTTCAGTCGTGACCGCGCCAGGCACTCCTGCGCAGGTAATTGTGGCGAACAACGGCTACAATGGTGAACGTGGTGGGTAATTAAATCGGAGGCTTGTGTAAGGTTGGTTGGTTCGTGTGTTTGTGTGGCGTGATTTGGATGTTAGTTTAATTTGTGGTAGTCGTGGTGATGGGCGAAATAGTTAATTGGTTAAACATGCAAGTTATCTAGGTAATAGGGGATTGCACTGACTCAAAATAATATGATTCTGTTTAGTCCGTCAGTAAGATTATTAAAAAACATTGATTACGTGTTTTTTGGTTTATCAAATTAATAAAAATTGACGAAGATAAAACGCGTCAAAGATTGGGGGCTTGTAACGTCACTTGTAGGTGAAAAATGTACTGACGTGTGACGTCACACGAGTTTTTATTTATTTATTTATTTATTTTGGTTAACCAACAATTGTTTGCACAATACATTTTTACAGAACAGTGGTTATAAGTACATTTATAAGTGCAACAATTAATAAAAGGCTAACACCACATGCACTATTTGTGGTTATATTATATTAATCAAACAATAATGCTGCTAATTTTCGAAGCACTGTATCGTTTTCATTTTTAATTTTCCTGAAAAAATTAAAAATATGCGTGTCGAATATTTCCTATATCCGGTGCTTGTGAAAATCTTAACGTATGGATATAAAAGCTATGATAATTGTGCGCCTAGACACTTAAAAATCCTCTGTAGAAGCATATTAACCTCTCGTGTCTCAAAAGTACAGCACATTATGTACATGAAACAATGGCTTTTTAATTGTGTTTTGGAGGGTAAGAGGAACAGGGTGTAAAGTTCCTCATCCCCCATAGAAAAGGGAGGATCCTCCGACCAGACGGGTGTTGTGTCTGGTGGGCTAACTGCCCGACATATGTAAGTCGGGATTTTCTATATAGGCTAATGTCGCGGAAAATGTTGATAGCGCGATGTAGGAATTGCCAATTTAGTTTGCATGTGTTGCGATAGGTGTCGCTGTCGCCACAGTGTCAATAAACTAGACATGCGATGGTTTAACAAGTAATCTCAAACGAAAAAAAAGTTTGGATACGCCTTTCTGTACTCTAGATCTCAACGATAGGAAATGGGACATTTTGGCAAAAGCTTAGCATTACTGATAAAAGTAATAATTTTACGCCTAAATATTTATCTTGGTAGACACAGTGACACATTAAAATTCCCGTACAATAAAATATCAGCATAACTTGGTGTTGTATAGCTTGATTGGTCGTGCGTACAATTCATTAAAACAAAGAGAATTCTCATCAAAGATTTTTTCCTTCAACATCAAAATATTGTTAGTAAACAAAAACACGATGGCCTCACATAATACATTATGTATGTATGAACATTTTATTAGACTTACATAACACGACCTTGTGTGAGCTAACAACACGAGGTGCGCAAGCGTCGCGAAAGGCAATTTAAGTGTAAGAATACCATGTTCTGATGGAGGATTGGTTGGAATCGAGTGGTATATTTGAACACGGTCATGTGATATTCGTCAACAACGCTGGGGCCACGTGGTGGATCATGGTCATCTCTCATCACAGGCGATCATTGGAGGAGGTATTTTAGCTTAAGCTGAAAACCCTAGACTGCGAAATTCTTACGTTTTGTGCAATCTGCAGGTCAGTGAAAAAACAAGGACCGACGAAAAAAAATGGAGGAGGTGCTTAATTCGATATACTCGTACGTACAGTTTTTTCAAAACAGCGCTATCCTCGAAAAACGACTATAAATAAACAGCTTTAGAAAATATATGAAAAACATCATATGTGCCTATAAAATTTGAGGGTTGCCCTCGATTTCCCTGGGATCCCATCATCAGATCCCGATTTGGTGACAATGGAACCACCTCGGGAGTACACCTTTTCGAACACAAAAAGAATTTTGAAAATCGGTTCATTAATGACGGATATATGCGATAACAAACATACAAAAAAAAACATACAGACGAATTGAGAACCTTCTCCTTTTTGGAAGTCGGTTAAAAACGACGTCTCCTTACTTGGGCTTGATAATAACTAAAATAAACTGAGGCGAGGCAAGTCAGTCAATAAAATCAATTGCTACTGATACGTTCACTATCTCGTGAGTAGCTGACATTCACCTCCTCAAGTGGAACCTGGGTTGTTACACTTCAATAAATAATATACAAATGGACATCTCCAAGGTGGCTCGACAAAAGTGTACCTACAGCGAAAGGGTTTTGAGCAAATGTGTAACTATATCCGAAAGACACCTTCCAGAATTTCGAACCTTATCATAATACCCGTGGGTCTCAATTTTCACGTTACTTTCATCGTCGTCTTTGTTTGTAGCTGACTCATCATTCTCTTGCCCTTATGCTAATTCATTTGGGGTCGGCGCAGCATGTCTTCTTCTTGCAGAGGTACTACTCTATTATAGGGTGTAAAAGTACCCTTAACGCAAACGAAGGGCACTTGTTCTCCCCACCACTGCGATCATTTTTTTGTTCTAGACCATACCTGGGAACCCCCTAGTTACGGAGATATTGGGGGTCAAAGTTCCAAATTTTTCACAGCTGTTTTTGTAAATACTAGTTTTCCAGGTTTTAACTTTACTTAAATTACCTCCATGACCCGTTTACTATTCAAAGCATCCACTAGCACAATGTTTTAAGAGTACTACTTTGAGTTTTACCGGAAAATGTGATTTTTGACCCCAAAAAAAAAGTCATTTCCCAGCAAAAATTTTTGCATGGGGTACTTACGAGTAGATTGATTTACAGAATGCTTGGTTGGCGGGTGTGTGATGGGTTGATTTACACCCTGTATACTCGTCATTTCATCAGACACCTCCTTTCGAGGCATATCATATTGTCTTGCTAGAGCATCGCTTAAACCTAATCAATGAAGACTTTTAACAATATCACCAATTAGGCGTTATTGTTTAATTAGGTCCAAATTAAATCTTCTTCAAAATAACTTGCTCAAGTTCGAAGACCAAAATCCTCGAATACCTTAACATTTTAACGCCATTAAATCAAAGGCACTTGGAACAGGTCCGGACTTGCAGCATAACAGGTGCCAACTGGAGGCTGGGAACGCGGACGGCGGACATCTGCTACGGGTTTAGGGTTCCGTGAGATTCAGGATTGGTGAGTGCTAGGATAACCGCCTCTTCATTCAAAAGTTAATATCACAGCTAATAAAAAACTAGCTGATGCCCGCGGCTTCACCCGCGTGGATGTCGGTCAAATTATATACTAAAACCTTCCTCTTGAATCACTCTATCTAATAAAAAAACCGCTTCAAAATCCGTTGCGTAATTTTAAAGATTTAAGCATACATAGGGATATAGGGACAGAGAAAGCGACTTTGTTTTATACTATGTAGTGTAGTGATGGCCCTATTTTCGAAGTCTTGACCTTATCATGTAAGGGCAGACATGAGGTCGATGATGAACGAGCTAACTCAGAAAAAGCCCATTTACTCTACCTTATTTCTCTTTTAATTTAATTTCCATACGCGTACATAACATCATGCCCGTAATCCTTGAAGGGTTAGGCAGAGGTTTTCCTAATAATACACCGAATTTCGCCAGTAATAGTTAAGTCCCATATAATAGGAAGCGAGAATATAGCCCACAACCAGGCACACATTCAGTACTCCGTGGCTGCTACTGAGATATTTCTGACGGAAAAACCCAATAACACTTTGTCCAACACGGGAATCGAACCCAGGACCTCATGCTCAGCAGCCGTCACTTGCGTCCACTGGACCAACGAGGCATTAATTGGTAAACTACATAAATACTTTATTCGTGTCTAATGCAAGATATTTATTCAAAACGGCTAGTAAGTCAATGTCGAAAACCCAAAATAATGAATTAGAAATTGCATATAACGTCTAAATTACAAATAACGCAACTAAACCTGCTAATTCCCTAATCAAATAAATTTTAATGCTACGGAACCACAACCACAGAACCTCAACTCAATCATTCATTAAACAATGTCGCTGTATCAAATTATATCGGTCCATCGCTTTACGAGCCAAAAACCACCTTAGCACACGCAAACAGAGTTTCTTTTGTCGTGTTAATGTATCAAATTAATATCAATCCATAGACCTGCTAGCCAAAAGCAATCTTGGCTGAAGTAGCTAGAGTTTATTTTTGTGTTGAAGTAAATTTATATGTAAAATCGACGGATGTTGATGGATGCAAATTGATGTGTCGACATGGAATTTTTTAACCGACTTGCGAAACATGGGTTGTTACTTTGACAAGCCGATGTTTTATATTTTATTTACTAATGCGTATTTAAATATTATGTAGGTGAAATACAACAGTATCAGATGTTTGACACCATTTTTACAGGATTATTTTTCAACTGAATTTTCGCTTTGAAAATGGCACAAAGTAAAACTAGTGCCACACCAAAAAAAAAAAAAAAAAAATTTTCGCTTTTGTTTTGATTTTGAAGGTTTGGTAACATAACATCACGCCTGCCCCGTAGAGTTAGGCAGATGTGAAACTAGAAGTCTCACAAAGTACCAGGAGGCCAAAATAAATCTTTTATTTACAAGAATATTCCCAATTGTAGAAAATTTGCCATTAAGAGAATTAGGCTTTTAGAGAATTGGGCATTCTGAGAACTAGGCTTTTTGAGAATTGGCCATTCAGAGAATTAGGCCTTTTGAGAATTGGCCATTTTGAGAACTAGTCCTTTTGCGACTCTGTTGCCATTTTGAGAATTAGCCATTTTGTAAACCGTTATATTTAAGTCCCATGTAATAGGGATGGAGCATATTGCCATCAACCGGGTACAAATCCAGACGCTGCGGTTGCTACGGATAAATTCCAGATGGAAAACCTCAATAACACTTTGCCCGACCCGGGCATCATGGGACTTAAAACTTAATTGGCGAAATGTGGGTGTACTATTAGAATTAGGTACACTCACAAGCACTATTATGTAAACACGTAGCAAAATTCTAACCCGATTTTCTAGTAAAACAACAGTTTCTACGTTAAGATAAGACCTATTTCGTAATACTTTGAGCTCGAAAATGCTATATCCGTAACGGCATAAGATAAGAATCAATACAGTAGGAGAAAATCACTTTTCATAGTTACTGCGTGTATACATTTTAATGCCCGTGACTGTACACCTCTGACCACAATCTTTTGACCACAAGGTTTACTTTTTACCCCATCGGGACTGCGGGTTGTTCGCAAGAGATACCGCGGCCTCGACATAAAGGGGTAAGAAGGAACATGGGTAGTTTTTAGTCAGTAGAAGTCTGACACTCCCTTTCGCTCTGCCCAAGAGCGGGAGCTATTTCATGTTTTCCACCCGCCAAAAAAAAAAAAGAGGTTTACTTTTTACTGTAAGCTGTGGGTTACTTTGTTTACAACACCAATCATAAACACAAACACACACATCACGACTATATTTTAAGTTAAGTTCTTCCCAGTTTACCAGCCTTATACCATTATATTACATACATCTCAAAATATACGGTTAGTCGTAAAATATTTATGACCAATGCCAGACCACACGCGGAGATTTATTTACGAGAATTTACGACAAGTTTCCCGGTTAAGTAAAAGTTCAGAAATTAGTGGTAAGCAAGGTTGTTTGTAAGTTATAAGTTGGTGTAAATAAATTATATGGTAACTTAGTGAGTAAACAAGATTCAGTAAATAAGTTTCTGGCAAGGCCGTAGGCTACTTTACCTGGTTAAAAGGTAACGTAAAAATCTTGTAATAAGAAACTAATTTATTGGCAATGTAGGAAGACACTTATTTTTCTTATAAATTCATTTATTTATTTAACTTTCTTTATCGTGCGGTTAGTTTCTTACCATTTTTTTTTGGGTGGTGGGAAATCATCAAATAACCCCTCCCTCTCTTGGACAGGGCGAAAGGGACTGTCAGACTTCTACTGACTAAAAACCACCCATGTTCCTTCGGTAGCCCTATATGTCGAGGCCGCGGTATCTCTTGCGAACAACCTCAAAAAAAAAAATTGGGGTTTGCCCAAATAAGCAGAACCAGTTAAGTAGAAGACAATCTCCTGGCGTGAACTGCGAGTTACCATTTAGAAGATAAAAAAAGTCAGAGGTTCGTCTTGGTCTTGCTTGGGTACGAACTCAAGACCAGTCTTTGCAATCCGACGGTCGCACCACTAGACTGCTTGTACGAAAGTTGTTGTGACCAACGACACACCAAACTAAAAAATCTTCATCAGTAAAGATGAAACAGAAAAAATACCGTGTCTTTTTTATTTTTGTCTATAAATTCTCTTTCAACTTAATAATTAAATGATCATAACTTACCATAATAACAAAATATAAAGAACCAGAACATACCTGTAACAAAAACAAACATAATTAATTAGTTTTAAAGTTAATATTTAAACATCAAAGAAGAACAAGAATCACATTAATTAATATTCATTAATAAACAAATGTATGACCGGATGTCTGATGGTGTGTCGTTATTGATTTTGACGTGTAAGAATGCAGGTGTAAAAGGATTCGATAAATTATTCAGTGTTTTTTGTCTTTTGATTATCTCCAAAGAATATTTAATAACAACAATATTACTTCAAGATAAAGGAACTTGTATCGACCAATTGCCACCTAGAGCTGATGAACCCGGGATACTAAGCTCTAGATGGCAATCCATCGTCTGAACATGAGGTCTGCCCATGGACTTCGACTGCGTAAGGACTGGGCGGACCGCATGTTACAATGACGCCTCCAACTTGGTCCTAAAACGGTCTTTCCTAAGCCGCAGTGAACTAGTCCACGACCGGCTCTCTTCGGGTGCGGTCGTAAATTTTATTAAAAGCTTTATTTATGTTCTTTATATACAAGGTTACGTTAACGAGCAGACTACACCGATTCTCTGTATGGCGAACGCGTCGAGCAAATGTTCGGACGACTGTATCTTTAGTTTTTATATCAATGGGTCTGCCACGATGCCTAGATTTGTGCCCGTTGATGGCCCGCGATTACATGGGACTTAAACATAACTGGCGAAATGTGGGTGTACTATTAAGTACACCTCTGCCTGATGCTTCGAGGATAACAGACGTTATGTTATATTATGTGTGTTATGGCAACTGGAAACTTCTTCTAATACTCAACTAGACCTTTTCGTGATTCTGGCAAATCGTTTAAAACTGTCACAATTCCGACCAAACTTGTCGAGATGTCAAAATTAAAATCGTTTATTACAATTACAGTCCATTTAATCACTCGGACACTCTTCAAAGATTTGGTCAGTTTGTCAGAAACTTCATTAAGTCATTTTTTAAATGAATATCCAAAAAAAATTGCCCGTTAGTTCTAATTAATGAAGATTAATCCGTCTTCCGACTGCCGTGATGGTCTAGTACTCGAAAGCCTAAATGCTGAGCATGTTCTAGATTCGATTACCATGTCGGGCAAAGTGATATTGGGTTTTTCCATTTGATATTTCTCAATAGCAGCCATGGTCTGGATTTCTGCCTGGCCTGAATGTTACTAACCTCGCGCCCAATTACACGGGATTTTAACATAACTCGCGAAATGTGCGTGTACTATGAGGCACACCTCTGTCTTACCCTTTCGGGTTTACAGACGTGATATTATTGTATTAATCCGTCTTCTATTATAATCTAACTGTAAATAAATAACTGATAAATAATAACTAATAACTGCCCGTAAATACACGCACGTTAAGTTGTTGGTCCCGGCTGCCATATTTAGATCTTTGGCAGTCGTTACAGGTAGTCAGTGACCTGAAAGTCTGACATCCAGTCTTACCAAAGAGTATCGTATTACCTAGTATTAACTGGGTTGTGGAGGTCAGATAGGCAGTCGCTTCATGTAAAATACTGGTATTCAGCTGCATCTGTTTAGACTGGAAGCCGACCCTAATATAGATGGGAAAAGGCTAGGCAGATGATAATATGCCCGTAAATATTTGACTCTCTTGACAAGAAACACGGTTTCTATTACCGTACCATATAATCGTGTTACTATAATGCCCTGCCTGACAGACGATGTTGATGTTCAAGCTGCGCGCGCGCCGGTGCCTGTCGACAGCGTTGATTTATTTATAATTAAGTGTAGATCGTAATGTAAGCTTGCCTCTATGGTGAGTAGAGAATTACTTTCTTTGTGGTGTAAATAAAATTCTTTGTATGGAACGTTTTTTTTGTGTGAAGTGTGTTTGAGTCTGTGGATGGCTTTGTAGTTTGAGATGTGGTATGTCAGGAAGTTATTTATTGTTAATATGATAGGCTCCGGCTCCACCTAGTTGAAGTCATGTTAGACCAGTTAGACTTATTTTATTACAAGGCATAATACATTGCCCGTCGGGGCTGCGGGTTGTTCGCAAGAGATACCGCGGCCTCGGCATGAAGGGCTAAGAAGAAACATGGGTGGTTGTTAGTTAATAGAAGTCTGACACTCCCTTTCGCTCTGCCCAGAGCGGGAGGGGTTATTTGATGATTTCCCACCCCCCAGAAAAAAAAGGCATATTACATTTATCAGGGGGAAAACAGGCTAAACAGGGTATGGTCTAGACACCACAAAACTTTCCTCTTATCCTAGTATTACTCTCCGTTCTGACACAACAAACAAAATAACCTCCTCCTTTTTTGAAGTCGGTTAAAGAAAGGAATATCATTAGTTACCTAAATATCGCCATCATCAAATCACATTTCAAGCAACATTTTGTCCATTCCCTTTCGACACTTACATCTTTCCTACAGACAAGCAGATGACAGCAACAATCATTACCTGATCTTTCAGTAAAAGTATTTTCAAGTGTTCGACCAGAAACAGTACAGTCAGTTCACTTTACATTGACGGCACACCTTTATACCGACGCAGTAAGGTTGATTTTCAATAGTTTATAAATGTGCTAGGTAGTTACTACTTTCTGTTATGACGTGGGGTTGATTGTTTGGGTATAATGGGTCAGTCACAGAACAGATAAAAGAGGTTAGAAGGGCCTTGTGGGCGGGGCAGGCGCGCCGCTCATATGTCGCAAACGCTCAAATGTCGACAAAATTTGATTTACCGGCCAACAATCGCGCTCACACTGACAGCGTACGAAGCTCCGCGAAAAAAAAGAATTATGCCATCTTGCGCTATTATAATGTGTCGGAAAAGAAGCCAGGGTGTGTAGTGTGCCTCGAGAAGGGATTTCTTATCACCGGTAAGTCCAAATACTTTAAAATACAAGTAATATTTGTAATTATTACAATAGTATTATGTAGTTGGTAGAAAAAATGATACTGTCGCAAGCAGTTAAAAAATTACGTACATTGCTTGCAATACGTGGGTACCATCTTGTACTGCGTGGGCGATTGCGCGATGTATTTCGTTCACTGCGAACGTCGCGTACGACGAGCCAAAGCTTGAGTTCTGCAAAATCTATGCGTTTCGATTGTGTTGTACCAAGTTGTAAACAATGTCGATATTTAGTATGTGTGAATGTATTCAAATGATATTATTATGAATATGATTAAATAACTTCGTTTATTACTGTCAATTATTGTTTATTGTGGGCTATTAATTTTGGTTTTCGTCTAAAATTTGTTTTGAGGTTAGTCATTTATAATGGAAACATAACACAACAAAGTTTTGTTTTTAGGTTTCCAACAGATCCAGATACAAGAACACTATGGCTAGAGGCAACCGGTAGAATTGAATAGATACCTACTAACTAAATGTAGTAATTAATTGAATGTATGTCTTATTTTTAAGTGTTTCTCGTATGTTTACTTTTGATTTTACTTTTTTAATCTTTAATTTTGTATCTGTGTGAGACAAATAAATACCTTTTCATTCTTTCTATCCCGTTCCGAAATTAAAGCAAAATATTGCAAAACTTAAAGTTACAAAACTAAAGTAATTTTATCGACATAAATTATCGACCTTTTGGTCGCCGTAACATGTATGAGAAATTAAAGCGTGTGTGAGTGTACGTCATACGCAGTGTTTGCGCTAGTGTGACAACCAGTAGCAAGCTCGCGATCTAAGTGAGTGCGGTTTATTTGTGTGCGTTATGCGCGTACGTATTAGCCTCTTGCTTGTAGTGGATATAGAGAGTGGGAGACAAGCGGCGACAGGCGTTCTAATACAAATCAGGAACTATTTCCTTTCTAATCTCTTTTATCTGTTCTGTGGGGTCAGTTGACAGGTGGTGTTGAAAGGAGCGCGTGCGCAGACATCGTGGAGTAAGGGTTGGCTGGTTTCTGATTATCTTGGATTACATTAGGGTAACAAGATTGTAAAAGATAGAGGGGACTTAACAAGGAAGAAACATATTACGTTTCTTGGGGGGGTATGAGGAACAGGGTGTAAAGTTTCTCATCCCCCATAGAAAAGGGAGGATCCTCCGACCAGACGGGTGTTGTGTCTGGTGGGCTAACTGCCCGACATATGTAAGTCGGGATTTTCTATATAGGCTAATGTCGCGGATAATGTTGATAGCGCGATGTAGGAATTGCCAATTTAGTTCGCATGTGTTGCGATAGATGTCGCTGTCGCCACAGTTAAAAAAAAACATCATCATAACATCACGCCTGTAATCCCCGAAGGGTTAGGCAGAGGAGTACCCATACTACATTTATACTTAAACCCTTTTTTTTTTTTGTTTGGCGTTTGGAAAATCATCGAATAACCCCTCCCCCTCTTGGGCAGAGCGAAAGGGAGTGTCAGACTTCTACTGACTAAAAACCACCCATGTTCCTTCTTAGCCCTTCATGTCGAGGCCGCGGTTTCTCTTGCGAACAACCCGCAGCCCCGGAGAGGACAACCCGCAGCCCTGGCGGGACCAGCAGCCCCCGGCGGGATACATGTACACCCTCATTTCGCCAGTGGTTGAAGTCCCATGTAATTGAAAGCAAGCCTATTGCCATCAACCGGGCACAAATCCAGACTTCGTAGCTGCTACTTACACATTCCTGATGGAAGACCACTTTGACCACTTTGACCTAGGAATCGACCCCAGAACCTCAGGCTCTGCAGTCGCATTCGCGTTCACTAGACCAACATTTCAAAGAAAAATATGCGCACGGGCAAGTATATCAGGGGCCGATTCAGTAATACTATGTAGGTACTTGCATAGACCTACTACTTACATAATTACATACTTACAAAAACGGCTGTCACAAATACATACAAGGAGAAAACTATAAAACTCAAACTTACTACAAAATCAATGGGCGGAACCCTCACCGTAACGTCGGCTCGTCTATTATTTTGTAGCAGCTTTCCAATATAAGTTGATCTCGCATTGGCTTCCCGTACAATGAGAAGTCAGTTTATACTGGAAAATTTAGCTTGATGAGCAACTGTTAGTAGATACATTCCTGCCGGGGTCGCATATTTTACCATGATAAAAAAGGTACCCACATTGAAATTAAAGTGATATAAAATTTTGTTTTGATAATAGTGTCAAATTAATACTATTTTAGATAATTTTATTACTTAGAACTTGTCCGATAAATAATGTACCTACCTAGTTTATTCTAACAAAATCGCATCGACCGGTCGATGCGATTTTGTGCCCGCGTGACCGCGAGGAGCAGTGTGCGAGCGAGATAAAGAGTTAGGCGGCGCGGTGAAGTGGGGGCGAAATTACAATTTGAGCTGAGGTTGTATAGGCTCTTAATAATCAAGTTGTAAAGTTAATTAGAAACTTTTGTTAAAGGGGCAATTTTACTGAACTAATAATACTAAATGGTAATTACGAAACAGGAGGAGCTCGTGGCTTAATAAGAACTGCCACTCGGGTCGATCTTTAGGTAAAAGCTGTGCTTGCCTAGGTCGGTCTGTGGATGGGTGACCGCCCGACATACCGAGTTTCCTCCGTGCCTCGGAAAGCACGTTAAGCTGTTGGTCCCGGCTGCCATATATAGATCTTTGGCAGTCGTTACAGGCAGTCAGTAAACCTGAAAGTCTGACAACCAGTCTTACCAAAGGGTATCGTATTACCCAGTATTAACTGGGTTGTGGAGGTCAGATAGGCAGTCGCTTTATGTAAAAAACTGGTATTCAGCTGTATCTGTTTAGACTGGAAACCGACCCTAACATAGTTGGGAAAAGGCTAGGCAGATGATGGTAATTACGAAACAATCAATAAACTGATCGAACAATTTTAATGAAAACCTTTTGTTTAACAATCAGATTTGCATCTGTGAGGGAAACTTGTTTAATATCACGGATAAAACATACCCTTTTAATGAAAGTTTCCGACTAAATCAACAGCCTGAATAGTAGTGTCAAAGACTCTAAAAATAAACTGGTATAAAGGGTCGAAAATTCTAAATAGCCTGATAAACTCCAACTCTGTTTGTCCGATCACCATAACATAACACTAAGAGTGTAATCAGCGAAAGTCTAAGCAGAGACGTACCTAATAGCTACCACATTTTGCCAATTATGTTTAAGTCCCATGTGCTGAGGCCTATTGCCATCAACCGGGCACAGAACCAGACACCGTGGCTGCTACTGAAAAAACCTGATGAAATAACCAAATAAAACTTTTCCTGAACTGAGAATCGAAATGAGGACCTCATGGGTAGCAGTCAAGCTTGCGACCACTAGATCAACGAGGCAGTCTGATCACCAATAAGATGGAATAGGTTCTTCATGGAAAAGCTTTCAATGGTTTCTGACCATCACGCGGGCGAAGCTGCAGTCTATCATCTTCCTTCCATGTTATTAGGGCAGGAAGATAGCCTGCAGCGGGCGAAGCAGCAGGCAAATACGAGTAGTATTTATTTAGGCACTCCAAAAAATAAACATTATCATAATTATTATTTTAATCATGATGGCAACGAATGTAGCATTAAGTTATGTGTAAGTATAAAGAATGTCATAATACCTAATTAATAGGTCACTAAGTAGACAGGTGATGTCGAAAAACGTGCGCACGCGCAGACGTGTCACGTGCACGGCTTAAAGCAGGGGTTAGACAAGCTGTCAATAAAAAGTTAATTATAGTTTAGTGAGTGGAACGAATCGTTTCAAATGATGAGTTTATAAAGCTACGTTTTTTGAAAATACTAGCTTTATCTTTTGGAAATTTTCGTTTTTAGGATAAGCTTGATTTTTGGGTGATGCATGATCAGCTTCCACCGGAATTAAAATTGTCTTGTGTTTAAGCCCAGAAACGGTAACTCTGCCAACCCCGAAACTTTCGCATTTATAATAAGTTTTAGTATTGAAATTATTAAAAACTAGCTGATGGCCCTCAGCTTCACCCGTGTGTATGTCGGTCAAATTATATACTAAAACCTTCCTCTTGAATCACTCTTTTTATTAAAAAAAAACCGCTTTAAAATCCGTTGCGTAGTTTTAAAGATTTAAGCATACATAGGGACGGACAGACAGCGATTTTGTTTTAATACTAGGTATGTAGTGATGAAGATTATTTCGTTTCCTACAAAAAAAAAACAATATTTATTCTACCAAAGTAAACTTAATAGATCGATAACAACGTTTTGTAAAGAATGAAACAAAACCATGTCAAAATTCTTTAGAATATTTTTATTTAAAACAGAACAGAATACTAACTTTATTTCAATAGCCTTGAATTCCGTCTAGCCAGCTTTGTCTATGGCACGCCGAGGTCATAAGGTCAACGATTTGTCCGCCAAAACATGGCAGAGTTTACAATATTAAAATATTAGCTAAGACAAACATTGAACGTACTTATTTACTATTGTAGTATTTGCTGATCATGGCCAATGGCTCCTAAGCATTGCATAAGAATGTATAAATACGGTATTAATATTATTTGTTAACTCCTTGCAAGCGAGAGGAGCTCGTGGCTTAGTAATAACTGCCACTCAGGTCGATCTTTAGGTTAAGCCACGCTTGCCTAGGTTGGTCTGTGGATGGGTGACCGCCCATTACATACCGAGTTTCCTCCGTGCCTCGGAATTGGTCTCGGCTGCCATATAAAGATCTTTGGCAGTCGTTACAGTTAGTCAGTGACCTGAAACTCTGACAACCAGTCTTACTAAAGGGTATTGTATTACCCAGTATTAACTGGGTTGTGGAGGTCAGATAGGCAGCCGCTCCAAGCAAAATACTGGTATTCAGCTGCATCCGGTTAGACTGGAAGCCGACCCCAACATATTTTGGGAAAAGGCTAGGTAGATGATGATGAACTCCTTGCAAGTTATAAGTTCGTACTTATTGTTATTTGTAATCTTTCAAGATCGTTTTTGATCGTTCTTTATGTACCTATTTAATAGTACAGTCGAACCAGCTAATAAGTGTATTTTTTTTTTTTTTTCTTCAGCCTACACTGTCCCACTGCTGGGCAAAGGCCTCCCCCATGGCTTTCCAAGTTTTTTTATAATAATAATAAGTGTATACAGGCAGATTTTTTTATAATTCAGTGGCTGAGCGATTGGACTGCTGCGCTGCGTGTCGTGGGTTCGATTTCCGCACGGAACAAATATTTGTATGACCTACAGATAGTCGTTTCGGGTCTGGGTATTTGTGTATGTGAGTTTAAATGTTTGTAAACGCACCCACGATACAGGAGAAATTCCTAGTGTGGGGCAACTCTCTCCTAACTAACTTGTTTTGCTGTGCCCGAAAGGGTCCATGTGATCTAATTATAAGTTTTACCACCTAAGTTTACATGTGAAATGCAATAAAGTATTGAGTAGAATGATTCCAACAAATTGTCGCCTCCTAGTCTATTTTAAGCTTGGTAATCTGCTCGTGACGGTATCTTCACGACTTAGCCTCGAGGGGGAAGGCGCAACTTTGTTATTCCATTACTATAGTCCTTAGGGTGTGGGCACAAACACGACAAACCTGTGTGCCGCAAGGATCGTTTGTTTATGTAAAGCCTTTGGCATTCGGCGAATTTGTAGGCTTTGTTTAAAAAAGAAAGATCTAGATATCTAGATTCAATTACAATCAAGGACACACGAGCAGTAACTCTGATTCGGTAGTTAACATATACAGCATTCGTTTTAATATCAATTAGACTTTAAGTAAACGCCGGTTTTAATTTTGAAATTCGGCGTTCTTTGTGTTAAGCCAGATTTACACAAGGTAAGTATTGTAACTTTATTGACTTGTGTTAGTAATTATAATCAGATTTAACCCGGTTTGTTTTTTCTGCGTAAATCCAATAGATTTTTGAGGCGTGGTCGCACCTTTACTTGTCTTCGGGGAGTTGTAAACTTGTTACGGAGTTCGGGTAAACTGATGGAGAAATTCTATTGTCCGTTTTACGTCTATGTCCAGTCAATTTAAACAACTTCATGATTCGACTAATCCTTTACTGCGTTTTTGTAGTTAGTTTATATATTTTGTTGTTATGTTTAGTATAGTCATCTACAGTAATATAATAAAGAGAAAAGATTTGTTTGTTTGTTTGTAACGAATAGGCTCCGAAACTACGGGACCGATTTAAAAAATTCTTTCACCGTTGGGAAGCTACACTATCCCCGACTGACATAGGCTACTTTTTATCCCTGTATTCCCACGGAAACAGGAACTACGCGGGTGAAACCGCGTGACGTCCGCTAGTATTATATAAAATAAAAAAGTATAATCCTTCATTTAGTAAGTTTCACAAACAAGTAAATACACTGTAGTGGGAATAAACACATACAATTGTGTCAGAAGTCCTGAAAAAAGACGATGCGGAAGGCGAAAATTTATTCTGTGTCACAAAAAGCTTGATCAAACAAATCCTGTAGTTGAATTTTTTTCGGGCGTGGCAAATCATCAAATGGGAGGAGTCATTTGATGATTTCGCACCCCCCCAAAAAAGTTAGTTCCGATCAAAAGGGATACCACGGCCTTGACACAAAGAGCTAAGAAGGAACATGTGTGGTTTTTAGTTAGTAGAAGTCTGACTCTCTCACAGCTCTGCCCAGAGCGGGAGGAGTCATTTGATGTTTTCCCACCATCCAAAAAAAGAGGTAATTTATTAACTGTCACTTGAAATTCGACAACCGTTTTGTTTGTCGTGCCGTTATAGTATCGCTATAACACTAACCAATCAAAACGCAGCCTTACCACCCCTTCCATAATCAAACTTAATTATTCATTGTAAGCAAAACCACTTAACTTCACATCTTACAGAGTCCAATCAAAAGGGCTTGTAGCCAAAATGTTCCAGTAAACAAAAACTCCTTCATTGTAACATATTTGCAACGAAGTCAATTAACAGCTGCTCGGAAAGACAGGTGGTGTATTATATAACCAGGTTGTCTTGTCCTTTTTGTTCGCCAAAATAGGTTGTATTAACAACCTATTGAGTTCCTTTAACATTTTTAAATTGTAAAGATTCTGGGGTGAGGGCAATTTTGGGTTTTTGAAGAATGACTTTTGTTGCCTTTTTTAAGGGTAATTATGTCTTTTAGTCACTATAATTTGTTACATGTTATTTATTCAGTCTGAGAATAAGTTGTTTGTCGTCGTTTAACTGTAGACATACATACACGTTTAAAATGTTATTCATTAAGAGATTCTTAAAGCGAAATGCATCTGGCACTTCACTTAGTATTTTATTGTGGCCATACTTTGATGTTACTCCTGAGCTAGGTGTGAAAAACACAACATCATTGTGCTTACAGTTAGGTATTCGTTTGGGTGTCGCTTTGTGTGGCTCAAGCTTTTTTTTTAATAGCTTGTACTGTCCCACTGCTGGGCAAAAGCCTCCCCAATTGGGGAAGCCTTTCATTGTTTCGTGCCGCATCGAACAAGCCTTCGTGGTACGCGTCCAGATCGTCTCGCTACCTCTTTCTGGGCCGGCCTCGGCGACGCCGTTCATCTTCAGCAACCAGTGAAGACTTTTGCCCAGCGGTCATCGTGAATGCGGCTGACGTGACCCGCTTAAGTAATTCGAAAAATCAATAGACTATTTCTGTGAGTATGTTTTGGTATGCAAACCCACAAAATAGGATTTCTACTGTATCGTGGGTGCGGTTACAAACAAATCACATACACACACAAACACACAGACCCGGGCTTTCTGTCAGTAGGGCAAACTAATATTAGTTTAATCATAACATGTGAATCTGTCGTGCGATTTGTAAATAAACATGCCAATGTTTGATTTACGACTTTTTTTCCAAAAAGCCGATAAAGTTTTTATTGGTTAGAAACTTTTTGTATTTGTTTTCGTATTACACGATCAGTTTTAGAATAAAACGGTGGGTTTTGTAATAAGGTTGTCACGGACTCACGGTTGACATTAAAGAAGCTTACTTCGTAATTTTTAACCGACTTCAAAAAAGGAGGAGGTTATATGTTCGTGTGTATGTATTTTTTTTTTTTTTTTTTATGTATGTTACCTGATTTCTCCTCCATTTGTGAACCGATTCTCAAAATTCTTTTTTTATTTGAAAGAGTATACTCCTGAGGTGGTCCCATTTAAATTTTTAAATGTTTGCATTCTAATAACTCCACAACACGCCACATCTGTTAAATTGACGAAGGGTTGTGAACACTGTCCGTCGCTCAGATGATATAAATTATGAACCTTCAATATAAACGGAGAATTCATGATCTAGTTACAAATATAATTCAATATGACCTCTTAATGAACACGAAAGTGACTCACGAAAGCACACAATTTCGCAATTTTTTTCAGCACACAAAATAAGGCTGAATTTCAACCGCTCGACCTAAAAAGCCGTAACAATAAACATGTTTTGAATAGAGTACCGTTGTACATTCGCTTGTATTCAGACTAATAACATGCATTTTCGCGAAAACACCGTGTTTACCAATAGCTTGCTACATTCGCCGGTTTGCTTATATTAATGTCGATCCTATTGTGTAAGGGGAACGACGAAAATCTGTTGTTTACGGTAAGGATATGCACGAAATAGTGGGAGCAAAAAATCTGCTGGTGAAGACCTCCCCGTCGGGGCTGCGGGTTGTTCGAAGGAGATACCGCGGCTTCGGCGCAAAGGCTAAGAAGGAACATGGGTGGTTTTTAGTCAGTAGAAGTATGACACTCCCTACCGCTCTGCCCAAGAGCGGGAGGGGGGTTATTTGATGATTTTCCACCCGCCAAAAATAAAAAAAACCAGGGTGAAGACCACGTCTCATAAGGATATTTAAAACTGGACAAATAGACCAGGCATGCACTTTGAACAGTCAACAACCTACCTGAACTGGGTCCTATTTGGAGCAGCAGTGAGATGCACACACACTGTTTCAGTTTAGTTTTTTAGTTTATTTTTATATATTTTTTATTGTTTGTTGTGTGCACTTGTGGCATGTGCTAAATAAATATGTTTTCTTTATTTTCTTTCCTACCTAGCTACCTACTTGTTTCTTCTGTCCATCGTCCACCCACAAGTATAAAAGCTGTAGATGGACTGGTGTTGGCGTACAAAGCGTAGATCTCATGAAGAAAGGCAAGAATGTGTGTTTGACAAGACTTTTAGAGTTTTTGCGGCGTATCAGATGGCCTAGAGCCACAAATGACAACCGCTATCAAAATGTTTCATCTTTCTAATAATGACCATTTCTCTACGGCCAGACCCTCAGGTAGGGACTGAATTACCCAAAAATTACGGTACCTTTATATTTCGGTATGATGTCATACCGTTAAATAAGGGTTACCGAAATATTTCGATACCGTTATTTTTTGAGGTTGGAAATGCATACCGATATATTTCGGTAGAAGTACCGTAACCGTTATAAATGTATCGGTAGCGGTACCTAAACCTTAATAAATAGGGGTTTTCTTTGACGCACCGCCTCGCCACTCACACACACAACAAAGAGATAACGAAAAAAAGAGTAAAATAAAAGAGTAGCAAACAAAATGTACAAAATACACAAGTTCTAACGTTTTCCACCGCGCCGCGCCCCGTCTCGCATGCATTTCGGTATCGAAATCGTGTAAGGGTTAAATAACGGTTTAGCCCAACCTTTATTTATAAAAGTACCGGTATAGCTCAACCTTTATTTTAAACCAGTACCGGTATATTTTTGAGGTATCTTAACCTTTAACCGTAACCGCTTTCAGTCCCTGCCCTCAGGTAATCCACAACTATCGCAAAACGTACATAGAAATATCTTTACTCTATTTTATCCTTTTTTATCAAACATCCCGAGTCTCCACGTAAACCTCCCCCGAGGTTCACCTTCGCGTTTCTTTAGCCCTTTCAACAAAGAACTTATGATTTCTTATTTCTAAAAGATACAAGTAACAATAATTTGTCTAAGAGATAAACACATGTAAGTCTGTGAAAGTTCACTGTTCAAATTACTTAGGTCGAGATCTACAAACATTTCGCGCGTTCTAGGTAACACATGTTGCCGTCTGTCTTTTACTTTAAATTTGACAGTTTCGTGACACTGACAGGAATAAGGTCGAAGCAAAGTTCTCGCTAAGTAACGTTTGTAGATCTCGGTGGTAGATGGGTTTAGTATGTGATAGTATATCAATTTCAGGGACTTTTCTATTATAACAAAGTGGATGATTGTTTGCGATTTCATTCTTGTTGTGACATAATTGTGTAAATATCTCTAGGCTCGGAAGAAGCCTTGAATCATTTTTATAAATTCATAAAAAACGTAAAGTTAAGGTGTATCGTGCCTATTCGTACATGAATAACATTTACTTTTCGCGACATATGATTAAGTCTTTTTTTTTTTTTGGGGGGGTGGAAAATCATCATACAAACCCTCCCGCTCTTGGGCAGAGCGAAAGGGAGTGTCAGACTTCTACTGGCTAAGAACCACCCATGTTCCTTCTTAGCCCTTTATGTCGAGGCCGCGGTATCTCTTTCGAACAACCCGCAGCCCCGATATGATTAAGTCTCATGTAATGTAATAAGGGGTAAGTCTATTGCCATTATAGTCTATAGCTACTACTAAGAAAATCGTGATGAAAAACCCAATAACACTTTCCCTACTGCACTCTACTCTCTCGCTGGGATTCAACCACAAAGTCCTCGTTCTCAGCAGTAAAACTAGCGACCACCAGACAAACCAACAAGGCGAACGCAGTCACATTTTCTTCTTAGTTCAAAGACTTCAAGGCATTTACTTATATATTACTGCGTAAGGACTGGGCGGACCGCATGTCATGTTACAATGACGCCTCGAACTTGGTCCTAAAACGGTCTTTCCTAAGCCGAAGTGAACTAGTCCACGATCGGCTCTCTTCGGGTGCGGTCGTAAATTTTATTAAAAGTTTTATTTATGTTCTTTATACCTCGAAAATACCACGCCGCTTATACAAGGTTACGTTAACGAGCAGACTACACCGATTCTCTGTATGGCGAACGCGTCGAGCAAATGTTCGGACGACCGTATCTTTAGTTTTTATATCAATGCTTCAAGGCCTTTATTTGCGAATCACCAAGCAACTCATAGAAAAGCTTAATATCCAAGAATGGAGCCAGTCTAGGCGACCTTTCGACTAATTCTAGGCTAGGTACATAATAGGCGTATTCGCCTGGGGGTAGGCAGAGAAAGCGCAATATTTACTTTCACCGCGTTTTCTCAGAACAGTAAAATTGATATCGCAATCATGATGACTCCTCATCATCTCATATTATAATTATTATGTTCAGAAAATGCTAATTCTAACTATTTAGTTAACTAAATGCCGTAAAATTTAATTGGTCCAGGTAATGAATTCTCGCAAACAAGCTCGTTATCGGAAATTAATTTCTGTGACGGCACCACGACCAATCAAGGTGTGCTAAACCAAATGAAGCTGATCGCTCATTGGATCAGAAGCACATAAAAAGCGGGCAGGTCTTTTAAGAGGAAACGGTGCCTCCTCTTATGAGCGGATGGTGATTGGTGACCACCGGGGTGGTTTAGTGAGGTAAAAATCCCACACTGCCCGGTATTCTCCCCAAAAGACCGGCCGCCTTTTGAAGGTTTTCCCCGACAACAAAAAAAAAATGCTTAATAAACAAAGACAGTGATGTGAAAATACATTAAATAAACGAAACTACGAAACTATCAGACAATATTAAGAAAAATAAATCAAAATGATGTCTTTATTTTGATAAATAAATTGCATTACCATTTAGATTAATATTTACCCACCTAAGTGCTATATTTGGGTTTAGATTGGAAATTATATTTCTTGGATCTCCACTAACCACCGAAATGGGTCAATGTTTTCATATAACAAAAAAAAAGATTAGAAATATTTGTCTGTCACGTCTGCGGAGTTTCGCTTGCATTTTTACGTTCGAATACCGTGTTTAGAGTTACACTTCGTTATCAGACTTAAACAAGTAATTTGTAAACAGTCAGACACATAAATAAAACCATAAACAATCATTACCACAGATGACTTAATAATTACGGTACTTAATCACTATATCAACAAGAGGCATCTGACTCTCATCACGTCATACTTACTTCTACGCTAGGAAGTTATTCTTATTATCTAACAAACAAATGCAGGTACAGTCGAACACATGAACAAGTAGTCTACTAAGGGGTGGGGAGTGAAGGGGAGGTCAGATAGGCAGTCGCTACATGAAAAATACTGGTATTCAGCTGCATAAGGATAGACTGGAAGCCGACCCCAATATACTTGAGAAAAGGCTCGATAGATGATGATGACAGTAGGGCAATGAGATTGGATACAGGCTCAAAACGGTGATAGAAATTATTGTGAAGCCCTCTTCATCACATGTCCATACCAAGACTGGTACGAACATGTGATGAAGAGGGACGAATCGCATGTGTCTAAAAGAGTGACAAAATAAAAATATTGATGGATGTACAGGAAGAGGAATAATATCAAAGAAAAAAGGAGTAAATGATAGCGGGACGGTTGAAATAGGAGAATGGAAGAATTAAACGTGTTATGCGAACCGCGGAAGATGATGATATCGACATGTCCTACATCAAAAAATTTGGAGACATGTGACATCTACCATCCCGCACTAGACTCGCGTGCCACTAGCCTCCAATGTAAGGGCACAGGTTGTAACCCACTTACAATCCACTCCCTCACAGGTAACACAGGTAGCAAACTTGCAGTTACAGTCAAAGCCCAGCATTACCTGACCCCTTGTATAAAGATGAAGGGGGCAAGTGGTGTGAGAAGAGGGGTCAGGTAATATTGGGCACTCACAGTACTTTTACACAATGTTGTGAGTGTGCTTGGTAGTCAAGACTTAAACATCAGTCTTATGCGCATAAAAATGTTATGACCAACACAATAAAAACAGCGAAATGGAGGTGTAGTGTAAGTGCACCTCTGGGTTGGGGGAATACAGGCGTCGTAACATCACGTCTGAATATACTGAAGGGCCAAGCAGAAGTGTACCTATAATGAACCTACACTTTACATAACAGAGGGTCTGGCTATCGTCGTCAACTGCATGATGTAATGATGTAGCAAATTGCAATGGAAAGGTATCTTTGCCTTGGTACCAAACTGTTTGTTCGACTGTACATACATACAAGACAGAGACACACAGTGCATAATATCTCTAGATACAATCACTTGCAATTCTGCAAAACGAACGTGTACCTTATCGTGATAAATGAGATAAATTCAAACAGCCATGTTTATCTTGGCTAGACTGACAGGAAAATTTTGTAATGCAGTTCTGTGGTGCGCAGTTTGATGTTATTTTCTAGATTATAATTTGATCAGCAGTACTTTAAATTTTATGTGGTGTACAACACCACAATACAACTTCAACATAATGGCACATCGATCAATATCGAAAAAAAGCCAACGGTTTACCGTTGGCTTTTTATAAACCACAGAATGGGACTGCAGCATCATTATGAAAATGAAAATAGTTTTTTTTTTCTTTTCTAAATCTGTGATGGTGTATTTGCTTTACTCGTTATTGAAGCACAGTTTTCTACTTATCCAAAAAATTATTACATAACAAGTATCTTTACTAATCAAGTATAGTAGCAGAATCTTTTCAGTTATGGCACAGCCACCGGCGGCGGTCACTTAACTAAACTCATAATATAATATTATAATAAACAAAAGTCACACGTTAAAAAATAATTAAAAAGATATAAAACACTTTCCTAAAGACATCGGATATCATAATTGTATTGTAACACAATCCGTTACAATCGGCGCAAGAGTTCAATCCATTACAAAAAGATAAAATCCCCAGCGATCCGAACCGTGACAATTTCAAAACAAACATCAAACGCTCTTTTTTTGCCCCTTAACTCGATTAGAATACGGGTTATTTTACCTTACCTTAACGGTAAAGTAAAGGTTGTAAGTTGACAGTAATAAAAATAAAGTGATTATCAAAGTGTGAAGTTACGAAAAGATTTTTTGTTCTTGTTTTTTTTTTGTGCCAGTTACAGATGTTGGGTAAAAGTATCATTTTTGTGACAATGTAACTTTTGTAACGACTGCTTGGGGATCTGTTGGACAAATACAATGTATGGTGGGACTAAGACGTTTAGTGAGAAAGCGGCTTACAACAAACACTTTTAGGGGCAAAGAGTCAAAGACTTTGTCGTCGCTCGACAATTGAAACATCTTCTACTTATTATGTTTACAACGGCCGGTGGTTATTTAACTTTTCAAATTCTCTATGCAATCACATTTATAAAATGTTGTAGAAAACCGCATCAAAATCCATTGCGCCGTTAGGAAGAACAAAAATGCCACACATACATACTAATCCAGAGTTCCAGACATAGCAATCCAGACATACTAACGAACTTTAAGGACATTAATTAATGGTCTGAGGTCGAACACTTAGGATAGTCTAGTGCACACTAGGAAGACAACCTGTGAAAATCTTTGAAAACAGTTCAGTTCAGTTTCATTAACTTCGGGACTACTTTCCAGGTAAAAGCGAAAAGCGATATTGTTTTGTACTATTTATACAAAGAATTAGTAATCTATCTCGTTCTATCGTCGACCTCATCTTTGCCCTTAGGGTAAGATTGAGGTCAAGAGCAAGCCCATTGCAAATAAAAAAAAAATAAAAAAAATCTTAGGAACCGAAACGAAATATACGTAAAGTCTTCCAAAACGTTACACTTTAAATAGGTAGGTATTTATCTCTTTAGACTTAAGTTATTAAGCCAAATCATATCATCATCATCAGCCATAAGACGTCCACTGCTGGACATAGGCCTCCCCCAGAAGGGGGGGATTTGCCATAATCGCCACGCTTGGCAGGCGAGTTGGCGATCGCAGTATGGTTGCTACGAAGGCACAGAGAACGCTGCTGCCCATTCTCTGGTAAGTCTCTTAGACGCCTCTTACGACACCCACGGAAAGATATGGGATCGTGCTATTCTTTACGTCCGACACCATACGACGCCAAATCATACCATAACATTATTCATCACCATCATCTGCCTAGCCTTTTCCCAACTATGTTAGGGTCGGCTTCCAGTCTAACCGGATGCAGCTAAATACCAGTATTTTACATGGAGCGACTGCCTATCTGACCTCCACAACCCAGTTAATACTAGGTAATACGATACTCTTTGGTAAGACTGGGTGTCAGAATTTCAGGTCACTGACTACCTGTAACGACTGCCAAAGATCTATATATGGCAGCCGGGACCAACAGCTTAACGTGCTTTCCGAGGCACGGAGGAAACTCGGTATGTCGGGCGGTCACCCATCCACAGACCGACCTAGGCAAGCACAGCTTTACCTAAAGATCGACCCGAGTGGCAGTTCTTATTAAGCCACGAACATTATTACCATACATAATTTATCTAAAAGTTGATTACCAAAAAACCCCACATCGCATAATCTCCTAATCCACTATGTCCCTAAAACGGGTCCACTTCTGTTGACCCTCTCAAAGGACATTACGGAGCCCAAGGTTTACGCACTGATCCGGTAATCCTTGAGGACAACACCGGTTTTTTGACCACCTGACGGTAAATCCGGTGCACATCCGGGGCCCGCCCGGCTAGCCCGCTGGACCACACCCGTGGTGTTTTATAATAATGTTTTATTAAAGGAGTTTTTTTTCGTGGATGTATGGAGCTTGCGAATTATTGTGGTACGTTTGAAGTGTAAATAAGATTTTTGTAAGCTGTTTTGATTAGTTTATTTTAGATTATTAATTGTAAGTTAGGTTCTAAATTGGTCTGTTAATTTTTTTGTGTAACAGACGAATTTAAAATGACTTGATGCTTGTTTAAAATCCTACCTTTGCTTGATCAAAGATCAAACATCATGATGGCTTATAGGTAGGTACTCATATTAAAAAAAAAAATATATCTTACCACATTTTGAATAAAATGACAGAAATCAAATGAAATGCTTAGCCAATCAAATGAATGTTCAAAAGATTCATTTAAATTGTAAACGAATCTTTTGAAAATTCATTTAATTTATTTAATTTTTAAACAGTCCCTGCATAACGTGGCCAGTCTTTCCCCTTTTTTTCTTTGTAATAGGTAATAGGGGATCAGATATAGGGCATTGAACTGTCCTTTGGTACTTACTGAGCCCTGTTTGCACCAGCAATTCCTCTAAACTTAAAACGAATCATTTTGTCTCAATCTCTGATTTCTTTAAACAATCGATAGAAACAAAACTATTATTTAAACTTTTTTTATTGTTAAAAATGTGTTTTGTGGTGCAAGCTAGCTTCAGACATGGCGAAACGTCAAGCTAATAGCTATACAATATAGCCAGTTTAACGTGACCTCGCTTTAAACCAAATTTTATCATTATATTCTTCTTATCATCAACGGCCCGAATTCACCCACTGCTAGGTACAGGCCTCTCTTTTCTGGTGCCAATCGCCACGATCTTGTGCCAGTGTCATCCAGGTTTTTCCCTCGATGGCAACTATATCGTCTGCCCATCTCACCGCCGGGCGACCTACATTTCTTTTCCCCGTTCTTGGACGCCATTCGGTGGCAGCCTTACTCCACCTGCCATCTGTACGCCTTGCCAGGTGTCCTGCCCAACCCTATTTGACTTCCATAACGTGTGCAACAGGACGCAGAGAGTTGTAATAAATGGGTTTTGCTCTAGCACTGTAGATGTTACTTCTGGAGTACCGCAGGGTTCCATTCTGGGACCTCTCCTGTTCATTTTATTCATCAATGACGTTGATAAGTGTTTTAAAAATTCAAAATTACTGTTGTACGCTGACGACATTAAATATTTAGGTCTATTAAAAGCAACCGCGACTGCGCTCTCTTACAGGATGACTTAGATGCATTTTCGGGATACTGTACACGCAATAAACTTCAACTTAGTGTATCTAAGTGTCATGTCATTAGTTTTACCAAAAATAAAAATATCTTATTATATCCCTACACCTTAAAAAACGAAAATCTAAAAAGAGAAACCCTGGTCCGTGACCTTGGAATTCTGCTGGACGACAAACTTCATTTAGATTCTCATATCAACAAAATTGTTAATAATGCTTTCCGTATCTTTGGTTTTATCATGAGAACGGCTACAGTATTTACCCGGTCCTCTACCTATTTGTATTTGTATCGGTCGTTAGTTCGCTCTCAGCTAGAGTATGCTGTTTCGGTATGGAATCCCCACTATGATAAATATTCTGATTTAATCGAAATAGTACAGAGAAAATTTTTAAAGGCCATGCATTTTCGTTGCCATCGTACTTATGCATCCTATAATGACCTATTGCAGAAGTATAACCTGCAAAGCTTAAAGTCTAGACGAATTATGTTGGAAACAATGTTCTTGTTTGATCTGTGTAATACTTATGACTGTATTGATATTCGCAACAAAATCAGCTATGTAGTGCCCAGAACAACAATATGTCGTGGGGTGCGCGCAAGACCTTTATTTGCAGTAAGTTCCTGTCGCACAAACGCGGGCTTGCGAGCACCCCTACGCCGTCTTACCAATCAATACAATGAGATCTTTGAAGATATCGATTTCTTCTTCGTCTCTGCTCAAAAATTTAGAAATCTTACTTATAAAATAATTTTAGAATACAATAGAACTTAGTTCAGTTAGTTGGTTTAATATTTTTGCTCATTGTTTCACTCTTTTTCTGTTGTTTGCATGCCTGTTTATGTTTAAGTTCACTTTTAACAAATTTTATTTTTTTCTGTTTTAAATGTGTAGTATAACGCACTTTAAGATATTACTTTTAATATTTTGTGGAAAATGTCGTAGGTTATACATTTATAAACCTTGTGTATTTATAAATTAGAGTAAGATTTTAATGTATAACTGTTAATTTTCCCTAATAAATAAAATAAAAAATAAAATAAAATAACGCGCTTACCAATATCGGTAACCTTTGTACGTCTTCGGATGTCGACGTTTGGAACTCGGTCTACCAGTTTTATGCCTAGCATGGAACGCTTCATGGCTCTCCGTGCAACTCTTAGTCTGTACACAGCCTCCTGGGTGAGTGTCCATGTTTCAATATTCTTCCTAGATACCTTAGGTAAAATATAAAAAAAAAAACAACAAAATTCAAACTCCCTCCATACAACATTACCGTAACATCAAGCCCAAATACATCTACATTCTACACACACAACGCTGAACAAAAATCAGAATTTGGCACAGTGCCCGAGAGCCGATAAAGACAGCACTGAAGTGATAACCTCGTCATTAGGGGTATCAGCAGAGTGGCTGCTTGATGAGCCCCAGACGTGTGCAGATGGCTATAATATACATAGTATGTGCGTTTGATTTTGTAAGTGGTCTGCTATTGCGACATGTAAGTATTTTGTTGTAGGACGAAGTGGAATGTTGTTAGGCTAAAAGTAGATTTTGATATCAATTGTGTGGGTGTTAAGTATCAAAACATAATTTAAATAACTGAGTTTCAAGTGTTTGTATGTAAATTAATGAAAGGTCTATTTTGACCCAAATTGTATGGCTCTTATAGAAGAAACCTACTCTTTAGATAGCACAAGATCCCTTTTTATTTAAAATAAAAAAAACATAGTCAACAATAAAAAATAATAAAATCTATTTATTGACACACACAAGTTTGGAAACATACAAACAGGAAAACAATCAATAAAAATAATAAATGCCAAAATAACGAACGTCAATGTATGATAATTGCCAATAAATTAAAAAGATTCGGTTGCTTTTTTTTCGTTTTTATTTCGAAACGTACTAATAACGATCCACCGGTAAACCCCACAAACCAAAACTAAAACTTCTTAACCGTAAAGCCAGTCCTACACAAAACAAATAAGGTATTTAAGTATTCACACAAAAAAGATAATCTTTTCGTCTGTTTGCCTGCGGAAGACAAAAACTATGTCCTGCATGTTTCCACCTGTCGACAAGTCAACAACACTATAACGTGTTTATACAGCCCTAGTGTGGGGACACGTCGATAACAATATCGATGAAAGTTCGGTTATAAAACCTCGTCATTTTCAATTTAGACACGGTAGGTAATTTGGCTATGGTCACGCAAATGCCAGTAGTGGTAAAGAAAGTAGTTACCGCTATATTTGAATTAAAGGTCGCATTGAAAATCACACTGGCCAAAACAATTTGTTTGTTAGTTACCGCTGGTGATGGGTTATTTAAAATAAAGGCTGTAAAGTTAAATAGATATTATATTTCGGTACTATTTAAAGCTTCTTACGAAAATTATCACGACAAACGACACAAACATGATGTCCATATCATTTTATTTGTGACATACATCTTATAGCATTATTATTCTTAAGAACCGGTCTACTACTGTTCATCTAAGATAAGTTAGACAAACTTAGCGTAAGAAACCTTCTTATAGTAATAAGCATGTACTTAACATTTAACATTATCATCTGAATCATAACACTTTCTCAAAGCCCATAGAAAACGTAACTGCACAAACCGGTATCGATAAGAATCTGTATTGTCCATCTGTCCCATCACTAGTAGTTAAATAAAATGTTATCATTTTTGGGTTTCCGTGTGCGAATGTAAAACAAAAAACCGTTAAAAGTTACCAAAAAGAATCCGAAAAAATATCTTGTTTCCGTTAAAATAGAGGTCATTTTACTTTGTTGAGGATAGTTGACCAAAAATTTCGCGATTGCTTGGTTTTATGAGTTTGACTGAGGCCTTTAAATCAGCGAAGGCTTTATCTTTTTGGTACGCACGGATATTAATTCACAATGCCAAGGTTAGCACTAAAACTAAGGTTTTGGCCGTTGATGCCATTAAAAATGACAGAAATAGCCATGTTTTGAGAAACCACTTATGTTTTTGGAGATCGCTGTAATTGTTTATCATCTCTATTCGCTGCGGTGCTTGTGAATAAAAAGCATTTGCAAATATGCTGTTGAATTTAATAATACACATTTACATTACATTTACATTTACATTATCTACGAGTTAGTTGCTTGTCGAAGATTTTCAATCACGGGCTTTCTTTTCTTATCCACTATTAAAGAAGAAATAGGTCGTCAAATCAAGGTGAAATATAAGGTAAATTTGTGACTACATACCATAAATAAAGTGAAAATAAAAAAATAGAACAACCATTTTTCTCAAGTCCTCTTCGCATCAAAATAATTGTCTTTGCATCCAGTTGTCAGAGAATGCAAATTAAAAACTGGTTGTACATACGAACCAGGCCAACCAAACAAGAGCCAGGTGGTGCTAGTTCGTAAAACAAGCATTTTTCAGCTGTTTTTGTGGCTTCAATTTGATTACTTTCCCGATAAACTTTAATTGGAGGTGCTTGCACTTATTTTCATATATATTTACTCCTTGCTCGTTTTGTTAGTGCACTGCATAAGTATTAAGATTATGGATATGCTGACGAAGTGCCAATAAAATGGAGATTCGTTCGAATTTTATGGATTAGTAATTACTAGTCTTGCCTTATAGACTTCGTTACACTTAAATGTGTTTGCGTAAGTAAGATAATAAACTGGTAGAAAATAGTTTCTATGAAAAGGCATAATAAAATGGTTTCTTAGAAAGTAATTATTTTTAGAACTTAACAAAACAGAAGTGTTAATTTCAGCCGTTGCATTAGTCAGTTAAAGCTTATCTCAGTGATCTTAATCAAACAACAAACGATCTTAGATTAATGATGCTATAAGTAAAGATAATCAAGGGAAAGAAGAAATAAGGAAAAGATCCTCATACTACATGCAAAAATATACAAACTTCCTTATGATCTACGTCAACGAAACTACTATAACCCATATTTATGTTCTATGACCAGCATTCTACAATTCTCAAGACAAGTACCAGGTTCTCATAAACCACAACACCTAACCTTTGTCCAGCTCCCCACGAAGCCACGCCCTAAAAGTCGTGTCCCACATAATATTCACACGGAAACATCAATCGGATATCAGAACAGGAGCCCAGAAAGCGAGTGGTATCTATCAAACAGACAGACAGACAAGGAACGCATTCATTAGCGGTCGCTGCACTGCGCTTGCGCTTTCGAGTGGACTGCCGGCGCCATGTTGTTTTGAAGGACAGAAGGACTACTTCGGATAATACATGATGAGATCAGAACCCCTTCGGAAGACACTTATGTGAATAAAAGAAGGCTATAGAGAAGATGGGTCAATTTTGTGAGGAATGATAGGATTGAAAAGGCAGCGTTTGATATCGTGGCAATTGACAGGTTAAACGTCTAACTTTAATTTACATGCGACAGGTTATGATGATTAGTTATTGATACTGTTAGCCGGCCCCCTACTTCTATTTCCTACTGCAGTGGAAAGATCTCTTCCCATGACTTCCAGTTCGGAACAACTGGATGATTAAAAGCTGGTAGAAAAATATACGAGGTGAAAAGGATTAGTGGGATGCAGGATGCTGCAATGGATGATCTTTCTTTCAATGATTTCAAGACACTCGTGATATTCAAATATTAATTTACTGTTTTGATGTCTTCTCAGAGACAGGGCGACTAAATTCTGACTTGTAAGTCAATATTGTTACATGTGATGTAACCTATTTTCTGAATGAATGAAGATCATTAATCATCATCATTATTCTAGTTGCGTTATCAAAGTTGGCGACATGATTGAGTTCAATCAAATACAATTTGTAACAAATGCAAATGTGCCTAGTCCTGGATCTTTAGGTTTACAATTGAGGGCAAGAATGCTAACACAGTAACATTCTATTAGGAAAACGACGACGGAGAAATAAAAAAATGTACTAGATTGACATAAGCTACTAAGCATCTACTTGCTTAATAATCTGGCTGGGAGGCAACCGCCACGACGCGTCACACGCTGAACCCCACCTGCATTACTTAAAGCAGGTGGGACTTTAGGGTCACGGCTCACGGGCGTCTAGACTGGGGACTCTGTGGCCTCACCGAGTGACCTCATTGCTGAACAGCAGGACAGCACACGATCTCGTGGTCTCTCTGTATAGTCGCCCCAGGCGATGCACATAGGGGGAGCCGGAGAGGTATTTTAAGAGGAAACGCTGCCGTCTCACATGTGCGGAATGAGAGCAAAGGAGGTGATTTTAATGCAGTAACAAGTCCACGAGAGCGCTGAGAGCGGATGGATCTGGGACGCACAGATCAGAAAGGAGTGGCAGAGAAAAGGGGAGGCCTATACCCAACAGTGGGTGATTCCAGGCTGAAATGATGATGATGATGAGCAAGCCCACACTCCCTGGTCTTATCCCCAAAGACCAGTCGTATTTTACCCGGTTTGCCCTCGGAATTGAAAAAAGGGCCACTTTGACTACTGGTAGTACTGACAAATACTTTGGTAAACCTAGTAGCCATAAGTCATTGGTGCATAGCAGCAAGGAGTATCAATAAGGTCATATACTGTATACCTTCTGTCATTCCCTCTTTGATTGAAAAGCTCTCTCCTTCTAAACATCGTTATCTCTTTCTTGCAAATAAAACGTATTGAAATAAGCGTGTGATTTGAATGAAGTCTCGCGGTTTTGAATGTCTGAATACAATTATGTTGAGTTGTTATGCAGTTTTAATTAGGCTTTATTTTGTATGAATCATGAGAGAAAGCTTTTTGGAAGAGCTTGGTATTTGTTTGTTACAGTTTTAGTTGTAGACCACTGCAGCTAGAAAGTTGGCAATGGAAGCAGGACAATAGAAAACTTTTTGTTTTGAGAAAAACTAGTGCAATGCATAGTATTGCATAGACAGAAATGTGGGCTCCTTTCACTTGGGCTTTAAAAAGTTTAATAGTTTTTAATTTATTGAGGACTTCATTACATTTACAGAGTTTATCAATATTAACAATGCAGCCTAGACGTTCGCTGAATATTTCTGTGTCCCACAAGCATCGTCCACATACTTTTCTGTTCTTATCCAGCTGATTCCAACATCTTTCACCAGCTCATGGAATTAAAGTAAGAACATTATGTTGGCAATAGGGTCCAAAGACAATCACAGACTCAATTTATAACGAGAAGCTAGTCTGTCTGTCTAGTACAAGTGAATGTCATCTCAGGAATGCAGTCGCTCGCTACGCTCTGTATAACATTATCTCCTAGTAATTCCCAGGTCAAGTTGTGATTGTAAACAGAATAATTATAGTTTATAACCAGCGCCATACTGTCTTTATCAAATGATACTTAATTACAGTGCTGTTGTTACTTTGTGTAAAGGTATTTTATCGACTTCATTGGACGATGCTTTTAAAGTGAATTGAACATCGATTTTAATTGAATGGATGGTTTTAATGTGTGTTTCTTTTACTCTCTGAAATATTATATCGTTGATCTTGTATCCTTTTCAGTGCCCAGTCGACAAAAGAAAACAGTATTATCATTCAACACTGTTTCTTGCCACCGTAGAATTTCAAAATCCTCGGTGGTGGTCGGAAAATCATCAAATAACCCCTCCCGCTCTTGGGCAGAGCGAAAGGGAGTGTCAGACTTCTACTGACTAAAAACCACCCATGTTCCTTTTTTAGCCCTTCATGTCGAGGCTGCGGTATCTCTTGCGAACAACCCGCAGCCCCGACGGGGTCTTACTAACCCCTGACCTCGAAGTACTGGTCTCTTGCTTTTATCACAAGTTATACATAGATGTAGTTTTTTTGTTCAGTTCATACATTTTATTACGAGGCCTGTGCTCCAAGAGTGGGAACCAGGGAACGAGTGTTCACTTCCTTTTAAGCCATATCAATACATCAAAATTTAATTTGTCTAGTCTCTAGACTAGGCCTACTAGTATCATAATCGTTTTCCTGCCCTTGTGCCGCCATGTTACTTGTAGTCGGCGCAACATGTTTTTTACTTCCATTCTCCTCTATCAACCGTAACTCTTTCATTTACTCGTTTTCTTTCATAATAATAGCATTCTTTAATTAATGGATCGTTTCCTTGGTCTTTCTCTCCTTCTCCTTACACCAACATCAGCTAGACAACATCATCATCGTTCTTCTGCCCTTATCCCAATCTATTTGGGGTCAGCGCAACATGTCTTCTTCCATACTTCTCTATTACTCGTTATCTCAGCAGTCACCTCCTTTCTAGCCATATCATCCTTCACACAGTCCATCCATCGTTTCTTTGATCAGACAGCATATGCATAAATAAAGAGCTTACCTAAACATTATAAATAACCGATTACAGCAACATTGCGTAAAGGTCTCAAGGGGGGCAAGTGCCAACCGATAGTTGTGCACTCCCCACTCCTCAATTATGCCACAGATTCTTATGAACTGATGTCAGTCATGTTTCTCAGTATTAGCGCCCTATTAGATCATAGATCAGTTAGTTTAGATGTGTAGTTAGGTAGAATTGTGTATTTAGATCTCATGGTCGTTTGATGCTAATCTGGATCCAAGGAGTTCTGATTGCATTAATAAGATAAACCACTCGTCCTTGTTTCTGGATAAAATTGACACTGCTATAGTTCTTTTGCGTCTTTATAGTCAAGAAAAATGAGATAAAAAGACCAGAAAATAATCGACACATCCGGCAGTTAAGGTGCTTTAAGTTAACGTACATTTAGAAAAGAAGTTCGGGTATCGGTTCGGGTTCAAGTGATGGAATCATCATACATTCGGTTACTCAATGGTCTAAAGTTTTGAACTAGTCTAGTAGTTTTAAAGAGTAAAAACACGGTTAACGGCTTTCAACTTAAAGGACGGCCTCGTGGTGAGCTGTGTGATAAGTGGTGAAGTACTACATAGCTTAGCCTTTTTTAAACGAGCTTTTTTTCTATTCAAGGATTCGTTTATGACCTCGACTTATTTAAACTACACTTTTTCTCCCCTTTTCAGTTTCTGTCCCACCTACACCTCCTTCCTACTCTATGCCCCCCAGGTATTTGCGTGCAGACATAAATGTGTCAAGTGCGAGTGGCCGCGTCATTTTGTCGCGCGTTGTTGCGATGTTGCGAAACGTTTCGTTCGTGAAATGTCGTCGTTTATTTGCGTTGTAATTATCGGGTGTTGCACTTTCTATGTCACTTGGGAGTTTAGAGTGGGGTTGCCATAAGTGTTGACCGGGGCATTTGGAATGGTAATGGTGAAAAATAACAAAAAAAATTAAAATGGTGTACCAAGATGTAGACCCGGGTAAGATAAGGCGCTCTAAATCTGTGTAATGATTGTTTTATAATTCTGCCTCGGGTAAGATACGATTTTTTGTGACAATTCATAACAAATTAGGAGCTACTAGGCCGACTTGTACATACATTTTAAGCTTTAAGAGAACTAGGGTCCAAGTGCGAGCCAAACGAACTATGTAGATAACTGTGTGGGGCAAAGTTTAAAAAAAAAAAAAAAAAACTTTAGCACCACAGAGAACTTCGCTGTGTTGTAGAGGCGCGATTGAAATCATAGTCGAATAAACGCGATCTTACTTCCAAACCAGGACAAATGATTTATCGTCTGGGATACCGAGATGCTTCAGGCCGGGACATGTCCCGATGTACCGGGACATATAGTGGCACTAGTCTGGAGTAAGTTGCTCCGTGCAACGTTATATTGTGGACATGTGACAATGTGTGATCTATTTGCGTATAATGTAGTGCCATTTTCTTTCCGTGTTTGCACAGCGAGCTGCGTGAGAGATTTTATCAAGAATGCAGGCTATGTTTATTTTTGCATTAATTATATCATTAGCTTGGGTTACTATTGATTTAGCGGGTATGATATTATCATCTTCGTATGCGTTTGTTATTGTCCTATGAATATTGATTTAGGAATTTAGAATTCTAGATAATATTCTAAACTAACTACCTTCTTCTTCTTCTGTTTGTTTTGGCTAATCCCCGAAACGGCTGGACAGATTTGGAATTTTAGTGGCTACTTTTAGTATAGCAAAAGGATTAGGGTTTCGCGCAAAATTTCACAGTATTTATTTTCTATTTGTTACTAAATTTTGTGTCTTTTATCTTCTGATTACACTAACTTCCGCTCACAAAGCTCACAAACAACTAAACTAATATAACAAAAAAACTTTCATTCCCATTCAGAATCCCTTTAAACCTGTTCAAACAAGCCCGCATCTAGTCGGAACAAGTCAGGCGCATGGAAGTCGTTGTGGCGACAAATCGTCAAACAAAGTTTCTGACACATCTGTTTATACACATGCCGTAACATGACGCCTGTTACCCCGGAAGGGTTGGACAGAGCTGTCCTTTATCTTTACAACAATACACTCATATGTCCAGCAGTGGACGTCTTTTGGCTAAAATTATGATGATGACTCATACATACTACTATTATAAACATTGAAAATGGATACAATGTCAGTTTAAGAACTTATTTATAAAACACTCAAATATCGCCAATTCCTTTACTAGAGAGCGAGCCTTTTATCATCAATATAGGGTGTAAAAGTACACTTAACGCAAACGAAGGTCACTTGCTCTCCCCACCACTGCGATCATTTTTTTGTTCTAGACCATACCTGGGAACCCCCTAGTTTCGGAGATATTGGGGGTCAAAGTTCCAAATTTTTACAGCTGTTTTTTTAATACTAGTTTTTCAGGTTATAACTTTACTTAAATTACCTCCATGACCCGTTTACTATTCAAAGCATCCACTAGCACAATGTTTTAACAGTGCTACATTGAGTTTTACCGTAGTATGATTTTTGACCCAAAAAAAAGCCGTTTCCCAGCAAAAATTGTGTGATGGGTTGATTTACACCCTGTATACACACTGTGGGTGCTACTGCGAAGTTCCTGATAGAAAACACGCAATAACACTTTGCCCGACCTTGGAACTGAACCCAGGACATCATGCTTAGCAGTCGCGCTTGTGACCACTAAGTAAACAAGATATATATCTGTTTTCTCCATAAATATAGAGCGTTAAAACATAATAATCTGTCATGAGATGATGGATCTCAGTGAATTAGGTATAAAAAAAATAATTAGGTACTAAGAGTTCCCTGAAGGTCCACTTTTTGGAACGAAGTTCCTTAACGCGCGTTGTGAAAGGGGGCTAGACGGAAAAAATTCTTACGAAAAGTTGTCACGACACTTTTTGCTATAGTAAGCTATTGTAAGCTGTGCGGCGTCGCATGTTTCTCTGTCTGTCTCTCTCTCTCTTATAGAAAGCAAGCCATATATTTTCATTTCTACATTTTTTTTTTTTTTTTTTGTTACATAATAAAAAATAATAACAATAACTTCGTTCCATCCGGGTGTTCCTTGACACCTCTCAAGTTTTTCAATCTTATTACATAGGATTAGAGTATAAGGATGAAAAGCGACAGACCGTCAGTGAACTCGGTTGTACCCAATACGACCAATCAAGCTATAGAAACCAGTATACGCTGATCTGGTCAATGCCTGATACATAGAACCTCCAGTTACTGGAAGCTCATACAAAGCGAGGTCAGGTTGTACTGGATATGAACAGCAGTGTGGTAGTCAGTCGGCTCAATGATGACAGTGATGACGAGATTTGGTTCACAGACCACGATTATAATCACAGCCAAAAAGAAGGTCATAATTGCTTATAGGAATAAACTTACTTGTTATTACCACAGAAGGACGTCTGCTCATCCTCTTGAATCTCTCATCATTAATTACTACATTTTAAAACATACCCAAAACAGTGACGTTATTTATCTCTTAGCTAAAATCTTAATTACTAAAATTATCGTAGCGAGCTCATCTTGCTAATTAAATACAGAAACGAATTAATTTTAGTAAAAAACTTTTTCGTGGATTTTATTTTTGCGAAATTTTGGTGAAAGTCAGACTGTTGTATGCCCTAGATTCGTTAGCAAATTAAATATATTATAATACTGTTACTTTGGTCATTTGAAATGTTTTATTTACATTTCAGTAAGTGGTTTTAATTAATAAATGAGAATAATGGAAAAGTTAAGTATTATTGTGAAATATATTAAGTTGTAAAATAAAATATGTATCAAAAATTTATATTTTTATTTAGTTATCACTACATATTTTAAAACAAAGTTCTCCACCGCGACTCTGTCTCTCTGTTCGCGATAAACTCAAAAACTACTGCACCGATTTTCATACTATTTTCATCAATGGATAGAGGGTTCTTGATGATGGTTTTAGTATTTCATTTGACGAGGGCAAAGGCGCGGGCATCATTTAGTGTATTAAAAATATAAGGATCCTAGTTGCTCTGTTGGTTACAAAATAAAAGCAATAATTTTATAAAATGTACTGAAAATAAAATAGCCACGTTAGTTCCGATTCTGGCTACGCTCCAAATGGTCCTTGTTTATCCTTGCATCAGGACACTTCAAGTAATGATGTTGTCTTAGTACATCATTTTCGAGTAATTCCAGACAAGATACAGTACAAACAACTCATAAAATGGCTTATTTGTCGGTTCTTTTCTGACTCGAAAAAGTCCCACATATAAAGTTTCCCCAAAATCCCCAAAGGGTTAGGGTACGGTAGAATTGTACCGATTAGTACACCCACATTTCGCCAGTTATATCTAAGTCCCATGTAATAGGGGGCGAGCCTTTTGCCATCAACCGAGCACAAGACCAGACTCCGAGACAAGCCAGAGTCCCTTACAGTACACCCACATTTCGACAGTCCCTTTATTATAGAGTGAGCCTATTGCCATCAACCGAGCACATGCTCTGTAGCTGCTACTGATTAATTCCTGATGAGAAAATCCAAAAACATTTTGCCTTACCTGGGAATCGAACTCAGTACCTCGTGCACAGCAGTCGCGCTTGCAACCACTACACCAACGAGGCAGTCATAATGTTAATTGATTGTTAATACCTGGATTACAACTTTACTTCTAAGAAGAACTTGTATCGGACATAATTTATTTATTTATTTACTCATTAACACATACATTTGTTTTAACAGGTAAGACCGAAGCTAACAAAAGTAGTCATAAATTACTAATAGTCCAGTCCCAAGTAACGGGTCTGGGTAGAAATACTGGATATAATTATTATTACAGTGTAATTAATAATCCAGTTTATGCAACATATTATAATCTAGACTTGTTTGCATGTTAAGTTTAACATATTAGTTCGTGACTATCGTTAAGATAATTTAATATCTGTACAAAACTAAACTGCCTTTGATTGCATTCGCACGAAGTCATTTGCTGCTTGTACAGGTTTTCTAGGTTTTCTTGTATGCTGTCAGAGGCCCCTGAGCGGCAATAAAACTCTGCCACCAGATTAGGCACTTACCATAATTATGATAAAGAAAGAATCTAAGTATCCTTATTAGAGGTACCAACTACCAGTTCGTATTACTTCGTATGGTCCTATGACCACCACACACGACCTCCTTCGCATCCACCGAACCACTAACTTTTCCAGAGACTGAGTTTTTTTTATTCACTACATTTTGAACGAAAACAGCCAGTTAGGAATGCATTATTTATTAGATACATTAGTTTTATAGCTATAATCAAATGAATATAATAATGCGACACAGATAGCAGATTATGTGTTAGCGACAAAGTTTAAAGTCAGTGAAGTAGCTCGCCTTGGAAGCTTTCTTAGAACTGTGAGGACTGCGCCCGCATGACGTCACGCGAGATAGGATAGGTACACAATGTGAGAAGCTGCAGAAAACCCATGTTTCCCTACACGAAAGAGGTCTGCTCTTGTTTTCCTTTGAAATTTCAGAATAGCAACGACATCGTCTCACGTTAACGTTGGTTAACCTTAACCATTTGGATCATTATATTATCAGTTAGTGGAAAGTTATCTGGGGACTTCAGCAACCGGGCTTAAGAAAATCACAAAAAAATACCGCCATGAGCCTACTACTGTCCCCTTGGCGGATGGACCACGAGAATTGCTACGCATGACGTTCGCGACCCATCCAGAAGAAACACAAGCCTTGCCGCTGCTTAGCCCAAGTTGCTGCGGCGGCTTTTTATCTAGGTTCTGGTTGTGAAATAGAGACCTAAGCTAAGAGGACTACTAACCTTAATTATTCCTGCTAAGCTTCCTCGCATTTCCGCCTACCTTCTCCTACAAACACACGTCTCGTATATATTCAAAACGACTGGTGTGTGAACTACAGAATGTGTATATTTTCTCGTAAAAAATTAAAAAAAACGTTTGGCAGTTTTGGCTAAGTAATGCATTTTTGCTTGTAAATTAACAATGCCAAATAGCAAGTCAGTTGGGCACAATAGATATAGCTCTATAAATTAAATTAAATTAAATTTTTATTATAAATCTATACGTGAGGACTTGTAATTGGCTTTCTGGCGACTATGGTTTCTTCTTTTTGTTTGTTTTTATTAGCTGTAAGTCTTCCAAGTACTAAATAAATAAATAAAAACTCCGTAGAATTAAAGAATTTAGTCTTGCAATAGCTCGCACCTCGCTGGTGACATTCTTCATTCTTCACACCATTTTTTGCATGTTTGCACGGAGTAAACCTTTTCTTCCGCAACTGTTTAGCGGTTACGCGTGTTAGCCACGTTAGTTTTGCGATTGTTTTTTATATCTAATTAGAGGCTGTCACTATTGTTATGTACAGTTATTAATTATTATTATGTACCACTTTTCAAACCACTAACACGCTAATAAGGAGGGCTTTGACACTAATTATCATTAATAAGTTTGGATAAATCAGTATTCAATCTATTATAGTTCAGTTACGTACTTAGTTGATCTATTACCCCGTCGGGGCTGCGGGTTGTTCGAAAGAGATACCGCGGTCTCGGCGCATGGGCTAAGAAGGTACATGGGTAGTTTTTAGTCAGTAGAAGTCTGACACTCCCCTTCGCTCTGCCCAAGAGCGGGAGGGGTTATATTTTGATGATTTTCCACCCGCCAAAAAAAAAAGGCTCGAGTCTATTGCCATCAACCGGGCACAGATTCAGACTCCGTGGCTGCTACTTAGAAATTCCTGATGAAAACCCAGTAACACTGCCCGACCTGGGAATCGAAACCAGGACCACAACCTCAGCAGCCGCGCTTGCGACCACTAGACCAATGAGGCAGTCAGTTATTTTAAATAAGAGTTAACAATAATATTCTCTACTAGCGGACGTCACGCGGTTTCACCCGCATAGTTCCCGTTCCCGTGGGAATACAGGGTTAAAAAGTAACCTATGTCACTCTGGGATAGTGAAGCTTCCCAACGGTGAAAGAATATTTGAAATCGATCCAGTAGTTTCGGGGCCTATTCGTTACAAACAAACAAACAAATCTGTCCTCTTTATAATATTAGTATATTATATTATGTATAATAAATCGAAATAGACATAAGCATCCGCTGTTTAGTAATTATGAATAACAATAATAACAAAAGAAAGAGACAACAATACTCCTTACAAGCAGGCAGTGAATGGATGTAATTTCCATGCAAACGATGACTCATCATTTCTATGGAAAAAATATACTACTTGCATGCAATTAATATTCAGTTCCTATACCACCTTTATTTTACAGGCTATAAGGTTTAAATTGGCCTGTAGACAATATAAGGTTGTTGTCAGGTAAAGAAGGAATAAAAAACGTCCTTGTAATGTCCATGGGAACTTCCTTTTTTTTACAAGTTGGTTAAGTTCAGAATTGTTCTTGGAAAGTAGTCCTTTTGTAGATAAATGTTTCGTTAGATTGTTTTTTGCTTTAATGGGCAATTATGAGCATTTTTAAGATCATCTTTGACTAAAACCTCACCAAGAAATAAATAATGTAGTATTGTATGCAAGTTACACAATTTCCACGACAATACACTAATGTTAAACAACACCGTTTGAAATATAATAATTAAAGTAAGTATAAATTCGACTATTTAAAAAAATATTAAAATTAAGTCGTGTAATGTGACCATAATTTACCTGCAACTGGAGACAACTTCCGCATGACGCACCATCGCGATTTCCACTGAAAACAAAATAAAATGTTAATTTATTGACATAAATAGGCATTATTAACAATTATCTTAATAAAGTGGGTGTTCTTTCTGCTTGCACGTCATTCGACTCAAATTATAATAAAACATTGTAGAACTCAGTTTAGAACCATGAGTACCAGGCTTTTGTCTGCATCAACAAGGGATTTTTCGCAGGTTAAGGTATTTTGTGTTCCGTCGGGGCTGCGGGTTGTACGAAAGAGATACCGCGCCCTCTACATAAAGGGTTAAGAAGGAACATGGGTGGTTTTTAGTCAGTAGAAGTCTGACACTCTGCCCAAGAGCGGGAGGGGTTATTTGATGATTTCCCACCCCCCTAACAAAAAAATGGTATTTTGTGTTGTCTTTTGTGCGAGATTGGCTTGAGAAAACCGTATGGAGAGAATAGTGGAAGACTATGGGCCATGGGGGAGACCTTAGCCCTGAAGGGAGGCAATATAGGCTAATATTTACAATGGGATAGTCGTTCCAAGTACCAATAGATATCAAGTCGCAACTTCTTTAGATCTTTAAAACAAGGTGGTTGGTCGCATTGAGAGCTCATAAAAAGTAGGTCAATTGATTGATGGTGTCAAATACCATAAGTGGCATAAAGTTGCCAGGTTACAGTAATTTGTCAATTGTTTTGCTTTGGCTAAAATTAATAGCTGTCAAGTAAGCAAAATAATATTGATACTATAGATTTTATCCTAGGCATGGACGTAAAATTACTATGTATTAATAAATACTACGCGAACGAAGCCAAGGATATCAGGTAGTAAAATACGTAATTGATTAATATTTAATTAAATTATAAACGCTTAAGTTTAAACACGTAATGGTTATGCAGATATGGTAAAAAACTAGTATTATATTTAGAGGTAGTAATTGAATATTAATAGTACGCAATAGGGTACATTATTACTATCGTATAACCTTAAGAGCACAGGAACTCTGCGGAATTGTTGAATTCGTAGTATGCACTGAACGAGTTAAAAAAAAAATTACTAATCAAGTATTTGCTTAAAATAATCCCCAAATTACTCCAAATTCGTATAAACAGATTTAATAGCAATTGGCTCCAATTTTTTTGTAATACTTTTTTATTTACACCAATCTTCACATACTAAATAATAGTGTATTTTTGTAGATTTTCAATCAATCCATTATCACATCAAACCCCATACCTATTTAGTGTGAAAGAAATTATTAAATCCCTAGCACTGCATCTCCAGTCACAGAAGACCAATGAAAATGAATCATGTTCCTATTAAAGTAAGCGATTTTCTCTCGGCAATCTATAACATGCAAGTACTAATCCCAGTATAGGAACTACTAAAGACTAGTTCAGCTACAGACAGACTCAGCAGCCATTTAACTATAACCAAGCATCTTTTCTTTATCACCCGTTTTCAGAACCTCAGACACTCATTCATAGACAAACGTGTGACAGTCCGGCACACAAACAGGCCACATGTTGCCAACTACACAGCAATTTACTGTTGTTACGTCGACTTACATCCAATAATGTTGTTATCTCACTCGCCCTGCGGTATTTTTGTATGTGTTGTTTCTTTCACGCGTCTACCGCAATTGCTCTTGTGTAAGGTGGCCGTATTTTTTGTTGCTTGGGGATAGAAACGGGACTTTTTTATAATAGGTAAAACTTTTTGTATCTTATCCCAATATTATAGCTGGCTGGTATTAAAATGTTTGCTTTTCTTTGTAAATTGTTGGTTTTATTATTTCTAATATTGCATTGCTTAATACAAATAAACATCCCGAACATGTCCTAAATAAAATCAATATGAGACGCGGATTTGCAAGATTTTAACTTTCTGCTCTTTAGGTACCTTCATTTATTTTATTTCTGGGTAAGTATTGTTTTCTTATTATTAAGTGACAGTTAAAAACCAACGACATTTCAAATAATTGTCATCTTGTATCTACTAAAGTTGACCCGAAATATTCCAAAAACCGGTAAACACAGACACCCTAGTCGATCGAAAGAATCTAGGGTGCGCGGCCGAGTAAACCATCGCGCAACGGTCGCCCCACTGCGCCCCGTGTGCCCCGCAGTCGCCCTCAGTTGCCCGCCGCGCTCCAACGCAACTTCACGTCTCTCCCGCCAAAATTCCGCGCAAAATGTCCGAAATTGAAGTAGAAACACTCATCGCGTCAGTGAAAAAACGACCAGCGTTGTACAACAAAAATGATCCTAATTACTATAGCAATAAGAAACATAAGGCTAGGATGTGGGTGGATGCATGCAAAGAAGTGTTCTCAGATTGGGAATCCTTCAGGCCACAAGATAAAGTTGAACACGGTAAGCAATCAAAACTGTATTGTGACGCAACCTCGCACAATTATACTACTTAGCGAAATAAACATAAAAGCTAAATTCGTTTGTGCAGTTTTTAGAAAGGTAGCAACAATTTATTGTTCAGTTAAATTGCGAAAGAAAACGTACTTTGACAGTTGATAATAAAGTATGTAATGTTTTGTCAAATAAGGTTATGAATTACGATCATAAATAATCTTATTAGAGGTTGTTGAAGTCGGTTTGACAGGTAAAAAGTAAAATCCGTTATTTTCACACTTGAGAAGAATTGATACAATAGTAACCTACTAATAATACTAATGAGTGTAAAGATAAAGAAGATAAAGACCCAATGGAACGGTTGGCGCAGTGGCTAAGCGATTGGACTGCTGCGCTCCGTGTCGCGGGTTTGATTCCCGCACGGAACAAATATTTGTATGGCCTGCAGATAGTTGTTTCGTGTCTGGGTATTTGTGTATGTGACTTTATATGTTTGTGAACGCACCCACAATACAGGAGAAAATCCTAGTGTGGGGCAACGTTTCTTTTAATAAGAAAAAGAAAGAAATAATGTCGACACTTTCTACAGCCTTTCTGATATCTCAAGTTGTAATCAAGCATAGCACACAATACTGCTGTCGTGTTTCTATGATCTAGTTTTACAACTTTTTAAAAATAACTATCTTTAGGTAACTTTAACGTCGGATGAAGATCACTTAGAGAACTAGAACTACCCATTTCGTAAGATAAATGTCGGTCTGGGTTCGTACCCACGACTTACTGCTCGTAAGTCGGGGCCGCCACTACCGGGCCACCGCCGCTCTCCCAATATATATAATGATTAAAAATGCAACTCTCAAAGTTATTTCAGAATTTATATCATTAGTAAGAATGCTTCCGTCTCTTACTGACAGTAAAGTCATCATCTGCCTAGCCTTTTCCAAATTATGTATGTTAGGGTCGGCTTCCAGTCTAACCGGATGCAGCTGAATAACCAGTATTTTACATGGAGCGACTGCCTATCCACACAACTAGGTAATACGGTACTCTTTGGTAAGACTGGATGTCAGAATTTCAGGTTACTGACTACCTGTAACAGTCGTTACAACGTCGAACGTCGTAACGTGGAAGTTGTAACGTCGTGTAGCGGTCGCCAAAGATCTATTTATGGCAGCTGGGACCAACAGCTTAACGTGCTTTCCGAGGCACGGAGGAAACTCGGCATGTCGGGCAGTCACCCATCCACAGACCGACCTAGGCAAGCACAGCTTTACCTAAAGATCGACCCGAGTGTCAGTTCTTATTAAGCCATGAACTGACAGTAAATTGTCAGTACAAAACACAGTATTGATGAAATTCATTAAACCCATGTTCTCACTCTTCACTAATGAGACAGCTCGGACACTTTTGAAACGGGTACCGGGCAGTGGCGTGCCAGCAATGATATGGGGGTAAAGCCCAATTTACAAAAAAAAAAGTTGCACTTTTTGTTCCGAGTTCTGACAAAGATTCGTTTATACTCTGTACGAACGTAAGTAACGTTACGTCCTAAACGAGGAGCAAAATTATTTAGCAAGGCATTTTCGTATATATTGCATTGAATTGCGCAAGGAATTCATTGCGCAACCATGACTCAAAAACTTTAATTTGGTTGACGCAAAAACCAAAACAAATCTGGAGTAGGTTTAGGTGAAGTAACGAGGTTATATTTATCTGTAAAATTCTAAGTATTTACCTTGCACAGTAACGCTTTCACGCACTTTAATCCATCACAAGGAACAATTGTATGCGTTTTCGAATTCATTTTAGTAGATATTAAGAAACTTTAATCACTTCAAAACAAAGCTAATTAGGTACAGCAAAAACGAATCAAAAAACTTTAAATTAATTAATCACTTCAAAACAAAGCTAATTACAGCAAAAACTATTCACAAAACTTTAAATTACTAACAAGAAATGGAAAATATCAAATCACAATAAAAAAATGCTCAACGATCAAGACAAATTTGAACTAAATCGAAATCCCATTCAATCGCGTCGCGAGCCTGGATTCACTCACATATTCACAATTTCTCGCAATCTTCATTCATTCAACCAAAAGCTATGCTTAAAATCCTATACATTCTGTCGTAAAACCGGCAAAAAGTTCGAAACAAAAACACCTAGAAATGTTGGCAAAATAGAGAGGTCGGAAAAGCAGCGGCTCTACCGCTGCTATTGTAGTGGGTGTGACAGAGAAAGAGCTAGCCTAGCCCGACTATGCCCGATCGACCTGTTTGACCGATCGGCCGGGGTCGGGAGCTCGGGAGACATATGAACTAATATGAAGTTAGGCAACGACGAGAGAATGACAGTTATTTTACGTAAACTTGACAACGTTGCATCAATACGTTCCGTTTAACGCGTGGCATGCCGTTTGAAGATAAATTATAAATTATTTTGTTTTTGCATTGACTGTTTTTTTTTAATTCGTTGTTTTATTAAGGCAAGCTGTGCTTTTCTGCTTCTATGGGAGTACCGCCACTGGTACCGGGTTCGATCTCCGGTTCGGTCAAAGTTTCGGACACGGAAATGTTTTTGAACAACTTCATCGGTATTTGTGAAGGTTTGGGAGGGTTAACAATAGAACATAAGGAAATAGAAGGAAGATAAATAATATTGGTTCTGATGATGAACAGGGTATTTCAGCAAGTAAAGTATTTAAAAACTTAACAGATGTTTGGAAACCTAAGGTTGAAGAAATAGACATTTAGACCGACTAAACAAATATTGATAACCATACCGATCCCAGGTTGGCCCGTGAATGGGTCCATCTTATACATACCGAGTTTCCTCCGTGTCTCGGAAAGTACGCTAAGTTCCTGCTGGCATTTATAGTACTTTGACAGTGGCTTTGGCAGTGGCTTACCAGATGCATGAAGAGCGAACCAAGACAGCTGATTAGAAGTTTAGAACACTATCTCTATTCTTATTCCCAAATAGATTTTATGTAGATCTGTAGCTAGTCATATTGCAACACTAAATGAAGTATCATACGACTAACGCAGTCTGAACACGTGGCCATTCATTAGAAATGTAAATCACAATAACATTATTGTTAGGCTTCTAAATACGTTTACGTACTCACTAAAGTACATGCAAAAGAGGACGAAGAGGACACACAGAGGGCATACACAGTTATGGAGCTAGGTATTCTACATACTCGTAAGTTTATATTGGCTTAATTGTTATAACGCCTAGACATCTCAAGGTGTTACCTACAACTGAAAACAATTGAACTAAATTGACTTCTTTATGAACAAGTAATTCAATGATTCCTATATTTATCCAAATGCAAACTGTTATGACTGCTAGGAGAACTAAAGTGTCAATAACAATGATGATGCGGCCGCAAAATCATCTAGACGTGTTTACATACAGTGCATTCGCTCTTACAAAGATTCGGTTAACCCATATAAAGAACATAAGAGTGATTTTATGTATTTATTCAAACCCCATCTTTATTTTGCAGTCCATGAACTCCAAAGACGCTGGAAGAGCCTCCGAACATGCTTCACAAGAGAATTAGCACTCCAGAAGAAAGAACGGTCGGAGAGAGAACAGAAAGAAGGACCTTTCAAGAAAAGAAAAAGATACGAATATTTCAACGCTATGGTCTTTCTCCTAGAACCCGGAGAAGAATGTAATACAGTCAGAGATTCTGATGATTCCTCGTCAGATGATCCTTTAGAAAGTATTAAAAATGAACCTGCGGTGTTTGAAACAGCAATGGACGTAAGCAACACAAGTCGTTTCGAAATGGAATCAGAACCAGGACCAGCGAATGCTGCATTTCTTAGACCAAATTATGAAAGAAGTGAACATTTAGAAGATAAAATTCTGGATATGCTAAAAGATATAAAGAAGGATGAAGAAGATGAAGATAGGCAGTTCATGTTATCATTGGTTCCGAGTTTTAGAAAGTTAAAAGCTAAACAAAAGTTTGAAGCCAGAATAGAAATATTAAGGGTATTGAGAAACATTACATTTCAAGACGATGATGAAACAAAACCTAGTTCTGCTAATTCGCAGAATTGAAGAAATTCAATAATGTTATTTAGAATGGTTAAGTTTACTTTCTAAGTTGTAAATAATATGTGAAATCTAAAGGTGTGTGGCTAAAGCAATAGAAGTCATAAAATTGACACAATAAGAATAATGAGGGCGCCAACGACTCTCAAGAGATATCGCACTGTAAATATGTAGTACTGAAAGCCAATTTAAATAAGTGTTTTGAGGATAGAATCGAAGATTTACGGAAGTGTGAAAAACATTGTACAGCAATCCGATCAGATTATTTTAGGGCTATCGGTGAAAACAAAATTGGAATTCGCTCAGTAAACTAGATCATGCCATGTGTAAACATAACCTAGTTTCTACATATAGGGGCTTTATAAATGTTATTTTACTTTCTATAGTATTTAGTCATTTAAGTAGGGTAATGAATTACACATTTTGTTGTTTAAATAAGTCAATTTGTCTTCCAAAAACGTCTTCGTCATTGTTTTTATGTCTATAGGCAGATCCTTCCCAAATTATTACAATAAAATTCCGTTTTGATTATACAATGTTTCCATGATTCCCACTAACGAGTAACGATGTCGGACTATGCGGAACCCCTAAAGCTATAACGTTTAATGGACTCGTTTACTGAACCCTGAAATATATGGAATGCGGACTGCATGCAAGTTAAAATGATAGTGCTCATTCTAAAAACTGCGCACGTGATTCGAGTTTAGTGTTGGCACTAAAACACTGAATTTGCAACTGAATAATTTGTTTGTGGAGACAAAAAATATAAACTACCGTGTTAACTTGAAAGCGTGAACTAGCTGATGTTATTAGACTCATCTCTTTTCTTGGGGCGGCATAATCGCATGTGCGACAAAGCCCTTTTTCTAGAATTTAAAAAAAAAAAAAATTAGACTCATCTCATTGATCTTATGCACTTTTATGGAAAAAGAAGGTCACAATACCTTACAAATTATGGTAGAAACAACTGTTTATTTTGGTCTGATGGTGGCCCCATTGTTACTTCTGAGCGTTTACCGGCTCTGGGGTCGATTCCCAAACCCTGCTAAGTGTTTTTCAGTAGGAATTATTGATGGCTAGGCTTCCCTCCAATTAAATACTTTTTCTGCACACCTCGCGGCAGACCATGGTAAAAATAGAGGGAGTAAGCTGACTCCTGATAAAAGAGTTACCACCGAGGCACTAGCAGAAAACAGAATTATGTGTAGAAGAGAGAGGATTGCAATTTCTAAGTAGTGTAAAAACATAGGCTTGTTAGTCGGCGTTTTTATGAATGATGGAATTGAATGTCAATCAGCGCACAAAATTTAACAGCAGAAAATAAAGATGCTGCTCTGGTCTCAAATCCCGTCATAATACTGAGTGCTTTAGAGCAGTTACTCACGCCGTAAGATGAAATTGAAGCATAAAACTTTTTACGGTTTCATGGAGGAATCGATACACAATTTTAATTAAAGTGAGAAATGGGACCAGCTCAGCTAGACGAGCTATTTTGCGATACTAATTTTTAATTTATTCATAGAATAGCGGGTAGAGAATATTAATGAATACACAAAGTGTCTAAAAGTACTAAAATTGTAGCGTTTAATCTTTTATTTTATCAAACGCAAACGTGATTAATTGGTTATTTTGATTGGATATTTAATTTTAGACAGGTGTGTTGATGAATACGTGATTTTACAACACTTAGCTACCACGTTTAGTCAGTACATACTCATTTTCACACTGACTCTGTCAAACTTGTCACCAAATTTTTGACTGTCTCAATTTAAATAGTCATCGACACGCTTAGAAGAAGACGACCAGGAATTCCCGTCTCTTTCTCGCATTTTTATTTTGAACAGGACAAGATATTACGCATCCCCTAGTTTTTTAACCAACACCACGTTTACACTCCAGAGAAAATTCATCTATGAATATCCACTGCCTTTCCTTGCTTCGGTCAACCTGGTTTATTATATCATAGATACTTTATTCTATCTTTTCGCCTGTCTTCACTTCAGCCGGTGCACCCAACTTGGCAATTTCATAGCGCTATGCGTTTCCATTTCCTTTAACTCTTTGTTCTTTATGGTGCCTGCTATGTTTACAAGACTGCATTCTACACGCATTAACATAATTGTATTTTTTTTTTGCAGCAAAGGGAACTTGGTTGACTTACTGTGGTACTCAGAGATATTTAATGATTACTTAAGCCGTCTCTTAGTAAAGATTTGACATACTTTTGTATGACAAAACTGTCAAAACCTTTACTAAGTGATGGCCTAAGTAATCACTAAAGCTCTCTGAGTGCAGCAGTTACTTTTTTAGGTTAATGTGTCACAAAGACTTAACTTACTGGAACACACTTTGATTGTTGATTTTCAGTTGTTATGGTTGTCGTATTTGCATCAAAATAGGGGACGAGACTAATTGCCATCAACCGGGCACAAATTCAGCCTCTGCAGCTAAATTCCTCATGGAAAAACTTAATAACACTATGTCCGACCCGGGAATCGAAACAGGGACTGAAAGCGGTACCTACCTCAAAAATATACCGGTACCGGTTTAAAATAAAGGTTGAGCTATACCGGTACCTTTATAAACCTTAATATACACGGGGCGCGTCGCGCGTTTGCGCGGTGGAAAATGTTAGAACTTGTGTATTTTGTACATTTTGTTTGCTACTCTTTTACTTATCTCTTTGTTGTGTGTGTGAGTGGCGAGGCGGTGCGTCAAAGAAAACCTCTATTTATTAAGGTTTAGGTACCGCTACCGATTTATTTATAACGGTTACGGTATTTCTACCGAAATATACCGGTATACATTTCCAACCTCAAAATTCCGCTACCGAAAAAAATAACGGTATCGAAATATTTCGGTAACCCTTATTTAACGGTATGACGTCATACCGAAATTTAAAGGTACCGTAATTTTTGGGTTATTCAGGCCCTGAATCGAACCCAGCACCTCATGCTCAGCAGTCGCGATTGCGACTACTAGACCATACGCGTTTTATGAACAACTAGCGCCATTATGAACAACTAGAAACACATACCATGTGTATCTAGTTGTTCATAAATCTACGCCGGGTATTCAACTATTCACCCCAGGCTGCTGGCTGAGCCATATTGAATAAGTGTTACTGCAAAATAATTTCGCTTTCTTAGACAATATAAAAGAACTCGATTCTACTTTTAATCAGTTTCTCTTTCTACTTAACCCAACCGTAACAAACAAAATTAATTGCCAGCCGCGTATTGACCGCTCGGCGTATCGGATCGGCGCGGCGTATTGCTCACTGGCGTTTTAATTAACGCGATGACAACGGCGTACTGTTGCGTTCGTGTTTCGTATCGCCACAAATTGGCTGCCATTAAACATTTTTTGTTGTAATAATTTGCTGCGGCGAATTGCCCGATAAAACTGTGGGGTACTTACAGAATATTGCATTATTTATTTTTACGTGATGGTATAATTAAGGGGATTATTTGTTACGTGTCATCATTAGCACACGAGCCACGTGAATATTTTTGGATGAATAACGTCATCATTATCTGCCTAGCCTTGTCCCAGCAGTTTTGGGGTCTACTTCCAGTCTAACCGGATGCAACTAAATCCCAGGATTTTACATAGAGCTATCTGACCACCACAGCTCAGTTAGAACTTGGTAATACGATACCCATTGGTAAGACATTAAGACTGGTTGTCAGACTTTCGGCCCACCTGTAACGACTGTGAAAGAATTACAAATTACATCCGGAACAAACTTCCGAGGCACGGAGGAAACTCGGTACTTATATAAGGGGTTACTCCCGTCGGGGCTGCGGGTTGTTCGCAAGAGATACCGCGGCCTCAACATGAAGGGCTAAGAAGGAACATGGGTGGTTTTTAGTCAGTAGAAGTCTGACACTCCAAGAGCGAGAGGGGTTATAATTTTGATGATTTTCCACCCGCCAAAAAAAAAAGGGGTGGTCACTGGTCACCCATCCACGGGACAACCTAGGCAAGGGTGGCTTAACCTAAAGATCGACCTCCGAGTAGCTGTTATTATTAAGCCACGAATCATCAACTAGTGACATTAATAGAATCATGCTACCAGTTTTGTTTACTATCACTAGATAAGAATTCACAATATAGGTAACACTGATGCCCGCGTGAATGCCGGTTTTCGCGACCAAAAGTAATCTTTTCACCCCCCCTTTCAACTCCTTACAACCCTTTTTTTCGCAACAAAAAGTAGCCATGTCTTTTCTCAGGCTCTAGAACTATCTGTGTACCAAATTTCATTTAAATCGGTTCAGTAGTTTTGGCGTGAAAGCGCGACAGAGTTACTTTCGCATTTATAATATTAGTACGGATTATGCTACGTATTGTGTTCCAACACAAAAAATAAGCCGTTGAAGTTCTCCAAGAAGTCAACAGATCAATCATCAGACAGAAATAAATCAACAAGAATGCGGAAATGAAATCATTAAAAATCATTATTCATAGGTACCTAAAGGAGTGTTTCCGGAAATGCCTCCCAAAATAATACCAATGATACTTTCAAATTGTTTAGAAAATATTTATTTAGGTTCGGGCTGGCAAGCAACGTCAGAATTACTGTCAAATAAAATTGACGTCTGACAGTTACTAAATCAAATAACAGTCACAAGTTCAAAATTATTCCTAAAGTGTTCTAAACTTAACATCATGCCTATGATCCCCGTAGGGTTAGGCAGATAATTAAGTAGGTACCTAAGAGTAGGTACGCCCCACATTACGTCCAACGTCATAGAGGGCGACTAGGGAGTGCAATCTGGGGGGATCAGAAATTCGATCTCGGCGAGATCTCGTCATTTTCGAGATCTCGAATGGATTTCGAAAAGTATTGCTTTAATTAGATAACTGAATCATGATTGAAACTGCTTAGTAGTTGTGATTATGATACGAGTAAAATACCTACAACATGAATTATTGAAAAAAGTCTTTATTTTTATAATTTTTTACTTAGGTTATGTTTATGAACACAAAAAATTCAGACCCGTAAAATCTCTTTTTTCTAAAGAAAGTACTTATTTTAACCAAGATAATGATAGTGAAAACAATAATTTTCAAAAACTACTACATATTTCCAAAATCACTCCTAAACTATATGGGAGTGATTAGATCACTCCTAACTAAATTAAGAGTGATTTTGGTAATAGCTTCTAAAACAAATAGTGCTTAGAGTGCTGTCGGATAAACAGCATCTTGTCAGTCGCTATATAGCCAGCGGCTGAAAATGCCGTCATGCGTCGCTGACACCTGACGCTCGATCTCGTCAATCTCGGCCGAGATCTCGTCATTTTATGGTTCAAGATTGATCTCGAAAAATGAGGCGAGATCTCGGATTATCGGGAGCTCGCGAGATCGAGATTGTATTCCCTAGGCGGTTTATGAGAGATTCCTGATGGAAAAACCCAATAACACTTTACCCGACCCGGGAATCAAACCCATGACCACATGGCTAGCAGTCGCGCTGCTATTAAACCAACGAGGCAGTTTGACAGTTACTTTATCAAATAACTGTCAAAAGTTTAAAATTATTTCAAGATACTTACATATTTCGTGTTGGAAACATCAGCCATTAATTGAAAGTAATGTAAACCTACTTCTAGGGGTCTAAGATGGCCCCTTTAGCAGATCATAATATGAATTGCGTTAAAATTCGTAAAGTGAACTATTCATAATAGTAACTGCGTCTGTGACCATTTTACGAATTTTACGCAATTCATATTATGATTTGCCAAAGTGGACATTTTAGACCCCCTGATACTTTACAAGAAGGAAGTAATTATAATTACTCACTTATTACAAACCACTCAATCTTGTAGGCGCCATCTTTGCCTACATATTAGCCTACGATACTATGATGGCCGTCATACACAAAGTGATGCATCATATTTGTATGTAGGGCGACGATATCTTGTTTATCTATGAACTCTCTAACTGATATGAAAATGTTTTCCAATAATAATATCACCATAGATTACCTACGTATTACTGAATGTTCTGATAGGTTAAAAAATAAAGTAGAAAAAAACTTTCGCCTAGAAGGAGATACTGTGGCGAATTTTATTCCAGCCTAAAAGATTGAACTCAAATAGCTTAAGAGAGAAAAATGTAAAGACGGTAAGGAGACCTATTAGCTTACAGTGGGATACAACAGGAATCGAGCAAAGAACTCACACGAAACCAAACAAAAGGAGCCAACCAAAGAATTTCTTACAAGTCCCTCATAAATAACATTCATAATTAACAATGTATGGATAAAATAAAATAGGACTAATAGTAGGTACTCATCATTAGTTTCCCGAATCAGCATATCATTAAAATTATGACACATTGCAATAAAATCGTACTAAAACCCAGGAAGTGCCTACGCCTGCCTATGACTCATAATTTACATAGAGATATCAAAGGGCGCTAGCTAATGTGACTAATTAATTTAATATAATTTCAAAACAATCATCATTGTTATAATAATAAAGTCCTAGGTTCCCATAATATTCGATTTTAACTTTATAATATTTGCATTCCTGTTCAAGTATCGGCAGTGTTGGCATATCGCCAAAGTCTACATTCATATGCACCTTTCAAGCTTACACCTCTTTTCTATGGAGGCAGAAATTACAGGATGCCGTTTGCTACTATTCTTGCATGCTCTGTTTGCCTGGTCTTCATTCTTACATCAGGTCGTATCACGCTGCTTTCGAGTACTACGCACCTTTCCGAAGAACATCAAGACATGTTCCTCAAAGGTTTCCACGGTTCTGGCGTTTCTACGCATATCTGCTTGATTCCCACATTGTTCGATTCTTACTTATTATAATATTAGCATTCCTGTTCAAGAATAGGCAGTGCTGGCCATAAGATCTTGCTGGCATTTGGCCAAGGCCTACGTTGGCTTAATAATGGCCGCTCATTAGTTAAGAGACAAGATGCTTCAGTTATGGTAAGTAATTTTCTGATGCGGAAGGCAGTTAGGGTTGACACAGTTATCTAAATTCAGCTGAGGATCTTCAGATTTAATGATGAAGGTTTTACAGAAAGACTGAATGCCTTCTGCTATCATCATGGCTTCAGAATGAGATTTTTAATATTCAGCATGTATTGAACAGACGAAGAAAATAAGACGGTCTTTTTTTAGACGGACGAAAAGAATCAAGTGGCGGTAATTGCTGGATAACCGCGGCCTCGACATGAAGGGCTAAGAAGGAACATGGGTGGTTTTTAGTAGAAGTCTGACACTCCCTTTCGCTCTGCCCAAGAGCGGGTGGGGTTATTTGATGATTTTCCACCCGCCAAAAAAAAAGGTAACTATTCATCCAATTTTTTCTTTGGTCTGCAACTAACCATCCTAAGAATTGTACATCTTATTATTAAAACTCGAACTTTTTGACACTGTAGCTTAATTACCAAGTTTACTATACCAGTCGCACCCATCATTTCCCTACGAGTTTCACCTTTAAAATCAACGTCAACGTCATAGAGACAAGGATTTCCGTCAAGAGGTTCCCAGAAACTACCGGTCGTAGTAAAAGTGCGTAAACACTTGTTATCGTCATTCATGACACATTTCTGGACATCGATAAGATATGCGAGTCTCTATTAGCTACCTTTACTTTGAATTTTGTGATAAGTTCTGATATCGAATGTGTGTAACTATCATATGCGGCCAATGTTCCAGTTTATGCAGATCTCTCTTGTATAGAAAATCTAGAAAAAGCGAAACGAATTGCGTAACATATTTTTAATCAACCTCTAATGCATTTTTTTAAGAAAACTGCTATTCTATTGTTTTATCGTTTGAAAATTCGTCTGCTTATCTAAGTTAATGTCAAAATTAATGGCAATGCCATTGAAAGTTCTACGTAGTTACTTATAATTTCAACCTCAAGTATTACTCCTAGCACTGTCCTACAGCTAATAGATAGATACACATTTAATGACCGGTAGATGGCAACCCTGAAGCACAATTATATTTGGAAATATGGAGATGATTATCGCTACATGCCATGGCTAAAAGTCCTTGGAGCAATATAGCACTGTCATTTGTACAAAAGGATCAGTCACAGGACAGAACAACTTTCTTGACCAGAAATCAATCTTGATAAATCGAGATAAAATAGTCCTCCGAAAAGATTAAATGAATTTCTGTCTTGCCAAAAAAGACGCAAATTCTCGTTAAAAAGAAAGTAATTTAATTAATTGGATTACCCACCTTTTTTCCATCGCGAAACTTCACAGTACCCTCGATGATAGAATTGGCGGGACTCGAATCCGCCATCTTGGATTCTAAACGTCACGTAATGCGACCGCAGCGCCACCGTTGCAACATGATGAACTAACACATTTTTCACACTTTTATTTCAATAACTAATCTGAACTAAAACTATTTTGCCAACACTGTACACTGCTTCACTTTAAATCTGCAACAAAGAAAAAGTTTGAATTAATTAAAAAGTAAATTATGTGCTTATGAGCGAGGTTTTTTTTAATCGAGTAATTAATTGCCTGACTTAGATTGAAGGCTACCAACTTTCTAGAATATTAGAACCAGAACTAATAAAAATAAGAAGAAGAACATTAGAAGAATCTAAAATATTAGAAGAAGAACTATTTGTTTCAAGAGTTAAAAGCATTTAAAATTAAAACGCCTTTAGTCGGCAGTTCTGGTCAACCTTTCTTGTTTCCTTATTGTTTAACATGGCCTATTTGAAATCTAGAAAAATTGGCAGACCTCTCTGAAGATAGTGGGATGACCTGGTCAAAACAAAAGACCCGTTTTTATTTTATTTTTTTAATGGTGGGTGGCAAAATCATCAAATGACCCCTCCCGCTCTTGGGCAGAGCGGAAGGGAGTGTCAGACTTCTACTGACTAAAAACCACCCATGTTCCTTCTTAGCCCTTCATGTCGAGGCCGCGGTATCTGCGAACAACTCGCAGCCCCGACGACGGGCGTCGGCCCTTGCGGGCCCCTTCCATGTTGCTGACATCTCTTTGAGGCGCGCGTGGAACACGACCGCGCGCTCTACACGGCCTGTCGTCGTCATAAGACGGACGGACGGCGAGCTTACCCATCACTCACCGTCCATTGACATTAGCCCTGGATCGTAATAACTGCAAGTCATTGCCTGTCAGCAGGATGGTGGATGACGAAATTAAGGACCAGATTTTCAAAAATTTTTTTGTCATCATCTTCCTACTCTTGTCTCATTCTACTAGGCGTCGTCGGTGCATTATACCATTCCTCACACAATCCATGCATCTTTTCTTTGGCTTTGGTTGGATGGAGGGGGAAACCCCTCCATCCATCAACATTAATTTATCCGTCACTTTTTTAATCTCATGCGTTCCAGATATTTTTGATAACAGTGGTAAAGTTGACCCGATTCTTGAATAAACACTAGAGTGTCACAATTGCAATGCGTATGTCACATTCACATAAACGAGAGCAAAATCCATTTTGTCAATTGAGTGAACGGATTCTTCAACAATAGATGATTTGCTAACACAAATGCACCGTGAGAACTAACAGTCATGTCCTAAGTGCTTGACAAACTAATAAAAGACTTAATAACAAGACAAATAAGCACACAATTAAATAACTCATTAGACTAGTTCATAAATAAAATCAAAGTTAATCATATTTATTTTAAAATCAAGGATGTAATTAATGTTATCAATTTGCTACTAAATGTTATAGTCGGTCAAATTACTGATGATAATAATAATTTCTGCCAAGGCGTTTTAAACTTTATGCCGTTTCGATAAGATCTAAATAAACTATGACGCAATAGCAGGTGACCTTCAAGCGCGATTGGTTATGTCTAGATTTTTTGGCTCTGCCTAATTCTAAACGATTTTACGGTAAAAACCGCGTAATTGTTGAAATGGGTATAAAAAATTGCAAAGTGGCTGGATTTGGTCGAAGTTAATTGCTGGCTATTTCAGACTAAGTTCGTTAGATTTTGTGGGTCGATAAAAAATCTGGAGTGAGGAGAATCGTGTTAGGAAATATTCCCATGACAATCTAGGTTAGGTGTAACGAATATTATGTGAGATGAGATGTGTGAATTGGTGTTGAGGTCTAACGTTAAACTAATTTAGACTCAAAATGGACTGCTAAGAGTTGCGATATGAACAGCATTATTATTGTTTTAAAGAATAGTTACTGATATACTGAGATACGAACATCCCTCAATTGATTTGTTTGCAAGCAGCTTGGCGGCAATAAGTACTGCGTTATCTAAAAGACGCATCACTGTTGGTGAATTTTAGTAGCATGTACGCCTGCTTTCCTGCCTATGCAGGTACCTAATATTATATTATTCGTTTTTATTATTTATAAATATACTAAGTTTAGCTATTTATATTAGGCTTAGTTAATAGTTTATTTTGTGTTTTTATTTTTTTAGAGTGTATTATGCTTATTCAATAGTCTAAGCAACATTAGTTTACTGCCATCTGTGGAGGCTTGTAGATGGCTTGTCGTGTAACATCTCATTATTAATTTATGTATTGTTAGCTGTAAGCCACCCGAAGAAAATAAAATAAAATAGATATACTGAAAGTTAGAGGAAGAAAAAACTTTGGAAATTACTATAGTCAAACTGGTGCCATTTGTATAAATGGCAAATGTGCCCCGATGTGCATCACACTCCATACAAATACAAGACTTGACGTATCCGTCAGTGTCAGTGATAATACCTTGTACTTTCTTTATTTCTTCACTATTTCAATACTATTTGCATCAATAATCTAGTTTTAGGCAGCTACTTCGCAGATTTTACACTGTGCAATAAAAAATGCAGTTAAAAAGACCAACTTAAAAACTTCTAACAAACTTCAAAATACACACATCTACTACATTCCCAAGATATTGTGAACGTACTCAAAGCTCGAATATCCTAAGTAAGCTCTAACTTACAAGTTAGTTAAGTATTTCTAACTTAGCGACGCAAAGGTTTGACTTAACTTCACTTACTTGGAGGACCGTTCCCGTCAAAGTTTTCACTTTGAATTATTTATTTCGGGTTTATGCGGGCACCATTTTACATACTGAACTTTTAATTTCTTAGTTTGTACTGGTAAGTTGAGAGGGAGGTTCTGAGAAAGAGGTTATTTTGGTCCTTTGACACTAATAGCTCTCTTTAGAATTCTGGGAATACTAATTCTGTAATTAATTTAATTGAAGAGGCAAGGTCTTGCAGCCCTTAAATAAACTAGGATTAAGTCCGTGTTTCCTCCCACATTTAACCCTTCTGCCTTTAAAGCAATAGTGAACAGGCATCTTCTGGGAAAGCTCTTTCCATCGTAGAGCTCATCCATCGCTTTCCATCAGGTGTGAGGAAGGTCAAGTGCGGGCGTGATCATCATTCTCCTTCCTAGCAGGTTGATGACTGCAGTTATGGGCCTACCACACGCTCAAGCTCCACGGTACACCGCGATGTACCGTGTGCACCGTGTTATCGTGCAGGCAAGACTGTGGTGAAGCCTGTGCGTGTGGTAGGCCCATTAGATAGTTTCTAACGCATAGGACTTATCAGTACATCTTTTGTCTGTTAACACAAAGAGCGAACAGGCAAAATCACTTTTGTTAAAAATAAAAATAAGTTTTCAATCTCGAAAGGATATCGTGTAATCAAAACTTGGAATCTCACCAAGAAAAATTCCAACAAAGGTAAAAATATTTCTTCAGTTACCATTTCAATTTCTCCCCAGCTTTAGTACCCGTCGTACAGAACTTACAACTTAGTAGTTTTAAGAAAAACTCAGATTGGAAGAAAGCCCTTGAAACCAAATCCATACAAAAAATATAATAAACGCAAAAGTAACTCTGTCTGTCTATGTACTTGTCTGACTCTTACTTTTTGAACTTTTCTGACTATGAACTGAGTTAGACCATAATTTCATAGTTTTTTATTCGAGACATCAAGTTACTACAATCTGTCAAAGTTTATTGGATTTTCAACTTTATCACTAATGTATAAGTATCAAGGTTGATTGGGAAAATTTGAGTTTCGGGTAGCTGGCTGATTTGGCAGTTTTCAACACAAACGCAGGCAAAACCGTGGGCAAAAGTTAATGAAAAATTAAGAAAAGAGCAAAAGATTTGTTAGCTTACATATTGCCCCAAACGGAGCTGTTTTAAGTTTTAAATTTAAAAAACTTATGTATTATCGACTGAAGGGGCGAAACTTAATACGTTTCTGAACGAAAAGTTTTAAAATCCGTGCGAAATTGAATGTAAAATTTGTTCAACTTTGGGTGAAAACGGGTGAATAATAATATTTTGTCTAGACGTACTAGCTGCAGTAAAAGAAAAACATAAGTGATGAATCAAATTTCATAAATAAAATCAACTGCGCATTTTCCCCCAATAGTCGAAATGATGTGATGGAAAAGGGAACTAAGTTTAGTAACTAGTGTAGGGGCTTGGCGGTTCAAAATTTATTTAATGTATTAAATTACTGCGTGATTTTACTTTCATACAACTGATCATTTGATGGATGGACTGTGTAAAGCATGATATGGTAAGAAAGAAGGTTTCTGATGAGATGGATGAAACCGCTGAGATGGAAGGGCAAACAAATTGGGATAAGGGCAAAAAAATGATTATATGACCACTATACGTTTAATTTTTCGGCGTAAAAGTAATTTATTCAATACTGCTATCCAAAAAGCCCCAAATAACCTTTTTCACACAACTTCTCTATTACCCCAAAATAAACACAAAATAGCCCAAAAAAGGGCGAGAAAAAATTAATCCACGTACGCCCTGGGGCACCTAAAATGCTACGGATTCAATAACATACACAAACGGGCCCCATGTGGACAATAAAATGTATTGCAGATGTGTTCGGAATACAGGGGGATTTCCATCATTAATACACTTTTGTAAATATTGCTTTTATTGATTGTACGCCGGACGATACAGGGTGTTTTATTGGCAGTAAAAATTACGTAATGTTTATATAGTAGGTTTAATTACTGACATTACAAATGGTAGGGCAGCCATGTGGTATTTATAAGGATTGCTGTAACTGTAAATGTGTCACTGGAGTAATGAATGATTACACGAGTCTGCGGTTTTTTTCATTTAGCTATGATTGAATAAAAACTGCTGCTTATTTGAATAGTATTGCATATGCATAGCGTAGTAAGTAAGTAATGTCTTTATTATTGCACGCCAAATACGCGCTTTGGACGTGGATTTGCTTGCCAGTCCGTTATAGTATATAATACTATGTCTTCACTTTAATTACACGCTTAGGACAGCTTTGACACCAGGAACTACACACAGCACATAGCGATTACCTATTTCAAGTGCCATTTAAATGTTCGTGACTGCAATGAAATATTATTGATGGTGGTCCCATATTTTATAATGCAATCGTGCAATAGCCATAATATCAGGACTATCAAACTAAACGTTTGAATAGAACACAAAACGATAATCTACATAGATATATGATAACTTTCTCCTGTCAAGGAAGTTGTAAAAAGAACTGCATTTGCGTGTATCACGCATTGAAGAGGGAAATAATTCGTGTTTATGGGATCGGGAACTTGAAACATGGACGTAAAAACATAATAGATAGGTGCCCGTTTATTTTGAAGTTAAACTGACGTTTTATAATACGTGTAGGAAGAGATTAGAACAATAAAAAAGCGGCATTGTATGTTTAGTGCCGTTTGAAAAAAAAAACAATACAAATGGAATGTTAAAATTCTCAAGCAAAATCTAACAAACGTTTCAATTATACTTCAAAACGTCATGAATTATTAAGTGATTTTAGATTAGTTACTTTAATTTATTCTGGTTAGCCAGCAATTATTATTTTAAAACAAAAACTGTGAATAAAAGTCAAACACGCTGTACATTAAATATTAAATACTTTATTTATATTCGGATAACATTTTCGACAAAATTAATAATTTCTGCCCCAATATCATTTATTATAATATTAATTTCCTCCCTAATGTCTGTCCATTTAGATTTAGAAGTAGGGCAACGACGGCCAATTGCAGTTTATTATAATTATATTTTTGCAGATCGCATTGACTTTAAGGCTATGTTATATAAAGGCCATATGTTCTGAATCTAAGGTCATGTAATGTTGATTAAATTATTATTAATGAGGTCTGCAGTATAAAGGTTGGTGAATTTAAGTAATAATAGCTGCTTATTGCTTGAGAAGGAAGTTTTAGTAGGTATGAAACTACTATAATATATTTTAGTATATTTAGTAGACTACTAATATATTTCAAATCAACATAGATAAACAATCTAAGAAAACAATAAATGAAAAACAGTCTGTTACATAGTTTGTTTACAAAAACAATTTAGGGAACAGAAAAGACATTATCACAAAAAGTGTACCTTTCAAACAAAAGATAGAAAGTATACCCGTGTATACTCTACAACACATAATTGGCAAGCCACCATTTTTTCTACATTTCAAATTTCGAACATCTGCTTCGCACAAGAGGTACAAAATCTTTTTTTTCACAAAGAGACACTGTTAACTTCGCACCCACTTTTGGGACAAAGATACTATTATACTGGAATGCTTCCTTGCAACTGTGCAAGTAGGCAGATGGTCAGGGTTGCCAGTGTCATGCATCAGATACGGAATATAATGTTTTTTTTTTCTGTGAGATATCGAGCATTTCGCAATTTATAGAGCGGTAATGTTGCGTTAATCGGGGTTTCTGGTCTGTTGTTGCAGTTGGCAGTAACGATAGCGAGAATATCAGACAAAACCGCTATAAGAATATATTAGGCATGCTTTTTGATCATTTTTATGTAGAGATATGGTGATGGCAGATGGAGCAGAACTGTCACTCGATGATTACTGAGACTGTAGAAGAAGTGTTACTAAATTAAAAAGAAAGATAGGTTGATGATATTTATAAGGTGGGTAACACCTGGTTTGCCTATAGGTACTCAATAGTGGAACAAGGCTACCATTGATTGATCCCGTCGGGGCTGCGGGTTGTTCGCAAGAGATACGGCGGCCTCGACATGAAGGGCTAAGAAGGAACATGGGTGGTTTTTAGTCAGTAGAAGTTTGACACTCCCTTTCGCTCTGCCCAAGAGCGGGAGGGGTTATTTGATGATTTTACACAAAAAAAAAAGGCTACCATTGATACTGTGATGAGACCGGTGTTAATAAAGACCAATCCGGCAAATAACATCCAAGAAAGGAGGTGACTGATGACATGACGAGTAATAGAGAAATATAGAAGATAAAGACATGCTGCGGTGACCTCAAACAAAAAGGGATAAGGGCAAGAGAATGATGATGACGGCAAAATAGCATACCCCATATAAAAGTACGAATTACGGGCAAAATCTACAGTGAAGCTTCATCTGCCTAGCCTTTTCCCAACTATGTTAGGGTCGGCTTCGAGTCTAACCGGATGCAGCTGAAGACCAGTATTTTACATGGAGCGACTGCCTATCTGACCTCCACAACCCAGTTAATACTAGGTAATACGATACTCTTTGGTAAGACTGGATGTCAGAATTTCAGGTCACGGACTACCTGTAACGACTGCCAAAGATCTATATATGGCAGCCAGGACCAACAGCTTAACGTGCTCTCCGAGGCACGGAGAAAACTCGGTATGTCGGGCGGTCACCCATCCACAGACCGACCTAGGCAAGCACAGCTTTACCTAAAGATCGACCCGAGTGGCAGTTCTTATTAAGCCACGAGCCACTACAGTGAAGCTTACCTATTATTAAATAAGTAGATATTTAATAAAGTGCCTACTTAAATAATAAGCTTTCTACCTCAAAAGAACGTGACATGTATGACCTACTACGAGTCTATAGCATAAAAGGCAATAGAGAAAAAAAAGTCTATTAAATACCACGTGGTAATATTGTGCACGTTTGACTGACAGCCCTACAAAGGGCATAGTATCCAACGCACTCAATACGGTCTCTGGGACCACCTGCCCGTCGCGTGGTTCCGATTATATTATTATTTCATTTAATAGAATTCGTTTCAAAACGATGGTCTTTGGGATACTTTATTTATTGACATTGTATTAGCATTAGAGATAAATGTTGTGTTTGTTGACCCTATGCCAGTTTGTACCGACAAAAACCATACCGTCAGCCATATGCCATCCTCAGATCAAATTGTTCCGCGGTCAAGTTAGGTTTGGGGAAAATAGGACTTTGTCCAGTCAATGTTAGGGTTGTGTTTGGATAAATAAGGTGATGTCATTGGGATGAAGTGATGAATTTGTATGTAATCTCTTTAATGCTGTGTTCTCATCTGTAATGCCAGGTTTCATTAGATTTGGGACTGCTTGGTGCTTAGATTTTGAACTTGATATAAACACATTTGTCTCAGATTTTTTTTAACTATAAAAAAAACAAAGCGGATGAGAGAGATCCAGTGTTTCAAAGTTCATAATAAAAAAAAACCACATAGGCACTTATAAAACGTCGAAAATACGTGCACGGTTCGGATTGGTCGTTTCCTACGGAGAAAAACCGGCTAGAAACTCCATTCACTTTGATTGAATGATTTGGTATCATAATATATTTCAAGAAAACCATCAACATTCATTCCTAAAGTACCTACTTGTTTAACAATTTAACCAAAAGTTGAGAAAAAACACCGTTTTATGAGCGACTCTAACTAATCTGACCTTCACTTAAAAAAATATTCATCCATTCACAACCTCACAACGTAACATAATAATATTATTCGATAAAGCTGTATAAAGTCATTAATTACCCCAAACTCACATCACGAAAAATTCATAAAACCATTTTTTTCACATGTTCAACCAATCACAATGCAATGTCGAAACCGTTACTCCATTAATACATCCTAAACGCAGTATTCTAGAACACCAATTAAAGCTCTGCGGCAGATAGATCGCCGGACATTACCCGGACACTGTCCGGAATTAACCGGGTTAAGTCCACCAGCTCTTAGTTACCGGATATTGAGTTTCGGATCTGTATTTGGAGCTATTGGTGTTGTTCACGTGATTTGTGGGCTGATTGAGTTTCATGATAGAGATTTAGAGGTATTTAGTCAAAGATTCATATGGACCCGCAAGAAGACACCCATATTGTAAAGATTAAAGAATAAGAACTTCTTGAATCGAACATTATTACCTAATTATTAGTAAGAGCCTACCTGTGCACTAAATATAATAGTAGCAGAAACGACTGAAATAACTGGTCCTTAGGAAAGCAAAAATAATCCAAGATGAAAAACGATCCCAGTTTGTTCAAATCTCTTCTGATGGCGAATTCAGTATCTCAAACCAAACTCACTCAGGATTCGATGATGTCCTTTCTTACATGAATAAATTAGCTTATCCTAAACAAAAACCTAAGATGTGTAAGGTTTACTTATCTCGGAGCCTTGATCAGGCTTCCCGAAGCCAAAGAAAAGGAAAAAAGCGATGATTCTCGGATCATTAAATTCCTTTGTTTACAGTATAATGCAATCTTTCCACTCCACAACTCTCAAGATCATTATTGCCCACAAAAACACAAAATATAATTTCGCCTTTTTGTTGTAATGACGTTTCGTATTTGTCGGCCGTATAATAACATTAAGTTGGCAATCCGCGTTACACCTCATTAACTGACAGACATTGCAGAAACATGTCTATGCTGGAGTTTGTGGTGGAATTCATAAGAGAAAAAGTATCTTAAATATCCGGGTCGAAGGACCGTCGAAAAAGAATCAGAAGAGTGATAAACTTCCTTGGATCATTACTGAATCTAATTGCTAAAAGCATTTGGGCCTACTGAGGGGATAATCCTCGACAGGGAATTCATATGGAGGCAACCGGCGAGTCCTGGAACCATGAAATCTGAAACTTGTGACATCTACAGCGCCGATCCATTCCTTCACCCACAAATGAGGGATCTGTTAGAACTGTCAGAACAGTGGGCACATTATAGGATGCTTATGCTACTACCTTGACCATGTCGCAGCACTAACATTGTCTTGCCACGTTTGTCAACCAATTTCTTTCAGCTGCCTTATTGAAAGCCTTTAGATTCAGAATCGCCGATCGCTTATGGATGGCACCACACTGATGTTCAAAGCGCGATTTGGCAACCGAGCCAAGCCACAGGAAAATTAGAGTGCATTATAATGGACACTACGTTTTAGAATAGGTTTAGAACAATTATATCTATACTGTATGTAAAGTTAGGAAATTTAAAAGACGTACTATATTACAGAGATGCTATCAAAAGAAATGCCATAGAAAAACTGTTGCATCTGAGGCTATTCAGCAATCAATGGCATACCAAGTTTGATACGTTCCACTCTTACGGACACCAAGCAGTTGATTACGCTTCTTTTTTTCTTTAACGAGTGGTTAGTGGCTAATCTGGCGCCAGAGCTTATAAGCCGCCCATATGGCCCTCTGTCTTGGCTTAACATGCCCGCGAGAAAATCTCTTAGGGATACTGGTTTCTTCACCGAAGCAAGTGGCTGCAAGTAGATCACAAAGCTGTTCGCGTTGTCACGTGTTACAACATAGGTATTGAAAATGACTTTGGGGATCATAAAAACTTCAGTGAAGGGCTAGATGCAAAGAATGTTGTTATCAGACCGCGTAAATTTCACAATAAACTGTCATTGATAGATAGCGTGGATTTTGATTAGATTGTATTGTTTTTGTGAAGTTTATAATTTCAAGGAGTTCTTTGACATTTAAAATAATTAGTGTAACAGTAGATAATTTAGTTATTTATCTTCGTCTGTAAGAAATGACAAATTTCTCCCAACTTTTTCATAAGATTTAATAGCATTGTGGAAAGTACAACATTTAAACTTTATTAATACCACAGTTTTACCCACAAAGCAAATGAATTTTCCTTAAAAAGGAGGAAGTTTTTAAAACAAAAGAGAAAAACACGGGAAAAATTTACAAGAAAACTTTTAACCTTTCGCAACTTCAGCAATCTCTTAACGAGGTAATCATACAAAACGGCGTAGCAGTTTTGGAGATTGTGTGAAAAACACAAACTTTCCTACAAAAGTAATATTTGAGGTTATTATTGTGTTACGGAGGCGATTTGGCAACAGCTCGACACCCAATGGGCGTAGCGTAATGTTTTAATGTACAATAATCATTTTAAGTGCTTCGCAGTACGCTGTTTTTGTTCGCAATAAAAAAGATATTAATTTTATGTATTTTTTACAGTTGGACTTTGTTTTTAGAGGTGTTGTAAAAGTGATGAATGTTTTTAATAAAAGGTGATGTGGGCATACCATTGTTATTCATATGAACTACTACATACACGCGAATACTTATCAAATGCGCGTGTTGTTTGTTCCAGATAAGATGGGTTATTATTTTGCACATCGATTCGACGCCATAAGAATGGACAGCCTTCAAAGTCACCGTTCCACAGCCCCTGAAAATTTGGTGCCACAAAATAAAACCTAAATCTGAAGTCATCATCTTCATTCTCCTGCCCTAATTGCATTCCATTTATTTGTAGAAGGTAGCTTATCCTGTCAAGGCGGCTGGTTGTTCGAAAGAGACACCGAGCCCCCCCCCCCCCGCACACAAAGGGCTTAGAAGGAACATGGGTGGTTTTTAATCCGTAGAAGTCTGACACTCCCTTCCGCTAAGTCCAGAGCGGGAGGAGTCATTTGATGACTTCCGACGCTCCAAAAAAGAGAAGTCAGAGAAGTAATGGAGGTATACATTACTCGTCGTATAATCAGCCACCTTAATATAATCCTACACATTTGGTAAGTAACCAATAAAAATAACCAAACGCCACATTAAATTATCAAAACGCAATATAAACAAATTCATGGAGTATCTAAACACCATAATCTATTTAACACCATTAAGCCATACTTTCGTCACTCACAAACTGCTCATGACATAGTATTTAACATACAGTATTTCAACTTGGAATGGAACAAACGCTCGGAATCTGCACTCTCAAATTTCACGAATTCTAAGCATACGTACTTCAAGTAACCGGTTACCCGTGCCGTGAGTAAGTCTATTAAGACCGTCATAGTTTAGTTACTGTACAAAATAGACCTCGCTTCTTTTTCTTTCAATGACTAGAATTAATTTGTTTAGTTGTAAAGTTGGTTGTTTAAAAAATAAGCCACGGGCACGCGAAGTAGGTGATCTTGTGTTAAATTGGTACGAGTATATCTACATCTGTGAGAGCAACATACCAAGAAGTTTAGTTGACATTGACAACCTTAACACCCGCGTTTAATTTTACCTATTCATAACCCTTCCTTTGTAATTGACTTACTGATTCCCTTCACACTGTGTCTTAACCCTTCAATGCCGGTGTCGAAGGTTTTTAAAGTCAAAAACATGGCTCCACTGAAATTAGATGTTGACGCAACCGAAACTGATACGGTAGGTTATGGCAAGTAATAGCATGGCTATGGATCACGACTTTTGATCGAGTTTAGTTTTAAATTGATTTAGTAATCGCAATAATAGTTGCGTGGCTAATTGATTTATTTGAAACTGAAGTGTTTTGTGCCTAAACAGGGCAAGAGGTGGAATTCCAACGGATCAATAATATTTGGCAGTTTTAAGGTATTAGACAAAAAAAAGCATTAGTTAGATCATATGTGACCAATCAAGCAACACCAAATTAAGCTGATCTTTTACTGTAGGCGAAGATCATACAAAGCGAGGTCAGGTTATATTAAGGTGGTTATTAGGTAAAAAAAAAATATATATATTAAAATTTGAAACTATTTATTACATCATGCATTCATTAATTAAAAAAACACAGTAACAATAACGCTCAATCTATCATTCTAGATTATGTGCGCTATCGATTATATATTAAATAAATTACTCGCTAACAGTGTTTGTCACGAAGTGATAATTACAACTTGATGGGTCGCCGTGTGTATAGTCAGGTTGAGATTTTCCTGCTTTGGACTGTTGTCTGCAGGTTGGTGATAACATTGCGATCTTGAGTTGGCCTAGAGTAGTACATATTTCAATAGGTCATCTTGTGCTGTTTTTTTTTTACCAAAAAATGCGGGTTACTGTTCGACAGTACGATATTTTATGAAAGCTTTACGCCTTTCTTATGTCCAATAACGGTACAAAACAAATGGGCAAGCATAACTTAAAGAATTTGAATATCATCGTTAAGACTTTTTGGTCACTTGTTTGATTTCGCTATCAAAACATACCTAAATCATCATGAATACATCCACAAACGTAAATAAACATAATAATGATACACCTGTTGATACGATAAATTCTCTCATGCCATTCTGACCTTAATGAATATATAATGAAAGCTTAGAAACGCATGTTTTTTGTGCTACTCTCTCCGGAACATGGTCATTACCAACCAATGTTCAATGTTACTAATAACTAAATATACAACTATCGCTTCTGTACAGACAGGACCCAGCATTAACTGACCCCTCTTCTCACACCACTTGCTCACTTCTTCATTATACGAGGGGTCAGGTAATGTTGGGCACTGACTGTACAAAAGCTGAAACATGGTTCGTTTTCTAATATTTAAATGGTTATTGACAGTATTGGTTAGTTTGAAAAAATAATATATTAATTTATTGACGAAGAGATTAGTGATTAATGATGATTTATGTTTTGAATTCAGAGGCAGTCAAAGGGTTAATTAAGAGTTAAGATTTAGGTTACAATTTTACGTAGATTAACTTATTAAGTTATAATCATGATCATTAAATTGTATAGGAAAGGAATATTGCCTATTGCATTACTTATTTTAATTCTGTTTTATTTTTTAAGTGTTTCTCTTCTTTTCTTTTTCGTCAATTTTTTATTATTAATTTCTTGTCTTGTGTCCAACTGGAATCTTTAACAAGAACTTTTTCAATTGCTCTCGAGATCTGAGAAGGTATGTGAAAGTAGTTTATCAAGACGAGCCTATGAGTCAGTCAGTCTATACTGAGTCTATAGCAACATTCCTCCTTCCTTCCTGCTCTACCAGCGATACAGATACCTATAGAAACGTCCAAAATGGGCTGGATTGACTGCCTATCTGACCTCCACAACCCAATTAGTACTAGTAAGGCTGAGTTTCAGATTTACGGGCTACTGACTGTCATCATCATCAGCCTATAATGTTCCCACTGCAGGGACTCAGGCCTCCTCTCTAGGAGAGGGATGGGCTATAATCCACCACGCGGGCCCAGTGCGGGTTGGTAGATGTCACATGTCTTCGGTTTTTTGGTTCTAAGACATGCCGGTTTCCTCACGATGTTTTCTTTCACCGTTTTGAGAGCAGTTCTACTGACTGTAACGACTGTCAAATATCTTCAAATGGCAGCCGGGACCAACGGGAAACGTGATTTCTGAGAAACGTAGCAAACTGGCCTTGTAATGGGTGGTCATCCATCCACGCTAGCATCCAAGCTAGTAAAGCGCTGTGGCACTCTTGGCATCCTTTAAATATCATCGATATGTAGCAAGTTTGACATATCGATGCATTTTGTATTGACAACCAACGCCAGTTTGAACTGCACACTTAGGCCCGGGTGCCACCCAAGCGGAGAGGAGCGGAGACGAGAGATGTGCGGAAATCGGCCAATCACATTGGTTAAAATTTACATCTGATCTTTTGTCCTTTCCGTAATTGGTCGAATTTGGCACATCTCTCCGCTCTGCTCGTCTCCGCTTTGGTGGAAACCGAGAACCTATAATCTTAGTCTACTGACATTGCATAAAAACATAAATGTAATACTAGTTTCTAAACATTGTAGTGAACTATTAAATAAGCAAAAACTTGCTAAACCTGATCATCTTGTTGCTGTAATATTATATCGACATGAGGGCATCACGGCAGAGGTAATAAGCTCCCAAGGCAGGTGAAGAGCTATTTAGTTTTATGAAGTTAAATAATAATTATTATGTACTTATAAAGTAGCTTAATACATAGTCTCCGGCTCCTGCTGAACAGTCAGTCCCGTTACCATCTTGCATATAAGTAGCCTAAATAGCCCAGATATTAATGGGCCTGCAACCTTTGTCCAGCAGTGGACGTCTTTTGGCTGAAATAATGATGATGATGAAGCAACCTACCGTGTTAGTGGACTCAGGACTTGAATGAAGCAAACGACAGAGCTTAACAGGTTCCTTATTCACAAACACTTCGAGTTGTGAGAAACATTGGCGAATAAAGGGACAGGTTGCACCATCGGGGCTGTTGTTCGAAAGAGATACCGCGGCCTCGACACAAAGGGCTAAGAAAGAACATGGGTAGTTTTTAGTCACTAGAAGTCTGACCTTCCGTTCTGCTCAAGAGCGAGAGGGGGTTATTTGATGATTTCCCAGCCCCAAAAAAAAAAAAAATTGGTTCTAGGATAAGCTGGCTCAGAAAGTTTTTCTTCAAGGTTTGTGAGCAGTGGTGTGGTGACCAATATGTTTTACTAAAACTACCCTGGACTGTATCTGCGTACTGTTCGTTTTCCTAAAACTACGTTTAAATCATTCACAGAGTAATAATCAGTAAAAAGTAAAATATAAGTTCTTAATTAGTGACACACAAGGAAGATTCTTTGCAAAATCTATCAAACAAAAAAACAAACCATAAATTAAACCAGATTCCTCACCTCTAATCCTAATTTAAACCAGTTCTAACATTAAATCTCGAGTTAGATTATCCGAATTAACACATAAATCCTAATAACTCATGGTTAATCAGTAATTATGGTTCAGTTTCACGATTGATATGTTTATGTCAGTATAGGATGTAGTAAGTGAGATGAATGGTCCAGGTTCGAACCGGCTATTGACATGTGCGTGTATTGATCGATAGAAATTATGATTGAAAGTGTTATGATGATGATTTTGGAAAATTATTATTATATAAATACATATACCGAGTTTCCTCCGTATGTACCTCGTTCCCGGTTGTCAAATGTAGATCTTTCACGGTTATCAAATGTATGTTGTATTAGTACCCATGTAAAATACTGGTATTCAGCTGGTATGGTTAGACTGAAAGCCGACCCCAACATAGTTTGTAAAAGACTACGCAGATGATTTTCTTTTTAAATCTTTATTTTGGAAAAGGCTTTAATCGCGACACGCAGATGATGATATTTAAAAAAATCTGTCTTTATCTACACTACAAACTAGTACCTACTTACAACAAGTAGCAACAATTTAACATCGACAATGCGCCTATATCGTTAGTAGCAGTTAAGATATTTTTCATAACCTCTCAAGTGATGGTACGATTAGCACATCTCTAACTTTCCCAGGAAATGTTCCCGCTCATAGTTAATTTACGTTTAACAGCGTCAAAGTTAACTGTGATCTCAGATTGCCCGTTAACCGGTTAGTTCTGACCAGGTGTAAAGGTTTTTTGCAATAAACTCGACACGAAGCCACACCTGCTAGAGTTTTTATGGCAGCAGGTGGACTATAGGATTTGTTTTTACTTGCTTTTGTTTTAAGAATTTTAAAGATACTTACGTGTCTTGAATGTTATTGGAATCTTTGTAAGGGTAATTTGCGATCCCGTCGGGGCTGCGGGTTGTTCGCAAGATATACCGCGGCCTCGACATGAAGGGCTAAGAAGGAACATGGGTGGTTTTTAGTTAGTAGAAGTCTGACACTCCCTTTCTCTCTGCCCAAGAGCGGGAGGGGTCATTTGATGATTTTTCACCCACCATAAAAAAAAATAAAAAAGGGTAATTTGCGATTGTCATTCAACTCAAGGGAAGAGTGCCTTTGTATTACTGCTTTTTTTTGTTAACATTTTAATCAGTCAGCATAAAATATATTATTTTACATAGGCACTTATAAAACGTTGAGAAAAGAAGCACGATTTGGGTTGGTCGTTTCCACAGAACAGATAAATTATCTGTTCTGTGGTCGTTTCCAACGGAGGTGAACCGGCAAGACATTCCATGGTGTTAGCATTAGCGAAACTTATCTTATTTTCGGGCGTAAATCGGAATATTATGGTTGTACGCTTATTTGTTGTTGTTAAAGATTTAAATTGGACAAGTTAGAGATTACACGAGGTACCTACTAATCAGGCTAATGGCTAACTAACTCACCATTTTCACAGGTCTATATTTTTTTTTTTAGGCGTGTGGAAAATCATCAAATAACCCCCTCCCGCTCTTGGCCAGAGCGAAAGGGAGTCTCAGACTTCTACTGACTAAAAACCACCCATGTTCCTTCTTAGCCCTTGCGCCGAGGCCGCGGTATCACTTTCGAACAACCCGCAGCCCAGACGGGACTGGTCCATATCTGACTTGCGCTTAGATGAAAGAAGGCGTGTGTACGTGAATAAGTATTCATAAAATATAAAAAGGTACTATATAATATACAGGGTGTAAATCAACCCATCACACAGCCGTCAACCAAGCATTCTGTACATCAAACTCTTACGCTAAATTTTTTGCTGGGAAACGACTTTTTTTTTGGGTCAAAAATCACATTTTACGGTAAAACTCAATGTAGCACTGTTAAAACACTGTGCTAGTGGATGCTTTGAATAGTAACGGTCATGGAGGTAATTAAAGGAAAGTTAAAACCTGAAAAACTAGTATTTTTACAAAAACAGCTGTGAAAAATTTGGAACTTTGACCCCCAATATCTCCGTAACTAGGAGGTTCCCAGGTATGGTCTAGAACAAAAAAATGATCTCAGTGGTGGGGAGAACAAGTGCCGTTCGTTTGCGTTAAGGGTACTTTTACACCCTATAATAGACTTATGTCTCAATTTCCTCTACAGTCCCTCAACTAAACAAGCACTTATTTACCCTATTCTATATACTTAACATAATTTCCTAGGAACATGATTTACATTCGCCCTCAAACCTGAATCCGCTGGGGCCATATAATTTAACTTAATCGGATTTGAACCCCTGACCTTCTTATCTGACCCGAACATCTCAGCCTCAGGCCTCCTTACAGTAAACATATTCTGAATGTGATAAATAAATAAGATATTAATGAATACTAAAATGTTTGGTCTGGTCTTCGAAAAACAAATTGTTTTTTTTACAACAATGGAAGCATCTTCAAAAGTCGTAGCTGAAACTGCAGGTAGCTCAGCAAAGATCTTACAGACCGACTACTTTTATGCCGGCCAGGCTTGTGGAATTTGTTCGAAAGAGTTACCGTGGCCCTGGAACGTAAAGGGCATAAGAAGGAACACGGATGGGTTTTAGTCAGTAAAAGTCTGACAGTCCCTTTTGCTCCACCCAGACCGGGAGGAGTCATGTGATGATTTTCCATCTGAAAAAAAAGACTGGCTACTTTCTGTCGTAAAGAAACTCAAATGCTTAGTTGAGCAGGACATCAGCCAGGTGAATGACAGGTGAAGAAAAGCTCTGACCGAGTGGCGTCCAAGAACTGGGAAAAGAAGTACTGGTCGTCCAGCGGCGAGATGGGCAGACCACATTGTTACCATCGTAAGAAGAACCTGGATGAGGGAAGCGTAGGGACGTGGAAATTGGAAGAAGCAAAGAGAGGCCTATGCCCAGTAGTGGGCGAAGTCAGATTATGGATGATAATGATCCTAAAATTAAACAAATAGGTGCTTTGAAATGGAAAGATGACGTCACGAAAGGTATTCAAATCGTCGCAAGATGCCTAAAAGCGATATTTTAATGTTTTTTCCTGCTTTTGTGCTGCGAATATTTTAGAAGGCCTTCCGAGAAACTTCTTGATTGAAAGCCAAGGTGATACCTACGCGGAAATTTTAAGTAGACTATTGTATACTTTGTAGCGGAATTAATGGTCGGAAAAAACTGGATGTTGCTAGGGTCATTCTTAGGTTCAAGGCGTCTTCCTTGCAAGTTAGGTAGCTTGTACTACAATGCGAACATAGAAGCCATTGGCTCGGTTTTTAGGCCATTCAAATGGCCAATAATGGACTGTTTTGGGACCATGTTTTTGTGTAAGACTGTGGATTTCCTTGAGGAAAAATCTCATTATTAACAACTCGGGTCCTTTTCTCGGATTGATACAACTACTTAATCTTCGATGGCAGTAGCCATAGCTAATGTAGCATAGACAAATTAATATGGCATCTACAATCCAGTAAATTACTGAGACCGCACGGTTGGCGCAGTGGCTGAGCGATTGGTAATTGCGATGTGTGTCACAGGTTCGATCCCGAAGTTATTCCGGGTCTGGCTGCTTGTGTAAGTGAGTTTAAAACTTTGTAAACACACCCACGATACAGGAGAAATTACGAGGGTGGTCAACGTTTTAAAAAAAATGTCTTCGTTATCCATACTTACTGGCTACTTTAAACAACAGTATGAACAAGAAGACAATCATCATCAATCGCTGATTAACTTTGATTAGCACAAGATTGACCAATCTCGATCACTTTCGATTTTTTCCACCAATTACTGGTGAGATACGTCTGACTTGCGCGGGCGCCGTTACGTGAAGTTATGTGAAAGTATATTTCATGTTCTACTGACAATTAAATGACACGTTTCGGTATTAAATTTACTGATTTTTTGTTTTTTTTTCTCTCGTTTCCACTAAGACTAAGTAGTGACACCTAAATAAAAGTGTTTTGTTCGATTTTCAACGTTCGGCTTTGGACTGAAAGTGGTATTTCCACTGCATTAATGTTTGGATAGGCGCCACCAATTGCTTTATTGTTTCATATCAGAAACTTCAGCTTAGTGAAGAATGAAATTGGTAAACAGTTTCGCAGAAAACTTAAATGCGTTGCGAAAGATTTAATTAGTTTGGACGATTTCGATCAATTGCAATGTTTACTTTACAGTGGAATAACCGATTTACTTTCGTGCTGATTTATATCTTTATCGATTTGAATACCATGATAACATATTAAAATTTAGTAGATACGAAAGGCACGTAGCACCATCTATTATCATATGAAAGGTTATTGCTGTTTTCCTCGGAAAAAAAACTTTTATTGGGAAGAAAGGTACCGCACGCCCATTGCTGTACACGGTGGCGGGTGTAAAATCATTAAATAAGCCCTCCCGCTCTTGGGCAGAGCGGAAGGGATTGTCAGACTTCTACTGACTAAAAACCACCCATGTTCCTTCTTAGCCCTTGCGCCGAGGCTGCGGTATCTCTTTCGAACAACCCGCAGCCCCGACGGGATTGCTGTACACCTGACAATGTACATGCAAAGTTTTAGGATGATCGGATCAGTGGTTTAACCGTGAAAAGGTAACAAACTTTGGCATTTATAATTTTCGTACGAATTTTCCGCACAAAACATTCTCAAAGACTAATTATTAAGAGCCGCGTTACTTGTAACCAAATGTCAAATTTCCATTGTATTATACGAGTAACATTACACATATAATTTGCATAGTACCTCTACCTACCAACCTGCTATTCATAACACCTGTTGGTATTTGAACAGGTCTGGAGGCCTGTAGCAAGGCCGACATGTATTGACTTAGGACCGCCAAGACATGGCTTGTGGAGTATTAATAGTATTTGGGCATAACTTAACGGGTTTGGGTTAAGTTTAGCTTGAATTTTCGTATATGTGTTCGTGTTAATTATTAGGGAAATTAAGCCTGAAAAAGGGGTAAGTAACTAAACATTGGTAAATGTAACAGTGACACAGGGTCGCAGCCAATGAAGAAGATGGCGGGACTCGCTTGAGAATTGGAATGAAGTGTAGCACAAAATCGTGACCGTTGGAAGTAATGGAGGAAGACCTTTACCCAGGAGTGGGAGAATATTAATATAATAACTTATACAGATCAGTATCAGCTTAAATCCATGGCGAAACTAACACACTACACTACACACACTACTCACAGAAGAGGGATTAATTGGCTAATAGTCCCTTTGCGATTTAAGAATATCTGACTGTAAAATCCAGGGTTTCTTACGAGGGTTCCTTCGGTGTTAGTCCTGGTTGTATTCCAAAGTATGGAAAGTGATGGAGGCAAAATATTTTTAGCACTAATCTATTAAAGTGTAAACCAGTCTTGGGACCAAATTGATGTTGTAGTCGAAAACTAACAGCGCCACTTCATTACTACATAATAAAAAACAGAGGACTTTGTTTTGACTTTGATTTTGTTGCGGCGCGCCGCGTCGGTTTGTCTGTCTGTTCGAGATAAACTCAAAAACTACTGCTCCGATTTTTATGCTCTTTTCACCAATGGATAGAAAGGTTCTCGAGGAAGGTTTTTGCGATAACCGACATCCACGCAAGCGAAGCTGCGGGCATCGGCTAGTTAAAGGATATCGGGCACAACTGTCTAACTTTACATGTTCAATTCCTACCATAAATATTGTACTTACATCAGCAACAGAAGGCAGCCAATAAAAGCAAATACGATCGCGTCGCATACATTCACCGTACACATGATCAAACACAGTAACGCCATGTTTTATTTACTTAAACATTCAAGCCCAAGATTTGGGAAATGCCGATATTTCTCCCATGAGAATTTTCTTACAAACCAACCAGATTTGGACTTCATCTTGATCATCCTAAAGTTCCTTTTCCAATAACAGTGTTACCTTCAGAGAAATTTAGACTAGTCAATTGAGAAGCTGCTTTATTTTGGTTCAGGTAAGGTTTTCTTTTGCGTTTGGAAGGAATCTTATAGTTTTTGTGCATACCCATTAGGCGAGGCGTGAGGGAGTTATTTCGGTGTCACATTGCTGTTTCGTTTCTTATAATTATCAAGTTAATTATAGTTTTTCGATCGTGTTCCAGTTTGGGTGGCTCCAAACGACCTTCGAGGGGCGTGGGCTAAATATGGAAGCATTGTTGTCGTTCTTTCTCTTTAAAATGGTCTAAATTGATGAACGATTTATTTTTTTTATTTTTCATCTAGTATTCTTGCAGTTGAGATTTTCCATTTCTTCACTAACTGCCGCACTCAGAGAGCTTTAATGATTACTTAAGCCATCACTTAGTACAAGTTTTGACAGTTTTGTCATACAAAAGTACGTCAAATCTTTACTCAGTGACGGCTTAAGTAATCATTAAATATCTCTGAAAACCGCAGTTAGTGGTCTGAACAGTCCCTACACACCATCTTAACTGACAGTACATCTGACCATCTTTGATGCTATTTTTCAGACACGAAAGCACAACGTTATGTTTAAGTCCCATGTAACAGGGGGCTAGCCTATTGCCATGAACTGAGCACAAATCCAGGCTCCATGGCTGCTTCTTAAAAATTCTTGATGGAAAAACCAAAGAACACTTTACTCGGCCCGGGAATCAAACCCAAGACGTGGAGCACATTGAGCTTGCGGCCACTATACGTCGGGGCTGCGGGTTGTTCGCAAGAGATACCGCGGCCTCGACATGAAGGGCTAAGAAGGAATATGGGTGGTTTTTAGTCAGTAGAAGTCTGACACTCCCTTTCGCTCTGCCCAAGAGCGGTAGCGGTTATTTGATGATTTTTCACCCACAATAAAAAAAAAAAGGTAGGCGTATAAAAACTTTTGCAGACCAGGAAATTGTCCCATTAACACATTAATTCACGCCTAATAGATTTCATTGTCACCAACTTAGATTCGAATCCGTATCACACAGCCTGTGACAAATTATGTCTTTGTACCTAAGTTCCGGGAGCCTAGTTATCTAGACCTAGCCTTCACTTTTGATTATAGATTCTAGATAACCGTAAGATAGACTGACATTTTAGTTTATAATGTTCTAGTTTACCTTGCTTGGATTTAGTTGTGTCTTGTAGTAAGTGGTGTCTGTTGAATATCAAATAGATTGATGGAGTCGAACTGGTAATTAAACTGTTTGGTAAGAAGTGTAGAGAGAGTGTCTAGTTGCCCGTCGGAGCTGCGGGTTGTTCGCAAGAGATACCGCGGCCTCGATATGAAGGGCTAAGAAGGAACATGGGTGGTTTTTAGTCAGTAGAAGTCTGACACTCCCTTTCGCTCTGCCGCGAGCGGGAGGGGGGTTATTTGATGATTTTCCACCCGCCCAAAAAAAAAAAAAGGTGTGTCTAGTTATTTTGGGTGTAAGTAGAAGAATGGCCATGCCTCGGGAACCTAGTGATCGCAATTCCAACTGCTGAGCATGAGGTCCTGGGTCCGATTCCCGGGTAGGGCATTAGATATTTTTATGTCTAGGTGTCGGACCAAAAAGTGAAAGAGGGTGCGTTAGAAACAGAAAAATAAAAGTTAATCCATAAGACAGAGAATTTAATTTAACATTATTTACTAATCATAAAAGCTTCATGATTAGAAACTGAATGTTGAAATTTCTCATGAAATAAGCAGTACCTTTGTGCTCTTCTATTTTTTTTAAGTTTTTTTCCCTTGTTGTATTTTGTGTGTATATAAATAAATGAATAAGTCGTACAATGTTATATTGCTGTTCAACTTTTTGATTTTTGATCCCACTCAAGATTGTTTTAAACTTAAAACGTCAAAATAACCCTACAAGGAGGTCACGCCCAGCAGTGGTCGTCATTCGGCTGAAATGATGATGAATACTACGAAAATGGAAATTATAAAATTACCTGGAATAGGGGATCGGACTGAGTCAAAAAAATGTGATTCTAATTAGTCCGTCAGTTAGATTATCGAAAAATATTGGATAAGTATTTTTTGTTTTACTTTTAACAAAAATTTACGAAGATAAAACGCGTCGAAGATCATGAGTGGTTCTGACGTCATTTGTAGGTAAAAAATGTACTGACATGTGACGTTTTCGAGGAGTACACGAGTTTTCGAAGCACTGTATCGTCTTCATTTTTCGTTTATGTGAAAAATGAAAAAATATGTGTTCAATATTTTTTGGAAATCTATCTGACGGACTAATTAGTTTTCTTTTGTCCGATCCCCTATTATTAACACCCTCCAAGTTCAACCAAGGTCCATTGTAAGATTATAACATCACAGAAAAAAATACTGGAGGACTCTAGACCTTTTTTTTTTTTTTTTGGGGGGTTGGGAAATCATCAAATTACCCCTCCCGCTCTTGGGCAGAGCGAAAGGGAGTGTCAGACTTCTACTGACTAAAACCCACCCATGTTCCTTCTTAGCCCTTCATGTCGAGGCCGCGGTATCCCTTGCGAACAACCCGCAGCCCCGACGGGATTGCTGTACACCTGGCAATGTACAATGCAAAGTTTCACGATGATCGGATCGGATATTCGACCTGAGGACTCTAGACCTCAGGTCGAAGGAAGGACTTGATGACGTAATCCTGTTCTCATAAGGACATATTATGACATGTCTTATTATATATTTCCTATTCTAAAGCTGTGTGTTGAATATGTTTATGAGTTTATGGTAATCGGGAGATTGTTATCGCCGTGTCGACCTGGTATTGTGTTTGAGCTTAATTCTGGGAAGTTGTGGTTTTTATAATACAATGGTGGTTGTATAAAATTTTATGGTTTCAAGTTCTGATGGGTTCCAGTGGGTTAGATTTGTTGAGACTACAGCTATTTGCGAAGATATATCTTTATATGTATATATATATATATACATATATAGATATGATCTTTCTTTCATTTTCGTATGGTTAGTGGCTAACCTGGTGTCAAGGTTTTGGACCTCTAACATAGCTTTACATGCCGTCGAGGATTATCTTTCAGGCATGCTTCGTTTCCTCACGATGTTTTCCTTCACCTAAGCAAGATTCGCACATGAATCCGAAAAATCAAAGGTGCGTGCCTTGAGTTCAATGAAGGAACTAACCACATGAAAAAGAAAGCAGAAGATTTTAGTATGATTCGTTAATTTATGAAAACAACTAAGAATTAGACATCAGTTGGCGACGCAACGTTGTTGACTGTCAGAACACACCATGGTATTCTGAAAGTGGAAGATGGCGTGACGAGCTGGACTCTCACCAAAAGGATTGGGCCCAAACAGCCAAAGAGGGAAGGGAAGTCTTTGCCCTGAAGTGGGACACATCAGGCTCATACTAATAATAATTCTGAAACGACGATTCAATATATTAGAGCAGTTATTCCACCAGTCACTTAGAACTGTAAGTACCAAATACAAATAAATCCTTCAACTTAGTACAAAGACGTTGAAGTGACAAGCCTATAATGAGCTCACGACCAGTTTCTTTAAGTCTCAGTCGTGATGCCGCTAATGAGGCATTAGGCATTGCCAGCCTTTTGAGCAGAGTGGGGCCTAATAGGCCCCTTGAATTGTAAGATGAAAATGAAGAAAATAATGTACAGTCGAACACGCTAATAATGCCTGTATACGGCCAAATCTTTATAATTCTATTGCACTAAAAATATTGTTCGACTGGTGTCAAATGCTGTATCGTATGACATCAGTCTCTAAATGTATCCGTACAATCTTATAACTAAATGCAAGTTAGCTGGCTGTATACTTATTATATGTAAGTATGCTTGTTCGGCTGTACTATCATGAAGTTTCCTTACATTGCAATAAGTTTGCTTTTGCTTAGATTTCGGCAGCTGTTCCCTTATTGCTTGGAACAGCATTATCACGCCTGATGATCACGCTTGTAGTCACAGAAAGGTCAGGAAGAGGTAACATACCTAAAAGTACACCCACATTTCGCCAGATAAGTTTATTTAAGCCCCACGTACCTAATAGGGGGCGAGCCTATTGCCGTCAACCGGACACAAGTTCATACTCCGTAGCATCATCATCATCTGCCTAGCGTTTTCCCAACTATGTTAGGGTCGGCTTCCAGTCTAACCGGATGCAGCTGTACTCCGTAGCCTGCTACTATGAAATTGTTGATGGAAAAGTCCAATTATACTTTGATAGACCCGGGAATCTAACGCAGGACTTCGCACTCAGCTGCGGCCAATAGACCAACGAGGTAGTCAAGTCAGTTTCTTTGAATTCTATTGTAGAACGAACTTTACAAACTAATGTGTTACTTTGAATTCTATTGTAGAACGAACTTAACAAACAAATGTGTTACTGCGAATTTTGTTGCGTTACCGTTTCCGTTTCGTTAAGTGGTAAAGAACAGAAGTTTTGGGACACAGTTTTTAAATATAATTTTGACATTGAAATCGTGCTGATTTTCCCTTTGCCCATTTTTAATGAGGATGTTTTATTTCATTTGCAATTTTGATCAAAAATATTTATTGAAATAAACTTTATAATCTAATAAAGGAACTTTTTAATAGGATTTGGGTACGATATCAAATGCCCTTATTATAACAATGTTAGGTTTAATTAACATTATTATGATCATAATTAAACACGTGTTCGCGGCCCCTTTGTGCGGGAGTCAGTGTGTCAGACAACAAATCTATTTTTAGCCAGTAATTAATGTCCTATTGTATAAACATGTCAGTAATAGAACCAGGTCTTAACTTGCATTCGAAATTTTTCCCATATTTTTAACCCTTTTCATTTCAGAACTTTGGCAGTCGTTACAGGTAGTCAGTGGCCTGAAAGTCTGACAACCGGTCTTACAGGAAGGCTGCAAGTTTTTCGAAAGAGATACCGCGGCCTCGACACAAAGGGTTAAGAAGGAACATGGGTGGTTTTTAGTCAGTAGAAGTCGGACACTCCCTTCCGCTCTGCCCAAAGCGGGAGGGGTTATTTGATGATTTTCAAACCCCCAAAAAAAAGGCGACCCTAACACAGTTGGCAAAAGGCTAGACAGATGAAGATTTTTTAACCTTTTAATCATCATCGTCATTAGCAGGCTAGTTTTAAACTTCATTCCAGCCATAAGACGTCCACTGCTGGACATAGGCCTCCCCCAGAAGGGGGTATTTGCTATAATCGCCACGCTTGGCAGGCGGGTTGGCGTTCGCAGTATGGTTGTTACGAAGGCACAGAGAACGCTGCTGCCTATTCTCTGGTAAGTCCCATAATCGCCTCTTACGACACCCACGGGAAGATATTGGATGGTGCTATTCTTTACGTCCGACACCATACGGAACGAGTAATTTTGTAGTAGGTATCCTCTAAGGAAAGAGTTTCTAGGTAACTCATTACATAACCGAAAAAGAGATCAAATACATAACTACTAGATACAAGTGAAGCCGCGAGCAACAAACAGTACTAAAATCTAATAGTTTCTCATTACTATCATATTGGCAATCAATCAGACTCTGTTGCTCAATATATCGACTTTATCAATCAGTTACATAATAATACATTTTATAATATACACTAAGATCACATCCGGGTCCGTCTGTAGTTATTAAGTAATTACTTTTGGTAATTATTCGTGTATTGTGAATGAATATTAGTATCACAGGGTCGTTGATTCAACGTTAGTTTGGTTTTAAATGAATGGATATAAACGTCTAGCTAGACTGTAGTTTACATAACATAACATCAACCTTTAAGGCTTGTATTCACGCCAATGACCTTGTGCATAGCTAACTACCCCTCTCGGTCGTAGATACGGACTTTAAACGGACGCATTTTTAATTTATTATAATTAAGATAATACAGGTTTTTAAAAAGTAACAAAACCAAATTATTTTCCTTTGTATTGCATAGCAGTAGATATTTTTTTATATTGTTTTATGAAAACATGCAGGAGTAAAATGGTTCAAATCAGCGATTTGGAGGTGATTTTGTGGAATTTTTTTCTTATTATGTGATACTGATAGAAAAATTATGGCTAAACCAAATTACGTGTCACTAACAATTTTTCTCAGATGTAATTTCTCTGTAAGTGCCGGTGAAAAGCTGCTTTATCTGCCCGCTGTTTTTTAGCTTTTTCGATATAGCAGCCTTAATCCCCGTTATTAGGGGGCGACCCTATTGCCACCAGCCGGGCACAAATCGAGGCTCCGTGGCTGCTACTTCGAAATTCCTAATGGAAAAACCCAATATGTTTGTCCGACCTGGGAATCCAATCCAAAACCTCATTCTATGCAGTCGCGCTTGCAACCACTAGTGGAGGGGAGGAAAATTTATGGATGATGAAACTATTGAAAATACCAGTCATTGTTCTTCAGATCAAAATCCTCACAATGACTGTATGGTCCAAGGTTGTTTTATAATACCTAGTCATAAATTCCCGCTTGCTAGGCACAAGAATATGGTCAAAGGTTGAAGTTTTTACTACAAACGTGAATTGCAAGAACGTCTCGGTTGTATTATTTTCAAGAGGTTTTGTTATCGTCCACATAATACGCTAAAACACTGACTATCAATTGATAAGCAATCTTATATTGATAAATTTTTATTAGTTAAACTGGCAATACCAATACATTATTGGCGCCATTTTTGACAAAACAAATTCACTTACGCAACGATCAGCCGAAAAACAACACAGCATAAGTTTAATTTTTATTATTACGTACACCAAATATTTTTTAACACGTTAAGTAAAGAATGAAATTAATTTAATAACATTGCTTCCGGAGCATGTAAATAGTCGAGTTTATTAACTTGATAATTACTTGGCTGTATAATAAAGCGATAATACCGAGAATTGTGTACTTTGTACAATGTACATTTAGTAAGAGATTTATTATAGGTGAGATAATGTTTTGTTTTATTATTGTTTTGTAGTTTCTGAAAACAAAGTATCTAAGTTTAGTACCAGAGAGAACTAGTTTCATAATAATGGTATTATCTTTTTTATTGATTTCAATGTATTCTATACAGGAGTGGCTGAAAAATTGTGGTCTAATTATTAGGTAGTTAAAGTCTATATTTTACAATATTACCTATTATCACATTAAACAAACAGCTATCAAGCTAATTTATTACTCAATTTGATTGAATCCCAAACAAACAAGCTAAAATAAATTGCGTCATAAAACCGTCGTTCGCTATCAATACTCAACGCAAACCTTTTTCGTTAATTGCAAAAATTCTTCAATGTCACACGTTTAATTATCTCAAGTCTTAACCAGTTAGGCTACGCGCCTTTTTTGCAACTTCCTCTCAAACCTGTTTTGGTTAAAAGAACATCTTCAACGGCTTGTTTTTGTCTCTGCCTCTCAAGACTATGAAATTTCAATCTTTAGAATGATTCAGGATTCTTCAAAAGGTAATTAATCAAATTACTTTTAAATTTTGCACGGAATTATTAGCTTGTCTACGGTGTCAGTCAAGCAAGAGGTATTATTATTATTTTCTTTTGTTAAGCTAATTTAAGCGAGTCAAAAATTGCTTTTAAAGAGAATTGGATTCAAATGTGCGAATGTTCCAATCACTGGTATTATTCAATCGGTCTAGAAAAAACATAATGAAAGACATTACTTTACAACCTTTTTTCTAACGAACTACAATTTTGGTTTGTCTTTCTCTTGTACATTGCCGTCCAATTCAGTAAATAAAACGAGGAAAAAAAATCTTTGGTAAAGTAGGGAATATTTTTCCCTTTAGCATAAAAAGTTTTATCAATAACCCTAGTTAAATATTTACAATCTTTAATAGCGGTCTACTTAGCTTTCCTTTGCGGTCGGTAAACCGTTTAAAACTGAAAGATTTATGAAGATATCGGGAGATTATTAACTCTATCCTTCTTAATATTTACTTTGAACTTAACTGGAAAGTCTAGGCTATAGATTAACTTGGGAACTTTAGTACTTAGTTTCTGTTTTGTTAAGCTTAAGTACTTAGAGATTAAAGATACAGTAGGACTATAATAGATTACGAATCTATTATGATAAATACAATAGATATGATAGGGAGTACCGAGAAACAAAGAAACAAAACAATTACAGAATTGAAATTGTAATTTCATTCGATAACGATAAAATATTTAAAAGGTAATGTTTAATTCAAAGGCACAACATAAATCGACATCATTTCTCATTTCGGAAAAATTAAACACGCAAAATTGTTGATATCAAAATCTATCAGTGTATTTGACATCAATATTTTAATATCCGCATACTCCAGAACCAATTTCCTACCAAATCCCCGTATACATTCGTATTAACAATCTAATATACTGACTGCTGTAACATTTGTTATTCAGAGGGCTAAAGGTTTGCCCTTTGTGGCCCGCACAATTCTATGACCTTCGTTGTATGTGTCTTGGTCATATTACAGATGACGTCATCAAAGCCATGAGATAAGTGGTGTGTGTGGTTCTATATCAGCGATAAGTGTGTAATGCTAGTGAAACAATACGTGGATATTCTGAGATTAGGTATAGTTACATACAATCACGACTGTACCATTCGGTATTCGATAACGAACGGTAGGAAAAGAATTAGAAATAAAAATGTAATGTAAGTGTTGGCTTTGGGTTGGTTGTATTATTGCAATTTGTATGTTACATTACTGTATTTTTTGTGTGCAATAAAGAATAAGTAAGTATTGGTCTTCTTCCTTGTTTTGATAAAAGGTAGGTATATATATATTTCACATCTGAAACAAAAACTGGACGCAATCAGTAAATCCAACGGCGTTCAAGAGATGATTGTGTCCATATTTCATAGCCATTGTGACATTGACTGCTATTGAACCCAGTTTCGATACATGCTGATGGCATTTCAGTTTCATAGATCAATTTCGCTTTAAGTGATGAATGAATAGTGATGATGTTGAATGTTTCAACTTGAAACTTTCAAGTTCCAATCAAAAGAATCACAAACTCACAACTCGACAGTTTTTTTTTTGTATTACTGATGTTCGAAGCATTAAAACTACTCGACCAAATTATGTAAATGAGGGTACCTGACAGTATTTACTTGATTAATGCGCACTTTACCTACTCTGTAAGCCATATTTACTCTGTAGTAGTTAAAAAAAAAACTATTATTGACTTTAAAGCTGTAAAAACTTAAGACTATACACGTTGAACGCGGTTTGTTTGAAGTTATGTAAATAAGGTGTTTATTTAAAGTTCGGTATACTTCGTAACAGTTCGGCAGACCATGACATGGGGCAACGAACTCCTAATAAAGTTTGTTTTTCACTCAATCGGCATTATGCGATAAGGAACGAGGCGTCATTTGAGTAAAACAATGGCGAGGAGAAAGAGGTGAATGTACCGAACTTCACCGAAGTTATGAAACGCAAGGAAATAATGATCCTAACAGAAAAAAACTGGCCAAGTGCAAGTCGGACTTGCACATGAACAGTTCCGTACCATTGTAGTAGATATTCAGAGATATTCCATGTTATTTTAGCGTCATAAACTTCTTATAGGTTTTCCTGTAATCTATAAGTAAAAAAAAAAAGTGGCTTTATGGTACATTTTTTTAATAATAATAATAAAATAAAATTTATTGTATCAAATAATTGGTTTACGATATTGTTGTGTTCGGAATCTTCTTTTAGACAAATAATGCCTGTAGTAGAAGACTCCGCGCCTCCCTGTTTTGTAAAGCATGTTATTTAACACAATATTTTTGTAATATAAGTGTTGAACTAATTTCTGTATTTTTTTCATAATTTTAGGCTAAGTAGTTTCGGAGATAAGGGAAGGGGGGGATGGTCGGACAGACAGACAGTCAGACACACGAGTGATCCTATAAGGTTTCAGTTTTTTCCTTTTGAGGTACGGAACCCTAAAACATAAATACTACCTGTACCTACTGACTGTAAAAACAGTCAATGAGAAAGTGGTTATAAGGTTTTAGGATAAAACTGGTGCCTTTTGCCAACAAAACACATAAAATATGTATTAACATACCATTCGTTTTGAAATTTAATAGTGAAAAGTTGAATACATGGATAATAATTATGTATTCACGAGTAATTTCTTATCAGCATCGCGGTTTGTGTTACACGTTCATTGCGAAGGAAACGAAAGGCAATTTATTTCCATTTCTCGACACGTGTACCTTCTCACGTTCGTTAAATGAAGAGTTTACTCGAATATGTCGAATACACTCGAATATAATGTAGGAAGCTTAACCTAGTTTCCTTTTTTGACCAAAAGTTCGTTTAGCTTAAATATTATAGACGAGTTGAATTTTATTCATTTTGTTAAATTACGGTCTTGATTAGATGATCAAAAATCGTATTTTAATACTATAAACGTCCACAAAAAAAACTTCTACAAAAAATCTTAAAAGTACTTATGCCACTTTACGAGCAAGCGCGGCGGAACAAAATTCAAAATGCAAAAGTAACCCACTTCATAAACGAATTAATGTACAAAATGGACTTTAACCTCAACCTAAAGACCACAGGGAAAGACCCTAGCTTAGTCTAAAACCCAACAAAGTTGTTGAGTTTAATAAATTACATTGCATTGAGGCACCTTTTGAAATACGAGGTGAGAATTCTGAGAATGCCTACCTGACCACTTGCTTCACAGAACTCTGTATTATTATTGTTTCTATAGAAAAATACTTAGTACAAGTTAGTCGCATTTCTAACAGAAGGCATCAACTATTTCGAGGATTCTTTCGTGAAGATTTCGTAGGAGAAATTCCGATCAGCTGTTTGTGATTCCAGTCATGTTGTAGGTAATTCAATTGTTGTGCTTGTTAACAAGGTGACGATTGGATCTTAACACAGTGCCTATACTGTATTAATATTTTATGTGACGTGTATGTAATCAACGTGACAGGTAGGCACGACAAAACAAACAAACTGACGTAGTTTAAGTATCTAAATTCTGAATTACTAGCAGTCATTTATAAAAAAATAATTTCCATTTTTTTTCTTAGTGTTATTATCCTGTCATCTCTGAGGATTTTCGCTAGCTTATAACTATTGAACCTGTATAATAATGAAAGATATTATTAAATCCTGTTTGAAGTCAAATCAAAAAGTTAACAAACAACTTGATACTACAGTCTTTCCGAACATAAGTACTTATGTAACAAGTATCAAACCATTATATATACTACGAGTACTTATGTAAAATACAACAACAGAGCCAATAAAGGCATATTAGTTTCAGTTGAAGTGGGTACTACAAGTACTTGCTATATTGATCGCCGATTCGACCGCAAACCCTCTGCGGTTAATGAATACAATATATTCAAGGTGTATTTTGATATTAACACCTTGATCTGTGCTATTTGAGATTTCGATTATGTAATACATGTCATAGATAGGATCCTGCCCAGAATCAGCATGACCTGACGAAGAAATCCTGAACAAAAGAGCGAGCAAACTACTTATTGTTAAACACTTAGCGTATGGAAGACGTTGATTTCGCGAATAGGCACGTCATTTTCACAGAGAAATTGTGGCGAAAATTATTTCTAAATTAGAAACAATTAATAACAATTTTTGCTGCCACTAGACACAGGCAGTAGATTGTTGGCCTGTTTCAATAAATCTTAAAACCTCGATCGTCAGCGTTACACTTATAAAGTTATGCCCCAATTACATTACTAAATATTCAATTAATTTTTTTACACCTTTTTCTTCACTTTTTAATTAAAAATTAAAAGCAGGACATAATTTCAGCCCAAAGGCACCATCTTGTGACAAGTCGTAAACGTTGACTGATATTTGGTGGAGGCACTCCCGGGACGTTATTTCATTGTGTAACGGTAAACTATATGGGCTGAAGCAACAAGAAAACTAATTACCAAGCCCGGCCGTGTTTTATGACCGGAGACCCTAATATGAGGACTTAGTATTTGGCTTGGCTTTGCTTTATTAAATAGATTCTCTATGTGTATCTTGACGTTAGGGCCTTGGGAATTCTGAGAACCGTGTTTCAATTTTAGAAGCAAAATTGGCTAAATGTCCTTCAAGTAACTTCGTGGAACACAGAAACTTGAGATTTAACCAATTAAGGATTTCTTATATTTTCAATTGTTCAGTTATTAATAGGAGTCTTTATTGGCAATCCTAAGAAAACTTCAGGCTAATAAATTGGATAACTTCACAAAGTACGTACCAGCTAAGTAAATCGACACAAAGGTTTGTAGTTTAGGTACCTACCTACCTATATCGTTGTATTTTTAACGATCGCTTTTGCAAAGCGGACAAGCATTGCATCAGAAAACGTTTGTTTTCAAGAAAAAATAAAATAAAAACGATTAGTTTTAGTTCAGGCAGTAGATCTGGGAACGGTCGATACTTGTAAATTTCAGCAAGAGATTTGTTCGGCAATTATCTAAAATCTTCAACATAATATTAATTACTCGATACACCTTAATAAGACAAGACAGTTTCCTATTACAATTATTAAAACTGACGAGTACCTACATAATTACGGCGCCGATATTATCGGTCTAAGACGTGCCTATCGACAATCAATAGACAAGGCTACATAGAGTATGTAGTAATCTTTCTAATTACATGAAAACAAACAGAGATAAGATGACGTGCATTTTATAATTAGTAAAAGGATCTTTATTACCTACTCATTACACTCATTATTGAACCTAAAATTGCACGATCTCAATTCCACACAAAAAAAAAATGTGACGCAAAAATGTCAAAACTGGAGTTACACCATTTTCGCAGCTGAGCCGTCCATTTTAGCAACCCGAGAAATAAAATAAATAAAATTTTATGTTTTGTAACGTTAAACACCTTGCCTTTGTTTTTTCCTTCAGTTTTATTTTAAGTTACACAATTGATACCTACCTAATATGAAACAATAGCCACGTGATGCTGTGAAACTTTTTCTTTAATTTTTTTTGTGCTGACTTTAAAGCAGGTAGCTAGGTGTAATTCGATGATGTTACTTGGACTTTTCTAAGGAGACAGCCAGAAGAATAGGGTCTTATATCAGGAACTGTGTGTCGCTTACAGGATTTAAGCCGGCAACTAACTAGGATGGACGATGATCTATGCCGGATGGCTGGTGGTGATCATGATCAGATGCTGTGGGTAAGATGTACCTACCTATCTCGTTTTTTACCTAGGCACTCAGAATCGCTTAACGTTAAATGTAATGTATCAAAAGACGTTTTCTTAAACCAGCACATTTCTGACCTCTGCTCTTTTTCAAGGAAATTACAACCCAATAGTAGTTGTAGGAAAATCCAAAGTTCAGTTCAATCGAATTATAGCCTACCGAACCTTCGGAAAACACATGACCAGTCAATGACCAAGGTGTAACTAAGTATTTACGTAGCATTATTCGTTCTATTTATCATGTATTTGAGTTACATCTGCGAAGTCTTCAGAGCTCAATGAAAGCTAATTGATAAACCGGTTCAGCATACGCCAAAGTGTGAACAGAAACAGAAACCGATTTCAAAATTATTTCATTACACAAAACAGGTGGGTACGGGCCCGCTTGGTAAGTTCCACGAGTTATTTACCCTTGACTAAATAGATAAAAATATTGACTATGTAAATAACCTCTTTGGTACTTCATACCTTTCGTTATAATGACGTCTAATAGAACCAATTACTAGTTTTTCAATACGGTATCATCGTGAATGGCCGATGTTTTTGCGTGAACAGGCACAAATAAGACTTTAAATGTTAACCTTGAAGTTTTACACCGCGGTTAGTTTAGAAACATTCTTAAAATGGTAAAACAAATCACTATTTACACAATTGTGTGAAACCACTAATCGATTGATGGAAAACCTTGGATTTATTACACATTATGCGGGTAGGTATGTACACCTTTGAATTTATTGCACTTAGTTTACGTGTCGTGCAGTTGTCCAAACAGATAAGTTTACATCAAAGCATATCAACAAATTCGCGCTGATAACGATAAAACTGTATACTTTAATATCGAAAAAACTTTTACAGCAACGTAGAAACGTTACTGACAATAGATTGATAAGAGAAAAAAATAATACGAACCGTGTAGAAATCCGTTCACTTCGCGCTCACAACCGCGCGACTACCTGTGATCTTTGCAACATTCCAAAATATGCACACAAACAAAATATTTTTCTCACGAAAATCCAATGCACTGTACACAGAAACCGTTTTAACACTCGCGCAAACCCCGCACTTTGAAAAAAAGTATTTTCAACGTTTTTTTACGAAAGTTGTCACGTGTTCCGGCGAAGAGACGTACGTCCACCACGCACTACGTTTCGACGCGAACTGACGGCCGCGCGAGAGCGAGAGAAAGCACAGATAAAATTTGAATGGAAAACTATTTGTGAGAAAAGGATGGGGAGATCAGAATGAAGTTAGCGGACCCGCGACGGTATGACCGGGAATGACCACGTGGCACGCGTTTAGTTTTAGTACAATCATATTTGCACAAATTGTGAGTTGGCGCGTTTTTGTTTAAGCCACGTGTTTTGATTATGTTTCAAAAATAAAAACATTTCTTCGGTGAGTGTTTTTTGTTTGCTGAAGTGCATACTTATGTTTGGGGTTTTTAATGCGTATAAAAAGTGTTTCATATAATTTTTACGACGTTTGCAACAAGGGGAGATTTCATTTAATTTACATATTTTTAATAAAAAAACGTAAGGATAAAGTAAAAATATAAGTACAAAATTATGCGTAGCTACTTTATCCGGACTCATTTCCCTCATATATTCACTTTACCGGTACCTATTTCCTGCTGAAGATTTAATAAAGAAACAGACAGACAGAACCTTCCTGTCTACATTTTAATTAAGAAAAAAAGAAAATCTGACCTTTTATTTACTTAATTATTTTATTGCGTAAGATAGGCCTTTCTACTTGTCGAATAATTAAGTTCTTTCAATTAAACGAAAATAATATGAAATTCTTAAAGTAGGTAGGTAGTAGTACTTACTTAATCTTAAATACAAAAAAAAACGAGTTGTGTACGAACAGAACTTTTTGTTCACCCACAATTTGCAATACATACCTATGTGAATTTTACCAGTGGCCCAGTGGTGAAGGCCTCGAGTTACGGGCAGTAAGTCGTGGGTTCGAACCCAGGCAGGCGCATTACTTTGTGTAATTTATTTTATTACTGATCACCACTGCTCTCAAAAACGGTGACGGTAATAAAAACCGATAGGAAACCGGCATGTCCTAGAACCAAGAATGCGAAGACATGTGACATCTACCAACCCGGACTGGGCCCGCCTGGTGGATTATCATCAGGCCCATATTATAGAGAGAAAGCCAGAATCCCTGCAGTGGGAACATGCTGACGATGTGAATTTAATGTGTTTTCATTTTCTCACACATAAAAGACCTGGACACCTATGCAAATAACTAAAATTGAAGTGTCCGATTGTTATTTCAAAATAAGAGTTTTTTATTGAATGCGTAAAACATTTTTGCATCTGTTGCCTGTTTGTTGCGGCTAATAAAATATCCGTAACGCTGGGCAGATTTAGACGAGACTGTAAGTGGCACAATCTTAGCTTATATTATAAGGATTATCGTAGCAAAAATATTAGCGCTATTCATATAAGGAAGTAATATTTTGATAATAATTTCACACGGATGAAGGTCGGGGGTAACATGCTAGTTAGGCATTGTAATTAGAACCCGTATGTGTTGGTTCATGTTCTCATTAACATTAACCCGCTTTTTTAATTTAGGATAGTAAATTATCTACCTGCAATGTAAAACTCTCACAATTATTCGGAACAAACAATAAAATACAAGATACATAGAGGTCATTCTCCTACAATTCTCATGTGAATACCCAATTTTTCGATATTTCGGCAGAAAAATGTTGGTAAAAATGATATAATTCACATTTATGCGGGTAAAAGGCGTAAGGTGTAAAAAACGGGCCATGAATATTATATGAAACGAGAGGTCGTTGGCAAAAACATAGAAAAAAAAGTTTTATGTCCGTTTTTATTTCGCTTTCGAGTCCGATCCGAAGCGCCGCGTTTTTTTGAATTTCTGAGTTGTGTAACTTCTGTTGTTGGTCGAAAAATGTTTTGGATTGCAACACGATTTTTGTTTTTTGTTTTTTTTCGAGTTTTGCCCGTTTTTAGGTATTTTAGGTAGGTATAATATGGGTATGATAGAAGATTATTTCAGTTTAGGTAATTTATTGTGTAACAATGTTTTTATTTGCGTGATTCATGTCATGTACCTACTGTTCCCAATTCACATGATAACAAAACCCAAACAACATTAAGTAGTGTGTTTAATGTTATTGTGTCGATGTTTTCTATTTCGTGGTAAAAAATACTTAAACCATTTAGCTTGTATACTAAAATGCTTCAGTACATAATGTTTATCTGCCTCCAGGCTTAAAACGATGGACGTTACAAAGCAAAATAAACGTCATACATACATAAGAAACCAAACCATACATGGCTGTAAACATATTTAATTAGAGACTGTACAGAAACAAAGGTACATCACTATGTGATTAGTGACGTGACATTCTCAAAAGAACAATGTCCAACTAGCTTCAAAGGCGAGCCTTTTGAAACAAAGCTTTAGCCTCTTACTATAGAGTGCGGTTTGGGTGATAAGCGGAGCGGGAGCGGTAGCGGATCATTAGTAAAGCAGGATAGTTTGAAAGTTTTGTTTTAAATATTAGTAAAGCTGACTTGACTTGTTGAGTGCCTCGTTGGTCTTGTGGTCGTAAGTGCGACTGCTAAACAAGTAGGCCTAAATTCGATTCCCGAGTCGGGCAAAGTGTTACAAGTACCTATTTTTCCATCAAGAAATTGTCAGTAGCAGCCACGGAGCCTGGATTTCACGCCCGGTTGATGGCAATGGGCTCGCCCCCTATTAAAAGAGACTTAAACATAACTGGCCAAATGTGGGTTTACTATTAGGTACACCTCTGGTCCTCTGCCTTACCTTTCAGGGATTACAGGCGCTATGTTATGTTAAGCTGGCTAAACGATGGATTAGGCCATTAGTCAGACTAACACCATCGACTTAGTCTTGTCAGCTACCTTCAGTCTCCTAAAGAATCTTATCTGATTCTTAGTTCTTTCGACAATGGTTTAAAATGTAATCAAAAGAACCAGCCAATTATACAATTATTTCACAATTCTGATATCTATGAGATGAGATTGTGCGATTTAACGCGGCATCATATACATACACATATACAGTGAGATAACACTGCTCTCATATTGTCCCAAAGAAGAACTCAGTCCTCCTTACTTTACTTCTTCATATATTTTCGAAGCTACTCATTAAGATCAATCATCATTAAGCAGGCCAGCAGGGCTTTCCGTATACAGCTGTCTGTATCTTGTAACGAGTGAAAAATAATATTGGGGTTTCCAAAAACAATCATTAGCAGTTAACAAAGTTTTTAACACTCATAGAATTCCAAGTTCTGGTGTCACATGACCTCAGAAAGTGCCCAACAGTTGTTCAACAATATCGCCACATCTCGTTACTAAACCCCCACCCTAACAGCACGTCGTATAAAGCTTTTTGCTCAGGCTTTTGAGCGTTACGTACTTGAGTGTGCCAGTACATTGTACCAGTATAGTGTACCAGTATAGTGTACCAGTATAGTGTACAAGTGTTGCGTACTAGTAACTAAGTCACACACCATCAGCCTTGAAGTTGCTGTAAAAGTTTAGTTTGTCTTTTACTGGATGCTGTCGTTCTATCTTTACTTTGTATATGTTAACTATTCTGAGTTGGGGAAAAATCTTTATAAAAGATACTTTGAAAAGCCTAAATGAAATTGTGTGTCTTAAACTTTGCAGTTGACGGCACGATTGGCGCATTGGCTTAGCTATTGGATTGCTGCGCTGCGTGTCGCGGGTTCGATCCCCGCACGAAACAAATATTTGTATGGCCTACAGATAGTTGTTTCGGGTCTGGATGTTCTATGTATGTGAGTTTAAATGTTTGTAAACGCACCCACGATACAGGGGCCGTATTTTTGAATCAATAGAATTCCAAATCGTGTACGAAATCGCAGAATTCGTATGAGAATCCCTAAAATCGCTATTTTTGAATATTCATACCCGTGAATTTTGCAACGAGTGGTCCGACCCACTCGTTTTCGATATTCTACCAGTAGAAATGAGAATGACACTGACAAGTGAAGATTTGTTGACAGATACGTTACGTTGACTTTATCTAACCTATAAATCAGTGTTTTCTTTCGCCTTTCGCGATGGTTAGCCTCGTCCTCGAGGCTAACCGTATATCCTGATGAATTACATCAGCGACAGAAAAAAAAATGTAAATACTAGAGAAAAAAATATCGAAATCCCAATGACAGACGTCAGACAATGACATTATAACTTTTTAATTTACGTTCCGTTCCACCGTAACTCATTACCGGTTTTTAAAATCAACGAGTTATGGCTTTCCGGTTTTTATTTTTCTGCGTGAAATGAAAAATGTTATAAGATTCGAGTTTTAGGGCAACACTAATTTCTATTACTTCAAAAATACGTAAAATTTGGAGCAATAGAAATTCATTTCGTATACGTTTTGCTTTCGTGCATGAATTTAAGATTCACTTCGAGTGATTCAAAAATACGGCCCCAGGAGAAATTCCTAGTGTGGGGCAACGTTTTTTAAAAAAAGAAAAGAAAGAAAGAAAAAGAAAGTTAATTTAGTTATACTCCTAGTCTTCTCTGCCCCACTGCTGGGCCAAGGCCACACCTTCCATTTCTCGCGAACCCACGCGTCCTCCTTCCGGTTCCGACGGAACATTGCCATGTATGAATAATAAAATCAGACCGTTGTAATTTTTTTTTAACTCCTTGGGAGATATTCTGTGAATGTATTGACAAAAAACTGCCTTTTCTAAGGGAATGAGCCGATTTTTATGAGTGATGAGTACTCAAATAATACAACCATTGATTTTGTATGAAACAGGTAATATCAGAAGGAAACTGATACTATAATTACCAACTTGATAACACAGCACGATATTCAATACAATAAATCTCATCAATCTCAACTCATGCAGAGAACACGTGTATTTTTCCAGCACTTGGGCAGTTCCAGTCTAATTATGCCTCCTTTCTCCTAGCAAAGAATTCTATCGATAAATCTGTTACAAAGCTAGGTAAGTTTTTATTTTATTTACTACAGTAATATATTCAGCTTACACGCCAACGGAAAGGGCGTATATACAAGTGTGTTCATATATCTTATAACGTTTCTCAAGTACTCTACAAGACTAGGTTTTAGTCCGACTTTAGCTGCTATCAATAGATATTTTCTTATTTCAGGTCACACAGACATAGACTGACGTCTTTTTCACAACATGGGGGTAGACAGAAACCACAGAACCCTCCTGCGATGATCCTTTCGTACTCCTTTGGTCTCCCAAGGTCATACACGCACGCCGCGCCAAATGCAAGTACTGCGGATCTGACCTTTCTGAAGAACCTCACCAAAAAGGTCAATGTATGTCCTAGGCTACTACGGCGTGCCCTCCACTTGTCCACTTGATAGTATACACGGTGACATATCAAGCCAATTTCCAGTATAACATGGCCTCGTTTTCTATAGATTTCCAGTGTAATGAGAGATACACTGGTTTTGTATAGTCTGATTGGTGGCTTTGAGGTTCTGGGTTCGATTCCCGGTTTAGGCAAAGTGTAATAAGTTAATAACACGCAGCCGTGCTGGCAGCCCCGTGGTCTGGATTTGTGCCCGGTTGATGGCAATAGGCGCGCACCTTTTACATTGGACTTAAAATAACTGGTAAAATGTGGGTATACTATTAGGCAAACCTCTACCTTACCTTTCGGGGGTTACAAAGCGTGATGTTATGTTTATGTAAAGCAAAATAAAACACAAACAGATCGACATCTAGACCAACATTCTTACTACACAAGACATTTCTACTTTCATCGCTTGTGAGAGCAAATGAAAATAATTTATTACTTCTCCGTTCTGTTTATTACTAACTTTTTTGTTCGTTCCATTGCTATTTACTTGAAATAATGTCCCTTTTACCTACACTTACAACCCTACTAATTCCACCCTTACTAGCTTGTCAATAAGGTTCATTTTCCCTTGTGTTTCCTCAGTTGATGATGTAATTATTGATGTATCAATTTGTAGGGTCTTCTTTGTGAGTTCCAGTGTTATTCGTTATCTGCTTAGTCAAATAGGTTGGAAGCTGAAGATATTTATAGCTGAGCCTTGTCTTTTCTTGGGACAAAAAGGTTTTGAAGTGTCATTGATGCAGAAGGTAGAGAGGCTTAGAAAATGGCGGATAGTTTGACGTAACTTAAAAATATAAGTCCCATTTGCGTTTCTGTTTTATTCATCAACTAGCTGTACCCGCATGCGTTGCAATGCTCTTTTTCCTACCAACTACCTACCTACTACCTCCTACCCTACCTACCTACCACCCTACCTACCTACTACTCTACCGACTACTCTACCTACCAACCACACCTACTCTACTACCCTACCTACTACTCCACCTACTACCCTGCCTACCTACCTTCCACTTTCTCACCTTTTAAACCTTCCCTGGACTTCCACGAATATTTTAAGACTAAAAAAAAAATTAAAACTAAAATTTGCCAAATCGGTCCAGCCATTCTCGAGTTTTAGCGAGACTAACGAACATCAATTCATTTTTATATACATACTAGCTGACCCATGCAACTTCGTCTGCGTCACATAATATAGCTTATAACAAAATGTCAACATAAATTGAGTTAAATCGTAACAAACAAAAAATCGTATCTTTCCTCTTTATAATATTAGTTTAGATTATATTAAAGTGTGAATTACTATTGGTATCTCTTACTGTTAAATATACAGTAGCACCTTGTAAACATTATGGTGCAGTAAATATTTTGAATATGAATTTCTCCGGAGTCCCCGGAGGCCAGAATCCCCACTAACCTACCGCACCGGACCGAATGACTGCCGCACGCTTAATTATTTTGTCCCGCGGATATTTTTACATTGCGATATCTTCTAAGATATTTGTTTAAACTGTATAGAGTAAAGGGCACAAATATTCTATATTAAATTTCTGTGCTAACAAACACATTTATTTAGATATAGATTAATACCATATGGGTTAAATAAGCTTCGCAAAATATCATTCTTTTTAACCTAACATTTTAATAGTAAAAAATGGTTACAGTGAGTCAATCTTAAAAGATAGACATATGCTGTCGCGGACTTTTTTTTAGAACTTTTAAAGAGGAACAATTCTTTCATACATGGTATTTGCGTAACTTAAACCGTTTTCGCAGCGCACGCAACGGAAGCTCTCAAAAAGGAATATCTTTTCCCGTTTTTGCAACATTTTTCATTTATGCTCCGCTCCTATTGGTCGTAGCGTGATGTTATATAGCCTAAAGCCTTCCTCGATAAATGGACTATCCGACACAAAAAGAGTTTTTCTATTTCAATCAGTAGTCCCAGAGTTTTCCGCGTTCAAACAAACAAACAAACAAACAAACAAACAAACAAACTCTTCAGCTTTATAATATTAGTAGTAAGTAGTATAGATAGATGAGTTGAGAAGAATTACTAAGGAGAGCAGTGGTGGCTCAGTGGTAGCCGCCCCGACTTACGAAAGTGAGTCGTGGGTTCGAAATGTTCGAACCCAGTCAGGCGCATTACTTTGTGTAATTTATTTCATCACCACTGCTCTCAAAACGGTGAAGGAACATCGTGAGGAAACCGGCATGTCTTAGAACCAAACAATTCGAAGACATGTGACATCTACCAACCCGCACTGGGCCCGCGTGGTGGATCCTAGCCTAGCCCATCCCTCTCCTAGAGAGGAGGCCTGAGTCCCTGTAGTGGGAACAATTAATGATGATGATGACTAAGGAGCTCGTGGTTAAATAATAACAGCCACCCGATCTTCAGGTTAAGCTGAGCTTACCTAGGTTTGTCTGTGGATGGGTGACCACCCATTACATACCGAGTTTCCTCCGTGCCTCGGAACACACGTTAACCCTTTGGTCCCGGCTGTCATTTGTAAGTACTTGTCAGTCGTATAAGGTAGTCAGTGACCTGAAAGTCTGACAACCAGTCATTAAACTCTAACTGCCGCACTCAGAGACGTTTATTGATTACTTAAGCCGTCATTTAGTAAAGATTTGACATACAAAAATTTTACTAAGTGAGGGGTTTTACTTTCCCGTCGAGGCTGCGGGTTGTTCGCAAGAGATACCGCGGCCTCGACATGAAGGGCTAAGAAGGAACATGAGTGGTTTTTAGTCAGTAGAAGTCTGACACTCCCTTTCGCTCTGCCCAAGAGCGGGAGGGGTTATTCGATGATTTTCCTCCCGCCAAAAAAAAAAAGGGGTTAAGTAATCATTAAAAGTTTCTGAGTTCGGCAGTAAGCGATTAGCAAAGCGTTGAAAATACAACACTGCGCTTTTAGTGTCAGTTAAAATAGTAAGTATGCAAAAATCATTCCCTCAATAATTTAACTTGCCTTCCTAAACGAGGGTCAGCAGATGCCATTACAAATTCAATACTACCTAAACACAAGAAAATCTAAAATTAACCTTATCCTGTTTAAACCACGGCCTTTAAAAGCGTTCAAAAGCTTCCAAAAAAAAAACAATCCAAAATCCACCTTATTTCGTAACCTACAAAATCCATTTTCCTACACCATTTCAATCAGAAGTGGACGTAGACAAAATTTTTCGAAAAAGGGACTTTATTTCTTTTGTTCCAAAGATGGTTTTTGCTGAGTCGGTTGAGAGGACAGTTTCAAGTGCTCTTGAACGTAGCTCAGTGAAGCGACCAGCCTCTTTTAAAGCATTTTCCTAATATTGTAAAGTGAATTTTAGCGTGAGAAATTTTTATAGTGTAGGGGGATGAACAGAGTTGCTAGTGGTACTTTTGCAAGAGGACCGGATATAGGAAAATTCTATGGCCTGATTATAATTATGACTGCCTCGTCGGGCTAGTGGTCGCAAACGCAACTGCTGAGCCTGAAGTCCTAGGTTCAATTCCCAGGTCTAGAAAAGTGTCCCGTCGGGGCTGCGGGTTGTTCGCAAGAGATACCGCGGCCTCGACATGAAGGGCTAAGAAGGAACATGGGTGGTTTTTAGTCAGTAGAAGTCTGACACTCCCTTCCGCTCTGCCCAAGAGCGGGAGGGGTTATTTGATGATTTTCCATCCACCATAAAAAAAAGGTCTAGAAAAGTGTCAAATGGTTTTTACATAAGGAATTTCACAAAAGCAGTCACGGACTATGAATTTCTGACCAGTTGATGGCAGTAGGCTTGCCCCCTATTACATGGAACTTGTTTTTTGGAGGTTGCGAAATTATCAAATTTTAATGATTCCTCCCGCTCTGGGCAGAGCGGAAGGGAGTGTCAGACTTCTACTGACTGAAAACCACCCATGTTCTTTCTTAGCCCTTTGTGTCCAGGGCCGCGGTATCTCTTTCGAACAACCCGAGTCCTATTGGGGACTGAAAATAACAAAATATGGGTGTTGTCCTATTAGATACTCCTCTGGCTAACCCTTTGAGAGTAACAGGCGTGATGTTATCTTAAAATAAACATTCCTTCCTGAAAATAATCATTTCAAGAAAACAAAACACAACCCCCCACCCGAACACCTCCGAATGCACCCGAAGTTCCACAATAAGTAACGCCATGAAACTATATAAAAGTAATAATGACGATCTCCCCTTGCTTGACCCCTGGTATTATTTGTTATTATCGGCCGTTAGATGTATTTGCTATCGTCACCCCTGACCCCTTAGGAAACTTCTTTGGGGATGGCCTTTGAATGGCCTTCAATGATTAGGTACCTAATAAACCTATGTAGCCTTTTCGTGATTCCGGAGTGAAATAAGTGATAGTAATGTTTTCATTCTTCTTCTTCTCAAATCGATAACTCGGATTTGGTCCAACTAGTAACAAAGGGACCTGTAGGGCTATTGCGTATCTTTTAAATGTCAGTGGCTATCATAGTGTCCATCGATTAACTGTCAAATGTACAAAATTGAACCATTTGACAGTTAATCGACGGAAACTATGATAGCCACTGACATTTAAAAAGCCCTGCTGAAAGCACGTTAAGCTGTTGGTCCCGGCTGCCATATATAGATCTTTGGCAGTCGTTACAGTCAGTCAGTGACCTGAAATTCTGACATCCAGTCTTACCAAAGAGTATCGTATTACCTGGTATTAACTGGGTTGTGGAGGTCAGATAGGCAGTCGCTCCATGTAAAATACTGGTATTCAGCTGCATCCGGTTAGACTGGAAGCCGACCCCAACATAGTTGGGAAAAGGCTAGGCAGATGATGACGAAATAGCCATGGTGGACAGCATTGTCTTTTGCCTCATTGAAGTCTTGGAGGGTGCAATTATAAGTGTATGATGGGCAGGATCTGTCCTGGTGTTGCAAATCTGGTCTTAGGCACCACACATTCTGTCTGAGATGTATCGATTAAACCCCATCTAGCCAAATTAGATCTGCAGCGGCCAACTTGAGCCCGTAGTCAGTTCAAAGACTTCATATCAGCCACTGCCGTTCATGATCAAGCGGTACCTAGCTTTTCTGCTGATGTAAGTTAGCATATTTTTGGTTAAAATAATTCAAAATGATAAATAGGTGAAGGGTAGATGCACTCATAATTTATTTTATTTATTTTACTATTTATGTAGAGTCCATTTCACGAAAGAAGTCCCGCGGACAATTGTGGAACAAAATTTAACAGATCGGCCATGTTGTCGTTTATCGATGTTATCAAGGTGCGTTTGTTGTGGTAGATATTTTGTGAGTTTATTATTGGATTAGTGCGTTATAAGGTTTATTTACGATGCCAAAAGTTGTGAAACAACATTATGTCGCGCGACATACAGTGCTGCGTCTGCGGGACTTCTTTCGTGAAATGGACTTTACACACAGTAGACAACACAGGAAAAATATCATAATATAACATATGAGTACAAAGGTACTGCTTATTTCTCAAGAAATTTCTGCCAGCAGACCTGCAACAGGAGAAATGAAAAAAGAAATGTAGACTATAGTGTGTGAGAAGCGGACCTAAGCGGATAATAACCAATTCCACCAAATTTTTTGATCAGTTGACATCTAAAAACATTGTAGGATCTTATTACCATTAATAGATGTCATGTAGTTACATTAATCCTGTATGTACTCGTATGTAGGCCAGGGATTATCGTGGATATATCTAATTAATTACACCTTGCTGATGCGAACATGTATTAGTTAGTAAGTAATAACTGAGACATAATGACATATAATACGACGTAATGAATGTGAATTATAACACAAATACAAACCCAAGTACAAGTTGAGTAGCTCGTCATCATCTTATCATCATTATCAATCATCATCATCATTTTAGCCAAAAACGTCCACTGCTGGACATACTCGTAGACCTCTCTCAGGTGCCGCCACATTGACCGGTCCCCGCAACCTTCACCAGGTCATCGGTCCACCTAGTGGAAGGCCTTCCAACACAACGTCCTCCGGTTAATATAATAACAATTTGTTTAGGTTATTTGCTGATCTATTGTGCGGAGTTTTAAATAAACTATGGAAAATCTGCTTATCCCAAAAGAAAGTTTGTCAAATGCAAATAGAATATTAATATTTATTACCTAGGTAAGTGCGGTAGGCCACGAGTCATTGGTAATTAAAACCAGTGTAAGTTGACCTTTCCTTCTTTTGAATCTGAGTACTTACTACGCTGGGCTATTTCAAGATAGAAACATAACCACCACGCGTGGTCGACTGTATCTACCCTTGGTGGCGACGCCTACAAACACCAGAAAATCCCAAAAAAACCCATTCAGTTTTTGCACACTGCAACAGCAGCTGTTGAAAACTATAAAAACCACGGGAACCCATAATCACGCATTCACCAACTAACCACGTTACCCTATCATTTACACCCGATCCTACACGTTTAGTTAATCATTAAAACTAATTACAATACAACAATTTATCAAACGGAACCCCAGGTGCGCGATAATAAATTGTTTTGGTCAATGCGGAACCCTAATTACGAGGACATGAATGGAGCCACTCACCCTATTCGGAGTCGCGTGCGCAAATACTTAACATGTGGGTTTAATGATATTTTTGTAATGATTTTTGTTATTTATAGACAAAAGGGGGAAGCGGGTACAGCGTAGAATTGTAGGTCAATAATTTATTGTTGCGAGTAATGTAGTCGCAAGCGCCACTGCTGTGCACGAGGTCGTGGGGTTGATTTCCAGGTCAGGAAAAGTTTCATCAGGAATTTCTCAGTAGCAGCCACGGATTCTGGATTTGTTGGATGATGATAGGGTCGCCCACAGAACAGATTTATCTGTTCTAATTAGCGAAAAATAAAAATATTTTTTGGAAATCTATCTGACGAGCTAATTAGGTTTTTTTTTATATGTTTACAAGGCAGATGTAAGTTGTTACAAAGAACTGATTCCCTCTGTATCCCGTACTAGTATTAACTGTATTACAGTGGAACAGTTTTCCTCATTTTCTGCGATTGTACTTTGGTCCCATACTTCTCAATTACTTGTCATCTCATAAAAAGTAGGTAACACAAAATATCCGCCAATCCAATCAATACAACCCTAAATATCCGCCAGCTGCGGATATCCGACACTGCACAACCCTAGCCACCCTCGCCTCGTAAACAATCGCCCGGATATGCGCCTGCACACAATCACAAAACAGGAATAGAACGCAATTGTGACTCGTGCGCATCCATTGTCGGTCGAATTTAGAACTTCCATTAGTAAACGACGTTTTTAAATTATTTGGAAAGAAATGCGTTTAATTACCTTTTGTTTTTAGGGACTATTTATCACTAAATGCTTTGTGTTTAGTTTTAGTTTCGTTTGAATGGCTTAGGGAGAGTGGACCACGAAAGATTTGAACTTGGCTGATGATGTTTCGACTTGTGGAAGGCAGCTTTCGACTCAAGATCCTCTCGTATTGCGATATTGTAGTTATTGGTTCTAACCAGTAACCAATGACCGCTAAAGTAGACGTATTCTGGAGTGGAGACTGCGACTCGGTAATCGTAAGGTGAGACGCCCTCAGGCTCGTTGGAGCGAGGATCCTCGCAGGGTGACTGAATGAGAGTTGCTGAAAATCGAGTAAAGTGGGTTGCGCTTGCGAAGGCCTATGTCCAGCAGTGGACAACTGTAAGTTTATGATGAAGATAGTGAAAGTCGTGATTATGCTCGTGAGTCGTGAGATAGTTATATCCCTAGTAAGACAGTTATAAAATATAGTTATAACCTCAGGGACATAACTACCCCGTCGGGGCTGCGGGTTGTTCGAAAGAGATACCGCGGCCTCGACACAAAGGGCTAAGAAGGAACATGGGTGGTTTTTAGTCAGTGGAAGTCTGACACTCTCTTTCGCTCTGCCCAAGAGCGGGTAGGGTTATTTGATGATTTTCCACCCAGCATAAAAAAGGGACATAACTATAATGCGGGTATGACTATCTCACTTCGATATAACTTAATACATACTTTAGAGACAGAGAAGTAACTTTCAAGACAAAGACCTGCTGCAAGAAATGTTAAATTCAAATTCAAAATATTTTATTGTGGATCATAGGTAGGTACAGTTCATAAATAGTTGAATAATTTAGATCAGCTATGTCCCGCCCGTAGGGCATACAATAATCACTTAAAGTTAGATGTTCAATAAAATTAACATAATTACCAATTATTATTAGTTACCCTCTAGCAGTCTAGCACAATAAATAAAAAAATAAAAAACCAAAAGGGCACAAATTAAGATAAATGTCATGTCATGTCAATGTTTATGCTATCTTAATGTAACATAATTGTCGATTTCATATTTATCAAAGATCTTAGGTTTCACATATAGCAAGTGAGGCTGTGTTGCCAATACAAAAAATCTCTTTACTAATCTCGTTTAATCAATGTGTGAGTGAATCTCGTTTTCTCACTCAATAAACATCTTGCAATCATGAAGATAAGTCATCGTATGCCGAGTATATAACACACAATTATAAAACCATTGTGTCTGGTGTCCGTTACGACGGCACACTATGGGGTAAACCTAATTACTTCTACCGTCAGAAAACAGCTTATTTGAAAAGTTTATTAGCGATAAATATGTGTTTATTGACTTAGGTACTTACAAGTTACTTTTCTCATGACGATTACGTTTCTACAAACTTTTTAGTACATGTTATGAGGGCCTTCTTGTCTTGAATCTATCTTGGTAGTTCCCATGGTGACGTGGTGACAGATTTATCGGAGCACAACGGCTATATTCGTTCATAATTGCCGTCTTTTAAGATCAAATAGTGTGTCTTCTTTCTGGTTACCTGGCTGTTCTGATAATAAATAACAAGTTATTTTAACTTAACCAACATTTATTCATTTATCTGAGAAAACATGGACAGTATAATAAACAAATCCAAGCTATTGCACAGGTAAAACACATACATATTAAAAAAAGAAACATAAAATATGGAATGACAAAAATATCTGTACTACTATGTACACCTCTGCCTTATCCCTTGGGGATACAGGGGTCATGTTATATTAGTTACAAAATAGTTAACAGTAATTATAATAGCGCCTTTGTTACGTCACTTGAGCGCTACAAGTTCCTTGTAGCTCTCTGTAGGTTGAAATATGCTTCCAAGATCCAAAAATGTAAAGCAATATTACAGCAGTAAATACTTTTTTAAAACAATGGATCAATAAAGATAAAACTTAACCAAGTACAATAGATGACCTAATTAAAACTAGGTTTAACGTCATAGGAGATCGCATATTCCCCTGGCGGAGCATTCCCCAGGAGTCCTTGGCGCTTTCGTCTTATTTTCTGAATTAAAGCTACGACACCCGCTTGGAATTCCAAGTTTTCGTCATCATCAAATGTTGCTAAAGCTGGCAGAACACCTTTCATAAAAGATATCTGTGAATGTTCATTTTGTTCGCTTGGTTTGGAGTCAAAGAATCGTGTCAGGTTTTCATCTAGCGGATTTTTTTCAATCCTCAACCTTTTTTTAGGTGGATTAGGTTGGTACGGCTTCTCTGGTGGTACATCCTCATCACTACTGCTGACTGAAGAAATAGTTTGGCTTTCATTGAACGAATCGTGTCTAGTCCGAGGGTCATGGACTTTAGTTAAGAAGCTCAGTAGATTCTTATACACGTATGGTCTTGGTTTTTTCGTGCCAGCTCGTGTCTTCTTCTTCTCTGCCTTCTGTGATCTTAGAAATGCGTCCTTGATGTGTATCCATTTTGTGGAAACGCTTTTTACTGCAAACCAAAAAATATATAGTTGCAGATGGCGTTCAAGTATCACGAAGTCATGCAAGTATCAAAAACCATGGATGCCATTTTTTTTCTACATACGTCAAGCACTATTTAGTTACTACTGGCTGATGCCCACGACTTCGCCTGCGTGGATGTTGGAACCTTCCTCGAGAATCACCCTATCCATTGGTGATAATAGCGTGAAAATCAGTGCAATCGTTTTTGAGTTTATCGCGGACAGACAGACGCGGCGGAGGACTTTGCTTTATAATATGTAGTGATACTCGTACAAACAGATTACCTTACAAAATAGACTACGATTTTACTCTTGAAATTACTAGACTTTTAAGTTATTGATTTACGGTGTAATGTTGTTGTTTTAAACAAATGACTTTGCTGCGACAGTAACCTCGCTAAGTATAAACAAAATACTTAAATCGAGCACGAAGAAGGTGTTCTGGGGTTATCTAGGTATATCTATTTGCGGTTCATACCCCGATTATATACGAATTCACATATTTTATTAAAAAAAAAAAAACGGTTAAGCAACTCACCAAAATCCTTCATCTCGTCTTCTTCCAATTGATCCAAGTCTGGGTAAAGAACGTAGCAAATCTCTTTCCAAGCCGCTGATTTCAAGGTCTTATCTTTATAAACATCTGAATTCTTATCCCAAATCACGCTTCTTTGTTCTACAAGAGGAATTAACTCTTCTGCTAATATTTCCGCCATCTTGCGACACGACCTTCCCGCGCAAGCGTCAGGCTGGTACTGATGAAGGACAGGCGAGCGCGGGCGGGTGTGAGGGGAAGGGGACGTAAATGAGGTCAGGACAGTTCGCGGATGGTTTATTTACGATAGATTGTCGTGACAATTGCGCCGTGCACGACTGAAGATCGTGACTTTGCACAATAATGTAATCGCGATTTGCGATCGGGGTTATATTGTTGTGATACGTGAACAGGGGCCCTACTACCACCACCTAATCCTAATGCAGGAACGTTTTAATTTAGGCTTAAAACAATAACACTTTGTTTGGTACCATAACCTCTACAAAACAATATTGTTTTACTCCTGCTTAGTGCGGGGCAAGAACGAACGATTTGTAAGATTTGTCTATTCCCTGCATCAACATGAAAGAAGCAACTAGCAATGTAAACTGTATAACGCTGTTTCTTTCGCAAAAATCCGGTCCGAACCGTATTCCGAAATCATAGTCTTGAAACAAAATATAACTTTAATGAACATAAGAATATTATATTGTATCAAAATTTAATTTATAACGCAAAGTAAGGTTAAAACAGGACTGTTTTAAGACGTTGTAGTAGGGCCCCAGCTCTATTTTTATAATTTATGTAAAAGTGGAAGGCGATATTCCTTATGTTGTAACTTGGTTTGTCTGTCTATTTCAAAATTAATTCATCTTGTATTTGATACATATCAGAATGGCGTAACCAGTGGCCGAAAACCCACAAAACTATGTACCACTGTATAACTATTTACTATGCTATTACTGGACACATTGTTTCATTTTCTAATTGTCAAGGATGATTCATTAATTACACACCCTGCCACACCCTGTATAGAAAAAAAAAAAATGCTTTGAGGACTTTGTCGGTTGCTCCTTGAAGTTTTGATTTTATTTTCACAATTTTAATTTTACAGGTTAAATCTGTTGTTACAATTATTTTATCTCGTCAGCTACCATATTTTGAAGGTTATTATTATTATTTTTTTTTACTTCTCTATGACCGGTAAATAAAGTACCCACTGAATTTTATTTCATATTTGTAGATAGTCACTGAAACACCCCATAACGTTACCTTTCCAATAACACATCAACACAGGGATGAAAAACTACCCTCGTGTCTAAACGAGGCAATTTCACCTACTTAGAGAACGCCAAGATATTCGTAACGGAACAAACAAGATCATGTCGTCAGATCAAAGGACAAACAGTGGGGTATTTGTATGAGGAGTCTGTAGATATTAAATTGAGAAAAAAACGTTGGTTCTCTACCTTTATTTGAGGAAAATTGGTGATGACGTGTCTGATCTGGGTGACAGGAAATCAAATAAAAAGTTGAAGATTATGAAGATTGGTTGGTCGAAATTAGAACCATGGATTATATTGAGGGCAGATAAAAGAAAATTTCATGCTATGCTGAATCCCCCATAAAAATAAACGCGTAGTATAAAACTACGCCTATGTACCACTCTAGTTGATCTATTGGAAGTTTAAATAAATAAAGTTATATTGGGTAAAAGCTTCATAGAAACCAAACATTTTTGGCTCCGTCATCATCCACAGCCTAAATTCACCAACTGCTGGGTGTAGGCCTATCTTTTCTTGCGTCAATTTTCACGGTTTTGCGCAGCCTCATCCAGGTTTTCCCGCGATGGCAACAATACCCCGGTTTATTAATTTCTAAATGGCTTGCCATATTAGATATCTTACGAACATAATCATAATCAATGGATCATTTTCCTTTGATTTTGGCAATACATATTATATCCTGCATATCCATCCAACATTACTGATCTGCAGGGCTATTTCGTATCTCTTTAAATGTCAGTGGCTATCATAGTGTCCATCGATTAACTGTCAAATGATATAAGAATTTAAACTGACATGGTCACTAGCACCATGATCACGGATAAACCGGTTTATCCGTGATCTCGGTGCTTGTAACAGCGCCGAAATATCGGGAACTCGAAACAATCATTAAACATGGTAAATATCCCGTTTTCAGTATAAATAATAGAACTGTCAAATGGTTATGGTTTGGTACAAAGTGGAACTATTTGACAGTTAAACTATGGACACTGTGATAGCCGCCATAGCCCTGCTGTAATAAGTTATGCCGCAAACAAACTCTGACTGATAAACAGTCAGTTCCTAGATTTAATTAGGGTACTTTACCTGCAGGCAGCTGCCACTGTTTCACAAAATCGCCATCTGCAGGTGATGCAATATTCATATTTACCTTTGTAATCGCAATTAAAAATTGCAATTCGCGACACTGATAACAATTTGAAAGAAACCCATAGATTTCGTCAGTTTACGATGACGATTGTTATTTTATCAGCAACTTGACCGTGGTTGGTCTAAATGTTGCTTAGCGAATGAAAATTCAAGGACATCGATCGAAGTCATAGGTTCTACTAACTCGTTTAATAAAATGTTAGTGTTTTTGGTTGACTTTGATCTCAAAGATATAAACAACGGGTGCCTGAAGCAGAGTTCTACCTAATAATGCACCACATTTCAACAGTTGTGTTTAAGTTGCATGTACTCGTAATACGGGTGAGTCTATTACCATGATCATCATCAGCCTATAATGTTCCCACTGCAGGGACTCAGGCCTCCTCTCTAGGAGAGGGATGGGCTATAATCCACCACGCGGGCCCAGTGCGGGGTGGTAGATGTCACATGTCTTCGAATTTTGTGGTTGTAAGACATGCCGGTTTCCTCACGATGTTTTCCTTCACCGTTTTGAGAGCAGTGGCGATGAAATAAATGACACAAAGTCGCCTGCCTAGGTTCGTACCCACGACTGTTCGTAAGTCTGGGCCGCCACCACTAAGTCACCGCTGCTCGTATTGCCATAAACCGGGCATAAATTCAGATTCCGTGGCTGCTACTGAAAAATTCCTAATGGAAATCCCAATATTACTTTAACTAGTGGTCTTATAACTATCATGATCAGCAGGGTTATTGCGTATCTTTTTAAATGTCAGTGGCTATCATAGTGTCCATCGATCAACTGTCAAATGGTTCCATTTTGTAACAAAACCATAACCATTTGACCGTCCCGTTTGCAACAGCTAGAGCAACGAGGTATTCATTAGTTACGCCATAAACAAAACTGTTTTGTCTGTGGTCGGGTAGACATAACAGTTTTGACACGCGTCAAAACAGTTTTTTCAGTGTTTAAACAACTTTGGCTGGGGTCTACTGTTTGGATTCGACATCGGATAGCTGTCACACGTGTTCGTGAGATTTAATTTTTTTCATTCAGTGAGTTTTGGTTTAAAATATAACTATATTTTCTTTTTTAGTGCGCAGAGGTTTCCGTAGAGAGTCCATTATGGACTCTCATCCCCTACCTGATCCTCCTGATCCTCCAGATGATATCCCATCTTCATCCGGTTCATATGGTAAGCGTCGTTTGGATGACGCAGATTCAAATAATGACGTTGTTTCTGCAAAAAAAACTATAATTAACAAAGAGATGGCTGTAGCTTCCATCCAAACAATGTATGTCCACCCAAATTTTGTGGTGGGCATTAAGGCATACAATCATTCGGATAAAGGTCCTTTCATTATTCACGTTTCCAGATCCATACCGGATCCTTCAGCTGGGACGACTATTCGTCCAATTAAGTTTGGCCAGTTTTTATTTTCCAACAAAATTGCTAACATCTGCACTGATGGGTTAAAAAAAGTGGGCAGGAACAAGATCTCCGTCGAGTTCACTTCTGGTGTTGCGGCCAACAAGTTCCTAGATAACCCTATTTTACTATCGAACAACTATGAAGCATCCATCCCTTCGTATAACATAACAAAAATGGGTATTGTCCGTCAAGTCCCGGTTGACATGTCAATGGACGAATTTGTTGAGTCCGTGGTCCTTCCTGAGGGTTGTGGTATAATTTTAAAAGCCCGCAGGCTTAATCGAAAAGTTAGAGAGGAGGATAAGACCTCTTGGGTGCCTACCCAAACCATCGTCATCTCCTTTCAAGGCCAAGTTCTTCCTCAAAGGATTTTTTCTTACCATACTTCTTTGCCCGTGGAGGTTTATCAATATCCCACCATCCAATGTCAAAATTGTTGCCGATTTGGTCACGTTAAAGCTCAATGTCGGTCTAAGGCCAGATGCTATCGCTGTTCGCAACCTCATACCGGTGACAGTTGTGACGTTATTGAGTCCATGGCTACGTGTATCCACTGTTTGGGTAATCATTTTGCCTATAGTGGTAATTGCCCCGAGCAGAATAGGCAGAAGTCCATAAAGATCCTCATGGCACAAGAAAATCTTTCGTACGAAGAGGCATCGAGATCTCTTCCTAAAGTCACAAAACTATACTCCGATGTTACGCAAAATGCCCCTCGTTCCCAGTCTATTTTTTCTCCCTCGCAACTTAATTCAAGCCTTTCCAATCTTTCTCCATCTGCCTCTTACAGGAAAACTGTGTTCTCTTCATCGCGTCCCAAAGCTCCATTAGGGAAATCTTATGACAGGACTGCCCATCATTCCATTGTTGCTGATGAACCCTCATCTCTTCCCAACGGATTTGCCCTCCTTTCTCAGAATCTTCCCTCTTCAGGACCGCCTCAAGAAGATAACCTTCTGGATTTACTTATGTCTCTAATTATTAGTTTAGTTTCACGTAATAATTCAACCCTACCGCCCCACGTTGCCCAAAAACTTTCCCATATTCTTTCCATTAATTCTAATTATGGATCCAGTCTCCGCTCTTCAGTGGAATGCTAAAAGCATCCGTCCGAGGAAGCCTGAACTTCTTTTTCTCATTAATAAATTTCACCCGTCTATCATTGCCATCTCGGAAACCTGGTTGGTACCTGGTTCTCGTTTCCGGGTTCCAGGATACTCTTGCCTTCGGGATGATAGGGCTGATGGATATGCGGGAAGTGCATTACTTGTTAGGCGCTCCCTCCCGTTCTCCCATATTCCCCTTCCCTCTTTTTCTGCTGACATTAATGCTGTGGCTGTCAGGGCTTTTGATATAACTTTCCTCTCTGTGTACATACCTCATCCTCATTCACGTTTAATCCCAGATCTTTTATGCATGATCTCTTCTGTTCCTTCTCCAATCATTTTGATGGGTGATTTAAATGCTCACCATCGATCATGGGGTTCAAGTCATGATGACAACTTTGGTCTTTCCCTTCTTGAAATTCTTGATGAAGCGAACTTCTGCGTCATCAACAATGGTTCTCCTACTAGAAGAGTTCGCCCTACACAAAACCCTAACTCGGCTGTGGATCTTACTATGTGTTCTGCTTCTCTAGCTTCTATTCTTTCCTGGAGTATTTTGCCCCATTCTTATGGTAGTGATCATTTTCCTATTCTCGTCTCTATCTCTGATAGAGTTACGCCAATGCGCAATTTTAACCCTTCACTTAAGTATAGATTAAAGGATGCAAAGTGGTCCGCTTTTGCTTCATCCCTTGAGGATAGGATTTTTTCCCTCCCGACCCCAGACGGTAACAACCTTGTTGGTTGCTACTCCAAATTCGTGGAATCGATTACTTCTAGTGCTGATGATAATTTTCCTCTTAAAAAACCCTACAAATTTCAAGTTTCAACTCCTTGGTGGGATTCGGATTGCACATCAGCAGTCAACGAAAGGAAAATTGCAGAGGAGGATTATAAAGCCTCTATGTCCCTTCACAATTTTTTAAATTTTCAAAGGAAAGCTGCCATTGCCACTAGACTTCTTTCTAAAAAGAAAAAAGAAGGGTGGCTCCGCTATTGTGAAAGTTTATCCCCTAGGTCCCCTTCTTCCTTTGTTTGGAAGCAAATCAAAAGATTCAGAGGTTCCTGTGGCTCTATCGATATTTCAGCCAATGAAACATCTTCTTGGCTGGAATCTTTTTCCGATAAATTGTCTCCGTCTTCGGCTCCAAACCTAGACAACTTTCCTTCTCCTTCAAGCCTTCTACCCTCTGTATGCTGTTTCGATTCCCCATTCTCGTTTTCCGAACTTCAACTGGCTCTTGATGGTCTCGTGGATTCATCTCCTGGGGCAGACGGTATTCCATACTCTTTTTTAAAAAATGCCTCTAATGCTTCTAAGCAATATTACCTGGACCTTGTTAATGGCTTTTATGCGTATGGTTTAGTTCCACAACCATGGAAAAACCAAACGATAATTCCGGTTCTAAAACCTGGTAAGAACCCTTCAGATGCAGGTAATTATAGACCTATTGCGCTTTCATCAGTATTGTGTAAGGTCGCTGAGCATATGCTCAAGCACCGCCTTGAATGGTTTGTGGAAAGCAAGATCTTGTTGCCCGTTTCCCAGTATGGTTTCAGAAAAGGGATGTGCACTCTAGATAGTCTTAGCATATTAACAACCGACATTCGCATCTCTTTTCTAAATAAACAACATTTGGTGGGAGTTTTTCTCGACATTGCATCGGCATATGATAATGTTTTACTTCCGGTGCTTAAAGATAAATTAGTCCGTCAGTTGGGAATTCCTGTGAAGCTGGTTCGTTTTATTTGTAATTTGTTGATGGAAAGAACCATTTCTATTAAATCTCGTGATTCTCTTTCACCTCCCAGGACTATCTGGAAAGGTTTACCGCAAGGTTCAGTACTTAGCCCTCTTCTATTCAGCCTTTACACTTTTGATCTTCATTTAACAGTTGACTCATTTTGTCAAATTTTACAATATGCTGATGACCTGACTCTGTATGTATCCGTGAAATCTCTGAAAGATGCCTCTGAGCGTCTAAATTCTGCCCTCGGGTATCTATCCGAATGGCTCCTTTTACATGGATTATCTTTATCGGCTTCCAAAAGCTCTGTAGTTGTTTTCACTAGAAAAAGATTTCCCTCCTCGGTTGATATTAAAGTTAATGGTCAAAATATTGCTCAAGAAAATAAAGTCAAGTTCCTAGGAATCTGGTTAGATTCAAAGTTATCAGGTGTTGCTCATTCTGACTTTATTTATCAAAAATGTGAAAGAAATATTAATGTTCTTCGTTCTCTTTCTGGTGTTTGGTGGGGTGCTCATCCCTATACTCAAAAATTATTATATAATGCCATAGTTCGTAGTCATCTGGATTATGGACTATTTCTTTTAGATCCCTGTAATAAATCTGGCCTTCAAAAGCTTGATAAAATTCAGTCAAAATGTTTACGCATTATTCTCGGGGCGATGAAATCGTCTCCAATTAATGCTATGCAAGTGGAAAGTGTAGATCCCCCCCTTTCTATTCGAAGACAATTCCTTGCTAATCGATTTTTCTTCAAACTTGTTCAAAATTCTGAACATCCCCTTTTGCGTAAGCTAGACCAATTATCTATCATTTCTGACTCTGGTCGCCGGTTTAATAGAGAACTTCCATGCCTTTTTCGTGCCTTCCTACAGTTCACTCGTCTTCCTAGCCCGCTTTTTCAAAACCCTGTTTTACCTCTTTATTCTTTGCCATATGATGCTTTGGTATACCGTCCTGATGTCATCTTGGACTTTGGAATCAATAAAAGCACTCTGGAAGCAAACAGGTTTTTTATCAGAAAAATTTCCACTGATTATTATAACTGGGTTACTATTTATACTGACGCTTCCAAAGTCTCTGATGATAGTCCAGTAGGGGTTGCCGTTTGGATCCCCTCTACAAAAATAATTTTAAGTTATAAATGCCCTTCGGTCACATCAGTTTTCACGGGCGAATCTATTGCCATTTTTGAAGCTATTTCGTTTGTTAAATCTCATAATCTAAATAACTCCATAATATTCTCAGATTCGAAAAGTTGCCTTCAATCCGTTTTGTCAAACCCTTTCCGATCAAAATCTAGATTCCCTATTATCTTAAAAATAAGAGATTTACTTTTCCAGTGTCATAAATTAGGTATTAATATTATTTTGGCCTGGATTCCTGGTCACATGGGTATTAATGGGAATGAGTCTGCTGATTCGTGTGCTAAATATGCAGTCCAGTCTGGCTCGCTTGACCATTCTGAAATCTATTCCCATGACATTTGTGCTACTCTGTCAACCACTATGTATAACTCGTGGTCCCAAAGATGGAAAATTTCTAAAACCATAAAGGGAAAATTTTATGGTGATATTCAACCTGAGATTCCCCACAAACCTTGGTTTTTCAAGTATCAGTTGGCAAATAAATTGACCACTTCAACAATCTGTCGGCTTCGGCTAAATCATTGCTGCACCCCAGCCTTCTTGGCTAAACTTAGGATAAGGGATAACTCCCTCTGTGAATGCGGTCTGGATGAAGGAAGCGTGGACCATTTATTTTTCTGCTGTCCTAAATTGCGATTATCTTTGTACGATATCATCCCATCTCATATCCCTCGTCCAACCTCCACTAAATGTCTACTCTCCCTTGTATTTACCCGCTTTGTATATATTTTAAATAAGTTCATTGAAATTAATAAAATTAAGTTGTAAATTAATACAATATTCTATTTATTTATGCATATAATTATTTATATATATTTATCTTTTCTTCTTTCCTCTGGTAATTAAAAAAAAAAAAAAAATGTCTTGCTCTGCGTGTAAAATAGAAAATTAGTCAGATTTGAGATTTTCATAAAATACTGTCCAAATTTCGTCACTGTACAATCTCCTTCGTTTGTTGGTCTATCATTTATAAGTACGGGATATTGGCAAAATTGTGGTGACTCTTCCACAAAAGCCATTAACTAAGAGTTGAAGTTGAAGTTGAACTTTGGCTGGAGGATTCTTTTGTTTGCTCGTCAACATTGTTTTCAAATATCTGAAAACAATGCCTGGCTGCCTGAGTAAAGATGTCGGGTGTCGACGGGACCATTAGAAAAAGGACTGGACCGGCTAGTTGTCAACCTTCTTCACTACTCCTACCACTGGATGACATGATAAGGGCTTTAAAAAAGAAAAAAAAAATGATAAAAAATAAATTAAATTAGAAGGTAAAGTAATGGCCCCGTCGCGCGCGTCGGGGCTGCGGGTTGTTCGAAAGAGATACCGCGGCCTCGGCGCAAGGGCTAAGAAGGAACATGGGTGGTTTTTATTTAGTAGAAGTCTGACACTCCCTTCCGCTCTGCCCAAGAGCGGGAATGGTTATTTGATGATTTCCCACCCCCCAGTTTCTTGAAACTGAGAATTGAGTTGTTGAAGTCAGTCAGAGAAAGGAGGTACATCTGTTGAAATAACGAATGAAAGAAACGTATGGAAGAAGAAGCCATGCTGCGCAGACCCCAAATGAATTAGGATATCTTAAGGTAAGATAATGAGGAGATAGGCAGTCACTCCATGATAAATACTGGTACTTAGCAGTACCGGAGCCCTGGTTAGACTGGAAGCCGACCCAAACTAAATTATGAAAAGGCTTGGCAAATAAATAATATGATCTGAACTCTTTCTAATCATTCTTTTCTATAAATATCAACTCAACAGTTCACAATACAATATTAATTTCTACCCCATTCCGTTTCTATATTTATCAGTTTCCCATGCAACTAGTATGTTCCCCTCACCCCAGCTTAACGTAGGGGGGTGAACAAATTATGAGGGCACGTGTCACCAATATCCGTTGTTTTTGTCCGTTTGTCTGTCCCTCAGACCGTGACATACGCGTGCTTAATATGGAGTGTGCAGGCGACCTATTCTGATAGAATTATCATTAGGTTTTTAGTGCTATTTTGAATGGGTGTAAAACGTATCGCGTCTGTTTTTTGCTGCGAAAGATGGTTGAAGAAGTGTTGGCAAACCAATAGTAAGGACGGGGTCTATAGAAGTTACTCGGCTCGGTGTTTGGTTATTACGTGTCGTAAAACAGTTTAACGATAGTGTCCCCCAAAGTTTAAATTAAGTAGCAAGGTGGAATACAACTTATGCCGATTATCTTCCTTTATCGTGTGTTTAGTGCCTTACCTGTGTTGGAGTTATTTGCCATTCATGGGTGTCTGACATTGATTTTATTTATTTATCCATATACACATAGAATTGTTTTAACAGGCGAGTCCCAAGTTAACAAAAGTAGTCATTTAATGCTAATTAAACTTTAATTAAACAAGTTACACAGTGGACAACGTACTAAGTGTCACCCTCTGGAATTCCGCCAAAGAGCAAGAACGCGCACGAGCGGCTTTACATGCCGTTTCCTCAAGATGTTTTCCTTAACCGAAGAAAGTGATAATTAAACAATACGAATATAAATCTGACAAATCAGAGCTTTGCAGTCTGACGGTCTCACACCACTAGACTAGCACTACACAATACTACACATACTTGTCCCTCTTATGCCGCATAAGAGGGGTAGACGACCAACAAAAGGTCACAGGTGAAACCTGGATGAGACTTGTTCGCAAAGAGCAGACCTAAAGTCACCGGGGCCAGACCAGACGTCTGAACAAGACTACCAATGATGTAATTAGTTCTTACTCATTTGCTAAATCATCTTCATATTTGGTTATTATTAAGCCAGGCTTTTTACGAAATTGCTGGCGAGAGCGGCTATTAAAATTATCATAATAGGCTCGTCCATGTCAGATATTTTAAGCAGTATCTGGTGCTGTCATTTAAAGGCGTGACTCTAAAATATTAATAACTGAGAGCAAGTGACAGGCGCACTCCCAAGATACCTCGAGGTCACGCTAAATTAGAGAATTATGGAAAGCTTATAATGCTATTATTTTACTGAGGTCCATGGAAGATTTATTCATGAGTGCCATTTCCACTTTCCATAAAGATGGATGTGTTTTTTCCCTTGCTGCATTTTTTGAAATGGTGTTCTAAGTTATTATCTTATTGCAAAATGGGTTTGCTCTTGAACTGGATCACGTCTGATAGAAAGCGATAGATGAGGACTATGATCGAACAAGCATTTGTACGAGTACCTATGTCATATGAAACTAAAGTACCTTATTTAAAATCTGTTTCTAAGTCATCTTACGTTAAAACTAAGTAATTGTACTCATCGTAGGTACTCTACATTTCTACAAGACTTGCCAGCAACAGCAATAATAGTGTCCCCTCGACAATATTAAAACAAAACTTGAGAGGTGTCAAGGAACACCCGGATGGAACGATGTTATTGTTATTATTTTTTATTATGAAAAAAAAAAGAAATGTAGAAATGAAAATATCTGGCTTGCTTTCTATAAGAGAGAGAGAGACAGACAGAGAAACATGCGACGCTTACAATAGCTTACTATAGCAAAAAGTGTCGTGACAACTTTTCGTAAGATTTTTTTCCGTCTAGCCCCCTTTCACAACGCGCGATAAGGAACTTCGTTCCAACATCTATTTCTGCCATTACTTTTACTTATTTGAATTCAAGCAACTATGACTAAGCTTACACACTTACACTCGTAACTCGAGAGTCATGAAGTGCTCTTCAAATAAAACAACCCCCTCTATGTTATAACATGTTATTGTATGTTTGTTTCACAGAACAAAGAAGTAATTGCTTTGTGACGTTCATTCCCGATGGATTGATTGGACGATTGATTGATTGGACCCTGTTGTAGAAGCGATACGAACAGTTTATTTTAATTAAAATTATTTGTACATCTAGAAAATGCATGTCGTAGGTAGGTACATTCAACTGAATATCCACTTGAACTAATATTTGGTTTAAAATTTCGGTTTTCTTTTTTTTCTTAGCGTATCGATGGCAAAAAGATGCTGTAACGTCTGACAGGGGTGAATGAATGAGAAACCACCCCAAGAAGAATGGGACAAGGCCAGGAAGATGATGATTGATGGCAAACTTTTTAAATATGTTTATACCTAATTTTAGCAACGAATATTCTGCTTTATGATGCAGTCATAAGGCCACGAAATGCGCAGCAGTTAGGGCATGCGATGCAAGATGGAAGAAGGGCTTGTTGCACTTACAAATATAAGTTGAATCCACATTTGTACTGTGTCGGATTTTGATCCTTATAGCTAACCTGTGTTTTAACTGCCATAGTCTAAGTTTTGCAACTAGTTTCTCTTTGGAGACACCTTTGACGGGTGAAGGGTCATGGATACAGACCTTGCTGAACTATTGACATGAACTAAACATGATTACTTTTAGTTTACAAAGTTAAAAGGTTACGTTGCTGGAACACAAACTAAGTCATGGACCGAACACGTTGTACACTTGCGAGGTAGTCAATCGAGGTAGTTAGTTCAGAATTTTGCTGCTTACTAGCTTACATTAATATCAGTCATCCATCAGGGCCAGTAATACGTTTTTAGAGGTCCCCGCTTACTGGCAGACGTTCTTAGGAAAGACTCAAGTTGTGGCGAGAAAGTGTTTCCCCACACAACCCAACCCATTTGAGCCACTTACTGAAAATCTCTCTCGGATACGAGTTGCCATGGCTGACTTGAAAGTTCTTAAACAGAGTCCACAAGACCAGGCGCAGCAATGAAAAAGTGTTCAGGTGGAGATTCGTTCTGGAGTGTAAGTGGGGCGAGGTTCCACAAACTACTTAATATCATATCCCACTTGTCCTGTTGCTTGTTACACGAGCTGATGGAAGCTGCTGAAAGTGCCATAGTTTTCTCCTTTTTTTGAGCCAATTCAATTTAGGTTACTATCGATAAGCTAAAATACCCGGCCACGCATACTTATAATCATATCGTTTGCCACAGTCCTGAAATGAAAGAACAATAAATAACTAGCCTTGTCTATCTTTAATATTATTGCTCCACCAACAATTAACAACGAATTGTCATGTTACGGGATACTCCAGTACCATCAAGTGGACTACAAAGAACTTTATTGATGTTTGTATGTATGTTAGTTAGTGGGGGAACTACAAATTAATTTGTAGTGCCACAGAACTCCCAGGGGGATCGGAGAGGGATAGCTTCAGGGTTATTAAATTGAAATGATTCGCTGTATATGTATTTGTTTGGTAAAGATTCTTGGAGCTATTTTTCTGTTCGACGATAGTAATACGTCACGGTAGCTTTTGTTTGTGTACCGACTCTTTTTAGATTTAATCTTGACACTTTGCAGCCTAAATAATTCATTATTTATGTCACTGTCATCTGTTACCTGTCACTTTTCAAAGTGTCTTGAATTGTTTTTTTTTTTTTTTTTTTTTTTTATCTTCTTTTCCCTTTTGGGAAGGCAAAGGGATCTAGCCCATGCAGCCTGATTGTTTTTTTTTTAATGTTTCGTTCGGAAACGCGCTTTAGTTTTTCTGTACTCTTTAGTTTTTAGTACTCTTTTCTTCTTTTTTTTTTTTGTTTGTTTTTGTGAACAGTCAGCCGGCAGGTTATGCAATTTAGATTGAGTGAATCTTATTTCACATTTATAATTTTAAAATTATTTATTCTATTATTATTATTTTTTTAGCTTATTTTATCTTATTACCATCATAATAATTATGTCTGACGACGACTCATTTTATTCTTGCCATAGTTCTTCCGCGTCTTTTTCTTCCCTTGACAATTCTATATCCGTGAATGATTTTCTAAACAGTGAATGTAAGCTATTTGGCAAATGCTTTAACGTGTGTCATGTTAACGCTCAGAGTATTCCTCAGCATCATTCCGAGATGTTGGATTTATTTTGTGACGTCCCGTTACAAGCTATATTAGTGTCCGAAAGTTGGCTCAAACCTGAACTTCCCTCAACTTCTTACTCTCTACCAGGCTTTGTCTTAATTCGCAATGATCGTACGGGCAAAAGAGCCGGCGGTGTTGCCATTTACCTGCGAAGTGACATCCCTTACAAAATTCTATTCTCTTCACCCCCCATCTATAATGGCAACCCGGAGTACTTGTTTCTGGAAATAGTTGTCAAAGGAGTTAAGGCCGTTCTAGGAGTTGTTTACTGCCCACCTACTGTAGACTACTTCTCCATTCTGGAGTCTCTATTTGAATCTGTATCTTCAGAGTACAAACATCACATAGTGATGGGCGATTTTAACACTGACCTTTTGAAGGACAACCTTAGGTCACGTAGGTTGAGGACGATCCTGGAGTCGTCGAGTCTGTCTCTCCTTACGCTTAGTCCGACACATCACAACTTAGACTCAAGCGACTCCTGGCTCGATCTCATGCTCACGTCTCTAACGAATCTCGTTGCTAATCATGGTCAGGTCGCTGCCCCTGGGTTGTCTAGACACGATTTGATTTATCTTTCCTACAAAATTAAACCCCCTAAGCAGCGGCCTGCTATTGTTTTTATACGGAATTTTTCTAGGTTAGATAAAGAAAAACTCAGCACTGATGCACAAGCTCTTGATTGGGACGATCTTGTTCAATCTACGACAGTAGAGGAGAAAGTTGAAATGTTTAATAGGTCTGTTCTCCAGCTCATTGACACGCATGCACCTCTGAGGGCCGTGCGTGTTAAGCGCCCTCCGGCTCCATGGATAACCCCAGGAGTTAGGATGGCAATGAGACGGCGGGACAAGGCCTTTAGGAGGTATAGACGAGATCGCAGTGAGGACAATTACTATAGCCTGTACAAGTTGGCTAGAAACCGCTGCAACCAGATGGTAAGGGCATCTAAACGCCGATTCATTTGTGAAAATGTCCTAAATTCTTCACCGGCTGATATCTGGAAGTTTCTTAAATCACTTGGCATATCAAAGTCCTCCTCAAGTGTTTTACCTTCTACTCTGTCCTTGAATGCTCTTAATTAGCATTTCTCAACGTCCGCTACTCTTTCACTTGATGCTAAGAATAAAACTATTCAGGACATTTCTTCCAAGCCCATATTGCCTCCTGACTCTTTCACTTTCTCTCCCGTGACTGACCTTGAGGTCCTTAAATTTTTTACGTCTATTAAGTCTAGGGCTGTTGGCTGTGATGGAATCGGCAGAACTATGTTATCTTTCATGACTGAAAACTTAATTCCTATTATTACTTACATAATTAATTTTTCCCTTTATACTGGTGTGTTTCCAGCGGTGTGGCGTAAAGCATACATTATCCCTCTTCCAAAAATTTCCAGTCCCAGTTTGCCCAATCACTACAGACCGATCTCCATTCTCCCTTTCCTGTCTAAATTACTTGAAGCAGTTGCTCTTAGGCAATTATCCTCTCACGTCCTCAAAAATAGCCTGTTATCCGAATTTCAATCTGGTTTTCGGCCTGGTCACAGCACAGCCACTGCCCTACTTAAAGTTACAGAAGACATTAGGAATGGCTTGGAGAATTCGAGGGTTACGGTGTTGGTTTTAATAGATTTTTCCAACGCTTTTAACACCGTTGACCACGATATTCTCCTGGCCATACTGTCTCAAATTGGGGCCTCATCGTTGTCACGTGAATGGTTCTCATCATATCTTCGTGGTCGCCAGCAGGCGGTGCGTGCTGATCAGGTTTATTCCGACTGGTGCGACCTGGTAGCTGGCGTTCCACAAGGCGGTATACTCTCTCCTCTGTTATTTTCATTATTTATAAACTCAATTACTACTATCCTCAAGTGCTCTTATCATCTATACGCTGATGACCTGCAACTTTACGCTCAATCTGACATTGCCAACCTTGACCATTGTATCTCATTACTCAATGCTGATCTTCAAACTATCAGAGACTGGTCCGGTAAATTTGGGGTTGCTGTCAACGTCGAAAAATGCCAGGCCATTCTCATAGGTAGTTCTTACTACCTGAGAAATTTAGACACTAGCCAACTGATACCGCTTATGTTCGACAACTTTGTGATCCCTCTCTCACCACACGTTAAAGACTTGGGCTTGCACATTGACGACACACTTAGTTGGAACAAGCAAGTAGCTCAGGTTAGCCAGAAAGTCACATACTCACTGCGGTCTCTCTATAGATTCAAACATTTTCTACCATCTAGCACTAAAATCACTTTGGTCCAGTCACTGGTGATTCCCATTATAGACTATGCTGATGTTTGTTACTCTGATCTTTCCCAAGAACTTTTAAACAAATTGGATCGTCTTCTTAATAATTGCATTAGGTTTGTTTTTGGCCTTCGTAAATACGATCACGTCTCTTCTTACCGTTCTCAGCTTGAATGGCTGCCTATTCGGCACAGGAGGTCTCTTAGAACTCTTTGCACGCTCTTTACTATTTTGAAGGATCCATGTGCTCCTAACTACCTGAAAAAATATTTCAAAGTGTTGGGCAGTTCGCACAGTCGTAATCTTCGAGCTTCTGATAATCTACTCCTTGAAATTCCCTCACACCGTACTGGTTTCATGTCATCTTCTTACGCTGTGTCAGCCATAAAACTCTGGAACGCGCTACCCCTTGGCATTAAAAGGGCGGAAAGCAAAATGGCTTTCAAAAGAACTGTGCGGAAGCACTTTTTAAAATCGGACTGAATCACTCTTAATGTGTGGTGGTCATGGTAATTATTGTTTGGTTTCTCGTTTTTTGAATTATTTGTATGTATTATAATATATATTAGTTTATTTAATTCCATCTTAATATATATGTATTAGTATGTACCATTTATGTAGGTATATTGATTTATGTTAACAAAATAGTATTCTCCTAATTTATTTATATTTGTACTCTACCACAGTGCTGTCCTATTTGACCCTAAGGTTGACTGGTAGAGAATGCCTTGTGGCATTAAGTCCGTCTATGTACCACGTTTGTGCATGAAGTTTAAATAAATAAATAAATGAAGTTTATTGATCTGTTTTGTTCTGTCAATATACGTATGCATACATTGACCAATTAATTGCTCGAAAGACGTTGAAAACTTGAATTGAGGAAATTTGTAGACATTGCCTAGCATATTGGTCAATAAACTGACGGCACGGTTGGCGCAGTGGCTGAGCGATTGGACTGCTGCGCTGCGTGTCGCGGTTTCGTTCCCCGCACGGAACAAATTTTGTATGGCCTGCAGATAGTTGTTTCGGGTCTGGGTATTTGTGTATGTGGCTTTATATGTTTGTAAACGCACCCACGATAGATTCCTAGTGTGGGGCAATGTTTAAAAAAAAAAACTTTTTTATTAGCAATTGAATTAACGACGTTAGATCTTTGGCAGTTTTGTTCCTCCTACTGAGCTGATGAGTAATCTTCAGCCTAGCCTCTTCCCAACTATGTTTTGGTCATCATCCAGTCTAACTGGATGAAGGAGAATACCAGTATTTTACATGGAGTGCCTGCCTCTCTACCTCTATTCTACAAATGGCAGCCGGGACCAACCTACAGCTGACTATCATCAATGAATTCCAATTTAAATAGACAAGAAACAAAAGTTGAAAACGGTATAAATCTCTTCAAAAACTTTAGCCCTTTGAACAAAAAAATCACGTACACAAATAAATAAAACCAGCAATTAAGTCTAGCTAATTCGGGACTACCAACATTAGCATAAGTTACATACAGGAAGCGCAAGTGAGCCGTTATGTTGGCACAAAAGGGATACAAGGTAAGTGCATTAGCTGTGTTGTTTGTGTTAGAAGGATTTTCAGTGTAGGCTGTATAAGGCTTGCTAGGAGTTAGGAGGTTGTACTTTTACGATCTATGTAGGGATTAAAGCTACAGTTTTAAAGGGAAGATAGTACATTGGTACGGAAGTGTTTAGATTAAGGTGCTCGATTTTGACGAACGAATTTATTTTGAGAAAATTCAAGTTGTCTCGGTCATTAGCTGAAGTGGGACCACCTGCATCATACCCAAATAGCCACTGTCTGGAGCCCTGAGACAGCCGGAAGGCGTCGCGGCTCACCTCGTAGAAGATGGAGGGAAGATCTGGTAAACTAGCGACCAGTGGTCCACATATTGGCCTTTTTTTTATGGTGGGTGGAAAATCATCAAATGACCCCTCCCGCTCTTGGGCAGAGCGAAAGGGAGTGTCAGACTTCTACTGACTAAAAACCACCCATGTTCCTTCTTAGCCCTTCATGTCGAGGCCACGGTATCTGCGAACAACCTGCAGCCCCGACGGGCGTCGGCCCTTGCGGGCCCCTTCCATGTTGCTGACATCTCTTTGAGGCGCGCGTGGAACACGAACGCGCCTTCGACACGGCCTGTCGTCGTCATAAGACGGACGGACGGCGAGCTTACCCATCACTCACCGTCCACAGGCCCGCGTCTACGGTGGGTCCACATATTGGCCTTGGATCGAAACATTCGCAAGTCATGAGAAGAGGCTTTTGCCCAGCTGTGGGATGTTGCTGGCTAACAGTATCTAGCGAGGCTATGGCTGTTCTAGTAATACTAGGAGGTTGACAAAGGCCTGAACTGTTACGAGAAAAGGATGGTACGGCCGTGCCGCTTTATTGCTCGACTTGGCCGGGGCACTGCCGTGTTCTCAGATTCTAGTGATACTTTTTGAACGAAATCGCCATTTGTCTAGATTTGATTTCCTTACAGAAAAGGTGATTATTGGCCTTTCCACTTATGGGACTTTTCAGTCTATGACATAGATTACTCATCACAACTGGTGAACTGGATGTGATGCCATGCAAAATTCTTTCATTACACATACAGGCGTGATCGGTATTACAACATAGCGCACCTAAGCAGATAGAATCAATAGCCATAGAGAGGAACCCGATAAGTCTAAAGTCCAGTAACCAACTGCGCATTACAAACTATTTAGTCCAAGCTAGTAAGCGATACATACAGACGCCAGTCAGCGTTCTAGATCGTTATCTGAACCTCTTAGTCACACGGACAGGAATGTCCGAGTCTTATTATTCCGATCATCCCCACGGCTGGTCGCCGTGAATATGTTTGCATAATGTGACTTGGTTTTAGTATGAAGGTATGCATTCAGAAAATCCATTTCTTTTGATTGCTTTACACAGATTTTCAGATCAATTGTATCCATCACTACATAGTAGTACCTATAAAACAAAGTCGCTTTATCTGTCCCTATATCCCTATGTATGCCTTAATCTTTAAAACTACGCAATGGATTTTGATGCGGTATTTTTTAATAGATAGAGTGATTCAAGAGGAAGGTTTTAGTATATAATTTGACCGACAGCCACGCGGGTGAAGCCGCGGGCATCAGCTAGTTTAGAATATGAAAGGAAGTGTTCTAGAAAACAGCTTTGCCAAGTTTTGAATGTACCAGATGTCTGAAAAAAAGAAGATCTTTAGCTCAAGAGTTAAAATAGAAAGAAAACACTGCAAAAGCATCCTTTTTTTGTGGTGGGTGGAAAATCATCAAATAACCCCTCCCGCTCTGGGCAGAGCGAAAGGGAGTGTCAGACTTCTACTGACTAAAAACCACCCATGTTCCTTCTTAGCCCTTCATGTCGAGGCCGCGGTATCTCTTGCGAACAACCCGCAGCCCCGACGGGGCCCGCAACCCCGATGGGTGCAAAAGGATCCTCAGCCTTTTACCAGCTAGGTACAGTTTATACATTTTCGGAAACTTTTGTACCGGCAACGTGACCCCAAGATTGTTCTCTGAAAACGTATGTGTGAGTGTTCTTCTCATCATGGTGTGGTGTGACTTGGTTTACATGCCGTCGAGAAATAACTCTCAGGCATGCTGCTGGTTTGCCCGTCGGGGCTGCGGGTTGTTCGCAAGAGATACCGCGGCCTCGACATGAAGGGCTAAGAAGGAACATGGGTGGTTTTTAGTCAGTAGAAGTCTGACACTCCCTTTCGCTCTGCCCAAGAGCGGGAGGGGTTATTTGATGATTTTCCACCCACCATAAAAAAAAGACATGCTGGTTTTCTCGCGATGTTTTCCTTCATGGAAACAAGTGATTATAAACAATTTTTCACGTGTTGTTAAGAGTTGGCCTTCTTCCTTTTCTTCGTGTCTAAACGTAAATACTTCTTTAAAACGATTAAGAATTCTGTAATAATATTGTGTTTAGCCACGTTCGTAGTACGCTATTTCCATAGCGATGTGACGGCTCTTTTTGTTGAAGTTAGGTTTTGAGAAATTCGGTGCATTGGTGGTCTTTGCTGGGCCTGTTCCAAGAGTTTGGTCATTCATTTTGCTCTCATTCTGGAAACAGGTCATGGATATCCTTTATTTTGTGCCTTTTTCAAATATACTCGTAAGTTACATCTTTTCTGATATTTAAGTAAAAAGACTAAGCTTCAGATGTTAAGAGAAGAGGAAAAGAAAAGTAAAGGGGTTTCAATAATCCCGTCGGGGCTGCAGGTTGTTTGAAAGAGATACCGCGGCCTCAACAAAAAGGGCTATGAATGAACATGGGTGGTTTTTAGTCATTAGAAGTCTGACAGTCTACCGCTCTGCCCAGCGGGTTGTTATTTGATGATTTCCCACACTCCAAAAAAAAAGAGTAACATAACATAACGCCTATAATCCCCGAAGGGTTAGGCAGAGGTGTACCTAATAGTACACCCACATTTCGCCAGTTATGTTTAAGTCCCATGTAATAGGGGGCGAGCCTATTGCCATGCACGCTTGCTTGCAGGCAGAATACAGTGACTTTTTTAGGATATAAGATCTTTCCTTGTAACTTTCTTGTATTTTCTTGCAAATAAACATTTTTGATTTTGATTTTTTGATCAACCGGGCACAAATCCAGACTCCGTGTCTGTTACCGATAAATTCCTGATGGAAAAAAAAAGAGTGTTTCAATAATAAATTATGTAGGAAAGCTGAAGGCTGAACACTACGGCGTTTCTAATAAATACTGTTTCATGCGTTACTGCTATCCATATTAAATTATTTGTTGTGTGATGAGGTGAGCAGGCTAAAATATTCAATCAAACTTCCTTCCTTGTATACATGTAATTTCCAGTAGTATCACGGATTCTGATTCCTGTCTGACTTAAACATAGGTTCAGGGAGTACAGGTATGATGTTAATTGTTATGTTGGCTGACGTGAGGTCCCGGGTTCGATTCAAGTGTCGGGAAAGGTGGTATTAGGTTTCTCCATCACTAATTTCTCAGTAGCAGCCACGGAGTCTGGATGTGTGCCCGGTTGATGGCAATAGGCTCGCCCCTATTGCATATGACTTAAAGATAACTGGTGAAAAGTGCTGAATATTAGGTACACCCATGGTACACCTCTGCCTAACCCTTCGCGAATTACTGCCGTGATGTTATGTTACTAAGCAAATTAAAATATCATCATCAACAGCCTATTAATGTTTCTACTGCTGGGACACAGGCCTCCACTCTTTTGATGTTTTCCTTCACCGTTTTTGAGAGCAGTGGTGATGAAATAAATTACACAAAGTAATGCGCCTGCCTGGGTTGAACCCATGACTTACTTGTATGAACATTAAATACAAACTAAAGCAGCATTTCTTACAAAACATTAATTCATATCTAAATAATTGAATATTTTTAGTAATACATTTTGTTTTTTTTTATTTTTGGAACAACATGTATCAAGCGAAATCACATTCCTCCACAACTTTTTGTTTCTATGGACGGGCAGTTGGTCACCGATGTTCGCTGGTTTGTAAGGTAGCAGCTAATTATATTTCGCTGCATGGGACCCTGCTGTTATTTTTGTAGTGTACCTTATCTTATCTTATTTTATTGTTGTATGAATTATGTCGTCGATGATTTTGGTGCACGGTAAAACTCTAATGAGTTTATGTTTGCACCAACTTTTTGTAATGTAAGTGTACTATTAATGGATAAATAAATAATAAGTCGGGGCCGCCACCACTGGCCACCACTGCTCTCAATGAAAATATAAAATAACATAAATGGCATATCGAACAAAATTAATAGGTCTTATTAAGCTTAATGGATATCGCCGTGGGGCGTAGACTGTATGGCAACCAGAATTAATTAATAAAACATGTCGGCCGACCCATGTTCGTCAATTTATGATAGTTTTCAACTAATAGATTAATTGAACAGATGCTGTATTAATAGAAATTAGTTGCGATAGGTCAGTTTTTATTTAGTTTATATGAGGTAGGTACTTCTGAGGGTTTAGATAATGGCTTACACTCTTTCTGTTCTATGGTTTTCACATGTTTCATCATCATCATTTCAGCCATAAGACGTCCACTGCTGAACATAAGCCTCCTCTAAAAGGGGTGGATTTGCCATAATCGACACGCTTGGCGCCCGGGTTGGCGATCGCAGTATGGTTGTTCCGAAGGCACAGAGAACGCTGCTGCCCATTCTCTGGTAAGTCCCTTAGTTGCCTCTTATGACACCCACGGGAAGATATGGGATGGTGCTATTCTTTACGTCCGACACCATACGGAACATCACACGTTTAAAACGACGATGTTTTTAAATTCCAACATCATTATTGCTGATACAGTATCACTTCACCAAATAAATAAATTCATTTTTAACGCTGACGCCGCGCGCCGCTAGGGAGGTCGGCGCGCAGCAGCCAGTCGTAACCGATGTTCCACAGGGGCGGTCCCAGAACCGATCCCTGTGCAACACCGCACGACATCTCTTGCCGGTTCTATTGTCTACCCCCAGTCGGCTTTTGCCGAACCTGGGCGGACCGAACGTGGTCTGCCGACCGCTATACACGGGGGTTTTTTGCTTGGTGGCGCTCTACGGAACCCCAGTGTGGGTGCAGTCCCTGTCTTACACAGACTGACAGACAGACTGACAGACAGACTGACAGACAGACTGACAGACAGACTGACAGACAGACTGACAGACAGACTGACAGACAGACTGACAGACAGACTGACAGACAGACTGACAGACAGACTGACAGACAGACTGACAGACAGACTGACAGACAGACTGACAGACAGACTGACAGACAGACTGACAGACAGACTGACAGACAGACTGACAGACAGACTGACAGACAGACTGACAGACAGACTGACAGACAGACTGACAGACAGACTGACAGACAGACTGACAGACAGACTGACAGACAGACTGACAGACAGACTGACAGACAGACTGACAGACAGACTGACAGACAGACTGACAGACAGACTGACAGACAGACTGACAGACAGACTGACAGACAGACTGACAGACAGACTGACAGACAGACTGACAGACAGACTGACAGACAGACTGACAGACAGACTGACAGACAGACTGACAGACAGACTGACAGACAGACTGACAGACAGACTGACAGACAGACTGACAGACAGACTGACAGACTGACAGACAGACTGACAGACAGACTGACAGACAGACTGACAGACAGACTGACAGACAGACTGACAGACAGACTGACAGACAGACTGACAGACAGACTGACAGACAGACTGACAGACAGACTGACAGACAGACTGACAGACAGACTGACAGACAGACTGACAGACAGACTGACAGACAGACTGACAGACAGACTGACAGACAGACTGACAGACAGACTGACAGACAGACTGACAGACAGACTGACAGACAGACTGACAGACAGACTGACAGACAGACTGACAGACAGACTGACAGACAGACAGACTGACAGACATGTTTATGTCAAAAAATTACTGTGTCAAACTGTCCATTTACACAACGTGTCTTTAGTTGAGGTCAAAAAAGGTTAAAAATCTTAAAATACCGTCAAAAAAATCTGTAAAAAAAAGAAACCCCAGATTTGTACCAGGAACCCAGCGCAGGTAGTCCCATTCCTGGGCAGCTATTGAACCAAAGTTGAGCAATCTCTTTTCTCTAAATTATTTTAAACCATGAAACGTTGCTATTTAAGTATACAATCGAATAAGTACATTTAACAGTTTGTGGTAACTTGATCTTGCGCTGGCGACTGTACTTAACGTAGATCATTTCTACCCAAACGAAGTCTTAATGTGTATTCGTACACTGAAACGAAAAAATCATTAAAAAATCGTAAGAAAACTCCATAAACAACTATACAATGTAACACCGTTTACACCCATAAAGATACTACTCACATTACGCCATCACACAATTTCAAGCTAGTTACCATAAACAGCCATACATTTTCCCATAGGTGGCGCCGTGGGTGAAACTAGTCTAGGCAGTAAGTTAGACATGCCTGGACGGAAATGACTGCATTCCTAGACTGAGCGACGATGGTCTCGCTGTGAGAAAATGACCCATATGTTGTGGGGTAGGTGGTGTTAGACAGTGTGTAGACTAGAAACGATTATTTTGTAGGCATGTATTTCGCGTAGTTATATTTTTTTGGTAGGATCATCCTCCTGGCCTGTTTCGGTTTAGTTCTAGTGTTCTTAGTCTTACCTCAATTTATTTGGGATCGGCGTCGCATATCGTGTTCTTTCGTAGTTCCGTACATATTAGCTTCAACCTTTTCTACTATCTACTATGTGACAATCACGACGTAAATAGTATATATATTGTTTATTAGCACTGCAGATGTAAATACTCATCACCAAACGGTTTCTTTGCTTTCAAGGGCCACGATGATATTATTAATAAACTATAGTAGACTTTGCTCTGTTTCTTTATAATATTGCGATAGTCTTTCATGGTGGAATAATCTACTAAACAAGCCTCCAGCCTACTCGTGCTGGGTAATGTGATTAAGATGATAGTCTTTCTAATATCACTCAGTCTATCCTCATCCTTATCCAAGATAGTGCTGTCCATGGGTTATGAGGCAACATTTCCTTGAGAGGTCAGGACCATCAGGAATATGTTCTGTGTTGTAATTTCAACAGACTAGTTTATGGGGCATTGTTCTTGGCGCCAATTAGGTCATTAGTTGTCTTACTGTGTGTTGCTATGTCAGCAGCTTAGGATAAGGTAGGTATATAAAATATGTTGTGTGCCTACCGGGTAAGGTAAGTGAATTTAAGATAGATTAGATTCTTTAGAATTCAAGCACTGTTTATTTTATTTTCTTATTTATATACCTCTATACTCAATGCTGTCTTGACTTTCGTACGTTTGTTCCCGGATGACCACTGAAAACCAGCGCTGTGCTGTGGGTCCCCATAGCACAGCACCATGCTGAGTGGTAACCTGCTTGTCGCAGTCACGACGTGCCACTTTCGTTTTATTTTCCTTTCTTGTATTTTTTTTTATATTTGTTATGTGTTGTATGTGTACCTATTGCTTTTTATTGTCTTATTGTATGCTCGTCATGTTTATGTGATAAATAAATATTTTTTTCTTTCATTCTTTATTTTAGAGGTAAGGTATGGCCGTTAATACACCTGAATTTAGAATTCTTCTGTGTTGTTTATGGTCATCGTGGGTCAACTTCAATGCTAGAGAGTTCTTGCTATAGACTTTCTTGCCCATTCTTTTCTATAGAGATCTACGCTTTGGATTGACTGTAGCTGTCAGTGACTATAGCTACGCTGCCGTTGAAAAGTGCCTGTAATGGTCGTTGCTGCCACGTGCGATAACATTCCTGCTCTAACAAATGACGTATCTGACCGACAGTATAGAAGAGCTCAGAAAGATGTGATTCTGAGCTGCTAGAGGATGTTCAGCCGTCATACTTGCAAAGCTGTTATCATTTTATAGTTTCTGAAGATTCAATAGAAGAAGACTACAAACTACATACGGCAAGAAGTTTACGTATCCGATCAACACTATATTTATTAGATGCCGCCATCTTTTATCACAAATAAACTGGGGTGGGTAGGGATCGAAGTCACATCTGTGTTAGAAATTCAACAACATATCAGGGTATTGTGTTGGGGCGAGTTTCCAAGCATTGTTGCAGTGCTGGTTTAGTGATCGAAATTGCGACTTCTGAGCATGAGGTTTTGGGTTCGATTTCCAGGTCAGGCAAAGTGTTATTGGGTTTTTCCATCAGGAATTTCTTAATAGCAGCCACGGAGTCTGAATTTGTGCCTGGTTGATTTCAATTGGCTCGTGATGTTACGAGTACGTTTGTGTGTGATATGAAATTGGCCTACTCTTGAACTCAATCGTGTTGAGAGGATAGAGCTGAGATCGACGACGATGACGACTACGATAAGACGAGCTAATGCAAAAGAAGCCTATTATTTTTATTTAATTTTTTATTTTTATTTTTTTTTATTTTTAGAAAAACGTTGCCCCACACTAGGAATTTCTCCTGTATCGTGGGTGCGTTTACAAACATTTAAACTCACATACACAAACACACCCACACCCGAAACAACTATTTGTAGGCCATACAAATATTTGTTCCGTGCGGGAATCGAACCCGCGACACTCAGCGCAGCAGTCCAATCGCTCAGCCACTGCGCCAACCGTACCGTCGTATTAACTCGCGACTAATATAAATAGGGGTCATATGACTTCATTTACTCTCATAAGCCGATGAAAGGACGAAAGTCTGACTCAAGATAAAGAGATCAGGTCTGAGGAAATCAAACCACCAAAATCTAAATACCGCGGTATCACGAAAATTGGAAATGAAAAGACCGAAATACATTTTGCATGACCGGAAAATTAACCCCAGGATTCCAGGGTCAGCAGTCACGTTTGTAAGCACGAAAACATCGGAACTAAATCAGGCAAATGTTTGCCTAATCCTACGTTTCGTTTTTGTTAAATTGTTCCTAAATAAAAAAAAACGAAACTGCAAAAGATCGACTCGTGAAGGATTTGAACCTCCGACCTCCGATGGATTGCTTTGGATATCGGCGCTCTACCAACTGAGCTAACGAGTCTTGTCGAATTGATGTGAAAATATCGACCGCTTAGCTAAACGTGACGTCAGGATTCAAAATGGTTAGTACATAATATGGTGCAATACTTAAAAACATAGAAATTATACATAATGCATTGCATTCAGACTATATTTATTACAAAATTAATGATCTAAATCAAAAAATGTTATCTCAGGAACCATCTAATACAAGTCTTCTGGGCACATGCTATCGTAGTTAAATTGGAACTCACAAATAGACTTCGAACTAACTCGGCCGGTGCAAAGAGTTGGAGGTCCATGGCTCAGATCCCAAGTTAGTGCACATGCCGTCTCCTCACAGACAGTGGCCCACCCAATCTTGCACTGCCCACCTGCAGGGCTATTGCGTATCTTTATAAATGTCAGTGGCTATCATAGTGTCCATCGATTAACTGTCAAATAGTTCCATTTTGTATCAAACAGTAGCATATTAATGTGTATTTTGTATGTAGTAGCATTTTGTATTTGACAGTTAATCGATGGATACTATGATAGCCACTGACATTTATAAAGATTCGCAATAGCCCTGCTGGTCTTGTGAACTCAGTGACTTTAAGACCGAGTCAGTGAGCGAAAGTAGAATTTGGGTAAAATATAAAGTGGTGTAAAAGTAAAGTGGTGCCCCTTCGGCTTCACTTGTTCTCCCCGTCATTGCGATAATTTTTTTGTTCTAGACCATACCTGGGAAATCTTTAGTTACGGAGATTTTGAGAATCAAAGCTCCAAATTTTTACAGCTGTTTTTTTATACTAGTTTTTCAGGTTTTAACTTTACTTAAAATACCTCCATGACCCGTTTACTATTCAAAGCAACCACTAGCACAATGTTTTATGAGTAGGTACATACATGGAGTTTTACTGTACTTCAAAAAAAAAATCTTTACCAGCAATAATTTTTGCGGAGGGGCACTTATTTTGATGTTTATAATGCTTGGTTGCAGTTTCGTGATGGGTTACAGAGCAATCCATTTTAGGATGTCAAGATTCTCTTTATGCAGATTACAATTACTGCATGAATTAGGTAGCTGGAGTTAGAGCCAGAGATAATAAAGTACATCAAAACGAAACTGCAAATAAGATCGACTCGTAAAGGATGAGATCGACGATGGAACGAGTTAATGCAAAAGAAGCCTATTAACGACTTTTAGAAACAGGGGTCATAAGAATTTCTTTACTCTCATAAGCCTATGGGACGAAAGTCTGACACAACATAAAGAGATCAGGTCTGAGGATGTCACACTGCCATTATTCAAATACTGCGGTTATAAGAAAAATTGAAAATGGTAAGACCTACATTTCTCATGACTGAAAAATCAACCCCAGGATTCCGGGGTCAGCAGTCACGTTTGTGAGCAAGAAAACATTGGAGCTAAATTGGGCAGATGTTTGCCTAATATGTTTCGTTTTTCTTAAATTGTTTCTAAATAAAAAAAGGAAACTGCAAAAGATCGACTCGTGAAGGATTTGAACCTCCGACCTCCGATGGATTGTTTTGGAATTGATATCGGCGCTCTACCAACTGAGCTAACGAGTCTTGTTGTATTGATGTGAAAATGTTCACCGCTTAGCTAAATGTGACGTCAAGATTCCTCATGCACTCAAAATGGTTTGTACATAATATGGCGCAATACCAAAAACATTGAAATATTACCTCTACATAGTGCATTTATACAGTGTGTTAGGTTAAACGAGGGACTTGTTAAAGGAAGGTGTTCAGTTTTCGATTCTCGTTCCAAATATGTAAAAAAAACTATAAACTTAATTTGTAATTGTGTCATAGCCAGCACGCTTTATAACCATTTAGGAAAATATCTAAACAAAAAGTCGTAAAATGGTCACTGACGCAATTACTATTATGATAGGTTCATTTTACGCTTTTGAACGCAATTCATATTATTATTTGGGGGTATGAGGAACAGGGTGTAAAGTTCCTCAACCCCCATAGAAAAGGGAGGATCCTCCGACCAGACGGGCAGTTAGCCCACCAGACACAACACCCGTCTGGTCGAAGGATCCTCCCTTTTCTAAGGGGGATGAGGAACTTTACACCCTGTTCCTCATACCCCCCAAAATTATGATCTGCTAAAGTGCCCATTTTAGACCCCCAGATCTCACTTCATTAGACTTTTCTTTTTCGGCATAGTCATGAAGGAATATTCACATGTTCTGCAATATATGCGAGACTTTAGCATAGAAATATTTGGTATAGTTCTGTCTGATAATAATTAGTGTTTTTTTGTTCATATTTTTATTAGTACCATGTAAGTATGCACTATGGCGGGTTTTAATATACATACATATATAAAAACACGCCCTTTTCCCATGGGGGTAGGCAGAAACCACAGAACGCCACTTGCTACGATCCTTACATACCTACTCCTTTTGCCTCGTCCACATTCATACATCTGGTCATACACTTTCAATATGTCCTTCGTTTAAAGTAACAAACTGTATTTATTACCAAAGTGATGATCTAACTCACAACCATCTAAGTTTTCTTGGCACATGCTATCGTGGCTACATTGGAACTCACAAATAAACTTCGAACTAACTCGGCCGGTGCAAAGACTTGGAGGTCCATGGCTCAGATCCCAAGTTAGTACCCACATGCCGTCTCTTCACATACAGTGGCCTACCCAATCTTGCACCGCCAGCCTGGTCTTGTGAACTCAGTGACTTTAAGACCGAGTCAGTGAGCGAAAGTAGAATTTGGGTAAAATATAAAGTGTTGTAGAAGTATTCTTAACGAAGTTGAAGGGAACTTGTTCTCCCCGTCATTGCGATATTTTTTTTGTTCTAGATCATGCCTGGGAAATCTTTAGTTACGGAGATTTTGAGAATCAAAGTTCCAAAATTTTACAGCTGTTTTTTTATACTAGTTTTTCAGGTTTTAACTTTATTCAAATTCAAATTCAAATATTTTTATTTGTAGAACATAGGTAAAACGAAAGTACAGATGTCAATGTTAATAATGAACGCTATGTCCTGCCGTCAACGGCGTACAAATATTCTAATTATAATGTCATATTAATAGTTGGTTAAAATAGTCAAACATTCAAAACTAATAACTAAATTAAAAATTATGAAATAAAAAAATAAAATGTAAAAAATGTCCAACTCATAATTAAACTAACAATAAATTAACTAAACAGCGAAACATTAAAATATTAAAATTCAAATAAGTTCAACAAATCATACAGTAAAATAAAATTAAATAATAAATGAAAAATAAAGCATTCAGTGATTCAATGTCATAATAATTATAATAAAATGTCATTAATGTATTACAATATATAATTAAAATTAATCAATTTTTTTTTCTGTTAGAAACTCAGTTATAGTGTAGTACGTTTTATTTATTAAAAAATTACGTAGTCTACTCTTAAATTGCTTACTTAAAATACCTCCATGACCCGTTTACTATTCAAAGCAACCACTAGCACAATGTTTTAACAGTACTACATATACATTGAGCTTTACTGTAAAATGTGATGTTTCACCCCAAAAAAAAATTCTTTACCAGCAATAATTTTTGCGGAGGGGTATTTAGTTTGATGTACATAATGCTTGGTTGCAGCTTCGTTTACACCCTGAATTTGAAGTTTTTATCAGAACAGAGGAATCCATTTTAGGATGTCAAAATTCTCTTTATGCGGATTACAATTACTGCACAAATTAGGTAGCTGGAGTTAGAGCCAGAAATAATAAAGTACATCAAAACGAAACTGCAAATAAGATCGACTCGTAAAGGATGAGATCGACGATGGAACGAGTTAATGCAAACGAAGCCTATTAACGACTTATATAACACAGGGGTCATAAGAATTTCTTTACTCTCATAAGCCTATGGGACAAAAGTCTGACACAACATTTAAAGAGATCAGGTCCGAGGAAGTCACACCACCAACATTCAAATACTACGATTATAAGGAAAATTGAAAATGGTAAGACCTACATTTCTCATGACTGAAAAATCAAACCCAGGATTCCGGGGACAGCAGTCACGTTTGTGAGCAAGAAAACATTGGAGCTATGCCTAATACGTTTCGTTTTTCTTAAATTATTTCTAAATAAAAAAAAGCGAAACTCCAAAAGATCGACTCGTGAAGGATTTGAACCTCCGACCTCCGATGGATTGTTTTGGATTGATATCGGCGCTCTACCAACTGAGCTAACGAGTCTTGTTGTATTGATGTGAAAATGTTCACCGCTTAGCTAAACGTGACGTCAAGATTCCTCATGCACTCAAAATGGTTAGTACATAATATGGCGCAATAAAACAAACATACAAACAAACATTGAAATATTACCTCTACATAGTGCATTTATACAGTGTGTTAGGTTAAACGAGGGACTTGTTAAAGGAAGGTGTTCAGTTTTCGATTCTCGTTCCAAATATGTAAAAATAACAATAAACTTCATTTGTAATTGTGCCATAGCCAGCACGCTTTATGACCATTTAGGAAAATATCTAAATAAAAATTAAAAAATGGTCACAGACGCAGTTACTATTATGAAAGGTACATTTTACGCTTTTGAACGCAATTCATATTATTATTTGGGGGGGTATGAGGAACAGGGTGTAAAGTTCCTCAACCCCCTTAGAAAAGGGAGGATCCTTCGACCAGACGGGCAGTTAGCCCACCAGACACAACACCCGTCTGGTCGGAGGCTCCTCCCTTTTCAAAGGGGGATGAGGAACTTTACACCCTGTTCCTCATACCCCCCCAAATAATAATATGAATTGCGTTCAAAAGCGTAAAATGTACCTTTCATAATAGTAACTGCGTCTGTGACCATTTTTTAATTTTTATTTAGATATTTTCCTAAATGGTCATAAAGCGTGCTGGCTATGGCACAATTACAAATTAAGTTTAAAAAAAAAGTTTGTAAAGTTCCTCAACCCCCTTAGAAAAGGGAGGATCCTTCGACCAGACGGGCAGTTAGCCCACCAGACACAACACCCGTCTGGTCGGAGGCTCCTCCCTTTTCAAAGGGGGATGAGGAACTTTACACCCTGTTCCTCATACCCCCCAAAATTATGATCTGCTAAAGTGCCCATTTTAGACCCCCAGATCTCACTTCATTAGACTTTTCTTTTTCGCCATAGTCATGAAGGAATATTCACATGTTCTGCAATAAGCGCAAAGGACTTTAGCGAAATATTTGGTATAGTTCTGTCTGATAATAATTAGTGTTTTTTTGTTCATATTTTTATTAGTACCATGTAAGTATGCACTATGGCGGGTTTTAATACATACATACATAAAATCACGCCCTTTTCCCATTGGGGTAGGCAGAAACCACAGAACGCCACTTGCTACGATCCTTACATACCTACTCCTTTTGCCTCGTCCACATTCATACATCTGGTCATACACTTTCAATATGTCCTTCGTTTAAAGTAACAAACTGTATTTATTACCAAAGTTATGATCTAACTCACAACCATCTAAGTCTTCTGGGCACATGCTGTCGTAGCTACATTGGAACTCACAAATAAACTTCGAACTAACTCGGCCGGTGCAAAGACTTGGAGGTCCATGGCTCAGATCCCAAGTTAGTACCCACATGCCGTCTCCTCACAGACAGTGACCTACTCAATCTTGCACCGCCCGCTTGGTCTTGTGAACTCAGTGACTTTGAGACCGAGTCAGTGAGCAAAAGTAGAATTTGGGTAAAAGATATTTGAACTTTTTATCGTCGATATGCTAAGAAGAACAGGTTTGTTCGCAAGAGATACCGCGGCCTCGTCAGTAGAAGTCTGACACTCCCTTTCGCTCTGCCCAAGTGCGGGAGGGGTTATTTGATGATTTTCCACCCGCCAAAAAAAAAGAAAAAAAGGAGTCCTTCTTTAGGAAGTCAAGTTACAATTACTGCTAGATCCAGAACTGCTAAAATTAACGTGCACACTGAGACAAGGGGTCTCTCTTACCAACATTGGGAAAAGTTGGTAATGGAGAAACCCAGCCTAGGAATAAAACTCAAGACCACACGGTCAGCATTCACGTGTGTGACCACGAAAACATCGGGGCTATTGAATCGGGCACTTGATTGCAAAATATTAGATACAAAATAAAAACGAAATTCCAAAAGATCGACTCGTGAAGAATTTGAACCTCCGACCTCCGATGGATTGTTTTGGATTGATATCGGCGCTCTACCAACTGAGCTAACGAGTCTTGATACTCATAGCTGAAAACAGCGTCCACAATCGTGAATGTGACGTCATCATTATGCTTAACACTTTCCTTATGAAAACGTTGGGAATTTCCATATTTTCGCTATTGTTTGTGGGATATTTTTACTATCGATACGCTGGGAAGAACAGAGGAAACCCGTATTAGGAAGTCCAGTTACTCCTCATGTGGAATTAATTACGTCGCCCGAGTTCTAATATTATTGCGCAATGTTGCATACAATGTTTGATAACACGGTTGGCGTAGTGACTGATACAGATTCCCGCACGGAACAAATATTTGCATGGACATTTTTTTCAAAATTTGCCTAAATGAAAAAAATGCTGTGTACAACATTTGACCGCAATCGTGAATGTGATGTCATAATTATGTTACTCACTTTACTCTGATAACATTGGGAATTGCGAATTACTGCTTGAAGATAAGAATTATTTACGTCACTGTACATTTGTTTGAGTGATATCTGAATATCCAGCTCATTCCCTCTCACAAAGAAGATGCTTTTTGGCCAGCCGAAAGATTATTATAGGCTCTAATGAATCTGGAATATTTACATACATCATAACGACTTGTCTACGTAATATTATTAAAACGTTCGGTCGGTATATAAAAGTGATTGAAACCGTGAGTGCTATACTCTATTGCTAATAAATCGAATAAAAAAATAACAGAAAAATTGCAAAAAATCGACTCGTGAAGGATTTGAACCTCCGCCCTCCGATGCTCTGAATATGAATTATATCGGCGCTCTTACCTACTGAGCTAACGAGTCTTGTTACTCATAGCTGAAAACTTCGAACACAATCGTGGTAGTGACGTCATAATTATACTAAACACTTTCCTCATGATAACATTGGGATTTTCATATGTTTGTTTGAAGATAAGATAGATCCAGATGGAGCATTTGGTAAAATCATAACTGCCATCAGCCTATCGCAGTCCAATGGTGAACATAAGTCAATCTACGACACAGCACCTCGACTTTGGTAACGTCCAGTCGTTCGTAACAATTCGTAACCTTATAAACCCCCGACGCAAAAACGACGGGGTGTTATAAGATTGACGTGTCTGTTTGTCTGTCTGTGGCATCGTAGCTCTCGATCGCATGAACCGATTAGATGGGCATAGACTCGTGATAATGTTTGTGTGTAATTTGAATTTGAACTACTCTTGAACTCAATTTTGTCCAGAGAATGGAGATGAGGTTGACGATGGAAGCCTGTGGACTGTGAGTAATAATAATAATAATAATAATCCATTTATTTTCAGGCAACAAGGCCCATAGATAAATACCTTACAGACTAACATAAATATGATAAAATACAATTTGTGTTAGCTAATAGAGCCTTAAAACTATGTTAGTAACACTTCACTAGCGCACTAAGTCACTGCGCGTTCTTGTGGCACTTGCCCGCGGAAGCGACGGAACATCACTCCCAGCGGCCAAAAGTCCTCTACCAAGACAAGATGCAGAAAACATGTTGGAATTCGCACCACGAACGCCCTAAAGTTGACGTTGCGGCGCGACTCAAGTAACTGCACCCTCGCCACGTACTTCGTCTTCTGGCGCACGTACTCCACGATGTCCTCTGTCGTAGTGGTGTAGTGTAGACGGGAGATATACACCGGAGTGTTCGGCTTTGCGGCACGAATGGTCACGTTGGGCTCCGATGGAGCCGTGCCGCAGCGGTTCTTGACGGTACGCTGACGACGTTTCCTCACCACCGTCACAAAACCATCATCAGTCTGAATCGGCACCTTTTCAGGTACAGGCTTTCGAGCGGAAGCAGTTTTTTCCGCGACAATGCTAGCAAAATCTCTAGGAGCACGTTGAGAATTTGCAGGCGCTGCAGAAACGGGCAGCGGGTCGTGCGGTACAGTTCGGGCCGCGCAGTGAGAAGGCGCCGCCGCGGGTACGTGGGGCGCGCGGGCGGTTGGTTCTGCAAGCTCAGCAATCGGCTTATGCGCCGGCGTTGAAACTGCTGACGCGGAATTTGACGACGATATATCGTGGCCAGCTCCGCGGCACGTGTCAACGCTAGGTACATTGACTGCTGACCTAGATACTGCCACACTGTTGCGCAATTCTCCAACTTCCTTGCGCAAATCTGTGACAATGTTCTGGGATGTATCCAGTTTTACTAGCACATCCGCAAGACTGGCCTTCAAGGAGACAATATCCTTAAGTAGGCTCGTTACGTCGACATGGTCAAACGTCACGGGAGGAAGCTTGTTTAGCTCCTTCACCACGAACGTCGGCACGTCGTCTGGGTCGGTCTCCTTGAACAGCGTGATTATATCCTGCAGGCTTCTCTTGGTCCCGTCACGGCGGCGGGATACCATTTGCTCGCGCTTATTTAGCGCAGTAAACAGCAACAGCTTGGCGGCAGCTATGTCTTCCTCGCTGAAGTTTGTTGCACAGATCTGAACAGCGGACACCTCGTCCATCACATCCAGTTTCTGCTGCAGAAACGCCAGCAGTTCATTCACCACAAGTCGTTCACTCATAGCGATACAATTTCGAGCGACGGCTTGCGCCGCGCTAAGCGATTTAACGAATATTAATTTGCAGGCGCGTCCGCATCGAAACGCGGTGCAAGCGAGACTGTAATGGGTTAGCTCGCCGTCCATCCGTCTTATGACGATGACAGGCCGTGTTGACGACGCGTTCGTGTTCCACGCGCGCCTCAAAGAGATGTCAGCAACATGGAAGGGGCCCGCAAGGGCCGACGCCGGTCGGGGCTGCGGGTTGTTCGATAGAGATGCCGCGGCCTCGGCGCAAGGGCTAAGAAGGAACATGGGTGGTTTTTAGTCAGTAGAAGACTGACAATCCCTTCCGCTCTGCCCAAGAGCGGGAGGGGTTATATGATGATTTACCGGCCCCCAAAAAAAAAAAGGTTGACGATGGAACGAGCTAACGCAAAAGAAGTCTTTAACTCGCGACTTAAACAAATTGGAATCATATGAGTTCCTTTACTTTCATAAGCCGATGGGACCAAAGTCTGACACAACATAAAGAGACCAGATCTGAGGAAATCACACCACCAACATACAAATACAGTGATATCACGAAAATTTAAAATGAAAAGACCGAACCTCATTTTGCTTGATCGGAAAATCAAACCCAGGACTATAGGCTCGCCCATCGGGACTGCGGGGCCCGTCGGGGCTGCGGGTTGTTCGCAAGAGATACCGCGGCCTCGACTTGAAGAGCTAAGAAGGAACATGGGTGGTTTTTAGTCAGTAGAAGTCTGACACTCCCTTTCGCTCGAGGGGGGATTTTGGATGATTTTCCAACCGCCAAAAAAAAAAAGGAGTATAGGCTCAGTAGTCACGTTGTTGAGCACGAAAATATCGGAGCTAAATCGGGCAAATGTTTTCCTAATACGCTTGGTTTTTTTTAAAATTATTTCTTAATAAAAACCGGCCAAGAGCGTGTCGGGCCACGCTCAGTGTAGGGTTCCGTAGATAATAAAATATTATGTAAACGAAGTTAAAAAAAAAATACGGGCAAATGAAACTTGACCTCTGGATTGTATAGGCGCTCATACGATTCAGGGACCAAATTATATTGGTTAACTGCAGTTTCCATCTGTTGTTTCCATCCAAGTTCAAAATAATTTTCCTAGAAAGTCCTTATAAAGTTCTACTTTTCAGATTTTTTTCGTATTTTCTAAACTTATGGTTCAAAAGTTAGAGGGGGGGGGACGCTTTGTTTTTTACTTTTGGAGCGATTATTTCCGAAATTATTGACATTATCAAAAAATGATTTTAGTAAACCCCTATTCATTTTTAAATACCTTTCCAACAATATATCACACATTAGGGTTAAAATTAAAAAAAAAAACACTTCCCACTTTACATATAGGGGGGCTACCCTAATAAAACATTTTTTTCCAATTTTTATTTTAGCACTTTGTCGGCGTGATTGATACACATATTGGTCCCAAATTTCAGCTTTCTAGTGCTAACGGTCACAGAGATTAAGCGAGGACGGACAGACAGACAGACAGACATGGCGAAACTATAAGGGTTCCTAGTTGACTACGGAACCCTAAAAATCGACTCGTGATGGATTTGAACCTCCGCCCTCCGATGCTCTGGACATGAATTATATCGGCGCTCTTACCTACTGAGCTAACGAGTCTTGTTACCCATAGCTGAAAACTTCGACCACAATCGTGGTAGTGACGTCATAATTATACTAAACACTTTCCTCGTGATAACTTTAGAAATTGCCATATTTTTGCTATATGCTAAAGATAAGATTAATCCAGATGGAGCATTTAGCATAGCAGCCTGTCGTAGTCCACCGGTGAACATAGGTCAATCTGCGCTACAGCACCTCGAATTTGATAACTTCCAGTATCCCCGCTGGTCTTCGTAACCTCGCTCAGCTTCGTGGTCGCTTGCTGACACGTGGCCTTCATTCCGGACTCATTTTAGTTTGACAATTTTTCAGGTTAGCATGTCCAAGTTTATACATACAAATTAGGTGTTAGTTTTGTAAAAAGACTTGAAGCCGAAAGGCAATAGAGTCTAAAAATTTACAATTCAATCAATTCTAAATTCTTAGATACCTACCTTAACTTTGCATTTCAACATATCCCAACCCGCTTTAGTTTACAAATTGCTATAATGTAGAACTTAACATACACTTAGAACAAGTCAACAAGTTTGTAAGTGAACTTGCCAACACGGCTCAACTTAGAATTGACTTTAACCTATCTTTGCCGACACAAATGGAGACATAAATGTCTCTCTTGTATACGATGTGTTCACACTTGCGTTGGGACCTACTGTTTTTGTATTCAGTCGTACGAAATAGTTTAGATTACAGCTGTTAACTAGCTGATGCCCGTGGCTTTGCCCGCGTGGACGTTGGTCAAATTATATACTAAAACCTTGCTCGAAAACCACTCTATCCATTGGTGAAAAGAGCATGAAAATCGGTGCATCAGTTTTTGAGTTAATCGCGAACAGACAGACAGACAGATGCGTTGGAGGACTTTGGTTTATAATATGTAGTGATTAAGAGGAAAAAGACAGGCAGATGACCACTAGGTTAAAAAGCAGTGATCGCCTAGTGATGTGACCATCGGCCTGCCAAGTCATAGATCAAGAGTTAGAACCCAAGGCAAGTACCTCCCCCGTCGAGACTGCGGGTTGTTCGCAAGAGATACCGCGGCCTCGACATGAAAGACTAAGAAGGAACATGGGTGGTTTTTAGTCAGTAGAAGTCTGACACTCCCCTTCGCTCTGCCCAAGAGCGGGAGGGGTTATTTGATGATTTTCCACCCACCAAAAAAAAAACTGTCAGTATTTTACCGTAAGAGTTTGACTCCTACTGACAGGACTGGCTCACAATAGACAGGACAGTAGTATGCAGAGAAGGATAGGAAAGCATTTGACCAAGACTAGCCTGCTAGGTAAAATAGTACTTGCAATTGTTCCAAACCAGTTCATCAAGTGTCTTAATCCTAGCTCCATGTAGCCAGAGGATGTTCTAAACTTCTTGCACTAAAGTGGTGAGAGGTACTGAATTATTTGCTTGAGTTTCAGCTTCTGAAACTAGTGGAACTTGGCTCCCTTGCGCCTTTTAGGCTATAGCCGTACTCCGTACTATTTATGACTTAGTCGAAAAATGCCTAATTCTTAAAATGTTCCTAATATATTTATACAAACTCTCATAAACACAAGTTTACACCATATTTATCTCCCCCTCACTCACACACACACACACACACACACATACGTACATAAGCACACACCCATACATAGTAGGTACATAAATAGAATACTTCATAGTTGCATTAGCTAGTAAATGTATTGTAATTTTATGTACTGTGCTCGTCTTACAACTACTTTCGCAAGTTCAAATCATAGGCGAGGACGCCGGCACCCTAAACACAAGTTAAATCTAACATTGGGTGCCAGAGTTCATCGAAAACACTCTTTTCCTAGTTGTAAAGCTCCATAGTAATGCCTAACAGCTTCAAAACGGAATTAATCCTTTTAAGAATTGGGAATTCATAGAATGCCCAATTCTTAAAAGGATTAATTCTGGTAATGCCTTATTCTTAAATGGACTAATTCTGGAAATGCCTTATTCTTATATGGACTAGTTCTTAAAATGGCTTAAAAAAATAACTTCAAACATTTGATTACATACAGGCAACGGGATAAGTGCGATGTTGTCCATTCATAACATTCTCTGTAAAAGAACCAATATTTTGTTTGTAAGTTCACATTATATTTCTGTCCCAGTTATTTATAAGTTAACAAAAACTTCCAATCCGATTCTGAAAATTCTTCAACTAAAGGCAAGCTACATTATTTTCGAGTGTCATACATAAGCTACATTTAAAACGTTTCCTTTGGTTAATTTCCGTGCGAGCAAAAGCAAGAATGATATAAAAGCATGTAGGGAGATTTGCCTGTGTGTTTCTAATAGTATGTGTTTAATCTCGTGAGAAGCTTTTATATCATAAAAAAGTATGGTATTGTTTAATGTAATAAAATTGTTTCGTTTGATTTTTAGAGTATTTTAATAAAAGCTTGTTTTAAAACATGTTTTTTTGCTGTTGTCACTAGGTCATTAACGTTTCAGCCTTAAAATCAGCAGCATCACTGTTATCATAATTAACTACTCCTGCATTACCATCAGGAATGACAAATACCACTCCACTGCCTATCACCTCATTAGTAGCAGCATATTATTATGGCATATGGCACATATAACTGGCACGCGTTTTTGTATCCCCTCAATTTCAGGCTGCGTTATCTTTGGCAACGGTCGACTTCCTCTTAATTGGGTAGCTTCCCCCTCGTTGTAGCGTGAAGATATGATTACGATGATGAAGTGGGATGAGTTACAATTTTAATTATTTATTTAAATTAGATTTCGAGGGCCGTGTGGGTGATGGGTTGTTTGGTAATGATGGCTGGTTGATGAATCTTTTTAAAGAGAGCCTATGGGGTATCTTTGATAAATTACTAGAGATGTCTTCAAGTCTACGGTCAACTGGGCTTAAAAATCGCTAGTCTGTTCAAACAAGTTTGTGTATGAGACTAAATGTATTGAAGTGTCACGTCTCTGAGAAATTAGCTATCAAAGTTAAAGCCCATTCGCTGATGGCAATCATTCCTTCATCGAAATTAGTTTGTTCGTTTAATCGTAACTACATGAAAAAGTTACCGTACTGACAGGCAGAGTTTTTGCAATACATTTAAACAGTAAAGTTGCTCACTCAGATCCATCAATATTAAGAAATCGATGGGGTGGTCTTATTAATAACGTAAATCCACACCCCATAAGCACCTAACTCATAATTTAACCCACATATTAAAACGGCTTCATAAATCACTATTACTTACTAAACAGGATCCATCAAAAAACCTCATTCCACCTAAATCTGTTATTATGCTAACCTCATCCCGATCTACTAAACAAAATTGTCCGGAAATGGGCATCGAACTGGCGTATAAACACGTGCATCCGATCTGATGCCAAATGAGAATATGGGTGCAAGCCAAGTGCAGGGTTGCCAGATTAAGTTTCTTAATTTTTCCCAACAAATATTTTGTTTGCAGCATTCCCCATTCAATTTCCAAACAGCTCAATTTGGAATAAATGAAAATATAAAGCCCGGTTTGTTTACAAAATAATGTGTCCCATCCCACTTTACTTTTTTTTTATATGTCCGTGGTAGGTATTAAATTTATGATCTGTGTGTAAAGTATATCTCTTACTGCCGCACTCAGAGAGCTTTAATGATTACTTAGGCCGTCAATAAGTAAAGGTTTTGACAGTCAAATCTTTACTAAGTGACGGCTTAAGTAATCATTAAATATCTCTGAGTACCGCAGTTAATTTTTATTTTTTATTTATTTTTCACAGTTGGAAAAAAATTCCAATTTGTTCCAAGAGTTACATTTCCTCATAGAATGAAGTCACTTGCTTCAGTGAACGAAAACATTGTGAAGAATCCTGCATGCTTGAGAGATATCTTTCGACAGCATATAAACTCGAACAGTTGTTTCCAAAAGGTCCGCAGTTCTTTCCCCAAGAACCATTTTTTCCCCAAAAGAGCGCAAAAAGTCCCCAAACTACTAACGTTGCCAAATGGCATGATAGCTGGGTAATACGGGCAGGGCACGATAGCAGTGTAATATGGGCTGGATGGGTAATGTGGACAGGGATTCGGATGGAATCGATATCGCTTTAAAGAGGTGGTGGCGTGAATCTAAATGGGATTCATATCTTTTGTTTGTTTTCCGGAATTTGTTTATTAGTGCAAACATGCTGTTGCTTTCTTGGGTCATAGAACAAGAATATTGTCATTATTGATGACAAGTAGAAACTTAATAACATTTCTGTCATCTGTCTGCCTAATGTCATACGAACGCTTGTCAGGTAGCATTTGTGCTCTGTTGAATCTCGTTAGTTGATGTTGTGAGTAATTCTTTTTGTTACATTTTCAGGCGAGTTGCAGCCAAACGCAAGCATAATTCGTGGGAAAAATACCTTTCGGGGGGTTACTTAGAGTGCAATATAATTTCCTATTAATACCAATGTCCATATTTTATGCATACGGTAATAAAATTTGTGGTAAAACCAAAAATAAAATTGCAAAAACTATGATACGTCATAAAACATATTTTCAAGAGTTACTGCCGCACTCAGAGAGCTTTAATGATTACTTAGGCCATCACTAAGTAAAGGTTTTGACAGTTTTGTCATAAAAAAGTCTGTCAAATCTTTACTAAGTGACGGCTTAAGTAATCATTAAATATCTCTGAATACCGCAGTTAAAGTCCATTTCACGAAAGAAGTCCCGCAGACGCAGCGCGACATAATGTTGTTTCACAACTTTTGGCATCGTAAATAAACCTTATAACGCACTAAACCAATAATAAACTCACAAAATATCTACCACAACAAACGCACCTTGATAACATCGACAACATGGCCGATCTGTTAAATTTAGTTCCACAATTGTCCGCGGGACTTCTTTCGTGAAATGGACTTTAGACTGTCTTTCAAAGAGCAGAAAATATTTGCAATTTTGATTCCAACTTGAACTATCTTTTGCAGCAATTTCATCCACTAGTCTGAGTGAGTAGCTAGCTACACGTAATACCTGCATATGATGTCTATCCATAACACTATAGTAAATAAGAAAGTAACTCTGTCTACATATATATTATTTCTGTCGACACAACAGACAGACGTCTGTAATCTTTAAACACGATTTTACTAGATTCACATATAACTAACCACGTAATAAAATCTCTTAAGTTTTTGACTCACTTCCCGGTTTCCGATTGTGCTGAAATTTTTCATAGAAGTTTAGTTTCAATTCAGTGCAAGGTGAGCTAAGTGGCGTTTTTATATATCCAATATAGCGGACTCCCATAGATGGCGGACTGGTTATTTTTATGCATGCCTATGCATATGCTATGGGTATCAAATGAAAGAGTTTTCTGAAAAAATACGAGAAAAAAGGACGTAACTTTAAAGCGTGTTTTGTAAACTATATTTTTTTACACCTTAGCGGCGAAAGGTATCGATCTATTCCCATCCAATACCAAGAGCTAATACCATTTGGTATTAGTTTATTTCCGAATTTATTTTCTATTCCCAACGAGTACCACATTTTGAAACCAATACCAAAACAAGTTTGAAGAAATTAGGTACAGTCAGGTTCACTAAAATTAAAATGCTTTGAGTGATTTTAAGTAATGTTTAATCAAGATTAGGGTTGGAATATAAATCACATATTGATCACTGAGTATGCACACTACCGCAAGCACGGAAATGTACTGAACTGAGTTGTCTGTGATAGCAAGACTTATTTTGCACTCAACTCTGAGTGGTTGCTTCGAATTTCAAAACAATAGACAAAAATCGACCCTTTTTCGCAGGTAAAGAGAAATGATTTATTTGAACTACTTATTTGTTAGTTTGGAAAGTTTTAGATTTTTAGCATTCAATTACGATAGTATAGTATGTAATTTGTGTAGCTGAGTGTACAAAAAGTCACGTTTTGGTATTCGTTAGTAATAGATTTTTTATTTAAAAAAATGTGGTACTCGTTGGGAATAGAAAATTAATTCGGAAATAAACTAATACCAAATGGTATTAGCTCTTGGTATTGGATGGGAATAGATCTTTCGTTCAAAGGTACAAACATAAAGATATATAGTATCCGGGTTAGGACAAAGAATTAATTATCCTTTAAGAATGTTCCCCTGAAATAATTTCTGACTACCCATGGGTGAAACCACGGGCAAAAGCCACATACGTAAAACTAAGTTTAGTTTGCAATGCCTACGTCTTGCATTGCATCGCCTCCGTGCATACGAGACTGCATATGCATCAATCAGTTGCTTGTAAATAAATGATATCAATAGCATGGTATGTTGTTCTGTTTGGAGCTTTATGTTAAGGTGAATGCTCCAACCACCCCGCGAAATTCAAATTTTCTTACGTTTTTTGTAATTTGCAGGTCAGTGTTAGTTTGTATGTTGATTAGAATATTAATTGCGGCTGTAAGACGTATGTACTTACAGAATTATAATCATCAAAATCATCAATACAAGCTTCCAAGTTCATAAAGGTGCAAAAATTACTTTTTCAAGTTCCTGCACCATTATGAACTTGGAGGCTTGTATTGATGATTTTGATGATTATATTTCTGTAACTACATACGTCTTACAGCCGCAATTAATATTCTAATCAACATACACACTAACACTGACCTGCAAATTGCAAAAAACGTAAAAAAATTGAATTTCGCGGGCTAGTTGGAGCATTCACCTTAAGAGCGCAATACAATTGCTGGTTTAAATTTTGGACTTTTAGTACTTACTTTTAAAGCGAAATAGAAGAGAGATAGAATTCTTGCAATATTTGGTCGCTGAAAAATGTAGCGAATGAAAGATAGCTGATATTGGTGGAGTTGTCTCTAGTGGTGAATGGTTCCTAGTGTCTAACTTGACATACACAGCATCTTTATGTCGTAATACGGCAACCAATCTAGCTTTACAAAACTAGTTTATGCGGATCTCTCACTTTACAGCAAATCTATACAAAGCCACGCCATGTTATACTGGAAATGTATAACTTAATGTGTCGCCGTCTGAACAAGGAGATGATCTGTACCTGTATTGAATTAGCATAAACTTCCGAAAACCTTATTCCAAACTTGTCCTGTAACCCTCTTCTACATGAATGCGTGTTCTTCTGGTATTTTATTTATTATTTATTTATTTATTTACATTTAGTACAGCTTAAGCCATTTATACTAAATTAAGTAATCCTTTTACTCGGTCTTCTCGCAGAACCACAAACATTCTAACAGTATCGTCTTCCATTCATCAGCAAACAAATCCAATCCACGGTTGGTCTCCACGAGCGCGTTGAGCATCGTTAGCATACGCGGTATAGGGGAGGTGGACCGAGCTACAGTGCGACAAAATGGGACATTAAACAATTTATGCTTTCTAGAGCGATTATAATTATTTGGAACAAATAATTGACACAGCTCCGCATGTAAATCTGAGGCGTCGGTATGACCTTGTATAATTTGTATGTCTTGATAAAGATCTGAATTATAACAGAAGTTTAATAATATGACATACTTACACCTAAAACTCGTTAAATTACAATTTCAATTCAAATTAAAACGAACGTCATCCATCACTCAACGCAAGTGACACACGGGAGTGCATTACAGAACGGTCTTAAGATATTAATATATCTCCAGACGGCTCGTCCTCGCACAAGGACGGCTTGTATGAGAACACATGTTTGAATGTGATCAAAACAACATTAATTTCGTTAAGAAGTTTGTTTTAAGAGTTTTTTTTGGCTTTGGAATGTTGATTATTTTGGGATGAATAAAAATGAAATGCTGATCGGAAGATCGTGTATTAATTTAAAACTCTTTTCTATGGTACTTGTAAGTATATTTATTAGAGTTGTAGTAGTGTTGTTGCTGTTATTTGATGGCTAAACGTGAAAATCTACCTCCAAAGAGAAAATATTTTTTTGAAGAACATCATTTCCTTAGCTTTGGGTTTATTGTACATTCGCCACAAAGTAAATTCGTCACATTTTGTAAACTCCATACATTGAAAGTGTATTCGCCACATGTATAAAAAGTATGTGTAAATTCGTCACAAGTCTTCATAGGTACATAATTTTTGCTTAAAGTACTGGTAACAAACACAGTTTTACAATATTTAAAAACTACAATTTACAGAACTAAAATTACCTATAATAAAATATAATTATATACAAGTATCAAAAAGGGAAGAATTACAGGGCGTCAAAAATTTTCCTCAGCATAAATAAAGAATATGGCCAATTAGCAGGTGAAGATATTTGCCAACGGGGAATTCGCTGGGAGTCACGGGTTGTGGGTTACCCCACATTGAATAACAACCTTAAGGCTTGTATTCACGCCAATGACCTTGTGCATACAAACTACCCCTCTCGGTCGTAGATACGGACTTTAAACGGACGCATTTTTCATTTATTATAATTAAAATAATACATGTTTTTAAAAAGTAACAATACCAAATTATTTTCCTTTGTATTTCAAAGCAGTAGATATTTTTTTATATTATTTTGTTAAAAAATGAAGGAGTAAAATGGTTCCACTCAACGATTTGGAGGTGATTTTGTGGATTTTTTTTCTTATTATGTGATACCGATACAAAAAATTATGGCTAAACCAAATTACGTGTCATATCATGTAGATTACTAAATTTTTCTCAGATGTAATTTCTCTGTAAGTGCCGGTGAAAAACTGCTTCATCTGCACGCTGTTTTTAAGCTTTTTCGAGAGAGGTGCCTTAAACATATCAACAACCCGTTCAACCATATAATAATATCTAGTACCTCTAAACGTGAACATATATTTGTATATATGTTCACGTTTGTTCCACCCTGTGGTGGAAGGCACACCGACACACAAACGGTTACCACGTTTTGAGTCCATCATTCCGAACGGACCCCATATAACTTATTCTTCGGTAAGTAGAAAAAAACTGCTACTTCCTACACGTCAAAATATATGGAGCAGCGGTTTTTTTTATAAATTTCGTCATCATCTGTTTAGCTTTTTTCCAACTATGTTGGGGCCGGCTTCCAGTCCTATAAATACCAGTATTTTACATGGAGCAACTGACTACCATTTTTTTTTTTTTGGCTTTTGGAAAATTATCGAATAACCCCTCCCGCTCTTGGGCAGAGCGAAAGGGAGTGTCAGAACTTCTACTGACTAAAACCACCCATGTTCCTTCTTAGCCCTTTATGTCGAGGCCGCGGTATCTCTTGCGAACAACCCGCAGCCCCGATGGGACCCGCAGCCCCGACAGGAACAACTGCCTACCTTAATTCAGTTAATATTGGGTAATACGATTTCCCCTAGGTAAGAATGGTTACTAGACTTTCGGGACACTGCCAACCTGTTACCACTATCAAAGATTTACAAATGACAGCCAGGACTATCATCAACTAAAGATTGGTCCGAGCAGCTGTTATTATACAGGTTGTAAATCAACCCATCACACACCCGTCAACCAAGCATCCTGTACATTAAACTAAGTACCCTACGCAAAAATTTTTGCTGGGAAACGACTTTTTTTTTGGGGTCAAATATCACATTTTACGGTAAAACTCAATGTAGCACTGTGAAAACATTGTGCTAGTGGATGCTTTGAATAGTAAACGGATCATGGAGGTAATTTAAGTAAAGTTATAACCTGAAAAACTAGTATTTACAAAAACAGCTGTGAAAAATTTGGAACTTTGACCCCCAATATCTCCGTAACTAGAAGGTTCCCAGGTATGGTCTAGAACAAAAAAATGATCGTAGTGGTGGGGAAAACAAGTGCCGTTCGTTTGCGTTAAGGGTACTTTTACACCCTCTATAGCCCGAAATTAGTTATTATTTAAAAATCCCTCTCTCAGAATGATGTAGTGAATACATGGTAACCGTTCATGCCTAGGAGTCCCTTCCCGTCCCTGTACACCCAAACCGTTTGTGCGCCATCTTGAAAGGCCGAGAGTCCTCAACGAATGAAAGGTCTCTGATCAGTTCAAAGGGAGAGCAAGGATTAATTATGTTATCAATACGGGTCTATGGGACACAAATACACGGGCACCATGTGTTGGGTATGCGAAGTACTTAGGTAAACATGGTTTGAATATTGTCGAAGTTATGATCGATAACTGTTATTGTATCAAGAACTGTGTAATATCTAACTTGATTTGAGTGTCCATGGAGTTTCTTACCCATTCTTCATTCTGAGATTCGCTTTGGAATGGGCAAATACAGTCTATTCACAGTTATTATGCCTGTGGCTGATGCAACGACCATGGTCGTAGGGCTGATGCTTGTGGCTGGTGCCTGTAATCCCCGAAAAGTTGGGCAGAGTTATACCGTTTGTAAACTAAATAATACCACCCACATATCTCCAGTTATGTTGAAGTCCCATGTAATAGGGGCGAGCCTATTGACATCAACCGGACTCGAACTCAGACTCCGTAGTTTCTCCTGAGAAGTTCCTGTCTGACGGAAGATTGCAATAACTCTCGCAATGCTCAACAGTTGCGCTTGCGACCACAAAGATTATAGACCACAGACGCGTGACCGCTGGAAGGAATAGTTGATTTTGTCTAGCAGTTGGACAATATTTTAAATGCTCTCTATAATACAATAAATAATGATTACAGTCAAAGTGCCTTATCCAACACTACTGGATCAAATAAATTATCCTTTTGTTTTGGGCGGGTGGAAAATCATCAAATAACCCCTTGCTGGGCAGAGCGAAAGGGTGTGTCAGACTTCTACTGACTAAAAACCACCCACGTTCCTTCTTAGCCCTTCATGTCGTGGCCGCGGTATCTCTTGCGAACAACCCGCAGCCCCGACGGGCAAATAAAAACCTGAGAGGTGTCAAGGAACACCCGGATGGAACGAAGTTATTGTTATTATTTTTTATTATGTAAAAAAAAAGAAATTAAAAAAAAGAAAAAAAAAAAAGAAAAAAAAAAAAGAAAAAAAAAAAAAAAAAAAAAAAAGAAATGTAGAAATGAAAATATCTGGCTTGCTTTCTATAAGAGAGAGAGAGACAGACAGAGAAACATGCGACGCCGCACAGCTTACAATAGCTTACTATAGCAAAAAGTGTCGTGACAACTTTTCGTAAGAATTTTTTCCGTCTAGCCCCCTTTCACAACGCGCGATAAGGAACTTCATTCCAAAACTTCGTTCCAATTATCCTAAGTTCAAAATCCTGCCGATCATTACACACATCTCTACGTCAAACGCACGTGCCGTGGTCAACCGAACACGTGCTATCGACACATGCATTTCTAACATCATTACAATACTCTGTTCAAACATATTATATACCACTCATCGTTAGCACGGATAGCCGGTCAGCTTTACACTTTAAAAGTATTTCCATGTATTTTGGATGGGTTGAAAGTGATATCTAGCGGTTTTTGAGTGGTTATTTAAATGATGTCTGTCTGTGGTACTGTCTGGATTATTTTGTTTTTGGTGGCGTATCAGAGAAAAGTTTTAATTAATTATGCTTCAGAACTGATTGTGTGTTTAAAAATACTCTTTTTAATACATTTTAGCCTTTAGGTTTGATCTGCCCAAACTTTTTCCTATTGTGTGTGCAGTCCAACCAGATGTAGCTGAATACCAGTACGTATTTTACAAGGAGCGACTGCCTATCTGATCTCCACAACCCAGTCACTACTTGGTAATACGAAATCCCTTGTTAAGACTGGTTGTCAGAATTTTGGAGCCACTGACTGTCAAATGTCTACAATTGACAGCCGGCTTAGCGTGCTTTCCGAGGCACGGAGGAAATATTGTATGTAATAGGTGTTGGTCACCCATCCACGGCTTAACCTAAGCAAGCGCAGCTTAACCTGAATATCGACCCGAACGGCAGTTATTATATAGTCACAGACTAAACTGTCCTAATACTAGTCCTCTTTTAAATTCTTCCATTATTTCATTTTTCTACGTTTCACATTCCTGAAGAAAGACCAGAATCTAATTTTAGAACATTTGGAATCATCATCGGCCTAGCCTTTTCCCAACTATGTTGGGGTCGGCTTCCAGCCTAACCGGATGCAGCTGAATACCAGTATTTTACATGGAGCGACTGCCTATCTGACCTCCACAACCCAGTTAATACTAGGTAATACGGATACTCCTTGGTAAGACTGGATGTCAGAATTTCAGGTCACTGACTACCTGTAACGACTGCCAAAGATCTAAATATGACAGCCGGGACCAACAGCTTAACGTGCTTTCCGAGGCTCGGCGGAAACTCGGAACATTTGACATTTGGGACATTTGGAATAACATGCCTAATAATACGATATACGACAATTATGTTTTAATCAAACCACAAGATTCGGGGTTTGCAAACCCCGAATCTCCACATACAGAACCCTTTGTAACGAATATCAATAACTTACCTGTACATACATATCTTCCTTAAATTGAACTGCCCAGTATCAATGTAGACACAGTATTGTCATACAGTATTTCAACTAGGAACAATCATCGAAACCGGCTCGCGCACACATGCAAAGCGTTTACTCTAATTTCAAGCGTGGTTTACGTAACGGGTTACTCCTGATAAAGGCAGTGCTGAAAATCGGTTTCCATGATCGACCTGGAAGTCTTTAACTCTGGACCCAGGTTGATTGCAGCAAGGAAAACCTAAAAAAAAAACATAAATAACTCAGCCATTTTTTTTTTTGGGGGTTGGGAAATTATCAAATAACCCCTGCCGCTCGGGGCAGAGCGAAAGGGAGTGTCAGACTTTTACTGACTAAAAACCACCCATGTTCCTTGAAGGGCTAACCTTCATGTCGAGGCCGCGGTATCTCTTGCGAACAACCCGCAGGTCCGACGGGCAACTGACTCATCCCTGGAGTGTACTTAAGTGTGCTGTTCCACAAACAATGGTGTATAATAATAATAGTATGGTAATAGGTACGCCCCCTATTACATGGGACTTAAACATAACAGCCCGCCTAGCATGCCAAAGTAGAAACGGGTTTTATCGACGGAAGAATCGACAAAATGACAGATTGTAGCAAAATTTCATGTCAAATTGTATGGGAAAAGCTTTGTCTACTCTTGGTAGAATAGAGATAGAATCGCCATACTACGCGTGCTGGTGGTATCTACACCTTTGTAATTATTAATAATAATAAAGTTTTATTCACAACCCCTATTACAAATTTTTGTCTTATTCTAAGGTGTACATCTAGTGCCCGTCGGGGCTGCGGGTTGTTCGCAAGAGATACCGCGGCCTCGACATAAAAGGGCTAAGAAGGAACATGGGTGGTTTTTAGTCAGTAGAAGTTTGACACTCTCTTTCGCTCTGCCCAAGAGCGGGAGGGGTCTTTTGATGATTTTCCACACACCTTAAAAAAAAAAAAAAAAAGGTGTACATCTAGTGACTTAAAATAGGACATTGGACATTGGGTTACAATTTTTGGTTTAATTGGGTACTGTAGCTAGGGTTTAAATTTAGCAAAATATGTATTAGTATCCCTGACTCCGAAACTAGACAAAGCCTTTATCTTCAGAGCAATTCTTAAGCAACATAGCAAAAAGTTTAGTGGAAACAATAAAACCCGCGGTCGATTTCACTAAGAGCTTAGTTGATGCACTGGTAATCTTTATACTGTGCCAATATCCTTGGCAAGATATCCACAAACCAACTACCATTAATCACCCCTTGGCAACCGAATATTCAACCCTCTCCCCGCCTGCCCCTTAATCCCAAACGGTGGGTAATCCTGGACTTTTTTAACAATCCAATATCCGATAACTTTCGGCTATTTTACATGTGAAAAATATCCTATTTATCTGTCAAAGGTAAGGTTTTGAGGCCGATAGCCTATTCGGATTCAAATGAGGCCTTTTATAAATCATTTCGGCTTTCGGTAACCGCTAAACCCTTTCTATTACTGTAGCGTTGGCAGAAAAAGGCGTGGAATAGTTTTTTGTTTTTATTTTGATCATCATATCAGCCCGGAATCACCCACTGCTGGGGGGTATAGGCCTCCCCTTTCTTCCGCCACATGTCCCGATCCTGTGCGTCTCTCATCCAGGTGTTTCCCGCGACTTTGACGATGTCGTCAACCCAACGAGCTTTAGGACGGCCCTGGTTCCTATGGCCTAACCTTGGCCACCACTCAGTCAATGCCTTGCTCCATCGGCCATCTCCGCGTCTAGTCAGATGTCCTGCCCAGGTCCACTTGAGGCGAACCGCCCGGTCCCCGACATCGTAGACTTTCGTCCGACGGCGGTTTTTGTTTATCAATAAATAAATAAATTTCTATGAAAATGAAGAGAAGGAGTTATTAGGTTCTATCTATATATATGTTATATTTTTTACATCCAAGTTAAAAAAACAAGCATATGGATTTAGCACGAGGCTGTCAACATTCTTCGTTATCGTATGGTTAGTGACTGTCCTAGTGTCAGCGTTTTTATGCCGCGCATAGACCTCTGACTTAGCTTTACATGCGCCGAGAAAGATCTTTCAGGCAAACTGGTTTCCTCACGATGTTTTAATTATCATCATCTGCCTAGCCTTTTCCCAAGTAACTTGGGGTCAGCTTCCAGTCTAACCGGATGCAGCTGAATACCAGTATTTTACATGGAGCGACTGCCTATCTGACCTCCACAACCCAGTTAATACTAGGTAATACGATACTCTTTGATAGACTGGATGTCAGAATTTCAGGTCACTGACTACCTGTAACGACTGCCAAAGATCTATATATGGCAGCCGGGACCAACAGCTTAACGTGCTTTCCGAGGCACGGAGGAAACTCGGTATTCGGGCGGTCACCCATCCACAGACTGACCTAGGCAAGCACAGCTTTACCTAAAGATCGACCCGAGTGGCAGTTCTTATTAAGCCACGAGCTCCACCCATTTGTTTTAATTATCACTTGATAAAATTGTACAACATGCAGCACAAGAACCCGAAAAATCAGAGTCATTTGTTCGAACTCGGGACCTGTGACCTGGCAGTCCAGCATTCACACCATTAGGCTATCACTGCTAACTTGTGGAACGTGACTCTGTAATTATTGAAGCGACACGGTTACGGCTAATGGACTTATAGCAAAGAACCTCGACCAACACCTTAGGAGGCTCTTATTGCGCGGCTGGGTCAAGGGCTGGATTCAGAAAGTAGTACCTACACTACCTACCTACTCCTGGACACGGCACGCATAGTGAGGAAGGTCATCTCTTTGGTGACCACCGGCAGTCTGGACCTTTTTCTGATGCCGGTGGGTCATTAATTTTGTTATAGTATTTAATGTTTCTCTCGTCATTTTGTTTAACAATCAAATCATTAGACAACCAAAAAACCTCTATTTTTAATTTTAATAAAACACTAGTGGAGCAGTGTATTTTTCTTGCTATCCGTACTTGTAACTGTAGGCACTATTCACTAGGCAATGAATGCCCCGGGAGCGCAGTGTGCAATCGATACTTCGACGGAGGCATGTGATTGACTTTTTTTGTCATCGGTATCTACTGAACTATTGAAGTTTTGTGTGTATTGTGGGATGTAGGAGTGTGAGTTTGCAATCCAATCTTTGGGTTTTGGAATCCTCTCGTTGTTTTTAGCTTATGATTTAAATATATTATTGCGAGTAAAACCGTCACGCCTGTAAGGCCAGTTATGTTTAAGACTCAGTTATAGGAGGCGAGCCTATAGCCATCAACCGAGCACAAATCCAGACTCGTGCCTACTTCTGAGTATTTCCTGATGGAAAAACCCAATATAAAACTTAGCCCATACCTCATGGTAAATATTAAACGTATGTCGAAGACGGTCAATAGTATGGTGACTAAATCAAGCGCGGCGGAGACGGTCAATAATATGGTCGCTAAACGAAGCGCGGCATGTGACCCGAGTGTTGACAGCACCTACACTCGGTCAACTTCGTGCTACGACGGAGCCTAGCTGGTGGAGGAGCGCGATGGCGAGGCACAGTTGCCTTCCGACCGTCCTAGAGAACGGAACCTGCAGGCCTAGGAACTGTCCTACGTTTCGTTTGGCTATAAATTATTATTGTGGTTATTGTGTTCAGTTGTAATTCCAAGTACTTTGTTAGTATAATAAAAACAGTGTTTCGCACCCTGTGAGTTTTCATTGCACGAAACCTATATGTTCCGCCCACATAATGCTTGAGTCTAACGGAATAAATCCTGACGATGCGACACGTAAATATCCCGTTTTCAATGTTAATTAATAAAGTGAAAGTGACCATGTCAGTTTAAAAACTTATATCATAGCTTCTAATCGTAATACCAACTGATATTGTTACATTAACACCTAATTCCAAACTTGACATAATATTAGGAGCGATGGTCAAACATAATTATATTCATGAACATAAATCGACGCGAGGTATTTATAGATATTAGTTGGGACATTACCCAGTTAATGTCCACATTAACAGTACCTGCATGATTTTGCTGTTAATTTATAATATTGCGATAGTTTCTATCTATATTCTTAACTCAATGTTTCAGGTGGGTTAGTTAAGGTTGAACTAGCCGGTCATTCTCCCATACAAACGTAGTATGGTGATTACTCGTCTGTTTCACGATGAAGATTCAAAACTAAAAATTGTATCAACTGGTCTTGTCATTATCTAGCCCTGTATGGAAGCAGAATTGGAAAAAAATCATTGGTTTAGAAGTTATGAGCGTCGAAACTTCCATATTTTAATACTTATCTTATCTTATCTTTTTAACTCATCTTTCAGCGTAAATAATACTTATGTAGTAAGAAAATGGAAAAAGTGAAACCATACAAGGATAGATAATTTATTCAAAAGTTCAAATAAATTGTATTAAGTGGATACATCCGGTAGTTTTTCCATAATACGAGTATCTATACGCCCAAAGGTCAATTTATGAAATTTCACGCGCTCTTTTTCGTTATAAATCGTCATATATTTCACTAAATAAGTAAATAAATATGTAAATAAATAGAGAAAAACTAGATAAATGAATACTAAATGAATAAACCTAGATAAATTAAAAACATTACCAAATAACATGCATATTAGCCACACCCGGCAACGAGTTCGAGCCGTCGACTAGTGCAACCTTAAGAACTCGATGCACCGAACACGTGCAGAGGGAGAGGGTTACCGTGACGTTTTAAAGCAGAGTTGTTATTATTTAGCCACTTTTCTTTGTTCACACACTTTTCTTCTTCCATTCTCGCTTGTCAGACGTCAAGGCGTCGTTTGCTCCTTTCTCTTTCATATAATTCCTCACACAATTAATCCATATTTTCTTAGGCGTTCCTCTCCCTCTCCTTTCATCAACCTTCATATCCATCGCTCTTTCACGTGCGTTTCATTCTTCTTCATTACAATAAATGTCCATCCATACCAAGAAAAAGTACCCCCTTTTAATTTTTCTGTAACAGATGCTTGTTACCGAAAACTTTCAAACTTTCTTTGTCTTTGAAATTATCTACTCGGTTAAATAAACCAACAACCGTAATTCGGTAATTGTCTGGTTGGCGAACAGACAATTACCGAATAACCCTTTGACAGCTGCAAAATTTTATAATTCACCACGGTCCATAAATTCTGATATTTTTATAACTGATACGATGCACGCAGTCGCAGTATTCGGGAATATTCCTGTCAGTCAATTTTCGAAGCTTATCAACCATGTTACAATTAACCTATACATAAATAATATATGTACTTATGCCAAAATAATATTGCAATCAACGCTGACAGTTTGACTTCAACTGGCGAAAAAGTAAAAAGTGTTTTGTGAACATTATTAAGTTTCTGTTGCACGTTTGTTACCCTCTAAGCGTAAATATAGAACTGTAATAATTGTACAAGTACCTTCGGGGCTGCGGGTTGTTCGCAAGAGATACCGCGGCCTCGACATGAAGGGCTAAGAAGGAACATGGGTGGTTTTTAGTCAGTAGAAGTCTGACACTCCCTTCCGCTCTGCCCAAGAGCGGGAGGGGTTATTTGATGATTTTCCACCCACCATAAAAAAAAAGGTTTATATAAATCGGACACGGGAAATAGTCCGGTGCGATGGACGCAATTTCAGGTGAATTTTGTGTGGTGTTAGTGGTAGCTTGCTGCAGTTTTGCTTCATAATCTCGCATCCAAGAACCAAAAATAACTGTTGGACGTCATCCAGGCTGGCAGCAAGTTTAGTGTTTCGTTTAGTGTGTATCTGCCGCACTCAGAGAGCTTTAATGATTACTTAGGCCATCCAGTGACGGCTTAAGTAATGATTAAATATCTCTGAGTACCGCAGTAAGTGTAGATGTAGTAACAGTGACCCAGGAACAGACAGACAGATCAGATAGCAAGTGTGGGGGTTCTTAAGGTTAAATAAACTTGTTAAATTAATTGAAAACTATGAAAAACTATTTTTAAATAATTATTTATTGAAGAGCCCAAAAAATTGATGTTGTTGCTTATTATTAATATATACACTTGGGAGCAAATAAATCGAGCCACTTCCTTTTTCACGCATTATGGTAATTATTTTTGGTATTATGGAACGCATCGATTCGAAACATATATCGCCTAAAAGGGTATTTAATAACCTTTACAAAGAGGGTAGTTAGTTGTCAAAATTTCATTTTTTTTTTATTTAAATTAAAGTTTAAAGGGTAGAATAAAATTATCGCATTTAATTTGCTTATGACATTTTTATTGTACTCTGTTAAGAAAAGATTAAATTTGAGGTTTTTGTTAATCATACCCATATTACTTGTTATTGTTGTCTTTATCTGTGTCTGTGTAATCAAAATAACCTGATAAAATGGATACTACACCGACGGAAGCTGCCCAAGTTGTAGCTTTACTTGAGGTTGGACACGGACAACGTGAAGTGGCACGCAGACTTCATTTGAGTCGTTCAAAGGTACAGCGGGTATACCGCAGGTATCTGGAGACTGGTGCTTTTGTTCGGCGACCTGGAACTGGCCGACCACGGGCAACAACAGAACGTGACGACCGCTTTATTGCAACCAATTCGTTGCGCGACCGTGGACTTAATGCTGTTCAGCTACAGCAAGCGTTACGTGACGTTCGAGGAGTCTCAATCAGTAGGTGGACAGTGAGACGAAGACTAAAAGAACGAAATTTAACATCACACAAACCAGCAACTGGCCCAAAATTGACTGTAGCTCATCGCCGATCTCGCTTGGAGTTTGCTCGAGAACACATTAATTGGACGTTAGAAGACTGGAGGTCAGTTTTGTTTTCTGACGAGTCAAGAATCTGTCTTTTTAGCAATGACGGGAGAAACCGAGTGTATAGACGTCCTGGTGAAAGATTTGCCCAATGTTGCATTCGAGAAACTGTGAGTTTTGGTGGTGGTTCTTGTATGGTGTGGGGAGGAATTTCTCTAGACGGAAAAACGGAACTTGTCTTCGTCGACCCCGCCAACGATGGCAGTGGTAGACGTGGATTAACAGCTGACCGATACATAACTGACATTCTTGAAAACCACGTAATGCCGTATGCTGGTTTTGTCGGAGAAAATTTCTTGTTTATGCATGACAATGCGAGACCTCATACCGCACAGATCGTTACGGAATACTTGTCTGCGATCGGGATTCAACAAATGGTATGGCCAGCACGAAGTCCCGATTTGAACCCGATCGAACACCTATGGGACGAGCTAAAACGGAGAGTCCGAGCCAGGGTTCCCGCTGTTTCATCCATTCCCGAGCTTAAAGTCGCTGTGCTTGAAGAGTGGGAGAACATACCACAATATGTCATCGTAACGCTGATCAGATCGATGACTAATAGGCTACAAGAATGTATCAGGGCACGGGGGGGTAATACCAGTTATTAAGAATATTTTTTTTGCAATAATTTTGTTTTTTATTGTTTTTATGGACTGTTTTAGCCCTACTAAATTTTCTATCAAAATTACCATTTTTCTTGCAGAGCCAATAATTTATCATTCAATAAGGTTATTATTCAATAATTTACCCTCATTGTAAAGGTTATTAACTAAACTTTTAGGCGATATATAGTTCGAATTGATACGTTCCATATTACCAAAAATATTTACCATTTTACGTGAAAAAAGGTAGTGGCTCGATTTATTTGCTCCCAAGTGTATTATTCAACTACAACTCGAAATTGAATATAATATGTAGTAAATAAACTTTTGGGATAATATGAATTGTATGCCAAACGAAGATTGCTCATTGGCACGACCATAATGAAAACCGATAATGTAAAGTAATTGTGTCAGTAGCTGCACCCCTCACATTTGAGCAAAAAATTCTTTTGAATAGAAACTGGTCCGCATTGTAAGGACGTTGTATTTCATTGAACATTCGACTGCCCCGTTGGTCTCGAGGCTACAGACGCGACAGCCGAGAAAAGGGTCCTGGGTTCGATTCCCGGGTCGGGTAATCTGATGTTCTTCCCTTAGGAAGTTCTCAGTAGATTCCCGGAGTCTGGCAGTTGGGTGCTGGTCACCCCCGTGCCTCGGAAAGCACGTAAAGCCGTTGGTCCTGCGCCTGATCTCTCTCTGGTCGGGAGAGAGTGAAGGAAGAGAGAGTGCAACATGTGTTCGCGCGCACACACATGTACACTATAAATTTTTGTTTTTTTTTTTTTGAGAGAATTTGCGTCATGCATTTTGGGATAATTTACACAAATAAATAAAATTAAAGTGTATGTTTGTAATATTAAAACAACAGCTTTTTACTGAATTGATATGAAAGCAAATACGGTACTAATACCAAAAAAAAAAGAATATAAGAAAAAACAAAAGACAGCTGTTTGTTCCAGCTAATTTCCGAAACGGCTGAATCGATATAAAATTTACGGGACTTTTAGCACAGTGCTTTTAGTGGCAGTGTTATAAGTTATAACTTATAAGGTCTATTATATCATATTTTAGAAAATAAATAGGATTCCGTGCAAAAATCTTGAAATTAAAGTTGTTAACAAGATTCGATTCAAAAAGGGAATAAATATTTTTTATGTAATTAACAAAGGTCGCAGGCGACAGCTAGTGATAAATAAATTCTTTAGATACCACAAAATATTTACATACAAACATATAGGTACTCCTCCTTCTCATGGGTGTAAGCAGAAACACACATCATGAGACGATCTTTACCTACTTCTTAGACTTGCCTGCATTTGCGCGCCAGTTGCGAGATTTTTTGAAAAACATCACCAAATAGGTCACAAAATATGTATTTATTAATACCACAATCCCATAAAGGACAAACAGTTAAATATACCCAACCAATTATATGTCATTTGAAACCTAATTTGTCTCTCTGTAAGTTTTTTTGGGGTATTTTTTACCTTAGCCACCCGTGGGGTAGTGTGGGGTGAACGCAGATGTTTTGCCTCAATGGAATATTTGAACTTGTTTAATTGTCATCGTTTTGGACTATTTTTGTGAGATTTAGTTGAAGCAAAACATGGTTACTTTTTATTTACCTGGTTTATTCATGTTCGTTAAATTGTTTTGTTTTTCGACGGTTAGAATAAGAATTGCCACTCGGATCGATTCTAGGTTAAGCTGCGCTTGCCTAGGTTGGTCTGTGGATGGGTGACCGCCCATTACATACCGAGTTTCCTCCGTGCCTCGGAAAGCACATTAAAGTTAGTTAAGTTGGTCCCGGCTGCCATATATATATTTGGCAGTCGTTACAGGTAGCCAGTGACCTGAAAGTCTGACGCCCAGTCTTACCAAAGGGTATCGTATTACCTAGTGTTAAGTGGTTTTTGGAGGTCAGATAGGCAGTCGCTCCATGTAAAAAACTGGTATTCAGGTGAATCCGGTTAGACTGGAAGCCGACCCCAACATAGTTGGGAAAAGGCTGGGCAGATAATGAGTCTGAGTGGAAGGCAACAATATCGGTAAAGTTTTCCATAACATAAAATCACGCCTGAAATTCCCGAAAGGTTAGGCAGAGGTACTCCAAATAGAACATCCAGATTTCGCCAGCTGTGTTAAAGTCCCATGTAATAGGGGGCGAACCAATTGCCATCAACCGGATGATTCAGATGATAATGGAAAACTTAAGGACACTTTGCCTGAATTGAACCTAGGACCTCTTGTTTAGCAGTCACGCTTGCAATCACTTGACCAATAAGTATGTAGAGAAAGGTTTTAATTATTTTTTTTAATGCACCTCTCTTTTCACGGTGTACTGGATTTTGATGAAATTTCTATGTGACTAACCGGTAAGTATATATTTTACATAAAGCAATGTAGATTAATAGAATAGAATATAGATATATATATATCGGTCAAATTATATACTAAAACCTTCCTCTTGAATCACTCTATCTTTTAAAAAAACCGCTTTGTAATCCGTTGCGTAGTTTTAAAGATTTAAGCATACATAGGGACGGACAGACAGCGACAGCGACTTTGTTTTATACTATGTAGTGATAGTGATGGTATAGATAAAGAAAAATATATTTTTTTTATATCGATTCATTCATGACGGAGTTATGAGGTAATAAAAAAAGTATTTAAAACTATCTCTCTTTTTCGTGACCAAAGGACTGGCTTTTATTTTGGCCAGAGGACAAGTGTTGCCTTACAACGTGGCAATGCCGCCAGTCTTTTGGGCACATTAGCGGCTGACAGCGTTGAGGAGCAGTTTTTTGATGCTTTTTATAGTTTCTTGTTAGTTTATCTATTAGTTTTTAATTAATGTACATAGTTAGTTTACTCTATTTAAATCGGATTAAAATTTCATTAGCCTGCTCTGCTATTATTTTCTATAGTTTATCTATCACAATCATCTAGCACAAACTTACTTTCATCGATAAAACCAGTCTTAATTCAGTATCTCTTTTCAATTTCGTTACCGCCAGAGATACACATCGACCGGCACGACAGTTGCAATGAAATAGAGGTGCACTTTCACGAGATTACACACTTTTAACGTTGTTAGCGAAACTGTTATTTATCGAGTGATGTCACGCTATGAAAAACCGACATGTTACGTTATTGGGAACGCCCTGGTTGGCGCTAGCGTGATGGTATTTGTGTAAAAACTGTAGAGTTAGTGTTTATTAGCGTCATTGATCTGAGTGTTGGCTGGTATTAACGTTAATTTGTCTGCTGGTAAAGTAGTGGTTTTACTGATGTAAAAAATATTAACCTGGATGTTTCCCTCCCATTGAGAGGAGGCCGGTGTTCCAGCAGTGGGAACTATAGGCTGAGCAAAAACACTAGGAAGTGTCGAAGGGTGGGCGTTTTGGGGGACTGTCACTTGTAAATAAGTAAAGTAAAGTAAATTTTGACGTTCGAAAAGTGCTGATTATCAGCCTAGTTTGAATAAATGAGTTTTGATTTTGATTAAAGGTTTTGGAAGTTCTGGAGTGGCGACCGCGAACCAGAAGACGTTGCGTTAGAAGGCTTCACACTAGGTGGACCGATGACCTGGTGAATGTTGCGGGTACCCGTCGGATGCGAGACGCACGGGACCGGTCAATGTGGCGACACCTGGGGGAGGTCTATGTCCAGCAGTGGACATCTTTTGGCTGAAATGATGATGATTAAGCTTTTATACATAAACTCACGCGTTTTTGTCTGCTAGGATCCTTTTGCTTCGTCCACGGCCATACACTCACCATCTGCTCTTACACCGGTTGCGAGTAGGTACTACGTATCTGAACTTTCTGAAGAAACTCACCGGTAAGATCAGTGTACATCCTTCTAGGGCGTCTCCTCCCGGTGTTATCAATCACATCTGCCTTGCAAATACTTGCATTTTCTTTACCGCCTTTCACTCATCCTCTCCACATGACCAATCTTTTAAAACGGAGTTCTCGTATGACCTCATTGGATGTTTTTTACTAGGGAGCAAAAACCTTTCTATGCACAATATTAAACGAGAATCGAAACGAGCATTAATTCAGATTTGCTCATTGCGTGTGGCGATTAAGATCATAACAAGATAATATGATCATCAATTCTCTTGATTTACTTCGCGTAAATAAACACCAGTGTTAAACTAAATTTAGTGCGTCTCATTGGCACGTGACTGAAGTATGATACTGTGAAATCCCTGTTGAGAAAACCATATACTTAAAGCTTTTAACCGTTTTTCCATGAGGAGTTTCTCAGTTGTCGTCATGAAGTCTGGATTTGTCCTCGGTTGATAGCAAGAGACTCGCTTCCTATTACATGTGACTTAAAACACAACTGGCGAAATATAAGTATAGTATTAGGTTCAACTCTGCCCCCATTTTTTTTTCATCATCATTCAGGTGCCGCCACATTGACCGGTCTCGTGCGTCTCGCATTCAGCGGGTCCCCGCAATATTCACAAGGTCATCGGTCCACCTAGTGGGAGGCCTTCCAACGCAACGTCTTCTGGTTCGCTGTCGCCAGTCCAGAACTTTCCGGCCCCATCGGCCATCCGTTCTGCGAGCAATGTACCCTGCCCACTGCCACTTAAGTTTGGCAATTTATTGGGCTAGGTTGGTAGCCTTGGTTCTCATGCGGATGTCCTCATTTCTGATTCGATCAAGCAAGGAAACTCCGAATATAGCCTCCGAGCATTTTTTTTTTGCTGGGTCGAAATCATCAAATGACTCCTCCCGCTCTGGGCAGAGCGGTAGAGAGTATCAGACTTCTACTGACTAAAAACCACCCGTGCTCATTCTTAGCCCTTTGTGTCGAGGATCTCTTTCGAACAACCCGCAGCCCCGACGGGCGTGGGCCTCTTTCTTTATTTTGCTTTTTCTCAACCTTCGATTAACACAGGCCTGATGTAATTTTATGTATTAAATTCATAAACAACCTGTTTTTAACCGTTCACCAGGACCACACACCAAGCCACCTATAAAATAATTGTGCTCCAGTAAGCCAAAGCCATCAAATTAACGTTAAACGTGGTTAAACCAGCTTATCATACAGTTAACACTATCTTAGCCCCGTGTTCTAATGTACGGTATCTTAACGACGCGGTAACACGGCATGGGGGCGCCAGAGATGTTAGGTATTGGATGATTTATATTTTGATGATAGAGCCCGTGTAGTTTGTGAATTACATTTGGGAGTCAGTGGTTTGGAAATTGAGTATTGGAAATTTGTTTATAGTACTTGATTAGCATCAAGATCTTGTATACAAGAAAGGCTACAAAAGAAAACAGTGCTACTTGAACCTTTTGGCGCTTAAATAGCATTCACGAGAGCCGCGCTGGTGGTTAAGATTTGTGAAAAACTATTGAAACGCATGATGACAGTGTTTTAATTCTGATCATCAGGCGCTAAAAGATCATTGTTCGCTTGGAGTTAACGGGATGGTGCTTACATTATAGGGTGTAAAAGTACTCTTAACGCAAACGAAGGGCACTTGTTCTCCCCACCACTGCGATATTTTTTTTTTGTTCTAGACCATACCTGGGTTATTCCTAGTTACGGAGATATTGGGGGTCAAAGTTCTAAATTTTTCACAGCTGTTTTTGCAAATACTAGTTTTTCAGGTTATAACTTTACTTAAATTACCTCCATGACCCGTTTACTATTCAAATTATCCATTGACACAATGTTTTAACAGTGCTACAAAAATCATATTTTACGGTAAAACTCAATGTTTTACCGTAAAATCCCAACGAATCCGAACGACCCAAACAAAAGTCGTTTCCCAGCAAAAAAAAATTGCGTAGGGGTACTTAGTTTGATGTACAGAATGCTTGGTTGACGGCTGTGTGATGGGTTGATTTACACCCTGTATATAAAATCTCGCCATTTCCTTATGGGGGTACGTACAAACTACAGAACGTCATCTGATACGGTCTTTACATACCTTGCGTATCATCCACGTTCATAAATCTGGTCATACACGCACCACTCACACCTGACCTATCTGAAAAGTATACCAATCTGAAAAAATACTGTTGTACATTTCCCTCTCTACTGATTCTAACAGCCAGCCAGCCAGCCAGTATTTTGTGTGTACATAAATAAATAAATAAATAAAGAACTACCTTGTGAACCATGTGAATAATAGATAGAGCAATATTGTCAGATTTAAGTTATCTTGCTGCCCCACATGGTCATGTACTCACTAGTTTTAAGCCTAGCGTGTAACTATGCTGTGTACATTGTGCATTAAATAAATAAATATTTCTTTCCTCGTCACACTATCAGAGTATTGCACATTCGGTGACATTCCTTACTCTCGCTTGCTTCTCACCCCCTGCAGATAAGAAGCGTGAAGATAAAGACAAGACAAGTGTCAATCAAGCACCATGACACTTACGTAGCCCATGATCCATGAGATAAGATGTGTATAGTGATAAGGGATTAAGATGTTCCTTGCTGTGTTGGTGTCAGCTGACGGAGGTCGTTTGGTGTTTTAGAAACCATGGGATAAATTCAAATTCTTTATTTCAGACATGAGTCCTTAATGTTTGTATTAAGGCTTCTATTCACGCCAATGACCTTGTGCATAGCTAAGTACCCCCCTCTCGGTCGTAGACACGGACTTTAAACGGACGCATTTTTCATTTATTACAATTAAAATAATATATGTTTTTAAAAAGTAACAAAACCACATTATTTTCCTTTGTATTTCAAAGCAGTAGTTATTTTTCTTATATTGTTTTGTTAAAAAATGAAGGAGTAAAATGGTTCAATTCAACGATTTGGAGGTGATTTTGTGGATTTTTTTTCTTATTATATGATACCGGTAGAAAAATTGTGGCTAAACCAAATTACGTGTCATATCATGTAGATTACTAACAATTTTTCTCAGGTGTATTTACTAGGGTTAGTAATAATAAGGCCTTATCCAGTGGCGAGATTAGAACACGCTCAAGACACCGTTGGTGGCGGTCCGTTTAGTGATGATGGCGTAAATAGAAAATAAAATAAAGAAGACCTTACGATTCGGCCTCGCCTGTATCCGTAATAATTATGTTTTGGTCGGCTTCCAGTCGAACCCGAACCCGATGCAGCTGAGTACCAGTATTGAAATGGAGAGACTGCCTATCTGACCTGCAGGCTGCGATATACAAAATCCCTTGGCAAGACTCGAACTTTGAATATATCTAGATTATAATGATCAGAAGACAGGGAAGACGGCAGAAAGAAATAGAAAGAGCACTGACCCAAATAAATAAAGATAAGGTAAAAGAGTATGCTAAGGTGGTTCGGTCATGTGGAGAGGATGAATGAAAGTCGATTAACAAAAGATATTTACAAGGCAGATGTGAGTGGTAATGCCGGGAGGGGACGCCCTAGAAAGACATACACTGATCTTATTGGTGCTGTTCTTCTGAAAGGACAGGTGCGTAGTACTCGTAACCGGCGTGCTTGTATGACCAGATGTATGAATGTGGACGAGGCAAAAGGAGTATGTAAGGATCGTAGCAAGTGGCGTTCTGTGGTTTCTGCCTACCCCCATGGGAAAAGGGCGTGAGTTTATGTATGTGTAAGGAAAATAATGATGATGAATCTGCTCATCAAACTTTGTACGAAACTTTCATTATATTCCATTAGAATACTAGGTTATCCACTCAGCACTTCAATCTTCATTATGAGGTACTTACTATTGTAAAACACTTCAGTGGCATTATCTGCGCAGACGCCTGTCTCGACACCTCATTCTCGACACGTAATGACATTTGTACCGTCTTTTGGAATGTGAAACCAGGACTTAATGGACTTGAAGAGAGATTTGGGTGTTGATGTTGTGTTTTTTACGTTATTGAAGTAAAAAATTGTTTCATCTTTCATTTGTTTTTGTCTTTAACATATATTTATATTTCTGAGAGTTGCACAGAAAGCCATGGGACGTTCCATGCTTGAGACCAGGTTAGCCAACAAGCTATATTAATAAGCTAAGCAGCCGGGGCTGCGGGTTGTTCGCAAGAGATACCGCGGCCACGACATGAAGGGCTAAGAAGGAACATGGGTGGTTTTTAGTCAGTAGAAGTCTGACACTCCCTTTCGCTCTGCCCAAGAGCGGGAGGGGTTATTTGATGATTTTCCATCCGCCAAAAAAAAAAAGATTAGCCAATAAGCACATGTTGAAGTAGACTACGCCGAAGTATATAGTAAGTTAGTAAATCACTCACGTACAACCATAGATGTTGTTTCTATCATCTGTGCATACAACCTATTAGCAACAAAATACGCATAGAAAAACAAGAGCCTGTTAATATGTCAGAACCTACACTGAACGTGTTTATTATATCATCAATTAGTTACGAAGAGCTTCGTTCGCAACACCTGGTACAGACGGGCTGACGGGCTCAACTGACGGGCTGACGGGCTCAACTGACGGTAATGTGCTAGTCACAATGTTATTAATTCTCTATCAGTCCTTTCAATCATGGAAACTGACAATTATTGATTGTTTTTGGGATTAGTGTCAAAGTAATGTAATCAAGTGAGACTTATTGATTTTTCAACGCCTCGTCATAATATTTCAGTGTTATTCAGGATACTTAATATAATCATAATATCACGCCTGTAATTACCGAAGGGTTAGGCAGAGGCATACCTAATAGAACACCCACATTTTGCCAGTGCATTAAGGCGCCTTTTTATTGGGACAAGTACACCACACGATTCCCAAACCACTGCAACTCCTGAAAGCCATTATCAATTTGGAGACCTCCAGAAAAACGTCGGGATATTGAAGCTCGACGAAGTCCCAGAGTCTCCTAACTGTCTTGGATCCAGTTACGAAATTAATCAGGATAGACTAGCGGAGGAGTAGGAAAAACAATTGTTTTGTTTTCACTAATATCTAAAACTATACAGCTATAATTTTATAAGAAAACCCGGGTGGCATATCTACTATTCCTTCATAATTCAGATATCATGCTTTACGATCTGTCAATGTTGGTTTTTTCAAGTTTTTTTATCCCACAAAAAACTGCTCCACTAATCTGTCTTTCCATCTCAACCTTTTTGTCTAAGCAACAGGGTCGATTTAAGCTTGACACCATAACAAAAACAAAAATTGTGACATTTTTGTAAACAACTTTACTGAATACAGTCCTCTACAACCTTAAGGCTCGAAGAATAAAGGTGATTTTTGCCTGTTTCGTTACAAAAATAAGTGTGTTACGTTGATTATGATTAAGCATCGTAAAACAGTATTGGGGTAGGTTGTGTTGATAAATGAGATAATATTTTCGTTAGACTTGACATAGTGAGTTATACTTATGTGGAAGTCACTAAGGACAGCCTTGGAGATTATTTTTAAAGCTTCTTTGTTGTCTTAATGTCGCCATTGTTGTAAAAATGATATAAATATGTTATTGTTTATGAGCATGGCTTAAGAATTTAAGTACTTATTTTTATTGTTAATCAAATTGTAGATTAAACACTTTACATAAAAAATAAAATAACAAAAGTTATCTTGTCCGTTGGCGGGTGAAAAATCATCGAATAACCTTCCGCTCTTAGGCAGAGCGAAAGGGAGTGTCAGACTTCTACTGACTAAAAACCACCCATGTTCCTTCTTAACCCTTCATGTCGAGGCCGCGGTATCTCTTGCGAACAACCCGCAGCCCCGACGGGCAAGTTATCTGGTCCCTTACACAGATCATATTACTCATATGGTACTCGTAGTACGGTAACCGGTCCCGGTTGCCATTTGAAGATCTTTGACGGTCGTTACAGGTACTGAGTGGCCCGGGAGTCTGACCAAGGGTATCGCATTACCCAGTACTAACTGGATTGTGAAGGTCAGATAGGCTAGCTCCTATAAAACTGGGTTTCAGCTGCATAGGGTCAGACTGGATGCTGACCATAGTTGGGAAAGAGTTAGGCAGATGATGATGGTACTCATAGTCAGGTAGCAGTCCTAGCAGTAGTATACTGCTTAAATATATATATAATTATATATATATATTTTGAAACGTTGCCCCACACTAGGAATTTCTCGTGTATCGTGGGTGAGTTCGCAAACATATAAACTCACATACACAAATACCCAGACCCGTAACAACCATCTGTAGGCCATACAAATATTTGTCCCGTGCGGGGATCGAATCGCAGTGCAGCAGTCCAATAGCTCAGCCACTGCACCAACCGTGTCGTCGATATGTCAAAGATAAGATAGATATTAATCAGTACCTACCTACCTATGCCATAGGTACGACTGCGAAAGTCAAACACCAGACCAGGCCAATAACTTAGCCTTTTTTCCAATCGAGCCACGAAACTCAATTCATATCAATTTACTGAAAAATAAATGGGATTTCCCTACACAACATGAAAATCATTTATATTCGTAAACCTATGAGAATTAATAGACCAACGGTATGAATAAAAACGTCAATTTACTTTATTAGTCACGCCAGTTAACCTGCCAATTTTGTAGCAGTTTTTATTTTTACTCGTTTTGTTTTAAAGATTTTTACCCCTTGTTGGTAGTTGTTGTTGGATTTTATTAAAGGGCTTATCATCATAATAATAGTTCTTTATTCGTAAAAAAAAAAGGAACAACATAACAACCTTGCAGATTTCGAGGTGTAAGTTACATATAAGAAGTAGGTACATAAATGTTACAGTTTTGATCGCTACTTACGTGTTGTTACCTAATAATTATGGATGTTAACATAAAAACTGATTCACTCTGTTCCCCGTACTAGTGTAGACTGTATTACGGTGGAACAGTTTTCCTCGTTCTGTGATTGTACATTACATGTAGCAAACTTGTAACTAAACTAGCATTTCACATTTCACTATAACAAATAAAGAGTTTTAACAAATAATAGCAGAAAGCAAAGCAAAGTGTAATATAACTTAAACTAAGGGTAGGCAAACATAAAATAGTGACTTGATTTTTTAAAGTTGTAGGTAGACGTACAAGTTGACACAGTATACGCAAAATATTTACATGTTTAGTTTGTTTACATTGTAGTTAGTCATATTTAAAAATGTTTGCCTATCATCAGCCCAAAATGTTCCCACTGCAGGGACTCAGGCCTCCTCTCTAGGAGCTGTCGCTCCACTTACAGGCCACTTACATACTTGGGAAAAGGCTAACATATCGTCGATCAAATTATAATTATCAGAATTCGTAAGTCCATTTGAGCAAACTTTACAGGAGCAGCTCAGCACATGGTTTCCTAACATGTTTCGAGAGGTTTTTAAAACGGCGTTCTATATTATTTAAGTAAAATGAGTGTAGATTGATATTTTACTATATTTTTTGAAATTTTATGGCTAGGGAATAAAAAAAATGGCGTTAAAACAGATGGTGCAGAAAAATGGCGTATTTGGAGATACGAATTCTGCTAATTACTCTGACAATATGACGATTTCTTTCCTTTCTCTTAAACAAAATGTAGAAGCAAATCTGATTAACAACGTGACTCATCAATACCCTTACAAATTCATCTCCAGCAACAAACCGCTACCCTAGCAGCCTGGTACAGTCAGCCACAAACTTGCGCCAATAACCAGGTGTGCCTATTGACGTACAGTCGTACACAAAACGGGCTGACTTATTGCAGAAGTTTGGCCTCTCATTTGTCCGGATTGGTTGAAACGGTTCGGTTTTGTTTGTTGTTTGGCTAACTTCGAAACGTAAAGTGAATTGGACGGTTTTAAAATTGGTTAGGTTCGGCTTGTTTGTTTTAAGTGGATTTTTGGTGAGGTGCGGTGGAGGTGTGAAAGGAAAACAAAAAACGCAAAGGATTGCGTAAACGGTGGGGTTTTTTGTTACACGTCCACAATCTCGATGCAATCATATTCTCGATTTTTACATTGTCATGCGGAGATATGAGGAAAAAGTTGGCAGGAAAGTTTTGGGTATAAATGAGGATGGACTGGAACGATAGATGGACTCTTTTTTCTCTTTCTCTTTCTCCTTTTTAAAAAAAAACGTTGCCCCACACTAGGAATTTCTCCTGTATCGTGGGTGCGTTCACAAACATTTAAACTCACATACACAAATACCCAGACCCAGAACAACTATCTGTAGATCATACAAATATTTGTTCCGTGCGGGGATCGAACCCGCGACACGCAGCGCAGCAGTCCATGTGCTTAGCCACTGCGCCAACCGTGCCGCCGGACTGTGAAGAAAAAGAAGAATGATAAGGCTAGGAAGGAGGTGTCTAGTGAGATGACAAGCAATAGAAAAGTATGGAAGAAGAAGACATGTTGCCCGACCCCTAATAAATAGGTGATCGGACGAAACAAAACTAATTAGTCCGTCAGATAGATTTCCAAAAAATATTGAACACATGTTTTTTCTTTTTTCACGTAAACAAAAAATTAAGACGATACAGTGCTTCGAAAACTCGTGAACTCCTCGAAAACGTCACATGTCAGTACATTTTTTATCTACATGTGTCGTCACAAACCCCCCACTCATAATCTTTGACGCGTTTCATCTTCGTCACTTTTTATTAATTTGATAAAGCAAAACACACGCATCCAATATTTTTTGATAATGTAACTGACGGACTAAACAGAATCATATTTTTTCGAGTCAGTCCGATCCCCTATTGTGATAAATGTAGGATAATGATCAGATATAACATTATGTAGTAATGGATTACTAACTAGTATAGAGTTTCCTAGAATTCTTGTTCTCTAATATTTACTTCACTATTACAAAGCAGTAGCAGCCAAACAAAAATAAATCAAAATATTCAATAATAAGTCAAAATATTCAATTGCACCGAATTCCTTACAATTCCCCTTCATAAGGTACTTTCACCCATGTCATCGTAAAACGATTATTTATTGAATACTAGCTGTGCCCGCGACTTCGTTCGCGTGCTTGTCGGAAACTAAAATGCGTCGCTTACATTAAATCATTGCCCTGCGTTAACTTATTGACGCTGTAGAAAATAAGAAGAGAGTAATGCAAAGTACTGGCTATGTCTAATACTAAAGTTTAGATGGATGGGTGTTTGTTAATCAACCACGTCAGAACGGCCCAATGGATCTTGAAGAAATTTGAAACAGGTACATTATAGTCGACAGGCACTGTCGTTGGCGCGTTCGTGTTCCACGCGCGCCTCAAAGATATGTCAGCAACAAATAAGGGGCCCCAAAGGGACGTCTGCCGGGGCTGAGGTTTGTCCGCAAGAGATACCACCGACCGGAAACACAAAGGGCTAAGAAGGAACGTGGGTGATTTTTATTCAGTAGAAGTCTGACACTTTCTTCCGCTCCGCCCAGAGCGGGATGAGTCATTTGATAATTTATATAGACGAACCACAAAAAAAAAGGGGGGGATTAGAGGTTGTTTCGAGAGGTACCTGTACCGAATCTGGGACATCGAATCTGAAATGGGACGCCGTCACCTCCTTCTGCGAAGCAGTAATGCTAGTGAAAGAGGTGGCGGAACGTAAGAGGGAGACAACCTCTCGTCCCAGCCGCCGCGGGAGACGCTCCGGGCATCGGGGGCCACGTGATGGCTTCCGGCCACCGTAGGCGCGGGCCTGTGAACGGTGAGTAACGGGCTAGTTAATCGTTCGTCCGTCCTATGATGATGGAGGCGCGTTCGTGTTCCACGCGCGTCTCAAAGAGATGTCAGCAACATTGAAGAGGCCCCCAAGGACTGACGCCCGTCGGGGCTGCGGGTTGTTCGAAAGAGATACCGCGCCCTCGACACATAGGGCGAACAACACACCACATCCATATGACGACATGGTTGGCGCAGTGGCTGGACGATTAACAGTAGCACTGCGTGTCACAGGTTCGATTCCCACACGGTACATAAAAAAAAATATAACGTGGGTTTTATCTAATTTTAATTTAGTTTAAAAGAAATAGTATTTTTGTACTGTGTAATTGGTATATCATTATTTGTTGACTATTTACGAAACGTATGTTTATTTAATAACACCGTGGTTCAGAAAACGACATCAAATGAATAACGCCATCTGTCGAAGACGAAGATAAACTGCTAAGAAAGAGCGATCAAACACACTATAGGGTTTAGGCTATGTAGATTTTGAAAGCAGCGTCATTTAGACTAATATCTACGTACCTTTTGCTATCATAACTTATTTAAAGTTACCTTGTGAAGGCATTTATTAATAAGTACCATATTCGTTCAATAGATGTCGTTGCTTGTCTCATTCTTGACCATAATGATAAGATCTTCTTGAAAACTATAAATGCATATATCTTTTGATAGAGAGCACCGATTACGATGAAACAAAGACTAAGTAATAGCCCAAGTTACGCACAATATTTATGTATAAAAGTTACCTACATTGGTTTCGTAAATTTGACGTGATGCTTAGTCATCGAAACAGACAAACAGACAAAAATTCCAAAAATGCTGGAAATGTGTTCTGTTGGTTATACTTTAATACCCTGACAATTTTTTTTTTTAATATTTTCGATGTACAAAAAATATTTTTCTACAGATTTATTATATGTATAGATTTTCAGGTAATTCCACTTTATAGATGATAATGCGACATAACGATAATTTTATAGTTATTTATCTGTGTGCCGTGTTCCGTTGCGTTCCGTGTTCCGTACAAAGGATTACGTTCTTTTATAGGTTTTTAATACTTACGTAATACGATTTTTATGGGAATGGAAATAGGCTTTGCTAGTTCGTTGAACGGTAAGGTTATTAAGAAAAATAATGTATACAGGAGGAGCTCGTGGCTTAATAAGAACTGCCACTCGGGTCGATCTTTAGGTAAAGCTGTGCTTGCCTAGGTCGGCCTGTGGATGGGTGACCGCCCCACATACCGAGTTTCCTCCGTGCCTCGGAAAGCACGTTAAGCTGTTGGTCCCGGCTGCCATATATATATCTTTGGCAGTCGTTACAGGTAGTCTGTGACCTCAAATTCTGACATTCAGTCTTACCAAAGAGAATCGTATTGCCTAGTATTAACTGGGTTGTGGAGGTCAGATAGGCAGTCGCTCCATGTAAAATACTGGTCTTCAGCTGCATCCGGTTAGACTGGAAGCCGACTCCAACATAGTTGGGAAAAGGCTAGGCAGATGAATGTTTACAGGATGGAAGGGACTTTGAGGATAAAAGATTACCACGTATTCAGTACATCAGTGCAACCCAGGCCGGGAAAACTGTTATTGAATTATTCCAGGTTGGATTTGTACCCATATTCATGGCTGTTATCCGCCAAGGATTAAGTAGAGAGGTAGGTAAGGACCTAATAAGTACACGCACATTTCGTCAGTTTAATTTTTTATCATGGTCATTGAAAACGGGATATTTAACATGTTTATTATTTATAAATAATAATGGTAGATATACTCAATCATCACAGGACTGCATCGCGAATTTTCCCGCTTTCCGCCATGTTGTGACGACACAGTAATGGCCGCTAATTGAAACAGCTGATCGAGCGTGACTCCATGATAATTGATCGTTGCAATGATTTATGTGTCTAATAACATAATAAAGATGTCTATTGATATAGATGCCGTGGTTGGCAATAATGTGTGGTTTATGTGGCTGTCCTGTTTGATTTGCAACATGCAATAAAATGTTAGGAAACGGATGCAGTATTTCTAGTAACAATGAAATTCTAAGGGCATAGATGAAGTGACATTCTGTTACAAAAATCGAGAATATAGGAAATTTTCATAACTTTAAGTCACTGAAAAGCTGACTATTAAGATAGTTGATTTATATATATTTATTGGTTCAGCCTACTCTGTCCTACTGATGGGCAAAGGCCATTGCTTTCCAAATTAGTTAACTAATTACCTTCTTTGTTCAATACGTTAGGTATGAGTCCAGATGGGCACGCCAGCTTTTCTTGGGCTACCTCGATTACGACGCCCGTCTTTAGACACCCATCTCGAGTTATAATATAATGACACAGAAATAAACCCTCTATAGGTACTCTCAACATGTTCATACTCGCAGAATTACATAATATCCCCGATATTTTTACATTAACATTACAATCTGAACGTATCGCCATTTTTCCCGCGCTCCAGGCGCCATGTTTGTGACGTCACATTAATGGCGGCTAATTGATACAATCGTTTGCATTATATTGTTCAGTCACTTATTGATTTATGTTGTTTGTTTGTTCCATTCTCTGGTTGTTCCGGGTATTGTGGAGAAATCAAAGTCAGATTTTGACTTTTTTATAATTCAGGCATACAAATTAACCTCAACCACATTATATTAATTAGGCTCTCACTCACTCTCATTTCACATATTTAATACATTTTGACTCTCACGTCATCGTTACTTACTGAATGCCAGTTGAAAGGATGGATGACGTAAGAGATTTGCCGCCGCGGGAGACGCTCCGGGCGTCAGGGGCCACGAGATGGCTCCAAAGAGATGTCAGCAACATGTAAAGGGTTGTTCGAAAGAGATACCGGGGCCTCGGCACAAAGGGCTAAGAAGGAACATGGGTGGTTTTTAGTCAGTAGAAGTCTGACACTCCCTACCGCTCTGCCCAGAGTGGGAGGAGTCATTTGATGACTGGTGTTGGTAAACACCAAAAAAAAAAAAGACCTCTAGGATTTTCAAAGTTTGAAGCAGGGGTTTTTTATCGGAGGTTTATGGACCGTTTTGTTCTATGATATTATTATTTTTAAGACGACAATACTTGCAAGACGGACATCGCAGATGCAGATGTAATCAATTGGCCGCACAACAGTCACTGTAGATTTCACCAAGTTTATGGTCAAGTTGCACCACAGACGTTAAACATTTTCCGGTTAATTGATTGGCTATTTCACTACTGTTAAAAATTCACGAAAATGTTATGTCATTTCAAAGAACTAACAGAAATAACACGATGTGTGAAAAAAGTAATCACACACACACACTCTCAACACTTTTAATTAACCTCACGGGAATCACAGTTGTGTTTTATGAGAATAATTGTAATTTCGCGAAACAAAAAATTAAAGAAAAATACATTTCCTTCACTTAAAATTTCTTGGCAGCTTACAAACAACTTCTAAGAATCCAGGGGTTACGTACCACTGCTGCTTTGTACAGAAAAAGGAACATAAAAGCAACGGTGAAGCGCTAATGGTGTTAATAGCCAATAAAGTGTTTACCGTAATACTTTAATTACTCAGCTCTTTCATCTTTGTATCGCAGAAACGCGGTGACAGGTATGCTTTTAGGAAAGAAACAATCTGTTGGTTTCTTTGTTAACTGTAAGTAATTTCAAGGTGTAAGTGAAAATTATTGTAAATTAAGAGAAAAATTCTAGAAGAGAGAATGGAGAAAATGCAATTTATTATACTTATCATCACTATCACTACATATTATAAAACAATGTCCTCCGCCGCGTCTGTCTGTCTGTCTGTTCGCGATAAACAAAATACGGTAGTCACTCTGTCGGTCTATTTAAACTTCACACCTTGTACAGGTCAGGTGTACCTACTTATCAAGTACTTATGCCCCAATTGCGCCAGTTTTACAACATCAGCACCTAGACACTTTTGCCTAGTTCGAAAAAAATGTCTTTGTGTTTCTAATGAGCACCCAAAAATACTCATTTCCTCACCATCTGACAGCGCAAGTCAAGTGAAGTAAATTGATTGCCATCGGTGCTCTGTGGCGACCGACCAGCTATCCGTCACTAATGTAAGGGGATGTCTTCTACCAGACCATTACTTTGGTTATTACGAGATAAAGCACTTCATTACGCTTTTGGTGACTTGAAATGTTGGCTGTTTGTTTAGGAATCGCAGTTTATTGATGTTACAAACTAAGATATTGTTGGCAAACGTCGGGGCGAAACAGATACTGCGGCCTCGACACGAAGGGCTAAGAGGGAACATGGGTGGTTTTTAGTCTGTAGAAGTCTGAGTCGCTATGCCCAGAGTGAGAGCAGTCATTTGATGATACCCAAAAAAAAAAAGATATTGTTGGCAGAAGAAAGATAGAAATGGATGTTTATTATTATTTTTACTCTATCTTTCATTCCTTATATATGCAGACAGTCAGAAAACAACCAAAAGATGGACAAACAGCGGCCACTCGAAACAAAAAGTCATCATCATTTCAGTCGAAAGACGCCCACTGCTGGACATAGGCGTCCTCCAAGTACACATTAACGCAACATAAACAAACTGCAGTAAACATGGTAAATATCCCGTTTACAGTGTTTATGATAACCAAAAGTTTGTTTGCCTAACGAAACATATCAAAACTCAGTGTAAAATAAAGATAACTGCAATTATATTATAGGTCCTAGTGTTTTCCTGCGAAGCCTAACCTACAAGAAGCCACCATGTTCATATTACACAACGCTTACTCCAGTAATCCGGCGACGTTGTCAGCGTAAATTATCTATTCTGTTAGAACAATGGTGCTTGTGTCACGCGACGCTTATCTCGGATTAACTTAGCAGTTTGCTAGATCGTTAACCGGGCGTGGTGTATGCGGCCACACAGTGCGTTCCGCGTTCCAATGTCAAAAATATCATAAAATATTTGTTTTTTTTAAATTAAAATGGAGGAATGTTTGCTCTGTCTCTTGGCCTGATTACAACTAGCCATCTATGAGATGATGCATTATACTGAGCAAACAAAAAATATTTAGTTAAAAATAAAGTCATTAAGGTGAAAGCGACAATGTAGCCCGCGAAATTCGTACAGGTCTCTTGAGTGACTATTAATTGATGAAAACGACATTCTTGAGACCTTTATGAACTGAGACGGTTGTATTGGTGAATTTAATTATCATTACTTAGTAAATAGACATTTGTTACTGCCGCGAATCCTATTATATTTAACATAGGACTTGATACTGTTTGGCAAATTGCAAAAAACGGAAGAAAATTCAAATTTCGCGGGCTACCTTGTCGCATCTACCTTTGTCGTATGCCAGTTGATCTGTGATAATATGGTCTCATTCATACCCAAGACCCCTATAGTTTTGGAATATAAAAAAAAATTTTTTTTTTTTTGTTTTTAAAAAACATTGCCCCACACTAGTAATCTCTCCTGTATCGTGGGTGCGTTTACAAACATTAAACTCACATACACAAACACACCCAGACCCGAAACAACTATCTGTAGGCCATACAAATATTTGTTCCGTGCGGGGATCGAACCCGCGACACGCAGCGCAGCAGTCCAACCGCTAAGCCACTGCGCCAACCGTGCCGTTACAAACATTGTAAAGCATATTTCCCTCCAACTTGTGTTTATTTGTTATGTTGTGTGCCTCATTGCAAAAAAAAAAAAACTTTTATTTTTTCATGAAGCAGGTCCAGGTTCATATACTGACAGAACGATATTTTTGGTTTTAGGAACCCTGTATTTCTACAAGAAGAGTCTAAGAACGTTCTTCTAAGTATGGTTATGGCCGACGAAAGCTCGATATTTTTCAAAATATAAGTGTTAACGCTCAAACTTTCCAGAAACTTAGAAATACTTTTCACTTAAACTTTCTCTACCTTTCTAACCGGGACTCAAACTCGTGTCTACCGTCATTCAAGCCGACAACTAACAACTAAGCTATCTTCTGTGTAATATTTTTCGATCTATCAATTAAAATGTTTTGACGGGTCGAGCGCTAGAGGCGACATCTAGCGAACGAAGTGATAAATTACTGCTTTATATTGTTACATTTAACTTGTTAGCTGTCCATTGACTGCCTCGTTGGTCTAGTGTTCATGTTGACTACTGAGCATGAGTGTCTGGGTTCTGTTTCCAGGTCGGGTTAAGGGTTATTGGGTGTTTCTATCAGGAATTTCTCCGTAGCAGACAAGAATGAAAATCATTTATTTGTTAAACATAGATATCAACATTAAGGTTCTTATAAGTAGTCAAGGTTCTCGGATTCCGTTGATGGTATACAGGGTGTAAATCAAACCATCACACAGCCGTCAACCAAGCATTCTGTACATCAAACTAAGTACCCCTACGCAAACATTTTTGCTGGGAAACGATTTTTTTTTGGGTCAATAATCACATTTTACTGTAAAACTTAATGTAGCACAGTTAAAACATTGTGCTAGTGGATGCTTTGAATAGTAAACGGGTCATGGAGGTAATTAAAGTAAAGTTATTACCTGAAAAACTAGTATTTTCAAAAACAGCTGTGAAAAATTAGGAACTTTGACCCCCAATATCTCCGTAACTAGGAGGTTCCCAGGTATGGTCTAAACCAAAAAAATGGTCGCAGTGGTGGGGAGAACAAGTGCCCTTCATTTGCGTTAAGGGTACTTTTACACCCCATTTAAGATTTTTTTTAAGTCAAAATGTTTTGTATTGGCATCTATTATATTTGAATAATTACTCGTATGTATATTTATTCTACTAAAACTAAAACTTATTCTGAGATACTTTTTTATTACTGGTTCGAGTGGTGAAAGATGATTGCACTAGTGCAAGTGTAATCCTCAGTCCACTCCAACGATACTCATGGGAGTAGTTGGGTGGTCTCCTTACCCATGCATGGTCCCTATGTTTTATCTTGTTTGACTTGATTTGATAACAAAGGAGTTTTTTTTTTAGCTTTCCTATGAATATTTCAACGGTCGAAAATGTCTCTCTCTGTTTCAGTAAACTAGGCAAGTTCGGCTTAATCGGCAGATCGACCCGAGCATCATCATCTGCCTAGCCTTTTCCCAACTATGTTGGGGTCGGCTTCCAGTCTAACCAAATGCAGCTGAGTACCAGTATTTTACATGGAGCGACTGCCTATCTGACCTCCATAAACCAGTTAATACTAGGTAATACGATACTCTTTGGTAAGACTGGATGTCAGAATTTCAGGTCACTGACTACCTGTAACGACTGCCAAAGCGACCGATCACCCGAGCGTCTGTTATTATTTAGGTACGAGCTCCTCCACATAATTATTGTTTACCTCATCATCATCATCATTTCAGCCCGGAATCACCCACTGTTGTTCGGTAGGTATAATCTATGTTTTATAATTTTCCCTTATACTGACCAAGAAAACCTAAACTCAAGTCTAGACGATAAGCTATCCAAAATAATCGCATGGTTAAAAGATCATAACTTAGAATTAAATTTTGACAAAACAAAGCTAATGCAATATAGACCATACCAAAAACGCAAACTGGACATAAACTACTCATATAACAACATAAAGCTGCAATGTATTAACGAGTTTAAACTGTTAGGTTTGACTATAGATACCAATATTAACTGGAAAGCCCATATGGACACATTGGCAAATAAACTTGCCAGCTTTATTTATGCCTTGGCGGAGCTTAAAAGAGCTACCGATTTTAAAACTGCTCTCACAGCATACTATGCTTATGCATACTCCTGGCTAAGCTATGGAATCGTGTTGTGGGGAAATGGCGTAGATAGAGAAAGAATTTTTATTCTACAAAAGAAATGTTTGCGAATTCTTGCCAATATAGATAGCACAGAAAGCTGTAAGCCTTTCTTTGTGGAATACAAGGTCCTTACACTAACTGGTATCTACATTTTGGAAGTTAGCAAATTTGTAAGAAAACACCAGGCACTGTTTCCACTCACTAGGGACCTTCGCCCACAGCAACGCAGTGTTAGACGTCAAAACAAAAATGAATTAGCCTTACCGAGCTCAAAATTGACTATGTTTCATTCAGGACCTTTAGCCATGTGCGTGAAAATATATAATAAGCTTCCAAATTCAATTAGGGACATACAGTACGAAAATAAATTTAAAAACGGTCTCCGAAAATTCCTTTTGTTAAAATCGTATTACACTCAAGGAATTCTTTGACGATAAGTAATTTTTTGACATTGATTTGACATTACACAATACACACAACAACTACAATTTTTGACTTTTCCATTTTGACTTACCACCTACCTAAGTTATGTTATTCTATGATTATGTCCTTTATTCATTTTTCAACATTTATGATTGTTGTTATTTTTGCTATTTGTTGTAATTATATTAATAATATCTTATTCTAATTTATAAAAGGAAATGATGAAAAATTATTTGTATCCTAATTATTTTATCAAATTATCACAGTCATCTATTTAAAAAGCAAATTATGGACATATATTATGATGAAGATGTTTAAATTTATATTTTAGTTTAAGTTTGTTTATTATGTGGCATTTTAAACTATATGTATATTGCTGTGCCCTAGCAGGGTTCATGTGTGAAACTTATATACCTGTAACAACCTATGAACTACATGAGTGCAATAAATGATGATTATGACTTTCACATTCAGTGGATATAATAATAATAATATTTATTGTTTTTTTATAAGTTTTGTATGAAATATTTAAAAATGTAAATTATATGTAAGAAAATAAATAAAGGACATAATAATATTTATTCAAAAATTAGAGTTGGCACAGTAAATACAATTTAAATCTTAAAAATGATGTAGGTATAAGAAAGTTTGATGCCTGTACTAGGTTAAACCTGTATCACAGGCGGCATATTTCTAACAATTAAGATTTCTTAATAATATTTAACATTATAGTGATAAAACATACTAGTAAAATTAGTTAGTATGAGTTAGTATGTAATGATATACCTACCTACCTAAAGTACTTTATACTAATTTAAGACGCAGACAAAAAATATTAAGGTCATCAAAACATGTATCGATATAATCTAGGGCAGGGAAAACCAATTTGTAGCACAAAACACAAAACTTAACATAATAACTCTACGTTCGACGTGCAATTATTTTTATACTAACCCTGCTTTTTGTATTTTTTAATATCTGTTATGCGTTGTATGTGTATTTTTTTTTTGTATGTCTATTTGTATGCTCGTTAAGTTTCTGCGACAAATAAATATTTTTTCTTTCTTTCTTTCTTTCAACCACAAAATCTTTATGTTCATTTTAAACAAAGTAACATAAAGTCTATCCATCGGCTGACCGCCTCACTAGTAACAACCTCATAAAATTATTCCAGAATTAATAACTATTTTACATAATGCACATGTATTGTCATTAATAATTCATAATAAATTAATGTTTCACTGCAAACGGACGTAACCATGTTACTTTTGCAAAATATTTTACGACAGACAAGGCGGAAATTTTACGAGATCGTTAAACAGTTTAAAGATAATTAAAATAGCACAATTTATGGTTACGGGCTATTAAAAAGTGCATAATTTCGTAAGCCGTAAGTAAAATTTAAATAGGTACCTACTTGTCGAGGGTGGTGGGCATTTGGTTAAGTGAAGGAAGGAAAAATTGGTAGAGACCAACCGAAGGTTCAGCTTTGGCCACCTTGGACAAACCTTCAGCTTGGAAGGTTTATAAGTCTAATTAGTTGCAATTTGTAATTCAGTTCAAGATTGACTAAAACTAAATAATAATTATAATGTTTTTTTTTTTAACTTTGAAATTAAAAGTTTATGTGATTGTGTAATAAAATTACCTTGCAACGAGTTTAAAAATAATAACTTTCCAAATACAGGACGCCTTCCTCCCGCGTGTTCATTCCTGTAAAAACTCTGTGTTATCAAAAAAATATTCGATGTAGATCGTATGTACTACGAGTATATAGCGACACGCAGCGCAGCAGTGAATCGTTCAGACGCTGCATCGACCCTGCCGTAATTTAGGGTTCCGTACCCAAAGGGTAAAAACGGGACCGTACTACTAAGACTTCGCTGTCTGTCCGTCCGTCTGTCTGTCAGCAGGCTGTATCTCAAGAACCGCGATAGCTAGACAGTTGAAATTTTCACAAATTATGTATTTCTGTTGCTTCTATAACAACAAGTGCTAAAAACAAAATAAAATAAATATTTAAGAGGCCTCTACTAAGTGCAAATGCCATCAATGAAAATAATCGCTATTAGAACATCGTAACTATGTTCTTAAGATCTGGTAGTGCCATATTGGCATAAAGATCCCCTTTTTTTATGGTGGGTGGAAAATAATCAAATAACCCCTCCCGCTCTTGGGCAGAGCGAAAGGGAGTGTCAGACTTCCACTGACTAAAAACCACCCATGTTCCTTCTTAGCCTATCATATCGAGGCCGCGGTATCTCTTGCGAACAACCCGTAGCCCCGACGGGCGTCGGCCCTTGCGGGCCCCTTCCATGTTGCTGACATCTCTTTGAGGCGCGCGTGGAATACGAACGCGCCGTCGACACGGCCTGTCGTCGTCGTAAGACGGACGTACGGCGAGCTAGCCCATCACTCACCGTTCACAGGCCCGCGTCTACGGTGGCCGGAAGCCATCACGTGGCCCCCGAAGCTAATTTGATGAGGTGATTACATTCAGTTTCTACAGTGAAAGTATGCACCGGATGCGTTTAATTCTGTGAAGACTCTTTATTCGTACTGAAACAAATGTTACAAATTCTTATTTATTTCATAGACTTTACTCCCACTCCGACATGAAGTACAAGACTTTCCCAATAACTTTCGAAAACTATTGATTTACGATGTCGTAGGACGCTAAGTAAGTTTTCATTGCGTTTTTCAACGAAACTTTTATGACGCACGCGTTTTACGCCCGCCATCTTGCGGACCGTTTTATTGCGTTTGAATTTCGAACTTTCGAACATAAATATGGAATTGTAGTTTGATGTTTGAATGTGGAACATATGACAAAATGATAGCACGTGATCTGTTATTGATAAATGTGGGTAGTTACTTATTTGGTACTTAGGTGGTAGGAGGTAGAATAATGTCATCCTCACGGTTACATTCCTGAAGGAGTTGGCAGGGTAGTTCTGTACAGTGAGGATGTCATATTAAAGTGGAAGAGCCTGACTAATTAATAAAAAATTCTTGAATGACTTTTTTTTATTAAATAGTCAGGCTTGGGATAAAATTAAATTATAACTCTGTAAGATTGCCCAATATTGCTCTGTAAGACCTACAGATGCTGTGGGTGGTTCGAAAGAGATACCGCGGCCTCGGCGCAAGGGCTAAGAAGGAACATGGGTGGTTTTTAGTCAGTAGCAGTCTGACACTGCCTTTCGCTCTGCCCAAGAGCGGGAGGGGTTATTCGATGATTTTCCACACGCCAATAAAAATTGACCTACAGATTGCAAAAAAACCTTAGAAAATACTCTGGTTGACACAAAGTCAGATTCCAGGCTGTGACTACTGAGGTATTCCTGTTGGGAAAGTCAATAAAATTTTTGCCTGATCTTCTGACTATGGGTTTTATTAAATCTTGTGAGCTCAAAGAGAATAATTAAACGTAAAACGAATTGCCCTAAGAACTTCTGTGATATCCCTTGCAAACTTACTTTATATCGTACCCTTTTTTTTTTTTTTGGGGAGTGGAAAATCATCGAATCACGCTCTTGGGCAGAGCGAAAGGGAGTGTCACTTCTACTGAATAAAAACCACCCATGTTCCTTCTTAGCCCTTTATGTCGAGGCCGCGGTATCTCTTTCGAACAATCCGCAGCCCCGACAGGCGTTGGCCCTTACCCTTAATATTAATTACAAATTCTTTCTCGCTAGATACTAACTCACGCCTAGATAACTACCCACCCCCAAACTCCTAAAGACACCAATCCCAAAAACTGAACACACAAATTATTTACACAAAATCAGAAGCCCGTATAGCCGAACAAAAACAACATAAACACGACGGTTCCGCATGTAATGGGGGCAAAACAAACCGATTTAAACGTTGTATAATGTAAACTAGCTTTATTTGCACACCGTACTAGTTTGTTTGTACCGCTGGTAGGTATTATTGTTTTGTAGGCAGTACTAATGTATTTTAGGATGTTCATTCGGCGAGCTGGAATGGGAAATGGAGCTCGTTTTCATAAAATATGTGGTAACCCAATGGAGGGGGAAATTAGGCTTCATTTCAACACGTTAGAAGACTGACTGCCTCGTTGGTCTAAAATCAAAATCAAAAGTCATTTATTCAAACTAGGCTGATAATCAGCACTTTTCGAACGTCAAAATTTACTTTACTTTACTTATTTACAAGTGACAGTCCCCCAAAACGCCCACCCTTCGACACTTCCTAGTGTTTTTGCTGGAAAGAAGAAGTGGCGGAACAAACTCCCCAGCAATACATCTGTCTGTTTGGTTAGAATAACCAGACTCGATACAATAGTAAGGTGTGAGTTAATATTACGATTGACTACAATCAATAATAAAAAAGGACATAACATATCAGTAAACTAATTTTGGAGAAAGAACATAAATTACAAACATTGTTTTGTGTTCAACTCAACGACCAGCTATTCTTATCATTTAAGTCTAGTGGTCGCAGTCGTGACTGCCGAGCATGAGGTCCTAGGTTCGATTCCCGGGTCGGGCAAAGTGTTATTGAGTTTTCCATCAGGAATTTCTCAGACACGGAGTCTGGATTCGGTCTGGTTGATGGCAATAGGCTTGCCTATAATTGCGTATTAAGAACTTACCTCCTCAGCCTAACCTTTCTGCTAAATCCCATGTAAAACGGGGCGAGCCTATTGCCATCAACTGGGCGATAAATTCCTCATAGCAAAACCCACTAACACTTTTCTCAGCCCGGGGATCGAACTCAAAAACTGTTGTTCAGCAGTCACGCTTGCAAACACTAGACCAATACAACTAGTAATTTACTCAGCAACTAAACCAAAATTCACTTATATTCCCCTCTTCAAGTTACACCCCCTTAGACTGCAAAATGCATCAGCACCTCACAATTATCAACTCCAAAGAACAATTATCTTCAGTCCAAAACCCAGTATCTACGAACTTCCCCACACCTAACTCTCTGCCTAGCTCCTTGAAGCGCAGATTGATAGTTTATAGTTGTCGATTGTTGCCCAACTTTGCAGACTGACTGCTAACAGCTACTAGCTATGGACCAGGGATGTTATGAAGCTCCGTAACTGTAACCGAAACTGCCGGATATCCGAATAAAAAATATCCGTAACCGAAACCGATTGAATAAGTTTTGGATCAAGTCTAATTTTTTTTTATAAAATATTTTTTTTTGGGTATTTTTAGGTAATTGACGGGATTTTAGGGGTTTATAATTTTAGTTTTAGGGATAAATATTTTTGAGAGTTGAAAACAATGCACTGTTATTGTTTTGTCCGCCCGATACGTCACTTGTCAGTTGTAAGATTCTAATAACCGTAACCGAAATTATCCGATACTATAGGATAATCCAAAATAATTTCATATCCGTAACCGTAACCGAAACTGGCATAATAATATTCCTTTATCCGTATCCGTATCCAGATCCGAAGCTTCATATCCATAACATCCCTGCTACGGACTACGGTACTGTGAACAGTTAGGGAGTTTGGTTTCGTTCAATCGGTCCGATAAGGCTGGAGGTAATTATTAACCGACTTCAAAAAAGGAGGAGGTTATATGTTCGTGTGTATGTATTTTTTTTTTTTTTTTTTTTGAAGCTTGTATTAGTTGTAAGGAAAGCTTGTAAGTGTTAATTATTAAATTAATGTGTCAAGAAACTAGAGAACAGCGGTGACAGCTACCAACCCAGATTGGGCCCACGTGGTGGATTCCCATTCTCTCTCATAGAAAGCGGGCCTATGTCCCAGCAATGGGATATTAGTATTTTATGCTTATGTCACTGTTATGACACTGCACAGGAGAAGCTGCAGAAGTTACTAAAGACGACTCTTCAGTTTTCGTAAGTTTTTAACAGAACGTAAAGCCGCAGATTTTTTAGAAGATGGTGGGATGAGTCGGAAAATAACAACGACCAGTGGAACACAATTTGCCCGGGTTGAAAGACTAGATGGTCATGGGGGCGTAAACAAGTAGGCTAAGAAAAACAGTATTTTCAGTGGATTTAGCCTCGACTTAAGTGTCGTAGTTCGTGGTTTTGAACTCTAGCATATACCTATTTGTATGTATTTCTAAATATATAGTCCTCCTTACCGATTTCGGTAACGGCGACCCCTTTTTTTATGGTGGGTGAAAAATCATCAAATAACCCCTCCCGCTCTTGGGCAGAGCGGAAGGGAATGTCAGACTTCTACTGACTAAAAACCACCCATGTTCCTTCTTAGCCCTTCATGTCGAGGCCGCGGTATCTCTTGCGAACAACCAACGGCGATCCTTACAAGCTATTTCCTAGCTTTTTCCCATCAATGGCTGACCAGACCGAATTTGCTTTTAAACACCCGGTCACAGCTAAAGCACCGACCGGAAGAGTTGTACGTATAGGTGTAGGAGGGCTTAGGTTTCACTTTACGTACTTGGCGCTTTTCGTTCAGTGTTTCGATTCGCTGTTTTTCGAAAGATTCTAACACGTCAATGAAAACATCACTCAGTCATGACATGTTACATGGACGAGTATTAAAGAAAGTTTAAAAGATGCGCCAGTTACAGAAAAGTTCAAATCGAATCGAATGTCTTGGTATGGACATATTGTGAGGAGGGACGAATCGCATGTGACTATAAAGGTGATGATAAATTTTGATGGATGAAGAGGGAGAGGAAGGCCAATAAAAAAATGAATGAATCGTGTGTGGAATGATATGAAAGATAAAGGAGTAAATGCCACCGTGACGTCTAACAGGGAAAAATAGAAGAAGAAAACGTGTTGCGCCGACCCCAAATAGAATGGGATAAGGGCAGGAAGATGTAATGATGATTTGAAGATACTTTTAATCCTCGAACCCGCCCAACACACTGTGTTAATGGGCACGACATAGGCATGATTAACAGTTGTGTACAATTATACATCCCTGTGAGCCTATTGGCCTTGTTCTGTTCTGTCTCCTGCTGATATGGAGGGAAGTGGAAATTATGTTTTTCCTACTCCTCCGCTATTCTTTTCTGATTAATTTCGTTGCGGGATCCAAGACAGTTAAATCGTTTCTCTGGGACTTCGTCGGGCTTCATTGTCTCGGCGCTTTTCTTGTGGTCGCCACTGTTGATTCTGGCTAGCAGGAGTTACAGTGGTTTGGGAATAGTGTGGCGGGATTGTCCAAAAAAAAAAAACGCATGATTACGAAACCACACCTCTGTCTACCTCTTCGTTACAGGCGTTATGTTATGCAAAACTGACTGTTACCAGTCTCTTGTTACAAAGAGGTTTATCCGCATCAGTATCTAACGTAACTACGACCGACTAGAAAGTTTAATATACTGCTTTAAGCTTAACCGTTAACACGGGGTCTACCTAACCCCAGACTATTATGGCATTTAAATTTATATAACGTCTGTAATCCCTTGCTAATACAGTGCCAACATATTTGTGCAACATAGGTTAATTCTCATAAGGAAACATTAGGAAGTATGGTACTTTCACAAGGTATTAAGATTCGATTTGTAGCGGCTGGCATTTAGATTGTCACGATCTAAGTATTTAGGTACACACGGCAAAGCAGTCTTGTATGCGGGGCATGTAGTGAATTTTCGTATTCTAATTACACTGATACTGGATTTTGTGCACACATACATTAATCTACTATGGCCCTTACTAAAAAGAGAAATAAATGTACAAACAATTTAACAAAGGAAGGAAAACTTTAAAAAAAAACATTTAGACTAGACTGTGCAGTCCAGCATAACATTTTTTTTGTTGAACTCTCTCCCCGTCTTTTCAATTGTATTTAATATTTTGCTCGTACCCTAACTGATTTACTATTTCGCTCAATACCATTGGCTACAATAAACCCATTCTAGTAATTGAGAATGCGACTAATATCTAAGTTAACTGCCTCTCTGTCCATCTAAATTTTATCTAAATAGAACCTACTTTATACCCTTAAATTTATAGTTCAGCAAATGAGCTGCGTCAAAATATTTATGTACTATGTAGCTGAACCCCGCGACCAACGTTCGCGTGAAATTATTATAAAAATACTACTAAAGTTTCTATAATAATATAACTCAATCATGATTCGAAAGACGTAAAACGTTGTTGTTGATGTTTTCAGGAACAGTACTTTTTGTCGGGATGAAAAATACGACGAAAACGTAATACCAAATTTCAGTATGATTGATTCAGTGGTTTATGCATGAAAAGGTCACAAACAAACATACTTTCGCATTTATAATATTAGTTAGGGTTATATTAATGCATATTCTGTCTATCCAAGTTACATGCACACAAATTTATTAACCTCAATGTACTCGATGCGTATATCGTGCTGCAGTCTTATGTACTCGCCTTAGACTGAGGAATTGAATTACTGAGCGGTTAGTTCCGTGTGTGGCAGCTCTGGCAGCCCCTTTGGCTTAGCAGGGATATAGATGTAAGTTAGTGTCTGCCGTGAGTAAGGGTGTCGCCACGGGAAGATACATGTGTGCGGAGAGCCGATAAGTTTGGTAGACGTGTAGTTTGTATGTCACAGTCAGAACGGTTAATCAGTCAAAACTACTTTTGACCGGTCAAAACTATTATAACAAACTATTAGGTGGTTTCTGTTTTATTTCTCTACTCATACTTATTGATAAATTAAAATAACTTAGAGGTCATTAGGAAACTTACTAAGTTGTTAGGTTTTTTTATTTTGACCCTTTGAAGAACCTTGTAAATAAATAAATGCCACTTTGACGTCTAACAGGGAAGAATGGAAGAAGAAAACGTGTTGCGCCGACCCCAAAATCCCAAATAGAATGGGATAAGGGCAGGAAGATGATGATGATGGAGAACCTTGTGCGATAGCTAAAATATTTTAATAGAGTAAACGCATTTTAACTTAGTAAGGGTTTTGACTGACACCAGTCAAAAGTAGTTTTGACCGATTAAGAGTTTTGACTGTAACATGTAAACTATGTACACTATGGTGAAGCAACGGGGTCCCTAGCCAAGATAGTCAAAATTAATGATACAATTTTGATCAAGTATAATAAAGCACGTAGTTTGCTTGTCAAACACAGCAAGCTTTGTTCTGAACGGTCAAAACTGCTTGGCAAGCACGATTTTGACCTTTAATGGACATCTTAAGGTTTCAGTAAGGTGTACATACCTATAGCACAAACATTTCATGTTCTTTAAAATACTCTTTCTCGTACCTATTTGGTTAACTCTCATATTGCAATTGATCATATTCTATGTCTGCTGTGACTTCCTAGGTAAATTTGTATGTTTCGCCTATGCCAAATCAAAAGTTAGTTTGTATAACAAACAACTTATAGTGACAAGTGATAAACAATCACATTGACACTTTAATGTGTTTCTACTTATACTTTGCACTAAAAAATACAAAGGACAAAGTGCACAATGCATTATGCAGCACTCCTGAATAAGTCAGCTATTTATTAAAACACTTTGTCCCCACAAAAGCATAAACAAGTCTCTACTGTACACAACAAACTTTCAAAAAACACTCTCAGAACGGAACTGCACACTATGACCAAAAAATGCACTAAAACATTTTTAAATCTGTTATTCTAAGTCTCCATTGAGTTACGCTAACCATCTGTGAAAAGGAAATGGTTACTGTTAATACCGGTACTGTCGAAGCGTGAAGATTGTTGTATTGTTGTTGCTAATTGAGGCACATTAGTTACCCGTCGGGGCTGCGGGTTGTTCGAAAGAGTTACCGCAGCCTCGACACAAAGGGCTAAGAAGGAACATGGGTGGTTTTTAGTCAGTGGAAGCCTGAGCGGTAGGAGTCATTTGGTGATTTCCCATCCCACCCAAAAAAAGGCACATTAGTTAGCCGTTGTAAACTGTTGGAGGTTCTACTACAAGTTATTAACCTTTGTTCTTTAATTGTATAATTTCCGGACTAAAAAAATTGGATTCTGTTTATAAAAAAATCATTTAATTCGAGTATCACTTTTTTTTTTTTTTTTTTTTTTTTAATGAGTTCTGCAACTTGGCAATCTGTGTCAACACAATAAGCCATTCAGATGAGGTATCTTGATTCTTGTCTTGTCTTGTCAGCAGAAGGAATTCCTATGCATCCCTTTCATCTGGTGTCACCAAATCTCACGGTAAGTGTAGGGACACTATGCCGTTTCAGTCTGGAGTGTGTGATACTTCCTGTGCCCACTAATTTTGATGCCAGTTCATTGACGTGAGTTGATATTCTCGTCTGATAGCTTTCGCTGAATCTAGCGATCTCTTGTTTGACGGTGGCGATCTTTAGGTCCTCGTGTATATATTTGTTGCTTACATAGTAGGGTATATCTAGCATGGCTCTCAATGTTTTGCTTTGAAATCTTTCGAGAATCTCTATGTTGCTATTGCTAGCAGTACCCCACAGCTGGATTCCATAAGTCCAGATTGGTTTAAGGATGGTCTTGTAAATAGCTATCTTGCTTTCATGTGAGAGGTTCGATTTGCGACCTATTAGCCAGTACATTGATCTGACTTTCATATCCAGCTGTTTACGCTTGGTCCAGATATGCTTTCTCCAGGTGAGTCTTCTATCAAGGTGCATACCCAAATATCTGGCATCTTCAGCCTGAGGAACTTCCTCATTAAAAAGAATTATTGGGGGACAAGTCTGCCTTCTCAGGGTGAAGGTCACATGGACAGATTTTGCTTGATTGACCCTAATGCGCCATTTATCCAGCCATTTTTCTACCCCATGGATGTGGGTTTGTATGTTGGCTGATGCCATGTCGGGATCCTCGTGAACCGACAGAAGGGCTGTATCATCTGCATAGGTGGCAGTTATGGTATCTGCATGTGTTGGAAGGTCCGCGGTATAAAGCAAGTACAGGGGTGGTCCCAATATACTCCCTTGTGGTACTCCTGAGTGTATTTCATTTAAGTGAGTTACTTCGCTATTAAATTTCACCTCAAAGCATCTACCGTATAGGTATGACTGAAGAATAGGAAAGAAGGAGTGAGGCAGCAGCTTTTTAAGTTTGAAGAGAAGTCCTTCATGCCACACTCTGTCGAAGGCCTGGCTGATATCCAGGAAGACAGCAGAGCAGAATTGTTTGCATTCTAGTGCACGACCTATAGTATCCGTAATACGGTGTATCTGCTCGATGGTTCCATGTTGCTCTCGGAAGCCAAACTGGTGAAGAGGAATAACTTCCGGTAGGTGGGGGCGCATCCTGTTCAGCAATATTTTTTCGAGGAGTTTACCCAGTACAGGGAGCAGGCTTATTGGTCTGTAGGAGCTTGCTTCGTGGAGGGGTTTTCCTGGTTTGGGTATCATTATAACCTGCGCAATTTTCCACTGAGCGGGGTAAATTGCTAGTCTTAGGCAGGCGTTAAAGATGGCCGCGATGTGGATAATGGCCTTTCTGGGCAGCTGCTTGAGTAGTTGTGCGTCGATTGAGTCGTAGCCTGGCGTTTTACCCTTCTGTAGCCTCAGGACCTCCCGCCATAGTTCGTTAGGGCTAACACTTTTTATTGGTAGGCTCATTTGCAGTGGTGCGTCTAGATATTCAGAGACTTCTTTGTCGTGTTCTAGATTTTTGCTTGGCAGGGGGCTGAAGATGGTTTTAAGGTGCTCTGCGTACACTTGGGCCTTTTCAAGTTCTGTTTTTGCCCTCGAGTATCACTGACTCATATAATAATCGAAATACATTCAACAGTCACATTACATACACTAACTGCGGTACTCAGAGATATTTAATCATTACTTAAGCCGTCAATTAGTAAAGATTTGACATACTTTTGTATGTCAAAACTGTCAAAACCTTTACTAAGTGATGGCCTAAGTAATCATTAAAGCTCTCTGAGTGCGGCAGTTAGTCTTAGTTTTTAGTTTATCAAATTAATAAAAATTGTGGAAGTTATAACGCGTCAAAGATCATGAGTGGGGGCTTGTGACATCGCTTTTAAATAAAAAATGTACTGAAATGTGACATTACACGAATTCCCGAGTAGAGCAGAGTGCTGTTAGGATTGTCCATCAGGAATTTCTCAGTAGCAGCCACGGAGTTTGAATTTGTACCCGGTATCATCATACCCATTGGTACACCCACATTTTGACAGTTTTGTTTAGGTCCAATATAATAGGGGCGAGCCTATTGCAATCAATCGGCACCACACGCCGAGGTGGGAGAAACTAGGCAAAGGAACTAGGTAAGTTCTAATAATATACTTGTTTTTTTTTTTGGGACAAGCCCGCCACACTATTCCTAAACCACTGTAACTCCTGTAAGCTAGAATCAACAGTGGCGACCACAAGAAAAGCGCCGAGACAATGAAGCCCGACGAAGTCCCAGAGAAACGATTTAACTGTCTTGGATCCCACAACGAAATTAATCAGAGAAGAATAGCGGAGAAGTAGGAAAAACATAATTTCCACTTCCCTCCATTATACTACACTTATTAAATAATCTAGTCATTAATTTGCCCAGCCTTTTCCCAACTATATTGGGGTCGGCTTCTTGTCTAACCGGATGCAGCTGAATACCAGTATTTTACATGGAGCGACTGCCTATCTGACCTCCACAACCCAGTTAAAACTAGGTAATACCTCTTTGGTAAGACTGGATGTCAGAATTTCAGGTCACTGACTACCTGTAACGACTGCCAAAGATATATATGGCAGCCGGGACCAACAGCTTAACGTGCTTTCCGAGGCACGGAGGAAACTCGGTATGTCGGGCGGTCACCCATCCACAGACCAACCTAGGCAAGCACAGCTTTACCTAAAGATCGACCCGAGTGGCAGTTCTTATTAAGCCACGAGCTCCTCTCTCTAGTAATATACTTATTAAAAGTGTGTAGCGTATGTAAATTTAATATACTTATTGTTAAATTTTCGTATTGCAATCTGTTGCAAAGTGGCCAGCTCCAGTTCATATCGTAATGAAGAAGTTTCCCATAAAAGAAAAACCTCCACCTTCCAAATGACTCCGCATTTCTTTCTTTTCCTCCAAATTCTAAGGGTTGAATGACACTCCCAAAAAACTTGAATCACCCCATAAAATACAGACACTATAAAAGGGGGTGTGTTAAAAGTTGGCCAAGGGTTGAAACTCGCCCCCTTATTGTGTTTTATTTTATGTCTGAACTTTTTGCTTATTGCGGACAATGGCTCGGGTATTTCGATGTAGATACGTTTCAGTTAAGATTTCGTTTTTTCCTTAAGTGACTATTTTGCCCAAAGGTTTTTGTTTTGGTGAGCAGTTCACACTCACAACCACCATCCTATCTGCTTTGGATGAACTCTCTCACTATTGATCATGTAGTTTTTGCTTCTCGATAATGCAGGTTAAGAAATGAACTACAGTACCCGGCGATAAATATTGCACATCGACTTTTGGAAATTGGTGTATTTTATACAAAGAATAAAAAGAATTATCAAAACAAGCAAATCATAATTGTTTTAACAGCTCCTAATAGATACTGGACTGTTTGAATTTCGTGCGACAGAGATAACGCTTTACGAAGCCGAAATTAGCCGATTGTCTCTTTCCAAAGGTCGATGTGCAATATTTATCGCCGGGTACTGAAATAATATATCTAAGTTTTTAGGGAAAAGTCTTGTTGATAATCTACTTAATCATCATCTACCCTTTCCTAACTATGTTAGGATTGACTTACCTTCCAGTCTCACCGGATGCAGCTGTGTACCAGCATTTTACATAAAGCGACTGTCTATTTGACCTGAAACACCGCCATTACCCGAAAGTCTAACCAACCAGTTCTTACCAAGGGGTATCATATTACCCATTCCCACTGGGTTGTGAAGATTAGATATGCAGTCGCTTCATGTAAAATACTGGTATTCAGCTGCATCGGTTTAGATTGTAAGACAACCAAACAAAGTTGGATAAAGGCTATGCAGATGATGGTGGCCCAGTGGTGGCGGCCTCGACTTACGAACAGTAAATCGTGGGTTCGAACACAGGCAGGCCCATTCGTTTGTGTTATTTATTTCATCACCACTGTTCTCAAAACAGTGAAGGAAAACATCGTGAGGAAACCGGCATGTCTTTAGAACCAAAAGAAAATCGAAGATATGTGACACCCCGTCGGGGCTGCGGGTTGTTCGAAAGAGATACCGCGACCTTGGCGCACGGGCTAAGAAGGAACATGGGTGGTTTTTAGTCAGTAGAAGTCTGACACACCCTTTCGCTCTGCCCAAGAGCGGGAGGGGTTATTCGATGATTTTCCACACGCAAAAAAAAAAAAAAAGATATGTGACATCTAACAATCCGCACTGGGCCCGCGTGGTTGATTATAGCTCATCTCTCTCCTAGAGAGGAGGCTTGAGTCCCTGCAGTGGGAACAATATAGGGTGATGATGATGATGATTATGAGATGGTGATGACTTTAAAATGATTCAATCAAAAATATACCAAATGATAATAAAGTGAACTCAATTAGATCATCTTAATGTCAGACGAGAATAAATGTAAAAACATAAAAGCTAATTACGGAATAATTAATGATTATGACACAATACGTCATCTTGATCTGAAGACACCGCTGCTGTTCCTCGTTAATCAAAGTCGTTAAGAGTCTGATTTGAGTTATTAATAACAAGTGATATTGTTTGATTAAGTATATTAGGATATACTGTCAGTAATTATAATACTTCAAACAGGTTCACCGTCTTAATTATGGTCTAGATGCCGTCACTGCCTCGATTATTTGTCTAGCGATCGCAAGCGCTGTACATGTGGTCCTTGCTTCGAATCCCAGGTCGGGCAAAGTGCTAATGAGTTATGAGTTTTTCTATCAGGTATTTTTTCAGCAGCAGCCATAGGATATGGATTTGTGCCCAGTTGATGGCAATGGGCTCGCCCCCTATTACATGGGACTTAAGTTTAACTGACGAAATGTGGGTATATTAATGGGTATAATTCTGCCTAACCCTTCGGGAATTACAGCCGTGATGTTATGTTGTGTTATTGTTATGAAATAATGTTTAAAAAACTTGAAAATGTTCAAAGAGTTACCACAGCTCCGTCGCTTACTTAAAAACAAACTCTTATAACTTTATGGGATTCTTATTCTATACTTAACAATCCATAAAGTTATATTTAATCTCGCTTCCCATCTTCTCTTGATCGCTAGCTATCATTTATCAACTACATCTGTTATCTCTTTCTTTTTATTTTCCTCTCGCTCCCTCGTTACCCGTCTATCAGTACACTTAATGGGGATATGATGGACAGCTTCCGGAAAGCTATTCTTATTGGATTTCTAGTTAGAAGCCATGTGAGGCCATAATTATCTTTATATGAAAGTCTTGTCATAGATTTGTTGAGTATATTAAAGTGGGGGATATAAATAGGTCGTGTTTGTTTGGAGAAAGGATTTGTTTTCATAGTTTTTTTTTGTGAAGTTAGCCTAATAATTGGATATGTTAAACAAGTAAAGTATTGGTACTTGTATTATGGGATCGGACAAAAAAAAACTAATTAAGATTTTAAACTGACATGGTCACTAGCACTATTCACAGCATTTTTTTTTAGCGTTGTATTTTTTGTTCTAGACCTATTTTTTTTTTTTTGACTTCTGTTTATCCGTGATCATGGTGCTTGTAACAGCGCCGAAATATTGGAAACTCGAAACAATCAGTAAACATGGTAAATATCCCGTTTTCAGTATTAATAATAAAAACTAATTAGTCCGTCAGGTAGATTTCCAAAAAAATTTGAACACTTATTTTTTATTTTTTCACATAAACCAAAAATGAAGACGATACAGTGCTTCGAAAACTCGTGAACTCCTCGAAAACGTCACATGCCAGTATATATTTTACCTACAAATGATGTCACAACCCCCCATTCATGATCTTTGACGCGTTTTATCTTTGTCAATTTTTATTAATTTGATAAAACAAAAAACACGTGTCCAATATTTTTCGGTAATCTAACTGACGGACTAATTAGAATCATATTTTTTAACTCAGTCCGATTCCCTATTTAAATTCCAGTATGTACCTACCTACCTATTTTTGATGACTTGGAAAATTTGGCGGCATAGTGAGAAAACTGTTAGCAATAGGTTTGGGTTTTAAAGGACAGATTAGATTTACCTGGATATCGGAGGAGCACATACTTCGTGCGCCACGGTTGATGGTCCAGTGTAGCCCACAAAATTCGATTTTTCTTACGTTTTTTGCAATTTGCCGGTCATTGTCAGGTCTTGTGTTAAATAAAATAGGATTCGCGACAGTAAAGAATGTGACTTTACTTTTTGAGTAATAATTATTAAAATCACCAATACAATCCTCTCAGTTCATATTGCTTCCATGAGTGACTATTTAATGAAAAAGGCATTCATGGAAGTTATTTTTCCTTATCGTTGCTGTAGAATGAAAACCACGTATGTCAAAAACGAACTTCTCTCTTATTTTTTTGTGAAAATCGAATGAAAGCCACATATTTTATAACACGGTGAAACCAATAAATGACTACTAATGCCAAAAAAAATATAATATACTACAAAAACATTGAGGAAATGAAAATTTTTTTTTGTTTCTGTAAAGTTTGGATTCTGGACATACGAGGTTATCATTCTACAGTGACGTTATGAAAGCCGGTTGAAAAAGGTTTCAATCTCAAAAAAATAAACGGATAAAATCTGTGCAAGTTAAATCGAATCCGGTTAAACTGTCATAGAACAAAAAAGGCCCACATTATTTACGAAGTACCGTTCATTCGTTCACGTTCACCCATCCGTGCAACTCATTCGCGGATACTTCGTCGATATTTGCCGATGTATTTTATTGTCTGCTGGTGCTACAAATTAAATGGCTTTATAGTTTTTATCGATAACTTAATGCCCTCGGCATGAAAGAGATTATTAACTCCCGACCAAAAAAAGGGGTGTTATAAGTTTGAAGTGTGTATCTGTGTGTCTGTCATATCATAGCTCCTGCACGGATGAACCGATTTTGATTAAGTTTTTTTTCTTTGTTATTAAATAGAGTATCAGATTATGTAGAAACTGGGAGTACCTTTGTGACTGGGTACTACTAACCTCGGCCTCATTAGATTAAACTGGTTTGAGTAAACATAATATTATATACACAGGACGTTCTTTTGTGTTTATGGTTGGCAAATGTACGATCAAACTCCTAATTATTAGTTATTACCTTGTATTGTATTTCTCTGGAAAATCTTTTATTATTAATTAATTAATTATTACTAACACTAGTTTGTAAGCTTGCAATTCTACTAACAAATATGGATGTAATATTAGGATGAATCTGAAATAAATGATTTATTATTATTAGCGCAGCAACGTTAAAATCTGACTCAAGCAGTGAGTTGGTCGGTAGTCATTAGCTTTAAACTTAGTTTAGCCCTGGTGCTGTAAATAGGCACCTCTCAAACTAAGAATCGTCTACTTCAACCCACATGTTCCAGCCGCGTCTACTGCGTATATCTTCCCGCCCATTAGACATGAATGGCTGTCATCACAACAACATGACAAATGGCAGAAGATCGCTCAACTAATTATACAAGTAATAACAGAATTACATAAATAATGCATGTCTCCATTGAAAGCTTCGGTTAGCTGAAACAGCTTAATATCGCTTTGATACAAATGTATGTTTTAAACATCAATGTAACCATGTACTTGTTGGTTGTGGAGTTAGTTATGAGCGGAAGCGATTTTCGTCCGAAACTAAGACCGAGATTTTTAAACGATTCCCTTTTTTTTGGGACAAGCCCGCCACACTATTCCCAAACCACTGTAACTCCTGAAAGCCAGAATCAACAGAAGCGACCACAAGAAAAGCGCCGAGACAATGAAGCTCGACGAAGTTCCAGGGAAACGATTTAACTGTCTTGGATCCCGCAACGAAATGATCAGAAAATAATACCGGAGGAGTAGGAACGACATAGGAGCTCGTGGCTTAATAAGAACTGCCATTCAGGTCGATCTTTAGGTAAAGCTGTGCTTGCATAGGTCGGTCTGTGGATGGGTGACCGCTCGACATACCGAGTTTCCTCCGTGCCTCGGAAAGCACGTTAAGCTGTTGGTCCCGGCTGCCATATATGGACCTTTGGCAGTCGTTACAGGTAGTCAGTGACCTGAAATTCTGACATCCAGTCTTACCAAAGAGTATCGTATTACCTAGTATTAACTGGGTTGTGGAGGTCAGATAGGCAGTCGCTCCATGTAAAATACTGGTACTCAGCTGCATCCGGTTAGACTGGAAGCCGACCCCAATATAGTTGGGAAAAGGCTAGGCAGATGATGATGAGTAGGAACGACATAATTTCCACTTACATGATACCTGCCTAGTTTTTTTTAACTACTAGACCGATTTCAATCAAATTCTTTCACCGTTGGGAAGTTAAACTATCCGCGGGTGTCATGGGCTATTTTTTATCCCTGTATTCCCACGGGAACGGAAACTACGCGGGTGAAACCGGGTGACGTCCGCTAGTTATTTTATTTTATATATAAATAAACTCATAAAGTCACGCCCTTTTTCCATGGGGGTAGGCAGAAACCATAGAACGTCTTGTCGTGCAGGGGAAAGTCGAGGACACAAGACCAAGGGGAAGATCTCCGATGGGATGGACGGACCAGGTGAAGGCTGCGATGGGCGCTCCCGTGCACGAATGTGCCCGATTGACGGCCAGCAGGCAGGGGTGGCGGGACGTCGTACGGCGGGTGCTGTCTGCTGCCCAACCTTCTGGAACATGATAACCACGACCGCTCTGGTAAGAGTGAATCGACTACGAAGAAGAAGGCAAAAACCACAGAACGCCACTTGCTACGATCCTTACATACTCCTTTTGCCTCTTCCACATTCCTACATCTGGTCATACACGCACGCCGGTTACGAGTACTACGCACCTGTCCTTTCAGAAGAACGGCACCAATAAGATCAGTGTATGTCTTTCTAAGGCGTCCCTTCCCGGCATTACCACTCACATCTGCCTTGTAAATACCTTTTGTTAATCGACTTTCATTCATCCTCTCCACATGACCGAACCACCTTAGCATACTCTTTTCAATTTTTGTTACTACATCTTCTTTTAAACCACAACGTTCTTGTATAACCTCATTCCTCAATTTATCATTCAGAGTTACACCACCAGTTGAATCAATGAAATGTATTTTATATATTATTATTAAGAATAAAATATAAATCCAACGAAATCATGAATTTTCGGTGTTATTATAAGTCTTTCTTATCGCTTATCACACGCACCATGGTGTCAGGATGTCGGAAGGTGAAAATGCACAAAATTATCATATTATTATTATAACACCATTGTCCCCTCCCCTCTTTGATTCTAACAAATGCATCCGGTTTCGTAATAGCGGGATATGGGGTTAAGGTGGGAGACCCTGTTGTCGGTCAACGTTGTGTTTGTGGTTTAGTCATTATTACAATGTGTCATTCATTTGCAATTAAAACGGGATATTTACCATGTTTATTATTTGTTTCGAGTTTCCGATTAAAACGGTGATGACAGTGTTAGTGACCCTGTCAGTTTAAAAACTTAGGTTTTTGCAATGTTAAGAACAATACAATACAATGTTACAGTTAGTGAATATGTTACAGTACTGAGACAGCATACCTATAGATCCCACGACCTACAAGTTGTAGGTCGTAAGTTCAAACTCAAGCTAGCACTTTACTTTGTGTTTATAGTTTCACTGCCTTCGCCGCTTCTCTAAAAACGGTTACAGAAAACATGCTAAGGTATGTTCTAGACCCGTAAAATAATAAAACGTGGGGTTCGTGTGATACATTACAGACCATTTCCTTATTCATAATGAAAGCTTATATCCCAACAGTTAAAACATTATAGTAGGTATTATGATGCGTTATAGGTATAGTAAAGCCGGCTTAACTATACACGATCATGTCTAGTCTAAAGCATAAAATGAGTCTAGACTAATAAAAGTTTATGTCAATCATAGTGCAAACACATCTCCATAAAATTTAGGACAACTTTCTTCGAAACCAGTGAATAGAGTCCATTAACTGTAGTAAATATGCAACTAAAATCTGATTTCCAAGAGCCTAGTTTCGTTTGTCACTTTCCAGAATAATTACGTAATTTATCTTACCTTTAAAATCAAGACATAGGTAGTTATTTAAACCGCGTTTGAAAAGAAAGTTTCTTAACTCGACAGCTTTTGCTAACCCATTTTAATTTTTGTGTAAGCACCGTGTTTACTCAAAAACTAAAATCGGTGTATATTGAAGTACTAAACAAACATCATAAAGTACTAAACCTCCTTTTATATCATCTTATGGCACAATAAGTTGAGTCGTCAAGTATAATATCTGTTATCAAAATGAAAAAAAAGTCTCCGCCGACAACTGCGCCACCTACCCTACTATTTAGTATGCAAGCGTGCAGCCATAGTGCAACAATAGACGCGTACATTACAGTCGCATTAAATCGTCACATTACGTCTACTATCTATGATTTAGTACGACTTTTAATGGCTTTTATACTAATTAAGTACACGATGTACTAAACTGTCATAAGTACCTATTGTAGCTTTGATTACTGCTTAGTTACATAGAAAAGTAGCTTCCTACAAAGTATGTATGTTATTTTAACAAATACAGATTGTACTCGTTAAAATACTGTGTGCAGTAAATAAAAGTAAAGTTTTTTTATGGATTTTGGGAAATCATCAAATGACTCCTCCCGATCTGGGTGGAGCGGTAGGGAGTGTCAGACTTCTACTGACTAAAACTTCGAGGCCGTGGTATCTCTTTCGAATAACCCGTAGAAGTAAACTTCAGACTGAGTGCCACAATTGATAAGGGTGGTCCAACCAAAACATTTTTAGTCACACATCAAACCACGGGAACGAAGTCGCGGTCATCAGCTAGTATTTTCTTAAAACCTCTCATTATTTCCATGCACAATAAAAAATGATCAAAAACAAATCCTCTAAACTCCATTAAAGTGCACATATTTCTGCGCGTCATTCCTTCAAATAGGAAATATCTCAACGACGTCCCAGCTTCCGTCTATATCTCGCCAGACGCGGCAAACATCCCCGCAACGTCAAGAATCTCTCATAAGATTATCCCGATCTATTGTCTATAACTGGGGTCTTCACCCTATTGTTTTGTGGTATGTACTCCTTTATTGAAAATTCATGAAATCTACTCGATGCTGCTTAAATGTTTAATGCTTTTTAATATTTAATAATTCTTTTGTGCGTATGAGGAAGTATTTAAGCCACTGATTAACGGTTTTCAAACCCGATTTTGTGAAAAATATTCTGTCTATTTTTCGTTGTATTCTCTAATCGTCTTCAAGGCCTTTAGCTAAAGCTTTTTATGTTGGGGTCGGCTTCCCTGCAATAGTTTCCTGCATTTTCCATGAAGCGATTGCTTATTAATTTAATTTTCACAACCCAGTTTCTCCAGCTAATATATTTTTTAATATTTACGAAATTAATCTGTTGTATGTATAGACAGTTCTCGCATCTGAGTGACAACGCTCCGACTATTTTAGACGTAGTATAGTACCCACAGTAGAGTAACATAAAATGGTAGGTCAGCTAAAACTGAACTCCCGTCGGGGCTGCGGGTTGTTCGCAAGAGATACCGCGGCCTCGACATGAAGGGCTAAGAAGGAACATGGGTGGTTTTTTTTAAGTCTGACACTCCCTTTCGCTCTGCCCAAGAGCGGGAGGGGTTATTTCCATCCGCCAAAAAAGAAAAACTAAAACTGGACTCAACAAACTGTAATTTTCATTCAAAATATTGGGTAAGCACGTAATCTGAAAAACAAAAATAATTCTTTCCAATATACTTTCTGGAAAACTGACTCTTATCGCTCTATAATTAGGTTCAACATATAATATTTTTCACAAAAAATCACAAATTCAAAGTAAAAAAAAACACAAATTCTAAGTCTAAATTATTCGATCATTTCCTTAAAGTCGGCAGTGAGCAAGTGAGCAAGTGTTTATTTTTTTGCAAAACAAAGTTTCCGCACTTATATCAAAATATACTTGGTAATTCATGACTGTGGTTGTAGACAATCGCTATCAAATACTGCCCACCACATTTTGACACCCACCAAACATAAGTGGTGGCCCCGGGTACCACCGTACAATACAACACGAAACCACAATGGTAAAGCCTCCGCCATACTAAATCATTCGTCAAATATCTAGCAATCAATGTCCCTAGTAAATCAATCAGCACATCTCATACGAAATTATGTAAGTTTCGTATGTGGGTCAATGTCCTGCTAAAATTATTGTCATAGAAGGTTCACTGTCAGTTGTTGGTTAGTAGACACGGCTGCGACTATCTTATCTTATCATGGGGTTTGGGTTTCCGCACTTAGTCCTTGAAGTGGACCATTGTGCGTGAGCCATGTTGGCCGATTACTCTAACCAGCCCACCTCCCTACAGAAGCAGATCAGACTTCCCGGTCTCCTCAAGGCATCCGTAAGGGATCTTGGTGTTCCTAGGGTTTCCTCACGAATCTTGGTAACGCCTGTGCACTCAAGGAGCACATGCGCCACCGTTTCCTCCGCCTCCATGCATGCTCTGCACAGGGGACTGTCTGTGATTCCTAGGGTGTGGAGGTGCTTATTCAGTGAACAGTGTCCAGTAAGGCTGCGACTAACAATGCAAGTTTGAATTTATACGGGCATTTAATTTAATTAATTTGTCATCACCACCACTCTTTAAACCTAGCCTGTTTCTAGCGAAACATGATGTAAAATTAAGAATAAATATTACAAGAGTATATTCTTTTATCGATTATTAATCGATCAAATCTGCATACGACTTACGTGCTACGTTAATAATTGAGTAGCGTGGAACTTTTGGAAAACGGGGTATGTGTTTAGATCAACAAATCCTTACAAATGAAACTTAATTTGAATGGGAAAAGGTTGATTTTACGTAGTAAAATGACATCACACTCTGACAGCATCATGACATCTTCCATTGCGGCAAACGCGTTATACTCCCAGATATTGGATAACAACAAAATTTTAGGGTTTTAAATATGATGACCATTCTAAACCAAACGGCTATGGTACGCTGCTGGTACGTTCTAGTGGGCATAGTGGTCCGTGTCATGTTTCTTTAGGTGCCTCATACGTTCCTAGCACGGTGAAGTGGGAAGGCTCCTTTATGAAAACGGCACGAAAGCCAGGATAAATACCAGTCGTATACCATACTTGTTTCAATAAGCGCTATGAGTTGGTCTTCTGTATTTTTTACCCAGTGGTAAGAGTTACTGCCTCATAAAACCTTTCCTAACGGGGGTCGGCAGACTTGTAAGATTTATTGGAAGGCTTATTGAGGTGAATTTGTATTGCCTTTTTCATGTTGCCTTGTCATTCTATTTGTTTATTGGTGAGGTGATTCGGCAGCAAAAATATTGTCAAATGTGACGGATGAGTTTGTTCCTGTCAAGTGGTTTCTTCTGTTAGCAGACTCATAACATCCCACCTGTAATTCCAGTAGGGTTAGGTACAGGCGTACCTACACCCACATTTCGCCAGTTAGGTCTAGGTTCCATGTGATATTGGCAATGGACTTAGTTATTTATGTTCTTTCTCCAAAATTAGTTTACTGATATGTTATGTCTTTTTATGTTTTATTATTAAAACTTTTTTTATTATTAATTGTAGTCAATCGTAATATTAACTTACACCTTACTATTGTATCGAGTCTGGTTCTTCTAACCAAACAGACAGATGTGTTGCTGGGGAGTTTGTTCCGCCACTTCTTCTTTCCAGCAAAAACACTAGGAAGTGTCGAAGGGTGGGCATTTTGGGGGACTGTCTCTAGTTAATAAGTAAAGTAAAGTAAATTTAGACGTTCGAAAAGTGCTGATTATCAGCCTAGTTTGAATTAATGACTTTTGATTTGATTTGGACGAAAATCCAGACTGCATTTCTGCTACTGCTGAATAAAATTTGAGCGACTAGGAATCATTTGGATCAATAGTAGCTGAAAATCAGTGTCAGGTGGTACCATGGTGGTACATACTGTGTTGCATTATGCTGAGCTGAGGCCCTTTTGGTGTTTTAAGTTTGTTTCTTTTGTAAACCCCCCTATTACATGGGACTTAAACATAACTGGCGAAAAGTGGGTGTACTATTAGGTACACCTCTGCCTAACCCTTTGGGGATTACAGGCGTGATGTTAAGTTATGTTATGTGTTCTTTTGTAAAAAAATAAGCTAATTTTCTTTCTTTCTAATCAACGATTCTGTCATAAATCTTTGAATCACTCATGATACGACCAAAGAGTTATTGATGTGGGATAAGGCAAAAATACGTAATTATACAGGACACATTCAAAAGCTACCAAAAAGCTAGTCGATCCGGTTGAAATAGAGTTCTTTCTGAATAAACCAACCAGAACCAAAATCCGAATCCACCAATCCGAATCCATCTTCTGAATTAACCAGACTACCGATATCAATATCAGAAAACCCAAACAATAAAGAAAGAGAGAAAAATATTTATTTGGGACAAGCACAGGAATTACAAAAATAATAAAAAAAAAATCTAAAACTAAATAATAAATGGAAGACCTGCGAGAGGCCAAAAAGGCTCCTATCTCAGCATCGCAATCGTAATGAATTTGAACAAACTTTTCGACAGCTTATGTCAAAATGATTGTAACTTATCCGCCATCGTTCTCACTGATCAGAAATCACTTTAAATAAGCTATCAGGGCCCCGTATACACCGGGGCTGCGGGTTGTTCGAAAGAGATACCGCGGCCCCGGACACAAAGGGCTAAGAAGGAACAGTGTGTAGTTTTTAGTCAGTAAAATTCTGACACTCCCATACGCTCTGCCCAGAGCGGGAGGAGTCATTTGATGATTTCCCATCCTCGAAAATAAAAAAGGACCCTCTATACATAAAGTAAAACAAACGCGTCCTCTAAAAGATTCCACAATAACTAATCACCACTTTCTAAAACACATCTATCTCCCAACCTCCTCTACAAATCCTCAACCACACAATTTGCACAACGCGCAGTCTTAACTAAAACGCAAGAACAGATTGAATCGAACATTTCAATCTGCTACCTGCAGCCCGCAGCCAAGAGCCAGGTTCTCCATCGGATCTAATAACTCGGTATTGGAGACTACAGCTGTTCTCTCCGTATGCAGTGGCTGGAGACGCGAGGCGGTGTATAAATATATTGTGGTGTAAGTTGGGAGAGGATCTCGGTTTGTAGAAAAAATAATAAACCTTTTCATCGCCCCTTTCAACCCCTTAAAACCTTTTTTTTCGCATTAAAAAGTAGCCTATGTCCTTTCTCAGGGTCTAGACTATTTGTGTACCAAATTTCATTTAAATTAGTTCAGTAGTTTTGGCGTGAAAGCATGACAGACAGACAGAGTTACTTTTGCATTTATAATATTACTAGCTGATGCCCGCGGCTTCACCCGCGTGGATGTCGGTAAAATTACATACTAAAACTTTCCTCTTAAATCACTCTATCTATTAAAAAAACCGCATCAAAATCCGTTGCGTAGTTTTAAAGATTTAAGCATACATAGGGATATAGGGACAGAGAAAGCGACTTTGTTTTATACTATTACTAGCTGATGCCCGCGGCTTCACCCGCGTTGATGTCGGCCAAATTATATATTAAAACCTTCCTCTTGAATCATTCTATCTATTAAAAAAAACCGCATCAAAATCCGTTGCGTAGTTTTAAAGATTTAAGCATACATAGGGATATAGGGACAGAGAAAGCGACTTTGTTTTATACTATGTAGTGATGTAGTGATATAGCTCACCGAGACTCGGAAGTTCCGCCTTGGAGTATGCCAAAGGGCAATAGAACGTAGCATTTTGGGTGTCAAAGATTGGGTGGCACGCCAGTGACTTCATTCAGCCGTATGCACGATGACAGCTGGGCAGAAGTCTCCAAACGACGGTTACCGGGAGGCGCCGCCGCCAAGGCTAGCCCAGAAGAGGGCGGAGGTCTGGACGCATACCGCGAACGCTGGGTTGAAAAGGCACAGGAAAACAGCTATTGGAAGAAATTGGGGGAGGCCTCTACCCAGCATTGGAAAAGCACATTCTTATAAAAAAAACACTCCCCGCTTATAACATGCCCCAACTTTTGAGACAGTAATGCGATTTAGGAGCGCGATAACTTAGTTTTGTATGAGAAAGAATTATATTTTGTCGCGTGTTCCCCGGGACATGCATCTACGTCGGCGTGGAGGGAAAATTGAGTGGATGTTTTATATTTCTGCGCAGAAAATATTGCTTGTTAGTTCTTGGGAGACTGAATGTAAGTATGAGTACAATTTTGTCAATACTACTCGTTTTTTCAGGAATTTATCAGTAACAGCCACGGAGTCTGGATTTGTGCCCGGTTGATGGCAATAGGCTCGCCCCCTATTACATGGGACTTAAACATAACTGGCGAAATGTGGGTGTACTAATTAGGTACACCTCTGCCTAACCCTTCGGAGATTACAGGCGTGATGTTATGTTATGTTATGTGTTACTCGTATTTTTAGTTTATGGAACAAACAAAACATAACATCATGCCTATAATCCCCGGAAGGTTAGGCAGAGGTGTACCTAATAGTACCTACACCCACATTTTGAGGGCTTCATTCATGACTCCGTGGCTGCTACTGAGAAATTCCTAATAGAGAAAACACTTTTGAATCGAACCCAGGACATCATACTCGGCAATCGCGCTTGCGTCCAACGATGCAGTCAACTTTAGTTTATGGAATAATTTTCGAAGTAAGTCGGTACTTAGCTTATTTAGCCGAGGGACGAATTGTACGGGACTAAAAGAGTGGTTAAAGAATAGATGGAGAGGGAGAGGAAGACCATGGATTCGATGGATTATGTAGGAAATTATATGAAAGCAAAAGGAGTAAATGATTGCTTTCTTTTTTTGGAGTGTGGGAAATCATCAAGCAGAGCGGTAGGGAGTGTCAGACTTCTATTGATTAAAAATCACCCATGTTCCTTCTTAGCCCTTTGTGCCGAGGCCGCGGTATCTCTTTCGAACAACCCGCAGCCGCGACGGTAGTAAATGATAGCTTGACGGTTGAGAGAGGAGAGTCGAAGAAAAAAACGTTTTGTGCCGACCTCAAGTAACTCTCAGTGTAAATTGGTACTTTCTGCCCATCGGGGAGTTTAATTAATAGTTTTTCACGATTCCTACTGTTGTGAGTGACTGTGCACGTCTAACAATTTAAACCTTTGACTGCTGCTTATAACTCCAATAGGTATCTTTGAATCAACGCTGACATTCCTGTAATTACATAAGGGTCCTTCAAATCAGTTACTCAACGTTAAAAAATGTATGGATCGTCCCAGGCCGAGGTACTTCACCTAAAGCTTTACAGTGTCCCACGCAACAATACCTCCTTCCACATTTTTTCCACCATCAACTATGGCCAGCTATACCTTTACAACGCCATTAAAAACCCAGTCAGCTACCGTATTAAACTAATGCAGTATTCATGTAGTAATAACATAAATTAGAAGTTGAGTTATATGTCAGCTTTATGGTGTTGTGCCTCCATAAACTGTGGACGGTTATAGTGTTAACTGTTTGAAAGGTTTCATCCCATGGTGGTTGGCTATGGTAGGCTAACTGTGACGTAAGAAATTAGTACCTTAGAGTGGAATTTTAGTAGTACTTATTATTATTTGACCTTGTGAGTGATTATCTTGTTTGTTGTCAGTTTTTAGGCAAATCAAATATTATTTATTTATTATTTTATAATACAGGGTGGTGCCGAGACAATACGACAATAAATGAAACCACTGGTAGTTCTAGTCCATAGGAACATTATTAAACTATCAAAAAAGTTTTAACACCAAAACCAAAAAAATGAAAGAATAACAATAAAACTAAGTAGCATAAAACGTTAACGAAATACATTACAATTTACAAACAAATATTGGTTTACAAACCTTAGGAATAATTTGCACCGATTAATGTGTGGAAATAAAATGTAACAAATGAATTTGGAAAAGACATTTAGCCCATTTAGGTAGTTTGTTGTCGTATCGTCGGCACCACGACGGTGTTAGGATTTATTTGATAGTTTGAAAATGTTCCTATGAACTAGAACTACCAGTGGTTTCATTTATTATCGTATCGTCGGAACCACCCTGTATATGTCACTGTCTTGTTGGACTAATCGTCTAGGTTCGGTTCCCATGTCGAGCAAAGTGTTCATTAGGAATTCCTCAATAAAAACAGCGGAGTCTGGTTTTGTGCCAGGTTTATTCATCATCATCATCAAAATCAAAATGTGGGTGTTCTATGAATTAGGCGTACCTCTACCTAACCTTTCGGGTACACAGCCGTGATTTTATACAAATCCATTCTGATTCCGAGGCACCATGTAAAATATTCTGGTTAGACTAGAAACACTAAAAAGGGTGTAAACGTACCCTTAACGCAAACTAAGGGCACTTGTTCTCCCCATCACTGCGATCATTTTTTTGTTCTAGACCATACCTGGGAACCCCCTAGTTACGGAGATATTGGGGGTCAAGTTCCAAATTTTTCACAGCTGTTTTTGTAAATACTAGTTTTTCAGGTTATAACTTTACGTAAATGACCTCCATGACCCGTTTACTATTCAAAGCATCCACAAGCACAATGTTTTAAGATAAGTGCTACATTGAGTTTTACCGAAAAACGTGATTTTTTGACCGCAAAAAAAAAAATTGCGTAGGGGTACTTAGTGTGATGTACAGAATGCTTGTTTGACGGCTGTGTGATGGGTTGATTTACACCCTGTATGTTATGTCTTTTTAACTGACTTCGGAAAAGGAGGAGGTTATCAATTTGGCTTTATTTACCAGAACAACCGTTTACTTGGTTAGATATATCGGCATGTCCAAAATATGTAATAGAGGGCGAGCCTATTGCCATCAATCAGGCACAAATCCTAACTCTATGACTGCTACGGTGTTATATATTGCGGAACGGCAGGCAAATGATGATGATGAAATACATTCTAATTGATTGCCATTAAAATCACGACTAAAACTACTCACAAGAAGAATTGACTTGAAGTCGATTGATTTATGTCGAGAAGATCTAAACAATAGGATCATTATCAATCTAGCTGTCAGTGGTGGTTAAATCCTCTCGAGATTGATAGTTTCTGTAACGTATACGAGGAGTCTGTTGTGTCTGAAATCTAAACAATCTAAATAAAATTGAAGTGTCTGTTCGTAATTTCTTAATAATACTTTTTTACTGAATGCATAATCTTCTATAATATAAAAATGAATCGCCGAATGTGTTGCTAAGCGCAAATCTCGAGAACAGCTGATTCGATTTCGCTAGTTCTTTTTTTAGAATATTCCTTGAAGTACGAGGATGGTTCTTACGCTGACAAAAAATTCAAAAATTTGCCTGAAAAGGTCTATAAACAACACTTTTCTATACTCCCATATAAACGATTAAACTTTAATACCATACCATAAAGTTCAAGTGTTAGTGGAGAGGTTCCGGGAAGGCAAAATAATTGAGTGACGTTTAAACCTCATAATATAGAAAAGTGAGTGAATGAGACGTACGTAGAGGTAGGAGAGTATGAGGTAGGTAGTAAATAAGTAGGTAGGTAGTAAGTAGGTTGGTGGTAGGTAGGTAGTTAGGTAGGAAAAAGGGCATTGGAACAGCTAGTTAATTATACAAGTATTTATACGGTATTTCTGAAAGACGGGTGCGTAGTACTCGTAACCGGCGTGCGTGTATGACCAGATGTATGAATGTGGACGAGGCAAAAGGAGTATGTAAGGATCGTAGCAAGTGGCGTTCTGTGGTTTCGGTCTACCCCCATGGGAAAAGGGCGTGAGTTTATGTATGTATATATGCTATACGGTATTTATAAAAACATACTTACTTGAGGTGGAAACGTTAGGGCAGCCCGCGATTTAATCCTTTTGCATTGGATTGGATTTAATTAATTTACTTCTTAGATAGTTGTATTAATCACTACATCATTACATAGTATAAAACAAAGTCGCTTTCTCTGTCCCTATATCCCTATGTATGCTTAAATCTTTAAAACTACGCAACGGATTTTGATGCGTTTTTTTTAAATAGATAGAGTGATTCAAGAGGAAGGTTTTAGTTTATAATTTGACCGACATCCACGCGGGAAAAGCCGCGGGCATCAGCTAGTAATAATAATAATTCTCAGTAAAGCCATATTTGTCACTGTCCCGAATAATATTTTACTCAACATACAACCTGCACACAAAAATCGGCCATAGCTGAGCATCTACTAGAATCGGGATCAAACCACTGGATTGAGTTTCATAACCCTCAGGTCATCTCGACAGAACGCCACTATATACCTCGTCTGGTTAGAGAGGCCATTGAAATTACCAAATACAAAAACTTTAACCGGGAGGATGGGTTTCAACTGTCGGGAGCCTGGAATCCAGTGGTTCAACTGTGCAAAAACCGAAAAAGTGTGGAAAAAAGCTCGCGAGTGGACACAGTGAGTTTTGTGTGTCGGGAACAGAATCGTGTAGTGAGTGACAATGGTAGTGGTACCGAACGCAAAAAACGAACAAGAAAGAGGGTAGACCGATTTGTCTGCTCATAAACATCCACCCGCAATGACTTCAGTTTATCCGTGATCATGGTGCTTGTAACAGCGCCGAAATATCGGGAACTCGAAACAATCAGTAAACATGGTAAATATCCCGTTTTCAGTTTAGATAATAGAACCTGACACTGTCCTGCAAAATTGCAAAAAAACGTAAGAAAATTTAAACAAGTCAACCAACCAATTTTGTTTAAATCCTAACTTTACTTTCAAAACGTGTTCAAAATGTCTTATATCTCCTTAAAACCAAATTGACAAAACAATCATCTGCAACCTACAACAGCTTTACAACCCCAAAAACATCGAATCAAATTGAAAATCCGTAAAACTGCATCAAATTGAGATCCTTTCAGAGCAAATCGGGAATAGAAAATTAAATTTCGTTTTACCAGTTTATTTTGCCACCAAACAGATGAATTTTAGCTTTCTGTCTTTAGAGATAAGGTTGTTGGTAAATGCAGATGTTTCCTGGTCATATAAGGTTCTTTATTGGAGACAAGTAGAGTGGAAGACAGCTGCATCCTCGGTCTCGTGTCAGGAAATAGGTCAAATGGTGACTTGTGCATGCGAAGAGGACATCTGTCGGGTTGAACGGGCTTTCAAACGATTGTCGGGTTATGTAAAACGAGAATATTACATACTAGCTGTTGCCAGCGGCTTCGCCCGCTACAACTCGAAAATTATCCCACGGGAATATAAAATTGGGATAAAAACTATCCTATGTGTTAATCCAGGTTATAAACTATCTGTGCACCAAATATTATCCAAATTTATTCAGTAGTTTTTGCGTGAAAGAGTAACAAACATCCATCCATCCATCCATAATTACAAACTTTCGCGTTTATAATATTAGTAGGAAAAGCTAACAAGAATCCTAACTAATTTTATAAATGCGAAAGTAAGTTTGTTACCTTCCCGTCGGGGCTGCGGGTTGTTCGCAAGAGATACCGCGGCCTCGACATAAAGGGCTAAGAAGGAACATGGGTGGTTTTTAGTCAGTAGAAGTCTGACACTCCCTTTCGCTCTGCCCAAGAGCGGGAGGGGTTATCTAATGATTTTCCAAACGCCAAAAAAAAAGGGAAGGGAACTAACTAACGTGCAACCTGACGGAAAGACCCAATAATAATATAATTAGTTTGACCGGGGAATCGAACCTAGGACCTCTTGCTCAGTAGTCACACTTGCCACCACTAGACTAACGGGGCAGTCCGAGTTATTCCATCACAACTGGTCTCAAAAAGATTACCTATTTACTAAAAAAACAAATAATAAAAAAAATAAAAAAACACGCCTGCCATGACAAAAAGTTAACTAAAAAATGAAAAACAAGTCATACGATTTCAGTGATGAATGAGAGCAAGGTCCCGTAAATGTATTTGAAAATGGAAAACTTTAACTTAAACTTTTATTGCAGTCGAGGGACCTGTAAAGAATTGTTCCACTGAACTGTCCCCCGACTGCAATAAAAGTTTTCGGTCTTAGCCTATGTTACCCGGGATAATGCAAAGAATCTAAAGATACCACATACATCAAAATCGGTTCAGGCGTTTAGAAGTTATGGTGGAAGAAAGAAACTCACAAACAAACATACAAATATACATACATGAACGCTAAAAACATAACACTCTTTTTTTTGGGGCAGTTTTGTAAAAAAATCGAAGACTTTTAATTGGGGACTCCTTCTCACAGGCGCTTGTTCCCAGCACTGGGAACGGTATAGGCTGATGTTATGTCATGCTTAATACATATTGGTTGGTGAAATTCACAAATACAGACGGTTTTTTTTCACCCTATCAATTTCATTCAGCAAAATAATCCTCACTGTTTTCATAAACGACAATGCATAAATCGTCACCCCAAAAGCTTCCAATAACTGGAATATTTCCCGAAACACCCCTTTCATCCCTCCAGTAAAAATAACACCCCTAATTAATTAATACATATAATATCCCCCAGTGTTTACTTGACATCTTTTGAATTAAATGAAAAATGATTATTTCATTTTCAGTCTCGCCTTTGTTGAGAATACCAATGTGAAATGCACTGTATTTTTCGTCACAAAGAGTTGGTATTTGAGTGTTATTGTGTGGATTTTGTTAAGCCTTTGAGAAACTATTGTTAGGGGTTGAAATTGATTTATGTAGCGATACAGCCCCTAAAACAATTAGGTTCAAGAATTTCGTTGATATTTCCAAAACATGTGGAAATAATATTTTATGCAAAATGGATGTGCTTATTTTATAATAGAACTTAATTTCCATTTGTTTTGTAAGTAAACTATATATATATAATTGTACAAAACATAACATCACGCCTGAAATCTTCGAAGGGTTATGCAGAGGTTGCCCGTCGGGGCTGTGGGTGCCCGTCGGGGCTGCGGGTTGTTCGCAAGAGATACCGCGGCCTTGACATGAAGGGCTAATAAGGACCATGGGTGGTTTTTAACCAGTAGAAGTCTGACTCCCTTTCGCTCTGCCCAAGAGCGGGAGGGGTTATTTGATGATTTTTCACCCACCCAAAAAAAAAGGGTTTTGCAGAGGTGTATAAAATGTGAGTGTGTTTGTGAATGTGAGTTTAAATGTTTGTAAATACACCCACGATACAGGAGAAATTCCTAGTGTTTTTTTTTTTTTTTTAATATAAATATACGTATATATAGAACACTCATATTTCACCAGAAATCCAGACTCCGTGTCTGCTACTGAGAAATTCCTGAATGGAAAGGCCTAACAACACTTTGCCCAACCCGGGAATCGAACCCAAGACCTCATGCTCAGAAGTCGCACTTGGAACCCCTAACCCATCGAATTTTATTTTCGGTAAATACGGAGGGCTTACCAAGGAGAGAGGAGCTAGTGGCTTAATAATAACTGCCACTCGGGTCGATCTTTAGGTTAAGCCGCGCTTTCCTAGGTTGGTCTGTGGATGGGTGACCGCCCATTACATACCAAGTTTCCTCCGTGCCTCGGAAAGCACGTTAAGCTGTTGGTCCCGGCTGCCATATATATCTTTGGCAGTCGTTACAGGTAGTCAGTGACCTGAAAGTCTTACCCAAGGGTATCGTATTATCCAGTATTAACTGGGTTGTGGAGGTCAGATAGGCAGTCGCTCCATGTAAAATACTGGTATTCAGCTGCATCTGGTTAGACTGGAAGCCGACCCCAACATAGGTGGGAAAAGGCTAGGCAGATGTTGATGACGGAGGGCTTACGAATCAGCCTTACCATGGGTTGTGGAGGTCAAACAGGCATTCACTCCATGTAAAATACTGGAAGTCCACCCTAAAATAGTCTTCGGTCTAAACGGGACGTAGTTTGGACATGAGGAAATGCTAATCATATGATGACAGAGGGACAAGACCAGCCAAAACACATGACAATCGCTTTAAATCTCTTTGTATTTTTTTTACATAGTCTGACGTTAGGTCTCTGTAGCGTCCCGTCGGGGCTGCGGGTTGTTCGCAAAAGATACCGCGGCCTCGGCGCAAGGGCTAAGAAGGAACACGGGTGGTTTTTAGTCAGTAGAAGTCTGACACTCCCTTTCGCTCTGCCCAAGAGCGGGAGGGGTTATGGGGTTATTCGATGATTTTCCACCCGCCAAAAAAAAAGGTCTCTGTAGCGTATGCTTTAATAACTTTTTTATAACAACAGTCATAATTATCTACTTATCATGGAGTTGGGCCACAAGGTGAATAGCGTAGTTAGTTTGCTCACCCATCCATGGACTGACCGCAGCTACATTGGCGGCCGTCAATTTACAATCGATTCAAATTAGGTACTTAGAAAGAAAAGAAAGAAAGAAAAAAAAAATATTTGTCGCAGAAACATAACGAGCATACAAAGAGACATACAAAAAAAAAATACACATACAACGCATAACAGATATAAAAAAATACAAAAAGCAGGGATAATATAAAAATAGTTGCACGTCGTGACTGTGACAAGTAGGTTACCACTCAGCATGATGCTGTGCTATGGGCACCCACAGCACAGCGCTGGTTTTCAGTGGTCACCCGTGAAAAAACGCACGAAAGCCAAGACAGCTTCAATATTAGGTAAGTATATAAAATAAAATAAGCAGTGCTTGAAATCACTTGACTTAAAAGTAAGACTAAAATTAATATATAATAAATATAAAATTAGAACCAAAAATAATGATTTGCGTGCTAAACAGAACAAGCATTTAAAATACAATATTGAGTGATGGCGTGTCTTTTGTCTCGCACTTAAAACTTGCTACTGTCTGTGGGTTCGTCCACATAGAAACACAGTCACTCACATACCAATACCTTGAACCTTCCAATCTATACAATACAAATAGGTAAGTACAATATATGTGTCTGTTTGTTTTGTCAAATTACCAGCTTTATAACGATATCATGATTATGAAAGTTTTAATTATATTATTTAATTATACAATAGATACTTAGGCATAAACAAAAAAATATTGTTTGTCTGTCTGTCTGTTTGTTCCGGCTAATCTCCGAAATAGCAGGACCGATATTGACAAGGCTTTTACTACAAAATTCCATCCAAATAGAGAAAAAAATATTTTATAATAATTTCACGGACGACAGTCGCGGGGCACAGCTAGTAACATAAAACTACAGCACTTGAAATAGAGCATCTCCTGCCGGGACTGCGGATTGTTCGAAAGAGATACCGTAACCCCGGACACAAAGGGCTTAGGAGGAACATGGGTGGTTTCTAGACAGTATAATAGAAGTCTGACACTCTCTTCCCGCCTAGAGCGGGAGGAGTCATTTGAAGATCTCCCATCCCACACTTCAAAAAAAAGTAGAGCATCGTTCCATTATGCATTAGTGAAATACTTTATAATCGATTCAGTTCTTGCAAAATCTCCTTGTACAAACAAAACAATTTTACCCCCTTTTTTTTTTTTTTGAGCTAGTGGAAAATCATCAAATAACCCCTCCCGCTCTTGGGCAGAACGAGACAAACAAACAGACTGCTGTTGGTTGTGTTGCTTCTACTGACTAAAAACCACCCATGTTCCTTTTTAGCCCTTCATGTCGAGGCCGCGGTATCTCTTGCGAACAACCCGCAGCCAACAATTTTACCCCTTCAATGTAACATGAATCGAAGCTGTAGGTATACGTGTGTCGAAGAATACAGTATTATTATTTTGCCACCAACTTTTCCATAATACATAATATTATAATGCACGTCGTCTGTTTGTCCGGCCATCCAATCAACGTAAAGCGATCGGTCTGCAAACACTGCTCGCCCGCTTCGACCAAACAGCTTTATAATATACAATATCACTCATGATTTGAGAGCCTTTATGGAAAGTATCGCTAAATCTTTGCCAAGATAAATAAAAATTGTGGGACAATATTTATAACTCAATCAGTTTTCGAATTAATCATAGCATAACTTTAATTTATTTTCAAGTAACTTTGGCCCATACATATTACCCTATAGACTAACAAGCATATGACAAAATTTGTATTGGTAAATAGAACCTTAAAACTATATTAGTAACTCGTCCGTGGCTTCGCTCGCGTGGATGACCTTCCTCAAGAAACACTCTATCCATTGGTGTAAACGACATGAAAATCGACGCAGTAGTTTTTGAGTTTATCGCGAACTGATACAGACGCGGTGGAGGACTTTGTTTTATAATATGTAGTGAATTCATTTGTGCACTATGTCACTGCGTTCATTGAGTTAGAGTTCTAAAAAAAACTAGGTAAGTTTCTCGACGAAAGTACTTGAGTGTGTCTTTATGTATTAATAAATATTATGTACTTTAAAGGCGTACAATAAGTTCAATTTGTGCTACAACTTTAAACATTAAGTACAGTACACTTGATCGTTAGGGTAACTAAGAAAATCTAATTAGTCCGTCAGATAGATTTCCAAAAAATACTGGACACATATTTTTTTCATTTTTCACGTAAACAAACAATGAAGACGATACAGTGCTTTGAAAACTCGTGTGACGTCATAATCTAAAACATTAGTATGACAATTTTTACCGGTGAGTGACATCACAACCCCCACTCAAATCTTTGACGCGTTTTATCTTCGTCAATTTTTATTGATTTGATAAAACAAAAAATACGTTTACAATATTTTTCGATAATCCAACAGACGGACTAATTAGAATCATATTTTTTTTAGTCAGTAAACATCCCTGTTGTAAGATATGTAAGTAATAGTTATAGTTACTGAAAAAACAACACTAATGATAAGAAGGAGCACACAACAATCTTGATTTGAATATATATCTACCTTTACCTAGGTACCTATGTACCTACCTAATACCATGATTGAAGGGTAATTTGAAACCGTGAATAGTTTAAGAAATAAATAAGACTTACTGCGGTACTCAGAGAGCTTTAGAGCTCAGATTTGACATACTTTTGTATGACAAAACTGTCATAATCTTTACTAAGTGATGGCCTAAGTAATCATTAAAGCTCTCTGAGTGCGGCAGTTAATGTTTTCTTATTTTTTGTTGCGGATACAGAATTTATACAATGCCGGCCGTGTCAAGATCAAGACTAACAAAATTCTACCGATTCAATTGTATAAAGTTATCTAAAAAAATATTACAGAACTGCCAAACTACTGCATGACATTGGTTCGAAGCGAAGCCGGCCGGCTGGCTTTCGTATTGAACTAGTGCCGACAGAACTCAAAGTCTCGACGAGTAACAACAGCGATTTTAAATATCGTCTCGCTGTTTATAATGTGCCTATAACCTTCATAGTATATCTTATGTAACTTACCTTAGATTTTATTTTATTTATTTATTTTTTATACCTACTACCTTTATACAGGGTGTAAATCAACCCATCACACAGCCGTCACCCAAGCATTCTATACATCAAACTAAGTACCCCTACGCAGAAATTTTAGCTGGGAAACGACTTTTTTTTTTTTGCGGTCAAAAATCATATTTTACGGTAAAACTCAATGTAGCACTGTTACAACATTATGCTAGTGAATGCTTTGAATAGTAAACGGGTCATGGAGGTAATTTTATTAAAGTAAAGTTATAACCTAAAAAACTAGTATTTACAAAAACAGCTGTGAAAAATTTGGAACTTTGACCCCCAGTATCTCCGTAACTAGGAGGTTCCCAGGTATGGTCTAGAACAAAAAAAATATCGCAGTGGTGGGGAGAACAAGTGCCTTTCGTTTGCGCTAAGGGTACTTTTACACCCTATACATTCGAGGAGCTCGTAGCTATATAATAACTGCCACTTTTTTAGGTTAAGCCGCGCTTGCCTAGGTTGGTCCTGTGGATGGGTGGCCACCCATTACATATCGAGTTTCCTCCGTGCCTCGGAAAGCACGTTAAGCTGTTGGTCCCAGCCATATATAGGCTAAAATTGCCATATATACATAGATTTTTGGTAGTTGTTACAGGTAGTCAGCGACCTGAAAGTCTGACAACAGTGACAACCAGTCTTACCAAAAGGGTATCGTATAACCTAGTATTAACTAGGTTGTGAAGGTCAAATAGGCAGTCATTCCATGTAAAATACTGGTATTCAGTTGCATCCGGTTAGACTGGAAGCCGACCCCAACATAGTTGGGAAAAGGCTAGGCAGATAATAAAATAAAAATAAAAATAATATATATATATATAATAAAAATATTTCAATTACATAGAGTTTTAACAAACACGATTTGGAGGTCATCTTTTAAGCAAGGAGATGCTTGTGTTAGATGACTCCGCACTTCCACTTAATATTAAACAATGTATGCAATTGAGAAACTAAGAAACTAGAAAATATACAAAAATACGAAGAGTAGCGCACTTGTGTGATGTATGTGAGTGTGTGTTGAGTGGTTGTGTGTGTGTGTGTGTGTGAGGGTGAATGTGTAGCAGTGTGTGTGTGCCATGTGTATTATGAGTTATTTTCGTTTAAGTTTAGGTTTAGGTTTAGGTTAGCCCTGCGACTATGTCTTGGGATCGGAAGAAGCCAGAAGCAGCTTCCTCCACTAACGATTTTGTTACTGTGGTTCTGTTAGCTACAGCACAGATTATGGAAGCGATGATACCAAAGTCTCAATGTCGTCGTAGGATTTATTCGTAAGCCAATCAGTTACAGCTAGTTTACAGTCTCGGAGCCTCATAGGATAGATGTTTAGCTCTTTATTCAGCAGGTTATACAAGTGGGAAGATTGTCTTTCATACTGCCTCTTAGCAAACACAGATCTTACTGGGACATTTGGAGCGACCAGGTAGCTTCTTCTGCTACTCGTATTTGGCCTCGTAGCATACGGAAGGGATTTGTGCTTCCTCAAGATTAGATGGAGTAAATAGAGTTTTCTTACAGACAGAAGGCCGGAGGTTAGGTAAAGGGTTTGTGTTGGGAATCTATAGGGTTTGAAAAGCATAACCTTAAGAAGAGATCTCTGCGCCCTCTCAAGTTCCAAAAATTTATTTTTTGTCGTTCCACCCCAGCATGGCAAACAGTATGTAAGAATTGATTGGGCCAATGATACGTAGACCTGCTGCAAGAGATTCTTTGAGGCAACGTGTCGCAGTGTTTTAAAGGTCCATATTAATCTCCTAACCCGTTTCATGATCAGTTCAGTATGCATGTGCCAGGACAAGCGCTGGTCTATCATTATGCCCAGGTATTTGGTGTACTGCAACCTGTCAATGTAGTATGTATGTATGCAGATGATGACCTACCTTTATATATATTCCATAAACCTCGAGATGTTTTTCGTTCTAGGTGCTTTGATGAAAAACAAGGCCTGTACACGTAAGCCAAAGCCGCTACAATTGCGTCCCGCAGACTGGATCACCAAAATACTGACATATAGGTACAATCATAATATATATTCACACATCAAAACTAGACTTCATATTACCTAATACTTTGTATTTATTTTAACACTTATTCAACGACAATGCACAATGCATTGCACAATTTGTGACAAATTGATTTACCATTGTATCTCTTTCTAGATTGATCTCAAATGTACTGTCAACCACACGTCAGATGCAACAAAACTAGAATAAGATGACCTCTTGTTATATAGAAACTTCGTACTCTGCTAGGCCAGCTGTGAGTGTTACAACCAATATGCGATCTACTGTACTGTATTTATTTGTTTTTCAATGCAACACGCTTGATTGCACTAAACTCAAGGATGATACATTTTTATTGATTGAACAAAAACTATTCAATTTAAAGGTCGTAAGAGAACCCTGGTTGTGCATTTTAGACAACCAGAATATATTGAATCGTTGAGGAAGACAGTTGTTCCATAGTAACGGATAGAATGTCGGTAAATATGCTGTCAATTTTGGAGAAAAATATTTTCTTTGTTATTTGTTTTGTGGCTGTTAGTACCGGTATTTATATTGCTCAAGGTAAGGATTTTTAATTTATTTATTTGTACTGTAACTAACACATATACTTATTTTCTATTGATATCTCTGCTTGTCACAATATTGTCCTAAAGATCTGAAGCACCCTTCAGATCAGTCAGTGGATCGTCTTAGGGGCGGTCAACATATTATATTAAAAATATATATATACAGACAAATTGAGAACCTCCTCCTTTTTGGAAGTTGGTTAAAAACTACCACTTCACCAGCGACTTCATCCTCGTTTATTTTGAAAATGTAATATAGCCCATGTCACTCGGTAAAGATGTAACTTTTGGAACGAAGTTCCTTATCGCGCGTTGTGAAAGGGGGCTAGACGGAAAAAAATCTTACGAAAAGTTGTCACGACACTTTTTGCTATAGTAAGCTATTGTAAGCTGTGCGGCGTCGCATTTTTCTCTGTCTGTCTCTCTCTCGCTTATAGAAAGCAAGCCAGATATTTTCATTTCTACATTTCTTTATTTTTTTTGAGTTTTACTGTAAAATGTTTGTTTTCACCCCAAAAAAAAAGTCGTTTCCCAGCAATAATTTTTGCGTGGGGGTACTTAGTTTGATGCACAGAATGCTTGGTTGACGGCTGTGTGATGAGTTGTTTTACCCTCTGTATAATAAAGATATAATTATGTTGCAAAAACGGCCGATTACTATTTCTAAATTCGGCCGATTACTTTTCTATTTCTAATACATATTTGATTTGAAGTCGGATAAAAACTAGTAAATAACCTAAAAGTGATTCAGAATAAACGGTAGTGCTGTGGGTAAATTCTTCAGCATTTCCAGAAGATTTCTGTTGCGGCAGCGAGCGGCTGGGATGCACGGGCCCGTAGGAAACTCTCGAACTAAACCTGTCCTGAAAAAAAGAAAATTCATCATCAGCTAATGTTCCCACTACAGGGACTCAGGCATCCTCTCTAGGAGAGGGATGGGCTATAATCCATTACGTGAGCCCAGTGCTGGTTGGTAGATGTCACATGTCTTCGAATTTTTTGGTTCTAACACATGCCGGTTTCCTCACGATGTTTTCCTCCACCGTTTTGAGAGCAGTGGTGATGAAATAAATTACACAAAGTAATGCGCCTGCTTTGGTTCGAACCCAGACTTACTGTTCGTAAGTCAGGGCCGCCAGCACTGGGCCACCACTGCTCCTTTCTCGGACGTCAATGTATAACTAATTATTCTTATTCTCTTACTTGCAATAACAGCCTGCTCTGCAATGAGCCAGTCTCTTCGGAGGTGGCATGACTCTCTCCATTCTATCAGCTTCTAGCCAGCAAGTGTACTCGGCAAAGAAGGCACAAGATCTGTGCACTTCGCCAGATGGACATTCTTTACCTGGAAACGATAGTAAATCGTTAAATAAATTTCCAATTTTAATGTGAAAAAGATAAAACAAAAACTATCAATACTTTTACACGTCAATGAAACTCAACGCATTCATTAGTCCATTATTGGCATTTTTGAATGTCAGAAAAGGAAAGCGAAGCCAGAGCATAAGGTATTATAACTTGTGAAAGTACCTACTGTAGTTGCCTATTCCAAAGCGGAGATATCTATGGAGAAAACTGGACAAGAAACTCCATGGACACTCCAGTCCAATACATTAAGTTTTATCACTAGATGAGGTCGGTGTCCTGCCTCTTAAATTCCAGATAAAATCTTAGTCAGTTCAAATGAGGACCATGCAGCTTAGTGCCTGACTTCACATTTCAGCACTCCAATATCTGGGTTTTTTTGTTTCAAACTTCTATATTTATACTAATATTATAAAGGTGGAGAGTTTGTTTGTTTGGTTGAACGCGCTAATCTTAAGAAATACTGCTTTGAATTAAAAAAAAATATTTTTGCATTGGATTCCATTCATCGAGGAAGGATTTAGGCAACATTCCACGCGGAAGAAGTCTCGGGCACAAGCTAGTCTCTAATATGCGTGTTCTGATGCTTTATTAGACTTGAAAATATTTCTCAATATTTGTTTTATTGCTTATTGCGTTTCAAACAATGACATGACTGTATGGTTTACGTTTTTGATAAGAACTTGTTGTTGGACTATAACATGTTTTCTGCAATTATTTAATACAAAAAGTCTTTAAAAACTGGAGTTCCTTGTTTCCTTTTATCGATTAAACTAAAATAAAAACAGTAGCCCAATACTACATCTAAACGTGGGGTAAGAATGATTGAACTTAAAATGCAGAAACCATTTATACAGTAAATAACAGTCAATGATTAACTAAAAGTCCAAAAGGATGATAAATTATGAGAAAAATAAGTGATACTAACGCAGAGTGACTCCTCTTGCTAATTCGGTTATGAACATCACCACATTTAATGCAATAAAAATTGTTTTCATTTTTGAGGACATGTCAATGAGTTTTATTATTTCAAAATCTAAAGCACTTCATATACCTATCACTAAACTTTGTTGTCTTGAACAAGACTTGCTAGTCTTTCAAACTATGAATCACTTTTCGTAAAATCTTGATCGCCATTTTGTATCCATCTTCTGTAAAAGGTTTTTACAATTTACGCTTATATCACTGTACTGTAAATATATTCTAAAAGTGGTTTTGACAATTAAGACGAACCACACTATAACTGTAATGTACTGTAAAAGTTATGTAATGTAATGAAGACAGAATATAAATGCAGTGTGGCCCTTGTTTAGTGATGTGAAGTGATAGCCAACTGGCTCATAGACTCATAGCCGTAAATATTAACGCAGGCGTTTACTCGGGTATCGGTAACAGGAGTAAGGGTCATCGTCCACGGCACTAATACGTATTAACAACCAATACTAGTATCTCCTATTCGTAGCTAGAATGTTCCTTCAAAATGGTGGTCTGTACACTTGTATGAAACTGGTTGCATCGTACACGAACTGCCATTGAAATAGTCCTGAAGACTGTTTCTTGGGCCATGGCGGCCAATCTCAGTGGATATTCAGTCATCTAGGCAGGTAATATATGCCTACAATACAGGGGCAGTCTCTTTTTCACTCCTCCTGGCATTGAAATAGCCCTGTACATCGTTTCTTGGGCCAAGGCGCCCACTCTCAGCGTCAGTCATCTTGGCAGGTAATGTGTGGCCAATACACTGGGGTACTTTTTTCTCAGTCACCGAGACTGCAATCTGACATGACATGACGGGATCTTTCCCGTAACGTCCAGGTACCCAGCGATCTGCCACTTGTATAAGAATGCTGTGGTTTTGTAACAACTTATTGGTCATTTCAGTTTATTAAACCGGTTACTTTTTAGTCGCGTGAGCAGCTCGTGGCTAAATAAAAACAGTCGTTCAGGTCAATCTCTAGGTTAAGCCATGCTTGCGTTGGTCCGTAAATAGGTGACCACCCATTACATACCGAGTTTCCTCCGTGTCTCGGAAAAGCACGTAAAGCCGTTGGTCCTGGCATTCTGACAACCAATCTTAAGGAAGGCGACACCAGCATAGACAGGAAAAAGCTGGGCATATTAGATTTTTCAGTAGCGTCTTCGACGATCAGCCTAATAACTTTATAGATTTAATTTCGATATTTCCAATCAACAGCCTAAAATTTTCCCAATGAAACCAAAAGGTTATTAGCAAGTCAACTGTGAAATGAATCTACCAATTAATTAAAGCAGTTCGGTTTATTGAGACTTTTTATAGGAAGCAATGGGAAATCGTTTTCCGATAGATTTCCGAGTGTTTTTTGAGGCTGGTTACACTTGAGCGAGTTTGTTTTAAATGAGCAGTGAGCAAATGATTCTATCACTTTTGATAGTTGAATTGGGTTTTCAATTGGAATGAGGTTATGGAGGCACGAATTTATCGCCAATTTCTGTTTTTGGTTTGAAGTAACTTTATGTTATTACGATTTCTATAGGGCCTTTGCGAGATGGCTTCGATTCACAAAGGTCCGGGAGCTCGGTCCTGAAAGTTGTTTAAAAAAATAATATTACCATGTTGAGATTTGAATCCTATAGATAATTACTTTTTGTTCCCTTTAAAGCCTATATTGTGTCCCACTGCTGGGCCTTTTGCCCTCCAAACTGTTTGTTTTTAGTTGTTTTGTGCCATTTCTGACCACGCTAGCTAATCACTATACTAAGTATAATTTATTTCATCACCGCTGCTCTCAAAACCGTAGAAGAAAACATGTTGAGGACCCATCTGCAATGGTCGACAATGTTGCATTGAGTGTGGACCATTCCCTCTCACAAAGAAGCGATCCGAGTCCCAGATATGTGGAATATTTTAAGCTAATTATTATGTTTTTATGTGAAGCTTTCATTTACGCATGTTTACATTCCACAGAAGAATGTCCTCAAAACGAGGAATACCTCCTCTGCGGCTCAGCATGCCCGTTCAACTGTACGAACCCTGAGGGCCCTGTCATCTGTTCCGAGGACTGCATCGAAGGGTGCTTCTGCAAGTCTGGTTACCTGAGGGATGATAACGGCACCTGTGTTACTCAGGATCAATGTGTTGGTATGTGTGGGTTGATGTGTGTGGGGTTATGATAATGTGATGAGTATAAAAGAGGAGGTTTTCAATAGGTACGTCGAATTCTATGCTACTTTGTCGACTGACTTCACTAAATTTATTGTGAAGATGATGATGGTGATGATGATGCCCACTTTGCATCTTGCACTGCATGCGCCCTTGACGATCCCATGACTGTATCAGCGAGCGGACTTCGCATGACTGAATTTTTGGCCAAATATATTTAATAAAAATTTGCCATATACATGCTGAGAAGAAGACGGAATCTTTTTAATTTGGGAACTTTACTAACATATGATGACACCCCGTGCGTCACGTACCACTGGTACTGTCTTACCTACCTTTCTTCTACGTTGATGATATTATGTTTAATACCATTTCTTCCAAAGAAAAACAAATACATAGCAAGAATATGAATCGGGTACAAAACTGGAAAGAAATCCGACAAAGTTTGTTGAACGTTGTGTCACCGTTAAACCCAAACAATCAGATACATCTCTACCCAAAGACTTCATTCTTCAATCTACAGCCTCTGCAGAGTTTTGACTTTTTCATTAACTTTCCAGGCAAGGACGAGATCTGCGGTCCAAACGAGGAGTTCCTGTCCTGTGGCACCGCTTGTCCCCTGACCTGCAAACAGCCAGAACCTCTGGTCTGCGGACTTGCTTGCGGTATGGGATGCTTCTGCAAGTCGGGATACGTGAGGGATACTGTCAATGATCAGTGTGTGACGATGGATAAGTGTCCTGTTGGTGAGTGTCACTGTATTGTGTTCTTTGTGAAAGACAGATAGGCAGTCGATCCATGTAAAAAAGACCTGGGATTCAGCTGTCCATACACACAAACGATTTTCTTTCATGGGGCAGGCAGAAACCACACAACTCCACCTGCAACGAACCTCGTTTTTTTTTGGAGGGTTGGAAATCATCAAATGACTCTTCCCGCTCAGGGCAGAGCGGAAGGGAGTGTCAGACTTCTGACTAAACACCACCCATGTTTTTTCTTAGCCCTTTACTGCCCTTTGTGTCCGGGGCCGCGGTATCTCTTTCGAACAACCCGGCCCCGACAGGCACCTGCTAAGATCCTTACATACTCCTTTAGCCTTGTCCACATTCATACATCTGGCCGTAGAAGCACGTTGCGAGTACTACGCACCTATTAAGCTGTATTCGGTTAGAACCGAAGTTAACCTGTACACAGATGGATAAAAGCTTGGCTGATTCTATCATCAGTGGTTGTTCTTCTTAAGTTAATGGCTAACTATAATATATTTGAGCTTACAGGCAAGTTATAAACCGCCGTACAAGTTAATCGAACGTTAAGCCCGCTGGTAGATTTGTTCCGTAGAAGACTGACCTTCTGTTACCTATCTAAACCCTACGCGGGTTTAGATAGGTAACAGAAGGTCAGTTCTTGGAAACCGTTCTGACTGTCATTCAATCAAAAATCATTCACAGTCGTAACGGATAACCAGAAGCCGGTAATTCTGACCACCAGTCTTACCAAACTTCGAAAGACGTGCTCGTTCATAGAGAACACTGTTTTAAGAGCGCAGTATGCAAACTTTGGGCATAACCAGCAGTTTTTTTTAGTAAAAAACTTCGAAGCGTTTTCAATTTTGTTTTAAACCATCCTTTTCACATTCTAATATTTAACTCTTTTATCCTTACAGAGCCATGTCTAAACCAAAACGAAGTCTACGATCAATGCAACGGATCATGCGAGCCATCATGTGATGACCCTCAGCCGATATGCAATCTCATATGCCAAGGAGGATGCATATGCGCGCCGGGACTCATTCGAGATGAAGCCGGGGAGTGTGTCAGTGTGGGCAAGTGTGGCAATTATACAGATGGCCCTATGTCCCGTTATATGACTGTAATTAATAAGATTCTACATCTGTAAGGTTAAAGGAATAAATGGTTATTTATTTAGTGTATTTTGGTTTGTTTTTAAAGTGACTTTAGTCACGACCCAAAAGCTGGGTTAGTCTCTGCTGAGATTGGTGGTTTAGTTTCTAATATTATTATAAGTATGTTGTGTTACAATATTTGTATTAGCGCCATCTAGAAACGAGCAACAGCAGTTAAGTACGAGACGAACAGCTCGTACGGCTTTTTTGTTTTCTAATTTGTGAATTAAAACATATTTACTGTTGATGTTTATTCATATATAGTAGTAAAATTTCAATACAAGTGAGTTGAAACATAAAATGAAACAGTATAAAAAAAACATGTAAATTGCGATATCAAAGATACACTAATGCTTACTATGTATGGTAGATGGCGTTATGTGTCATATGAAAGTATTATGTCCTTTATTTATTTTCTTACATATTATTTACAATTTCAAATTATTATTACAGCATTGCTTTTTGTAGTTCGTATTAAAAATAATTTAGAACCCTGACCCGGACATCGACTAAAATCTAAAATGAAACTTCAAGTGGTAGTTGCCGAAACAAAAATAATAAGTATATTTTTATTACATTTCTTAAAATAAGTAATACTTTTGCTATGATTAAGTATAAAATTATAATTGTCAATACATTAGGTAAAGTTACAGTTCGTGAAAAATATAAAAGATCTTATAAAATAGAAATAAGTAATAACGATAATATTGTGATAATCTTGAAACCAGTGTTATGAAGCATTATTTCATTGTTCGTTGGTATCGGCAAAACTATAATATTAGCCATCTGAAAGAAAATGAATGAAACTTTTAAATAATTATTATCATGTAACTAATGTTCTCTCCGTTATTGATTTAAGCGCCACCTATGATATAATAGTGTATTTATCTTGGTAAAAGATTTCAAAAAGTTCGCAGTTCACACCAATGGAAAATGAAAACTGAATTGTCATCAGTTTATATCAGCGCCACCTATGATTCCTTTACTATACTAATTCTTTCCTCGTTGGGCCAATTGATTCGCTTTAGTTTATGTAGATAGCGTTGTTCTCAATCATTCCAAAACATGGAAAGTATTCTGATTTACTTTTTATTGAGAATTTCCCTCCCCTTGTGACAAATTGGACAAAGAAAACCGCACAGAGAGAAGAGTGGAAGGCTATGAGGGAGGCTTTTACCCTACAGTGGACAATATAGGCTATGAAAAAAAAATCGCCTCGTCATTTTCACAGCTGTTATTTAGACAAGCCTTGCACAAGAGAAAAACATTTTATTAAGCACTTTTGATTTTTACAGCAGAGGCGATAAAATTACTAACCTAAGGAATACCATACGAAGCTGAATTCACCTTTCGATACTCTTCTTCCCTGATGCCGTAAGTCTTGTAGGAGAAGGACAAGAAGTCGCTATGGTTGGAGACTAGTTGGAAGACCATGCTGGTAGACCCTGTTCCTCCTCTGAGGACCCTGAAGTCTATTGTTCCACCTTCATCAACTGTGGCTGTCACTTCTAGGTAGGTTATCACGAAATTGTTCTGTAAAAGGGGAAAAAGAACGTGCGAATAGGTAAATTATTACCAACCGACAGGTACCGTCGTCGGGGAAAAAACATTTATAAAAAATCTTAATTTGATACAAAGATCGCATATTGTGACATATCTACACAGCCATTTCTATCTAATTAAACTGGTGAAAATCATATGACAGTTGTTATTAGAATAAGTACATTCTTGTCAAACTTATTTTACCTTTGACATAATCTTATGTTCAAGAAAAGAAAGGTTACTGTACTCCAAACTTAGCATTGTAAAAACGAAATGAAAAAAAAAGACAGGCAATTTCCATAACAATTCATTTTCAGACTTGAAATTTTACTGATTTCATTGTCCATAAGTGGCTACAATGTAGTAACGTCTAATTGTATGGCAAAACTCATTCTTAAGAGTCACATCACTGGCCTTCGACCATCGATAGCCTAGATCTGTGTCAGATAAGTCTCAAATTGTTATGGTTTTTACTTTCTTATCACCTAACTATGGCTATCACTTCAGTACACCAACAAAAGTATATCTAGTAGTGATAAAGGTAACTAACCTTGGATCCAGCAGTGATTGTAACGAAGAAGGGATCGTAGTTATTCCTGTGTCTGTATCTGTCTGAACCACCTTTCATTGGTAAGGACTCTGAAATTATGAAAACACCCGCATATGACTAAAGAACTGATGGATATTAATGTTAATGGATGTAGAGGAAGAGGAAGGTCAAAGAAAAGATGAATGAATCCAACATGAAACATTTACTCTTTTCTCACTCACGAAAAGAGTAAATGATGCCGTGTCATCTGGAGAGAAGAATGGAAGAAGAAAACGTGTTGCGCCGGCCCCAAGTTTCTACTTATTAATTTATTTAAGGTTCACCCACAGCACATATATGGACATAGATACATTGAGTCTTATAGTAATATTCGAATATATATGCCAATTACGGGCAAACACAACATTGACAAAAACACGCCAGATTATTTATACACTACTACAAAGAGACACGGTATAAAATATACTTCAAGATTTTACTTCTAAAAGCAGGGGCAGGAAGATGCTGGCGGGTAAAAGAGCAGTATATTTTATCTTGTCGCTTTTGGTAATGGCGGTCGGTTTCAGATTGTGCTAGATACCAATAGAGGAACAAAAACGAACAAGAAAGAGGGTATACAGACTGATTTGTCTGGTCATACATCCACAATCACTTCAGTTTCTCCGTAATCAAGGTGCTTTCAACAGCGTCGAAATATTGGAAACTTGAAACAAATAGTAAACATGGTAAATATCCTGGTACTAGACGGTGGTATCATTTTCGGAAATTTCATAACATCACGCCTGGTAATCCCGAAAGGATTAGGCAGAGGTGGTTAGTACACCCAAATTTCGCCAGTAATGCTTAAGTCCCACATAATAGGGGTCGACCCTATTGCCATCAACCGGGCACATAGTCACACTCCGTGACTGCTACTGAGAAGTCTCCTGATAGAAATACCAAACAACACTTTACCCGACCCGGAAATCAAATTCAGGACCTCATGCTCGTAGCCACGCTCGCGACCACTCGGGCAATGCGATAGTCGACAGGTGAACGTGGTTCTGAACTAATACTTTATAGAGTCGTCATAGAGCGATGGATTCAAGATTCATTTGCATATAATATGCTACATTAAGGTCTTATACATAAAAGGTTTCACATATTTCGCTTACTACATTCATCATGCAAACTTAAAATTCAATTAAAACACATAGCACTGATTACTAATACGATGGTTTTTTTTTAAATTAACCTATTATGTCAAAAAAAATTCTTACTGTCATATTCAATCCCAACTTTGAACTTCTGCGTGTCAAACCAGCTACCAGGGTAACAGAACACGGCGCTGGTGGCCAACAACAAATATATCCAATTTTGTATCATATTGACTTGCTACCACTGACCGTAACTATAGTTAACTACTGAATCATTCCATCTCGGTGACAGCTTATCAATGATAAGAACGATAAGCGAAGTATTCCGTCTTCTTAAAATTGATATGGAGTAACAATGCTTTTTCATACGAAAAATTAGTTTGGTTAATTTAAGTCGGGCGATTTGAGAAAAATCATATTATAGGGGTATGGAGAAAAGGGTATAATAAATTAGTTTGGTTAATTTAAGTCGGGCGATTTGAGAAAAATCATATTATAGGGGTATGGAGAAAAGGGTATAATAATTATATAAATATCTATACTAATATTATAAAGCTGAAGAGTTTGTTTGTTTGTTTGTTTGATTGTTTATTTGTTTGAACGGGGTAAACTCAGGGACTACTGGTTGGAATTGAAAAATTCTTTTAGTGTTGGATAGTCCATTTATCGAGGGAGGCTTTAAGCTATATAACATCACGCCACAATCAATAGGAGCGGAGCATAAATGAAAAATGTTGCAAAAACGGGAAAAGATATTCCTTTTTGAGAGCTTCCGTTGCGTGCGGTACAAAATGGAACAATTTGACAGTTAATCGATGGACACTATGATAGCCACTGACATTTAAAAAGATACGCAATAGCCCTGCAGAAGGGTGATCCAGTGGGCTACTGCCGGATAATGGTCGCAGGGTTGTTCTTTACGCACCTTCAACAGCCTTTAATGTTCTCACTGCATTGACTCAGGCCTCCTCTCTAGGAGAGGGATGAGCTATAATCCACCACGCGGGCCCAGTACGGGTTAGTAGATGTTACATTTCTTCGATTTTTATTGGTTCTAAGACATGCTGGTTTCCTTACGATGTTTTGCTTCACCGTTTTGAGAGTAGCGGTTATGAAATAAATTATACTCCTTAGTCGCGGATAACTTTAACTATGTTAGTTCTTCCTTTGCGCCATAGATGGCGCTGTTGTTGTAGTGCCGCTACAGTTTTAGTGTTTCATGTATTTTTTTAATGTGCTTGTTATTCACAGAACCAATCAATCCATTTTTCTTGCAGCATAAGAATAGGAACGTGATGCTATCCAATATTTTTTTCTGGATTGTTTTAACCTTATTCTATTTAAAAACAATATTTATATAGATAAGTTACGTGTATTCACGATAGGTTTTAAAGGCTTAAGCTTCTGTTAAGAGAAACAACGTAACCGATGAAATAAAATATAATTAAAAAAAACAGGTTATACTTAATTTTTTCGTGTAAATAAGGTTTTTGTGTAAAATAAAAACATTACCTTCACTTAACTTTTATGAAATGTATATTATGTAAATGCACACAAAAGGTATTTATTAAGAAAGTCGAAACGGCTCTAAAGTTCTCGAATAATAAACAGTAATAACATTATATATCTCATTCCCCTAAAAGTCATTTCCCTGCATCACTGTTCATGAACTTTTATTTAGCCGTTGCTTTTTATTTTTTCCTCAAACTTTCAAATCTTTTAAACACTTCCTACTCCTAAGATGGTCGATGGAGTACGGGCTGAAATTTAAGACAATAATGCCCGTTTTCATGAACACTAAGCAGTACCTTAACGAATGCCTAAATCAAAAGGCGCAGTTGAATTTTCAAGGCTCAGTTTAGCGAAGAAAGTTGAAAATCCAATAACGCACTGATGTAAGTGAGTGTTAGTGAAAGTGGGAAAAAGTTATAACAATAAAAGGCAAGTAATGTGACTTTTGCCCATCCTAGAACGGAAATGGGCGTGAGGATAGAGATATAGGAATACGTACTAAATCTATACTAATATTATAAAGCTGAAGAGTTTGTTTCTTTGTTTGTTTGAACGCGATAAACTCAGGAACTACTGGTTGGAATTGAAAAAATCTCTTTGTGTAGGATAGTCTATTATCGAGGAAGGCTTTAGGCTATATATCATCACGATACTACCAATAGGAGCGAAGCATAAATGAAAAATGTTGCAAAAACGGGAAAAGATATTCCTGTTTGAGAGCTTCCGTTGCGTGCGCTGCGAAAACGGTTTAGTTACGCAAATATCATGTATGTAGGAATAATTTGACCGACATCCACACGAGTAAAGCCGCGGGCATCAGCTAGTAGGTATATACGGAAGTTTTTTAACAGTCTTGGTGTGGAAAACATTCGGCGGATGAAAGTGGATATTTATGAAATATTGCAAGTTTGAATGCTCAAAGAAAAGTTTTTTTCTGTATCCCACTTTTTCTTGTACATCCTGTTCAGGTATCAACTAAATATAAATGGAGACTCGGTTTTTTTATTCGTTACGACGTCCCGGCTGTCATCAGTCCTACTTACATTCTTGAGAGTCGTTGCAGGTAGTCAGTGGTCTGAAAGTCTGACTGAGTTGTGAAGGTCAGATAGATAGTTGTTCTATGTACAGTCAGCATCAGAAGTAGATTAACACTAGTCAACGTTTCAAAGCAGGTTTATTAATAAAAACTTGTTAGATAATACTCGTTACTAACAAGTTATTGAAGAATTAGGATCATTTTGAAGAATAATATTCCGAAATATTAAAAACAATAGCTGGAGTCCTGTATAACCAATAATTAAAATTCCGAAATGTTAAGCTACTTCTGCTGCTGACCGTATAATACTGGTATTCAGCTGCATTCGGTTAGACTCGAAGCCGACCCCAACATAGTTGGAAAAAGGCTGGTCAGATTACGACTTGATTCATGACCACACCTTTCTGGTATACGCTGTAAAAGGCGTCTGAAAAGTTCTTCAAAGAAGGAAAGAAAAAGTATTTTTTGTCGGCACAGGCACTAAATACAAAAAAACCTGTAGGTATATAAGTAAAAGTTATGGTATTTTTACTTAAAAAATATTTTTATTATATGATATAACTAAAAATGTATACTTTTCGCAATTTTTCCTATATCTCTGCTATAAGACGTTGCTTCATACCAAATTTCAAGATTCTGAGTTCACGGGAAGTACCCTGTAGGTTTTGATTCCCTTGCGAGTGTCGAAAATTTGCGGCATAAACGGGAGTATCTTTTGATCGCGTTGACTTAGAAGTTTGATTTTTTCACAGCTCCAAGAGACCATAGACTTGAGTATTTGATATGAATTTCAGCTTGATACCTCCACGCGTTCCTGAGAAAAAAGGTCTTGACAGACAGACAGACAGACAGACGGACAACAAAGTGATCCTATAAGGGTTCCGTTTTTACCTTTTGAGGTACGGAACCCTAAAAAGGTTAAATTAAAATAAACAAAGTGATATTAAAAAGGAAATTGGTCCTGAGATACTGTAACTCCTCTCATTTTGATGGCATTTCCACTCAAAATTTTGTATGAAATATCACAAAATTAAATAACTTATCGAAATGACTAACCTACAGATAAAGATTGATATAGATGCAACATTGAAAACCAGTTTCGTAATCGTACAAAATAAACTGCTATCTTTGCAAGAAGCTTATCATGGTTTTTAACCCAAATAAATACAGTGATAACTTTGAATTCATATCTATGGATACATATTTATGGAGTTTCAATTTTGTTATAAAAATACATAAAACGAGACGTTTATTTCTCATAAAGGTAATATAATAATCGTTTATTTATAAGAAAAGGCACATTTACAATAAAATACTAACAGTTACAATATAGAGCACAGTTGCTTTTTTGCCTGAACTAGGTTAAACCTGTGTTTTAGGCTACAAGGTATATAAATATCTACTTAAAACAAATAAATTAACATTAGGTGTATAGTAAAATACTAAAATTAAATCTTGTTACACTAGATACAAAAACAGTGTGTGTGTTTTATTTGCAGACAACAAGTAGATCCTTTAGGTAGTCATCATTCTCTTGGCCCTATCCTAATTCATTTGTGGTCGCATTTCTTCTTCTTCCATACTTCACTATTACTCATCATATCATCAGACACATCCTGTATTGCCATAATTATCATGCCATCTTAACATCATGGTGTTGGCACTGCCCCTGACCAACGTGAAGAGAGAGCGTGAATGCATGAATCAAGACCGCGAGTGGCTCAGCCAGGCCACCGAGCGCTTCAAGCAGGAGACTGAAGTGTCCATGCAGTTCATCCATCGTTTCTTTGGTCTTTCTCTACTCTTATAGCCAACCAAATTCGTTCTCAAAGGTTTATCATCATCATCATCATCTTCCTGCCCTTATCCCATTCTATTTAGGGTCGGTGCAACACGTTTTCTTCCTCCATTCTTCCCTGTTAGACGTCACAGTGGCATTTACTATGACGTTATACAAAAAAATCATAGTATTTTTAATCAAAACATTGTTTATCAGTTATGCGTAAGCTATATACCAAAAGTTTTCAATTTTAATGAAAAATTACTGGTCCAACCCGTACGTGGGTCCATTCTCGACCCTCATCAGAAACAAACTTGTCAAAATATAAGGAAAACTAGTGTTCCATGAGAGAATAGGAAAATGGACGGAAATATTTCAGACGGAATCGTTCTGTTATGTATTGTTTCAAACGTTTTGATTTATATCGTAGTGAACCAATCTGTTCGTTTGGTTTTTACACGAATTGATTAACATCTCGCCTTCACAGGCAAATGCTATGTTCCCCGAAGGGTTAGGCAGAGGTGTATCTAACAGTACTATACCCATATTTCGCAAGTTATATAAGTCTCAAATAGGAATGTTTACTGACTAAAAAAAATATGATTCTAATTAGTTCGTCTGTTAGATTATCGAAAAATATTGGATACATATTTTTGTTTTTATCAAATCAATAAAAATTGACGAAGATAAAACGCGTCAAAGATTTGAGTGGGCGAGGGGGGGTTCTGACGTCACTCACCGGTAAAAAATGTCATACTAATGTCTTAGAATATGACGTCACACGAGTTTTCAAAGGACTGTATCGTCTTCATTTTTTGTTTACGTGAAAAAAGAAAAAATACATGTCCAATATTTTTTGGAACTCTATCTGACGGACTAATTAGAATCATATTTTTTTGACTCAGTCCGATCCCCTATTGGACGCAGTGTCAATTTTAAGGCGTCTGTGGTGCGCATACCAAAGTACTCACTCCAATCCAAAGTTCTTGGCCGCAGGATGTGGTGTTCACACATTGTGCAAGTGAAGTGTAAGTTGCTTATTCTGATACAAATGTTATTTGTATGTATATTTCGATTAAGGTATCTATGGGTCCCGTTGGGGCTGCGTGTTGTTCGAAAGAGATACCGCGGCCTCGACACAAAGGGCTAAGAAGGAACATGGGTGGATTTAGTCAATAGAAGTCTTACACTCCCTACCACTCTGCCCAGAGCGGGAAGAGTCATTTGATGCTTTCTCACCCTCCAAAAAAAAGGTATCAATAGGTCTTTGTTACCTGAAAATAAATGTATATTGTTATTGTAAATAGAATTTCCACGAAACCTACTGTTAAAGACAGCTAAGCTTACCTTTTACAAGGAAACACACATTACCATAATTATTATTTACCTCAGCCAATTAATTATTCTACTAAAGCATATTAAAGCCGTTCCATTCTCATGCTTGTGTGGGCCCAGCTTTACCGTAATGGTGCTGTATTAAAACGTCATTTAATTAATTAATCCCTACAAGTACCACCCCCTAGAATTAATCGTTAAATGGTTAGATTGATTATGGCGGCTTTTGGTTAGGGTACAAGCACTTTGGGGGTACGTATGTGATAATTAATCAAGTATGTACGTATTACTTATCTGTATCGATATATATAATGCTAGTAGGTGCTCTCGTCATTACCACAGCAATAAAATCTGAATGGTGCTTAGAACTACGCCAAATTGTATCTAAAAAGCATTTTCATCAGTAGCTGTAAATAAATAAATACACAGAGCCAGTATACACTTAATAACTAAAACATAAAGTATTTATTTCAATCATACTTCTTTATTTTCGTTTTATGGGTCAAGCCCGTCACACTATTCTCAAACCACTGTAACTCCTGAAAGCCAGAATCAACAGTGGCGACCACCAGAAGAGCGCCAAGACAATGAAGCTCGACGAGAAACAATTTTACTGTCTTGGATCCCGCAACGAAATTAATCAGAAAAGAAATACACGTCTTACTATACCCTTACTGCATCAAAACAAACCAAAGATTTTCCCTCACACACTCACGAAGTGCGTCATAAGCACAAGCAGGTCCCTAACCCTCCCATGTGAATTAAATTAACACAATCTGCTGAAATCACGTCATGATTAAACAATACACATAAAACAGATATCAACCCTCCGCTGCGGTCGGGGTAGACAATGCTCAACCCTATCCTACAAATGGGTAACATTATATTGTAATATTATAATGCAAACTTTAGGCTGAATGACGTATGAGTTGAGAGGTTGAGTCTATGTCTATTGTCTATATCTCTATCACGTTGATTTCAGCCACACTGCTACTACTGGACATAGCATAGCATGCTATGTCCAGCAGTGGACGGCTCCAATTGTCGCCACAGCGACCGGTCCAATGCGTCTCGCATCCAGCGGATCCCCGCAACCTTCACTAGTTGATAGGTCCACCTAGAATGAGGCCTTTTATGTATAAGTTGCAATAATAACTATTTTTAAATCAGACAGTGTTTTTCTCATGAAATCAAATATGCATAGACCAATTTACGATGGAAAAATTGTGAAATGTGTTTTTGTTGAGATATTTAATCAGACAACTATCGCTCTAGCGCAATATTGAACCTTATTGATAGTTTGAGTAAATTTTGGTCGAAACCGGGGATTAAACATAAACAGTTCCAATTTACCAAGGTTATCGAGCAGAAGTGAAAAGCAAATTTATTACAGAAACGTTAATTTTCAGAGAAAAATCACAGTATTTTTGCCTGCACAACATCAAAGAGTAGACCACGCCTTTAGCCTCTTACCATGTTGAAGCTCCATGCTATGCTAAGCCAGCTCAAAGTCAAACTGCTGCAAAATTTTAAATAATATATCACATTAAATTTTAAGCAAAGGTGTCTGTACCTAATCCAATATGAGATCACATTATCCAGGCTCTAGACGTTACTGAGAAATTTCAGATGAAAGAATTCAATAGCACTTTAACTTTTTTTTTGGGAATAAGAAATCATCAAATAACCCCTCCCGCTCTTGGGCAGAGCGAAAGGGAGTCTCAGACTTCTACTAAACCACCCATGTTCCTTCTTAGTCCTTCATGTCGAGGCCGCGGTATCTCTTGCGAACAACCGGCAGCCCTCTGGGAATCGAAACAAAGAACTCATGCAGAACAGTAGCTCGTGTAGCACTACGCAGTCTCTTATTCTTTATTATGGCTACATTTATGTTTACGATGTAGATTTATCTCGGTAATCTGTACCCCTGTTTACCTTTTTTATCACTGTATCGTTTTAATTTATTGTCTTTGTTTCAGTAGAAAGGGTTTATGTTTATAAATGGCATTGTTGCCCAAATATGCGTTAAATTTACGATGCGAGCTACTAATTTTGGGACTAAATTGAACATGAATGTTTATTTTTACGCATTTAAATGAATTATTAATAACATAACATCACGCCTGTAATACCTATGGGTATTAGACAGAGGAGTGCCTAATATTACATCCACATTTCATAGTAAACGGATCTATTGCCGTAAACCGGGCAAAAAACATATGTAAACCCAGTAATACTTTGCCCGACACAGTAATCGAAACTAATATTATAAATGCGAAAGTTTGTTTGGATGTTTGTTACTCTTTTACGCAAAAGCTTTTTAACGGATTTAGATAAAATTTGGTACACACATAGTTTGTAACCTGGATTAACATATAGGATAGTTTTTATCCCGATTTTGTCTTCCCGTGGGATAATTTTCGAGTTGCAGCGAACGAAGCCGCTAGCAACAGCTAGTATTATAAATGCAAAAGTTTGTTTGGATGTTTGTTACTCTTTCACGCAAAAGTTACTGAACGGATTTGGATAAAATTTAGTACACAGATAGTTTATAACCTGGATTAACATATAGGATTTTTTATCCCGATTTTATCTTCCCGTGGGATAGTTTTCGAGTTGTAGCGGGCGAAGCCGCTGGCATTACCTTGTGAAATATATTTTACTGCCCTAGAAAATTGTAATATTGTTATGTGGTGTGCATAAATAACATTGTTGTTTTCATAAATAATGAAAAACAACACTGTTTGCAATTTAATCAAGAACAAACATTAAAAGAAAACAATAGCCATTGTTTACATTATTACATTCCAAACGTTACAAGATCAGAGAAAACATTCGATAATAAAATACAAAAAATCAAAGCGTAAACTAAGTTAATTAATTAGTCTGCGCAAGGATTAATTAATATTTCTTATTAAGAGAACAGATTCTGTTGTGATAAATAAGGCACAGCTGACGATATTATAGTAGAAGCGCCAGGGTAAATCGAGAAATTAAATTTTTCTTACGTATTTGCGGGTCATTCATGTTCATTAAATCGCATTGGATAACTTTTTCGTGGTAGTCATTCAATGGGATTGAATAAATTTAGACGGTTGTACATATTATGTGATTGAATGTATTACCTTTTTTTTTTGTGGGGTTGGGAAATCATCAAATAACCCCTCCCGCTCTTGGGCAGAGCGAAAGGGAGTGTCAGACTTCTACTGACTAAAAACCATCCATGTTCCTTCTTAGCCCTTCATGTCGAGGCCGCGGTATCTCTTGCGAACAACCGGCAGCCCCGACGGGAACCGCAGCCCCGACGGGAAATGTATTACCCTGGCACTGCTATCTTAAGAACTTGTCATGTGCCTGAAAGGATTATCTAATGGAAAAATGACTATCTTCCGCACAAACTTTCACCCCTCATTCAACCCCCTGAGATTCAGCCAAACCGTACGGAGAATTGTGGATGCTGCTCCGGACAACGGTCTCTAACAGATTATGTACAGAAGTATCTTTTCCAAATCTTTATACAGACTGATCCTCAATTAAGCCGAAAAACACGTATTCATCCCGACATGGCGATTATCTTTTTGCACTGGACCCCATACCTTGAAACTTCTAATTACGGAGATACCCAAGGTCGAACTTCCATCTAATCATAGTCATCTGCCTAGCATTTTCCCAACTATGTTGGGGTCGGCTTCCAGTCTAACCGGATGCAGCTGAGTACCAGTATTTTACATATAGTATTTTATATCTGACCTCCACAACCCAGTTAATACTAGGTAATACGATAGATACCCTATGGTAAGACTGTTTGTCAGACTTTCAGGTCACTGACTACCTGTGACGACTGCCAAAGATCTATATATGGCAGCCGGGACCAACAGCTTAACGTGCTTTCCGAGGCACGGAGGAAACTCGGTATGTTATGGGTGGTCACCCATCCACAGACCAACCTAGGCAAGCGCGGCTTAACCTAAAGATTGACCCGAGTGGCAGTTATTATTAAGCCACTTCCAAATAATCACTGGTTTAAGAAAAAACTAATTTTCCTTCCATAACCTGTTATTATTACAATGGTTAAGTGCGTTTTATTAAACCGTGAAATTTCGCACCAAATAAAAAACTCCTTTCCCAGCAAAAACTTTTGCGCAGTGTTACAAGACTTAGTTCGATGTACAGAACGCTTGGTGGACGGATCTTCTAAATAAAATTACTCTTTCGCAAAATACCATACTTCTAAAACGGCAGTTAAGGTAGACACATTAACCGCTGTTATAGAAGTATGGTATTTTAAAAAATGGCTTTCAGTGCAATTTACAAACATTCTACAAGTGAGTCTTCACTCAGTGAATTGTAGAATGTTTGTAAATTGCACTGAAAGCAATTTTTTTAGGCTTTATTTCCCTCAAAAATTGAGTTAGTAGTTACATTATTTTCTTACAATATATGCATGAATTAATGTCATGCATCAGCAAGCCATACAAATGTTTATGCTGCGGGAAACGAATCCGCGACCTCGAGTACAGAAGGCGCACACTGCGTCATTTCTGGCGTTTGTACATTTGCATACCGTACGGCTACGTTTATCCATAATGGTACTAGACTAGGTAACATCACGCCTGTAATCCCCGAATGGTTAGGCAGAGGTGTTCCCTTATAGTAACCCCTTTATTTCGCCAGTTATGTTTAAGTCCCATGTAAAAGGTAAGGTGAGGTATTATTTGTATGTATTATAATATATATTAGTTTATTTAAGTCCATCTTAATATATATGTATTAGTACGTACCATTTATGTAGGTATATTAATATATGTTAACAAAATAGTATTCTCCTAATGTATTTATATTTGTACTCTACCACAGTGCTGTCCTATTTGACCCTAAGGTTGACTGGTAGAGAATGTTTGTGCATGAAGTTTAAATAAATAAAAGGGGTGGGAGGTGGGAGGTGGCCATCAGCTGGGAACAAACCCAGAAGTCGTGGCTGCTACTGAGAAATTTCGAATGAAAAACCCAATATGACTTTGCACGACCTGGTAATCAAACCTATGAGCTCATGCACAGCAATCGCTTGCGACCAACGACCATACAGCCACTAGACGCCTAATAACAGGCGACAAATGTCTGTCAACACATTAGGGTAAAAATCTTATGCATGTCGTCACTCACAAAGTTCGAATAAATTCGAATTAGTATCGACCACTTCTGTGAGCCGTAAACACTTCCCCACACCTTTGAAAATTCGAGAAAATAGACATAATATGGCCCCGGGTACAGTACGTTGGTGTGATAAAGAAAGCCGAACTTCAAGTTTCCTGAAAGACGGTATCACATTTCATCGGTAAGTTAATAGTTCCATAATCTAAATAAGATTAATTTTCTGACATTATTTTTCGGAGTTCATCGTATACTGGTCATAGTTGATATCTTTTATGATTGCGTCTCTTTCTTTTGAAAGTATTTTTTTCGCCATCTCTTTTCCTCGATTTTAAGCAAACATAATTAGTGATGAACAGAACGGATGGCCGATGGGGCCGGAAAGTTCTGGAGTGGCGACCGCGAACCGGAAGACGTTGCGTTGGAAGGCCTCCCACTAGGTGGACCGATGACCTGGTGAAGGTTGCGGGGATCCGCTGGATGCGAGATGCACGGGACCGGTCAATGTGGCGACACTTAGGGGAGGCCTATGTCCAGCAGTGGACGTCTTTCGGCTGAAATGATGATGATGATGATGAATTAGTGATGTTCCAAATCGTATGACTACCTCTGTTATCGATAAAGCAACAAAAACCTATAACTAAATTTATTTAAGCAAAAAATATATTGTTAATAATTAAAAATTACAACAGATACAGCTAATAAATTATTATTAAGAAACTTTAACGATTAATTTTAGATACCCAAGCGATCCTGATTTAAAAAATAAATGGGTAAGTAATTGTAATAATACCTAAAAAATAAGCCACGTGAGTCCCGAGAATCCCGAGTTAGATCACAACTCTATCACATTGCGCGCTGCATTCAATTAAGTTAGTCCTCCCTCACCAAAGACTTCGAACATAGCTTGGAATAATTACGGAAATAATGTTAAAATATTGTTTTAAATATTTTTGAATGTACCTACATGATTCAATCATATTCAGAATAAAGAAGGTCTAAATGCAAGTTATGTTTTATTAAATACAATAAAAAAATATCGATACTTTCTTGTTTGATTTAAACCTGTCCCATCCCTAGTAAAATGGAATGAACTTGAAAGGGCCAATCAAAACGCAGTACCCCGTTCCCCCGCACCTCAGCAAGTTGACAGAATTTGTTACGTGCATTAGATCAATTAGTATTAGGCGTCTAGTGGCTGTATGGTCGTTGCTTGCGACCATTAGACCAAGGAGGCGGTCAAACAAAAGACAATCAAAAGGTGAAACACCTGTGCCCTGAAACAGCTCACACTGAAAACAATAGAACCCTCATTAGAAAGTGTTTGTGTGAAGGGATGCACAACAATAGTTGAAGACTACATAGGTACCCTAAGTGTTTCTTTGGCTCAGTTCATTCAACTGAGTTGTTGACAGATGTCTGCAGAAGGGGAGGAAGTTCAAAACGAGATTAAAACTTGAGAATTTTGTTCTAGTGTTCATTTTTGGATAGGAAATTGTTATAACGCTGGTCTAGACAGAATTGGCTACTTGACTACTGTTTAAAATGAAAATGTTATGTTATTTCAAAGAACTAACAGAAATAACACGATGTGTGAAAAAAGAAATAAAATCGATAAAAAAATGGAGTAGCTACAATGCTTTAGAAGTTTTTAGTGGGGTTACTTTCTATCCTTGTCGAGCGAATCGGCCATTTGTACTACGTAACTATGGCGGTATGACATATGACGTCACATTTCTGTCGCGCTGTCTTTGTCTAGCAAGTCATTTAAAATCAGTTATAACTAAGCCATTTCTTGATCGATTTTATTACTTTTTTCACAAATCGTGTTATTTCTGTTAATTCTTTGAAACAACATAACACTTTCGTGAATTTTTAACAGTAGTCAAATAGCCAATTATTTAATTAATTATCATCTAATAAATCAACCGTTAGGAGGCTCACCGACATAGCTCTCAGAATACGCAAGTTGAAGTGGCAATGGGCAGGCCACATCCGGTGGCCATCATCGAAGAACCGACAACCGGTGGGCAAGAAAAGTTCTCGAGTGGCGACCACGAACCGGAAAACACTGCGTTGATAGGGCTCCCACCAGGTGGACCGACAACATCGTGAGAGTCGCGGGCAACCGGTGGATGCAAACGGAAGGTTGGCGTTCTATGGGGGGAGGCCTTTGTCCAGCAGAGGACGTTTTATGGCTGATAATAAAATCAATCGTTGGAATAATCAAAATGCATTGGATTGAAATATTAAGCTATCAAAGCGTTGACAAAGCGCCTTCTGCGCTTAGACAGAGATACCATGCGACACACGCACGCACTCCATGCACGCTCTGTTTATCCGGTTTTGTTTTCCTTTTTTCACGTCTTGTTTCTCTGTTCTCTCTCTGCTCTCCCACGCTCTCTCACTCTCTCAAGTCCTCTGTGCAGAGCGTGCCTGGAGGCGGAGAGTACGGTAGCACATGTACTCTTCGAGTGCACTGGCGTCACCAAGATTCGCAAAGAAACTCTTGGAACATCAAGACGGATCCTGAGAAGACTGGGACGTTTGATAGTCCTCTGGAGGGAGGTAGACTGGTTGGAATAACGGGCGCAATGGCTTACGCACAATGGGGACTAAGTAGGGAAACCAAATCTCTAACTTAAAATATAGAAGTACCGTATCTGCGATGCCGATGAAGGTCCTCAAAGAAACATGAAACGCACTAAAAAGCGACAAGCAACTGCCCTAAACTTAATGATGTAGAGATGAGATTTTACCTAGATGTAAGTAGGTAAAAGTATTACAATGTAACCGAAATTATTCACCGTCAAAGTAAAACTTCCGCATTAAACACCCGCAGGCCACCAAACAAGAAACGAACCGCTAAAAAAATCATTGCTCGCAAATTTAAACATTTATATAAGTGATGCTGAATGAAAACCCACTAAAAGCGTGCCCGCTGGCTCTATCATAAACCTGAAAGGCGCAAAGGGGTCGACTGCAGTGCGTGCAGGCTACAGGTGGGGGGTGAAATGCTCCCTTTCATCTCATTTCATCCCAGTGGCGATCGGACCGCGATCGGGTTCGCACGCGTACGTGCGCTGCGCCGTCGCGAAAAATACGCGTAGTTGACATCAACATCTCGAGTTCGCGATCTAAGTGTGATTACCGAAAATAAAATAAAAGTTTCGTTTAAAATTTTGAAGGTTTCGTCTGTGATCAGTTCAGTGTTGTGAAATAGTTTCAAATGTTTATTAAAGTGTGGTAACAGGAATGGATGGGGAGAATCGTATCATTTTGAACGTTGGCGGTATAAGGTGGGTTGTGATACAAGTTCTATTAATGGTAGTTCTATGAAAAAGCATCTTATTAGTTAGATTTTGAGAAGTGAAAGTTAGGTGTCTAATAAGGAACGGTCATCACGAGTTTGAAAGCAAACTATCAGGTATGAAGTGTCAATTTTCCCGGCTCCAATTTTCCAAGAAACAAATTTTGTAGCTTTCTTTAGTATTTCTTGTCGTGACGTTGAGCTTCTGGAGCTACACAATAACTGACAAATGCTTGCACTAACTAGACGGGTCCACTCAAATCTGTGTGGTTCTTTCAAAGATCATCTCAGACACTAATCTGCATAGGCCTCATGTGAGTTGACTAAGATTATGTCTGGACCTTAAAATATACTATGAGCTCTGAGTTAGTTTCGGCTACTTATTCTCAGAGTACGAAACACCAGCCCAGTTTAAAAAAGCGTTCCATATTGACTACGCAACCCTAAAAATTACGTGTAAAAGTGTTTTTAAAAACCTATTTGCAAAATAAACATCATTTATCAAATTTTTGAGAGTATTTTCATGCGTTATGTTTCGAGATTTGAAACTTAGTCATTGTTACATTACAAAAGATGCAAGGATATTAAAATTCACTGCATATTTTGATGAGACAATAGCTTCAGTGTTCCTGAAACGGAGACCAGAAGCATTTTTATAGGAATTTCATTAAATACCGATATGAAATTTTTGTGGTTGCGGTATTCGAAAAGGTCTTTCTACTACAGTGTTATGAACGAATTTGACGCATTTATTGGAGAATTTAAGTTATTTTCCAGTTGATTTTATCGCCTTTTGGAGTTAGGATTTCAGTTTAAATTTTAAGTGTTTTTATTACTGAAACTACTAATGATAACGTCATTAAAAAATTTAGATTTTAGAATCAAAGCGTGCTTTGAAAAACAATTATGAGTAGCTAGCCGGTTCTTCTCCAGAGAAAACGACTAAATCATGCACCTAGCCTTTTTTTTTTTTTTGGGCGCGTGCAAAATCATCAAATAACCCCTCCCGCTCTTGGGCAGAGCGAAAGGGAGTGTCAGACTTCTACTGACTAAAAACCACCCATGTTCCTTCTTAGCCCTTCATGTCGAGGCCGCGGTATCTCTTGCGAACAATCCGCAGCCCCGAAGGACCTAGCCTCTGATGTTTCTTTGGTGCCTATTTGTTTCATAAAGTCTCCGTAAATAAACGTAAAAAAGCTAAGATAACATTACCTATTTTCCTACTATAACTGAAAACATATTTCTCTATTAATGCATGTGATTGACTATTGAGAAAAGAGGATGAGATGATGAGGAGGAATTAGAAAATAATTTGGGGAATGTTTTGAATTTGCATGAGGATGGCTTTAAGAGTAGAGGAAGGGCAAAGAAGAGATGAATGGACTGTAAGAGGAGTAATATGAGAAGACAAAAAGCTTCTGATAAAATGACAAGAAGACAAGCTGCACGAACCAAAATAATTTAGGATAAGAGCAGGATAATGTTCTATCTCTACTAATATACGGAACAACACATTAGTTAATTGTTTCCTACCGACACGAAGATATGAGTAGTGAGGGTAATCTTCCAAATGGTGCAGCTGAGTCCCGAATCTTGATAATTAAGAATAATGGGTAGCGTAACCTACTTAATAGCACCTGGTCTTAATTGCACTTTTGTTCTGTTAAGTAATAATAACATAACATCACGTGTAAAATCCCCGAAGCGTAAGGCAGAGGTTCAGTTAAGTAAGATAAATCTTTATTTATTTCAAAATCATACGGACACTGCGTTAACTCAATGTACTCACATTATACAAGATTACCTAAGTTCGAATGTTTTTAAGTTTGGATGCAGGATGCATTTTCGGAACTGCAGATTTTATAAATAATGAAGAAATAATTAAAAAATGTTTATTTATTGCAAGGACACAATAAATATACAAAGCATAACAAATATTAATGGAATGGAACAAAAAAGTCACTCTACTCTCAACAACGCCGAAACGCACTTTTTCTCCCCCGCATTGCGATATTTTTTTTTGTTCTAGACCATAACTTCGAACATAACTTAGAACCATCTAGTTACGTAGATATTAGGGGTTAACTTTCCAACATTTTCACAATTTTCTTTCTTGAATACAATATTTAAAGTTATAATCTTACTTATAATACCTCCACGGCCCCCGTATAGGATTCAATGCATCTAACAGAACAATGATTTAAGTGTGAGGTACATTGAGGCATATACCGTGAAACGTGATTTTAGACCTCAATAAAAAAGTCGTTTTCCAGCTATAATTCTCGCGTAGAGTTACATAAAGCAATATTCTGTAAATATGTTTATATTTAAAATATTAGTGTTTATTTTTATGTGTATATGTATATTCGTATGTATCTTTATTTAATTAGCTTTTGTTACTAATTCTAATTAAAAAACCCTGTTTGTCTTTTCTACACACTGTGTCTACATTGTCTCATCCAACTTTCTTCTCGCAGGGAAGAAATTTTTTATGAAATAAGCAGTACCTTTGTGCTCTTCTATTTTTTTAATGTCTTTATCCTTTTTTTGTGTGTACATAAATAAATAAATAAAGTTTGATATACATAACGCTTGTTTGACAGCTTCGTAAGGCTTCGTTTTACAAATGTTACATATTGACCTAATGAATCCTAACCATATAAGATTCTCAGTTAGTAATGGTTTAATGAAACCCAAATCTTCAGGATAATTCAAATAGAATAGTAAGATATATTTGTTCAGGTCATACGCTCATATTTCATGATTAGTAAGGCAAACACGCGGGATCCCCTAAGGAATGGAGTTAAAACATTTGCTTTTGTAGGAAGTTAAATTAATTTACGTAATTTATGTCGGCGTTCTTTTAGGTTTGTTGTTTTGTGAGAAAAATGTGGTAATTTACATAGATGATGTTTGAAAACTCTTGACGCGTTTTTTGTTTAAATTATTTTAATTTGACCTCGTTAATGTCACCTAGGAAATCATCATGATGGTCTCTCTATCATCATCTTGGTGTAGTGGTCGCAAACGCTACTGATGAGTGAGGTACTGGCTTTGATTCCCTGTTCGGGTAAAGTATTCTGTGTTTTTTCATCAGGAATTTCTCAGTAGCAGTCGACAGAGATGGTAGGCTCACCCTCTTTTACATGAGGTGTAAATATAACTAGCGAAATGAAGGCGGACTAATAGGTACAACTCTGCCTAACCCTACAGGGATTAGAGGACTGGTGTGATCATTGTGATAATGTTATGTAAATTAGACTAGATTCATTTAATGTTTAATGTTAGTCTTCAGCTGCACAATAAACAGTCTAATTCACTAAAAAGATAGGGTCATTGTACATTCGCCACAAAGTTAATTCGTCATATTTTGTAAACTCCATACATTGAAAGTGTATTCGTCACATGCATAAAAAGTATGTGTAAATTCGTCACAAGTCTCCTGTTCTCCTGTATATCTATCTACAAACATCTTTCTCTCAAGGCATCCACGTATTTAGCCAACCAATCAAGGATCAGCAAATTTAAACAGAGCCAATTGGCATCTCTCAACTAAAAGCAATTCTGTATTATTTGGCGGAGCGTAACTCAAAGATATGTAAACATTTTGGTCCCGGAGACCTCAATTTGTTTCAAAATAACGGAGCCTGTTTATATTTCGTCCTTCAGAGCGAAGCCATTTCTCTCAGTTTAGGTTAACAGAATAGACGGTTGGGAAACTAATCTGTCGGTCTGTTTTTTTCTTGCATTTTGATGAAATTGGGTTATATGTTAATTTGGCGAAATATACCTAATTAATTCATCATCATCATCATTTCAGCTGAAAACGTCCACTGCTGGACATAGGCCTCCCCCAGGTGTCGCCATATTGACCGGTCCTATGCGTCTTGCATCCAACGGGACCCCGCAACCTTCACCAGGTAAATGTGGCGACACCTGGGGGAGGCCTATGTCCAGCAGTGGACGTCTTATGGATGAAATGCTAATTAATTACAAATTTTTATTTGGAAGTGTATTTAAACACAATTATCACGCTTTAAATTACCCTACTTACCTGGCAAATCGCTCCCTTTGGAGGAGGCCTATGTCCAGCAGCGGACATCTTATGGCTGAAATGGTGATTATGACTTACCTGTTTAATTGGATCCTCTTCCCACTTTCGAATGAGCTGCATCTCCATGATATGGGTATCAAACGTTGCTGGTTTGCTGGGAAGAACACGAGAAATAAAATGACGTCACTCTAAATCGCCTTTTTAGTTTTATAAACTATGATATCATTACAGTTGTATGAATCTGGCATAAATTAGAAGTCTGCCAATTGACATAGTGTATTTTCTTGACTAAACTTAGAATCTTATGTAGGCTGTCAGTTGCCTGAAACACCGGTTCAACCTAGTTTAGGTAAATAAGAAACTGTGTCCTATTTTACTTGTAATTGAAATCAAATACTTATCTTAACAATAATTGTTCCCCTTTTTGTAAATAAGGCATTCATTATATATTTATTATATTATACATAATTTGTATAGCTAAACGAGCACCACATCAACAAAGCATAATATCACGCTTATTTTATTGAAAGGAAAGGCAGAGGTGTACACTGCACCATATAGATAACATTTAGCGAGTTGTGTTATGACCCCCAGGGCGACGCTATCGCTTTTAACTGACCCCAAATTCAAACTCCGGGCAGAAACAGAAAATTACATATTTCGAAAAAAACCCGTAAAACTTTGACCGACTCGGGAATAGAGACATGGTCCTTGCAAATAGCATTGGCGGTTGCAAGTGTAAAAATGTAAAATTCCACATCATACCAACTAAACCCCGAAGGATTAGGCAGAGTTGTATAGAACATGCGGATTTTTCTACTTGTATTCGTTAAGGATTTATTAGGTTTAAGGAAATATGAAATATATATGGTGTCGGAAGTAAAGAATAGCACCATCCCATATCTTCCCGTGGGTGTCGTAAGAGGCGACTTAGGGACTTACCAGAGAATGGGCAGCAGCGTTCTCTGTGCCTTCGTAACAACCATACTGCGATCGCCAACCCGCCTACCAAGCGTGGCGATTATGGTAAATCCCCCCTTCTGGGGGAGGCCTATGTCCAGCAGTGGACGTGTTATGGCTGAAATGATGATGATGATGATGAAAGAAAATAGACACAGATTTTAGCATGGATTTTGGAGCTAGTGTCTAAATAATAGCAGACTCACCTAATAGTACACCCACATTTCGCCAGTTATGTTTAAGCCCCATGTAATAGGGGGCGAGCCTATTGCCATCAACTGGGAACAAATCCAGGCTCCGTAGCTGTTACTGATAAATTCCTGATGGAAAAGCCAATAACACTTTGCCCGACCCGGGAATCGAACCCAGGACCTCATACTCAGCAGTCGCGCTTGCGACCACTAGACCAACGAGGCAGTCCATATTATATTAATAACCTATTGGTACCTATTTTCGTCACCTTTGGGCCCTATCAGAATACCAGCGCTGTAACATTTGTCATAAATGTTACAGCACCATACTAAGATAGTGGCCTTTTGGCTTTGTACGGGACTAATTTAAATTTAACGTATGTATGTTCTTATTTTAAGTGTATCTCATTTTGTTTACTTTTTTAATCTTAATTTTTTTTTGTCAATTTGTTTTGTCCTGTGTGAAATCAATAAATACTTTTTTCTCTTTCTTTTATTCTAGTACTTAATCTAGACACTAAAGTCTAGAGGCTAGTAGCTCTAAGCACAAGTGTCTAAGCTGCTTGCACAAGACACGCCACGTCGTAAGAGGCTTCTAAAGGATTATATTTGACATAAGTTTCCACCTACCTACCGAATGGTAAAGTGTCTATTGTCCCGTCGGGGCTGCGGGTTGTTCGCAAGAGATTCCGCGGTCTCGACATAAAGGGCTAAGAAGGAACATGGGTGGTTTTTAGTCAGTAGAAGTCTGACACTCGCTTTCTCTCTGCCCAAGAGCGGGAGAGGTTATTTGATGATTTCCCACAAACCAAAAAAAAAATCAAAGTCTGTCTATTGTGTCGGGGTTGTTCAAAAGAGATACCGCGACACAAAGGGCTAAGATGGAACATGGATGATTTTTAGCCAGTAGAAGTCTGCCACTACCTCTGGCTCTGCCCATAACGGGAGGAGCCATTTGATGATATTTCCCACCCTCAAAAAAAAAGGTTAAAACAGAGTCCAGAGACAAACAATTTTTCTCTTATTTTCTGTTTATTATTTTATTCTTGCATGTGCCAAAAATAAATATGTTTTCCTTGCTTTTTTTATCTCATATGCTCGCGGCTTTTCCCGTATGGATGTCGGTCAAATTATATACTAAAACCTTCCTCGAGAACCACTCTATCCATTGATGAAATCAGCATGAAAATCGATGCAGTAGTTTTTGAGTTTAACACAAACAGACAGACAGACGCGACGGAGAACTTTGTTTTATAATATGTAGTGATAAAACTGCCACAGTGAAAACCCAACCCGTTACTTTTCTTGTAAATCTGACTTTCCAGCATCTAGAGATAAAAACAAGGATGTCATCAATCTTTATGAGAAAATGTTCTCAACCCTATGTAAAATTCACAGAAAAAACTGAAAATGAGATTTAACCTCGTTGAAATTCAGTGCTTTTTCAATTGTGAGTGTAAAATTTAATTATCCTAATTGCGTTACTTGGTGAGAATAGTTCAACAAAATAGGGGTGTTTTTCGCTTAATTTTCTGAATTAAATTCATAAGTTTTTGATCGTGCTTCATTTCTAGTGGAATTGCTGCCAAGTCTTAATTTGTTAAAGTCATTAGTAAAAGAACTGTGATTTAATTTAGTGTTAATTTATTGAATAAAAAACCTGGGTTATATGAATAACTAGCTTTATAAACACGGTAATAGGGAAGTTAACAAAAAATAATCTAATTAGTCCGTCAGATAGATTTCCAAAAAATATTGGACACGTATTTTTTCTTTTTTCACGTAAACAAACAATGAAGACGATACAGAGCTTTGAAAACTCGTGTGACGTCATATTCTAAGACATTTTTTACCGGTGAGTGACGTTTAATCTAACAGACGGACTAATTAGAATATTATTTTTTTTAGTCAGTAAACATCCCTATTGTACCAGGGGATCGTACAGTCCGGATAAAAACTATCCTACGGCTTATCCCAGGTTATGGTCGTCACCTGTGTGTCATTCAACGACATCTGTTCATGTGTGTAAAGGTCACTTGTAGATCTTTTTTTTTTGGGTTGTTGGAAATCATCAAATAACCCCCCCGCTCTTGGGCAGAGCGGAAGGGAGTGTTAAACTTCTACTGACTAAAAACCACCCATGTTCCTTCTTAGACTTTGCGCCGGGGCCGCGGTATCTCTTTCGAACAACCCGTAGCCCTGACGGGACCCGCAGCCCCGACGGGGTCAATTGTAGATCTTGGATGGTCATTGGAGGTATTCAGTGGCCCGGAAGTCTGACAACCAGTCTTACCAAAAGGTATCAAATAGCCCACTAGTAACTTGGTTGTGAAGGTCAGATAGGCAATCGTTCCATGTAAAATATTGGTATTCAGCTGCATCCAGATAATGATGATGACGTAGGTATAGCAACTACAGTACACTCACAGTTATTATGCCTTGTGACTGGGACTGTAGCTTATTTTATTTTGTATTTGTTCGACTATTCAAAAGTGCATGTAACTGGCCCACTTGAAATAAATGTTTTGATTTTGTCATTCAGTCTTCAAGCAGGCTCTCAAAAGGCTAGGTTTTTATAGACCACAGTTTTTATAGTTTAAAAACATGACGTGACTGTTTTAGACGCTAAAACTGCCACGAGTGGCTGGTTCCATTTACAGTTTGAAATACTTTCATGTTGAATTTTACTTTTTGAGCGCGTTTGCGGAACTGTAAAAAAATTGAAGTTTAGTAGATTTCGTCTTATCGCCCTGAAATGGTCTGAACTCAGATTTGATTACCTGCTTCATAACATTAGTATGTCAAGTTAAATTTTTGCTAAAATAAAATGTTATTTCTAAGCCTTTCGTGTTTTCATTTTATCTTATTTTAGTTTGAATGTTTTAAGTTTAATTTTGAATGAATGTGAATTTTAATCTTATTTTGATTCTTTTTAATGTTTTGGTTTTAATGTTAATCTATTTTATTTTAAAAATAGTCATTTAAAATGAAAACTTAAAGTATTAATACTTACAATCCTTTCCTACGTATGGATGTTTGTTACTCATCCACGCATGAACTACTGAACGGATTTGGATAAAATTTGGAACACAGATAGTTTATAATCTGGATTAACACATAGGATAGTTTTGATCCCGATTTCATCATCCCGTGGGATAATTTTCAAATTGTAGCGGGCAAAGCCGCTGGCAACAGCTAGTTTACATTTAAACAAATACCAAATAAGACTCTTCGGCGCCCTAGTACAAGTTAAGTAGTACCTAGTAGTTTAGTTATTATTTTTAATACTGACTTCACTTGAATGTTAATTTTGTACACTCATAATATCATAAAGAGGAAAGATTTGTTTATTTGTTTGTAACGAATAGGCTCCGAAACTACTAGACCGATTTCAAAAATTCTTTCACCGTTGGGAAGCTACACTATTTCCGGGTGAAATAGGCTACTTTTTATCCCTGTATTCCCACGGAAACGGGAACTACGCGCGTGAAACCGCGTGACGTCCGCTAGTAATTTATATGGATCAAGTTATCTGAATTAAATGAATTTTATTTATTTATTTAAGCCGGGGTGGACCTTTCTACATCGTCTGAAGTAGAAAGGTCCTAAGGTCATAAGGTTTTGACGTCTTTAGGTCATGCCTGAGGTCCTTTCTCTATTTATGATGGTGCTTATGTGAACCAGCGCGTAGTGCCCGTGTTTTCTGCTGTCAAGATCATTAAAGATTAAGGGTCTATTCACACGGACCGGCTTGGAGAGGATAGAAGATTTTCGTCACGTTTAAAACAGAGTTTTAAATCATTGTAATAAAGTTTATTTTTACATGTCTCTTCTTTTATTACGACTGCCGATGCTCTTCGCGCCGGTTTGTGTGAACGGACTCTTATTATTATATTTCCGTGTCGGAAACGTTCAAAGTTTTGTAACCTACCTACACTATTCTCATTAATTAGGTAATTACTATAAAACTTCCATGTGGAAGGTGTGCCGCGCCTTTAGAATTAGGTAATTGTTACGTACTTAACCGTAATGTTAGTAATTAATACTCTTTTTATTTGGCAATACTGTCCATTATAAAATTGATAATACTGCTAGAGGCTTAGGTAAGGCAAAAAAATCCTATTCCTGGAATATACCATATTGTTTCTGTCATATTTTTATTTCTGTGAACGTGGCGTCACCTGGGGGCCTATCAGAATACCAGCGATGTGACATTTGTCAAAAATGTTGCAGCATCATGCTGAGATAGTGGCCTTTTGGCCTCGTACGGGACTTATTTTTGATACTGTTTAATTTTTTAAGTGTTCCTCTTGTTTTTTTTTTGTTAATCTTTTATTATTGATTTCTTGTCCTGTGTGAGACCAATAAATACTTTTTCTTTCTTCTTCTTCTTTCTTACAGGGTGTAAAAGTACCCTTAACGCAAACGAAGGGCACTTGTTCTCCCCACCACTGTGATAATTATTTTGTTCTAGACCATACCTGGGAAGCTCCTAGTTACGGAGATATTGGGGGTCAAAGTCCCAAATTTTTCACAGCTGTTTTTGTAAATACTAGTATTTCAGGTTATCAATTTACTTAAATTACGTCCATGACCCGTTTACTAACCAAAGCATCCACTTGCACAATGTTTTAACAGTGTTACATTGAGTTTAACCGTAAAATGTGATTTATGACCCAAAAAAAAAGTTGTTTCCTAGCAAAAATGTTTGCGTTGGGGTACTTATTTTGATGTACAGAATTCTTGGTTGACGGCTGTGTGATGGGTTGATTAACAGCCTGTATAAAGTTTCAGGGAAGGTTAATGAGAGTATAAAAATAAAATAATTGATAAGTATTTCTGTTTACGAAGTTTCCATTTCCAACCAATGTTACTACCCACGTTTTCAACCTTAGTTGCTTCCACATAATGATCTCAAATATTAGCTACGTTTTACTCACTTAGCGTTCTTCCCTAGGCATCAGTTACGTACAGACTAATTAATCAAAATCACAGTATTCCGGTTAAGGCAACTGGGACAGGATAATTACACAAAGTAATGCGCCTGCCTGGGTTCGAGCCCACGACTTACTGTTCGTAAGTCGGGGCCGTCACCACTGGGCCACCGTTGCACAACTCAGTTAGTATAGAGTAATACATTAAGAAGAGAAGAAGAATAGTACCATCCTATATCTTCCCGTGTGTCGTAAGAGGTGACTAAGGGACTTACCAGAGAATGGGCAGCAGCGTTCTCTGTGCCTTCGTAACAACCATACTGCGATCGCCAACCCGCCTGCCAAGCGTGGCGATTATGGCAAATCCGCCTTCTGGAGGCCTATGTCGGTTAGGTATATTATGTAGGTTGATGTGGCTTATTTCGACTTTATTTCGACTTTAAAAAGGCTTTTGACCGAGTCCAAAATGACGTCCTATTAAAAAAACTGTCGGCCATAGGATTTACCCCAAAGTTACTTCAACTCTTCTCGAGTTATCTCTCTGACCGTTTTCAGTATGTCCAAATTTTTGGACACCAATCCGACCCATATGCAACAACTTCCGGTGTAAGTCAGGGAAGCACCCTGGGACCTACACAATTTATTGTTATGGCGAATGACCTGCCGAGGGTGGTTAGGACGGCGTGCTGTCTCATGTTTGCTGATGACCTGAAGCTATTTGTGGGTATTAGTAGTGAGCAGGACTGTGATGCGTTACAGAGGGACATCGATATGGTAGTAAAGTGGAGTGAAGCAAACCACTTAGAATTCAACACTTCTAAGTGCAAAACAATTTCCTTCACCCGTTCGCGTGCGCCCATCCAGCATAACTACCACGTTTCGGGTGTCCCTTTGGAGCGTGTCAACGAAATTAAAGATCTAGGACTGACTTTAGATGTAAGCATGACGTTCAATCAGCACATCATTCATATTTGTGTTAAGGCTTTTCAATCGCTTGGCTTTGTTATGAGGCAGGCAAATAAATTTAAAGATAGGAATGCTATACTTACATTATATTATTCTTTCGTACGTAGCAAATTGGAGTATAATGCGCTAGTATGGGATCCCCATGAGCAAAAATACAAGCTCATGATAGAACGGGTCCAACGGAAATTTGCTCGGTATCTATATAAAAAGGTATATGGATACTACCCATATTTGTATCCGTCACTGTTTGTTGCGGGAATGGTGGGCATCAACACGTTAGAAGTGAGACGTAAGTGTGCGCTGTTGATGCACTACTATTTATTACTTAATAATAAAATTGACGACGGGACCACCTTAGCTCGCTGTTCACTGTTTGTTCCGGACCGACTGCGGCGGTCGCGGGCCTGTGCCTCACGAAGCTTGTTCGCAGCTCCCACTGTGCGTACCCAAACTGCTCGATATGCGCCCACAACCCAGGCGATGAATCTGCTGAACGCCCTAATTGCTCAGGAACCGGATCTAGATCTGTTTATGAGTAGCAATAAAGATATGCTTAATTATTGCATACGATTTTTAAGTTAAAAATGCTGCCGATGTATGTTGCTGGCGAAATGTGGGTGTACTGTTAGGTACACCTCTGCCTAACCCTTCGGGGATTACAGGCGTGATGTTATGTTATGTATGATTTTTAAGTTAAAGTGTGTTGTTGACTTGCTGCACGCGTTGGTGCAAACTGTAAGTGTGGCAAGTACCTGCTTATATAAATAAATAAATAAATAATAAATGTCCAGCAGTGGACGTTTATGGCTGAAATGATGATGATGAAAACCCGGTAGGACTAATTGTCAGGCTTTCAGGCTACGTTCTAGTCGACTGTTCATCATCATCTTCCTGTCCTTAATTGTCCCATGTTATTTGGGGTCGGCGCAACACGTTTTTATCTTTCATTCTAAGTCAACCGTCACGGTTACATTTATTCTTTTTTCTTTTATATAATTCCTCACACAATACATCAATCGTTTCTTTGGTCTGCCTCTCCTTACCCATTCATTTAAATTAGTTCTAGTTCACTGTCAATAAAACTAAATGCCAAACCTACATTTTCAAAAGCCAATCAATTGAAGAATATCAAAATACTAACCTGCCTACACAATTCACAAGTACCTATAAACGTGGGCTAGAAAGGTTTCTTATAAACCTTTATTATAATCTTGACATCTCCACAAATTACATTAAATATTCGTAAATGTCACTCTCTGATATTATTATAACTGTCAGGTCTGGTTACTAAGATCGTGGGAGGGAAACTAATTTGAAGAAGAAGAATTCGATTTGGGTATTTTTTGTCCGTTACTACTTTAATTACGTACGTCTGTTACATCGCCCACGTCTGTTTATTTCTGTTTATGATAGAGCAATTCTTGAGGAAGGTCATAATTATGCTAATATCACGCTAAGGCCCTTAGGAGCCGGACACAAAAAAACGACGGGTGAAGCCGCGGGGTACAATTAGTAACTAAAATAAAATGATAACTATGACGAGAACAATACATTTGGGTTTACCCATCAGAACATTTTCAGTAATTGGTAATAGGCTCGCCCCCATTTACATGGTACTTAAACCTAACTGGCGAAACGTGGGTGTAGGAGCTATTAAGTAAGCTTCTGCTTAACTCTTCAGGTTTTACAGGCCAGATGTTATGTTATGTTGACGGTCGGATTTCGTCCCATGTAATATAATTGGTCGTGTTTCATTACCACAATCTACACTAATATTTTAAAGAGGACAGATTTGTTTGTTTGTAACGAATAGGCTCCGAAACTACTTGACCGATTTCAAAAATTCTTTCACCGTTGGGAAGCTACACTATCCGCGGGTGACACAGACTACCTTTTATCCCTGTATTCCCACGGGAACGGGAACTACGCGGGTGAAACCACGTGACGTCCGCTAGTCAATAATAATTTATGTAATCAGATTTACCGATTTACAACAAATATTGAAAACATCAATCCATTATTTCTGCCTACGCCATCAAGAATTTTATCGCACAGATAATTTGGTGCAAACTTGATAAAAGCCAGGAGCTAATAAATTAAGTCTTTCAAGTAATCAACGCCTTATATTGCTAACTACCTACTCAGTGAGGAAATTAAACCTGAACAAGGTTTTGAATAAATATTTTAGTGCTGAATCCAGACTTTAGTATTCATGGAGATTTTAATGCTGAAAATGATGTTATTAAATATTTATGTAGATATGGCAGTATGTTTTTCTGGAAAAGTTGGACTGATTTTTAATTTACGCACTATACATTATTTAGGGTCTGGTTTATATGGTAAGTCTTTCATCAGGAATTGTGGTTGATGGCAATAGGCTCGTCGTAATATGTGGGTGGACACCACTGCTTAACCCTTTGGGGATTAAAGCCTTGATGTTAGATATTTAACAATACATTGATATAGTAACAGTTTTATGGTATAAAATACCTACAATAGTCTGTGGTTAGACCAAAATTTAAGCGACATTGCGTGAGTGCTTTACAATAAAACTGATGTGTCTATTGTTGTATGAATTTGTGTGACATATTCAACTAAATGTGATTATTTACTACACTCTGACGTACCTACTAGAGGTTGATAAAATAAGATAAGGGTGGCTATAAAAAAAACAGTTCTGCATATTCACAGGAAGCTTACTAATTTGCTCCACTGTGGGTATTATTCCATCATGACCTATTAGAAATTCAGTGGTTATTTCACTGGAGAAGACACTAAACTTATTGGTTATGTTCATTGTATAGATCAGGTGTATGATGCTCGCTCGTATGTATATGACTAGCTGTATGATCGTGGACGACGCAAAAGTTACAAGTAAGGAGCGTAGAAATTGGTGTTTTATGTTTTTACCTGCCCCCTTAGCAAAATGACGTAAGTTTTTGCATTGATATGACTAAAGATCCTACTATACAAACTGGCCATATGAACGTAAATTCTCACTGTCGAATAATATAGATCACCAGACACAACAGCCGTCTGGTCGGAGGATCCTCCCTTTTCTATGGGGGATGAGGAACTTTACACCCTGTTCTTCATACCCCCAAATATATATCGAATCAAAACCTTGTTTACGTTTTTCCCTCCATTGAAACAAACAAACAACAAAAAAACTGAAATCTCAGCACGTTACAGCAGTCCATGGATGATCCGTACTTTATCCAATAATGGAACTTAGGCCAGGACATAGGTAGGCACAAACATGGGGCATCAGTATTCCGTACACGGTTAACACCGCAGCGCCTTGACTTTCTGCACACGTTACACCTTTTGCGACAATGTAGTTTCAGAGGGCAAAAAATAATACCCAGTTATGTTAAATTGGTGATATGTTAGGAATCATAAGTATAGGGTGTGAAAAGATCCGTATTGAAACCGTTTTTTACAAGTTTTGGATAAAAACGTTAAGTTAAAGTTATCGCTAAGAGGGAAACGATTTTGTTTTTGGTAATCACTGTTTACTGTAGTACTGAATATACCCAAGTAAATCTTGCGCTTATTGAATTCAATGGTTCAAGGTTTTAAAATTTAAAGATAAGTTACAATATTCAAATTATTATATTTCAAAATAGACGGAACACATTATGTAAGGCTACGAACGCAATAGCTCACCGTCCGCCCATCTTATGACGACGACAGGCCGTGGCGGCGGCGCGTTCATATTCCACGCGCACCTAAGAGTCGACGCCTGCCGGGGCTGCGGGTTGTTCGAAAGAGATATCCCGGACACGAAGGGCTAAGATGGAACATGGACACTCCCTTCCACTCCGCCCAGAGCAGGAGGACTCGTTTGATGAATTCCCGCACTCCAAAACAAAGAAAAAAACTACGAACGCACTTGGCATGTCTAGCCTACATCTAGCGAGTAGCGAAGTGAAACAAACTGTATAGAACCTTTGCAACCGACTGCACTGCCCGCTTGGCAGTACGCCTAGCGTAATGTGCAGTGTGGCCGGAGTAACTAACCTGCCAGTGCGTATATAACATAAATGATAATGAAAACTGCATTGAAAGTATTGTTTCTTTTAGAAAAACTAGCAGTTACAGAGACCGGCTTTATTTTTATACTATGTCGCTCAACTTCGTCTGCGTCACTTACGAGAGAGAGTGCAACATTTTTCATTGATGCTCCCCTCCATTGGTCGTAGCATAATGTTATAGCATTCCTCAATAAATCACCTATCCAAGATTAAAAGAATCATACAATTCGAATCAGCAGATCCCGAGATTAGCGTGTTAAACTAAACAAACTAGTCTTCTTCTTGAAGGAAACTCTTCAGCTATTTTGTTTTAGTAAGTATAGATAACTCACGTTCTAAAATGTTGTACTTGATGTTAAGTTATGTTATAGATAAATGTATACAGATCAAGTACACACGATAATGTACTCCGTCAACCATTAGACCTCCACATTACACAACCGAATATATCCTACCTATTCTAATGAAAAAAAAGGTCTCCAGTGCCTCCAATAAGTCAGTTTTTCGCCGACAGCCTGGCTTTTGAAGTCCCAAGCTGATTGATCACACTAGAAGTGCCACTCAGGGCTCTAATGGATACTGTCTGCCTTGCTGAAGAAGATACGAGTATGGCTTTGTGAACTACGAGGTTTTTGTAAGTAGATTTATGTCTTTGAAAGGTTAGATATATACTATTTCTGGTTTGGGTTGCGTCGCTCTCTCCTCTTGCTTTAATAGTGAGCATTATTAGAATATGTTCCTATTGGAACACAGGGATCTTCGCATTGAGAGGCAATAGGCAGTAAGAGGCTTTGTCAATAATTTATATAAATATAAAGACGGCACGGTTGCGCTGCGAGTTGCGGGTTCTATTTAAAAACGGAACAAATTTTTGTATGGCCAACAGTTAGTTGTTTCGGATCTGGTATGTTTTTAGTATTTGAATTTAAAATGTCTGTAAACGCACCCACAATGTACGAGAAACTCCTAGTGTGGCAAAGTTATAAAAAGCAACGGTTTCACAGCTTTGACTGAACAACTCCAATAGTTTCGGCACTACCTAATTTATTAGAACTACTACTGTCTTCAGATATTGCTGATATTCTTTATTCTATTTTTCCTGCAGCAATGATTCACTCATAAATCTCTGTCTAATTAAAACACGTATAAAAGTATCACAAACAAATGTTGGTACCATTTGTCATCATCGTCTGCTATCTGCAACGTCTGCCCAACATGTTCTGAAAAATCGGTTTCCACTCTAACCAGACGCAGCTGATTTTATTTCACAGTTACAAATAAATAACCCGTAACTAGGTACAGCAATTCTAACCTTGATAGTTTGGCGAATTCAAATAAAATAATCTATATCTAATTGATATTTTCTGAGATTTTCCCACACACTGTAGACACCGGTCTCACTGCCGGCGATTAGCGGGAAACGAGGTTTTACTCACTGTCTGGTCGCTAGCAACTAAAAACAAATGGTTTTATTGACACAGTTCTCTTAGATAGAGTTCAGCGTGGCGAATCACGTGTAAGATTGGCAGTCACTTCATGTAAAATACTGGCATTTAGACTATTTAGCTGCATCCAATTAGCATAGATGACGACCCAAATATAGTTGAGAAAGAGTTAGGTTATGATCATTTTGGGCCTGGTGTGACTCTTATTCTAGTGTGAAAAAGATTATGTGATGACACTAGATAGCCTGTATAGTTCTGTCGCTTTTCCACACTGAAATAAGATTAAAATACTCCTGCTTAAAGACTTTACGAAAACCCCACTGGGACCTACAATCTGCTATACGTTTCAAGAGCGAGAAAGGAGATAGTCCAAAATGTATGGACCAAAATCTCAGACTCGATTAGGACCAAATGGGTTCCAGTAGTTTCATTCTAATGGGCAATGTACCCCACCGAACGGGCAATGCCGAAATCGAGTTATATTAGCTAAAGTTATCTCCTTTGTTGGTAGCTAATCGCTTTACCGCCGACGGTGGGACATGTGCCTTATGATGTAATAAAACGATCAACGGCATCCAAACACAGAAGTATTTTGTTTTCATTGGTGTTTCTAGAAACAGGCCGATCAAATCAATTGCACCTCTAGCCTAGTGAGTGCAAGCACTACTGCTGAGCCTGAGGTCCTTGGTTCGATTCCAATATCTGGCAACGTGTCATAGGGTTTTTTTTAGTAGGAATGTATCAGTAGCATCCAAGGAGTTTGGATTTATGCCCGATTGATGGCAATAGAATCACCCCCATGGGATTTTAACAGGAGCATTGTGAGTAGGTACAGTTAAGTACACCTCTACCTAACCCTTCGTGATAATATGTTTTATGTTACGAAGCAATACAACGATCAAAACTATACAAACACAACAGTATTTATTATCTTTTATTGTTTATACTAACAGACCGATCACATCAATTGGTGTGTAGGTTACTGTGGGAGTGCGTAAGATACAATAAACTGAAATTAAATGAAGAACATTTGTGTTTTTTGAAGGAAGAATAATATTTGTAAACAAGAATTAGTTGATCAAATCAAGACATGTGTATATTGGAACTCGTAATTGATTTTAACGGTTTTGACAATAATTCCCAGGTATTGAATTGTTAACTAATGTTGAAATACCGAACTGGTACGTAGACAAGTAGATCTTGCCGCTTTGTGACACATCTAAGGACCCTAATGATGTAGCATGCTCTGGCATGCTTCTTCTGATCTGCTAAAAAACGTAAAATGGATATACTAACCATTTTGGAATAGACTAACCAACAATTTTGATGAAAACTGCCAGCACTATTTGGTACCTTACGTTTCACTCCATTCTTTTCACCAAGAAAAATCGAAATTCTCAAAAAGCAGATAGTGTTAAATACTTCGCTGGCTACCTCGAATAGCGTTTCGTTTCATCACGGAATGTGTATGCAACGAGAATATTTGTTCGCACGGTTTGAATTGTCGAGTTTTCCTTTATCTGAATCGCGCTTTATTGCATTTTTCTGCGTAAAAACAATAGGAAAGATTGTTTGATTGATTTTATTGGATAAGAGATTGTTTAAACTTACTTTCTTATTATGTGATAACATAAGTGACAAAATAGATGTGATAAATATTTGAGTAAAAATAACAAATAATACGAATAATTTTGAATAAAACACGAGTAAGATGCGTCTTACTCGTGTTTTATTCAAAATTATTCGTATTATTTGTTATTTTTACTCAAATATTTATCATATCTATTTTGTGGGGCTCGTGGCCAAATAATATCAGCTGCTCTGGTTGATATACAAAGGTAAAGTCGCGCAGGCCTATATCAGTCTGTTGGTGACCATCATAATAACTTACCTACAGAGTTTCCTTCGTTCCTCGGAATCCACTATAAACCGTTGATCTCGGCTGACATTTTTTGGCAATCTTTGACAGTCGTTAAAGGAGCATTGGTGGCCCAGTGGTTGCGGCCCCGACTTACGAACAGTGAGTCGTGGGTTCGAACCCAGGCAGGCAACATTACTTTGTGTAATTTATTTCATCACCACTGCTCTCAAAACGGTGAAGGAAAACATCGTGAGGAAACCGGCATGTCTTAGAACCAAAAAATTCGAAGACATGTGACATCTACCAATCCGCACTGGGCCCGCGTGGTGGATTATAGCCCATAGGAGAGGGCCTAGAGAGGAGGCCTGAGTCCCTGGAGTGGGAACATTATAGGCTAATGATGAAAGGTAGTCACTGGCCCAAAAGCCTGACAACCAGTCTTACCAAGAGGTATTGTATTACCCAGTACTAACTGGGTTAAGAAGGTCAGTTAGGCAGTCGTTCGTATAAAAATACTGGTATTCAGCTGCAATCGGTTAGACTGGAAGGCTGTAGGGAACTAGTGTTATTATTGAAACGACTGGAGCCGATCGGTTACCATTTATTACTGCCCATCTTATGCTAATACAATATATCTTATAACATAGATCTTACTTACTAAGTACATACACCTCACCTCGGGGGGGAGAGATAAAAAAAAACAAAAATAATAAATGAACATTTTTTTTTTTTTTTTAGTTTAAATGATTACTTAGATTATGCTTAGGTTCTAAATGGCTTAGTTCTATTTTTATGGATTACATAAGGTTTATTACTCTTTAAAATCTTCACATTAACACCTAAATCTTCTAAAATAACAAATGGTCCTTGCCACAGAGTTTCTAATTTAGTGGCTGTTTCATTTTTAACTAGTATTAGTTGTCCATTATTATACGTTACATTATTAACATTTTTATCGTAAGATAACTTACGGTATTGTTTACTTTTGAGTAAGTTGTTGCGAGCATCTTGGTGTGCAACTTGTAATTTATGCTTTAGATCTAAAGGATAACTTTCCGGGTTATATAATGGTTCAATATACTGACTGACTCTACATGGTATTACACTAGCTCTACCAAATACAAGTTCGAAAGGTGTGTACTTTGTTTCTGTATGAACAGTATTATTGAAACTATAACACCAAAAAGGTAACCACTGACTCCATGTGTCTTTTTTTCCATCACATTGTATTCGCAAAAAAGCACCAAGGTGTTTATGTGTATTCTCAAGGGCACCAATAGTTTGATGGTGATATGCAGTAGATATCAATTTGTTTATTCCCAGAAGTTTACATACCTGATCCATTACTGATGACACGAATTCTGTGCCACGGTCAGTCGCTATGGCATTTGGCACTCCAAATCTTAGTATAAAATTATCAACTAATGCTTTCGCAACACTTACTGTTTCTTTGTTTTTCAGAGGATATGCCTCTACAAACTTAGTAAGCTCACACTGGAGGGTCAAAATGTAACAATTACCGTGTATATCCCTTTCTAATGGACCTACAATTTCGAGAAATATTTTTTCAAAAGAATGTGAAGCTGTTGTAGTTATTTCCATGGGCGCCTTGACATACCTACAATGCTTCATTTTCTGACACTTTGTGCATTTACTCACAAATTCTTTTATATCTTTGTCGATGCCTGGCCAGTAAAATTTCCTCTTTATGTTGTTCGTCATCCTACGTATTATTATTATTATTATTATTATTATTATCATTTAATTCAGACATTAAAACATCCATAGATTGTTAGTAAAACATAAACCTTAAAACTATGTTAGTAACACATGTACACTTGACAAAGAATTTAAAATCGGGCAATCTAATTTGCCCGCAATGACACTCAGGAGACTGTTCGGGCTGCCCCGGACTCTCTGCAGCAGCGACGCGGCACGCTTACGTCTGATCGCTGCAAAGCCATCAGTGTGCGCATCAGCAAACATTCCCGACGCACTGCAGAAGCGTGGCAGCCCCAGCAGCATCCTGAATGCATTGTTATACTGGACTCGAAGAGCATTGATGGCTTTCTGCGTATAGCTTGTCCAGAGGCTACTCGTGTACAAAGTTTGACAATACGCTTTAAAAAGCGTCACTTTAACTTCACACGTACAACGAGCAAACCTCCGCACAAGCATGTTGCATCGAACCGCCAATGCTCTTCGTTCCCTTTCCACATCAAGGTCATCTTTGATGTCCGCCGTAACAATATGCCCGAGGTACTTAAATTGTTGAACACGCTTCAAGATACTACCTGCCAGCTTGACCGGAGGAAAACTGTCTGAGGACTTTGCACCAAAAACAAGAACCTGGCTCTTATCGGCATTGTATCCTAAACCGTGTTCCACAACATACCTCTCACAAACATCCAACAGCTTTTTCAAGCCTGATACTGATGGGCTCAAGATTGCCATATCATCGGCGTAACTGATGTTATTAAAGGCCACTCCATCTATGTAACACCCAGCCTGCAAGCTACTGAGCTCACTAATGAGATCGTCTATGTATAAATTAAACAAAATCGGTGAAGACAAACCTCCTTGTCTGACCCCACATTTCAACTTATACTCATCAGAAATAGAATTTGCCCAACGTACACAGTTCACTTGGTGGCCATACCAGTACCTTAACACATTAATTAATTCTAATGGAATTTTTGATTTGCGTAATTTACCCCATAATATGTCATAATTAATCAAATCAAAAGCCTTTGACATATCAAGGAAGCAAGAAAAGACAGGACTCCGATTGTCTACGTAATAGCGTACAGTCTTCTTTAGACACATTATGGCCGTCTCTGTTGACAGTCCCTGGCGGAACCCGTGCTGAGCATCGTGCAACATAATGTACGTATACCTGCATGACCTGCGGTAGGTAGTAGATGAAAATCATGTAAAATATAGTTCTTTTCTTCCTCATCATCAATTCTCTTAACTCCTCTAAATACATATATCCGTGGACCTGTCCAATCCTTATATTCATTGATATCTTTTAATAAATCTTTGATAAAGCTTTCGTATTCTTTGTTCTTGACTATGCATAGTTCATTTATATTTATATTCTTACAAAATTCTCCTAACTTAGTCACAAATTCGTCTCGCGTAAATTGTGCCCTAAAGTTAAGATTAATAAATAACGTTTTTCTATGACGACTGTAAATGAAACATTCGTTCTCTACGTCTACGTTGTTTTGTCTTCTTAATTTAGTTAGTTCATCATTTTTTATAAAAGTCATTTCTACGGAGTCACTTGGTACTCTTAGTACCTCGACTACTGGTGGTTGATCAGGCCACGAGTCGTCGGGTCCACTGAGAAGAGGTGTGTCATGTACTTGTTTGTCTAATTCTAAACGCCGTTTTTGCGCTCTAGTCATCACTAACATAATTTCTTCATTCATTTGTTTTAAGTTATCTGATGTTATTATTATTCTAGACAACGCGTCTGCAACACTATTATCCTTCCCTTTTATATACAATATCTTATAATCGTATTCTTCCAGCGCTAATCTGAACTTAGTTAGCCTACTTGATGGATCTTTCATTGAGAATAAATATATTAATGGTCTGTGGTCGGTCATAATTGTGAATGTTTTTCCGTAAATGTAAGGCCTGAAATACTTCACTGCCCACACAATTGCTAATAGCTCTTTTTGTATAGTTGGATAGTTTAGTTCAGCTTTATTGAGTGGTCTACTAGCATAAGCTACTGGTTTCATATTTTGATTGCACAAAACTGCTCCAACAGCTGTACCTGATGCGTCAGTTTGTAAAACAAATTCATTTTCTTCAGTGAAATCGGGAAATTCTAATACTGGTGGAGTTGTTAAAGCATGTTTTAACGTGACGAATGCATTTTGACATTCTTTATCCCAGTTAAATCGTTCATATTTTCTGGTTAATTTATTTAATGGATAGGTAATTTCTGCAAAATTTTTAATAAATTTTCTGTAATAGTTACAAAACGCCACAAATCTTTTTACTTCATCTGTATTAGTTGGTGTGGGATATTTTTGTAATATCTCTATTTTTGCTGGATCGGGTAAAACTCCATTTTGTGTTACTAGATGGCCTAAATAAAGAATTTTCTTTTGCAAAAAATTACATTTTTCTGGATTTAATTTCAAATTATGTTTTCTCAGTCTTTCTAAAACGTTAACTAAGTTCTTGTTATGGATATCTAAGTTTCTTCCAAAAACTACTAGATCGTCTAAATAAATAAAACATCTGTCAAATGTTAATCCGGACATGGCTACTGACATTACTCTGCTGAAAGCACTTGGACTTGTCTTGAGTCCCATCGGTAACCTTTTCATTTGGTATTGTCCAGTGTTTGTAGTAAACGCAGTATACTCTCTACTGTTTTCATCTAAAGCTACTTGGTAATAACCCTGATTTAAGTCTAAATGTGAGAAATAGACTGATCCAGACAGAGAATCCAAAATTTCGGTAATATTTGGTAAAGGAAACTTGTCATCTACAATACAGTCATTAAGTCTACAATAATCGACGACTAAACGCCATTTTTTGTCATTTCCACTTTTCTTTGGGACCAATAAAATTGGGCTTGACCACTCACTCCTTGCTTCCTCTATTATGTCGTTGTTAATCATGTTTTGTATTTGTTTATTGACTTCATTTTTCAAGGAATGAGGCAGTCGATACTGTTTAACATAAACAGGACTAGTATTTGGTTTTAAAGTTATTGACTGTTCATAAACGTTTGTAGTTGTTAATTTGTCGCCTGGTAAAAAGAACACGTCGGAATACTTAGCACATATTCCTTGTATTGATTGTCGTTCTTCTATGTTAAGATTATTTAATTTTAAAATGTCTAATAACACTTTTGCCCTCTGTAAATTGTTATTTTGTAATTTAAAGTCGCATAAATCATAATCTTGCATCGAATAAATCTCTGGCTGAAACATTGGCAATGTAACGTCATGCTCATTGGTATTTAAAATTTTTACAGGTAATCTGTTATTTTTAATTTTTCCTAAACAGCCCGCAAGAAACACGTTTTCCGTTAATTGCTTGCTATGTATAACACAATCTTCATCAGTGTTGTTATTTAAAAGTAAATAATGAAATGATTCACTTCTGGCTGGAATGTGTAACACTTCGTTTGAATAATCTATCGTGTCACTTAACACTAAAGAATATTCCACTCCATATTTAGACAAGGTAATGATATTAGTCTCCAAGTTGATATTGGATGTGTAATGACATAGAAAATCTAAACCTAAAATTCCATCTGCTTTTAAGGAAATGTTATCGAAAACATGCAGCTTGACATGAAAGTCAACATGTTGTTGCCCATTACGATGAGTCAGGCTAAGATTAATAAAACCGTTTGTTTTTGTTTGACCACCAATACCATTTATAATAGTATCATCTCTAATTATAGTCATGTTATTCGGTAACGCGACTCTCTTTATTATGGAAATGGATGCTCCTGTATCTACCAACCAAAAGTATTTTCTATTGCCAAAGTATAATGTTAAAAATTTTGCTTTGCCTGCTAACATCAAAATATTTTGTTTATGATCGAAAAAACTGCATTTCTTCTGATTTAGAATTTACGGATTCGTTGTTATTGTTACTATTATTATTATTATTAGATTGTTCCGTATAAAACACGCGACGATGATTTCCACTACCATGAGTTTCGTATCTCGATCGGTTCTCGTGAGGCACTTGGTTGCCTCGTCCTCGATTTGAGTTGAATGAGCTTCGAGGTTCACCACGAGAGCGATAAAATGATCTTCCACGTGATTGATCAAAATTTCTCCGGACATTATTTGAGTTATGGTGATAATATCCTCGCTGATTGTTTGAGTTCTGGTGATAATATCCACGTTGTCCCCGTGCTCGACGACTATAAGAATTCCCTCGACGAGAATAATTATCATAAGCATGCGACTCACCTCTACCACGACGTGAAAAATGCATGACATTTTCTGCTCCCGAAGTTGATGCCGTAGTCAACTCCTCGTCCTTCGCCGCCTGGATTGCATCCTTCAGCGTGTCATAGTTACGTGCTGCAATAATTGTACTGAGCCGGGAATCGCTTAACCCATCTGCGAATCGTTTTATCGCTAGTTTTTCGTTAATTGGCTTTAAAACTACATAATTCTGAGAATTACCATCGGCTTGCGATATTGTCAGGTTGGTGAAAAGTTTTTCAATTTCAGTACCGTATTGGTCGATAGTGCGCCAACCTTGTGTTGTATTTTGTAATCGCGATTGTATGGCAGTAAATGACTTTTTAGGTAACAGTGTGGAACGTAAGTCTTTAACAAGATCGTTTGTAGATGTGTAACTATGGGACATTCGTAGCTTAGCATTTTCTGACAGTCTACTTTTTAAAACAAATGTTATTAGTAATTTCTTCCCTGCTTCTGACAGCATATCTGAATACATTTCAACAGAGTCAATGATACTCTTGATGTTATTTTCCTTATTGTTCATTACAGGAATCAAATTACACGCAGTTTTTAAATCGAATTCCATGATTACTTCTGTATTTGAGCTCGTGTCACAAAAATCACTTTCACTACTACTATCTTCCGTACATAACTGTTGAATTTTTAAGTAACACGTTTTTATTTCATCTCTTATAAGAGTTAATCGTGCTAAAGCTTCCGATTTAATTCCTTCCTTAGTACTCAATATTTTAATTAATGTTGTACTTTTATCAAATATTATGTCTGTCTCTGATAATTTATTTTTTATAACATTACCCTTGAAACGCGATTTTCCTTTCTTAACTAGATATTTTCTTATTAATGTAAGTTCATCTAAACATTTAATTAATTCATCTTCCATTCCCTCGCAATCAATGAATTAATATTTAATATGCATACCACATTCTCACGGTGAGTTACGGTAGTAGGGGATACAGGCGTAACATGATACACGTAGTACACGACTTAACTACATTAGTAAACAAAATTCAGAAGGTGAGTTATAGTTTCACCTTTTTCCTAGGTAGTACTTAAAAAAATAAACTTTATAGTCTTTAAACTTTAAAATCCATAATTCTGTGATGAATCCACTCTACGAGTATAATATCACTATCACACATTATGCACTTTTGTATGTTGAAATCGCACAAATCACTCACAAAGTTACCACTGCTCTTCACACTTGTTCTTCTGCATTCTTGTGCTGTTGCCTCCTATTTCATCGGGACATGGACCTCTCGTTCGTCTCCTCGGCTACCTCTGGTACGGTTGATTAATCGCCGGAAGTTATGTTGTACTATTTGGTCTGTGATCCATGAATGGTGGCACTTCTTGTACTGTTTGTACACAAAATAAATAGCGCCGAGACCCAGAAGTATACAAATTACTAGCAGCACAATGCTAATATTCGACATGTGCATCTTCATCTCTTCGACATGTCCATTGTTTGATCCTGCAGCATTCTGGTTTAAAAAAACCGTCTCCTTTTCTACGTTTGATCGACACATAATTTATTATTGTGTCAACTGGTCAACTCGGATTTTACATATTGAAATATTATTGCACCGTAATTTTTCTTCACATTTTTTTTTTTTGTCTGTTTGGAGCCGTAACACTATAGTACTAACGCGTCACGCGCCCCGAATGGCAGGGTCGCCATGTAGGGAACTAGTGTTATTATTGAAACGACTGGAGCCGATCGGTTACCATTTATTACTGCCCATCTTATGCTAATACAATATATCTTATAACATAGATCTTACTTACTAAGTACATACACCTCAAGGCGACCACAACATAGTTAGGAAAAGGCTACGCAGATGATGACGATATATATACCTTTACCATCACCTGAATTCACTGTCGATTTATGAAAATAATTCCAACCCAATAAACTATTCAATAAAAACTTCAGCAACTTACACGATTTCCAGACCAATTCTGCTAGTGACACGAAAGTCATTTATATTAATTTACGATTTTCGTCAAGCCAAAAACTCAAATGATATTCCTTTTCCTGAAATGTCTATTAATAACAATTAATTATATTGAAACGGAGACCTTTTAAACAAATTGCGGAGAAATTGAAATAAATTATGAGTTCAGTATAAATGTTTATTTTGAGGATGTTCCCTTGAGTCTTTGATTGAAATAAATCTGTTTACCGAGTGCCGATAAAATGTGAATGTTTTGAGGAAAAAGAATAAATATTTGAAGCCTCAGCGAGTCAGCAATAAAAAGCTTTTTACTTTGTGTGTGATTGTGGGTTCGTTGTTTATTTTTGTGTAAATGAAGACTTGCGACGAATTCTGTGAGTTGCATAATGAGTGCATACAGCCAGCAGCGTACAATATTTGTACACACTTGGAACGTTTAGAAGTAATTTTCGCCTAATGTATTGACTTTATTTTATTGTTACGTAACGAAACTAAAATTTTGGAACCCATATTATTATCATACACATACATACATACATAAACTCACGCCCTTTTCCCATGGGGGTAGGCAGAAACCACAGATAATTCACCAGAAATTTGCGTGTGAACTTCGCCAAGTGTAATGTGTGTCTACTGTGGTATTAGCTTATATTACTCGTAGCTCGTGTATTTGACAACTTAACGAAAATGTACGAACATTTTGTAAAATCAAATCCGATACGTAGTACGATAGTACATCTTGTATTCTTGGGCCTAGTAGAGTTATCAGTTGTGTTTTTAATTTTCTCCAAAGTAGTGTGGGGACACTTTGGATTCCAGCAAGCATACCCAACTTGTTCGGTCTTACACTGCATTGTTGTTTGTTTGTTTTGTTTTTTTTAAAACATTGCCCCACACTAAGAATTTCTCCTGTATCGTGGGTGCGTTTACAAACATTTAAACTCACATACACAAACACACCCAGACCCGAAACAACTATCTGTAGGCCATACAAATATTTGTTCCGTGCGGGGATCGAACCCGCGACACGCAGCGCAGCAGTCTAGTCGCTCAGCCACTGCGCCAACCGTGCCGTCGTGCGTTCAGAATGAGAATTGCAAAGATCCATAATTACCCATTTTACAAACTTATGTTTGTATTTATTCTGTTCTAACAGACGTGGCTTGGAAATAGTCACATTGTACTCAGGACTAAAGTACAATCCTTTTAAGAATTGGGCATTTTAAGAATTAGTCCGTTTTCACGCTGTTAGGCATTTTAAGAATTTGGCATTTATCGACTAAGCCAATGAATCCAAATCAAACAATGGTCTTGTAGGAGCAGAAAAGAAGAGGAGTAGAGTTCCAGATGACTTCTTTAAAAAGATCTAGACTCGTGGCTTCAAACTTTAGTAAGGTCATGTTTCCAGAAATATCTTGGTACCCTCAACTTTAAATCTTAACAACGGAACCCTTTCAGGCCGTGGTTAGGTCAAGGCAGACTTTGAACCCTGCTAAAAGCATTCTTGAAGTTTTCGAGTTTAATTACATAACTTAAAAGATTTTGATGGTTAATTAATTAAATTTAAAAGCGTTGTTAGTTTCTAGGTTTATCTTTAGTATTCTGTTTTTATACAGGGTGTAAATCAACCCATCACACAGCCGTCAACAAAGCATTCTGTACATCAAACTAAGTACCCCTACGCAAAAATTTTTGTTGGGATACGATTTTTTTTTTGTAGTCAAAAATCACATTTTACGGTAAAACTCAATGTAGCACTCATAAAACATTGTGCTGTAGGGTGTAAAAGTACCCTTAACGCAAACGAAGGGCACTTGTTCTCCCCACCACTGCGATAATTTTTTTGTTCTAGACCATACTTGGGAACCTCCTCCTAGTTACGGAAATATTGGAGGTCAAAGTTTCAAATTTTTTCACAGTTGTTTTTGTAAATACTAGTTTTTCAGGTTATTACTTTACTTAAATTACCTCCATGACCCGTTTACTATTCAAAGCATTCACGAGCACAATGTTTTAACAGTGCTACATTGAGTTTTACCGTAAAATGTGATTTTTGACCCAAAAAAAAAAGTAATTTCCCAGCAAAAATTTTTGCGTAGGGGTACTTAGTTTGACGTACAGAATGCTTGGTTGACGGCTGTGTGATGAGTTGATTTACACCCTGTATATTACAGCAATACAGTTTGCAAATTAAGTTCTGGCCATTTGATACCACTTCCCCGTGTCCTGATTACGTGTGTCGCTCAGCTTGTTAAGAAAAACACGATAGTTTACATCAAAGAAGAAACAGTACGCAAAGATCAAAGTTATCAATTATGTAGGTAAATGTTAAGTTTAACTTTAACCTGTGCAACTTGTTAGTTAGTTTTGAAACCTACCTAAGTTCTGAAGAAATTAGTTCAGTACTTAATTGTGAAAGCGCTGCTTTGTTCCTTTAGCCGGGAGTTATACCTTTAGGTCGTACATATGTCTCATTGAGTAGGGCTTCATCAAAGAGAGGCTAACGTTATGTTACGGTAGTCATAGGGCTTTCACTGTGGACCTAAAAGTCTAGAAACCGCTTTATTTACGACTAGCTGTTGCCAGCGGCTTCGCCCGCTACAACTCGGGAATGGAAGATAAAATCGGGATAAAAACTATCCTATGTGTTAATCCAGGTTATAAAATATCTGTGTACCAAATTTTATCCAAATCCGTTCAGTAGTTTTTGCGTGAAAGAGTATCAAACATCCATCCATACTTACAAACTTTCGCGTTTGTAATACATATTAGTGTGAGGTAGGATATAAACACATAACATAACATCACGCGTGTAATCCCCGAAAAAGCAGAGAGGCACCCATTAATATAGACACATTTCGCCAGTTATGTTTAAGTCCCATGTAACAGGGGCGAGCCTATTGCCATCAACCGGGCACAAATTCAGACTCCGTGGCTGCTACTAAAAAAAACCAGATGAAAAAACCCAATAGCACTTTGCGCAACCTGGGAATTGAATCCAGTACCTCATGCACAGCAGTCGCGCTTACAATCATTAGACCAACGAGGTAGTCAGTTAGATATTAACGTAGAGTCTTTTTTGTTTTTTTTCATCAACGATGTTTGTTTTACTGAAACGGCTATCATGTGAGTCATGTGACCCTCACTGGGCACGTATGGTGAATTATAGCGCATTCTCTCTCATAGGAAGTGCTTTGTATCCCAGCAGTGGAAACATTATAGGACATTTCCACTGAATAAAATATTGTTAGGGGATTAAATAAACATAAGTAACTTATCCTGCTATGAAACCAATGCACACGCTTTTAATCTACAATCACGTTTAAGTACAAACAGTTGGCAGCCGCACTCGGCTTACCGAATCGCATCAAGCGCTATATAAGCGATGATTCCAGCTCAGTGGACCGGTTCTGGATTGATCTGGTTTATAGGTCGAGGTGAATGGAGTAACGGGAATTGTTATGTTATGGTATTTTTAAATGAAGTACCTATGATGAAAGGAATTTGGGAATTTTTTAAAGGAATGTGAAAGACAGAAGGTGCTTTCTAAATTTATCTTAGACTTTTCTGATATCGTGAGGAAACCTGGACTTACAATTATAATAAGTCTCAAATTGCCAGTCTGTATTGGTCCAGAAGCAAAGGCAGGTAGCATCGAAGATGGGAGGATGATCTCAAGGAGGTAGCAGGACCATACTGGATGAGGATAGCAAGGGATAGACCGTTGTGGAGAATATTTGGGGAGACCTATGCTAAAGAACACGACAGTCACGAAACCGGTGTCTAATACAAATAATAACATTTAATTAAGTTACTTTCATAAACAACCATGTTTAATATTAGTAGTACATAAGAAGTTATAAGATGTAACGATCGGATCATTATTATTGATCCGGTGATTAATGCTCATAATCTTCTCTGCATGAAAAATGGCTTTTAGACCGTCCAGTAACTGGCTTGTGTTTTACTTTTCTAAAACACAAACCGAAGCCGGAGAGAGAGAGATTAAAGGTCACACCATATTTCAAATTAAGTATCCTCACTTTGTTCACGATGATTCTTTAACTATTCAATTGGTGTCGGCCACCCCGCGGACAGTGTAAAAATGAGGTCTTTTCATTTTAATTTTCTAATTGGCCTGCACTGTCCCACTGCTGCCATTTCCGTCCAGGAACACTTCTTCACCGGCAAGTCAGTTGTGAATTCCACCTCGAATGCAATAACAAACTATCCTCACTTAGATTGAAATATACTATACCAACTATTATAGTTATTTTGGCAAAATCCGGAAGTTTTAAAACAAAGCATTTGTTACCGTTTACATGCAAAATGTCCCTCGCAACCTTTTCACAACTACATTTCACAACGTTCCGCTCATTAAAACTTTTACAGGCTTCAGTAATTACATAAAATAAACTGACATCTACGTTTATCAAGCGCGACCTTGGCCCGGATACCGTAGTGTCACACGAGTGCATTTTCTTTTCAAAAGGGTTGAATCCGAATGGAGGGTTCGCAACGACTTCCATTCAGATAAAAGTTTTTGTGTTTGAGTTTTAGATTCGAATAGATGACTGGAAATAAGTGTTTTTTTTAAGTTATTGTTTTTTTAGAGGAACAGACCGTCGGATCGATCTTCAGGTTAAGCTACGCTTGCCAAGGTGATGGGTGACCACCCATTACATACCAAGTTTCCTTGGTTTTAACTGTCAATACATGTAGTCAAGGGCCCGAAAGACTGACAACCAGTCTTACCATAGGGTTTCGTATTCATCATCATCATTTCAGCCTTAAGACGTCCACTGCTGGACATAGGCCTCCTCTAGAAGGGGGGGATTTGTCATAATCACCACGTTTGGCAGGCGGGTTGGCGATCGCAGTATGGTTGTTACGAAGGCACAGAGAACGCTGCTGCCCATTCTCTGGTAAGTCACTTAGTCGCCTCTTACGACACCCACGGGAAGATATGGGACGGTGCTATTACACACCATACTGCTTCGTATTACCCAGTACTAACTGGGTTGTGGAATGTGGAGGTCAGTTAGGCAGTCGATGCAAATTTCTGGTATTCTATTATTAACATAGATGGGAAAATACAGATGTGACTTAGAGCAGCTGACATACCAAACGCGTCATGAAACATTATGATTTTTACTATTTCATAATGGACTTTATTGGTTGGTACTTGATAAAGATCTTCTAATCTTATTGCTATTAGCGATAAGAATGACTATTGTACGCAATCATGCGTTAGGTCTTGTTGTATTTGAATTGCCTATTATTATGTTTTTCTATGATTTGTCCTTCAACAAGTTCAGGTGCGTAATCAAATCTTTCTTATTTTATCGTGTGGTTAGTGCGTTACTTGGAGTCACAGTTTCTATGCCACATGGGCCTTTTTTTTCATCAAATCATCAAATAACCCCTCCCGCTCTTGGGTAGAGCGAAAGGGAGTGTCAGACTTCTACTGACTAAAAACCACCCATGTTCCTTCTTAGCCCTTCATGTCGAGGCCGCGGTATCTCTTGCGAACAACCCGCAGTCCCGACGGGTTGCCACATGGGCCTCTGACTTGGCTTTATATGCCGTCGAAAAATATCCCTCAAGCGTACTGGTTGCATTGTAGCCCATCCCTCTCCTAGAGAGGAGTCCTGAGTCCCTGCAGTGGGAACATTATAGGCTGTTAGTGATGATGATGCTGGTTTCCTCATGATGAAAGAATCATGAGAAAACCTTCATCGAAGCAAGGAATTCGAAAAATCCGAGGTGAGGTTTTGGGTTCGAACTCGGGACCTATGACCTGTCAATCCGACGATCACACCACTAGTCTATCACTTCACAGCCGAGACTATCACTGTGTAGTTTTTAATCAAATTGAAGTAACAGAGGGTGCCTCTGCTCTAGAGGTAAATGGTACACAGGGCCGCATTAGGCACACGTGGCGAATTATGGTTCGCTAGGGAATTACGGCTAAGGTATAGTGCGTAAAATGGCTTACGAAGAGGACGACTGAGTTTTACTGCGGTATTCAGAGATATTTAATGATTACTTAAGCCGTCACTTAGTAAACAAAAATTTGACATACTTTTGTATGACAAAACTGTCAAAACCTTTACTAAGTGATGGCATAAGTAATTATAATCATTAAAGCTCTCTGCGTTAGTTAGTAATGATATTATTATATCACACATAGCATGTAGGTATGCTGACTATCACTATCTTCACTACATATTATAAAACAAAAGTTCTCCGCCGCGTTTGTCTGTCTGTTCGCGATAAACTCAAAAATTACAGCATCGATTTTCATGTTGTTTTCATCAATGGATAGAGTGGTTTTCGAGGAAAGTTTTAGTATATTTTTTTTCGAAATTCAACCCCTAAGGGAGTTAAATAGGGAATGAAAGTTTGTTAGGATATTTTTCAACGTCCACGCGAGCGAAGCTGCGGGCAAAAGCTAATGTTACATAATGAGATTTAACCTATATTTTCACTACTTTGTCCTTATGTAGGGTCAGCGCAGTAAGTTGCTTTTTCACATTCATTTCTCTGTGACTCTTCTTTCAATATCATCTTTCACACAGTTTCATCTATAGGTATTCCACCGCTTCTTTGGTCTTTCGCTACAGTTATAGTAATCCAAATCCATTCTCAAGCCTTTGTACGACTTTAAAACTAGCTGACCTACGTCCACGTGAAATTATTATAAAGATACTACAAAAGTTTCTACAATAATGTAATTAAACCATGATTCGAAAGACAGGTGGCGCCATCTATTATCGTGAGAACGTAATTGTTGTTTTCCTCGGGAAATTTACTATTTTTCGAGATGGGAGGTACCCTATGTCCGTTCTGTACACAATGACAACGTATTGTGTGCAGAACGGACATAGGGTACCTCCCATCATTTATTACATTTATCGATCATTTATTTGGTTTTATGTGAACATTGATTTTGTATTTTCCATTTATATGTGTTTTTTTGTGTCAAATAAATTATTATTATATTATTATTATGTATATGCACAATTTCTGGTATTCGGTTCAGTGGTTAAGGCGTGAAAAGTTTACAAACTTACTTTCTCTTTCATTGTTACTATTTAGTATACTTATACAGGGTGTAAATCAACCGTCAACCAAGCATTCTGTACATCAAACTAAGTACCCCTACGCAAAAATTTTTGCTGAGAAACGACTTTTTTTTTGGGGTCAAAAATCACATTTTACGGTAAAACTTAATGTAGCTCTTAAAACATTATGCTATTGGATGCTTTGAATAGTGAACGGGTCATAGAGGTAATTTAAGCAAAAATATAATCTGAAAAACTAGTATTTACAAAAACTGCTGTGAAAAATTTGGAACTTTGACCCCCAATATCTCCGTAACTAGGGGGTTCCCAGGTATGGGCTAGAACAATAAAATGATCACAGTAGTGGGGAGAACAAGTGCCATTACTTTGCGTTAAAGGTACTGTTACACCCTATATCTTCATTTCCTCTTTCCTTATCTACCTACATCCAACAAGCTTCAGAACTCCAATAAATCCCAATAAAAACATACCTAAAATCAATATTCACCTCCTCATCCCCTCAGCACTTCAACGGCACCATTTTATGAATAAACACGAGCTAAACGGCACATTTGATGGCATAGGGGTCCCGGGAGGTCCCATGACACCGTATAAATTGTCTAAAGTATTACCGAATAGCACCGTATGTCATCCGTGTTTCTGTGATGCTCAAACTTGATATGATGAAGGGCTTTTGGCTACGGGAGGGTCATGGGGCGACGGGAGTTTGGGAAAATATAAAAGAGGATTTATGAGTGTATTTTAAAAAGGTCATGGGAAATTACATCGCTTTTCGCATTTTTTAAAACGTATTTGTTGCGAAAATAGGTTTTATGAATTTGTGGCAAGGAGAGAGAAGTGAAGATTCTAATTAATATAAGCCTATACTGTCTCAGTGCAGGCCAAAGGTCTCCCTTCTCTCTTTCTACTTTTCGTGATCTAGTGCGATAGTGGGCCAATCCTTAGAGAAGAGCTCAGGCTGTTATGTAGGTAAATAAAACTTTAACACAATAGTAGGTACGTTCAAACAGAATATACAATCAGACATCCAATAGTTAACCTGTCACTACCAAACACAATTCTATCAACTTTCGGGCCCAGTTTGGTTGACGGGTTAAGCTATAATGTCCGTTCAATTTCCCAGTATTCTATGATTTGGACTGAAATTGTGTACAAACCGAATATTTAACTATTCTATTATTACTGCTACTGGCTTGTCATTGTTATTTTGTCTCTGGTTTTGTAGTAAAGTGACCTTTATTCTGATTGTCATAAGGTTTGTTTTTGTTTTTTTTTTAAAACATTGCCCCACACTAGGAATTTCTCCTGTATTGTGGGTGGGTTCACAAACATTTAAACTCACATACACAAATACCCAGACCCGAAACAACTATCTGTAGGCCATACAAATATTTGTTCCGTGCGGGGATCGAACCCGCGACACGTAGCACAGCAGTCATCTGCTTGAGCCACTGCGCCAACCGAGCCGTCATTCACGCCGTTTAGGTCAGAGGTATAATAACTAGGGCACGCCAGGGTAGTGGCGGTAAGTCCTCTCTTTGAGGAGTGGCTTGAGAGGCGCCACGGTGCCCTCACCTTCCGTCTGACGCAGGACCTCACCGGACACAGTAGTTTCGGGAGGTACTTGCACCGAATCAGGCGGGAGGAAACGCTCGGATGTCATCATTGTGAGGATCGGCTGGAGGACACGGTGGAGGTCTACCCGGTTTGGCGGAGCCCCGCCGTGTTTTCGTAGCGGCGATCGACGGCGGTGACCTCTTGCGTCTGGCCCTGGTGTAGCCATGGTCCGGGGCGAGTGGGAATGGGACGCCGTCGCCTCCTTCTGCGAAGCAGTGATGCTAGCGAAGGAGGTGACGGAACGTGAGAGGGAGTGAACCTCTCGTCTAAGCCGCCGCGGGAGACGCTCTGGGCGTCGAGCGCCACGTGAAGGCTTCTGGCCACTAGGCGTGTGCCTGTGGATGGTGAGTAATGGGCTAGCTCGCCGTCCATCCATCTTATGACGACGACAGGCCGTGTCGATGGCGCGTTCGTGTTCCACGCGCGCCTTAAAGAGATGTCAGCAAAATGGAAGGGGCCCACAAGTGTTGACGCCCGTCGTGGGTGCGGGTTGTTTCTAAAGAGATACTGTGGCCTCGGCACAAGGGCTAAGAAGGAACATGGGTGGTTTTTAATCAGTAGAAGTTTGACATTCCCTACCGCTATGCCCAGAGTGGGAGGAGTCATTTGATGATTTTCCAACGCCCCCAAAAAAAGAGGTAAAATAACTGTGAAAGGTCTGTAATCTGTGGTGTCCGTAATTCGGAATTCTGATTGAAACTTAACAGCTGCCGTCTTATGCTTGGGGTTCAGACTAAACACTATCGTTTATCTAGGTGTGACAGAGTTATTATACCTAATTTAACAGTAACTTTTGCAGGTCTTTTTTTACGTGACTTGGGATATCATCAAATGACTCCTCCCGCTCAACGAAACAACCCGCAGCCCCGAAGCTTGCAAGTCGGACAACCTGTTTTTACAACCCAGTTTAACCGACGAAAACAAAGGAGGAGGATCTTTTTATTAAAAAAAAAAAAACATTGCCCCACACTAGTAATTTCTCCTTTATCGTGGGTTCGTTTACAAACATTTAAACTGACATATACAAACACACCCAGACCCGAAACAACTATCTGTAGGCTATACAAATATTTGTTCCGTGCGGGGATCGCACCCGCGACACGCAGCGCAGCAGTCCAATCTCTCAGCCACTGCGCCAACCGTGCCGTCGTATCTCATTTCGACACGTATATATTTTTTGTACATAATATTAGAAATGTAATTTTGCTCCGTATGAAATAAGAAAGACGCCACTTGTTACGATCCTTACATACTCATTTTGCCTCGTCCACGTTCATACATCTTGTCATACATGCACACCGGTTGAGAGTACTACAGTACCCGGCGATAAATATTGCACATCGGCCTTTAGAAATTGGTGTATTTTATACAAGGAATAAAAAGAATTATCAAAAGAAGCAAATCATAATTGTTTTAACAGTTTCTAATAGACTGTTTGTATTTCGTGCGACAGAGATAACGCTCTACGAAGCTGAAATTAGCCGATTATCTCAAATAAAGGTCGACGTGCAATATTTATCGCCGGGTACTGTACGCACCTGTCCTTTCTGAAGAACCTCAACATTGAGGTCAATGTACTATGTTCTCTTCTAGGGCGTCCCCTCTCGCCGTTGCCACTCACATCTGATTTAGAACTTTGATGTACCAAAATCGAGTTCAAACATTGTTAAAATTACTCAGTGGTATCTATTATTCAGAATTCTGATTGACCACAAAACTAGACCTAGACTGCAAGCCACAGACTAAAATACCGCAGTCTATCTAGGTGTGGCACTCTGTGTTTTTGGTAGACTATTTTAAAATTCTTTCTATGCTGTGGTTACTTCTTTGTGCTTCGAAAAGTGTTACACGTTTGATGTATAAAGGTTTAGTGAAAAGGAGTGAGGGCAAAGGAATACTTGTTGATTCTGAAGTCGCTACAAGTTGAGCTCCTTGTAAAAGAGTATGGTCGCTGTAGTTGGTACTATCCGCATATGAATCTACATAATTTTCTGGCAAATTCTTCTGTATTCATGTTGACGGACAGCGTTATCAATATTTTATTAGGTACTCGTAGTTGTTCTTTGTCTACGTGCGTGTTGTGTCTATAATTTTTTTTCATGTTTCTTAAAAATCTGCAGAAAACTATATTTCGATTCAAAACTGGCAGAAAACGGTCAAAAAGATGATAAAAAAAAACCAAATTAATTGAGGACCTCCTCCTTTTTGGAAAGTCGTTCAAAAAGTTAACAAACGTTGTCTTTCGAATTGTATTGGAATGTTAACAGAAGTTTAGTCGTAATAGGGATGAGATCCCACTACCTAATAGGCTCATCATTCGGATCTTACTTGAATATTTCGAAACAGCTTATTACAACATAGCACGAAGAGAAAACATAATAAAAACCAATCACAGAGATTCCAATTAAAGTCATTCTTATGTCTACAAAAAGCAGAAAAAAAACTTTCTTATTCTAAATGGGTTTTATGTGCAGAACCCTTTGGGCTTAACGGTGCCTCGTTAACGTTTTCGCCGATAATTTGTTGGACCGTGCTCCGTTTGTTCGCATCGTGATTAATTTTACTTTCTTTTTTGGGTAATGAAATGTTCCGTGGTGGTGTTTTCGGGTTAAATTAGCTAATTTTGTCGGTCTTTTTCTGGTGACCTAGATTAGATAAACCTTTAGGGATTTTAGGATCTAGATTGTATTATAGGGATGGAAAGACTATAATAGGCATTCACTGACGGGTAGTTGAATTCTGACGGCACGGATGGCGCAGTGGCTCAACCAGTTGACTGCTGCGCTACGTGTCGCGGGTTCGATCCCCGCACGGAAATATTTGTATGGCCTACAGATAGTTATTTCGGGTCTGGGTATTTGTGTATGTGAGTTTATAATATGTTTGTGAACGCACCCACGATACAGGAGAAATTCCTAGTGTGGGGCAACGTTTTTTCAAAGACGAGAGAAGAGAGAGAGAGAGAGTTATACTAATTTATTTGAGGTCGGTGCAGCATGTCTTCTTCCATATTTCTCTGTTACTCATCATCTCAGCTTTCACCTTCTTTCTAGCCATATCATCCTTCACACAGGATGGTGATGACCACAGGTCTGAAGCGGGACTTAAGACGAAAACACTAGCGCCATGAATTGTGTCAACTAACGGGTATTAAAAAAAACTACCTAACTATTAAAACGCGCGTGATTGGACTTGGTTTGCCCAGAACTGACCCACTCTGAATGCGCTCTGATGAAAAGTTGGTGGAGAAAGTACTTCTTGTTATTTTCTGTTATAACATCAATTTCTGGTCTTGGACTAGTGGTCGCAATCGCGTCTGCTGAGCGTGAGGTTTTTCCTTCCTGGATTTTTTCAGTAGCAGCTTACGGACCCTGGATCTTCCCTGGTTGATGACAATAGACTCGCCCCATACGGGACTTAAGCATAACTGACGAAATGTGACCAGCCAGGAGATTATTAGGCGTTTTGTTATACAATGTGATAGTTTATATTAATAATCCCTACCGACGTGGAATTCGTAGTCAGTCTTCTCATAATCGGCAACCAAGCTTATGTCCATAAAACCAAAGCCAATAAGGAAAACAGCTCTCTAATGGACCATCATAACTTCCGTAGTCAACCAAATGTTAAATGTGTTTAATCATAGGGCACTAATGCTTGAACCATGTTAATAGGGGGTTGTTCTTAGGGAAAACTAGGTGGTAATATGACAAATCAAGCTGAGGTCAAGGTCAAGGCCAGGAAGTGGATATTAGCACAATGCCACTACACCAAATGGTCTGAGTAAGGTATCAATCAGTAAATACTCAGCGGGTAAAAGACGATTTTTGATGAAACTATTCATCAAAATTTGTCTACCTAGACACTAGAATTTGCCTTTTTTTGTCGTGTGGGAAATCATCAAATTACTAAGTGCCAGACTTCTACTGACTAAAAACCACCCATGTTCCTTCGTAGCCCTTTGTGCTGAGGCCGAAATCTCTTTCGAACAACCCGCAGACTAGAATATTCCTTGGCCATCTTTGAATCACTACATAGTATAAAACAAAGTAGCTGTCGCTGTCCGTCCGTCCCTATGTATGCTTAAATCTTTAAAACTACGTAACGGATTTTGAAGAGGTTTAGATAGAGTGATTCAAGAGGAAGGTTTTAGTATATAATTTGACCGACGTCATCGCGGGTGAAGCCGCGGGCATCAGCTAGTATTTTAATAAACTCTGGTGAGAAGGATATTCATCTCGTTCAAGTGGAAATTCATAGATGTTTCCACCCTAGAGTGTAAATGTGCTGCTATTCTGTAAGTAAGGCTGAAGAACTGACTGTTCCCAAATTCCCTTAAGAAAAAACCCAATACCGCTTTGCCCGACCCGGATATTGAACCTATAATAACAAATAACCAGCCGTCACATGTCAAACACATTTAGACGCATAACATGCCACCTCCATTTCGATATCGAAACTAAAAATACCACGAACATATAAATAAATATACGAGCGATATAGTTTATATGAGAAAAAGGTCAGTCATAAAGTTTTTACACACGTCGGCGCTTCAAGTTCAATTCCCGGTCACAAATAATGTACGTTTGAAGAACTTTATGTAACGGAAGATATATATCGTAAATGAAATCAAGGTCATAGAAACTGATGTTTGAGGATAGGTAAAAAAAATAATTGTGAAGTAATATGATGAATGTGTCTAGATTGTGCAAGGTATACAGGATGTAAATCAACCCATCACACAGCCATCAACCAAGCATTCTGTACATCAAACTAAGTACCCCTACGTAAAAATTTTTGCTGAGAAACGAAATTTTTTTTTGGTCAAAAATCACATTTTACGGTAAAACTTAATATAGCACTGTTAAAACATTATGCTAATGGATGCTTTGAATAGTAAACGGGTCATGGCTGTAATTTAAGTAAAGTTATAACGTGAAAAACTAGTATTTACAAAAACAGCTGTGAAAAATTTGGAACTTTGACCCCCAATATCTCCGTAACTAGGAGGTTCCCAGGTATGGTTTAGAACAAAAAAATTATCGCAGTGATGGGGAGAACAAGTGACCTTCGTTTGCGTTAAGGGTACTTTTACACCCTATATAGTCAATCTTAAGGTTGAAGCCCGTTCCAGAACAAAGATTTCGATGGCGATGAACAGGCACTTTACTACAAAATATGTCTAAAAATGAAAACTTATTTTGTGTATTTAATTTTATAAATTAACACAAGTAAGATATAAATGTACCATGTGTAATAGTACACGCACATTAAAAGAGAGTGAGCTTATTGCAATCAACCGGGCACAAATTCAGACCCCATAGCTGCTTCTGAAAAATTCCTGATGAAAAAAAATTACACTTTGTCCGACCAGGGAATCGAACCAGGATTATAATAATAATAATAATAATTATTATTATATTAATTATAATGACACGGCTCGTATTGTTAGGAGGATCCTTTCTCTGGTTTCTGGTTTTTCTGGTTTTTTCTATTCCGGTAGCTTGGACCCTGTTCCCGATACCGGTGGGGTACAATTTTTTATATTTTTAAATGTTTTTTTTTATTGATTTTATAAGAAATATTTAAAAATGTAATTTATATGTGTATAGTTAAATAAAGGACATGATAATAATAATAAACTTTTAGTTCCAGACCTTAGTCCATAGTGTTAGTAATACATGAAATAGACTTACTTAACTAATATTAGTAACACACATAATCAACAAGTACAATACAAACAATAACAGATAATAATCGTAACTAATTATCAGTAACTTAATATCTTTTATTTTTTTACAAAATAATCTATGACCTTTTATATTCAAAATATCATTTCAAACTTGTACCTATACGTATCACTTTTTTCTACTCATGATAACTTTGATCATGGACAAGACTCGGGAGAATTCAGCGGCTGATCTACTACACGTATCCAAAATACACCTATCAAATTCTGCACATTTAGATTCAATACTCCACGCATAGCTTACATAATTATTATATCTCCTACCAACGTGTCAACGTCACGGTGCAGCGGTGTTGAAAACGGGTACCATATATCTGGCAAAAACTTGATGCTCCGAAATTTATTTGGCATAACACACTTGGCATATTCTTCTTTGAACAAATGTGTTTGAGGCAAAAAAATAATTAATAGAATTATCGTTTGGCCGAATGTTTAAATGTCCGAATTTACAATGACATACTTTTACGATGGCAGAATTTTATTTGGTAGCATTTCACATGGCATACTATAAAGATGATTGAATTTCATTTGGAATAATTTTATAAGGCATATTGCTAATTCTGTTCATTGATATAAAAACTAAAGATACGGTCCTCCGAACATTTGCTCGACGCGTTCGCCATACAGAGAATTGGTGTAGTCTGCTCGTTAACGTAACCTTGTATAAGCGGCGTGGCATTTTCGAGGTATAAAGAACATAAATAAAGCTTTTAATAAAATTTACGACCGCACCCGAAGAGAGCCGATCGTGGACTAGTTCACTTCGGCTTAGGAAAGACCTTATTGGGACCACGTTTGTGGCGTCATTTTAACATGCCGTCCGCCCAGTCCTTACGCAGTAATATATAAGTCAATGATTCTGTTGCAATATTTTTGACAATAAATAAAAGTCAATTCCTTGTGCTACAAAACTTAGTGACAGAAACGAATCGCTGCAAAACCGACTCCACGTAGTCTCTTCTGCCCGAGACCACCAATTACCCCGAAAGTGTAATTTAAGCCCACATAGGCGCAGAGGGGCGAGGCGGCCCGCAAGCTGAGGAGCAGGTGGCTTAAACGCGCGCCACCGCGGCTGAGGTTGGCCGGCGAAGCCAGCAAGCCGAAGCTCTGGTGGTGTGTGTTAAAACCATCTGCGACGATAAGCTTGCGTGGGCCCGCCGGAGCACCGCAGCGTCGGAGACGTGACCGAAACCATGCCTGCTGCATTTTGCACGTATGTATGAAATGAAATGTATGCCAAAAGACGATTCTGATTGCGAACTTTCGGCAATATTATGGTTCTACTTTTTAATGATTCTGGAAATGAAGTTTATGCTCAAAGAAGATTCTGACTTACAAAATTATGCGTTTTGAATTTATGACAAATGAATGTATGCCAAATGATTTTCGGCGAAATGACGTTTATGCCATCCACTGCTATGCAAAATAAAATTCGGATATAAAAAGTTCTACTATAAAAAGTAGACCCGTTGAAAAGACGTGTTACATTAACTAGTAAGGTGAGCAAGAGATAACGGTTAACATTTATCGGAATTTTAATTTTTTTATGTACAGGACTCTAGCTATTATTTTTAATGTTTCAGAAGATTATTGTTCTGAATATTTCACACTCTTCAATAACTTGTCAGTAACGAGTAATATCTAACAAGTTTTTTTTTAAAACATGCTTTGAAACTTCGAGTAGTGTTAATCTACTTCTGAAACTGTACTGTACAAAAAATTTTCGTTCACCGCCATACTTGTCCCGATACTGTGAATGCTTTCAGTTGATTTATCGCTAGTTAATTCGGAATTTATTGCACGATAACCGTGTCTTGACGTGTAGCCAACACTTTTCTTTTTTTTTTCTTTTTTAAAAAAAAAACGTTGCCCCACACTAGGAATTTCTCCTGTATCGTGGGTGCGTTTACAAACATTTAAACTCACATACACAAATACCCAGACCCGAAACAACTATCTGTAGGTCATACAAATATTTGTTCCGTGCGGGAATCGAACCTGCGACACGCCGCGCAGCAGTCCAATCGCTCAGCCACTGCGCCAACCGTGTCGTCAAACAAACACTACACGGAAGTTACTAGGGTTTTTTTGTGACTTTGCTCGTGTTTTAAATGTATTTATAATATTATTAACTTAACGCCAATCACTTCTTCCGTCATCACTTATCCTAGTGACAAAGTGCCGTTGATAGATATCATAAAAGATAATAACCATGTAATTTTTCGATTGAACACTCTTGAAAATGATGATACATTTTAATGATGATGTTAATGATGTCATTAGGATTTTGGCCGAAAGACGTCCACTACTGGACATAAGGCCTCCCCAACGGTCCCGTGCGTCTCGCATCCAGCGGAAGTATAAGTGACTTTATTTGTGATGATTGATTAGAGGTCATCACAGATTTCATGTCATTCAATAACTGTGTTGTGGAGGTCAGAGTCACTCTATACAAAATACTGGTATACAGCTGCATCACGTTAAACAACAAGACGAAAACCACTTAATTACAAAAATTACAAACTTCATGCTCCTAAGCTTATCCCAGTTTATTTGGGGGTCAGCGCAGTATGTCTTCTTCTACCATGCTTCTCTTTTACTCATCATCTCAATACTCACCTTCTTTCTAGCTATATCACCCTTCACACAGTCCATCCATCGTTCCTTTGCTCTTCCTCTACTCTTGTCGCCATCTACATTCATACTTAGCATCCTCACTACATTTTCCTTATTCCTCCAGACCACGACGAGATGATTTTGGAGGTAATTAAGGAGCAGCAAAACAATAGGGTATATTATATTATATAGCTAGCCTATGTTGTCCCACTGCTGAGCAAAGGCCTCCCTCCATTCCTTCCAACGGTCACGATTCTGTGCAAAGTCTCTCCAATTCTCAAGGAAGACATCCAATTCGTCCCGCCATCTTCGTGATCTGCCACGACCTCATAGGGTAGTTAACAAAAAAAATCGAATTAGTCCGTCAGATAGATTTCCAAAAAATATTGGACTCGTATTTTTTGACTCGTAACTCGTGTGACGTCATATTCTAAGACATTAGTATGACATTTTTTACCGGTGAGTGACGTCACAACTCCCCACTCAAATCTTTGACGCGTTTTATCTTCGTCAATTTTTATTGATTTGATAAAACAAAAAATACTAATCCAATATTTTTCGATAATCTAAAAGACGGACTAATTAGAATCATATTTTTTTTAGTCAGTAAACATCCCTATTTTGCTTATCCCCTGATCAACATGACTACGTCAGTTATTCTTACGCCTCAGTAATCAAAATTCTGTTGTAAGCCCAGTTTCACGACTGAGAAAATCTGATCCAAATTAAAATTCGTCACGACTGAATGAGCAGAAACTTTTGGGTATTTTTAACGAATAAAATAAACTTTATAGACGACGCTCTTTGAAGTTTTATAATGCTGCTTTAAAATATTAATAAAATATTCTTAAAACAATAGAAGGTTAAAAAGTTTAAAATAATAATAATGTCTTTGCTTTAAGTTATTTATTTGAATAAAGTCACTATTATTCTTGTGCTTTAGAAAGGCTAAGTGCGTGGTATTGTTACGTCGGTCATCTAGAATCTTCAAGAAACCTCGCTTATAATTGTGTAGTGCCTAAAACACTCTAGTACATTCTGTAGGTATAATTCCATTATGTTTACAAGGTCAGCACGGCGGGCGTCGGTGACATAATTGCCATTGTAATTATGACCGTATGCCGAGTGCGTAACGTAACTTCTTCCTTGTTGGTTCTTTTATCTTTAAGTTTATTTTTTAGTTATTTTTCTTTGTGAATTTTGTATTCATTTTTAGTTAATAATAGGGAATTTTCTCGAACTTCTTTTGTGTGTTTGAGTATAAAAGGACCAACAGAGGTCGGAGCAGTCAGTCTACTTTTATAGCGAGACAACGAAAGGTTCGAAGAGTTATCTAGTGCGATAAAGTGTTCAGTAGTGTTTTTGTGATTGTGAATAAGTGTTTTGGAGTAATAAAGTTATTTCGTGTGTTTAATTGGTAGTGTTTTTATTTATCCCATACCCAGCTCGTAACAATTTGGTGTCAGAAGTGAGGGATAAATAATGCCGATTCTACCAAAGGACGACACGGATAGTATCCGTACGAGGAGTCAGCGACAGCAGGGTATGGACCAGAGGCGATTTGGAGACTCCCCGACACAGACACCGGGCGGTGTCCAGCCTACATCAGAGCCAGTCGCTGGCCCATCTGGAGCTACTCCAGCATTAGCGACGCCTGACTTGTCTGCCTTAATGGCGCTGCTGCAGGACCAGGCTCGCCGTCAAGAGGAGCAGGTTCGCCGTCAAGAGGAGCAGGCTCGACAGTTGCAGGAACAGTTGCAACGGGACAAGGAGGAACAGGCTCGCCGTCAAGACGAGCAGGCTCGTCGTCAAGAAGAACAGATGCTCCTGATTAAAGATCTTCACGCATCAGTTGGCAAAGAGCTGAGCGTGATGAAGGAGCAGGTACAGCAGCACGACAACCGTATCGCAAAGGCTGAAATTCAGATCGCCGATGTGAAGAAGGCCTTGAGTGAAATTAAGGTTGGAGACGGGGCTGTGACTTCAGTGAATGCTGCACCTTCGGTGCGCGGGTTTAAAGTGCCGCCATTCGACGGAACATCTTCGTGGTCGGCGTATAAAATTCAATTTGAGGCCGTTATGAAGGCGAATGGGTGGACCAAAGCGCAAGCCATGACAGCGCTCACCTTGGGTCTCCGAGACCAGGCCCTTACCATTCTTGAAGCACTCGGCAAGGATGTGACCTATGAACAGCTGCTGGAGGCATTAGAGTCCAGCTACGGCGACGCGCACCTGGAGCACGTCTATCGTGCCAAATTAAAGGATCGTGTTCAACATAGTGCCGAGAACCTACAGCAGTGGGCCCTGGAAGTTGAAAAGCTGGTTCGGAAAGCATACCAGTCCGCCCCTGCCCTTATTGATGGAAATCTGGTACAGGCGTTCGTAGATGGAATACGCGACTTGGAAGTTAGAGCCTCTGTGAGACTTGGGCATCACGAGACGCTGAAAGACGCCTTGGCCCATGCCTTAGAAGTAGAAGCAGTGAGACAGGACCACCGTACGCACCGCGTCAGGGAGGTTGTAGCGTCACCTGTACGCGACCGTCCGCAAGTGTACAGTCCCAGCTGCTATACCGGTAAAGAAAGGGATCATCTTGGCTCAAGCTGTCCGATGCAAGTTGGGGGAACACCTGTACGCCAGCGTCCGCAAAAGTACAGCCCTAGGTGCTACACTTGTGGGGAAAGTGGTCATCTACGGTCAAACTGTAAAAAGCGACGCACACCGAGGGATGATCAATCACAGCAGAGAAAGGCTGCTGATATGACTGCTCAGCACCAGTGGAGAACTCGCGGTAACGAAGACGCACTGTCAAGACCTTGGCGTGAAGATTGTATACAGAGTTCCAGGCAAGAAACTAAGAAAGTTGTGTCTGTGAGAAGGATAAGAACAGATCTCAGCGACGAATGGAAGGCAACCATACAGCAGGCTCAGCAAAATGACACGGACATCAAACCGATCTTCGAGTGGATCAAAGCTGGTGCTCCGAAGCCCAAGTGGAGTGATGTGGCTGCGATGAGTTCCATCACGAAGAGTTATTGGGCACAATGGAACAGCTTGGTGATCCAGGATGGAGTCTTGTGCCGTAAATGGGAAAACGCTCGAGGGGACAGCTGTCATCTACAAATGGTTGTCCCTAAAGCTAAGGTACCGGATGTTTTACGGCTCTACCATGATGGATGCTCAGGAGGACATATGGGAGTAAAAAGGACTCTACTGAAGATCAGAGAGCGCTTTTACTGGATCCACTGTCGAGATGATGTGGAGGACTGGTGTCGCAAATGTACCAGTTGTGCGGCTGTGAAAGGACCCCACACACGTAGCAGAGGTGCATTAAAAGTGTACAACGTTGGAGCCCCCTGGGAGCGGATAGCGCTGGACGTTGCGGGACCATTTCCAGAAAGTGATAGCGGAAACAAGTACTTCATGGTTGTCATGGACTACTTCACAAAGTGGCCAGAAGTCTTCGCCATTCCTAACCAAGAAGCTACAACAGTCGCAGATAAATTGGTTCAAGAAGTCTTCTGTCGTTTTGGAGTACCCTTAGAAATTCACAGCGATCAAGGAAGGAATTTTGAATCGCAAGTTTTCCAGGAGACTTGTCGATTGATGGGTACACACAAAACCAGAACCACCTCTTACCACCCACAATCTGATGGAATGGTGGAACGATTCAACCAGACGTTGGAAAGATATCTGGCAAAAGTTGTGGAAAGCAGGCAAAGGGATTGGGACAAGCACATACAGCCGTTTCTTCTGTCCTATCGGAGTGCAGTTCACGAAAGTACGACCGTAACTCCAGCTTTCGCAAACTTTGGAAGGGAATTACGATTGCCTGCAGATTTAATCACTGGAACTCCCCCTGATGTCCCACGCAGTGTAACGGATTACGCGAATGACCTGCGTAATAAGTTAAATGATGTGTATGAGCATATCAGGTATTCCGGACAACAGATGTCTGAGAAGATGAAGACTCGTTATGACCGGAAGGCAAACAGTAGTGGTTTCGATGAAAGTTCGCTAGTGTGGTTGCATAACCCAGTGCGGAGCAAGGGAAAATCTCCGAAATTACAAGCAAAATGGGATGGACCATACCGAGTTGTGACCAGGATCAACGATGTCACCTACCGAATACAGAAGGGTCCGCGAGGTGCTCCTAAGATTGTGCATGTAGACCGATTGGCGCGATACTACGGGACTAATGATGCTCGGGACGAGCATGTCTAAGGAGGGGGCAGTGTTACGTCGGTCATCTAGAATCTTCAAGAAACCTCGCTTATAATTGTGTAGTGCCTAAAACACTCTAGTACATTCTGTAGGTATAATTCCATTATGTTTACAAGGTCAGCACGGCGGGCGTCGGTGACATAATTGCCATTGTAATTATGACCGTATGCCGAGTGCGTAACGTAACTTCTTCCTTGTTGGTTCTTTTATCTTTAAGTTTATTTTTTAGTTATTTTTCTTTGTGAATTTTGTATTCATTTTTAGTTAATAATAGGGAATTTTCTCGAACTTCTTTTGTGTGTTTGAGTATAAAAGGACCAACAGAGGTCGGAGCAGTCAGTCTACTTTTATAGCGAGACAACGAAAGGTTCGAAGAGTTATCTAGTGCGATAAAGTGTTCAGTAGTGTTTTTGTGATTGTGAATAAGTGTTTTGGAGTAATAAAGTTATTTCGTGTGTTTAATTGGTAGTGTTTTTATTTATCCCATACCCAGCTCGTAACAGTATTATTGCATTTGTGTATATGACCAGATGTATGAAAATGGACGAAACACAATAATTGTAATATGTAAGGAAAAAACCGTGATGTTTCGGGCTGTATGTATTAAAAGTATTACATTGGTTATGGCCCTTTTCAGTCGTTTCGTTAGGATGATCATTTATTTACTTTCACATGTGAACTACCTGATGAATTTACGTCTTCTCTAATGCTGGTTCTCGACATAAAAAGAATAACCAGCCATCCACACATTAGTAGGCACAGCTTAACCTCACAAATTGACGATAGTTCAGCAGGTTACTTCAAGCTGTTATTATCAAACAAACATAAATACAGACATACCAATCTCCTTCTCTTCTTTCATATATCAGTAGGAACTGTTACAGAAACCAAGTACAATATTAAATCCTTCCTGCAACAACAATCTATCATTGAACTCTGTCTTGTAAACTTTACACCGAGAGCTATTACTAGAATGCTTTGAAGTGCGAACCAACACTTTATTGGTAAATACACAAGCCGATTTATCTTAAGCTTTTAGCACGTTAATCTTAGTGGAGTTGCGTGTTTGAACATAATCTTGGCTTTTGTATGAAAATAAAGTAGTTTAATCCTCTTGAAACTTACCTTGGGTATTTAGTAGGTAAACAAGTTGTATCTGATGGAATTAAACCGATGGATTGTATGTTAGTTAATCTAACAGTGACTCGATTTGCATAGTGCGCCCCAAACTTGACATTTAATGAATTAATGAATTTTGATCAAGACAGTATGACTCTGACTGACTCGAATTGAGAATTTTAACTCGGAGAACTAAATACAAAAAACTTGGACCATTAAAATATAGATTAACAATTTCTAGTCAGTTAATTCATAAGGATATGCTAAAATATGAAATGTTTTGCTAGAAGTAACTTTTGCGGTGCTGTCGAAATTGAAGCGTGTGTTTTTGTTCTTTACAAAGTTCTATTTCACGAAGTTGGAAAGTAAACTCTTGTGGTATTTGACTTGTTTGATGTAAATTCCTTCAACATAAATAGGTCACAATATTTCATTCACCTTATAGACAGATACTGATTTTTATTTAAATATTTATTTCCATGTCGATTCAAATAAAAATGTTCTCTTTTAGAATTGAAACAACATGCCCAATAAATGAGCGTTCAAAAATACTGAAACAAACTCAAATCCATTGAAATATAAAACTAACGAATGTAAAATGCCAAAAGGAATGAAATCGTATTTATTTTACCGTTATTTGAACATGGACCTAGTTTTTAAAATAAAGTTTCAAATATTCACGACGCTATTGTATTCAACGTTTCAGTTAAAACCGAGTATTTAAATACAGAATTCATACGAGTAGGTATGGAAACATTTGTAGAGTCCATTTGTAAAATTGGTGAAGGAATCATGAATTCTTCTCCAGGGAAATCAGGGATAGGTGAGGAACGATAAGTGTGAATACACATCTCACCTCTGCCACTTAGAATAATATAGCGGAAAGGAATCTAGACTGGCCTTCAGGGAACGCTGTTGAAGATAAATATTGGAGCAGCATGATCCGGCCTAATATTTAAGTGAACGGTTCCGTTGATCGACATTTATTTGCTGTTTGAATGATTTAACTGCATAAAATACTATCCAGCATGTCAATTGCTTAAAATAATGTTATATCTGAAGACATCTTGGATTTCGGAATTAAATCAAATATGATCACAACAATCATATTTGGTTTTCGGAATCTGATATTATTTATTTAGATTTCGTTGGCAAATTAACATTATAAGCCTACAATCCTCCCATGGTTTGGACATAAGCCGTCTCTGTAAATAGTGGGCCAAAATCCACAACGCGGGTTCAGTACGGGTTGGCAGTTTATTGAATAGTATTAATTGCGTTATAAGTTATTTCGTCAACAACAGGAGAACATGATACAATTTAAATAATTCGAAATACATACAGATTACTACACACCTTAAATTAAAGCAATCAAAAAACACAGTCAAATTCATCTCTAACTCCCAAGCAAAAACTACTTTGGACCACTCATGGGAAATCACAGTTAGTTTTCCGACCAACAACGGACCAAGTTCACCACTTAGCAGATCAATTGGAATGGATTGGTTCCGCACCCCGGGAATTCACAAGTGTGTATTGCTGCTCTGGGAACTTGTGCGAGCATGTTGAATTTAGTGGGAGTTCCTCAGGGCCGCATTTTAGGCCCGGATATTTTTCGTGTCAATTTTTGCGTGGAAAGAAAAATATTTCTTGTGGTGTATTTATGAGGTCATATTATCATCATCTTGTGCTCATACTTATATTATGAAGAGGTAACTTTGTTTGTATGTAGAGGGTAATCTTCTGAACTTCAGATCTGATTTGGATAATTCTTTCACTAACGGAATACTAAATTATCCCTGAGTGTCATAGGTTACATTTAAAACGTTCCCATGGTTTCTGTACATAATGGAAGTGAAACCTCGGATAAGTCCAAGACACAATGTATCACACTAAAAGTTGCCCAGAGCTGTGGAAGAAAAGACGGCGAAGACGGAATAAACAATTTTTTTTTTTTTTTTTTTAGTGGTTTTTTAGCAACGTATTGGATGAATCAGTAACGTGTTATAATTGCTCTTTCTGTGTTATAATTAGTGGTAAATAAATAAATTATAAAATTGGTCTAAAATGATTAAAGATTTACCATGTACCTACATGGGCTTATCGACTCCCTCCCTCCATTTTGTCAAACTACATTCACTCTGAACCGTTCACAAACTTAATATTACAAAGTTAAAGAAGAATATCCATTGTCAAATTCGACTACCAAACTGCTATCTTCCACTTTTGCACTTCTATTTATGCAAATAGATAGTTCGGCGAAGCTGTAACTGAATTTTGGAAGTCCACGTCCTTTAATGGAGAGAGTTTCAATAGTTGAACTTTGCACCGGGTTTGAAGTTGTTATTGTTTTGCTGGGTGCAATTTCGAAGATATATAAGGTACCTGAAAACTTGTTAGTTTCATAATTTCAGTAAGTTGTGAAACTAGAGGGTCTCCTTTGTATAGTACACTGTCAATAACTGACTAAAATAAATATTATTTTGTTTAGTACGTCTGTTAGATTATCAAAAGATATTGGATACGTGTTTTTTATTTTATTAAATTATTAAAAAGTTATTTTTCACTTTTTTGTGTTTTTGAAGTCGGTTTTATTTTTTGCAAAAAAGTTTTTTTATTTTTCCATTTTTAGTTGTAATATCCTTTACAAATATTTCATATTCATTAATTTTACGTTGTTAACAATACATGTCACGGTAATAGGCTTATCCGCAATAAAATGGAACTTAATATACCTAACTCTCGAAATCTGGGCGTCCTGTACACATCTGCGTACCCCGTCAGAGCATACAGGCGTGATGGTAAGTTAAGATGTTGCATAAACAATAAACATCCAAGCGATTGCAGCAATCACGACAGATTTGCCGTCTATTTTTGAAGAGTTCTATTGTATATCTTCGAAGATCAGGATCAGATCTTCACCAAATTTAAATGGGACCACCTCAGGAGTATACTCTTTAAATAAAATAATAATTAAATAAAAAAATAATTTTGAGAATCGGTTTACAAATGGAGGAGAAATCAGGTAACATACATAAAAAAAAAATACATACACACGAACATATTTATAACCTCCTCCTTTTTTGAAGTCGGTTAAAAATTGACGAAAACAAAACGGAAAACTGGTAAAAAATATACCAAACTGTGACGTTGCGCGACTTTCCGAAGCACTGTATCATCTTCATTTATTATTTACGTGAAAAAAGAAAAAATACGATCCAATATTTTTTGGAAATCTATCTGATGGACTAATTAGATTTTTTTTATAAACTACACTATTCAGTAATTTGTCATAGAGTACCTTCTGACTCATATAAGTCGTATTTCCAAACTATACGGTACATCGGTATTTTAAACTTCGAAGTTCAGTCAGCTTAACATAACATCAGGCCTGGAATCCCCGAAGAGTTAGGCAGACGTGTACCTGATAGTACACCCACATTTAACCAGTTATATTTAAGTCCTAAGAAATAGGGGGCGAGCCTATTGCCATCAACTGGGCACAAATCCAGACTCTGTCGCTGCTACTGAGAAATTCCTTAAGGAAAAAACCCAATAATAATTTGCCCCCACATTGAGCCCAAGTCCTCAAATTAAGTTCAATAAAGCAGTCAGATAAAAAAAATATTTGTCGTATCCTGTAACTGCATACGTAGATCTATCACAAAGCAGTGTTACTGTTTCGATTTGAATAGCATGGTTGCTGATGAAATCAGGATATTACATTTTTATCTATAGATTCCACTGGAAAAGATAAATAATTGCCACTAGGGTCGGTCTTTAGGTTAAACCTTTCTTTCCTTGGTTAGTCCGTGAATGGGTGACCGTCAAGCCGTTGGTTCCAGCTGCCATATATAGATCTTTGATAGTTCGTACAGGTCTGACAACCAGTCTATTCGTAAATATTCGTTTATTTCGAACTAGTTTCGATTTGTGTCAATAGATGGCGTTGTTAGTTGAGCGTCAAATCCTGAATCGCGATGTTAAGATTCTCCGGCGCTCACGTGGGTCAAAAAATGTAATTTTTGGTTTGGTGTGACAGCAGCAAGCACTGTGGACATAAGTATTATACGCGCTTTATATAAAGTCCAGTGTTTCAATTAATCGCCCTCTCCTAGTCGACCTTCGTTCACACTTCACAGTCTTATCAAAGGGATACCCATTACCCTGTACTAACTGGGTTGTGGAAGTCAGATAGCTATTTGCTCCATGTATACTAGTGGTATTCACGTGCATCCGGTTAGACTGGATGCCGACTTTTTACTCCAACCATCTTTTCATGATGTTTAATAACCAATAAAAACAATGATTCATGTCACAAATAAAAACAACTTAATAGGTTCTGTACTATTTGTTCGACCTTAAAGTTTTATAAGTACTTACAAAAAGGTCCAGTTAACATTTCTACCCAGAACGGCTTCCATTATTGGATAAACTCAGCAAGTTAAACTGTCAGTTAGTTACTAAACGAGGGCCTGTAGAGCATGACAAACGTTTTTGTAACCAGGAAACTAGAAACAGTTAACTTTAAACGGGATTATAACCGAAATCTCGTTGGTTTAGTGGCCGCTAGTGGTTGCTGGCTTGGTTGGTTGGTCGGCTTCTGAAGTCGGTGGCAGAAAAAACGTAATCAAACAAACAAATGGACATCAGAAGCTGATTTTTCTTTTGAGGTTTATTTTTCACTTTTTTGTGTTTTTGAAGTCGGTTTTCTTATTTTATCGTGCACATCTTGCTACATTGTTCTCACATAATAAACCATCTCAACATGAATGATGTAACCAAGATTTTGTAACAATATTCTGATTTAAAAGAGTGTCCATGGAGCTTCTTGTCCGTTCTTCTCCATAGCTCTACGCTAGGGAATGGGCAACTTCAGTACACTCACAGATATTATGCGGGGTCGAACATTTATTTGTATGGCCTACAGATAGTTGTTTCGGGTCTGGGTATTTGTGCCTGTGAGTTTAAATTTTTGTGAACGCACCCACGATACAGGAGATATTCCTTCCATGAATTTGGACGAGGCAAAAGGAATATGTATGAGTTCATGTATGTGTACATCAGGGATTTCTCAATCGTAGGAGTCTGAATTTGTCGCCTATTGATGGCAATAAAACTCACTCCCAACCAATTATAAGGGACTTAAATATAACTAACATAATAACTTGTAGCTGGTTGGCATTCTGCGGTTTCTGCCTACCCCCATGGGAAAATGGCGTGAGTTTACGTATGATAAAATTATAACTGTCGAAATATAAGTGCACCAGAGGTAAACGTCTCTTAACTCTTCGGGGTTTACAGGCGTCATGTTATTTCATTTTCGTGTGGTTAGTGCGAAAGTTTGTAAGTACGGATGGATGTTTGTTACTCTTTCACGCTACAAAACTACTGAACGGATTTGGATAAAATTTGGTAGACAGATAATTTATAACCGGATTAACACATAGGATAGTTTTTATCCCGATTTTATCTTCCCGTGGGATAATTTTCGAGGTGTAACGGGCAAAGCCGCTGGCAACAGCGAGTGTCTAATACAACCAAAATCTTTAAATTCGTACCTTTATCTGCCTATGTTATTTCCGTATTCGGGTCAGCCGTCAATTTAGCCAAAAACTGATAGTCCGAGAGGATTTTACACGGAGTGACGGTTAAACCAATTATGTACGAGGCAACACCGATATCCAAGCTTAGGTCAGATTAAAGTTAGACAACTTTGATTTAAATTGGAACAACGGTATATTATTCATTTTTGGCGGCTACTGCTTACTGTTAGATAAGTGACTGTGTTTGTGGATTTACATAATATTTCTGGTGTATAATATTTCTAGCTTCTTTATATTAAGTTTTTTATCACTTTTTATAACAAAATGGGCCTGCTCTTGACCTCGATTATGCTTGATGGAAACGAGATGGTAAACAATGATTGCAATTGAAAAAAAAAACATGAAGTCTTGTTTAATATTTCACGTTTTTTTTTTTTTTTTGGGAAATCATCAAATTCCCGCTCTTGGGCAAAGCGAAAGGGAGTGTCAGACTTCTACTGACTAAAAACCACCCATGTGCCCTTAGCCCTTCATATCGAGGCCGCGGTATCTCTTGAGAACAACCCGCAGCCCCGACGGGATGCTTCTATTCTTGAAAAACCAAAGGATATTGTGGGACTCAATACCTGGTTTCTAGGGGTCAAATATGCAGTAGCTCTGTTTAAATAACTGGTATTCAGCTTGACCTGGTGTAATGTTTGTGTTTTTCTATATGGGTTTTTATTTTTAATTCGCTGCTGGAGTTAGGAGTAGGTAGTATAGGTAATTGATACCTTCTTGTACCTCGTTATAAATTGATTTTATTTTTTAATGTTCTAGAACAAAAGCTTCTAATTTCAAAATGTCAGGATGACTGGGAACCGGGTCGTCAGAGCCAGTCTACGCCAGGGCTCGGTACGGAAAACATCTCAGCTACGAAGCTTACTAGTTTTTTGAGCAATATAATTTCCATTACGGTGGTCTATGTCGGGAAGAAAAGTGCCCGAGTGACGTTCCTCCTCAATCATTATATCGTGATCTTCGGGTCTCCTCTTCGGCACTCCTGACGTCCGCCGGCTGCTGCTACAGCCGGAGGGACGTTTCCTTGATCCTCGCGCCTCCTCTGCGTCTGATGGAAGCTGAAGATTGACTTCAGGCTACAACCGGCCCATTTGCGAGCTCAACGACTGGAAGGCCTGATTTGAGGCTTTCCATCTGAGAAACCCCTGGACTCTTCTTATCTAAGGACCTTCACCCCGGTTTCCCTAATTTTGTATACTTAGTATTTTTAATAAGAATTCTCCAGCATCCGGTAGGTAGGGCCTGATAGATATTTTAGGTTTAATTGTTTTTCTTTTGTTTGTTTTTATTTTCTTATATTAAATTACTGTTTATCTTTTCCCTTTTTCTCTTAAACTGCGCTCTCCTCCTAGGTAGGAAAGTGCTTATTGTGGCCTTACATTTATCAGGCTCCCCCTGTTAAATGTAACGTTACACTGGTTACACTGGAAGCCAACCCTCATATAATTAGGTAAACGCAAGACAACTTGGAAAGCCATAAGGGAGACCATTGCCCAGCTGTAGGGCAGAGCAGGTTGATAAAAAAAACGCAGGACAAATGATAAGTTCGTAGGATGCAGGTGTCAGATTTTTCGTGAGATAATATTAGCCTTAAGGTATTCTTAAAGCCTTTCATCCAGTTCCACCAGTCTAAAGCCAAATTCTCCTTCTTCCTCAGATACGAGACCTACAAGGCGACGCTGAAGAAGATCCCGGCCACCAGGCTATCCCGCCTCACAGAAGCACTGGCCAACTACGACCCCGTCCTCAACGAGTACTTCTTCGATAGGCATCCTGGAGTCTTCGCGCAGATCCTCAATTACTACAGGTTTGTTTAAAGTGGCCTATTGTGCTTTTGGATTAATACTAGATGGATAGACAATTGCGTGATGAAACGGTTCGAAAATTAGCCAGTGTACACCTTCAAAACCATGGAGTTTCTGCCGGTTCTTCAAGGAAACGCCCAACTCGAACCGTGCACACTTTCTTGACGTTTTATTAGTGGCATGTGAGATAAAATATTATGATTATGAGAAGTACCACAATCCCTTTGTTTACGTGAAAGTTTCATTCAGTTTAGTGCAAACATGCCGAGAACATGTCCGTTGATTAGCCAAAATATTCGCTACATTCATTGATTTTTTAAAGGCGAACATGAGAGTTTCAGAAACTGGGTGTTCAACATTAGAATTTGTTATCATTTAATTGTGCTTATGTGTCTGCTATGTATTTTGTGTACACTGAATACAAGGTTTATCTATCTACATTCTAATTATAGTAACTGTGAGTATATTACTGCATCGAACTCTGTGTATCTATTTAGTTCATCATTGCAAAACCTGTTTACTTCCCGTTTACCTTGATCGACCCACACTATTTTTATTTCCTCCCGGCTTTCATGTGTATTTGAAATAATCGCACGAATGCAAATAAAACGGTACGCTCAATACAAGCCCGTGTTTTATGCGTCGATCATACAAAAATCGTATTTTTGTTTCAACAAAAAAAATCGGTTTAGTTAGCATTCCGTCCGTTTTTGATAAATGTACGCTTTTTATTTCGTATTGGGAATTGAATTGACATGTAGGAATTTCAGCTCAAATATTAAATGGATTGTTAAAAATCAGAGTGGGTCAGTAAAAACGATTTTCGGGATTACTGTGCTAGTAAAAAATGAGGTATACTTTTTTTTAGAAGAGGAGGATTTCTATTTATTAGAATCTTCTTGTATGTTCAGTGATAACTTCACCGAGTCAAACGATTTTGATAATTATTTTTATATGAACAACCGTGTACACTGTATCTGCATAATTATTTGTTTTGTTGTCTTACGTCAATCTATCGCCTTATGTAATGGTTGTATCTGTTTGATAAGGTCATTTACGTTAATTTAAGGTTCATGCTAAACGAAGACCACACAGGGAGTGGAAAATGATAAATGAAAAATATTCTTATGCTAGCGTTCACCCTCCGGAGCTTAAGGTGCAGTTGCAGGCTTCATTAAATTTAAAAAAAAAAAAATCACACATTAGGAATTTTTCCTGTATCGTGGGTGCGTTTACAAACATTGAAACTCACATACACAAATACACCCAGATCAAAACAACTATCTGAGATAAGTGCAGTATAATGACGATGTTGATCAAAACTAACAAGTTTAAAAAAAACTTTAAATAGTAGTTAATAACTTCAGAGTAACAAAGTAATGAAACAATTGGCTAACAAAAAAAAAACAACAAACATAAATCAAGCCTGTACCCACAACCTGAATGATAGATAAATAAAAACGTTTTTTATTTAACAAAAAAAATAACGTTTTGCTCGCCATTTTGTTTAGCGTTGATGAATGTTTTAACAAATATCGATGTTTTCGCATGCCTGGGATATTGGACCTGTGATTTGTATGCGACTATTAATTTGCCTGACAATAGCATCGGGGTTGTAATATCCCCCATATATTAGGTAACAGTTGTTATGTTTGAGGCGGAATGGATACGGAATTTTGGGATATTTTTCAACATTTTTGCTGCAGTTTATGCTACTTCGTCAATATAATCCACCACAGTAAACAGCTGTTTTTGTGGGTGTAAAATAAGTTCATGTTCGTTGGGCTAGCGTGGCCAGAAATAACACAAAATATAGAGGTAAGGAGGTATCCCAGTGCTGAAGAAACACGAGAACTTTGTTCAGCATAGGAACACAAAAAACGCAATTAAAGTTTTTTGAGAACATTCGATTTAGTTTTTTTTTTGTTTTCTGGTTCCATTTAAACTGGGGTGATCCATAACGCTTGACCAATTCCATTTTCTAAAATTACTTAGGTACTATAACTAATTTGGAGATCAGAAGAAAAATATCTATTATTAATTTTGACAATTATTGGGTTCCTTCGATGTCTATACTAATTTACATAGAGGTAAAGTTTGTAAGTTTGGATGTAAGGAGATGTCCCTACATCTCATCTGTCATCATCAACGGAACTTTGATACGATTCCGATTTTTGTTTCACTAATAGGAAGTTACATTATTCTACGTCAGGTAATTTTCAACCATACTGCTATGGAACCACGGACAAAAACTTGTAAAAGATAAACAAAGACCGCTGATATACAGGGTGTAAATCAACCCATCAAACAGCCGTCAACCAAGCATTCTGTACATCAAACTAAGTACCCCTATGCAAAAAATTTTCCTGGGAAACGACTTTTTTTATGGGTCAAAAATCACATTTTACGGTAAAACTCAATGTAGCACTGTTAAAACATTGTGCTATGCTTTGAATAGTAAACGGGTCATGGATGTAATTTAAGTTAGGTTGAAAAACCTGAAAAACTAGAATTTACAAAAATAGCTGTGAAAAATTTGGTACTTTGCCCCCCAATATCGCCGTAACTAGGGGCTTCCCAGGTATGGTCTAGAACAAAAAAAATATCGCTGTGGTGGGGAGAACAAGTGCCCTTCGTTTGCGTTAAGGGTACATTTACACCCTATATATGGATACTAGCTAATGCCCGCGGCTTCACCCGCGTGGATGTCGGTCAAATTATATACTAAAACCTTCCTCTTGAATCACTCTATCTATTAAAAAAAACCGCATCAAAATCAGTTGTGTAGTTTTAAAGATTTAAGCATACATAGGGATATAGGGACAGAGAAAGCGACTTTGTTTTATACTATGTAGTGATAATATATCAGCGGTTTTTTTTATACTCGTTTGAAAACAATCAAAAGATAACAAGAATGGTAGATCCATTTGTATCTTGTCAGATATTGCCAATGCAACCGTCTTGCAAATCGATCAACCCTTACTTAACCACAAACCATCAAACTTAACTTAACTACTGTTATACCCCATAAAGCATAGAGTTTAACTTCCTACGTATTTATGGGGGTAAACCTTTATAGTCTTGACACACCCTTGCCCCATCCCTTAGACATACTTGTGTAAAATTTTATCACCCCGTCGTTTAAGTTACAGCAGTTTTGGAGTTGAAACTATTTGACGGTTGAAGGAGTTTGGAGACGTTAGTGGTCACAACGTATGTTTAAAGATTATTCAGGCAAATGTTGAGTTTACAAACGGTGGTCGTTTGAACCGAAGTATTTGACGTCAATCTGGTTACTTAAGTACGCATTTATTTTAACAGTAAGAGTACATCCACATTTCGCCAATTATGTTTAAGCCCCATGTAATAAGGGGCGAGCCTATTGCCATCAACCGAGCACAAATCTAGACTCCGTAGTTGCTACTGTTATGTGAATCCTTTTTGCTGGAAGCTATAATGTAAAAACAATTAGGTAGGTACTATTTAAGTCAGATACAGATTTCAGAATCGCACCATATGCGCCGAAGTAAAGGTCGATCGCTAGTAAAATTATAAACAGGCGGAGAACAGACTCAGAGAAGTAAACTAAATAATACAATTCAAATTAGGGAATAAAACAAACCAAAATCTAAATTAATTAATTTAACTAACAAGCAAAACAAACATTACAATAACCATTATCACGTAGCCTTATACTAAATATATAGAGTAAATAACATAATTTTTGCTCATAAGCGCGAACCACGTATTTAGTTACAAAGTTAACAAGTTTACCAAAGTAAATTACTTTGAGATAACTTACGACACGTGTTACCGGATCGTTTACACGGAGAAAGTTTCTAGTTTTAACTAGAGGATTACCGAAAATAGATGGAATTGTGGTTCGTGTAAACAGGACGTTCAAGTCTCGTATGAAAAATGGCATCGTCTTTGAATGTGTAAAACACCCCAGTCTTTTTTATTTTTTTTTATAATCAAATTGTTTTTTCGAAATACTTCCTCAGATGACCTAACTCTATAAGTAGCCTCGAGTCTAGCATAAAATGAACAAAAGCGAGTTTTTGTTTCTAGTTCATTCCTAAGTCATGTCAATTTCAAGAAATCAAATCTTATGACTGGCAATGTTAGTTCACTGAACTAACATTGCCAGTCATAAGATTTGATTTGAGAATTTTTAAGAGGGGCTGAACTTCAGCCCCTCTTAAAAATTCTAAAGCGTTGATCGCCTGGCGAGTCTCAGCTACGAGATTCTAATAATATTCTCGCCTTATCTCGCAATCGTCGAGCGATAATCTATCCTTGTGTAAAAGAGCTTTCAACTACTGTATGGTCAATAATACTCGTAATAAATGGTTCCGTAACAAGCTTAACAAAGTTTTCTTAAGCTGAAATTATTGGTAATTTCGTTTAGGTTTTGATAGAAAAAGTTTATAATAATTAAGTTTCGATGCTTGTTTGTTTCTTTTATTAAAGCTATAAAGATTATAATTACTATACCTGGGTTTCTCTCCATAAATCTTTATTAATGACGGTTTTCAGGTGTATTATTAAATAATGTGGTATGCTGGAAGTGATTAGTTTTAAAATAAGCACTACCATTACTATTTTCTGTTCGTTTTTCTTTTAGTTTCTGTATTTAGTGTGTCCATAAATTGTTGAATAAATAAAACGCATTTTAATAGTCAGGTATTCATTGTTAACAATAATAAAAATTAAGACACAAAGAGGGAGTCGTAGCGACAAACAGGAATCATAAACTAGAAACATTGTTGGATCGAAAATACAATTATTTTAAAGCTCTTTAGTTTGAAACGAGTTTTTTCAATGTTGTAATAGTCTAAATATTGTGCTTGGACCCAAAGGGTTTCTTTTCCAAGTGAAAATTAATTAAAAAGTTGCTGATACAAGTTATCTTTAGTCCCTATTGTACGAGATAGCCTCTTGATTAAACGATGCAATGAAAAGTGCAGTGGTTAGATTAAATTATTATTGGTGTTTTTTGTTGGGATAAGAAGTCTAGACAGCCACTTAGTTAATTTATATCGTGGGGAGACAATAGAAAGTATGTGAGTGTTTTTTTTTAATTCTGTTGTTTGCACATTGCCGGTTTTTCTTTTACTTTCTCCCAACTAATTAGATTGTAGCTTCTGCTAGAGTAAAATCATTTTAAGGTAAGTTCGCAATTGTAAACGATACTTTCTGTAGCCATGCTAACTGTCGCTAAGTATTATGTTTATTGCGTATCGTAATTTATATAGGACCTGTGTATTATAATACGCGTGGTATATGATCAGCATCATCATCAGCCTACTAATTGGTACATGATGTATAGCGACAATTAATATGGATAGCGATACCATATTGTTTACAATTTATTGAGAGTATTTGGTACAAGTTCACATGCAATAGGGATGTTTACTGACTAAAAAAAATATGATTCTAATTAGTCCGTCCATGTTAGATTATCGAAAAATATTGGATACAGTATTTTTTGTTTTATCAAATCAATAAAAATTGACGAAGGTATAACGTGTCAAAGATTTGAGTGCGGGGTTGTGACGTCACTCACCGATAAAAATGTCATGCGAATGTCTTAGAACATGACGTCACACTAGTTTTCAAAGCACTGTATCTCTTCATTGTTTGTTTACGTGAAAAAAGAAAAAAATATGTGTCCAATATTTTTTGGAAATCTATCTGACGGACTAATTAGATTTTTTTAGTTAACTACCCCATTGTTTTGTCAGCTTAAAAAGATTTTCCCATAGCTTCCTTACTGTGACGAGTCTGGCCATTTAAAATACAGTGCCTCAACAAGTGACAACAGTTTCGAAAGCTTTCATAACCTCTTTCGACAGTTGAGTCTTTTAAGTCAAGTGATTTCAAGCACTGCTTATTTTATTTTATATACTTATACCTAATATTGAAGCTGTCTTGGCTTTCGCGCGTTTTTTCACGGGTGACCACTGAAAACCAGCGCTGTGCTGTGGGTGCCCATAGCACTTTCTTTCTTTCTTTCTTTCTTTGACTAACGCAGACCTGAAGAATAGGTTATACGTAAGATAAAGACTTCAATCAAATCAATTATTATGTAAATTAATGCAGTTTGTCTTTGGCTTTTGGTATCACATCAGATGTGTTCCTATTAGGCTGCGGGTTGTTCGAAAGAGATACCGCGGCCTCGACACAAAGGGCTAAGAAGGAACATGGGTGGTTTTTATTCAGTAGAAATCTGACACTCCCTACCGCTCTGCCCAGAGCGGGTCATTTGATGATTTCACATCCACCAAAAAAAAAATGTGTTCATATAAGTACAAGCCCCGATAATGATGTCCAATAAAAAATAAGGCAGTACATAATTAATTAAAAAGGCGCACGTGCTTGCCAAGTTCCAACATTAAACCTCGTCTCTCAAGCTATGATAACCTTTAAGAACCTCGTTAACCATTCAATTGAAGAATTAATAACCATAATTGAATAATAAATTATGAGCGTCTCCCTTAACCAAAACAGTGGCAATTCTAGGTAAACGATAAAACACAGATGAAGAATTAACACAAAAAAATGACAAAATTATTTGAACACCAAATGTTTTTAGAAAGAAAATTACTTTTCTTTAATAATAGAAAGCAGGTTTACTTAAACTTTTTTGTATCTTTTTATGCAAATACGTTTTTAAGTCCTTGAATTTCAATGGAACAAAAAACAGCTGACGATCCGAACGTTACTGAACATTTTCGTATGATACTCGAATCAGACGTAAAAATAGCGAAATAAAAATAGCTAGATCGGAATCACGTAGACATCGTAAACGTAACTGCGATCTCACTTAATTCTTTTAGTTTTGTACTGGAAATATGTTTTATTTTATTTCTATTTTTACTGGCTAGAGAAACGTGTATCGTTACTTTTTATTTCTGGTGTCGGAACAAGCACAATGAAGCTTGTGCTTATAAACTTCGAATCAAATCAAATCTTTAAATCAAAAACCCCAAAACAAAGGGTGTAAAAGTACCCTTAACGTAAACGAAGGGCACTTGTTCTCCCCACCACTGCGATCATTTTTTTGTTCTAGACCATACCTGGGAACCTCCTAGTTACGGAGATATTGGGGGTCAAAGTTCCAAATTTTTCACATCTGTTTTTGTAAATACTAGTTTTGCATTTTATATCTTTACTTAAATGAGCTCCATGACTCGTTTACTATTCAAAGCTTCCACTAGCACGATGTTTTAAGAGTGCTACATTGAGTTTTAGCGTAAAAAGTGATTTTTGACCTCAAAAAAAAAAATCGTTTCCCAGCAAAAATTTTTGCGTAGGGTTACTTAGTTTGATGTACAGAATGCTTGGTTGACGGATGTGTGATGGGTTGATTTACACCCTGTATAGAGAATATTCCCTCTACACTAATTTACTTTACCATAGTATACTGTTGTTTATGTAAACTGATCACATCTATTAATTTGTGAATACACCAGAGAGAACCAAAATCCCAAATACAGTACCGTTACAAATTGCGAAATATTTCGCAGAACTATGAACTGCTCCATCCATCACGGATATTCAATTATATCCGGTTGTACCTTCACTGGGCAGGTTGCATACTTGATTTGATGGAGGAAAGGGTATTAAAATTTGTTGTTTTATTTTTTGTTTGTTTTGTCTGGGATTTAAATAGAAATAATCTATATTGGTGTTAAACACAGATCTTAGTAGTAATTTAAATGGGTGGTTTCGTGTTTAGGAAAAACCATATAAGTTCGATATGAGTATTGAAGTATTTATTAATACGATACATTATGTCTAAGATTTTTGAAGATATTTATTTATGTAAATTGGTTTACATCAAAAATGGGGTAATGGAAAATAATGGCTGCTCGGATCAATCTTCAATTTGAGTCCTGCTTGCCTAGGTTGTTCCATGGATGGGTTTATATTACATACTAAGTGTCCTCCGAGCACGTTAAGCCGTTCGTCTCGGATGTCATTTGTATATTTTTGACAATCGTTACAGCAATTCAGTAGCCCGAAACTCTGACAATCAGTCATATTAAGGGGTATCGTATAACTTAGTACAGTAGAGGTCAAATAGGCAGTCGCTTCTTTTTTTTTGGATCAAAAATCAAATTTTACGTTAAAACTCAATGTAGCACTGTTAAAACATTGTGTTAGTGGATGCTTTCAATAGTAACAGGTTCATGAAGATAATTTAAGTAAAGTTATAACCTGAAAAACTAGTATTTACAAAAACAGTTGGGAAAAATTTGGAACTTTGACCCCCAATATCTCCGTAACTAGGAGGTTCCCAGGTATGGTCTAGAATAAAAAAATGATTGCAGTGATGGGGAGAACAAGTGCCTTTCGTTTGCGTTAAGGGTACTTTTACACCCTATATACGGAGCTAAACGAACCCGTTAGATTAATAATATTCCCACAGCTGGGATTTGGGTCCAGTAGCCAATAATTTACAACCCACAACCACTGTGGGTTGCTTGATTGAAAGATTTATTTTCCTGTTTTCTATCTCAGGTGGCTTCATCACTGATCGGAAAATCCCCGGGTTTTATAAATATCCATAAGGGACCTCTTTCAATCAGGTGGACTGTTGTATTATTTATCATTAGATGACTTTACACAAGGACCAAGGCACAGGTGGTGGCCCAGTGGTTGCGGCCCCGACTTACGAACAGTAAGTCGTGGGTTCGAATCCAGGTATTAATTTGTGTAATTTATTTTATCACCACTACTCTCAAAACGATGAAGGAAAATATCGTGAGGAAACCGGCATGCCTTAGATCCAGAAAATTCGAAGACATGCGACATCTACCAACCCACACTGGGCCCACGTGGTGAATTATGGCACATCCCTCTCCCAGAGAGGAGGCCTGAGTCCCTGCAGTGGGAACATTATAGGCTGATGATGATCATGACATAACATTACATTACACTTGTATTACAGAAGTATGGCCATTAACTATATTTAATATGAGATATTTAATGATTACTTAGCCATTCACTTAGTAAAGATTTGACATACTTTTGTACGACAAAACTGTCAAAACCTTTACCAAGTGATGGCCTAAGTAATCATTACAGCTCTCTGAGTGCGGCAGTATCTCTCGTGAATTACTGATGTAAAAACAAAACCCTTTCCTTGCAGTCGGGTTAAAACCCAATTATACTGTGCCCAACTTGAGAACGAACAAACACCTCTACAGTCACGAACACTAGTACTTACACGTAGCGTAGATTTTCTTCTAATGTTTAACTGTAATTTTATGTAGTTACGAACACAATATTTGAATACCCATACAATAGGGATGTTTTCTGACAAAAAAAAATGTGTTTCTGTTTAGTCCGTCAGTTCGTATTTTATAATCGAGAAATATTGGATACGTGTTTTTCGTTTTATCAAATTAATAAACGTTCACTAAGATAAAACGCGTCTAAGATCTTGTGACGTCACTTTCTGGTAAAAAATGTCATGAAATATGACGACAAACGAGTTTTTAAAGCACTGTTTCGTCTTCATTTTTTGTTTACTTGAAAAAAGCAAAAATATGTATCCAATATTCTATCAGATGAATTAGTTATTTTTTATCAACAATTCTGCGAGAAAATCACCCTCAAATCTTTCTAAGTGCATAAATATTAATTAGTAGATACTCATGATTGATGTGCATCTGGATTGAGGGCCCATTTTTTTAAACCTTGCCAAACGAAATAAGACTCATAGGAAAATTACTTAAAAATAGTTAAAACTTAAAGCATAGGGCCACGAATTTCTTAAACGTGAATTAAAAATGTTATGATTAAATAACTTGGGCCCTCAATCCAGACGCGTGCATAAAGTGACATAGCCTAAATCTCAGTAAGTCCTATCTTTGGGTTCATAATTTTTATTCAGGAATTTAGTTAAGAATTTCTTAAAGATTTTAAGAAATTCCCAAATCTGTAGAATGTGACATTACAGATTTATGGCGGTATTTCTAGGGCCCTCAGTTCAAATGTGTCTGTACTGAGGAATCTGCAAAACATGGATTTATCTGAAGAAATACATAAATGCGACTTTAACATGTTTTACTTAGATACTTAGGTGAATTAGTTAAAAAGAAATAATGACGGAAAAGTTCATTGTTACGTAGTAAATGAAAGTCAAATTTTACTAAAACGTCTGAACTGAGAGCCCAACATTTTCGGCTTTATTGACTAGGCTCAACCTCATAGATTAACGCAAATTAAAATAAGATTTTTAACTATTCTTTAATTAAATGTTAACATAATTATCGTCCGTTCTTCTTAATATCATACTTAAAGAGAAAATTGATTTTCTATTTTTATATAAGAGAAAAATTTGTAGGGTGACCATAATGATCATAGTTAGTACCGGTACATTTTCAAGATTGATCTAAAAAGATCTGACAGTTTAAAATAAAACAATTAAATTTACCTAAGCATTATTTAATGATTTTCGTGATTTCGGAAATTGTATCTTAAATACAATGTATCTTTAAAAACTTTTTTGCAAAAAAAAACCGACGTCAAAAACATAAAAAAATGAGAAACACATAATCGATAAACACAAATAAGTGAAAAATAAAAAATAAAAAAATATTTAAAAAAATCAGCTTTTAAAGTTGGTGACATATTTTGTTTGTTTGATTTCCGTTTATTGCCACCGACTTCAGGCGCTGTTTTTTCTTGTGAAGTTTATTTTTAATTTTTTTGTTTTTCACTTTTTGTGTTCTTCGATTTTGTGTTTTTCACTTTTTTATGTTTTTGAAGTCGGTTTTTTTTTCCTTTTTTAGTTGTAATATATAAGGAGCTCATGGCTTAATAAGAACTGCCACTCGGGTCGAGCTTTAGGTAAAGCTGTGCTTGCCTAGGTCGGTCTGTGGATGGGTGACCGCCCGACATACCGAGTTTCCTCCGTGCCTCGGAAAGCACGTTAAGCTGTTGGTCCCGGCTGCCATATATAGATCTTTGGCAGTCGTTACAGGTAGTCAGTGACCTGAAAGTCTGACAACCAGTCTTACCAAAGGGTATCGTATTACCTAGTATTAACTGGGTTGTGGAGGTCAGATAGGCCGTCGCTCGATGTAAAATACTGGTATTCAGCTGCATCCGGTTAGACTGGAAGCCGACCCCAACATAGTTGGGAAAAGGCTAGGCAGATGATGATGAGTTGTAATATCCTATACAAATATTTACTATGCATTGAACGTTCAAACTAGAAACCAAGCCCTTAAACTTCAAGATTTCCTTATTATTGCTTTCAACTCCTAATCGTTGAGGAGAGTACCTTCCATAACCAGCTCACTCACTCAATCATCAGATCCTGATACTTTCCACAATTGACGGAGATATGCGCGGATGTATAAAAAAATTCATACACATGAATAGAGAACCTTCTCCTTTTTGGAAGTCGGTTAAAAATTACCCCAAATCTCCCTTCGTAACTGACCAAGAACCAAGAACTCTTATGTAATTATTATCATGCACAAAAATAAATGAAATCAATTATTTATTATTGAATAAAAGTCTTTATTGAAAAATAAACAAATAGGCTACGTAGTGCCGACCACACAAAATTATTTTTTTCTTCCATTTTATTTCTGGTTATCTCATACACATGACAATGTCACAAAATATATTGTCATGTAAAATATCTAACCACATTAATTACAATTGCTTTGTGTAGGTAAAATCTACTAAGTGATTTCAAAGGAAATTTTCTTAACAAGTGAAAATACGTAAATACAAATAAACGAAAAAGTCAATACATGAAAAACCGACTAAGATCATATTCCTAATTTTTAGAATGTCGTAACTGCTGGATATTTTTAATTTTAAAAACACTTTTTTTGGGTCGTAGGTACATAGGTACTGTAGGTACATATATAATACGTTTAGCTGCAAATATTACGACTTTTCGACTGCGCTTTGCAAAATGTACTGGTACTAACTATGATCATTATGGTCACCCTAAAAATTTTTCCCTTATAAAAAGTATAAAATCAATTTTCTCTTTAAGTATGATATTAAGAAGAACGGACGATATGTTAAAATTTAATTAAAAAATAGTTAAAAATCTTATTCTAATTTGCGTTAATCTATGAGGTTGAGCCTAGTCAATAAAGCCGAAAATGTTGGGCTCTCAGTTCAGACGTTTTAGTAAATTTTGACTTTCATTTACTACGTAACAATGAACTTTTCCGTCATTATTTCTTTTTAACTAATTCACCTAAGTATCTAAGTAAAACATGTTAAAGTCGCATTTATGTATTTCTTCAGATAAATCCATGTTTTGCAGATTCCTCAGTACAGACACATTTGAACTGAGGGCCCTAGAAATACCGCCATAAATCTGTAATGTCACATTCTACAGATTTGGGAATTTCTTAAAATCTTTAAGAAATTCTTAACTAAATTCCTGAATAAAAATTATGAACCCAAAGATAGGACTTACTGAGATTTAGGCTATGTCACTTTATGCACGCGTCTGGATTGAGGGCCCAAGTTATTTAATCATAACATTTTTAATTCACGTTTAAGAAATTCGTGGCCCTATGCTTTAAGTTTTAACTATTTTTAAGTAATTTCCCTATGAGTCTTATTTCGTTTGGCAAGATTTAAAAAAATGGGCCCTCAATCCAGATGCACATTCATGATTGTATTCAGCAGTAACGCTAGTAACCACAAGACCAGTATCAATATAATTTATCGATTTTACCTATTCTTGGCTTCAGGTTTTATTATTAGCAAAAAACCAGGCTACCCTCACCTAATCAAGTGTAAAAATAAGCAATATTTATCGATACAGTATATAACTTGGTGCCATAAAACGCGTCGGCCGCCATTTTAAGTTTATTGTATTATATATGTTAGATATTTTTACGTTTTATGTAAGTCTATAACTCCGTCATTTCGCGGTTTAGTAGCGTAATTAGTGTTGTATTTTGCTATTAGGGGATGTTATTCTGTTGATATGGACATAAAGATGTGTTTCTGTAGTATTTTGGGTTTTAGGGTATGTGAGTTATAATGTAATAAGGTTAGTTAATTTCCCGTCGGGGCTGCGGGTTGTTCGCAAGAGATACCGCGGCCTCGACATAAAGAGCTAAGAAGGAACATGGGTGGTTTTTAGTCAGTAGAAGTCTGACACTCGCTTTCGTTCTGCCCAAGAGAGGGAGGGGTTATTTGATGATTTTCCACCCGCAAAAAATAAAAACGGTTAGTTAATATAATGAGCATGTGAAAGGTGAAATGTGTGAAAGGTGGCTTGGACAGACTGAATGCAATAGGTATAAGAAAAAACCACACAAAAAATTTAAAATAACTTTACTTCCAGCAGTCTGCGACTTTTTTTTTGTTTCACTGACTTATTTGCCACCGACTTCTGACTTGGAAGTGAGTTTTTTTTTTGTGGAAAAAAAGTTTTTATTACAGCCTCTTTAGTTACGATATGATGGTCATCATCATCATCATCATCAACCATAAGACGTCCACTGCTGGACAAAGGCCTCCCCTATAGAACGCCATAAAGAAAGGCAGCCTGCCGGTTGCATACAACGGTTGCCCGCAACTCTCACGATGTCGTTGGTACACCTGGTGGGTGGCCTACCCACGCTGCGTCTTCCGTTTCGTGGTCGCCACTCGAGAAACTTCCTTCCCCAACGGTTGTCTGTTCTTCGAACGATGTGGCCTGCCCATTGCCACTTCAACTTGCATATTCTGAGAACTATGTCGGTGACCCTGGTTCTTTGGCGAATTTCCTCATTTCGGATCTTATCGCACAAAGAAACTCCGAGCATAGCTCTCTCCATGGCTCGTTGCGTGACTCTGAGCTTCTCTACGAGGCCCGCAGTTAAGGACCATGTCTCTGTGCCATAAGTCATCACTGGCAACACACACTGGTTATAGACCCTCGTCTTAAGACATTGTGGAATTTTAGACGAAAAGATGGCGCGTTTATTTCCAAACGCTGCCCATCCGAGTTGGATATTTCGGGCGACCTCTTTGTCGAAGTTAGATCTACCTAGCTTAACAGTTTATCCAAGGTAGACATAACTGTCGACAGTTTCTTGTCGAGTATTCATTTTCCATTGGTACTACAAGTTATTAGCATCCACATGGTATTGAAGAAAAAGCGCGAAATGCGAAGAACCCTACACAATACAGCGTTAGGTATACCGAAAAAAGTTTTGTCCAACTAATATTGATACAAAAAACACAATTCCCCCAACCGGGATTCTTCAAATCCCAGAATATATTAAGCAACAAATCCCCCAAAAATATTCAATTACATTGAAAACAAGAAGCCTTTATCTGGCTCACACAAATCCCAATAATATTTGCTCAGTCAAAAATCCTGATACATAGTTTAGGGACCACCGTTCGGTTATGTTCGGGAAACATCGGTGGTGTCCGAAGTTTGCGGACCCGTTTCAACGGAGCTGTCAAATAACTGATTAAATACATAATAATATGTATGTGATTATGTGGCGCTTATTTTCGTTCGCCGATTGAATTTCGAGCCCCTAGCCCCAAGGAAACAATGCGGAAAACTCACGCATTGTTCCCTTGGGCTAGGCAAATTCATTGTAATCACTCATAATATATTAGAATCATACCAAAATCGAAATTCAATCGGCGAACCAAAATAAGCGCCACATAATCACACATACATAAACATGTATGTCTACAATTATAGGTAGGTACCAGCCAATAGACAAATAATATAATATGTATTAACTATTTCGTTGACAAAATTAGGTGCATTTGAATAGATTTAATGTTTTAATCTACTGTTCTACTAAGAGCGTGTGTATTTTTTTACTCATCTAACTGCGGTACTCAGAGGTATTTAATGATTACTTAAGACGTCACTTAGTAAAGATTTGACATACTTTCGTATGACAAAACTGTCAAAACCATCACTTAGTGATGGCCTAAGTAATCATTAAAGCTCTCTGAGTGCGACAGTTAGCGTAAACTCACTTAACAGTACGATACGGGCATGTCTAATGGCTAAATCGTATAAAGGTTCTTTAAGCCGGTTCACCTGTGAATAAGTAGCGACAGTAAGGACCTGTGAGTAGTTGACAAGCTCCAAATCTTGTGCCCTTCACTGCTTTACCTAAAAAATATAATATTCAACGATTCTCAAAGAGCCAATGAAATGGAAGGGTTTGATACATGGAAGGTATCAATACGTTATACGATATAAAAATGTAATTTTTTAGGTCAGATTCGCATGAGCGCCTTTTGAAAGTGGGTTGAGAATCGTTCCAATAAAATAGATACCTTTTTGATAATGCTGGGTTTTAATAATAGTAGGTAAAAAAGGAGCAGGGACTAGCGTTGAAAATGTGCAAAGTTACAATTTGTTTTTTTCCGGAAAATAACTAATTGTGGTGTTTTTCTGTTTTTTTTAATAAAACTTTCGAAAGATTCAAGAACATTGACCTGTATAAATTTCACTCATTTTTCCAATAAAACGAAAAAAAACGCACAGATTCCCATTCTTTTCGTATTTTTCCGTTATTTTCATGGTGATTACATTGAAAAAAAACGTAAAAATACGAAAGAAACGGGAATCTTTCCGACGTTTTTCAACGCTTGCTGGAACTTACTGCTTCTGTCTATTATTGTTAAATTTTGACCGGACTATAACTTGGCTAGACGAATGCCAGCCCGTTGAACAAGCAGGTTTCCGAAGTGGTTTCTCTACGATTGACCACATCCATACCGTGAAGCAGATGATGGAGAAGAGTTCAGAATATAATCGACCCCTGTGTTTAGCTTTCGTCGATTACGAGAAGGCATTCGACAGTGTCGAACACTGGGCCGTTTTTAACTCCCTCCATCGCTGCCAGATCGACGCTCGGTATGTAGACGTACTCAAAGAGCTGTACGTTTCGGCAACAATGCAGGTTAGATTACACGATCTCACTGCACCAATACCTATCAAGAGGGGAGTGCGGCAAGGAGATACTATTTCACCTAAACTTTTTACGGCTGCCCTGGAAGACGTGATAAAGACATTAAATTGGGACCAGTGTGGTATAAACGTCAATGGTGTCTACTTGTCGCACCTTCGATTTGCAGATGACCTCATCTTGTTCGCCGAATCCCTAGAAGACCTTCAACGCAGGCTGTCAGAACTCCACGATGCTTCTTTACGAGTAGGCTTGAGAATGAACATGTCCAAGACGAAGGTGATGTCACGAACTCCGGATGACTCTGTTTCAGCTGTTGTGGTGGGAAACGAGCGTCTGGAAATGGTTGATAATTACGTTTATCTTGGACATGTTCTATCTTTTGATAAGGAGCAATCGAACAAAGAACTTTCCAGGAGAATACAGCTAGGGTGGGCGGCATTCGGTAAGCTCGAGCATGTTTTGCGGTCTAAGAGGATACCCCAGTGCCTAAAAACCCGCCTTTTCAACCAGTGTGTCCTGCCAACGATGACCTACGGTGCCGAGACATGGATGCTCACAAAGGAGACTGTGCACCGAATACGAGTTGCACAAAGGGCCATGGAGCGGGCTATGCTCGGCATAACCTTACTAGACCGAGTGCGCAATACTGAAATCCGTCGTCGTACGAATGTGTTTGACGTCGGGGACAGGGCGATACAACTAAAGTGGAGTTGGGCAGGTCATCTGGCTAGACGCGGAGATGGCCGATGGAGTAAGATCCTGACCGAATGGTGGCCAAGGTTAGGCCAGAGAAAGCAGGGCCGTCCAAAAGCGCGTTGGGTCGACGATATTGTCAGGAGCGCGGGAAGCGGATGGATGAGGGACGCACAGATCAGAAAGGAGTGGCAGAAAAAAGGGGAGGCCTATACCCAGCAGTGGGTGATTTCAGGCTGATGATAACTTGTACTTTTTTTTTGGGGGTGGGAAATCATCAAAGACTCCTCCCGCTCTGGGCAGAGCGGTAGTAGGGAGTGTCAGACTTCTGCCCCAACGGGGACCGGACTATACCTTGGACATGTATCCTGGTTACGGAAATATTGAAGGTCAAAGTTTAATCTTTTTGTGAGACAGTAAAATAACATTTACTTACTTGTTAATAAATTACTCTGTCTTAAATACCCCTAGAAAACTCCCAAACTTTTTATGTGCGTTTCATTGGGCGTCACTTAAAACAGTGTTTTTTCCAAAGAGAATTAAACGCCTTAGGTATACTATGTAACTAAACTTAAAATGTTTATATGATAATAATCCCATATAAACATTATGATCTCTAACATTATCGATTTTTTTACACGAGTGCTACCTTGACAAGCTGGCGTGTGACAGATCGACTCGTTACAAAGTAGTAACTAATTATGATTTTATTCGACTCATCCCATCTCGAACATATTTTATTGTCTTTGGATATTCCCCATCAAAACTCTCGTTATGTGATAGATTTCGATCCACAAATTACGATCAGCAATCTGTCTTCAATTTGTTACTTTGTCACTGATGGAATTGGCCGCTAGAAAGCCTAAATTCGCATCAAGATGAAAAAGCCTGGCAATAATCAAGCCTTTCATTTCCATATCAATGCCAACGTCAGAAAGCTTTTACGGCGAAACCGACATCAATAAGAAAGCTTTTCTGAAGTGTTGCGTATTGTCAAAAGTGCGTAGTACGCAAATACGTAGCGTATTCCACTAAACGCGTTATATTGAGCACTCGGTAGACTGTCCATGATGTATGGACTGCGGTGACCATGGTATTGGGTGACACGCGGATAATTTTACTGTTAATTTTTATGTTTGTTTTTTTGGCAGGTTTATTCTTTTAGTTTAGTTTATTTATTTATAATTATCAAAAATTACATGTCAGGTTAAAAATAAAGAATAAAAAACACAAATCATTCTCCGCTACAACGAGCATCAAACCCAAAAATAAATCATACATTAAGTCAAAAATAATAATAATAAATCAGATCATCATTATAATAATCGAGAACACTGAAATAAATAATTATATAGGTAATCATAGAAACAAGTCAGTAATAATTAAGTAGGTAAGTATCTAAAACCATTCCTTTAGGTCATATAATGTCTGGTCGGTTAGCCAGTCTTTAAGTTTAACTTTGAAAGTATTTTCAGTTGTCGCGGTCAAAATGTAATAATAATAATAATAATAATAATAATCATTTTATTTCAGGCAACTAAGGCCCATAAGTAAAATACACACAATTAGATAATAAAATAATAACAAACTAATACATAATTATTAAACATTAACTATACACGTAACGTCGGCGTCGTGTTTCGCTGCGAGGTGTCGCGTAACCGTCCTCGGAAACGCCGGAAAACGACACCTTTCGGCCAAAAGTCCTCCTTCAAAAAGGTCTGGAGATGTTGGGTTGGAACACGTACCACAAATGACTTAAAGTTTATGTTGTGGCGCGATTCCAACCTTTCGACCCTCAGAGTCCAATTGGTCTTCACTTTCAGATACTGCACGACTTCCTCAACCGTCGTGGAGTGATGCAGACGTGAAATATACAGCTGCGTCGTAGGCACAGCAGGGCGGAGCAGCATGTTAGGACCACTCGGTGCGGTACCGTAGAGGTTGCGAGAGCAGGGCTTCTTCTTCTTCCTTTCCACTTTAGTGAAACCCTCCTCATCAACCTGGCTCGTTCTTGGCAAGGAGCAACGGACCGCAGGCTGGGCAGGTTGAGCCTGCTTTTTCCCTTTCCTGGTTTGTCGCTTAGACTGCGACGCATCAGATTTGCCGCTGGTGGCAATTTCTGCATAGGCACGTTTAGGGGTCGACGTACCTACGCGTGACGTTTCCGCGACCGGTGTTGTGGTGCGGGCGACGACGGCGGGCGGCGCTTGGTCAGCATTACCGGTAGCTGATGACGCACTTGTGTTCGCCGATTCAAAATTGCCGATAGATGCATTTTGCGCCGCTCGACGTGTGTTCACCTCGGAAGCCTCTGATGACACAATTACCGAGCCAACGTTGCGCAATAATGCTATTTCCGCACGTAGCTCAGTATTGGACTTTTCTGAATCCTCCATTCTGGACTGCATTTTGGTCATCTCCACTTTCAAGATAGTGATGTCCTTTAGCAGCCGTGTAACGTCGACGTGATCGAATGTGACGGGGGGCAACTTACTCAGCTGCTTCGCCACGAAGTCAGGCACGTCGTCCGGGTCAGTCTTCTTCAACATATCGATGATGTCTTGAAGACTCTTCTCGGTAATGTGTATCTGTTGATGAATGGATTGTGTGATGAATGATATGAATGAGAAATAAGTGAATGATGCCGTGACGTCTGACAGGGGAGAATGGAAGAAGGAAAGATGATAATTCTTTTTCTGCCCATTGTGAGCTATTAATAACAAAAATGTCAATGTCTCTCCATAAAAATTTTACTCCATGCAATTAATAATGTCATCTGAGTACGATAATTATGTAAAGAAGTCTATTTATAAATTTGTAAAATTAAAATAATTTATCTATTTATTGTTGAAAATCATTTTAAACAAAGTGTTTAAGCAGAGGAGAAATAACCGTTTCCCGTATTTTTTAAGAAAAACAGCATTGTAAATCTTTAAATAAACCTTGTCTTCGCGCATATTGCTGACATAAAATTGCGACAAAAGTTCCGCCGTTGAATCAACTGGATGTAAAGCATAAGATATCGTACTTATCTTCGGTATATTTGTATTCATTCAGTGTGATCAGAACAAACAACTCCAATAACTAATCTATTAATTGATTGGCGAAGTGTCTCAGAGAACAAATATTTATACAGCTAAGTGGCTAACCGAAAGCTTTTGGGCGGCATATTGCCGAAATTACATAACGTTACAAACTGTTTCCCCCGAAGTGATGGGCAGATGTATAAGTACCCACATTTCCTTGGTTATGTTTTGGTTACACTCGATAGGGGCGACCTTATTACCATTATATTCAGAAACAAAACAATACTGGAAAAGAGTGAAGCAGTAAATTGGTTGATGGTTCCTTAAATTCAGCCTTTTGCAGTCATCTGCTGAACCGAGACCTCGTCCTCACTGCACCACTTCACCTGCTCCTCCTTCGTCCACGACACACCATGGCTTGCCTGGACTCAACTAAACCAAGTTATGTTGTCAACTTCAATTCTTTCCCGAATGTTCCAGAACAATACTGTCCTACTTTCTCCGTCCACATGGCCACCGTACAATACGCTTACGTTAACATACCATTGTAAATGATTGATTACCTAATAAATCGGTGCCTCGGCTGTTATGGAAGAGGTTTAATTTCAATTGTTCGCACTTGTTTATCTACACGCTTTCTGTTTGTGTGGTAAGCAGAGTTTGAAGCTGCGTTAATGACGTGTTTGTTTGGTAAATTGTTTGGGATCTTCAGTGGTTAATGAAAGGAAATGGTAATGTGGGTTTTATGGTGTTTGTAATTAGGAATCAATGTCAGTTTTTATTAGATCAACTGCCTCGTTGGTCTAGTTTGTCGCAAGTGCAAATCCTGAGCATCAGTTCCTGGGTTCGATTCTCGGATCGGGCAAAGTGTTATTGAGGTTTTCTGTCAGGAATTTTAAAGAAGCAGTCACTGAGTCTCGATTTGAAGTCAGTTGGTGGCAACAGGCTAGGCCTTATGTTGAAGCATCACAGACCATTAATCACGAAACCTACCGATTATTGTTCAGAATATTCATCAATACCTAAATTGGTACGTCTGTCCCCCAAACATGATTCACAGCATCCCCTATTCACAACCCTGACAAATTACAGCCGCTGAAATCAGCATGGATTTCTAATTCAACATCAACGGCTTACGGATCGTAAATCTCGAGTTTAAGGGGTTGGCAGGCCCCAAGGTATTGTTGGGCTTTGATTTATAAGTTTTACGGATTTCGACCCCAATCAGTGTTTTGTGACTACTATAAAACGCCTACTTTTGTCCCGCGTTTTATCTCCGATGTAGATTTGGACGGGCCATATCACAATGTAAAAATCTTGCCACACCACTCTCGTATATTTTGCCCGTTTGGAGAGCGAAAACTGGGTAATAGCAACGATTTATCAGACTAAAAATATCGTGTATGTGTTTAACCTATGATAAACTCGTGTGGCAAATTTCTGTGCAAAATCTTCGCCGTTAAGGGTCCGATCAAACCGAACGGAGAAACAATAGAGCCAATTACTATAGCTGCATTGAAAATAGGATCGTATCAAGGTGCTTTGACCGTAGACGCGGGCCTGTGGACGGTGAGTAATGGGCTAGCTCGCTGTACGTCCGTCTTATGACGACGACAGGCCGTGTCGACGGCGCGTTCGTGTTCCACGCGCGCCTCAAAGAGTTGTCAGTAACATGGAAGGGGCCGACGCCCGTCGGGGATGCGGGTTGTTCGCAAGAGATACCGCGGCCTCGACACAAAGGGCTAAGAAGGAACATGGGTGGTTTTTAGTCAGTAGAAGTCTGACACTCCCTTCCGCTCTGCCCAGACCGGGAGGAGTCATTTGATGATTTCCCAAAACACCAAAAAAAAAAGCTGAGCTAACTGGCGAAATGTGGGTGTACTCGTACTATTAGCTGCATTATTACCCTTGCAGTATCACGTAATGTTATTATAAAAGTCATCATCATCAGCCTATAATGTTCCCACTGCAGGGACTCAGGCCTATGGGACGCCGTCGCCTCCTTCTGCGAAGCAGTGATGCTAGCGAAGGAGGTGGCGGAACGTGAGAGGGAGAGAACCTCTCGTCCCAGCCGCCGCGGGAGGCGCTCCGGGCGTGGGGGGCCACGTGATGGCTTCCGGCCACCGTAGACGCGGGCCTGTGGACGGTGAGTGATGGGTAAGCTCGCCGTCCGTCCGTCTCATGACGACGACAGGCCGTGTCGACGGCGCGTTCGTATTCCACGCGCGCCTCAAAGAGATGTCAGCAACATGGAAGGGGCCCGAAAGGCCGACGCCTGTCGGGGCTGCGGGTTGTTCGCAGGTACCGCGGCCTCGACATGAAGGGCGAAGAAGGAACATGGGTGGTTTTTAGTCAGTAGAAGTCTGACACTCCCTTTCGCTCTGCCCAAGAGCGGGAGGGGTTATTTGATGATTTCCCACCCCCCCCAAAAAAAAAAAAAAAAGGGACTCAGGCCTCCTCTCTAGGAGAGAGATGGGCTATAATCCACCACGCGGGCCCAGTGCTGGTTGGTAGATGTCACATGTCTTCAATTTTTTTTTGTTCTAACACACGTCAGTTTCCTCACGATAATTTCCTTCCCCAAATCCTTCATCAAATAAATTTCACAAAGTAATGCGCCTGCCTGGGTTCGAACTCGCGACTTACTGTTCGTAAGTCGAGGCCGCCACCATTCGGCCACCGCTGCTTTAAGAAAACAAACAATGTTAAAACATGATCCACGTTCTTTAAAATTCTAGTTGTAGGGATAAAAAGCGCTGCGACAGTAAAGCTCTGCGCTGATTCTATAAGTGCTTCAATTTTCTTATTGAGCGCTAAAGCGGCTTAAAGTTTAAATTCACTCGTTACTCTTTTTATTCCAGTTTAATGCGGATTTATTTTCAGTTCCTAGCTAAGAAGGGTTAATAATTTTAAATGAGAAAATGGTAAAAGATTCGTGGTTTATGGCTGGAGGTAGTTTAAAGATTATTTTTATAATAGGTTTGGTGCAGACAGGATAATCCTTACTAATAAAGTAAGTTTGTCAACCCTTTCACGCCTAGTCCACTGAACTGATCATCGTGAAATTTTAGTGTAGTGATATGAGAGGCAGCAGTGGCCCAGTAGTGGCGGGCCACTTTCAAACTGTAAGTTGTGGGTTCGAATTCAGGCAGGCGCATAAATTTGTGTAATTTATTTCATCACTTCTGCTCTCAAAACGGTGAAGGAAAACATAGTGAGGAAATCAGCATGTCTTAGAACCAAAACAATCGAAGACATGTGACATCAACCAACGCACACAGGGCCCGCGTGGGGGATCATAGCCCATCCATCTCCTAGAGAGGAGGCCTGAGTCCCTGCAGTGGGAACATTATAGGCTGATGATGATGATGATGAGTGGTATAACGGGCTGATGTCCGTATGTCCACGTTTAATGCTTAGCGTACGGATCTTGGTGTACAGAAACGGACATGGGTTACCTCTTTCCGTAAAAAATACTATTCCCGTGGAAAGTTACAATTACGTTCTTATGACAATAGATGGCGCCACGGGTCTTTCGAATCATGACTGATTTATATTTTTAAAGAAACTTTAGTAGTTTTTTAAAATAATTTAAAAAATAGTCAGGTTATAAAATGTTCTTATTGCTAACAGTTTTGGTTCACACATGAGATATTTTTAGCTTTGTCTCTAGTAGGTAAACACACTTTCGACTGACTCTAGTAATAAAGATTCCTATCGAATATCGGTGGCTGTGATCACTTACGACCAGTAAGTATGTGAGCATGTTTGCTACGAAAACAAATTAATTGGATCCGCTGTACGATTCAAAACTTCGTTACGTTTTTGTTTCGTTGGTTACGTTCGAAATCCATTTGATCAACGATTTTTGATCCCAATAATCTATTTCAATAACTGCTATCACCATTCATTCATAAAGTATGCTTACAAAGTGTTGGTGTATCGTCGGCCCAAGACCAGTTTAGTGATACAATTTATCATCTGCAGTATCGTAAAAGTCTTGTAAAGAAAATTAATTGCTGCAACTCTTAGATAAATTATGGACTGGCAACATCTCCACTACATACTTCATTTTAAACCATTTAAACTGACAATGTGCGCCAGAGGTCTTGCAGTTTTAAACAATAGAGCTCTATTTCAGTTTTCTTTTAAAATAATGTATTTGTTAAATCTATTAGGATAGTAAAAATATGACAGAGAAAGCAAATTGTAAATAATCTTGAAAAACCATGGTGAACGCATTTGCCCAGTAGTTGGATAGTGAGTAGACTGAACAAAAAAAAATAGTACAATCAGTGAAAAATATAAATGCTGATGGATGGAGAGAGATAGAGAGAGAGGAAGACCACGGAAACGATAGATGGATTATGTGAGGGATGATTTGAAAAAAAAGAGTAAATGATAGCGTAAAAGGCCACATCCTTAGCTGGTAAATACTGGTCTAACGAGTGAATTTCATTCGGATTGTTATCATCATCATTCATTAACATTCTCTTGCTCTTATCCTTACCTTGTTATATTAAAAAAAAAAGACGTGTGGCACTCGGAGACTGCCGCGGTAAAGCTATTGCATAGCATTTTTTATCAACTTATGCAATTATAATTATTTATTTATTTTATTAATGCAGTATTTTTTTTCCTTTGTTTTTTTTTCTTTGATATTAATTAAAGTTACACTTTGAGCGTGGTGACCGATATTTTTTTTTTTTCTTTTATTAAATAAATGAGTGTTAGGTTTTTTTCGTTACGGAATTTCTGGATTCGGTCCCCACGCTCAAGGCCCGCGATAGAAGCTATGCAATAGCTTAAAAACAACAATGTCTCAATTTCAAGTCAAAAAGAAAAGTAAGTGAACCAATTGTGTACTTACATTCAAACATCCTGCCTCAGAGGACTTTAAGAGAGAATGTATTATTTATGAGCGAATCTGTTATGTTTCCTCGCATACTTGATTATAAGTAAACAAAGGATCTCTTTGGATAAGAAATGTTGAAGCGATGTCTCCGAATTTTGTCGTCATAAGTGTACAACTTGCTATATGGAAGAAGAAGACATGCTGCCCCGACCACAAAAAAAATTGGTTAAAGGGAAAATGACGCTGCGGGGTATTCGAAATAAAGAAAGAAAATTGTGTCTATTAGGCAAAAAATACCTTAAAAATTAACAAAACTAATTTAAAATAATTAAAACTAATAATGCCAGAAGAGCCTTTTTTTTGGCGACTGGAAAATCATCAAATAACCCCTCCCACTCTTGGGCAGAGCAAAAGGGAGTGTCAGACTTCTATTAACTATAAACCACTCATGTTCCTTCTTAGCCCTTTATGTCGAGGCCGCGGTATCTCTTGCGAACAACCCGCAGCCCCAACGGGCCCTTGCGGGCCCCTTCCGTGTTGCTGACATCTCTTTGAGGCGTGCGTGGAACACGAACGCGCCGTCGACACGGCCTGTCGTCGTCACAAGACAGACGACGAACGGCGAGCTAATGCCAAAAGAGCCTCAGCTCAGCATAATGCCAGATGGCAACACAATACCACTCGACGCTGATTTTCAGCTGCTGCCCACGAGTGCCATACACGCTCCAAAATATAAACAAACACATAAAAAAGTCGAAAGAGATACCGCGGCCTATGAGAAGAAGGGCTAAGGAGTAACATGGGTGGTTTTTAGTCAGTAGAAGTCTGAAACTCCCTTCCGCTTCGCCCAGAGCTGGAGGAGTTATTTGATGATTGCCCTCCCAACAAAAAGAAATGGTAGGAGAGTGATGAAGTGTAACACTGGATGAAATATAGTTCCCTTTTTTATGTATCCAACTAGCTGTGGCCAGCGGCTTCGCCCGCTACAACTCGAAAATTATCCCACGGGAAGATAAAATCGGGATAAAAACTATCCTATGTGTTAATCCAGATTATTAACTATCTGTGTACCAAATTTTATCCAAATCCGTTCAGTAGTTTTTGCGTGAAAGAGTAACAAACATACACACTCACAAACTTTCGCTTTTATAATATTAGTGTGATTAATGAGCAGTCATCATAAACTGCCATGGCCACTAACATTATAATTAACGCTGAAAACGGGATATTTACCATGTTAACTATTTGTTTCGGCTTGTGCTCGTAAATCCACCCGCAATAATTTCAGCTTAGCCGTGATCATAGTGGAATATTTGGAACTCGAATCAAACTGTGAACATGGTAAATATCCCGGTGTCAGCGTTAAAATCTTACCGTGACGTAAAACCCTTTAAGGCACGGTAAGATTAAAGAACGTGGTATACTAACACGAGTAGGCAAACGGAAATATATAAATACCTATTAAAGTTGCAAGTAGTGAGAATTTTATCATTCAAATGTTTGGTAGCGACCTGCCCGATCTAGATATATATATATATATATATTTAAATGGTGTCCCACACTAGGAGTTTCTCCTGTATCGTGGGTGCGTTTACAAACATTTAAACTCACATACACAAATACCCAGACCCGAAACAACTATCTGTAGGTCATACAAATGTTATTTTACTCATGTAGTAATCTTCAGAATCTTCAGAAAATTGAAATTTCCCTTCGTTCGTACTATCAAAAGCCTTTAAAAAATTAACCCGACCGTGCTTGGTTACAGATATATAGTTCAGGCACAAGCACCTACAAGTAGATACGCAGCAACTTTTTCACCGCCTATATTGATTAACATTTTACGTTTTCACGAACTTGGTACTTTGAAACTTTTGGAAGCCCGTGAGAAAACCGCTTTTGAATTTTCCTAAATGTTTACTATTTCAGCGTAAAAACTGTTATTTCATGTAAAAATCGGTTTTGAATTTTGTAGACTGTACTGTGGATGCATTTGAAAAGAAGATTCTGTGACTACACTTATTAAAACATCCTAGAGAATCATATTTTCGCATACCATTCGCTGGATCTCTTTAAACCACCCTATTGTCCGTCACCAAACCCGATCCTAAACAAGCAGAATTTTCCTCCGACATAATGTATTTTACGCTGATTTAGTAACAAGACACCCAAATCGGTTCACTTTAAACGGCCTAACGAGGTGAATGAAAGTAAAAATGTATAATTTATGAGGGAACGGAACCCTCTAAGGAAACCTTACATACTTTATTCAGGCAAAAACATGGAATTCTTTACAAAATGTATAGGTTTTTATTCTTTGCACGCATTGCATGAATTTATGGACGTAAGGTACTATTAGAAATAAATGGAAGTTTTCCATAAATACCTGTGATATGGGTCCTTTTTTGTCAATATAAATAGTGTACCTATTAAACAATTTTGAAGGTTATAATGATAAGTAGTAATAAACACTCATCGTCTTCTTGAACTACCGCTAAGCAACACTTGTACAGGGTGTAAACGAACCCTTCACGCATCCGACAACCAAGCATTCTGTACATCAAACCAAGTACTCCTACGCAAAAATTTTTGCTGGGAAATACTTTTTTTTTGGGGTCAAAAATCACATTTTACGGTAAAACTCAAAGAAGCACTCTTAAAACATTGTGCTAGTGGATGTTTTGAATAGAAAACGGGTCATGGAGGTAATTTAAGTAAAGTTAAAACCTGAAATACTAGTATTTACAAAAACAGCTGTGAAAAATTTGGAACTTTGACCCCCAATATCTCCGCAACTAGGAGGTTCCCAGGTATGGTCTAGACAAAAAAATTATCGCAGTGGTGGGAAGAACAAATGCCCTTCGTTTGCGTTAAGGGTACTTTTACACCCTATATAAGTGCCTAAATATAATAATATAATCCGGTTAGACTGGAAGCCGACCCCAACATAGTTGGGAAAAGGCTAGGCAGATGATGATAAGTGCCTAAATAATATTGTACTGTTGGATTTCAGTTTTCTTTTCTAAGTTAACCGTAGAATATTATAACAGCAACTTTTGTTCAGGTATAATTTAGGTGTCCTCAATTCAGGGCATCCTATATAACAAAACCATCTTAAACTAATTAAATTAAAGTTCACTTTTGTGTACTTTCAAGACTAATTTATATTACCTACGTCGAAATAAATACATAATAGTATTAAAATTGTGATCATAAAGATAATCCCCAAAGCCAACACCTAAAAGGCATTCAGATTTGTAATAAAATCTTACTATTATTACAATTCCTACGTATTTTTCCCCCAGATTTCGTCTCAACGCGGAAATTGAATCGGCGACCTTGAGCGCAGAAAGCGGATACTCCACTGTTCCGCATTTGGGTCATCAGATAATCATTTGTTATTCGATAGGACACCTACAACATTCACCAGGCATACAATTTCAACGCGAGTATTCTCTGCGTTACAATCAACATCAGTAATGAACATTTTCACTTACCATAATATCACACGTGTAATCCACGAATGGTTGGGCAGAGTTGTACTCATTATGTAGTACACCCACATTTCGCCAGTTATGTTTAAGTCCCATGTAATTAGGGGCGAGCCTATTGCCATCAACCACAAAACTCCGCAGCTGCTACAGGGAAATTCCAATATTTGCCCGGCCTTGGAATCGAACACAGGGCCTCATCCCCGTCGGGACTGGGGGTTGTTCGAAAGAGATACCGCGGCCTCGACACAAAGGGCTAAGAAGAACATGAATGGTTTTTACTCAGTAGAAGTCTGACACTCCCTACCGATCTGCCCAAAGCGGGAGGAGTCATTCAGCACATATAACTGGTGAAATATGGGTGTACTAATAGTGGGTACACTGGGTACACCTCTGCCTTACCCTTCGGGAGTCACAGGTGTGATGTTATGTTATGTGAAATACACAATATACCTACACGAATACATAAAACTTTTTACAAAACATAAAACCGACTTCAACAAAAAATAAAACACAAAAAAGTGAAAAATAAACTTAAGAAGAAAAATCAGCTTCTGAAGTCGGTGACTTCTGTTTGTTTGATTTCATGTTTTATTTTTCATTTTTTTGTGTTTTATTTTTTGTTGAAGTCGGTTTTATTTTTTTGTATTAAAAAAGTTCGATTTTTCACATTTTAGTGGTTCACATGTGTTTACCCCTTCACAGCGTACCAGCGTGATTTTATGTTGGTATCTGGTGTAAACAATAGACAGACATGAGGTTTCAGCAATCCCAGTCAATTTGCTATCATTTATTAAGGAGTTCCGTTGCCTATCTCTGAAGTTCTTCATCAGATCTTCACCAAATTGATATGGGACCACTCTGAGAAAGTACTCTTCCAAAAACTACTCAAATCACTTCAAGCGTGCCTATAAAATTTGAAGAGTTCTCTCTATTTCTCCAGGATCTCATCATCAGATCCAGACTTGATGATCATGACCATTTGGAAAGTATACCCTTTCAAACAAAACAACAAAAATCTAAATCGATGATTGAGAACCTCCTCATTTTTGAAGTCGGTTAAAAACAAGTTGGAACTTACGAGGTTTACTCCACAAACGCTGGTATACTTAATATTTATTTATTTGTTTATTGGCCTATCTACAATTGTTACACTGTTTATTCTTTTTTTTTTTTTACATTTTATTGTACATCAAACACATATTAAAGGAAATCACAAAAAAAAAAAATATATATTTCAATAACAATAGGTATTTCGATACATAGTATTTGGAGATCACCTTTTAAGCAATGAATTGCTTGTATTAGGAAACTCCGCACTTCCACTTATCATTTTCTATGCAATTCTAGAATTAATACAAACAATATGATACAAGCATAAACACACGCACCACCACCTACTTGACTTGTTGTATATTACAGGAACCGGTGGGTGTTACTGAAGATAATATGGGCTTCTACCTGAGTTTTCAAAACTCATATATGACTTTTGGAACAGAACAAATCTTGTTCTATAGAACAAGAGTTGTTCAGTTTCATGGCGTGAGTTACACACGAGAAGTCTTGTGTTTATTATGTTTTACCCTTTACATGAGTGTCTGTCTGTGTTGTTTTACCCGTTTTTCTCCATAGGGAACTTCGCTTTCAAAGGGCCAATTAGCTTCAACTTATTTAATAAGGCTCCGACTTTCTGACAGATGGATGACTGACAATAATTAATGGTTTCATTGAAATGAAGTCTTTGAATTGAACATGTTTCATAATTATACCTGTACATTTACGAAGAAGAACCAAGAAAATATTGTCACAGAATCTCGACAAAATCCAGTGTTTGTACGATATTCATTGCACGTACTGCCCGAATTATTAATACTAAGTTTGTGTGGCGGAATGACTTGGTTGTTTTCCATAAAAAATGGCAAGATGTGCGGAATCGCGACCTACTCGTACCGACTGTTACGAAATAAGGTGATTTTTCTTAGCTCAGCACTGGGGAAATACCTCTTTGTTTGGTATAGTATAGGGATTTTTTTGCTATGAGTAGGTAGATCAGATACTGGATTGTTTGCAGCATAAAATTGTCGACATATGTATGCAAATATGCACCGTAAATGCTGGAAGTATGTAGCAAAAGTGGCAAAATATGCATTATCTCAAGAGGCAGCCATACTATACAAATGCATTTGGAAATATACATTTGCATATAATGCGGTCTCTAGTTATGAGACTAGTGATAGCACAGTCATAACACCTCGGTCTTACGTGTTGTAAGTCCATGAGTTTAAACCCGGCGCAATGTGCAACGTGCGGTTGGACCGATAAAATGCTTACACGATTGTAGAAGTTAACGTGTGACGAAACTGAAAATCTTTATAAAATTGTATCATATCTTACTTAAATAGTATTTTAACTGCGCTATAAGTATATTATACGCTACTGTGTAACTACGCATCACTCACAATATCTTTAGTTTGCCAATCATTTGAAGGAACATTAACTCCTAAAAGACAGACTTCTCGCATTATTTAGGAAGCAGAAGTTCGCATTTTAATATGCCACACTTCACAACTTCACTCACTGTGTTATATGTGATATTTCTCCTCCTTGTGTGCAAATAAATTGTTAATTATTAAACAAAACAAAATACAAAAAAAAAGCTTTCAGTTTAGTACAAAAACCTCACAATCTCTGCCCACCGCGCTGTCATATTATTTTCTCAATAACCGAAAAACAATAGTGACAAATGAACAATACCGACTGTCAGTCCACTGAGTTATTAATTTAGTTCGATATTTCAAATTCAGCCAAGTTCGAATGATTCATAGGGTTGGCAGACACTGCGGTGAGCTGTGGGTTGTGGCTAGCTGTTCGCACTGTGAGCGGGTAGTGGGAACTGCTTTGTAGAATTACCTACTGTGACATTTTTGTTGTATCAATTGGGATAACACGTTAAAATGGAAAAAAGTTGGAACACTACCTCCACACATTAACTTACGCCTTTTTCTGTGAGAGTAAGCAGCAATGACTGGACGATACCACCATATTCGCCTCGAACACGTTCATACATACATTGCATCGGTCATTCGCACTATTTTTCTACTAGCCAGCGGACAGGGGTTTATACGTCAAAAGCTTGTCATAACAACATGAAAATGAAGTATTAAAGTTTGGGTATATAAACAAATGGAGTTTATACCTTCTCAAACCTGATATCAGCTGTTTAAACTATTATGTGGAAACTAGGCATAATATTTAGGTTTATGTTTGGTAAACGAGTATTTAAAAATTTTCGTTCGCAATAATTGATTTTACATTTATAAGGTTAACAGTATTTTAATCTTATTTTGCATCATAGCACCCCAGTATGTTCAATAAAATGTACAAAAACGTACCTACTGCATCGGTATGCAATATTTAAATTTTCAATGCTGAGAATTTGCTATGGTTTGCCTATAATACTTGCAATCCTAGGGTATATTTATGAAACTTGTTATTTTGCAAGCGTATATGCGCTAGGATTTACCTTGATAGGTTCTGAATTTTAAAACGGCAAATAGGCTCTCAAATGCTCAAAGTTAAAACAATCGCTAAAATCGTGTATATCGCGTAAAATCGATATATCCAGTTAGACTCAACACTGACAGATACATGTCCGCCACTAAGCCATTTGAGCAGAAAATTTTGAATTTTTTGGGTATTTTTGTGTACTCAATACAATCTTCAAGTAAATCACCAGCCCAGTTTTAAAGCCTACCATCGAATTGATATACATCTAAACACACAGTTTGATCTTTATTTTCTATTTCCCGGGTCATCTGACACTCAAAAAAATGTTACGCGTCAATGCCCACTAACCCTTAAGAGACGACGAATGTCAAACACAGTTGGCCTAAATTTTGGGTTTCGATATTCCATTAGTTCGCACAAAAGAGCCACTACGGGCCCAGACACAATCACTTTGATTTATAACCTGGACTTTACAAAAATATGGATGGGTTGTCTTTTGTTATCGGCTGATATTGATCTAGGGTTATAATGAAAAGAGAGAAATTCACGCAAGGTTTTCGGTAGAACCAGTCAATCCAATACGTTTTTGACTTTTCAAAACCGGCCTAGCTTTTTTATGGCCGAGGCTTCGGACGCGTGGAGTTTGGTTATTATCTCACGAGATCGTACTACTGGGATAAAAGTGTCCTATGTGTTAATCCAGGTTAAAAATGATAACCTACATGTGTGCCAAATTTAATCCAACTCTGGTCAGTAGTTTTAAATTGTTTTTAGAGTAACAAACAACAACGACATCAGATACATTCTCATACAGTTTTCGCTATTTTAATATTAGAAAAGTGTCCGTCTACAACGTAGATAAAGTTTGCCCGTTAAGTATAGTTGATTTTTAAATGTATAGGTGGAAATTAAATAAAAATACTGGTTGGCTGTTGCACAATCGCAACCAACCTACATACGAGTAATACGAGGAAATGTTTGCGTGCCATTAATTATAGACAGGAATAATACATATTAAAATTTTCAAAAAGGAAAACGGAAGTAAATTCTCAAGAGATGTGATGAGAATGAGAGTCTCATTTTATTAGCCGGAAAATATTTCATTTTAATAATGTACGAGGAATAGTCCCTTGCAGGGAATACTTACTAGCTCCAAATAGATTCGATGATTGATGGCGAGAACTAAGGCAGCACGATGATCGTCGGGGCTGCGGGTTGTTCGCAAGAGATACCGCGGTCTCGACATAAAGGGCTAAGAAGGAACATGGATGGTTTTTAGTCAGTAGAAGTCTGACACTCCCTTTCGCTCTGCCCAAGAGCGCGAGGGGTTATTCGATGATTTCCCACCCCCCCCCAAAAAAAAGGTAGCACGATGGTAACGCGGGTTATTTTGCTGAACTGGGCCTTTTTGGCGCAGCCGTGAGGTACACAGCACGATTTGTTTAGTTTTAAGTTATTTTTTTCTTTCTATTATTTTACTTGTGACATGTGCCAAATAAATGCATTTCCTTTCTTATCTTTCTTTCTTTGCTGTAGAATGATGCCTTATGTTTTCTTAAGTCTTGTTTAATTGAATGAAAACAAACACAGCTTCCCTACATTACACTGAACAAACATTCTACGACAAAGATTCTCGTTAGTTACTGTAGTAATCTACATAAATCGCAATGAAAACTCAACACAACAGCAGTTTACAAACATAATAATGTAAACATCTTCTAACTTCATAATAACAACGTTGTATTATTGTAATCTACGTCTTTCTGTAAACAAACAACGTAAACATTAAATAATACTGTTGTAAAATTATTGACCCATGAGTTTGGTAAGATCAATTAACCTCTCGCGTATGTACATGAATCAATGGCTTTTTAATTGTGTCTATAAACTAGACATGCGATGGGTTAAAAATTTTATAGTTTTTTTTTTATTATTTGGAATGGGCTTGCTCTTGACCTCAATCTTGCCCTAAGGGCAGAGATGAGGTCGACGATGGAACGAGCTTACCCAGAAGAAGCCTATTTACTCGCGACTTAAATAGATTGGGGTAAATATTTATAGTTATGGTATATAGTTTCGTTAACTGCTCCGTCGGTCTTGAGATCGCGGTTCGATTCCCGAGTCGGGACAAAAACCGGTTGGCAGACTTCCGGGCCACTAAATTTCTACAACGACTGTCTACAAATCGTAGTTCAAGCTAAGAAGGAAAATGGGTGGTTTTTAGTCAGTAGAAGTCTGATACACCCTACCGCTCTGCCCAGAGCGGGAGGAGTCATTTGATGATTTTTCACGCTCCAAAAAAAAAAAATAACGAATGCAGACCAACCTAAGCAAAACTGGCTTAACCTGAAGATTGAGCAGCTATCATTATTTAACCACGAGTACTTTACTGGGCAGCATTTATGCCTAAATATTTTTGGAACATTATTTTCAGCTTCTGATGATTGCACTTTAGGTTAGGCAATACGTTTAGGTGTGGCCTATTTTCAAGCCAGGCCAAGTTCAAAAACAAACATCATTTATTCAAATCAAATTTTACGAAAATCAGCTCTTTTTGAAAATCTAAAATCACAGAACACAGTCTGCCAAAACGACCACTTAATTCTTCATCTCTTCCTATTATTTTACCTGAAGAGATGAAGTAACACAACAAACTCCTCAGCAACAAATCTGTGAGTTAAGCCAACGTATAACCATGACAAGCTCTTAGCTGTGATGCTACGATCCTAAGTGAGGAACATATTTTACTACTCCTCTGGGTACTGGACCATTTCTATCCACGGGTGTCGTAAAATTGGGTCTTATGGTACATTCTCTGAGGAAGACATTACTATTCATTACGGATTTTCCTGTCTGTTTAAACAATAAACTGCCGTTACTAGAGGTGATTATTGGAATTTTGCCATAAGCCTTTCAATGACTTGGCCGCTCGGGATGTTTTTCATCAAATTATTTAAAAAATGAAGTACGACTTGCAAAAAAAATGGATTCTAAAAATTTATAAATTAACTTTACCTTCGGAGGTCGCTGACCTTTTTTGTTTCTTTGACTCTTTGGCACCGAACGTTACTAACAAAATAAAAATACGAGCGAATTAGAGAACTACCTCCTATTTTTGAAGTCGGTTAAAAAAGTGGAATGATAATAATTGCAAAATCTCTAGCCAGAACTTAACCATACTCTTGGTTACTGTTGGCTACATTTTCAATAACAATGTTATCACCGCATCAGTTTGTTAGAGAATGATCAACAAACATTTAGGTATGACAAAACATTACACTCTTTTTTGGAGTAGTCGTGTAAAAACAGTTTCTGATGACTGGAAAACTTACTTCTTTTTGAAGTAACATTATAAAAACATTGCTCCATTGCCAGGTACTAAAATGTGGCCAATTACTCGTTACTTCTGTCACAACAATGTAATGGCCATACGACGTTAATCTATCCGATAGCAGTAACACAAATGTTTACAACTAAACTAGAACAAAAGCAAACAACCACAGTGCTTAAATTGCTCCTGGCCTCAAAACAAAGCCAACACGAGTAAAGTTAGTCCCGTAAGTATGTCCAAAACGGCCATAAGTGCTCCTCATAAAAATAGTAACAGAAACCTCTAAAACATTAGCACGAAACTTTCACACAAAACAACAAACACACGGCAAGAAGGAAAAATATTCAAAGGACACGGAAAAAATATAAATATATACCCATTTTACGACAGAATGTCCTCGAAAAACTGTGACTTTCTACAAACAGCTACAGCAGAAGGCAATTGAATTTTTCCGACAATTTTTTTCTAAAAGACTTGGTGGTTATCCCTCTAATTGGCTTCAAGCAAAATTGGATTCTAATCTAGTAAACTTTAAGTCTGTTTCACTTTGAGAGAATGTTGCTTCTGTAGCATTTAATTTAGCGAAAAATATAGAGGTTAGATTTTTGCGCAGGTGATTCGCAATTGTTTTGTTGTAGATGGAAAAAAATATTGTTTAAAATATTCTTGGCAAATTGGGTGAATTAATTTGGGACCTCCTTAACACGTGGAGGGAACGTGAGTGGAGTTTTTAGAGGAAGTAAATGAGAAATGCAAATATTTTCACGTGTGTGTCTCTAAGTGAATTTGGAGTAAATTGTTTGAGAGTATTGTGAATAAACAGTAGACTTTCATCCTTATGATTTCGATGAAGGATCTAAAGTTAATAATAAATACCAAGTTAATAATAAAATACCAAGATAAATTAAAAGAAACCAACCGCTTTTCCTCTGTCTACTTATATAAACATTTGCTGTGCCCGACAGGGTCCATAATTGTGTGTAGTATGTAATTATTTTACCAATTACCTGAAAATGTACATTATGGATTGCAATAAACGATTTGAATTTAAAGCAATGAGATTACTGAAAAGGCCACATCTTTTTTGGATCCTTGATGGGATTTGAACATCTGGAGCATTGTGGGTGACCTTTGTGTACACCTCTAGCCTATCCTTCGAGAAAGACGGACGTGATATTGTGTGTTGGATCCAAATAACTAATTCTGCAGACAAATACTTTTATGTACTAGGAAAATAATCTCTTGCAAAGCTTCTGAAATAACCTAGATACTGAACATTTTTTTATTTCTAGTAATTTTGGTTCCTATTAAAGTTATCACTGAAGTAGCGACCCGCCCCGGTTTCGCACGGGTGTTATGTAGATTTAAACCTTTCTCTTAGATCAATCTATGTGTTGCTGAAAACTGCATTAAAAATCCTTGCGTATTTTAAAAGATAATTACGACTTTGTTTTATACTATGTAAAGATTAAGACTTTTCACAATCCCAACAAAAAAAAAATACTGCAAAGATAAACTTCAACTTGAAGCTACGCAGCGATTCATTTTACTTTCAACACTTCTCCAGAGACCCGAAAAAAACAAAGACTTCCCTACTAAGTCGTTCGAAATGCCAGTTTTGTGTCCCAACGGACATGTCTGACAGGCGGACGAGCCTGATGAAGAGAAAGGACAAATGGACACGGACATAGACAAGCTCAATCCGGTGACGTTGTTTGATGCCGCAATAGATGGTCTAAGACAGGGATGTTATGGATTTGACATTTCGAATCTGGATACGGATACGGATTTGGTATAATATTATACCGGTTTCGGATACGGTTATGGATATGAAATTTTATTATTTCGAACTATCCGTTAGTTTCGGATAATTTAGGTTACGGATATTAGAATTTAACGGTTAGAAAAACTGATACTTGATGGCAGTACATTATAAAGGTAAAACATGCTGATATGCCAGAGACAAACATTAAAGAATATTTAGATTTAGACTCCGCTTTTTCCGAAACTATCCGTAATTTTTGTTTCGGTTTTGGTTACGGTAACGGATATTTTTTTATTTCGGATCTTCGATAATTTCGGTTACGGTAACGGAGCTCCATAACACTCTGGTCTAAGAGACTCATTAATTATGCTGATCGCCCCTGAGGGTGATGTAGGAGTTGAGAAGCTGGAATCAAGTGATTTTGGTTTTAGATAATGATCCTCTTGGGTCAAATTAGTGTTTAAATTCGTTAAGAACGTTTTTTAGAAGCGATTTGAAGTGTTTTATTGCCTATAAAACTTTGGTCTATTTATTTTTGTAATTGCTGAGTTTATGCGCTGAATATTGATTGTAATACTAAATACTAACCTGTTCTGAGTATAAATATGGATGGGTATCGGAGTAAAGGGACAATAACGAAACGATAAATGAACTATGCAGGGTGTAAATCAACCCATCACACAGCCGTAAACCAAGCATTCTGTACATCAAACTAAGTACCCCTATGCAAATTTTTTTGCTAGGAAATGACTTTTTTTTGAGGTCAAAAATCACATTTTACGGTAAAACTCAGTGTAGCACTCTTAAAACATTGTGCTAATGGATGCTTTGAATAGTAAATGTGTCATGGAGGTAATTTAAGTAAAGTTATAACCTGAAAAACTAGTGTTAAAAAAACAGCTGTGAAAAATTTGGAACGTTGACACCCAATATCTCCGTAACTAGCCACCTAGTTTTCTAGGTATGGTCTAGAACAGAAAAATTATCGCAGTAGTGGGAAGAACAAGTGCCCTTCATTTGCGTTAAGGGTACTGTTACACCCTTTATTAGGGATGCTACGGCAAGAAAGGGGGTGTCTGACGAGTTGACGAGTAATACAAAAGTATGGAAGAAGAAGACATGCTGCGCCGACCCCAAATTAATTGAGATAAGGGCATGAGAATGATGATGATGACTTAATAGTAACCAAAATAGGCAATTATTTAATTTTGCAGGCAATGGTAGCATTGACAATCGCGCACATATAACAAACTCCTTGGATCGCCTCACGGTTTTACAAACCAGTAATTTTGTCTTACCTATTTAAATTACAAAAACTAAAATAGACTCCTCTCCAACATAGCCCTTTTTAGCTGCGTCAAAATATTTTCCACATAAGAACCTTCTAGGCTAAAAATAAAAATTGATCGGCTTCATTCAATTAGATCTAAAAGGGTTATAGAGAGGCGAGATAATCACGTTATGCGGGCTGGAGAAAATTATACATAGATTGGCGCAGTTTATAGCTCAAATGGAAATAGAAATATCATCCAGTGTATTTTTGTAGAGGATAAAAAGATGCTGTAGATTAAGATTAGGCAGATGAAAGGAAAAAACAGATGATTTTGTTTCTGCAAGATTCTCCGTTCACGACCACAATGTCATGCGGCGAGATTTGCGACAAGACCTTGTGTATATTTTTTCTTACACGGACTCCATCAAAGCGGTGATGATGATGAGATGTGTCAAGTGGAGGAGATGCGTAAAAGCTAGGATGTATCCACTGATGCTGTGCAAATCGGAAAGGAGAAGAGATATGCACACATCTCACCGCACGATGCCGCACACAGCATACTGCTCATCACTCACCACTAAAAATTGCAAGCATTTCCTCTCCTCTCTGCTCGGCCGTTTGAGCGGCAACGAGAAGAGTGAATACCGAAATTCTATTATAGGTCTATAATACATCTCCTCTCCTCTCGTCTCGTCTCTACCTCGGTGTAGTCCGGCCGTAAGACGCATCGTGGTAACGCATATCATGTTTAACTTCTTACATCTGTTTTGACCATTATAGTTGTCGTGACACGTGTCGATTGATATTAACCGTAGGTCGAAACCAATACTTATAGGAATAGACAAATATAAAATCAAAGACAAAAACACAAATGTCGGTCCACCACAGGATCAGGTACTAAATAAACCACGAGTTGATTGATCAAAGTTAGACAAAGATTACAAGGAAAGAAAAGAAAGAAAATGTAAAAGAGGAGGCAGGACAATTACCTAGATTGAAGCCGAGCCAAACGTGGAGCATTAACATATACATAGATTGAAAGCAATTTAGAACATTACAGATAATTGAATTTACAGTACATTGAACGTGCGGTGGGACATTCCGACTAAGACTTGTGAGATGACTAATAGTATTTCTTTCTTGTCTTTCTTAGAGTTTTTGTGATTGTTTCTAACTAGGGTCGGCTTTAATTAAATTAGTTAATAAGACAAAGGTTTTCTTCTACTAGTGTATTTCTATGTGGTGTTAATAACAACTAGTTTTTTTTAAAGAACGCGTAGCTTCTTAAATGCACCTCCTTGTTTTAATTAAGATTCGTATAGGTAGTTGAAATAACCTTCCTTCTAAAGTTGGCTCAGGCAAGAAACATAATCTTTATTGTAATAACAGTGAGAGTTTGTTTATTATTGAAAATTGTCATATTTTTTGTTACTTTGTTATTCATATTAACGAAGTAAAATAAGAAAAGTGCCCTAAAAACGCTTTAAACTTACAACAGAGTTAGATGCCAAAGCAAAACAATGCCTATAAACATTACCACATGCACCAAAATCTCTCAAACGTCCACCAAAACATGTTTGAGCAAGTGTTACCAGATATTGATTACCGTTCAGTGTTTAAGGTACTAACGAGCAACCAAACTTCGAACACTCCGGCCCCTTTCAATAAGTTGGACGGCAGACGCCCAAAGATTTTGTCACTGATAATATTGTTAATAACTTTGAAGGGAGAATTAAGGTTTTTTGTTTCAGTTTGGAAGCTGATGAAGCACATTATTTTGGTAATGAAATAGATAGCTTTAGCAACATTGAGCATAGCTTATAACTATAAATTGTCATTAACAATAAAGCCATCAAAAACCAGAGTTAGACGTTGCCCGTGGAGGTTGTAAAATATACCATAGGGCCCTATCGGGATACAAAGTATCTTATGGCTTACCATAAGGATTCCATTGGGTTTTTTTTTGGGAAGGATGCACGATAATCTGGGTTTGGACCTAGATCATGGCCCATCATCGTCACTTGCTAATACAAATTCTCCGCCCGAGAATGAGAATCGCCAAACATTCGCATTGATAGAGAGAGCTTTCGTGTTATATAATTTATGACGTGTTTATTCGAAGTAAAAGCAAATAAATGATAAGCAAGTTGCTAACGCGTCTAAATCGAAGTCGAATTGATTATCATACAAATTGAAACTATTACCTTGAGACTAGTGCTCGTAATAGTTAGTAAGAAGCAGTACATCATTAATTTCACTCTAAAACATTATTTTATCTTTATCGTCACGTGCCAAATTTTCTTTTAGTATAAAAAGATTGTTAAGCTCTAAAATCTTTCCAACCAACTTAAACTGGACTTTAAAAAGATAACTGTATATCCAGTTTAAGTTGATCTTTGAAAGATTTTTCTAGGCTAAACGTAATTGAGTGGAGGGTGAATTTTGTGTTATTCTAGATACATGACTAGGAGTTCAAAATTAGAATTGCCTGAGGCGTTCTGATGAAAGGGTCTTCACTGTACTGAATATAATTCAATTTACTTAGTTACACAGTACAGTAATAATCGAGTTGGTGCTTGATAGGGTGAATATATCGAGTTAAATTGGTTTTTCAAGTCCCTAAAATACCAAACACTTAGACTGCCTCATTTGTCAAGTGGTCGCAAGCTCAACTGCTGTGCATGAGGTCATGGGATCGATTCACAAATTTTTATTGGGTTTTTCTATCAGAATTTTTCTCAGTAGTAGCTATGGTGTCTGGGTTTGTGCCCGGTTGATGGCAATAGGCTCGCCCCCTATTACATGGGATTTAACATAAACATGTGTGTTGTAACGGGTACGTATACCTCTGCCTAACCATGTTGTGTAAAAGAACAAAATAAAAATCAAAACCGGTTTAGATTCAACTATTATATGTTTGATTTCTACTATTGAGAACATAGAAATGCTCCCGTACATAGAATTTCAGCATTATGCTAATATTTGTAACCATTGTGTCCCCTAGCAACTATCCACATCCATTCAGCTTCACACAGAATAGAAATACCTCTCTTAATACTTGCACGTTCCTAGTGCAATGCAGATGCAGCATATTTTAGCTCACGCAAGAACTACCGCTTCATCTGCAAAAGCTTTTACTTCCCCTAATGTGTTTATGCGTATACAGGTTAAGATTTTAACTACCTCGGAAACTAGAATTGAAAACATCATGGCGATGGGAAAGATTTAAATCGTTGAATGTACTGTACTGTGGTCATGTGAAAACGTGAAAAAAAGTCCTATCGATTTTGCAATTGAGCAAGACAATAACTCTTTCTCTGGATTCGTTAGAGCATATTGATATGTATCCTATGACTGTTGGAGGGAACGAAGTCCATACAAAATCCCCCATGGTCCTTTATTTGAGAAGATTGAGCAGCATTTTAAAAGAAGTATTCTTGTATGGTTTGGTTGCTGGTTGCTTGTATGGGTTGCGACAACGAATAAAATACGACCGATTAGAGATATTAATTTACAAGGTAGTTGTGAGTGGAATCAATGTAAATGTGATGTTTTTCTGAGCGATCAGTAGGCTAATTCACGTAACTAAAGAAGTGCAGTTTCAGTGCAGTTTAAGTTAAGTTTCGATCAAAACAACGCTTTTCGTATTCTCTACCGATGACAGCAGCTGTCATACACGCTCGCGTCAAGTTCGCGTCACGCGAGCGCATTATCGGCATTCTACTGCTGCGCGTCTTTTGTGCGTGTTTCGAAACGCAACATGATCGGTATTCTACTATTCGTTTGACGTCTCAAAATGACAGTTTAGAAGTTTCAAATCGATCAACGTGCAGTTTTGGTTACGCACAAGATAAGTTCCTCGTTATTTACTTTTGTTGGCATAAAATTGTATTTTTTGTCAATAAAACTGTTTCTAATTGATTATTGTATGTAAACAAGTTAACTACAAGTCGTTTTCAATAAAATTCTAAAGGTTTTTTTTACTTTTTAGGTAATATGAGTTTCCAACTTGGTTTGAGAATTTTATCCCTTTTTTTTTTTTTTTTGGGGGGGTGGGAAATCATCAAATAACCCCTCCCGCTCTTGGGCAGAGCGAAAGGGAGTGTCAGACTTCTACTGACTAAAAACCACCCATGTTCCTTCTTCGCCCTTCATGTCGAGGTCGCGGTATCCCTTGCGGACAACCCGCAGCCTCGACAGGGGAATTTTATCCCTCGCTGCCGAAATTGATGACCGAGAACGTCGTCAAGCAATAAGAAGACAAAGGTTTTCTGTGGATCCATTCCGTATTCCAGACCGGGAATTCCAGAAAACCTATCGTCTGAGCAAGAACTTGACCCGGCAATTGATAACTGTTAGATACGATAGGTATTCGTATGCGGAACGGAAGGGATAGACGTCAAAGAAAAAGAAACTTGCTAGGTCGTTGCACACTGTTTAATCATTCACATACAAGGTAAGTTCATGGGGCGCGGGGCGGGGCGGGTCGCAGCCTGCTCGCCCGCGTAGCTCATATACATTCTATACATATGTAACAATAACCAAATTATCAACATTTATTCCGAAGGAGAGAAGGAAAGATGGTTTAAGTGTACAGACAAAGGTTAGTTAACCTGTTTATCTATAGTAATTTAATAAAGCTGAAGAATTTGTATGTTTGAACGCGATAATCGGTAGAACTACCAGTTAATACAAAATTCCTTGATGGTTATAAGCCATTTCAACATCACGCTATGACTCTCAGGAGCCGAGTAAACTTTTATTTACTCTATGGAGCCGAGTGTGGTTGAAACCGCGGGGTACATCTAGTGTTGGAATTAAATAATGCAAAATACATTATACTTGACTTTAGGTAGTAAATAATTGGATGACTTTCAGGTTCTCATAACACTAGCTTTCTTGGCGAGCGGATCTTATCAGACTCTGGTGGGCCAAAGCAGGTGCCATGGAGTATCACAGCCCACTATGTCGAGAGTTTGTAGTTTGTTTGTCAGCCAAATTTTAGCAAAATAATAGTTTGATTGTGAATCAAAACATAATTGTTTGTTTATATAGTAATAAAAAGCACTAAAATGTGTACTGGGGTATTATTTTAATATTATAATAACGCCATATTCATTGAAATGTAATCGATTCTTTTCGATTATTTAGTGAGTAAATTTTTTTCTCTCATATGGCCACACCATAAGTAAGTTTGGTTGTCGTACAGTTGACGTGCAGTTTACGCGTAGCTTACGCGCAGTTCAAAGATTACAAGAATACCGTTTATCACTCGAACTTGAACTTAACTGCAATTGCACTGCAACTGCATCGGTGCGTCATAAAATTACGTGAATTAGCCTACTGGTGCGTGAAATACTCGAACAATCGTCAAGCGTGTTTAATCAGAATTAACACAGACGAAGTAAAAGGAGTACTTATGTATAGATTGCATTTTACAGCATTTTGCAGTTTATGCCTACTCCCTTGCGAAAAGATGACCTTATGTACTCGTATAATGTTTGTAACAGCGAGCTCGGTTACTTCGTATGGCACTATTCCTAGATAAAATTTAAAGCATGGCCAAGTGAGACAGTACTATTAAATACATACAAGTATTTAATAGTAGTACCTAAACTGCCAAAAACGGTAAAAAGCCAATCACTATTTATTAACGATTTTATTATTACGAATTATCTATCGATTTAAATCTTCGAGCAGTGATCATAAAAATTCTTTCATGAGTTATGTCCTGAAAATGGCAGGTAGCGACCCCGTCACGTTGTATGATTTACAGGATCGACGTGAAAACGTTGGAAGTGCTGAACATTTGAAGAAATGAATGCCTTCGAATGTGGATCACATACCAAATGTTCTTAGAGAGTCTATAAGGATTTTATACGCTGGGTTTGAAGGTGAGTCGTGGTTGCAAGACTGATTGCTGAGTATGGAGTCTTGGGTTCGATTCGAAGAGTGGGTAGTTTTAATAGGTTTTTTCGTTTATCTTGCGTTTTTAGCCTAGCGGTTGTGCTATAGTGCCAAAAATATAGTTTGGCCAAAGTGTGTAATTACTGACCAAATAAAATATGATTCTAATTAGTCCGTCTGTTAGATTATCGAAAAATATTGGAAACGTATTTTTTGTTTTACCAAATCAATAAAAATTTACGTAGATAAAACGTGTTAAAGATTTGAGTGGGGGTTTGTGACGTCACACGAGTTTTCAAAGCACTGTATCGTCTTCATTGTTTGTTTACGTGAAAAAAGAAAAAATACGTGTCCAATGTTTTTTGAAAATCTATCTGACGGACTAATTAGATTTTTTTTAGTTAACTACCCTATTTAAAACGTTTTTAGATCTCAGCCTGGGGGTCTGAGGTTGTTTGCTTGACGGCTACCGGCTTGTTTCTTACAAAATATGGTTGTAGTTTGTTCTAGACTTACTATTACATGGAACTTAAACATAATAAATGTCAATGTAGTTTTAGGTACAACTCTGCCTAACACTTTGGGAAACACATACGTGATGTTATGTAGATACCATTTACCTCAACTTAACCGTTTAGTAAATACACACGTATTCCTATTATACGTATAAGAATCATAAATAGTTTTCGGGACATCGCATGACCTTTCGAAACGTGTGTGGGATTTAAAAATAGTGGCTTTGCGCACCGAATCTCCGACTTGTGAGCTAAAGGTCAATAGTTTCAAATCCGGCTCTTGTATTATAAATTCAAATCCTTGATCCTTGCATTGTTAACGTGAATACGTGGGAAGTTAAATTGGCAAATTGTATTTAACTAATAAAACAACGTTTGTGAACGTAACCCACACATAATTACGAGTACCTTACCACTTCTGTTAAATAATAACAACTAAGGGTCAGTGCAGACAGAACATACATACGATGTCACATCACATAGTATAACAAGGCTATGTTAAACCGAGGCCGCTGATAAATTTCCAGTACAATCAGAGATGCGCATTGTATAGCGTGCTAGGTCACCATGCGTACGAGTAAACAAACGAGTTAATTACTGGCTGCATTTGATTGAGTAGCGAGTCTAAGCTAGGCTTCGCTTGACGCCCGCATCGATATTCATACAATTTTCTAATGTAAACGATGGTAATATAGTTCCATTTTCAAAGCAGCTAGTCAGTTGCTGGAAGAATTTTTCCGTTCGGCCTGTACTGACCATAAAGTTGGAACTATAAATCCGTCATATGTACTACTTTAGTTCGATCCCGACCCTTGCTAGTCCCAGCCCGCGATGCTGAGCTAGTAATGTTAAACCAGCCCCTAAATAATCTTTCTCAGAGCCTGTCCCTTTGCTGCCCTCCTGGGGGTGTCCTTAGAGCGCTATCACATACTGCTGCACTCAGAGAGCTTTAATGATTACTTAGGCCATCACTTAGTAAAGATTTGACATACTTTTGTATGACAAAACTTTAAGTAATCATTAAAGTTCCCTGAGTGCGACAGTTAGTCTTTAGGACACACTTTTCTGGAGGCCTTACAATCAAGACATCCACAAGATTGTCCGGATAAGCAGAAGCCAGCCTCATAGCGATCTGCGAGATGCCATGCAGAAAAAAAACCTATAGTTCGATGACATTGATTGTAAAGGTAATATTTCGATATGGGTTCATGGAAACGTAAAGTACATACACGTTGAAGAGCTAATGTTCCGTTGAGAGTTCGTAGAAATGTGCAAACACGTAGGACAACATTAATCACACGTGACCCCATACTGTCATTACAATCACTAATCTGTCTGCCAAGTGCATTAATCATAGGACAACATGCTCTTGGGATAAATAAAAGAAAACATTTCATGTAAAACGAGAAAAAGTTGTAGAGATTAGTTTTTTATGAACCAGTGACGCTTCACAACATATTTCTTTATTGCACATTTCGCCAGTTATGTTTAAGTCCCACGTAATTGGGGGCTAGCTCATTGACATCAACTATGACCTCAGACTCTGTGTGTGCCACTGCGAAATTCCAGCTGAAAAAAACATAAATTAATGTAGGTAACTCGTTAAAATATAGTTCTCTCTACTAATAATCAAGTCTTTGCAGTCTTACTGAGAAGATAAAACACAAATCCATTAGCAACATCTGTGGACTTAATTATAGCGAGCAGTTTGAAGTAACGGTGATTTCTAAATCTAAATCAAGAATTACTGAGTAAAATGGATCATTTTTAGACATAGTTACTGTGAATAAATATTTCGTTTCTTTGAGTAAACATGTACAGAATCTTCTGGCAACTAGACATACTGAGAAGATTTAGATTCAGAATATACCTTTAAAAATACGGAATTAACATTAAATAAATCAAGAGAAATATTCAATAAAGAAATTGCGTACCTGAGTTTAAATGTTTGTAAAAAAAAAAAATTGTTTTAATCATTTTAGGTGTATAATCATAATAACTGGTTAAAGCTTAGTTATGTACAGATGCTAGTACTTAGATCAAGTTTCTACAATCTGTAAATTTTCTTTTATAGATTTTTAACTTTATTGCTAGAACATTAGGTTGATTGGGAAAAAAATACAATTTCGGGTAGCTTAATACATAGATTTTTGACCTTTAACGTGTCTTTAATTTAAACCCTTTATTATATTATTTACTTCTATATATGAAACTTACACTTAAACAAGTATTAAGTTAATAACAACTAATGCATTTATACCTGTATACTTTAATCCAGGTATTCCAAAGCATTTTCATTCCAGATTTCATCTGAAAATCCAATACCGTAACAGCATCAGATAATTCTTGCTTTTTCCATTCCCTAATCAGCAGGAAACCTTTTTATCAGTCCTCAATACCTTTCCGCTCGACCAGAACACCCTGTATTTCGTGCTACGTTATTTTTTACTACCCTGAGGTCCCTTTGTAACCGCGGGGATGGACCTGTCTTGCTTTTATTTATTTTATTTTCTTGTTCTACTATTGGTTCAGAAGTCGTGATGTTTTCGACTTTATTCTTACCTGTATAGAGAAAAATATTGAAGACTAGCTGTACCCGTATGATTTGCAATGCTCTTTTTCCTACCAACTACCTACCTGCCAACTACCTCCTACCCTACCTACCTATTACCCTACCTACTACCCTACCTACTACCTTACCTACTACACTACCTACTACTCCACCTACTACCCTGCCTACCTACCTACCACTTTCTCACCTTTTAAATCTTCCCTGGACTTCCACGAATATTTCAACACTAAAATTAGCCAAATCGGTCCCGCCGTTCTCGAGTTTTAGCGAGCAGCAACAGCAATTAATTTTTATACATTACTAGCTGATGCCCGCGACTTCGTTCCCGGTAACTTTGATGGGTGACTAAAAAAATGTTTGGTGTGACAACCAATACTTAGGGGTATGAAAAATAGATGTTGGCCGATTCTCATAGATACCGGATAAGCACAAAAAATTTCATCAAAATCGGTCAAGCCGTTTCGGAGGAGTATGGCAACGAAAACTGTGACACGAGAATTTTATATATTAGATAGATTTTGGAGACTTGAACATTTTGAATATATTTTTGGTCGTTACATATTTATACTGAAGACTCAATGTTTGAAGATTGAACTTTCAAAATGTTTGTTAAATTAATTTATGATATTTAAAACGATGCTTAATTTTTTTTTTGTTACACTGGTAGGATAGGCAGTCGCTTTATGTAAAATACTGGTATTCAGTGGCATCCGGTTAGCTTGCAAGCCGACCACAACATAGTTGTGAAAAGGCTCGGCAGATGATGGGTAACTTGAGTGTAAATTACGTAGATTCCATATTAAAATATTTTAGTTTTAGCGTCTTGTTAGTTTCAACCATATTCCCATTTCTTTGTACCTCTTACAAATAAATTCTAAGAAGTGAGGACAAGTCTAGTTTCTGTAGTAACAATAAGCAGGCTCCGAAAGTAAGGATTAGGCCGACATTGTTGTGGCCTACGATTATTTCACATAGCCTCAGGCTATATGAAACATAGCCTTTGTACAAACTACGTCATAAAATAATTTCGACAACCCACCTGGATTTTGTATTAGCTTTGAGGGGACTAGGGTTTTTTTAATAATTGGGTTCGTTGACCCTTAGATTAAGTATACAAAGATTGAAATTAACACGGGCATTTTAGTAAAAAAGGTCGGTAATGACGTCGTTGGAAATTGTTAATTCTTTTTGGTGTTTCATAAATTATGTGATGAAAAACGATCGTATTTTGATCTGGATTCTTTTTTAATTATTATCCGTCTAACCTTTATCTAAAACTTACAGTTTTTGTTATTGAGGGTCACATAGAAAGGAGATCGATCTTTAAGGTTAAGCTACGCTTGCCAAGGTCGGTCTGTGGATGAGTGACAATCTGTTACACACGTGTTGAACGGGAACTACGCGGGCGAAATCGCGTGACGTCCGCTAGTGTAAAATAAAGGTATTCAGCTGCATCCGGTTAGATTAGAAGCAACATAGCTGGGAAAAAAGCTAGGCAGATGATGATGATGTCCTGTGGACGGTGAGTAATGGGCTGGCTCACCGTCCGTCCATTTTTTGACGATGATAGGCCGTGTCAACGGCGCATTCGTGTTCCACGCGCACCTCAAAGAGATGTCAGCAACATTGGGGGAGGGGGACTGGTTTTTAGCCAGTAGAGGTCTGACTTACTCTACCGCTCCACCCAGAGCGGGAGTAGTCACTTCATGATTTCCAACCCCCCAAAAAAAAAAGGGTGGATGATGTTTTTACTGCCATTCATAAGTAAACAAATAAACTATCATAACAATCTGACATAGACGACAAAACTTGTACTTGCAGTTCTAAGGATTGGTGTTAATTTGTACCAGCTGGCACTTACACTCGAAGTTAGCTTTGGTGATAATTACACAGGATCCAAACTCGGTTTACAAAGCTTTCCTCGAAATTGCAGTCTGTTGACTTTAGTTTAACTGATATTATCATGTTTGGTTATATTGGAAATGGAATTATTCAGGCTTCGGGTTTGAGTTTCGGGCTTCGGCTTCGGGTTTCAGGTTATTTTGTATTTGGAAAAACTTGAGGAGAAGTATTTATTGACAGATTTTTAAAATGGTGAATTGGTGATATTGCAAAACCGGCCAAGTGCGCGTCGGGCCACGCACAATGTAAGGTTCCGTAGTTGCCTATCAAAATTTGCGAATTTTTCTGCAAACGATGATTTTTATTTGAGAGGAGCTCGTGGCTTAATAAGAACTGCCACTCGGGCCGATCTTTAGGTAAAGCTGTGCTTGCCTAGGTCGGTCTGTGGATGGGTGACCGCCCAACATACTGAGTTTCCTCCGTGCCTCGGAAAGCACGTTAAGCTGTTGGTCCCGGCTGCCATATATGGATCTTTGGCAGTCGTTACAGGTAGTCAGTGACCTGAAATTCTGACATCCAGTCTTACCAAAGAGTATCGTATTACCTAGTAGGTATTAACTGGGTTGTGGAGGTCAGATAGGCAGTCGCTCCATGTAAAATACTGGTATTCAGCTGCATCCGGTTAGACTGGAAGCCGACCCCAACATAGTTGGGAAAAGGCTAGGCAGATGATGATGATTTTTATTTGATTTATTTAATTTTTTTTTGATAATAAAAAAACAAACTTACATTAATAGTTGAAAAACCTGGAGCACACTAAGTTTTGGAAAATATGTTATCCAAGTACAAGTTGGAAAAAACTCGCAATGTTTATAAAATACCTATGTAACGACATCCCACACTATGGGCTACGCAAGAAAAACAAAATATCCACACTATTACCTGTACAGGAGATACCCTAAAAAATACTTTTCGAGATTGTATTTTACCACTTAGACGGCCTGACTAATCTGTGCATTTATCAAAATAGACATCGAGATGTACAAAGATAGCTAAAATATAACCTCGGATCAACTTTCAACTTTAATTTTAGTCATTAATTATTATTTTCGGCAGACAGTTAATGGAAACTTGTCACGCTGAATTTTAGACAAGACGGAAAACATAGTTGGGAAAAGGCTATACAGACCATGGCATTTACTTAATCTTCTATCAATTTAAATTCCAGATTTTTTTTTCCCAATATCCAGATGACCTATATTTATTAAACCATATGGAGCTCCTATCTAAAAAACAAAGATAGTCGCGAAAAACATTACCCTTCCCTTGCAGTCGGGTAAAAATACCGCATGGATCGATCACGTCGACTCACGTCTGGCCACCTGGTTTAATTTTAGAATCTTGGTAGTAGATTAGTAAGTCGTAGTATTTGTAAAGTTATTTATTGGTCAGTGGTCAGTTCTTCCCAATATAGTTTCGTATCTTTCCGATCTAATAGGGATGTTCACTGACTAAAAAAATATGTTTCTAATTATTGGATACGTATCTTTTATTTTATCAAATCAATAAAAATTGACGAAGGTAAATGAAAGGCAATTGCATGTGGCTGAGATGAGAATGCTAAGGGGGATGTGTGGTGTAACGCGAAATAAAATAAGGAATGAGTACATAAGAGGAAGTCTGAAAGTGGCGCCGGTAAATGGAAAGCGGTGTGGTAATCGATTGTCGTGGTATGGACATGTGATGCGAAGGATGAAGAAAATGTTGTGAGAAAAATGTTGAGTATGAATATGAGATGTTGAGTATGCTATAAGAGTAGAGGAAGACCAAAGAAACGATGGATGAACTGTGTAAAGGATGACATGGTTAGAAAGGAGGTGACTGCTGACATGACGAGAAATAGAGAAGTATGGAAGAAGAAGACATGTTGCGCCGACCCCAAATAAATTGGGATAAGGGCAGGAGAATGATTATGATGAATAAAAATTGACGAAGATAAAAACGAAATCAAACAAACAAAATGTCACCGACTTCAAAAGCTGCTTTTTCTTGTGAAGTTTATTTTTCACTTTTTTGTGTTTTTCGTTTTTGTGTTTTTCACTTTTTAGAAATCTATCTGACGGACTAATTTGATTTTTTTAGTTAACTACCCTATTGGCTATTTGACTACTGTTAAAAATTTTTGAAAATGTTATGTTATTTCAAAGAACTAACAGAAATAACGCGATGTGTGGAAAAAGTAATAAAATCGATAAAAAAATAAAGTAGCTACATGCTTTAGAAGTTTTTGGTGGGGGCACTTTCTATCCGTGTCGCGCGAAACGGCTATTTGTACTACGTAACCATGACGTTACCATGGCAGTATGAAATATGACGTCACGTTTATATAGCGCTGTCTTGGTCTTACACGTCATTTAAAATCAGTTAAATTAAGCCATTTTCTGATCGATTTTATTACTTTTTTCACACATCGTGTTATTTCTGTTAGTTCTTTGAAATAACATACCAGTTTCGGGATTTTTGAACAGTAGTCAAATAGCAAATTACGTTAAGCCGTTGGTTTCAGCTGTCATTTTGTAGATCTTTTTTTCTTTTCTTTTTGATTTTTTTTTTTGAACTTTTTTTTAGTCAGTAGCCGGAAAGGCGGACAACAGTCATTATCTGCCTAGCCTTTTTCCCGACTGTGGAGTAGGCTTCAAGTCTAACTGAATGCAGCTGAATACCAGTATTTTACATGGAGCGACTGCCTATCTGACCTCCACAACCCAGTTAATACTAGGTAATACGATACTCTTTGGTAAGACTGGATGTCAGAATTTCAGGTCACTGCCTGACTGCCTGTAACGACTGCCAAAGATCTATGTATGGCAGCCGGGACCAACAGCTTTACGTGGTTTCCGAGTCACATAAAGCACAGGGAGACACAGACCCACATAGGCAAGCGCGGCTTAACCTTAAGAACAACTCTAGCGGCAGTTACAAGAGATGTTGTCTTGATTAACCCTAAGGTTGACTGGTAGAGAATGCCTTGTGGCATTAAGTCCGCCTATGTATCATTATTGTGCATAAAGTTTAAATAATAAATAAATCTAAGGTGCAAATGAATGGGCGCTAACACAGGTCTTGATCCTGATCTTGTTCTGTTCCATACCTCTAATTTTCCGATGGGACGACAATCAGATAATACTGGAGACAGATCCAGGTGCAAGACCAACGACAGCCCGTCGGGGCTGCGGGTTGTTCGCAGATACCGCGGCCTCGACATGAAGGGCGAAGAAGGAACATGGGTGGTTTTTAGTCAGTAGAAGTCTGACACTCCCTTTCGCTCTGCCCAAGAGCGGGAGGGGTTATTTGATGATTTCCCACCCCCCAAAAAAAAAAAAAAAGACCAACGACTTAGCGTGCTTTCCATGGTACGGAAGTGGCACACCAACCTCCCCACACAGGGATGTTTCTGTGACATTCATAACGGAAAACCCAATAACATTTTGCCCAACCAAGAATCGAACCTGGGACCAACAGGACAGATCTGTCTTGATACATTGTAACATTTTGTAATCATCTGATTGTATCATGTAAATTGGTAAACTTTATCTATCTTTATCTCATTAAGAAGGTACTAATTTTTAAAATACACACTTTATTCAAACAATGTACCGGTTGTGACGTAGCACTGACCGGATCGCTGGCTCGAGACGATTTTCCGCTTCGTTACTTATCTTGTGTCAACACACGAACGCACTAGGTGGGGAAAACGCGGAGTTTATTTAAAAGAATTACAAGCTTTAATCCCCACGGAGACGTTCCCCAACCTCATATCTATTGAGATAAGAATCTCATTGGAAAAAAGAATATTAAATACATGTCATTATTTTTTTTAGTTCATGACATTATGTTCTCTAGAGAGCCATCTTTAATTTAATATGACGTCACGTAACTTTTTTTTTTTGGGCGGGTGGAAAATCATCAAATAACCCCTTCCGCTCTTGGGCAGAGCGAAAGGGAGTATCAGACTTCTACTGACTAAAAACCACCCATGTTCCTTCTTAGCCCTTCATGTTGAGGCCGCGGTATCTCTTGCGAATAACCCGCAGCCCCGACGTCACATAACTTGAAACCAGTGGACGACCAAGAGGCTTCCCATGATACCTCAAATGTTAAATTATGTGCAGTTCAGAAGTTCTGAGAGAAAAGCTGAACATACATACATATTGGTAAAAATTATAACCGCTTACTTCGCCGCTCTCGTGTACAAAGCTTTTAGATTGAAGAATTAATTCAAGCTTTATTTACCACATCGTATTTGCCAATAAATTACAATCGGTAATTCAAATGGTAATACATATTCAATTTCATTTCGCGTAAATGGATAGACTCAACCAATTCATTGCACTTAACACAACTGTGGGTGGAAAATCAATAAGCTTAATGAAAACCGCTGATAACATTACAATTTAATATGAAATCTGTATTTCGAGAAAAACGTCAGGACTACTCGAAGTTTTCTTTTGAACATGGCTTGTATTATAAGTTTTTAAAGTAACATATTCACTAACACTGTCATTAATACCAAAAACGGGTTAATTACCATGTTTCCGATTTATTTTGAGTTCAAATAGCACCATAAATTAGGTGTGTCGATTTGTCTGCTTATAAACACCCTCCCGCAATAACTTCAGTTTATCCGGGATCATGGTGATTGCAACAGCACCGAAATATTGGGCACTCAAAACACGTAGTAAACATGTAAAATATCTTGTTTTAAGTGTTAATGATAAGTCTTGCATTTAATTGTAATCTAACTCTATCAAAAATCAAAAGATTTTCATAGCACATTGTCTTTGGAGAAATATAAACAAACATTATTTAAAAAAAAATTGGTTGCCTGTAAAGTCGGTATACGGGCGAAAGTTTTACGTGACAACGAAAATAGAAGCGCAAGACATGAACCGGTGTGTATGCCTATCTCTCTCACTCTCTCTCTCTCGCTCTGGACGCGTGCCTCTCACTCGCTCTCATTGTGAGCGCATAACGTGAGCGGAGCGTAACGCAGTTTCTTGAAGTGTCACCCGGCAAACCAATTTATAAGACGTTGTCACGTCAAAAATGAAATTAAAAATTGTATATTGATTAAACACAAAAAAACAACAAGTTGAAGATTGTAGCCTCCTTTTAAGCAAAAAGAAACTGTTATAAGAGACTTCAAAAGATTAATAAAAGCGTTTTTCCAGCCTCGTGCGTTACAAAGCAACAAGCGTTTACCTCTTAGAAGGAAATTCCTTTACAAGGTTCAGTAAATCCTGTCGCTTTAATCCTTCATGTATTATTATTTTATTATAGAGATATCTTTTGCGTATTGCTAAAGAATAAAGGACAGTTATCTTGATATTTGGAACTAGGAGTTGCCTGCGACCACGGAACAGAACCGTGCCCGCGACTTTCGTCTGCGTGAAATTATTATTTAAATATTACTTTATCCCTAATTGAATCGGATTTTGTTAAAAATTTCAAGGGTTCTAATGTTTTTGCACGAAGTTCTAATTCTGTTTCTATAAGAAAAGTATTTATAAGTTATTCAATATAATTATATCTATCAGTAAAAGTCAAATCCGTCCAGTCATTTCGGAATCAGCCGAAACAGACAGAAAGCCAGACAGTTTTGCAATACTTTTACACGTATTCAGTAAAATGTAATAATTTTAATTCTCACGTTATTAGTAATATCGTGTCAACCTAAAATAACAGTACAAACTTAACGTTAATTCGAAGGATTTTTAAATAAGAATACAATTATGCATTTTGGTTTAATATTTTTCGACAAACATTTTAGTATCACGCAAAGAGATATTTAAATACTTTAACTTAGTAAATAGTATTTGGTAAACTATGATTATAATTATGCTACAACATCTTGTAACTCATGTATGCACACATACTACATTCAACACAAATAAATTATTTCTATATTCTTGTTCCACCACCGAAATTGAGTTCTACAAATAACTTTACGTCTGTAACCCCGAGACAAAGTTGTGTTCCGGAAAATTTTACTGAAGCTCATATATTAAGAGATTACTCCACGAATGTGACTCCCGAAATTGCATCGTACAGCACAGAAACGTTTGTGGTTACAAGTTGAAACTAAATCCAGCTTACAAGCAGCGAAATGGGCACGAAATCACTAGTAGTGATTTGAACACTGTTGCAGCATTGTCAGGCTTATTTTATAAGTTGACATGTTAATGTGACGTTCGGGGGTCGCCAGCCAGCGAGGGACACCGAGGCTAGACGAGCTCTCCTAAATAACTAGGAAATAACTAGTTAAAAATAACTAAATAACTAGTTAAAAATAACTCTTCTTCCTTTGACTCGCACTCGTCATTCGTCATACCTACATAATTACGTCGTCGACAAATATCTCTCACGCCCGTTGGGGCTGCGGGTTGTTCGAAAGAGATACCGTGGCCTCGGCACAAGGACTAAGAAGGAACATTCCCTTCCTCAAAAAAAAAAACTGGCTTTTAGTCAGTAGAAGTCTGATACTTCCTTTCGCTCTGTCCAGAGCAGAAGGGGTTATTTGATGACTTGCCACAGAAAAAAGAAAAGGCCTGACTGGACAGTCACACCACTAGACTTTCTCTACTTTAATATGAACTAATATTCTTTAATTTAAAAATCTCAATTTAAGATTTTTCGTTTAGCCACTTTGTCAACCAACAACACGGAACTGATACTTTCGTCAAGTATCAATAGAATTGAACACTCGACAAGTTTTCACACATACTCTGGTCCCGTGTTTAAATTCCCTTAGGTGTTCACGACAAGTGGCTCACTCGACGCTCCATTTATTTTATATCCTGCACTGCCTTTGCCGATTGTCTTCTGTTTTATTAAACCCTTTCTGCACTGTCGTAAAATTTGTCGTATTATTTTGTTTTCTTTGAAGTGACCTGCCTGCCATCTCTGCTATATTCTTAAATACAGAAAACAGGGACATTAATTTGAAATTGAAAAAATTCAAGCTTACAGCATTTATTTCAATTAGAATAATACAGGCACTTTTTAATGTCCTAAAAACAAGTAAAGCGAAACTATGATCACAGCCATAAGGCATAGCAACTTGTGAAGACACTGTAGTTTCCCATTGCTCCCCATTGATGACAGTTATGATTTCAAATACCTATCAAAAGGCATACTCAACAAAACTGTTTAATGCTTTCCAATTTTAAGATCAATTGCTCAAGTTTTTAATCCCAGAGGCTGTTTTTCTTATTACTTAATTTATGTATTACTAGCTGATTGATGCCCGCGGCTTCACCCGCATGGATATCGGTCAATATTATATACTAAAACCTTCCTCTTGAATCACTCTACCTATTAAAAAAACCGCTTCAAAATCCATTGCGTAGTTTTAAAGATTTAAGCATACATAGGGACGGACAGACAGCGACTTTGTTTTATACTATGTAGTGATGGACAATTTCTTGCAGAAGAAGAGTGTTTGATTGTTAAAGTTAAAGCTGTAACCGCCTACTTTTACAAATCTAGAATTTACGTAGATTGGAAACATGTATCCTGTTATTTAAAGAAGGTCTCAGCTGCCAGTAATTGCGCTGGAGACAACACTCTATAAACCGGAACATTACATTGTCGGCTGAAAACAGAAATAGGACACAGATATATGAAAGCTACTAATGTATTATATAAAATACTTCTAATGTATTTTCTAGCAATCTAACTTTCAACTATTTTATCCACGTCTATAATAAATTCGAAAAGCATAACATAGCACGTAACACCACCCCTTGTAATTCCTAAAGGGTTGGATAGAGGTGTACCTAACTGTACACTCATAGTTCGCCAGTTATGTTTGAATCCCATGTAATAATAGGGGGCGAGTCTATTGCCATCTGCTGGGCACAAATCCAGACTACAAGGCTGCTAATAATGCGGATAAACCCAGTCACACTTTGACCGACCCAGAAATGAACCTCATATTTAGCAGTCGCGCTTGCAACCACTATACAAACATGTTAAACAAATGTTCGGTCTATCGTAAGGTCGGTCTAGTACTCGTAAAAACATTATCTTCTGCCAATACACATTGTACTTCCTTTCTAAAAGTTTGGGAAGTTTGATCTCGATTCAATAATAAATGGCGTCCATTAAAGACTGCCACGTGTCGCAAGCATATAGTAGAACTTTTTATGCTAGAAAATTCTCACACTCTTTTTTTTGGTGAAGTCGTGTAAAAAATACGGGTCTAATTTAAACTAACATGATGTGGACGACTTAAAATATTTTACACACATTATTCACATTAAATTTTTTGACGCACCAAAACTAAATGGTGTAAATGAGAAACCTACTCCTTTTGTCTGTCTGTCACAGGGCTAGGCTAGCTGTTGTCCAAATTAAATTATACTTGTTGTGGGCTACCAGCTTATACATACATAATGTTTTCAGTCATAATTGACCTAGAAAGTTTCTTGGTCAGCGAAAATATCTTTTTTTATTCAACAAGTGATTAAAAAAGTGATGAATGTAAATGTGGATGGATGGAGAGGGAGAGGAAGACCAAAGAAAAGATGAAAGAAGTGTGTGAGGAGTGATATGAGGGAAAAAGGAATAAATGATAGCCTGACGACTGACAGGGCAGAATGGAAGGAAAAAACGTGTTGCGCCGAGCCCAAATGACATGGGATAAGGGCAGGAAGATGATGATGATGATGAACAAGTGATTACATACAACCATCAATGTAGCTCTAACTCTTGTACTAGGAGTTCCAGTACCGCAAGAGTCAGTAAAAAATAACACCTTACTGATGAGCGTGTACCAGCCGCAAATCAAGTAAATATTTAAAATAAAAATTGCTGTTTATGTTAAATTGGAAGTATTTATTTTATTACTTTTGATGTGAATTTATTTCAGTCTTGCGGTTTAATGTATGGTGCTAAAAATATGTTCATAGTGTGAGTCTTTGAATAGTTTGTTTGTGTTTTATGCATTTGAACTTTCAGTAGTTTATTTGTAGTAATATCGACATGATATTATTCTGGACGGAACGTAGGAATGTAGGATGACAACGAACTTGGTGGACAGACGATCTCATTGAAGTGTCCGGAATAGACTAATAGTTTGGCCACAAAACCGTCAAAAGTGAAGCGTTTAGGAAGAGGCCTACAGTCCCACACTCATCAATGGATAACCAAAGGTCTTCTTCTTAGCGTGTCGATGACAATTGAAATTGAGTTGGTCCAAAAGGCGACGAGTTTGTTTGAGTTTGTTGTTGGCACTTTCAGTAGCCTCCATCACCTCCTGTGATGTGCATTATGTGCAAGTAACAGGCCAAGCAGTACACGATATCAAGTGCCCAATAGTTTGTTGGGCAACACCACATTTACACTCCAGAGCAGAGTCATCTAAGAATCTTCACCTGAACAGGTTTTCCTTGCTTCGTCCTACCTGTGTCTGGAGTTTATAATTATTAAGAGACTTCCAGGTCAGTCATGGCAATTCGTGTTCAGGTGGAATTTCGGCAAGTCGCACAAACGGGTTGGGATGACCAAAGGTTGGAGAAGAAAAAGATCTTATATCATAGCTGGCAGAGTTAAATTTTTGATGAAAGTAAAAATAATTGTTGATTACCAGCCTTGTCCATTGTACAACTATTTCAGTAACAAAGAAGAAAAGAAAAAAGAAAAGTTAAGTTATCTGTATCTGTAAACAGTAAACATGATAAATATCCCGATTTTAATATTTCAGTATATAGATTCTTTCTGATTTTGCGTCTTTAAATCTTTAGAAACAAGGCCGAGGCCTTTACTTCATGATTTAATACTTTTATCTCAGATTTCAGTGAACATACTGACTCTTAATATATTACATAAATGCTACAGCATTTATCATTAAAGCTCTCAAAGAGCAGAAGCTCGGTCACAATCCCCTTAGCATTTTACGACTAAGACAAAGTCGGAATAAACAGCCAACTTAATCTGTGGTGCAGTTAACTATTTATCATCATCATCTACCTAGCCTTTTCAGCAGTTAGGGTCAGCTTCCAGTCTGATGCAACTGAATACCAGTATTTTACATGGTGTGACTCCACAACCCAGTTAATAATGGGTTATACGATACCCTTTAGTATGACTGGTTGTCCGACTTTCGGGCTACAGGACTACCTGTAACGACTGACAAATAACTACCAATGACAGCCGGGAGCCAAGGCTTTTTTTTATTTTTTATTCTTCTTTAATTATAGAGGGTTTAATCACAAACTGATTATGCCACCCTCATCGGTACAAACAAATATGTCTTACGATCTAAATCCTATCTTAGCTAATTTATACAAGGTTCTTGCATCCTTTGATAAAGGTGATGCAAGAATACTGTTGCATTTACCAACATCCATTGAAATGGGTAAGATTAAAGGTCTTTCGGCGTGGTTCCGGACACACTTCATCAAAATATGGTAGGTGTCTTCCACTGTACTACACTCAGGACAATTTGGTGAAGTAACTTTACCCATTACCTACTCACCTCTACTAAATGAGCTACGAACACCGGCAACTGCCATGACATAAAGGAGGTTTCATAGCCAAATTATAACCTTAGTCTTGCGTTTGCGGTTTTAGAGTCTAGATTTGTCAAGATTTGAAAGAAAAAAAGAAAGAATGAAAACATATCTATTTAGCACATGGCACATGCTTGCTGTTATATGCACCCGTGGTTTTATGTGCAAGCGTAAAACCTGCAGTATTTTGAGGCATATATTCACTAACAAACCCTTAAAACGAGTATCTTTAAAAACCGTAAAAAATTTCTACTATTTCATCACGCTTGTCACCTCCGATAGGGTAGGTACACGATCGCTATCTTTTTATTACATCTTAATAACTAGCGAAATGGTGTTTCTACATACCTCGTCGGAGAGTACAGGCGTGATGTTTACTAAACTATCACTCTTTCTTTTTTATTGCTTTTCCTTATTGTCAAGGAAATCACAAAAAGTACCACAAGCTAAGCGGCTATTCACATTCCCATTAATCCTCCCTCCTCTGAAAGTGGGTTTACCATAATAAATTGACTCGGCCGGATCTGAACCCACGACCTTTCGATCCCGAGTGGGAACCCCTCAATGGGTTATCGTTTAACCCGTAGATCGCTTTTATCTCTTCTGAAAGTACATCTTCCAGGAAAGTACAAAATAACGGTACAGTTACGACCACTAATATGTTTACACTTGGAAAAATATATTCTTGCAATTTCCTCGTAAATTTACTGTTGGGATGAGGGGGTGGGGGTAGAATTTTAATAATAGTTTAAATACTTTATTTGTAATAAAGACACTATAAATGGATTTACATGTTGAGCACGTTATGCAGGAAAAAGCACAGGGACGCCATGACAGAGCTCAATATTGAACAGAGAAAAACTTACTAAAATAGCTAATAGATGGCGCTACGTGTGCATTATTTAAATCACGATTATAATATTTACCATCGATTACAAGAATAACTATACTCATTCTAAAATCAAGCTTACTTCTTAAAATGAAACGTTCATAAATACTATTTTCATAACAAAATAACTTAACAATCTATATAGTAGGTGAAAGTCACACTTTTTCTTTATCGTGTGGTTAGTGCCTTTTTTTTTGGTGGGTGTGAAATCATCAAATGACTCCTCCCGCACTGGGCAGAGCGGTAGGGAGTGTCAGACTTCTACTGAATAAAAACCACCCATGTTCCTTCTTAGCCCTTTGTGCCGAGGCCGCGGTATCTCTTTTGAACAACACGCAGCCACGACGGGCTGTTGTTAATGCCTAACCTGGCGTCAGAGATGAGTATAGAGTCTTTGAGATGGCTATTAATTCTCGACGGCATGTAAATGCCGTCGAGAATTAATATTTCTTTGGCATGATAGTTACCTCACGATCTTTCCCTTTACCGAAACATTTGATAATCCCTAGAAGGTTAAATCACTTAAATCATTAAGTGTGTACATTTTTGTGGTCCTGACTGTACGCACAACCTGAACGGTTTTAGGTGAGTAGTCTATCTATTTTATGCTTACGTCACTTTGTGTTGGTTACAAGGACAGTAGGTATATGTAAAGATAGGATTAACATCGCCGATGTAGGTTCTAAGAAAAGAAATCTCTGTAGATCAAAGTTCATGTAGATCTTACAAACGAATAAAAATAGATCGTTCAGTAAGGTTGCCCGTGAAGTATTTTGATAGCAAATTCATCTTTTCGATGTTAAGGCACAGTTTTCAACTGTTTATTTTTAGTAGATAATATTACGGTGACTGAGCACTTTTGACAGAGACGTCTCGCTAACTCTCAAGATGACACAGGACGGATAGTAGAAACACCGAAGCTAGACGAGCGCTGTTATTTATCAGTGGAAATTATGTTTGTCCTACTCCTCCGCTTTCGTTCCGAAATCCAGGACAGTTTAATTGTGTCTCTGTGATTTTGTCGAGCTTCTGGTCTCGGCGCTTTACTGGTGGTCGCCACGGTTGATTCTGGCTTTCAGAAGTGGTGGCGGGCTTATCCCACAAAAAAGAGCGCTAGGTACTATTTATGTTGTCATGTGTACGCTCTGCGAACAGGAAGACGTTGCGTTGGAAGGACTCCCACTAGGTAGACTTAAGACCTGGACCCGCCCGCGACCCGCTGGATGCGAGACGCACGAGACGCGTCAATGTAGCGACACCTGGGGGAGATGATGTATGCCCACGCACTCGCCTTGTCTCAAAATGTGTTAAAGAAAGTGTACCGCCGCCATTAAAGTTCAGATTACATTGATCTCAGTTTTCCTAACGATGTTTTCTTCAACAAAACAACATAAATATAAAGTCTATTTTTCTGTTACCAAACATGTCCAGAAACATTCTCGTATCGTCCGAAATCAGTAAATAAACCATATAACGGGGCATAAATCACATTTTATAGTCTCCAGGGAAATTCGTTTAAACTTTAGTGATCTTTAAAACCCAAATGTTTATTGTTATTTGCGGTTAATGGCGTGAGAATAGCTAGTGGTGCCCCAAGATTAACATTAGGGCTTCAGAGTTCCTTTTGTGTTCACCGTCTTTATAAACGCTCTTTCGTTAGCCTAATGGCTAATAGGTTGGAGTAATAAAACTCTTAGCCGGTACAAAAGGATCACGGGTCTGGCCATTTAGGCTGCGCCTGGGTTTCGTAATACCTCGATCTAAGGCACCTCCGGACGCCGGGGATCGTGGAAGGTGCACTAGTTCCCATGATGCCCGGTGTAAGTGTGGGAGGTGAACACCAGGCTGGTTTTTAGCCAGTTATGGGCCTACCACACGCACAGGCTTCACTACAGTCTTGCCTGTGGGATTACATCGTGCACACGATACATCGCGCTTGTGGTTGGTAAAACTGTATTACCATTACCAACTACACGCGCGATGTACTGTGTGCACTGTGTAATCACGCAGGCAAGACTGTGGTGAAGCTTTAGCGTGTGGTAGGCCCATTTGAGTCAGATCCTGGGTACAAAACAGAGTAACTTCGGACATGACACCTCTATGGCAGATTCCCATAGAGGTGCCAATGGCCATACACCCCCGGGTGTTAATTGAACCTGAAGTTTAACCTTAATTGTACCTGAAGTATCAGTCAGTGTTAGTGCCGGTATGGATTGGGTGGTCACCTATCATCATCTGCCTAGCCTTTTCCTAACTGTGTTGGGGTCGGCTTCCAGTCTAACCGGATGCAGCTGAGTACCAGTCTTTTACATGGAGCGACTGGCTATCTGACCTCCACAACCCAGTTAATACTGGGTAATACGACACCCTTTGGTAAGACTGGATGTCAGACTTTCAGGTCACTGACTACCTGTAACGTACTGCCAAAGATCTATATATGGCAGCCGGGACCAACAGCTTAACGTGCTTTCCGAGGCGCGGAGGAAACTCGGTATGTAATGGGCGGTCACCCATCCACAGACCAACCTAGGCAAGCGCGGCTTAACCTAAAGATCGACCCGAATGGCAGTTATTATTAAACCACGGATCACCTATCAACGGACCAAATTGGGCAAACACGACCTAAAGATCGAAATGAGCGGCAGTTATTAACAAGCCCCGAGTTTCTTTGCAACCTAGAAATAATAAAGCCTACATAAATAAGAACCCATTCTCTTATAGTGATTGATTCAGTAGCGTATTTTATTGTTTTATCAGAATTCTATTTCAAATGGATTTACGTAATTCGTCTTGTCTAGAATTCAGCGTGTCAAGTTTCCATTAGCTGTCTGCCGAAAATAATAATTTATGACTAAAATAGAAGTTGAAAGATGAAACGATTTATTCGAGGTCATATTTCAGCTATTTCTGTACCTCTTGATATTTATTTTGGTGAGTGTTACTGTAAATAATAGAAGGAATAAAATTTCACTCTGTTTTGTAAATGAAAACAACTTTCATTTTATTGTTCATTTTCATCTTTCTGCCCCTGTCAAATGAGAGTGATCTGCTAAACAACTGAGAATAGCAATCCTTTGTTAGGATTAGTCATCATTTGCCTTCCCTTTTCCCAACTATGTTGGGTTCAGTTTCCAGTCTAACCGCATGCAGCTGGCACCATGGAGCTTCTGTCTACCTTACCTTCACAACCCAGTACTGATACCCTTTGGTAAGACTGTTTTTCAGACTTTCAGGAGAATGACTACCTGTAACGATTGTCAAAGAGACATAAGAGAGACCACAAATAACAGAATAAGAATAATTAAGAATAATTTATTTAAGAAAAAAATAATACAAAAAGGTGTACATTTAGGCACAGTACTGTTGCTTCACCTACAAAGTTATAATTAGTACTTATAAATACAACAGCCGAGACCAAGAGTTTAACGGCTTGCTTTCCGAGGCACGAAGAAAACTCGATATAAACGGGTCTTCACCCATCCTCGAACCTTGACAATAAGTCTTTGCTAGAGAACTAGGAGCCCAGGACCTCGACCGGTAGTCCTTGCGTCCAATAGAACAACAAGCATACGAATGTTTAGTGACTAAAAAAATATAATTCTAATTAGTCCGTCTGTTAGATTATCGAAAAATATTGGATACGTATTTTTTGTTTTATCAAATCAATTAAAATTGCCGAAGTTAAAACGCGTCAAAGATTTGGATGGGGGGTTGTGACGTCACTCACCGATAAAAAATGTCATACTAATGTCTTAGAATATGACGTCACACGAGTTTTCAAAGCACTGTATCGTCTTCATTGTTTGTAAGTGGAAAAAAAAATACGTGTCCAATATTTTTTGGAAATCTATCTGACGGACTAATTAGAATTTTTTTGTTAACTACCCTATCTAAAATATGTATGAAACAGATACAGATGTGACACCATCCAGTTTTCCACATCAACACTTTCTATCTATTTTACGAGGGAACTATAAACTGTTACAAACAAGCAAAGTTTATATTTCAATAACTGAAAACTAACCGGAGAATAATTCCCGTTGACACACTATCGGATGGATAACAGAGCTTTGATAAATTCATAAAGTTCAGGGACGTGTCGGTTCGGAGATTCAAAAACAAATAGGTTTGTTGTAAAAGTAACTGCTCTCTTTGGGCTGAAAATTTTAGTACTAGGTTTAAATGTATTTAAGATTATTAGACAAACGGCTAGTTACAGTTTTTTGTGATTTCATAGAATTTTAATCTTTTTTTCCTTTCATATACAGGGTGTAAATCAACCCATCACACAGCCGTCAACTAAGCATTCTGTACATCAAACTAAGTACCCCTGCGCAAAAATTTTTGCTGGAAAACGACTTTTTTGTTGAGTCAAAAATCACATTTTACGGTAAAACTCAATGTAGCACTATTAAAACATTGTGCTAGTGGATGCTTTGAACAGTAAACGGGCCATGGAGGTAATTTAAGTAAAGTTATTGCCTGAAAAACTAGTATTTACAAAAACATTTGGAACTTTGACCCCCAATATCTCCGATACTGGTATGGTCTAGAACAAAAAAATTATCGCAGTGATGGGAAGAACAAGAACACTTTTTTTTTTGGGGGTGGGAAATCATCAAATAACCCCTCCCGCTCTTGGGCAGAGCGAAAGGGAGTGACAGACTTCTACTGACTAAAAACCACCCATGTTCCTTCTTAGCCCTTCATGTCGAGGCCGCGGTATCCCTTGCGAACAACCCGCAGCCTAGAACAAGAACCCTTCGTTTGCGTTAGGGGAACTTTTACACCCTATATACTACTGCTGAGCAAACTCCTCTTCCATAGCCTGGATAGCTATGGAAGAGAAGTCTTCTCTCTCTGCGGTTTTCTTCAGCCAATATGTCACGTACAACGTGTCCCCAGGCCTGTGTGTTTTCTAGGTCCCCCCTCAGTGAAGACCCCCGTCTTGTAGCACCCGTTGAATATTAATCTATTTGCCAAAAAATATAATAATAATACGGTGTGTGAGTGTGTGTGTGTGTATATGTACTGTACAGTACTCAAAAGTAACATAACAAAACATCACACTTGTAATCCCTTAAGGGTTAGGCAGAAGTGTACCAGATTTCGCCGGTTAAGTTTAAGTCCCATGTAATAGGGTACTAGCCTATTGCCATCAACCGGACACAAATCCAGAGTCCGAGGTCTTTGCTGAGAAATTCCGGCTTACACTTTACTTGACCTGGGAATTGAACCTAGAATTTCATGCACAGCAGTCGCGCTTGCGATCACTAGACCAACGTGGTAGTCTGGTATTCAAAAGTAATAAGTTACAAATTCAAATTACCAATAAATAATATTATCTATACTATCTATACTTCTACACTTACTAATATTATAAAGCTGAAGAGTTTGTTTGTTTGTTTGTTTGTTTGTTTGTTTGAACGGGGTAAACTCAGGGACTACTGGTTGGAATTGAAAAATTATTATAGTGTTAGATAGTCCATTTATCGAGGAAGGCTTTAGGCTATATAACATCACGCCACAATCAATAGGAGCGGAGCATAAATGAAAAATGTTGCAAAAACGGGAAAAGATATTCCTTTTTGAGAGCTTCCGTTGCGTGCGCTGCGAAAACGGTTTAAGTTACGTGAATATCATGTATCAAAGAATTGTTCCTCTTTAAAAGTTCTAAAAAAAAGTCCGCGACAGCATATGTTTATCTTTTACGATTGACTCACTGTAACCATTTTTTTTGATTAAAATGTTAGGTTAAAAGGAATTATATTTTGCGAAGCTTATTTAACCCATATGGTATTAATCTATATCTAAATAAATGTGTTTGCGAGCACGGAAATTTAATATAGAATATTTGTGCCCTTTACTCTATACAGTTTAAACAAATATCTTAGAAGATATCGCAATGTAAAAATATACGGGCGACAAAATAATTATCGCGTGGCAGTCATTCGGTCTGGTGCGGTAGGTACGTGGGGATTCTGGCCTCTGGGGGCTCCGGAGAAATTCAAATTCAAAATATTTACTGCACCATAATGTTTACAAGTACAAGGTGTTACTGTATATTAAACAGTAAGAGATACCTATAGTAATTGTTACTTTAATAATATAATCGAAGTCAATCTAAACTAATAGGTATTTTATTGAGGAAAGGTAAGATTTTTTGTTTGTTACGAGTACGATATAGCTCAATTTAATAAGCTGGATAGTCGATTTATCTAGAAAGGTTATAAGCTATATTATGTGTTGCAGACGAAGTTGCGTGGGTCAGCTAGTTAGCAAATAAAAAAAATATGAAATAAAAGCAAAAATTGATGAATAAGAACAAAGAAGTCGCTTAAACAATTTAGAACAATTATGTAAGTAAGCCAGAATGTTATAGCAGATGGACCATGGCGGGACAAAACTCGCATCGATACTGACCGTATTCCACTTTTGGCAGGTTGCATTGCCGGTAATAGACTTAAGAATTTGTATTCACTTGGCTTACTTTTTAAGTTTCCCTTTAGCCTTTTTTTTTTTGGCGGTTGGATTATTATTATTTTTTTTTAAAACGTTGCCCACACTAGGATTTTCTCCTGTATCGTGGCTGCGGTCACAAACATATAAAGTCACATACACAAATACCCAGACCCGAAACAACTATCTGCAGGCCATACAAATATTTGTTCCGTGCGGGGATCGAACCCGCGACACGCAGCGCAGCAGTCCAATCGCTTAGCCACTGCGCCAACCGTGCCGTCAAAATCCTCAAATCCTCAAATAATCCCTCCTGCTCTTGGGCAGAGCGAAAGGGAGTGTCAGACTTCTACTGAATAAAAACCACCCATGTTCCTTCTTAGCCCTTTAGGTCGAGGCCGCGGTATCTCTTGCGAACAACCTGCAGCCCCGACGGGTAAGTTGTTAGCCTTGTTACGAATCATAAGATAGTAAACAGAGTCACCGTTTCGATTGTATTTGAATCCAACAACGTTGCAACATTACAACTACTATTTTTAATCCCCACATTCATGTTTATTTTCCTTCGACGTCCAAATAGAACTTATTTCAGCTTTTCCGCACGGAATCGTTAACTTCCTATATTTATGTGTAAATACTAGAAAATCCACTATTTCCTGAAAACACTTTACACGGGATTTCAGTAAATCTATTACATTTAAATAGACAGACAAATGATATAAACATTAAACTTCGGAGCATTAAACGTTATTTGAAATTGACTTACCAAACAATTTCAAACTCTATTCTGTTTCTTTGTAAATTGAAATTCGTTCAAAATCTTTAATTAATAAAGCCAAGTTTTGTTTTAGTCAATAATGAACTTTGTTACTTTGTTTTAAGATTGCTAATTGTTTGGAGTTACATGGTTGAGTCAGATGTAGGAAGTTTCTTGGGGTATTACGTGAATAGTTAGTAGTTATTTGGGGCAGTAGTTTGATCCAAGATTTAGGCCTGTGATTAGATGATAATGAAACGCATAAACTAACCAGGTCATCATCATTCTAATGGAGTTTGAAAACTGCTAGAGAAACCGCTGGCTATGTACCAATTACTACGCTTCAGGATTCGGAAATGTTGGCATTTCATTTTCCACTTTTCTGACATTTTGCTAATCTGTCTTTTCGCGAACCTGTCATTTTGCTAATCTGTCTTTTCGCGAACCTGTCATTTTGCTAATCTGTCATTTTGCGATTCTGACCATTTCAGAAAAAAATCTAACTCCTGACAATTTGCTAATCTGTCATTTTGCGTTTCTGACGTTCTGCGCCCAAACCGTTACTTGACCTAGGAAAAGTTATCCTTGGAGTCTATCGTCCTAACATAAAAAAAAAAAAAAATAGAATCGAATTTTATTCTCATGGGAAATTTCCTGAAATAAATGATTATTATTACGTCGATGTCTGAGGAGAACCCAGCCATTACCAAAGGAATTTAGAGCCAGGAGGCGGGTTGGGCTCCTATAGGTCGCGGGTATCTTGGGAAACGAAAGTTCTCGTGGCTCATCCGCCAAGAGGACAGTCTTCACAGTGGCGTTTTTGGGTGAGTGCACGCCCCACGCAACCAAACCGTTCTATCTATGGTCTACCCGGACGGTGCGTTAAGCATTTTGACCGCTTAAAAAAAAGGTTAGGTTACCCTGCTAGTTGAATAATTCGTTATTTTCAAAATCGGTTTTGTTATTTGAGAGAACAGGTTACACACAATAATATTAATAGTTGACGGACTCTCCACCAAGGATGACGAAACTTTTCCCCTCCAAAAATAGGCCAATTTAAATGTAATTTCATTATTATTAACACTGAAAACTGGATATTCGCCATGTTAACTGTTTCTTTTGAATTCCCGACATTAATTAAAATATTTTTTTTTTAAATAGCTTCTCGATCGCCATTTCAAAGGAAGCGACTGCCTATCTAATCTAAACGACACAACCTTTTTTCACGGGTGACCGCTGAAAACCAGCGCTGTGTTGTGGGTGCCCATAGCACAGCATCATGCTGAGTAGCAACCTACTTCGTCGCAGTCACGACGTGCAACTATCATTATATTATCCCTGCTTGTTGTATTTTTTAATATCTGTTATGCGTTGTATGTGTATTTTTTTTATATGTCTCTTTGTATGCTCGATGTTTCTGCGACAAATAAATATTTTTTCTTTCTTTTCTTTCTTTTCTTTCTTTTCTTTCTTTTCTTTCTTTTCTTTCTTTTCTTTCTTTTCTTTCTTTTCTTTCTTTTCTTTCTTTTCTTTCTTTTCTTTCTTTTCTTTTTTTTCTTTCTTTTCTTTCTTTCCTTTCTTTTCTTTCTTTCCTTTCTTTTCTTGTCTTTCTTTTCTTTCTTACCTAATATCAAATCATCAAACTCTTGGTAAGACTGGTTGTTAGACATTCAGGAATTTGACTCCTCATCATCATTACAGCCGAAAGACGTCCACTGCTGGACATAGGCCTCCACCAAGTGTCGCCACATTGACCGGTCCCGTGCGTCTCGCATCCAGCAGATCCCCGCAACCTTCACCAGGTCACACACGGATTTTACTATCCAATTGGATAATTTCTTGACTAAAAACATATGATTCTATTAGTCCGTCAGTTAGAATATCGAAAAATATTGGGTATACGGGTTTCTTGTTTTATCAAATTAATAAAAAATTACGAAGATAAAACGCATCAAAGATGACTGGGGGCTTGTGCACTTTTCAATAAAAGATGTACTGAAATGTGACGTTACACGAGTTTTCGAAGCACTGTAACTGTCATTAGATTTGTTTACGTGAAAAAAGAAAAAATATGTACCTATCCATTATTTTTTGGAAATCTCACTGATGGACTAATTAGATTTTTTTTCAACTAGCCTATTGTAATTGAGTGCATGAGAGTTTCGTTTCTGTAGAAAATCCTCTTTTGCAGCTTTTCCAGCATATATTGCAGCTGTTTTCTGTGTTCCCGATCGATCTAGATTCAAGTCATTTCTCGGTACAAAATACATTTTGGGCTAGCGTCGTCCCTCGTATTACGACCATCCATTATACTTTTATAGGGTCAAGGCTTCTTTACAGCTTTATATTTTACAGCACTATGATTTTATTGTTAATGTTTTACCACTTGGAGACTGGAATAGGCTTCTAGGTTTTTATTTTCTGCTGTGTTTTATGGACCTTGTCAATTTTTCCATCAGGAATTTAGATTTGAACACAACTAGCAAAATGTCGGTGATCTATAAGGTACACCTCTGCCTTAGCCTTTTGAAATAACAAGCGAGATTTTATTGTTAAAATGACCTTACTAGCGACCAGCCTGGCTTTGCACGGGTGCAATTAGCTAACAACAGCGCCACCTATCGGATTCAAAACTCACTATCTCCCAAGCTGGAACCAACCATACACATTCACAAAATTTCATTAAAATCAACTGGGTGGTTTCCGAGATTAGCGCGCACAAACATGTAAAGTGTGTTTTTTTTAATACGACGATATAACAGAATTAATAATAATAATAATCTTTATTGACATAAAAGTAAGTTACATTTTTGTATGGAAACCCTGACTCCTGCGCTAGGTTGTAACCTGTGTTGCAGGAATCAGTGTCTTCTCCCAGTAGTTTTACACAGATATTATGCAATAAGATTTAAACAATTTTACATTATACAATATCTGCTTGAGGCGTATGGGTGTGGGTGTATGTATGTGTGTGAGTGTGTGTGTATTTGTGTGTGTGTGTGTGTGCGTGTGTGTGTGGTAATTAAAAAAAGCCTTGATTCCCAGAGGTGACATTTATGTATTTATTTAAACAGGTACTTGCTACACTTACAGCTTGCACCAACGCGTGCAGCAAGTCAACATCACACACTAACTTAAAAATCGTATGCAATAATTAAGCATAGCTTTATTGCTACTCATAAACAGATCTGGATCCGGTTCCTGAGCAATCAGGGCGTTTAGCAGATTCATCGCCTGGGTTTTTGTAGGCGCATATCGAGCAGTTTGGGTACGCACAGTGGGAGCCGCGAACAGGCCTCGTGAGGCACAGGCCCGCGACCGCCACAGTCGGTCGGGAGCAAATAGTGAACAACGAGCTAAGGTAGTCCCGTCGTCAATTTTATTACTAAGTTATATAGTAGTGCATCAACAGCGCACACTTACGTCTCACTTCTAACGTGTTGATGCCCATCATTCCCACAACAAACAGAGACGGATACAAATATGGGTAGTATCCATATACTTTTTTATATAGATACCGAGCAAATTTCCGTTGGACCCGTTCTATCATGACCTTGTATTTTTGCTCATGGGGATCCCATACCAGCACATTATACTCCAATGTGCTACGTATAAAAGAATAATTATAATGTAAGTATAGCATTCCTATCTTTAAATTTGTTTGCCTGCCTCATAACAAAGCCGAGCGATTGAAAAGCCTTAACACCAATATTAATGATGTGCTGATTGAATGTCATGCTCACATCTAAAGTCAGTCCTAGATCTTTGATTTGGTTAACACGCTCATTATACAGGGTGTAAACGAACCCTTCACGCATCCGTCAACCAAGCATTCTGTACATCGAACTAAATTTTTGCTGGGAAACAACTTTTTTTTTTGGGGTCAAAAATCACATTTTACGGTAAAACTCAAAGTAGCACTCTTAAAACATTGTGCTAGTGGATGCTTTGAATAGTAAACGGGACATGGAGGTAATTTAAGTAAAGTTAAAACCTGAAATACTAGTATTTACAAAAACAGTTGTGAAAAATTTGGAACTTTGACCCTGATATCTCCGTAACTAGGAGGTTCCCAGGTAGAACAAAAAAATGATCGCAGTGGTGGGGAGAACAAATGCCCTTCGTTTGCGTTAAGGGTACTTTTACACCCTATATTATGCTTATAAATCATGTGAATCAGCAACAGAGCGATAGGACAATGCATAACATACATTAGCATGCAGGGAACTCTGTCGAGCTTAAAATTTCATGGCTCAAAATAAGACATTTTTAGAGGTACTTCCTTACATTACGACTGGCATACACCATAACAACTTTATAGGGCCTCCGTTCCTTATATTTTACAACCTGAGTTAGTGTCATTTGTCATCCTCATCACAACGTTTATTATATTTGACAATCAACACGTTTTTACGTTTTTGTGAGTATCATGTCCCAAGTAGAAAAAAAGTTGTAAACCTTTCGTAGATATGGCAAACGTTGATCAGAATGCCCAGAGAGCATACTACGCAATAATTTGCAATTCTACTCATTATCTTTACAGGATGGTTGGTTGAAGCCCCGTCGGGGCTGCGGGTTGTTCGCAAGAGATACCGCGGCCTCGGCATGAAGGGCTAAGAAGGAACATGGGTGGTTTTTAGTCAGTAGAAGTCTGACACTCCCTTTTGCTCTGCCCAAGAGCGGGAGGGGTTATTTGATGATTTCCCACCCCCCAAAAAAATAAAAATAATGGTTGGTTACAGTTGCGTAAGATATTTTGGACTTTAATTGGTCCAGTACGAGGCCAAAATTCAGGCATTATTTCAGTATGAGTTTTTAGTGAGAATCAAGACAATTATCATCTATTTATTTGGTATCAGTGAAGCACGTTTTCTTCTTACATCATCATCATTTCAGCTGAAAGACGTCCACTGCTGGACATAGGCCTCCCCAAAATGTCACTACATTGACCAGTCCCGTGCGTCTCGCATTCCAGATCGCATCCAATCATCAGTGGATTGGAGAGGGCTATGCTCGGAGTTTCCCTATGTAATCGAATCAGAAATGATGACATTCGCTAGAGAACCTAGGTTACCAACGTAGCCCGAAGAACCAAATTTATGTGGCAGAGGTCAGGCCTATTGCACGCAGAATGGATGGCCGGTAGGGTCAAAAAGTACTCTAGTGGCGACCGCGAGCGAAGACCTCGCATTTCATTCTCTTCTCTATAGGTCATCACCTGATAGTCTCTTAGACTCGTCGTCCCTATATCCACCCATATCATCTATAATCTACATAAATATCAAGCAAAAAACAACCAATCCAATATCAAAATCAAAATGCATTACTTCTAAAAACTTTCATGACGGATTATTTTATTCCACACTGTGAATCTTCTACAGTAAATAATAAATTTTACGTTTTTAATCATGATTGGTTCTGGCTATTTGCCAAGCCAAGCAATAAATAAATGGAGGTGCATGTTGTCTTTTAACTTATACGTCAGAATATAAAATGCAGTGGTAATTTACGTGTGATTGGTTAAGATCTGGTTTTCATGATTTAACTTTTTATTTTTTTAGTTGGTACATGATTAATATACTACACATAACAACAACATAATAATATCGTCCCCGTAGATGGAAAATTAAATAACTCTGATTTTGTAGTTCTGAGATAAACGCGATTAATTAGTGTTTTTATTTCAGTTAATGTACATTTGTTAAAAACTGACAGACAATTTTACAGTCAGTAATTTTATATTTTGTGGACCTGATTACCTTTTACATTATGCTTTAACAAACTGTCCTCTATCTTTAACTATAACTTAATAACAAATATAATATCAAGTTGTTAAATTTTGCCACAACTGTTATTTATAACGTAACTTATAATTAGCTACTTATTTCGGCTATTTATTTAGTTTTCCTTCAAGCTAAATACATTTGGTAGAGTAAAATTTGGTGAAATAAATGCAGCTATTAAAATCAAACTCAAAATATTTTTAAATGGAAAATTTAGTAGCTTTGTACGTTACGTTATTTTCACTTGGATATTTTTTTAATTAATATTGGTCTCATATAAAATAAAAGCTATATTATGACATTAATAAAGTTATATTAAGGACTAGCTGTTCCCGGCATGCGTTGCAATGCCCTTTTTCCTACCTACTACCTGCCTGTGTACCAACTACCTACCTACCTACTACCTCCTACCCTACCTACCTACTACCCTACCTACTACCCTACCTACCTACCTACTACCCTACCTACCTACTACCCTACCTACCTACTACCCTACCTACTTACTACCCTACCTACTACTCTACCGACTACCCTACCTACTCTACTATCCTACTTACTACCCTACCTACTACTCTACCTACTACCCTGCCACCTACCTACCACTTTCTCACCTTTTAAACCTTCCCTGGACTTCCACGAATAATTCAACACTATAATTAGTCAAATCGGTCCAGCCGTTCTCGAGTTTTAGGGAGACTAACGAACAGCTACTCATTTTTATATAATATAGCTGTACCCCGCGTGCGTTGCAATGCCCTTTTACCTGCCTACGTACCAACTACCTACCACCTACCTATTACCTACCTACCTACATACTACTAATTTCTCACCTTCTCTGGACTGCCACAAATGTTTCAAAACCAAAATTAGACAAATCGGTCTAGCCGTTCTCTAGTTTTAGCGCGACTAACTAACAGCAATTAATTTTTATATTATACGCAAACACCATTTGAAAAATCGTTTTTCTATTGGGAAAGAAACAGTAATTATTTGTGATTATTGTGATAATGTCGTATGGTCTGTTTGAAGTTGTCATTCGTTGACTGAACAACTGAACGTCACTCAATTGTTTTGCCTTCCCGGAACCTCTCCACTAAAACTTGAACTTTATAGGTACGGTGTTAAAGCTCAAATTGATTTTACGTTTTAGTTAGAAAACGTTTGTATGGTAAAAAGAAAAGGGCTGTTTTTAGGGCTTTTTCGGCCATTATTCTTAAAAACCATCCTTGAACTTCAACGAACATTTAAAAAAAAAAATCAGCCAAATCGGTCAAGCCGTTTTCATGTCAAGTCGTGACAACAGAAAACGGGTTTCATTTTTATATATAAAGATAAGAAGATAAAAGATAAGAAGATGAAATAGAAAAGTAGAATAAAATTTAGAATAAGTGTATTGTAATCAGGTCACCTTACCACAAACTTAAAAAAATAATCAAAAACACCAATTATAACAAGTGGAAACAAATTAACTTAAAGTATCCTTCAAATAAAAACAGTAAATAATTAGAACCCAAAAAATAACATTATGGTTCTAAAATCAGAGACCTAATTACAAAAGACATACTTAAGTAGTAAGTAAAAAACTTAGAGTGAACAGGCCCCTTCTGGGTAAGCTCGCTCCATCGTAGACTTTGTATCTGTCATCTCAGACCAAGACGAAGAGTCAAGAGCAAATCCATCACAAATAAAAAGAAAAGTATAATTTAAAATTAAATGACAAATTTATTAAAAAAAGAAGGGAGTGTCAGACTTTTACTGACTAAAAACCACCCATGTTCCTTTTTAGCCCTTGTGCCGAGGCCGCGGTATCGCCACCTCCTTCGCTAGCATCACTGCTTCGCAGAAGGAGGCGACGGTGTCCCATTCCCTCTCGCCCCGGACCATGGCTTGCCTCTCGCCTGATTTGATGCAGGTAGCTCCCGAAACATCCGTGTCTAAAAGCATACCGGAGTCAGGTGTCTGGTTTTCTGTCTCTATTATACCAATTTACATTCTTAGGTGAAGCTTGTACTAAAATAATCTTGTAAGAGAAACCTCGTCCTTCTGGTGGCTGCCTGGCGAATCATTGCATTGAATTCTGGACTCATTTAATGTGTAATTCTAGATAAGGAAGATGAGGCAATTATAAAACTATAATAGCCTATTTGTGAGCTTAAAAAACATCGATGAAACTATTCATTAACTAAGTATTAATTGGTTACAAGAACTGTCAGTAATTCCAGTGTAAATAAAGTAAGGAAGAAATGAATGTTTTTGAAGAATTTCATAGAAAAAAGTGACTCAGTGTTCTGCGAAATAGTCAAAGGATGTTTGTAGCATATCTCCCTTTTTCGAAGAAGCCTCTGTTTGTTACTGCCCTTCCCTTGACTCGTTCTCTTTCTCATTCTCTTTCTCATTCTCTTTCTCATTCTCTTTCTCATTCTCTTTCTCATTCTCTTTCTCATTCTCTTTCTCATTCTCTTTCTCATTCTCTTTCTCATTCTCTTTCTCATTCTCTTTCTCATTCTCTTTCTCATTCTCTTTCTCATTCTCTTTCTCATTCTCTTTCTCATTCTCTTTCTCATTCTCTTTCTCATTCTCTTTCTCATTCTCTTTCTCATTCTCTTTCTCATTCTCTTTCTCATTCTCTTTCTCATTCTCTTTCTCATTCTCTTTCTCATTCTCTTTCTCATTCTCTTTCTCATTCTCTTTCTCATTCTCTTTCTCATTCTCTTTCTCATTCTCTTTCTCATTCTCTTTCTCATTCTCTTTCTCATTCTCTTTCTCATTCTCTTTCTCATTCTCTTTCTCATTCTCTTTCTCATTCTCTTTCTCATTCTCTTTCTCATTCTCTTTCTCATTCTCTTTCTCATTCTCTTTCTCATTCTCTTTCTCATTCTCTTTCTCATTCTCTTTCTCATTCTCTTTCTCATTCTCTTTCTCATTCTCTTTCTCATTCTCTTTCTCATTCTCTTTCTCATTCTCTTTCTCATTCTCTTTCTCATTCTCTTTCTCATTCTCTTTCTCATTCTCTTTCTCATTCTCTTTCTCATTCTCTTTCTCATTCTCTTTCTCATTCTCTTTCTCATTCTCTTTCTCATTCTCTTTCTCATTCTCTTTCTCATTCTCTTTCTCATTCTCTTTCTCATTCTCTTTCTCATTCTCTTTCTCATTCTCTTTCTCATTCTCTTTCTCATTCTCTTTCTCATTCTCTTTCTCATTCTCTTTCTCATTCTCTTTCTCATTCTCTTTCTCATTCTCTTTCTCATTCTCTTTCTCATTCTCTTTCTCATTCTCTTTCTCATTCTCTTTCTCATTCTCTTTCTCATTCTCTTTCTCATTCTCTTTCTCATTCTCTTTCTCATTCTCTTTCTCATTCTCTTTCTCATTCTCTTTCTCATTCTCTTTCTCATTCTCTTTCTCATTCTCTTTCTCATTCTCTTTCTCATTCTCTTTCTCATTCTCTTTCTCATTCTCTTTCTCATTCTCTTTCTCATTCTCTTTCTCATTCTCTTTCTCATTATCTTTCTCATTCTCTTTCTCATTCTCTTTCTCATTCTCTTTCTCATTCTCTTTCTCATTCTCTTTCTCATTCTCTTTCTCATTCTCTTTCTCATTCTCATTCTCTTTCTCATTCTCTTTCTCATTCTCTTTCTCATTCTCTTTCTCATTCTCTTTCTCATTCTCTTTAGACATTTTTTTCGCGCCAAATTATCTTAAAAATGTAATGAAAACTTTCCTCAGGTGCATTTTGTTTTATGACAATTATGAACAACTTTTTTGTTTAATTTTATTTGCCTAGCATCTTTTATTTAATCATTATCTAGTTGTAGAAGAAATAGATAACATCAATAATTTATAAATTAGGTACGTTATATCAGAATTCTGAATAGCAGAAATAAATAAATAGAGTTATTTAGTTTTCCTAAAACTTTGTTAGTTATGTGAAAGAATTTTTAAGTTGAGGAAAAATTCAACAACTCATGTTGTTTAATTTATTTGACATTCAACTTATCATTGACCACAGTTATTGATTTATTTACTGAGTTATTTATTTTTCCTTTAAAAAAATAGTGTTTGTCTGAAGATATTTATTATTCCAACTGTCCGACAAAAATGGCTATATTATTGTAACGGAATAAGATACGAAAATGCCTGTAAGGCTCAAATATGCGGCATGTTTTAGGTGTTTTGAAAATAGGGAAAAGTCAAAATCGCCAAAATCGTATTTATTTAATTTTCCAACTACGGGGACGATATTATATATAAACTATACTAAAAACAAAACAACTATAAAAGGGCATCGAAAAACTCCTCCTCAACGCTGTCAGCTGGTAAAGTGCTCAAGAGACTGGCAGCTGATGAACGTAATAGTAAATGGAGTCACATGAAATGAGCGTTTATTGAAGGGATACGATACAAGCATCATCTGCCTAGCCTTTTCCCAACTAAGTTGGGGTCGGCTTCCAGTCTAACCGGATGCAGCTGAATACTATTATTTTACATGGAGCGACTGCCTCCACAACCCAGTTAATACTAGGTAATACGATACCCTTTGGTAAGACTGGATGTCAGACTTTCAGGTCACTGACTACCTGTAACGACTGCCAAAGATCTATATATGGCAGCCGGGACCAACAGCTTAACGTGCTTTCCGAGGCACGGAAGAAACTCGGTATGTCGGGCGGTCACCCATCCACAGACCGACCTAGGCAAGCACAGCTTTGCCTAAAGATCGACCCGAGTGGCAGTTCTTATTAAGCCACGAGACGATACAAGCACGAGACGTTTATAAGAACCTCGTACTAGCTTAAACTTCATTGAAACACAGTACCAAAACCGAGTTTTCCGATAATGTAACTTCATTAAATAAAAATACAAACTGAATCTTACTATGTATTATGAGTGCGAAATTGAAGTTACGCCTAACAACTGGTATTACAAATGCAAAATTTCGCCGTTTTCCTGATAATTACCTTTCAAAACCGTTTGATTTTGACACATAACCTGATTAGGCATATCATATTATACCAATACAAAACGCACTCACACAAAGTCGCATGAAACAGCTAGCTTATCAAAACACCGTTTTCATGCATATTCACGAGCAACGTACGTGTTTGTCCTAGAACTCTTCGTGTATCTAGAACGGCTCGTATTTTTATACCGTTCGATTTGCAATGACCGGGAGAATAGTACTTTGTATTAGAAAGTCGGCCATACTGTTCCCTTCGTAAAGATGTCTTTTATTTAAAGCGATTTTAATTAAACGTCTGACAGCCATAGTATGGGACGGAGGGCCCTTAGTATGCTGAACTTATTGTGCACCCTCTTTTTGTTGGAGTTTTTTTCCTTTTCTAATACTGTATTGACAGGAGGTACCTGATGCAAAGAAATTTGTAAACGCTTAGTTGACGCTTCTCGTGACCCAAGGGCTGGCTTTTATCTTGGCCAGAGGCTAAGTGTTGCCATACAACGTGGGAATGCCGCCAGTCTTTTGGGCACATTACCGGCTGACAGCGTTGGGGAACAGTTTTTTGATGCCCTTTTATAGTTTATTGTTAGTTTATTTATTAGTTTTTAATTAATGTACATAGTTAGTTAACTCGACATTAAATAACCTCCTCCTTTTTTGAAGTCGGTTAAAAAAGAATTCATATATGTATTTAAAAAAGTGTTTATTATTCAGCCTTTCATAATCTTGGTTTGGTTTCGACTTCAGTCTAACTCTAAACGACCGTATTAATAAAAATCACGTTGGTATCACAAAAATCATGTTCGTACAAGCTAATCGCCGAAACCACTCAACCGATTTCAATGAAATTTTGTGACTAATATGCATGGTTGATTCTCGCAAGATACACACCAGATACATGGCAAAAGTAATTTCACCTAATCCAAAAACATAATACTCGTACCAAACAACGTCAATAATAATGGAAAATGAATTTCGTTCATCCCTGTCTTGATCGAGAGCGTTATCGTGAATAAATAACAGTGCGTCTTGGTATAAGATCAGCGCACACTTATAAGTACTGAATCGCCTCGTCTCATTGACATCGTCACGCCGAGTTTGTGGCTATCTATGGGTCCTTCCATGTGCGGGCTGTGAATGCCACGAGAATATGCGTGAAAAAATGGTGTCACCCTGTTAGCGGCTGGTCGAACAGACCCGCATATGGATGGGTGAAGGTGGATATGATTTATGTAACAGAACTAACGGCTCACCTTTCATTTTGAGGATGCTATGGCCCGCTCTGGGCGATGCCCAGGGGAGTGTCAGACTCTTACTGACTAACATCAAATTCATCTGTGTTTCTCCAAATGACCTTTGCGTTTCAGGGCCGTGGTGACTATTTCGGACAAATTTCGCAACCCTGGCAGAACGGCTCACCTTAAGCAAATAATCCCTCCGCGGTAAGCACAGCAAGTGGGGTTACGTACCGTTTTTAACTTGGTGACTGCTGTTCACTTACGTCGAGGCGATGCCGTTTCGATGCTTATAAATGTGCGTTAACCTTTAAGATGGAAGAGAGTTTACTTTTATTTTATTGAGCGGATATTGTTCGGAAGCGATGGGGGATTCCACTTATTTTTATAGGGAATTCTGTTTGGAGAAAGGGAACTCCCGATGTAGGTAAATACTTGATAGGTACTTGAGTTCGAATCACTCACTTCTTGTAGACTTGGCAGAAGGATTGAACAAGGAATCGGGTTTTTGTATTGGTTGAGGCTTGGCATTAATGGATATAAGCACACATCTCGAAATTTATCATGTAGCTTAGCCTGTATTCGTTGAGGTCGACTTTTCTCTCGAAACAGGTACTTACTACAAAAAAAAACAATTTTACACTAGTAGCGACTACAATAACCAAGTTACAGGACAAGACACCTAATGGGACGACTGTTTGGCAGAATTAGAGGCTTCTGACTCTCCTCTGTCTGTAAAGTACCTACATAGTTATAGGGTGTAAAAGTACCCTTAACGCAAACGAAGGGCACTTGTTCTCCCCACCACTGCGATTTTTTTGTTCTAGACCAAACCTGGGAACCTCCTAGTTACGAAGATATTGGGGGTCAAAGTTACAAATTTTTCACAGCTGTTTCTGTAAAAACTAGTTTTTCAAGTTTTAACTTTACTTAAATTACCTCCATGACCCGTTTACTATTCAAAGCATCCACTAGCACAATGTTTTAATAGTGCTATATTGAGTTTTAACGTAAAATGTGATTTTTGACCCAAAAAAAAAATCGTTTCCCAGCAAAAATTTTGCGTAGGGGTACTTAGTTTGATGTACAGAATGCTTAGTTGCTGGCTGTATGATGGGTTGATTTACACCCTGTATAATGGACGGTACCCTTCCACGGACCGAACTCGAAAAGTGTTGTTTAACTAAGAAGGTTGACCTTTGTGGTTAATAATAATACGAGTATATAGCTACAATCCTTTTCAGCGGAATTTAAATGCTAATATCGTAACTATTCGTTTCTTCATTCATTTAACATTTGTTTTCATTGTTCCAGAACTGGCAAACTGCATTACCCTACAAATGTGTGTGGGCCACTCTTCGAGGAGGAGCTGGAGTTCTGGGGGCTGGACTCCAACCAGGTGGAACCTTGCTGTTGGTCTACCTACAGCATACACAGGGACACACAGGTTTGTTTACATTAAGATGTAGGTGGAGTGGTCATATTAATTTTAGATTCTGGGGGCTGTTCAAAGGGCTCGGATCCAGCTGATGGTTTATGAATGAAAGTCTTGATTTGACTCATCGGAAATTAAAAAGAAATAACAATATGAACGCTGCTTTTGTAAGTACGTGACAGAATAATTGATCTGATTGATGTCTCAGCATTGATATGTTCCGGTTAACATTAGAAACTTTCGTAGCCATAAACTAAAATATCTCTAAATTAATTTATTATGTAAACAAGTATTCATGTTCGGTGTATAATCTACAGCCGCCATTTTGTAAAGATTACTGTCGTATGGAGGCACGTTTACACACTCGGTACTGGTACCGAAACCACCTGGTGGTACCTGGTGTGTCGAAACGTCGCATAAATAACAGTAGGATTTTACGACATAAAAGTGTTCCTGACCTTTTGAATAGTGGATTGAAATAATGATAGCGATTTGATTTTACAATATACACTGTCGGGACGCTTCATCACGTTTGTGTTTTTCACTTGAATCAAACAAGTTAAAAAAACTAAAAGGTAACAAAAACAAAAAAATCTGCAGACCATTCTCACGCAAAATATTTCCATAGAAATCAAATATTGTTCAAAAATTCAAAATCAAAAGTCATTTGTCCTTGACACGGCACTAACTCGATACCCAACAAATTGGTTCAGATTCCCACAGGCTTTTCCTCACCGTTCCCGGATTGACGTAGCTTAGATTGCGAGATTGGCAATGATAGAGACTAGTATTGATGGAACTGTTGATCCAAACAAGAACTAAAAGAAAAAGCAATAAATTCTGGCCTGACCGGGCGAGCTGCCAAAAAGCCTGAGTTTAAGCCTTTGGCCTACACGATTTTTTACTAAGATTAATTACTATAAACAAACCAGTGAAAAAGACACTTGCTAGTATAGTACCTAACTTACATTTTGTAGCACATAATAATATATTGTTTTAGTTACTGAATTTAGAAAAGCTTCGTACACATAGATACACATCAAGATATATTTCTAGTATATCGTGGGCTTCGCTTTTTACAGGATTCCCGTGCAATGAGAAATCAACTGACACACACACATAGCTTGATTGGCCCACTAAAATTCAAAGTGTAACTTTTTCCAAAAATACATTGAGATCGGAGATCGTTTTTAGTGAATTAAATAGTTTCGTAAGGTATTTAGACACCATATGGCTTAAACGCCATTTGAGTTCTTATATTTATCCTATTGGTTTAAGTCGAGTGTTTTTTTTAATTACAGTTTGTCTAATTTACAAAGATTTAAATTGTTTATGTAAGATGAACGATGAAAAGTCATAAATGATTTCAGTAAATTCTCCTAACTTGCTACTTTGTAATTATAATTATTATTTTGATAATAAATACCACTGCTTTAAACAACCCTCCATGAATTTGATAATCTCGAAATATATTTGGAAAACAGCCTCAGTAATTAACGCTTTACGAGAATTTAATACATAACCAGAGCTTTAATTAACGTATGAAAATCTATTTCCAACCTAGTTCACAAAACAGAATATTGAAATTTGTTTTAAGCATAAACTGAAAATCATGAAATTCAGTTCATAAATATAACCGCTGAATTAATAGTTACATATATATTTACAGTTTGTTTTAATAACAAACTGTAATCCATCTTATATAACAATGAACTCGCCCGATAAATAAAAAAAAATGGTTTTTCTACTTCACTTAAATAAATTGAGACTTCAGAAAGCAAAATGGTTAAGTAAACTAACCATCTACTTTAGTAGAGGCCAGAGTTAAAACAATAACATTTCATTAAAATATTGAAAAGGTGAAACCCGTTTCAGAAAAATTATAAAACTTCTCACAGCGACACTCACTATTTTAATTATTATAATATTCTTCTCGAATTGATGACCCTGGTTTTGTCCGGATCTTGTATGGCCAGCTCTGTCGTTTGCCTCATCTAAGTTCTGAAATGTGCAATTAGTCGATATACATATTATAAAAAAAAAATCGTGTGAAGAAATATTTAGAAATATTATGTCATTGTACTAGCTGTGCCCGCGACTTCGTTCGCGTGCTTGTCGGAAACTAAAATGCGTCGCTTAGATAAAAGTACATTTAATCATTGCCCTGCGTTAACTTACTGACGCTGTAGAAAATAAGAAGAGAGTATGTCTCATACTAAAGTTTAGATGGATAGGTGTTTGTTAATCAACCACGTCAGAACGGCCGAACGGATCTTGAAGAAATTTGAAACAGGTACATTATAGTCGACAGGCAGACAGATTGTCGTTGGCGCGTTCGTGTTCCACGCGCGCCTCAAAGATATGTCAGCAACAATTAAGGGGCCCCAAAGGGACGTCTGCCGGGGCTGAGGGTTGTTCGCAAGAGATACCACGGCCCCGAAACACAAAGGGCTAATAAGGAACGTGGGTGGTTTTTAGTCAGTAGAAGTCTGACACTTTCTTCCGCTCCGCCCAGAGCGGGATGAGTCATTTGATAATTTACGAACCACAAAAAAAGGGGGGATTAGAGGGTGTTTCGAGATGTACCGAATCTGGGACATCGAATCTGAAATGGCCGCCACCTCCTTCTGCGAAGCAGTAATGCTAGCGAAAGAGGTGGCGGAACGTGAGAGGGAGACCACCTCTCGTCCCAGCCGCCGCGGGAGACGCTCCGGGCATCGGGGGCCACGTGATGGCTTCCGGTCACCGTAGGCGCAGGCCTGTGAACGGTGAGTAACGGGCTAGTTAATCGTTCGTCCGTCCTATGACGATGGAGGCGCGTTCGTGTTCCACGCGCGTCTCAAAGAGATGTCAGCAACATTGAAGGGGCCCCCAAGAACCGACGCCCGTTGGGGCTGCGGGCTGTTCGAAAGAGATACCGCGGCCTCGACACATAGGGCTAACAACACACCACATCTATATGACGACATGGTTGGCGCAATGGCTGGACGATTAACAGTAGCACTGCGTGTCGCAGGTTCGATTCCCACACGGTACATAAAAAAAAATGTCGTGGGTTTTATCTAATTTTAATTTAGTTTTAAAAAAAATAGTATTTTAATACTGTGTAATTGGTAAATTTTTATTTGTTGACTATTCAAGAAACATAATGTGTGTATGTTTACTATCATCGCGGTTCAGAAAATGACATCAAATGAATAACGCCATCTGTCGAAGACGAGTGAAAGAGCGATCAAACACTATAAGGTTTAGGCTATGTAGATTTTGAAAGCAGCGTCATTTAGACTTATATCTACGTACCTTTTGCTATCATAACTTTTTTAAAGTTATCTTGTGAAGGCATTTAGTAATAAGTACCATATTCGTTCAATAGATGTCGTTGCTTGTCTCATTCTTGACCATAACGATAAGTTCTTCTTGAAAACTATAAATTCATATATCTTTTGATAGAGAGCACCGATTACGATGAAACAAAGACTAAGTAATAGCCCAAGTTACGCACAATATTTATGTATAAAAGTTACCTACAATCGTTTCGTAAATTTGACGTGATGCTTAGTCATCGAAACAGACAAACAGATAAACAGACAAACAGACAAAAATTCCAAAAATGCTGGAAATGTGTTCTGTTGGTTATACTTTAATACCCTGACAATTTTTTTTTTTAATATTTTCGATGTACAAAAACGATATCTCTACAGATTTATTATATGTATATAGATATATAGATGTATATAGATATATAGATATATAGAATATAGATATAGAATAGATATAGATATAGATATAGATTTGAGATGGATAAAGAAAATAATAAAAACCTGACGGAAAACAGAAGATAAAGGAAGATAAATACGTGTTGCACTGGTTACAAATAACATGGTACAAGCGTAGGAAGATGATGAAAGGAAAAAAAAAATATAAAAGTTTTTTTTCCGAACATCTCAAATTATTATTTTTAAGAGAGCACAAACTTCGACAATCGCACGTTCCAAACATATAGACGGTAGTTCTTCCTTCTACAATTTGAATAAACGATACTCAAATAAATTAAGATGAAAGCCCCTTTAGCATTAATTTGGAACAATAACCAACTGTTGCTGTCACGAACATCTAACTAAATTAATGTTATTGTGAAACGAAACAGAAACTTGAGTTACTGACGAAAACAGGAATTTTGAAGTGGATCTAGTTAATTATAGCCTTTTAATCAAGAGCCAAATCCGAAAACTGTCATGTCCTTGAACTAAAATTAGAAGACGTGGTGGTACTCAGCAACCCACACTCTTTTACATAGAGGAGGTGTGGGACTCAATTATAGGAAATTACAGGATAATTATACTCATGTTTCTGCAATTTAATTCTACTACAAAACTATTTTAACCTAATTTCTTTTTGAGCGGGCGAAAAATCATTAAATAACCCCTCCCGCTCTTGGGCAGAGCGAAAGGGGGTGTCAGACTTCTACTGACTAAAAACCACCCATGTTTCTTATTGGCCCTTCATGTCGAGGCCGCGGTATCTCTTGCGAACAACCCGCAGCCCCGACGGGACCCACAGCCCCGACGGGGGACTATGTAACTTCAAGGCTTCTTCAGCAAGCTTAATAAGGACTACCGATATTTCGGTGCTAGTAAACTAGCGTGATTGTTAGCGCTTGCAACAGCAGAACCGTGATATTATTATATTATAATAATAAATAATAATAATTTATTTAAACTCGCACAACAATGATCCATAATTAGATTAGATAGATTGATTAGATTTTTTTTTTGATTCATATAGGGAACTCATAACATATTAACATTGTATATCCCGTTTTTAATGTTAATGATAATATCCTATTACTTGTGGGTAGGTACAGCACAAGACCTGGACAAACTGACATTCTATTGGCCATGATGCTTTATTTTAAATCCAATACACTTTTATTACTAGTGTGGCGACAGCGACATCTATCGCAACACATGCGAACTAAATTGGAAAATTCTGCATCTCACTAGCAACTTTATCCGCGACATTAGCGTATATAGAAGATCCCGACTTACATATATGTCGGGCAGTTAGCTCACCAGACACAACACCCGTCTGGTCGTAGGATCCTCCCTTTTCTATGGTGGATGAGGAACTTTACACCCTGTTCCTCATACCCCCAAACTAGCACTTTTTGTTTCACTGCCGGGCAAAGGCCTCCCTTCCCTCCTTCCAAGTGGAGCACAAGATAGGAGTAAGTACCCCTATCTTGTGCTGTCTTTCGCCAATCCTTGTGAAAAGAGTCGAGTTCATCCTGCCATCTTCTTCTAGGCCTTTCGCGTTGCCATTTGTTGCTGTTTGTGACATCGAATACATTTACCAATTCCAATATATTTGAAGCTAAACTCGAATCGAAATACAAAAAACACTTGAAAGCTATTCCCACTCGTCTTGTCGTTTAGGTCCAGTTAGTTTATCTTTAGGATAACAATTTGAATATCTCAAAAAGGTTTACTGCGTCCTACTGAAATAAAACTTCCAGAAAAAGTACTAGAAAGAAATCTGGCCTTCAAAACGAGATCATCTATTGTATCTCCGCAAATCGTAAACCCTTTCAAATCTCCTCCATTATCTGTTTGAACGAATAAAGACGGGTTGAATGAAGTGAGGCCATCTAAAATCAACCAATAGAAAGCCTAAAATGTCACATTTTCTCAAGATAACCGATCTTCCGCCGCCTTTAATAGATAGGGACCCTTTCCTTGGGGCTTTAGGGCCTTAGGGCTTCAGATACGCATCTTAGTCAAGACCCTTTTTTTTTTCAGACAGTTTATGTGGAAAGAAGATTTTGAATATAGGGCAGAAAAGAAAATAAAATAAATAAATTAAAAACCTTTTTTATTGTGTAAAACTTGGTGAGTGCAGGAAAAATCTTTGACCGAGGGATTCTGATGATTTTGATCATTTTAAAGCAGTCTTCTTCAGAACCTGATTAAATTTTCAACTGTTTCCTTATGAGAATTATATACAGCAATGTTTTTCATCATCATCATCAGCCTATAATGTTCCCACTGCAGGGACTCAGGCCTCCTCTTTATGAGAAGGATGGGCTATAATCTACCACGCGGGCCCAGTGCGGATTAGTAGATGTCACAAGTCTTCGAATTTTTGGTTCTGGGACATGCCGGTTTCCTCACGATGTTTTCCTTCACCGTTTTAAGAGCAGCGGTGATGAAATAGATTACACAAAGCCTGCCTGCCTGGTTCAAACCCACGACCTGCTTGTTCGTAAGTCGGGGCCGCAACCACTGGGCCACAAAAGCTCTATTAATAAAGATTAAAAAAACATTCTCTTGCCCTTATCTCAATCTATTTGGGGTTGACGCAGCATGTCTTCTTCTTCCATACATTTCTATTACTTGCCATCTCATCAGACCCCTCTTTTCTAGCCATATCATTCTTTACACATTTACCATCGTTTCCATGAACATTAGTTTTATTTGTTCAATAATAATTTGCATAATAATAACTCGTGGCTTAATAAGAACTGCCACTCGGGCCGATCTTTAGGTAAAGCTGTGCTTGCCTAGGTCAGTCTGTGGATGGGTGACCGCCCAACATACTGAGTTTCCTCCGTGTCTCGGAAAGCACGTTAAGCTGTTGGTCCCGGCTGCCATATATAGATCTTTGGCAGTCGTTACAGGTAGTCAGTGACCTGAAATTCTGACATCCAGTCTTACCAAAGAGTATCGTATTACCTAGTAGGTATTAACTGGGTTGTGGAGGTCAGATAGGCAGTCGCTCCATGTAAAATACTGGTATTCAGCTGCATCCGGTTAGACTGGAAGCCGACCCCAACATAGTTGGGAAAAGGCTAGGCAGATGATGAATAACCATCCAAAGAAGGTTCAACAGCAACATCAAACGTGTGGACATAGGTCCCTTCCAAGCTTCTCATACCAAACTTGACATTAACATACAAAGGGTTTTCAAAACGGTATCTGCCATTCATCGCAGCGTGGACTGAAGATCCTAACTGTCAGTCATGTTGATGGATGAACCGCCTTGTGTCTCATGTGGCAAGTGAACTGGCTTATCTTGGGATAAGGGTATATGTACCTCTTTTTGCTGGATTAGGGTTTATTTTTTTAGGACATGACTATAAAGGAAGTCTTTTTCGTTAATACAGGGTGTGGACGGACACATCACTAAGCCGTCAACCGAGCATTCGTCCACAGGACGTCCACTGCTGGACATAGGCCTCCCCAGGTGTCGGCACGGTCCCGTGGGTATCGTATCCAGCGGGTTCCCGCAACCATCGCCAGGTCATCGGTCCACCTAGTGGGAGGCCTTCCAACGTAACATCTTCTGGTTCGCGGTCGCCACTCCAGAAGTTTCAAAACAGACAAATGAGTATCATTACGAAAAAATATATTAATTATATCGCTGAAAAACGACATTTATTTTTGGAGTAAAACACACGGTTTACGGTAGCGCTCAATGTAACGCAAAGTCTTGTCAACTAGCATTATAAAACTACAGAGGCACAGTAGTAATCTGTGATAGAGGTTTTGAAGGTATTTGAAGAATAAACCTCTGAGCTTCTGACCTTCGTATGGGTGTTGGTACACCCATAAAAATAGGAAGAACGTTAATTCCGTAACGAATTTAGCTAAGTTTAGTCTTCAGATAAGGTCAGCCATTGCGATTACTTTTAATGGATTGAATAAATAAAGTAAATTTAATAGATGACAATTTGGTAATAAAGATAGATATTTCTTAATACTATTATAATTCTTCTTCATAGCGTGTCGACGGAAATCTAAATTGTCGTTGGCAATCTAAATTATGTCGGCCCAGAATTGGGCTACTAGTTTGGCGCTTTCGGTAGCGTCCATCAGTTCCTGTAGTGAACAACCAGCAGGACAGGCAGGGCACGATATTAAGTGCCCCATTGTTTGAGGAACAGCACCACATTTACACTCCAGTGCAGAGTCATTTATGTATCTCCACCTCAGCAAGTTTTATTTGCTGCGACCAACCTGGGTTCGGAGTCTGTTTAAAGACTTTCAGGTCAGCCACGGCAACTCTTGTCCGGGTGGGAGATGTTCAGCAGGTGAACAAATGGGTTGGGTAAGGAAGCACTACCTTGCCACAGCTTCAATCTTTCCGTAGACCCCTCGCGAGTGTACTATTATTATTGGTTGGTTACTATTGTTGTTGACTGCCTCGTTGGTCTAGTGGTCGCAATCGCGACTGCTGAGCATGAGGTCCTGGGTTCGATTCCCGGGTCGGGCAAAGTGTTATTGGCTTTTTCCATCAGGAATTTATCAGTAACAGTTACGGAGTCTGGAATTGAGCCCGGTTGATGGCAATAGGCTCGCCCCCTATTACATGGGACTTAAACATAACTGGCGAAACGTGGGTGTACTATTAGTTACACCTCTGCCTAACCCTTCGGGGATTACAGGCGTGATGTTATGTTCTGTTACTATTGTTATTAGTATCATTTGCGTAGATAATAAATGAATGTGCCCAAAAATGTTATAATTCACAAAGTATTATAATACTAAACGTAAGTTTTAATTCATATTTCAACACAGCATTCACGATAATTCATACAAATAAAACATTAATAGATCCCAATACATTTTCAGTAGTAATTTATTAAACACCGGTAGGTAACAGGAAAACAATCACCACTGTAGGCGTTGATAGCTTAACCCCGTATAATTAGGTTACACGTGAATCGTATTTCTAGCTGTTATGTATTCAAGTACTCGTTAATCTTAATTTAGTTTGTAACGATAATCTGTTGTTACAAGCACTTAGCAGGGTAACAGTGGGTTATACCGGAATTTTATAATAAGTAATATCAACAGGCTTAATTGTGATCCTCGAAAAGTAAGACAAAATTGTACCTAATAGTACACCCATTTCGCCTGTTATGTTTTAGTCCCATGTTATAGGGGGCAAGCGTATTGCCATTTTTTTTTGGGGGGGTGGGAAATCATCAAATAACTCCTCCCGCTCTTGGGCAGAGCGAAAGGGAGAATCAGACTTCTACTGACTAAAAACCACCCATGTTCCTTCTTAGCCCTTCATGTGAGGCCGCGGTATCTCTTGCGAACAACCCGCAGCCCCTACAGGCGTCGGCCCTTGCGGGCCCCTTCCATGTTGCTGACATATCTTTGAGGCGCGCGTGGAACACGAACGCGCCGTCGACACGGCCTGTCGTCGTCATAAGACGGACGGATGGCGAGCTAGCCCGCCACTCACCGTCCATAGGCCCGCGTCTATGGTGGCCGGAAGCCATCACGTGGCCCCCGACGCCCGGAGCGCCTCCCGCGGCGGCTGGGATGAGAGGTTTTCTCTCTCTCATTGCCATCAATCGATGTTGATACTTCGTGGCTGCTACTGAGTAATTCTTGATGGAAAAATCTAATAACAATTTGGCCTACCCGAGAATTGAACCCAAGACCTCACACTCAGCAGTAGCGCATGCAACGACTAGACCAAAAAGGCAGTACCTAATAAATACTGTTTCGGGGTACAGTACATATTATTGCAAAAATAAACGGTTTAGGCGAAACCAAAACGTTTTCTACGAAAGGCAATTTATTCACGGACACACTTCGTTAGCCTGTTTACCGTATTTCTAGTATGCACGTATTAAACAAGCTAGGCCAGTTATTTACGGTGAATGGAGCCTTCACGAAGCCTCAATCAGCCTCGGACTCCTTGTAAAATATTGATTTCTAGTTGCACCCAATTAGCATTGTAAATAGAAGTTATTTTAGCATGAAAAACTCTATGCAGCAAAAGTCTACGGATCCCTAAAAAGCAATAAGACGTACAAGTGCCTGATTCATGTCTTTAATTCCGCCATATTTCTTGCTATAATCAGGCGCAGCAACAGTTGCTGACATAAACTGTTTGCTAACGAATGTTTAGTGTAACGTTACTGATATTATTTGTTTTGTTAGTTATTTATTTAACGTAAACCTTTGGCACGGATGTTGTATTTCATGGGTTCGCTCCGTCATGCCGTTTGCTATGGGGCTATGAGTTGAGCGGATTGGCGCGGTTTACCTACTTCAATTGAGAAGTGGTGTGAAAGTGTAATCGCAAAATATGCGATATGACCAGTCATATCTTTTGATCGCGTAAACTAATATGTTTGGTTTTTTCACAGCTGTGAAATATTTTAAATTCAAGTACTTGATGTAATTTTTAACTCGATACCTTTACGTTTTCCTGAGAAAAAAGATGCTAAAGTGATCTTATTAAGGTTCCTTTTGAGGAACAGACCCTCTGTCGAGGCTGCGGGTTGTCCGCAAGGGATACCGCGGCCTCGACATGAAGGGCGAAGAAGGAACATGGGTGGTTTTTAGTCAGTAGAAGTCTGACACTCCCTTTCGCTCTGCGGGAGGGGTTATTTGATGATTTACCAACCCCCCCAAAAAAAAAAAAAAAAGGAACAGAACCCTAATAAAGAATATTTTACAGAGAAGGAGAAATACATCAGCAATAATAATAAAATTCCATCATCTCGACTACACATGTTTGTTTTTCACTCCAAAAGGCAAACAGATTGAAGCTAGGACCTGTTATATACTTCTTGATGACGTAACTGTTTTCTAAATGGAAATTGAGTTTCCGGCTTTCCTCCCAGTATTTATTAGTGCCCAAGACGTGTTTCTTACGGCCACATTTCCCAACTGTTTCCACTTCATCGTTACCCATTGTATTATTGTAAACATTGATATAAAAACTAAATATACGGTCGTCCGAACATTTGCTCGACGCGTTCGCCATACAGAGAATCGGTGTAGTCTGCTCGTTAATGTAACCTTGTATAAGCGGCGTGGTATTTTCGAGGTATCATCATCTGCCTAGCCTTTTCCCAACTATGTTGGGGTCGGCTCTTTCGAGGTATAAAGAACATAAATAAAGCTTTTAATAAAATTTACGACCGCACCCGAAGCTAGCCGATCGTGGACTAGTTCACTTCGGCTTAGGAAAGACCATATTGGGACCACGTTCGAGGCGTCATTTTAACATGCCGTCCGCCCAGTCCTTACGCAGTAATATATAAGTCAATGATTGTAAACCATGAATTTAGTCCTACCAGGGTCGATTTGTAACTAACAAAATCGTTCAACGTGGACTTACGCTCGTCTCGTCGGGGCTGCAGGTTCGAAAGAGATACCGCGACCTCGGCACAAAGGGCTAAGAAGGAACATGCGTGGTTTTTAGTCTGTAGAAGTCTGGCACTCCCTTTCGCTCTGCCCAGAGCGGGAGGAGTCATTTGTTGAGTTCACTCCCTCCAGATAAAATAATACTGCTTACGCTCGTGTATACTTCTCTTTCATTATTCCACCAGAAGTCACAGAAATGTAAACTCGATACCTAAACAAAAATTCTTGAACAATCCCGTCCGCTGGTTTCCTAGCTCCGCCCAAGTCAGCTGTGAAGTCGACGTAAAACGGCAGACAATTGCTTGAGCGCTAACACTGCTCATATCGCTAGCGAAAGAGCTGTCGTATCTCTTTGTAACGTTCGCTTGTGTAAGCACTAGCTTCTGTAAGCGTTGCAGCTTGTATTTGTAGCCTGTTTTTGTGTACAGCGATTGTAAGTGATATTGCTTCTTTGGTTCATTTTGTTGAACTTGTAAGAGGGAATCCCCTATGACGATCATGCCATCTACCCGATTTCGGTCGGACGGACTAAATTCAACGCTTTTATGGAGTGATTATCGAGAGCTTTGGTGTGTTTGCCTTCATGTGCTTTTTTTAACCGACTTCAAAAATGAGGAGGTTCTCAATTCTTTGGCGATCTTTTTATTTAAACGGTACCTATTATACATACATGTGTTATGCTAGACAAGGTAACATTTGGCGGTAACGATAGTGCCGTAGTCTAAAATGTAGCAAATTCAAATTGGCGGAAGCTACCGAAAAGCTTATGTTAAACTTGTTGAGAGTTTTGGTAGTATACTAAAGCTATTTCTATGAGTATGCTATCACAAGTATTTGTGCCAACGAAGCATCGTTGATTTTTTTTTTTAATGTTGCCCCTACACTAGGAATTTCTCCTGTATCGTGGGTGCGTTCACAAACATTTAAACTCACATACACAAATACTCAATTGTTCGAACCCGCGACACGCTGCGCAGCTGTCTACTGCTTGAGCCACTGCGCCGACCGTGCGTGAAAAAATTAATCATCAACAAATCAATCATCATAAAGTGATCATGAAATCATTGTTTTCTTGCAAGAAGACGATGATTTCATCTAATACACGCAACTCAGCTGCGTGACACATTTTGACAATGCATTATATTACTCATACTACCCACGATGATGTTTCACCAAATAACTTACTACAAACCATAAAACAGACTTCTCAATCTAAATAATTTTATTGTATAGTAAACAAATAAACATCAGACTACTAACAAAAGAAGAAAAATTTATGATGATGGAAACATCTTAAATCAGATTAATAAAATTTAGAGTCAGTGCAGAATAATAAACGTTTCCGTAAATCTATAGTTATGGCTTAACTTATGAGCTAGAGTATAAAACTGCATCCATTTGGAATCTGTCCAGTTCACATATTGTTTTGAAAGCTAAAGGAGGAAATGAAATACTACAAAGTACAACTTTTCATTAAAATATCTCCTCGTGCATGACATGAAATTATGTGTGTGTGTAACATTGAAGGGACCCGCAAGGGCCGACGCCTGTCGGGTCTGCGGGTTGTCCGAAAGAGATACTGCGACCTCCGCACAAAGGGCTAAGAAGGAACATGCGTGGTTTTTAGTCAGTAAAAGTCTGACACTCCCTACCGCTCTGCCCAGAGTGGGAGGAGTCATTTGATGATTTCCCAACCTCCTCAAAAACACAAAAAAAGGGGAAAAGACAAAAGGTAGGAGTCCTAAACGCTGGTCAGACAACATCCACATCTCTTTAATCAACAAAACACATCAGCCGTGTCTGCCGATGAAAGTTGTGGTTGATGAACAGTGGTTGAGGTCACATCCTTCTTAGGCAAGGAGGACAAAAGTTATCATATTGGCCATAGGGCTTCTGACCAGAATTTTCAGCAGGTTATAGATACGTTAGAAGAAATACTTTTAGGGATAGTTACTGTTTTTCTAGCAAAACTACAATTTATTATTTCTATTTGATAAATCATTTTGAGAGAAGGTTTTGCCTAGAACTCTTACTGCGGTACTCAGAGATATTTAATGATTACTTATACCGTCACTTAGTAAAGATTTGACATACTTTTGTATGACAAAACTGTCAAAACCTTTACTAAGTGATGGCCTAAGTAATCATTAAAACTCTCTGAGTGCGGCAGTTAGAAAGAAGGCTTCTCATCTACTTACTGGAACGTGTAATGTACGCTTCACCCAAGCTGGTCATGAATGGCAGATGGGACGGAGCATTCTCACTCATTCTGTGGTCATCATCAATGGCGTATAAGGTTGAAAATCCAGTCTTAATCCCAAATAATTATACGTTCGCATTGCAGAGTAATTAAAACTACGTGTAATGAATACTCCACTTTCAGTATTTCATCCGTGAAACGAACAAACACACAATTTATCCAAAACCTTTCCGTTCATTTACAAATAAATTGACATGAAATGTTATTACGTGGAAATGGGGAGAAATTCAATACAGGGGGAGCATTACTTTTCAGTTATTTATGGTCGGGGTAGGTAGATAATAATTCGAGTATACTATATTTTATACTGATATTTTGTGGCTGTAAAATATTTATACTTTGTTGTATCCAATTTAATATTCATTTGTCTTAAAGCTTTTTACTGGGAATGTAATATCGTAGTTCTTTATATAAAAATCTTTTCTTACTGAAATTATTTTATTTTGAAGTTTTGTGTGATACCTAGGGTTGATAATTATATTGATGAAGAATCGTAACATTAAAGTGAGAGATAGATGGATAGAATAATTAAACAGCATTGAACCAATCCCGCCCCGCTCCCGCTCCGCCCCGCTCCGTTACCCGCTCTGGGTAGAGCGAAAGGAAGTGTCAGACTTTTACTGCGTAAAAACCACCCATGTTCTTTCTTAGCCATTTGTCTCAAGGCCACGGTATCTCTTTCGAACAACCCGCAGCCTCGACGACTTCAGTCTCCTTAAAGATCTTATTCAAATATCTACAAAAATGAAACAACACTGCGCACGTGCAGCAAAATTGAAGACAGACTATTGTAAAAATAATTGTTTCCATTCACAAGTCACTCACTTTAGCGTCAAAATCGTTCATGAAAAGCCTCTGAATGTGATTTCTGAAATCATGGCACCTGCTTTAGGTAACTGATATTCTCTTCTTGGAAAAAGCGCTATATTAAAGACATTTTTTCAATGTTTTACTTCTTTTGTATAAAATTAGCAATTAATACTGAAGGTTACGAAAATGTTATCCGTCTTGTGAAAAAGGCGGTTTTGTCTGGCACAGGGGACTCATCTGATTGCCAGAGATAAAAAGTATTTTAATACGATTCGTACGTGTTCAAAATTTTATTAACTTGCGAGTCGGGACTGTTTCTTTCATGTCTGACATAAATTCGTAGGAATAATGGCATATTTTACTAGATTTTGTCTGTGACTTTGCGCGTATTTAGTTTGTTAACTATCAGAAATGTGCCTAGCGGATTAAAAATATCCTAAGTCCCAACCGGGCCTCCAATACAAAGTAATAGTAGGAACAGTAGGTTTTTAGTTGGTTAGAGTCCGACCTAACCCGTCACTTGCCCTAGACGCAGGTTATCTATGAGTTGGGTCGATTAGACCCGCGTGTCGCGGGTTGACTAAACAAGCCACCACACTCACACCCCACATACAAACGAAACGTGGTCCAAATTTCCTGTAAAAATTGAACAAACAGACAGACCGACAGCATACACAATAATTTTCAGATTTATAATATTAGGATTCTTTTTGTCCCAAACTACTAACTTTCCTGCTCACAAACACCATTATTTTCAAAAGACTAGGTAATATTATTATGTTTCCTACCTCCTACCGTCGCTTTTCTATTATGTCGGCATTAGGAACCGGAAGTCGCCTCGTGAGCTCGAGTCTTCCGGTCCGACTTACGTTGTGAATAGCGATTGAGATGCGAGAGTTCGTGTATTATATTATGTATTGTATTCTTGGGGTATTGTTGGGGACTGGAAGTATATGAGTATGCTTTAGTTAGAGAGGTCTTAATGTAATTGACCATGATGATGACATTAGGCAATTCTTAATAAATAACAACTAAATGATATTTCATTTAGTGTAAAAATATCGAGCGGGCGGTGGTCCAGCAGTCGCGGCCTCGACTTATGAGCAGTAAGTCGTGAGTTCGAACCCAGGCAGGCGCATTAATATGTGTAGTACATTATTTCATCACCACTGCTCTCATAAACGGTGAAGGAAAACATCGTGAGGAAACCGGCATTCTAAGAATCAAAAAATTTGAAGGCAAGTAACATCTACCAACGCGCACTGGGCCCGCGTGGTGGATTATAGCCCATCCCTCTCCTAGAGAGGAGGCCTGAGTCCCTGCAGCAGGAACATTATAGGCTGATGATGATAATCTCTCGTTGGTCTGGTGTAAACGTTACTGCTGTGTTATTGGGTTTTACACCAGGAATTTCTCAGTTGTAGCCTTGTGTGAATGTGTGCCCAATAGATGGCAGTTGGCTCGCCTTCTGTTACATCTCATTCTCTTGCTCATCCCAATTCATTTGGGGTCGGCGCAGCATGTCTTCTTCTTCCATACTTCTCTGTTTCTCGCATTGATATAAAAAAACTTGAGAGGTGTCAAGGAACACCCGGATGGAACGAAGTTATTGTTATTATTTTTTATTATGTAAAAAAAAAAAAAAAAGAAATGTCTGGCTTGCTTTCTATAAGAGAGAGAGAGAGACAGACAGAGAAACATGCGACGCCGCACAGCTTACAATAGCTTACTATAGCAAAAAGTGTCGTGACAACTTTTCGTAAGATTTTTTTCCGTCTCCCCCATTCACAACGCGCGATAAGGAACTTCGTTCCAAAACTAAAGATACGGTCGTCCGAACATTTGCTCGCCTCGTTCGCCATACAGAGATTCGGTGTAGTCTGCTCGTTAACATAACCTTTTATAAGTGGCGTGGTATTTTCGAGGTATAAAGAACATAAATAAAGCTTTTAATAAAATTTACGACCACACCCTTCGGCTTAGGAAAGACCATTTTAGGACCAAGTTCGAGGCGTCATTGTAACATGCGGTCCGCCCAATCCTTACGCAGTAATATGTAAGTCAATGGTTTGGTCGTCATCTCATGAGACACCACCTTTTTTGCCATATCATTCTTAACACAGTCCATTCACCGTTTTTTTAAGTATTTTTGTCTTCTAGTACTCTTATAGCCATTCAAATGCATACTCGATTGAATTGATTGCCGTTGTTTTTTTGTTTTGTATTTTTTTGTGTTTCTCTTGTTTTTTTTTTTTGACAATTTTTTTATTATTAATTTCTTGTCCCGTGTGAGACCAATAAATACTTTTTCTTTCTTTATTTCATACTCAAAACCTTTCTCACGACATTGTCCTTATTCCTCCGCATGACATGCCCATACTACGACAACGAATTTCTACACAACTTTTTAGTCACCGGCACCACTTTCAGACTTCCTCTTATATTCTCATTTCTTATTTTATCCATTCGCCTAACACCACACATTCCTCTTAGCATTCTGTTACATGGGACCTTAATTAACAAATGAAATGTATGTGTACTATACGGGTACACTTTTGTGGCTCAACTTACTTATTCTCTCAAAGATTAAAAGATCATAAATTTACTATTAGATAAGACAGTAATTTTAACCTTAAGGATACCGGTTACCGTGAATTGTTGTCAAAAGTTGTAAAGCAAAGATGAGCTCGACTAAAAATCTAGTAACCACATTGTTTTTCTTCTAAATCTCTCTTTAATCTATTGTTTGAACAGTGTTAAGACTGTAAACATTAACTAACTGGAAACCAAAGTAAATATTCTTGAGTACACGATCCTTGTAACGCGTCTTCAATAAAAACATGGTTTTGTACGTTAAAAGCCTATTTGCTTTGAAAATCTGCGCCAATCCTCTTTACATTATTAAATAGACAGAAATTAATTGTAAATAAAGGTTGTAGTCACATGACGATAACGTTCAGAAGGTTCACTACAGACAGTCTTATGGGCAAAGTCTGCCATTTTCAATGACCTGTCATTATGGAAACCATGAGATGAACAGTCTGGGACCTTTCCGAAACAAAAACAAAAGGAAACCGACTGAAATACTAATATTACTATGATTTAGGAAAAACGAAAATTTTATCAGCCTGGGGTGATTTAGGAACAGTCACAGACGACGTTAATATCATAATCTTCTGCCTAGCCTTTTCACAAATATGTTGAGTTGGACTTCCAGTCTGACGGGACACCTGAATGCCTGGTTTTTTCAACCCACTAATACGCTACCCTTGGTAAGACTGGTTGTCAGACTTTCGGGTCACTGACTACCTGTAACGACTGCCAATCTAGATCTATAAATGACAGTCGGTTAGGTGGCAAAATTTTCATTCACTGTCTTTGGTTTGTTGACCAAATTCTTGTTTGTTTCAGTGTGAAAATCTAAACGAAAAGTGAACGGTATCTTTTTTTTTGTGGGAGTTGGCAAATCATCAAATGAGGAGTCATTTGCTCCCGCTCTGGGCAGAGCGGTAGGGAGTGTCAGACTTCTACTAACTAAAAACCACCCGTGTTCCCGACGGGACCCGCAGCCCCGACGGGGAGTGAACGGTATCTGGATTTTAGTACTCATAAATGAACTACGATTATTTATTTATTTTTGAGAATTTGCAGTCGTTGCTAACATTCAAGTCTGGCTGACTAATGGACACCGCAGACACATCAGACATAGATTCGAATAAAGCACAAATAGTATCAAACCAGGCGTCTGAAACAAAATAACTTGAGTGCGTTCAATGAACCATCATATTTCTACGTACTTTGAAAAAAATGAGACTTCTGAACATTCTGTACCACTGCATCTTGAATGTTTCAAATCTCATTAGGAAGGTGTATTGTTTTGAGTTTTATGCAAATCTTGCGGAATATTATGCATAGCTTTGTGGCCAGAGTTGTTGATTCACCATAATGTTTGACTTTCAAATATTTGTGGCTTTTCATGAAAGAGGAGATTAAATTAAGCTCTTACTCAAACTATCAGAACACATTGTAAGACGTATCATCATCAGCCAGAAGACATCCACTGTTGAAGAAAGGCCTCCCCATAGAACTCCTTTACGAACGGCAGCCTCCCGCTTTCATCCACCGATTGCCCACAACCTGAACGATGCCGTTGGTCCGCCTGGTCTGCCTCCTACAAATACTACATCTTCCAGTTCGTAGTCGCCACTCGAGAACCTTTCTTTCCCATCGTTTTTTCGGTTCTTTGAGCGATGTGGCCTAACCTTTGGCACTTTTATTTGCATATTCTGTTGCATATTGTAAGTAGTATATTTTTAAAATAATTAAAAAAATAAATGTGAAAATAAGTGCACGGTTCGAACTACCTATTTCTCAAAGAAGAACCAACAAGTAAATGCAAAAATATTCTTCAGAAAATATTTAATGAAATCTCTAAAATAACTCTTAAGCCTTTTTGGAATCCAGCATCAACCACAATATTTACCATCTTTGGGTCCCAAATCCCAATTCCGGACCATGTAAATAAAAACGACCGTAAGTCTCCATCATAATAATATTTGTAATACCCCACACATCTTCACGGAAATCTGCCCCAGAAATAAGGCAATCTTACCCTTCTAAAAACAATATAAAACTCAATTGCCACACAATATTCAACTTTACACTGGGGTCATAAAGTTCAGACAGAGGATATTAATTTCTTTGATAGACTATTTACATAGAAAAAGGGTTGTTTGTGCTATAAGGTTTAATGAATACATGATTAGGCTGAGGCGGGAATGGTGAAGGCGGTTAGCGTCTGATGACATGCAAATGCTATGTATATGATATTAGCACGTCATTTGATGGAGCCTTGTGTTCGAAGCCTCATTATTGGAACAATTTAGATAATTGTATTATATGCAAAAGCCGAGAAAATTCAAAATACCTATTAGAATTAATTAAACGAATTAATTAATTAATTTAATGAATCAGAATGTCATCACCATTACTTTACCTTCTAATTTAATTTATTTTTAACCGAGTTCCAAAAAGGAGGAGGTTCTCTATTCGTGTGTATGTATTTTTTAAATAGCTTCTGAAGTCGGTGGCAAAAAATCGAACGCAAACAAACAAATGTCACCGACTTCAGAAGCTTAATTATTTTTCTTCTGAAGTTAATTTTTCACTTTTTTGTGTTTTTCGATTTTGTTTTTTTTTACCTTTTTTTGTTTTTGAAGTCGGTTTTTTTTTGCAAAAAAGTTTTTTAACATACAGTAGTAGCATGTAGTATAGTTATTAGCTTACATCTTTGCAAGTAACTCATTTATAGAGCTCGTATTTCGGGTGACGAGTACAGTCATTCCATTCGAAACGAGGTCCACTGGTCAGCTTAAATAGCTTTTCTTTTTTTGGCGGGTGGAAAATCATGAAATAACCCCTCCCGCTCTTGGGGAAAGCGAAAGGGAGTGTCAGACTTCTATTGACTAAAAACCACCCATGTTCCTTCTTAGCCCTTTATGTCGAGACTGCGGTATCTCTTGCACAACCCGCAGCCCCGACGGGAGGTTATACAGCTTAACATCACGACAGTAATCCCAAAAGGTTAGAGAGAGTTTAAGTTTCTCCTTTTAAAATTGACAGTGATGCACTGGTCCTATTGACACGGACAGGATTTTTTAAGTTTGATTTTTCCAATTCATGAGAATAATTAAAGACAAACAAAATCTATAAAAATTAAATCAAAGCTGCACAATCGATCCATCTGACACTAATACATTTGCTTACAGGTTTACGGTTGAATAACTCACTATACTACCATACAATCATAATTATTAGTTAATTACCAGTACATAATAGCTAAGCTCAATCAATAGAACGCGAATTTGTGGAAGCATTAATCAGTATAAACGCAATTAACTATGCATATATATTATTATATTACTGTCTATCTAGGTACTTAGTGTGCGCCTCATTGTTGTAAGTGAGTTCAAATGGCACTAAAATGTCTTTATTTAGAGCCTACAAAAATACTAAGATAGGAATGTTAAAGCCTGTTTCCATTATCACTAAGTGACAACTAAATGGATGCCTAAATGTTAATGTGAATTGGATTTACAAGTCTCGTAACAGCGTTAGAAACGTTAAGAAAAAGATTATTAATTGGGACAAGCCTGCCACACTATATCCAAACCACTGATACTCCTGTAAGCCAGAATCAACAGTGGCGACCGGAGTCACAGAGAAAGACAAAAGATAAAGATTCAAAAAACCAGATTCAAATATCTTTGTTATTGTTTCTGTAAATGGTTATTATTTAAGTTCTAAGGGTTGTCTTAATGCCTGTCGAGGCTGCGGGCTGTCCGCAAGGGAAACCGCGGCCTCGACATGAAGGGCGAAGAAGGAACATGGGTGGTTTTTAGTCAGTAGAAGTCTGACACTCCCTTTCGCTCTGCCCAAGAGCGGGAGGGGTTATTTGATGATTTCCCACCCCCAAAAAAAAAAAAAAAAAAAAAAAGGGTTGTCTTAATCCCATCGGGGCTGCGGGTTGTTCTAAAGAGATACCGCGGCCTCGGCACAAAGGGCTAAGAAGGAAGTGGGTGGTTTTTTGTCAGTAGAAGTCTTACTCTCCCTACCGAGCGGGAGGAGTCATTTAATGATTTTACCGCCTCCCTCCCTCCAAAAAAAAAGGGTTATCTAAATAAACATCATCTTTTTCCATATTACTTGCGGTCGGCGAACACATTTTTCTTCATTTCTCTTCTGCCAACCGTAACTTAATCATTTACTCTTTTTTTTTCAAAAATCATTCCTCGCCTAATTCATCTATCGTTTCCTTAATCTTCCGCTCCCTCTCCATTCATCAACATTTCCATTCACTACTCTTTAAGTCGCATGTCAATACCAAGACAGGCGATTCTCTTTCAACGTTTCAGTAACTGGATGTCTAAATAAATTAGATAAAAAAAACACCAGCAGAAAAAATCCATTAAACATTGTCTCTTAAGTACAGAAATATGTACCACACTAATCAAATTTTATAAAAACACAAAATCTTAAGAGTAAAACCAGATTTCAGTTAGTGTTTTGACAGCTGTCATTTATTAATAACTTTAGGTACATAATGAAGTTTATTTATCTGTATCTATGAAAGGTCAGACTAGTTCATAGATTGGATCACATTAGTAAATGTAAAATACTTGCTTTCGATTAAAAGGTTGGTAAAATTGACATTAGGTTTAATCGGGAAGTTTTCAGTAATAACCACGGAGTCTAAATTCATGCCCGTTTGATGGCAACAGCCTCGCCCTTATTTCATGAGATTTAAACATCACTTCTTCTTAGCGTGTCGATGGCAAATTTCTATACGATCAAATCGTTTTGGCCCAAAATTCAGCTATGCGGACTCCACTCGCTGATGCAGTCATAAGGTCGTCAAGTGTGCAGGTGTCAGCATGCAGCGCAAGATGGAAGGTGGGGGCATTATCTGTGGAGATACGCCGCATACACACTGAGAACATCACTGGTGAAATGTGGTAGTACTTTTGATGGGATATATACCTCTGCCTAACCTTTCGGGGTTACTGGCGTGTTACTATGTCAAAATAGCGTTTGCCTGCGGTTTCGGTCCGTAATAATATGGGTATACGCAGCTGAAAGTATCACAAAGATACCTCAAAAATAACAAAACTCTGTGCTGTAATAAGATTTATTACTGGCACGTAACAATCTCCATTTCTGATTCTCATTCTTTGAAACTCAAACAGAACTTATCCAAAGAAAAACTTGGTAGCAACTTGGTAGCAAGTCTTGATACACGTTATCGTATGCATGAACAATTGTTATTCCTTCGCAATGATGTATTGAACACGATACAAAGTTTTTCATCATAAATCTACCAACACGTAACCCTTAGACTGCAAACTCAACAGACCTTTACAAACATTGTGAAGTAGCTCGCCCTAATTTGCCTAAACAAATCACATTTTATTCCGCACCGAATGGGTATCGGGGAAAACGCCGGATGAGTTCCAAACGACGCGTAAGTGCGTGCCTAGGTAACTTTGTTAGGCTGCGATCATGGGATGAGAGGGAGCGGTTAGGTTTTTGTGTTAGACTTACATACATGAATAATTTGGCTGCAGCTGAATAAGAACAGAGTAATCATCAACATCAGACTACAGCTGTCCACCAGCTGGATATAGTCCTCCTCAACAGCCCTCCCCCTTAACTCGATACTCGGTGAGTCTCATTCAGTTGCTACCAGTCACCCTGCAGAAAATCTGTCAGACCTTTTTAATCTGACTGATTTGTCTGGTTAACAGGTAGCAACGACTGTTTCTCGGTGGGGCCTGTGGGCGTCCACCTTACACAATCATCATTCTCTTGCCCTTATCCCAATTCATTTGGGGTCGGCGCAGCATGTCTTCTTCTTCCATACTTCTCTGTTTCTCGTCATCTCATGTGACACCTCCTTTCTTACCACATCATTCTTAACCATTGATATAAAAACTAAAGATACGGTCGTCCGAACGTTTGTTCGACGCGTTCGCCATACAGAGAATTGGTGTAGTCTGCTCGTTAACGTAACCTTGTATAAGCGGCGTGGCATTTTCGAGGTATAAAGAATATAAATAAAGCTTTTAATAAAATTTACGACCGCACCCGAAGAGAGCCGATCGTGGACTAGTTCACTTTGGCTTAGGAAAGACCTTATTGGGACCACGTTTGTGGCGTCATTTTAATATGCCGTCCGCCCAGTGCTTACGCATATAAGTCTATCGTTTCATCGTCCCACCTTACACAGTAACAGATTAAAAAACTTTTTATTCCCAATGTACTTAAATACTCTACTGATTAAGGTCGGAGCAAAATATATTTTTTCAAAGTTGAAAGAAGACACCAATTAGACTTTTAAGTTTTTAGATTCTGTTTGTTATTATGTTCATTATAATTGCCCTAAATATTTAGAAAAGCTAACCAACAGTTAGTTGATGTTGATTTTTTTCCTTTTCGGTCAGATCGCGGAAAACTTTTATAATAAATAAATAAAATAAAAATAAAATAAAAACTTTTTAATTCAGACTTCAAAGAATCCATAGAATGTTAGTACAATAAAACTTATGAAAAACTAGTGTTAGTAGTATAATAAAAATAAAAAAGGGCTATTTCATAATGTGGGTGTTCACCCAGTGCCGGACGTACCGCGTGTCCAGCCTATCCGCAATGACAGCCAGGATGCTGTTGGTGCTGGCGCGCAACCTACCAAGCGCAGCGGCGCATCGTTTGCGGAGTACGGCGTGAAACCCGTCAACGTGTGCATCCGCAAACATACCCGACGCACTGCACCAGCGCGGCAGCCCCAACAACGCCCTGAATGCATTGTTATATTGGACTCGCAGGGCGCTGAAAGATCTTTGCGTATAATGAGCCCACAGGCTGCACGTGTATAATGATGTGCAATGCGCTCTGAAGAGTGTTAATTTCACTTGCGCATTACAACGTTTAAACCTGTGGGCTATCATATTCGCTCTGATTGACAGCGCCCTACGCTCCCTGTCCATGTCTTTATCGTCACGTAGGTGATCCGTGACAGTGTGCCCAAGGTATTTAAAACAGGTGACCAGCGTCATGGGTGTCCCATTCAAAACCACGGGAGGAACCCGAGCCGGTGACTTGGTACCTGCCTTAAATACCATGAGCTCACTTTTTAATACATTATATTTGAGGCCATGCTTAGCCGCGTACGTCTCACACACATGTACTAGCTTTCTAAGCCCACCAATCGTTGGGCTCAGCAGCACCATATCGTCTGCATAACTCAGATTATTTACACAGATATTGTCAATGTGGCAGCCGACATGCATGCTGCTGAGCTCAACGATCAGCGCATTAACATACAGATTAAACAAAACTGGGGATGACAACCCACCCTGTCTCACCCCACATTGTAGCGTGTATGGATCGGACAGGATGCCTGCCCACCTTACATAATTGACCTGACTCTGATACCAAAACTTTAGGATATCAATTATCTCCCTCGGCAAATTGGTCCTCTCAAGCTTATCCCAGAGTTTATCATAATTAACAAGGTCAAAAGCTTTAGAGAGGTCCAAAAAACACGCATAAATGTGCGTTTTCCTACTAGTATAATACTCAACAGTGTGCTTTAGGCTCAATATAGCACTCTCTGTAGATAGTCCAGCGCGAAAACCAAACTGTGCGTCGTGTAGGTGTATAAATTCTTTTAATTGAGCCTCAAGCACACTGTCCAAAACCTTTGCAATAGTGGTAGCTAGTGAAATCGGCCTATAGTTCGATTTGGCCGAACAATCTCCCGTCTTGTTTTTTACTATGGGAGTAACTATAGTTTTTGTTAGTTCACTAGGCAGGTAAGAATGACTAATGCATAGATTGAAAAACATCGACAAAAGTCTCGAAATGTGAGGCCCTGCATTTAGCAGATGTTCGACGCTGAGCCCGTCTGTTATGTTCGTTCTATATTTGTGTCATAGATAGCGCTGTAGTATTTTTTGGCTATTTTGTTGTAATTATTTTGACCAAAAAACATACTGATCGAATTGAAAACCTCCTCCTTTTTGGGAAGTCGGTTAAAAATAAATGGCTAATAATATATTGCGTAAGTAATATTAAGGTAAAAGAAGTTAATGATAGCGTGGCGATTGACAGTGGAGAATGAAAAAAAAACGTGTTGCAACGACCCCAAATAAAATATAATAGAACAAGGACAGGAAGATGAAGATGTAGTTGTACTTTTTGTAATGCTGTTACATACTTACAAACTTTTATCAGAGTTTTACAAGTACTACACTAACATACATGTTTATAGCTGACAGGTCGCGTCTGCCTCTGCATTCGCTCCCGCCATTTCAACGACCGGTTAGAAAGGGTGGCCATTTTTATGTAAATCGACAAAGATGTAGGCTCGCCGTCGAAAATATTTGCCGGGTCGCGTTGACACCTGATCGCGTTTGCAGGGTTAGGGGATCGTTCCTCTTTATGAGACGAGTATTTCATGTTAATGAGGCATCAGCTGCTTCGTATTGGCATGAAAATTTGCTGAAAAATCCGTTTTTTTTTCAGGGGTTTTGCTTTTATTTATAAGGATGAGGATGTACGTACATGATATGTGTGTGAATGATTTGCATTTTGAGCAGCTGGAAAAATAGTCGGTAATCAAGATATGCCTGCAGTTGAAGAGGCCTATGTCCAGCAGTGCCTTGTAGGGAGATGATTAAGAATAATTTAGCTTACTATTGAAACTTTTGTCTTTAAAAAGAAGTTGACTACAATAGGGATGTTTCCTGATTTAAAAAAAGATGATTCTAATTAGTCCGTCTGTTAGATTATCGAAAAATAATGGATACGAATTTTTTGTTTTATCAAATCAATAAAAATTGACGATAAAAAACGCGTCAAAGATTTGAGTGGGGGGTTGTGACGTCACTCACCGGTAAAAAATGTCATACTAATGTCTTAGAATATGATGTCACACGAGTTTTCAAAGCACTGTATCGTCTTCATTGTTTGTTAACGTGGAAAAAAAAATACGTGTCCAATATTTTTTGGAAATCTATCTGACGGACTAATTAGTTTTTTTTTTTTCTCTTGTATCTTCATATATATCTTACACTTTCTCAGTTATTGTGTCTTGTGACTGTTGTTGCTTCTTTTGATTTTTGATGTCTAAGAAGTGACCACGAGTTTTAAGTGCGGGTGGGTACATAGATGATGATGTGCTTGGTTCCTTTACTCTAAAACGTACTGCTAATGCCTAATTTTAATTGACGGCACGGTTGGAGCAGTGGCCGAGAGATTGGACTGCTGCGCTGCGTGTCGCGGCTTCGATCCCCGCGCGGAACAAATATTTGTATGGCCTACAGATAGTTGTTTCGGGTCTGGGTGTGTGTGTGTATGTCAGTTTAAATGTTTGTAAACGCACCCACGATACAGGAGAAATTCCTAGTGTCGGGCAATGTTTTTTTTTAAAAAAAATTGATACAAAATAGGTAATACCACTTTTTATGACCTATTCAGGTAGTGCTTATCTAGCCTAAACTACAAACAAGCTACTCTACCCATCTTAATGTACTTCACAAATGACATAACACTATCTCATCACGAGAGAATTGACCGCAAACTATACAAGTGTAGTAAAACGGTCACCAAATGGCAAATAACAGGCATTAGGGGTCTCAAATCCGGTACAAAGCCGCGGGAATGGGGCCGCTCGGTACCCCAGCGATTAGTCTAAATGGTCTCCTGCTAGGCCACATGACAGCCTCTGATAAATACGCAGACAATTGAAATTTCTACACACGTATGGAATAGGGAATGGTATGGGAAAAGCGGCGGTTCGCGGTTTTTATTTTTGCGGTCTCTTTGAAAAATAGAAAGGGATTTGGAAACGCTATATTTTTAGATGACGCTATTCTTTTGAGTAGAGGTGGCCCATGTGGTGGCGATCCCGATAGGTATATTAGTGTAACTTATTTTTTTTTTTGGCGGGTGGAAAATCATCGAATAACAAATTCAGACGAAGGGGCTGCTACAGAGAAATTCCTGATGTAAAATTACACTTTGCCCATAAAAATCTAAAATGTAGCACTTTGTCTCACCTTTTTTTTTCCCCTCCCGCTCTTGGGCAGAGCGAAAGGGAGTGTCAGACTTCTACTGACTAAAAACCACCCATGTTCCTTCTTAGGCCTTTATGTCGATGCTGCGGTATTTCTTGCGAACAACCCGCAGCCCCGACGGGATATTTGTGTAACCTAGGCTATCTTTGTGTAATTTTATTTCCTCATCACTGATTTCAAAACGGTGAAGGTTGTCTTAAAACCAAAAAGACATAGTGACATACGAAGTCATGTGATATGACATCCCCCACTGGACCACGTGGTGGATTATAAATCCATTCCCCCATGAATACGAAGCTTGGGTTCCAGCAGTAGGAACACTATAGGCTGATTATGCTATTCATTTAAATTATTTAGACTACCATCGATGGGACACAAATTCTATTTCTACTCCTAGGCTATTTTTTAATGATTAATTGCATTACGGTATCCAAGACAATACAATAAAGTGTTTTTCCGAGCTTCGTTACCTCGGCACTCTTCTGGTGGTTGCCATTGTTGATTCCGGCTTCCAGAAATTTCAGTGGTTTGGAAATAGTGTGGCAGGCTTGTTCCAATTTGCCATTAGCCGGCACAAATCCAGACGAAAGGGCTGCTACAGAGAAATTCCTGATGTAAAATTACACTTTGCCCATAAAAATCTAAAATGTAGCAACCTTTTTTTTTTTGGGGGTGTGGGAAATCATCAAATAACCCCTCCCGCTCTTGGGCAGAGCGAAAGGGAGTGTCAGACTTCTACTGACTAAAAACCACCCATGTTCCTTCTTAGCCTTTCATGTCGAGGCCGCGGTATCTCCTGCGAAGAACCCGCAGCCTCGACGGGCGTCGGCCCTTGCAGGCCTTTCCTTGTTGCTGATCTCTTTGAGGCGCGCGTGGAACACGAAGGCGCCGTCGACACGGCCTGTCGTCGTCATAAGACGGACGGACGGCGAGCTAGCCCATCACTCACCGTCCACAGGCCACTTTGCCTGACCTAAGAATCAAACCCAGAACCTCATGCACAGCAGTCGCGCTTACAATCACTAGACCAACGAGGCAGTGAAATAAACAAATAAGCCAACTAAACACCCATATGATATGGCCCAGAACATAATGGACCTACACGAAACTTCTGCCAAGAAGGTTAGGGTTAAACAGTTTAAAAGTCTTAAAGTCTCTGAAACTATTGAAGTCGGCTCTCAAGGTCGAGGTCGAATAGTTTTGGGGCGTGTGGGGTTAAATTCTGCTAACTTAAGGCACCTTTTGACGTACGTTAGGCAAAGGGCCGTAAGTAAAGGAAGTATGTTTAGGTCATTAAGTTTTAGTTTGTTAATGTTTGGACTTCTTGTGGTTCTCGATTCGATGACTCGGATTTTGTCCGACCTGTAGGCACGTAGTGACCTGGTCAGCTCTGTCGTTTACCAATTTTCTAGAACTACATCTTCTTTTCTGTTTCAAAATTCTTTAGTCACTTATCAATCATAGAGTACAGTTGTTTTTTTTTTAAATTTCTTTTATTAACTATAAGGGGTTTTTATCCACACGGATATGCCAACCTCATCGTACCTTATGAACTAAACATAAACATATATGGGATATTACTATGTATTAGAAGGGAATCACTGATTCGAAATCCTCACTAAGTCACACAACCTCTTCGCAATTGCTGATGTAGGGTTTCCTAAAATGTTTTGTACTAGTCCAACGTCCAGACTGTTTAATTTAAATTCTCTAATCAGTGATTCCCTTTCATTCTTGCTCCTAACACACTCCAGAATACAGTTGATAATGTTAACATATAGATCATGTGTTGCTGCGCTAGGACGTGGCGATTTGCCGATATGCAGCTTAAATTGAATAAAAATTTACTTTCGATTTTGAATGACTGGGAGGAGATTGGCACTAAAAAGGAAAACCTCGTAGTAAAGGCTTCAGTAATGGTCTAAGAGCGCTCAACTTATAATAAAACGAACCTAGGTACCTACAACTATGACTTAAAATATTAGAAAATAAAAATGCTGTACGTTTAGCCTCTAAAGGAATAAATACGTGGAAGAAATTTTTGATTGACTATAAATAAAAAATCGCTAATATAAAACGTCTATTCAAGAATACATCGAGTTCTACAACAAAATATTACTAACCATTCGTTGCGATCTCTTAAATCCAATTTGTAATACATTTATGATTTACCCCAACATAATAAAATACCAATAAATGCTTAACCACTTCAACTAAAACGAATATTGACTTAAGTTTGGCCTTCGATTCGTTTGGTGTGGTATTTCCTGTCGATATTTTCATTATTTGCTTTTAGCATTGTTGCTTGGTCAAAAAGGAAAAGATAGGATAGATGCTGGTTTGAAAGGAAAACATAAAATGTTATATTTTTATTAGTCTACAAAAAAATATTATTTCTTCATGCCGCAAAAAAAATAAAGGTCTTTAAAAGGTATTATTATATGAATTGGTTACATAAAATCAATTAGATCTAGAAATGCAATTATTGTAACGATCATTATAAAAAGTACTACAGCGCCATCTTTGCCACAAAGGAAGAACTAACAACAAAATTCCGAGTCGTGCTCAGGCAGTGGCCCACCGAATAAGGTAATCGCAGGATAATCTCTTTTCTTTGGGGAATGAAGAGCTTTACAACCTGTTCATACCTCTGTAGGCGAGTTATGGCTACGCAGGTAAAACACGAACACCGGCAAGTTTTTATAAAATGTTTATTATGAGCCTTAGAACACAGATGTACAGTTTAAAGCACAGCGAACAGTTACAGGAAGATATGAAGATAGATGAAGAAAGATTCGAAAGCACTTTAGAAGCAAGAGAAAGTCTAGAATTCGATAAAACATATAAGTGAGAGCGATTAGGCGCGCGGTAAATTTGGGCGTGCATTCGCCGTCGGAACAGGTAAGGCACTGGCGGCCGCGACCGAGCGATCGCGGATCACAGACCACAGCGGGAGGTGCGCAGACGCAGGGCGGTGAGGTACACAGTCAACGCGCTGCGACAGGGTGCACCTTCTTCATTCGACTATTTAGCGTGCGTCTTTGTTTTGTTAGTGTCGCCACAGTACTCCCCCGCTGAGACCGCTACTGCGGGCGATAATAATCAGGGAAGTGCACACGTCGTCCACTTCTCGTCCTCTTCTCTGCTTCTACTCTGGACTCTGGTGTTCCAGTAGGCGACTCAGATGCTGTCGACAAAGAAGTGAATTCATCTTCTCGTGAGAGATATGCTGGTTTCAGCCGGTCCACGCTCACCGTCATCTCCTTCCCACGTACGTCAATTTTATAGTACTTTGGATGTTTTTCTAGAATTCTGTAGGGTCCAGCATATGGCGGCTCCAGTGGTCTTCGGACATAATCCTGCCGCAAGAATACATGAGAGGAACTATCGAGACTGCGAGGTATGTAGAACGGACCTTTTCGATGCCATGATGCAGGCTTTGGAGTGAGCTTGTTCATGTGATTTCGTAGACGCGTTGCTAGATCAGTGACGTCAGCTGTACCGTGGTCATCTGTAGGTGCAAGGAATTGGCCTGGTAATCGTAATGGTTCTCCGTAGACCAGGTCAGCTGGTGACGCCTGGATGTCTGCTTTCCAGGCACTTCTGATGCCTAGAAGTACCAACGGAAGAACCTCTGCCCATTGCGTCGTTGAATGACACATGATGGCTGCCTTTAATTGCCGGTGCAGTCTCTCGACCATGCCGTTAGCTGCAGGATGGTAGGCGGTCGTATGATAGTGTTGTGCACCAACCATTGCAGTGATGACTCTGAAGAGGTGAGACTCGAACTGCCGTCCACGGTCTGTTGTTATCTTCAATGGACACCCGAATCTGGCGATCCAGCCGGAGACGAGCGTAGCTGCACACGTGTCTGCAGTGATGTCTCTGATGGGGTATGCCTCAGGCCATCGCGTGAACCTGTCAATGACAGTGAGGCAGTACCTGAAATCAGAAGAAATTGGTAACGGTCCGACAATGTCGAGATGGATATGGGCGAATCTGGATGAAGGAGGTAGGAATGAGGAAATTGGAGAAAAGGTATGACGAGTTATTTTAGCGCCTTGGCATTTTAGGCATTTGCGAGACCACTCCCTACAGTTTTTTCGAATCCCTGGCCACACGTACCTCTGCGTGACCAGTCGTACTGTAGTTGTTCTTCCAGGGTGACTCAAATTATGGAGAGAGTCGAAGACTTGTTGTCGAAAATCTGGCGTTATATACGGACGTGGTGGTTGAGATGAAACATCACAAAATATTTCAACAGATGTTCCTGGTACATTGACCTTTTCTAGCTTGAGCGAAGAGCCTTTTTTCAGCAGACTTTGTAGTTCTGGATCATCATCTTGAGATTTTGCCAGACCGTGATAGTCAATGCCTTGAATGACTTCCTCGATTCTTGACAAGGCATCTGCGACAACATTCAGTTTTCCAGGTATGTAGCGTATGTCGGTTGTGAATTGTGCCACAAACTCCAGATGTCTGAACTGCCTCGGCGAGTGTTTCTCGTTGTTAGCTCTGAATGCATGTGTAAGTGGCTTATGGTCGGTTATGACAGAAAAGTCACGGGCCTCGACCATATGGCGGAAATACCGAATTGCTTCGTACATGGCTAGTAATTCCCTATCGAATGGGCTGTACTTTTTCTGAGGCGGCGCCAGTTTTTTAGAGAAGAACGCTAAAGGTTCCCAATTGCCATTCTTCTTTTGCTGCAAAACCGCGCCGATCGCAACATCTGAAGCATCCGTAGCAATGCTTAGTTCAGCGTTTGGATCTGGGTGTGCTAGAAGCGTGTAGTTTGACAGAGACTTTTTACACTCTTCAAACGCATGTATTAACTCCTGAGTCATATGGACTGGATGTGAACCCTTGATGTTTGTGCCTTCCAGTAGTGAATTTAGTGGTGCCTGACATTTTGCTGCTTCTGGTATGAAACGACGATAGAAATTAAGCATTCCTAAAAATCTTCTTAGCTCCTTGACAGTTTTCGGTATTGGGTAGTTCATGATAGCTTGTACTTTGTTCTCCAAGGGTTGAGTACCAGATGCGGAGATTTTGTATCCAAGAAAACTTAGTTCCGGTTTTCCCAGAACACATTTGGATGTGTTGATGAGAACACCGTAATTTGCAAGACGCTCGAGCACTTGCCGTAGATGGTCTTTGTGACATTCTTCTGAAGAAGAGAAGATTAAAATATCATCGCAATATCCGTAAGTGAAATCTTCTAGACCATGCAGAACTTCGTCTATAAATCTCTGAAATGTTTGGGCAGCATTCCTTAGACCAAACGTCATGAAATTAAACTCGAATAGCCCGAAAGGTGTTGTTATTGCAGTCTTCTTGATGTCTTCTGGATTGACCGGAATCTGATTATAGGCTTTTACTAAGTCTATTGTAGAGAAGATTGTGCAGCCTGACAGTTGGTGTGTGAAGTCGTGTATGTGACGAACTGGATACCTGTCTGGAATGGTCCTTGCGTTGAGTGCTCTATAATCTCCACAGGGTCTCCAGCCGTCATCCTTCTTCTTGACCATATGTAAGGGTGAAGACCAACAGCTTTCCGAACGCTTAGCTGTTCCATTGGCTAACATGTCATCAAACTCCTTCTTTGCTGCTTTAAGTCTAACGGGATCCAAGCGTCGCGGTCTGAAGGCAACGGGAGGACCTGGGGTGGTGTTAATATGGTGAACTGTATTGTGCTTAATGGTACGTACCACTCCAGTAGGTCGTGTCACCTCAGGGAACTCGCGAAGTATGTCGTGGTACTGCGATTCCCCAGAAACAGTCTTGATGGACACGATGCTCTCTGGTATACTTTGCTTCGGCACAGCTACCGATAGTGATGTTTTACCATCTATCAGGCGCTGGTTTCTACAATCCACAAGAATATTATAATAGCTTAAAAAATCAACACCTATGATTGGTTTGGAAACATCTGCTATGATAAATTGCCACGTAAAATCACGCCTCAGTCCTAGGTTTAAATGTAGTAATACCGGGCCGTAAGTATGTATGGTTGTGCCATTTGCGGCAGTGAGATCATATTTTGTTTTATAACACGGTACTTTAGTTGCTGAACGTGGGTAGACACATAAATCTGATCCCGTGTCTATGAGAAACTGCATTTTAGTGGTCCGGTCTGTTACAAATAAACGGCCTGTCTGGACTGGGCAGTCGTTCGCCGCTACTTCCGGCTGCCCGCATCGTTTCCCGCATTAAACTTACATGGTTCCTTGCATTTCTTTGCCCTTGCTCCAAAGTTATAATGGTACCAACAGTGAGGGTGGTCTTGTGGTGGTTGCCGGTTACGCGACTGACTGCGGCTGCGGCTGTGGGTATCGTGGGACCTGGACCTGGACCTGGAACCGGAACGCGCGCGTGACTGGCCGTGCCCGTAAACAAAGGATGAAAGTTTAGCAATTTGTTTGGTTAAAGCACATATTTCCTGTCCCAGTTCATCCATGCGCGTGGACGTAGATGGCAGTGCTGTAACTGTTGTCGTAGCCACTTGATGATGAGGTGATGTCGGTGCTATTTCATGAACACGGTCCGCTAGTTCAGCCAGGTCATCCAAAGCAAGCTTGGGCTGTGAAGCCACGACGGTTTGCAAGCTGTGCGGCAAGCGACCGGTCCACAAAGTGGTCAAAACGTCATCCGTCACGGTAGGGCCAGCTAAATTCCTCAGATGTCTTAAAAATAGCGAGGGCTTGCGGTCTCCCATGTCCTCATGTAGGAATAGCTGATTTAGTTTCTTTTCCTTAGATGCACTAAGACGTTTGATCAACTCACCCTTAAGCTTTTCATACCTACCGGTCGCAGGCGGATTGCACAATATATCTTTTACGTGCGTAACGTACGTATGTTCTAGCTGAGTCGCAGCGTAATAAAATTTTGTTGAGTCATGGGTCACATTTGACAACGTAAATTGAAATTCCAACTGAGCAAACCAAAGTTCCGGGTCATCTGGATAAAACGGCGGTACTCGCACTCCCACACGCCAAATATCGCCAGTGTCTCCTTCAGTAGCCTTCTTGCCTACTCCAGAACCATCCATCTTGTTTTTTCGACTCTTGAGTTCCTTTGTCGGGGTCACCACTTGTAGGCGAGTTATGGCTACGCAGGTAAAACACGAACACCGGCAAGTTTTTATAAAATGTTTATTATGAGCCTTAGAACACAGATGTACAGTTTAAAGCACAGCGAACAGTTACAGGAAGATATGAAGATAGATGAAGAAAGATTCGAAAGCACTTTAGAAGCAAGAGAAAGTCTAGAATTCGATAAAACATATAAGTGAGAGCGATTAGGCGCGCGGTAAATTTGGGCGTGCATTCGCCGTCGGAACAGGTAAGGCACTGGCGGCCGCGACCGAGCGATCGCGGATCACAGACCACAGCGGGAGGTGCGCAGACGCAGGGCGGTGAGGTACACAGTCAACGCGCTGCGACAGGGTGCACCTTCTTCATTCGACTATTTAGCGTGCGTCTTTGTTTTGTTAGTGTCGCCACACCTCAATAAAATGTCCCAGGATAATACGATTTACCTAAGAGATAACGATTCTGGCATTTCCTACTATATCCTACTAATATCCTACTAATATTATAAATGTGAAAGTTTGTGAGAATGGATGTGTGGATGTTTGTTACTCTTTCACGCATAAACGGCTGGACCGATTTGGTTGAAATTTGGTATGTAGATAGGTTATACCCTGGATTAACACATAGGATAGTTTTTATCCCGATTTTATCTTCCCGTGGGATAATTTTCGAGTTGTAGCGGGCGAAGCCGCTGGCAACAGCTAGTAATATAATATTTATAGACTCAGGATGGCCTATATCAGAATCTTCCATATTTCACGTGGGTGAGAAACTCGAACAAAGTCACAAATTATATTTTCAAATGATTTATTTCTTCTTAATTCACAGATTAACAAAATAATAGTCTATCGCACTTTAATTAGACACTGCTAATGATATTCCATAAAATCAAATTAAAATTAGTTAAAGATAGCGTCGGAATTAAGCGATTCGTCAAGCGCGTGGTGCGTTGGCGGCTCTCGATTCAAAAAGTGACCAAGATGGCCGCCCCGCTCCCACCAGTGACGTTCCGCAAGAATGGCACCTGACATCTGTCATGCTGCCACCCTATCCCGACGTCGTCGACAGCAGACGGCAAATGTCATGTATCGCGCCGTCACGGCCGGACTGACTTTCGACCGTCCTCGGGCGTAGATCTAACGATGTCCTAAAAAGGCAATTTCAATATTTGATTAGCTGCTCGTTCAGCCTGACAAACAGCACAGCACTAATTCTAATAAACTTCAGAAGCAAGATATGAAACCACGCATCCCTTCGACCATCATGAATGATGGACCGGATGACATCTCACAAGCTCGTTATGTTACCCAAACCTAACCCGGACCGGACGAGTGTGTCCTTTCGACCAGCTTCAATGCATGGACCGGACGGCACTGTCCCTTCGACCGGTTCACAGACAGGGTCTAGACAAGTGTGTCCCTTCGACCAGCCCCAATGGCATGGACCGGACGGCACTGTCCCTTCGACCGGTTCACAGACAGGGTCTAGACAAGTGTGTCCCTTCGACCAGCCCCAATGGCATGGACCGGACGGCACTGTCCTTTCGACCAGTTTTATCACAGCATTTTAAATACAAAGGAACAGAAATGTGGCATACCTAACAGTTACGGACAATCTTGCTCATTTTGAATTTCGACTTCATATCCTACATCTAGTGTATTGGGATCAGAGTACACACTGAGTGTATCGGACCCGGCAGTAAGGGTTACTGAATTAGCCGAGACAGTGTCTGAGTCTGTGCCCAATTCATCTCTTATATTTAGGCCATCGCCTCCCTGAATTGGGCTTCGTGGTAGCGTAACATCACTACTGGATTGTAATTGCTCCGCATCTTCCGGCGCCGTCTCGGCCTCCTCATCGTTCAACAAACTGGTAGTAACTTCAAGTAACCCAGCATGTCCCTGAGGTACTGCACGCAAATTCTCGTGTGCGTATTTATAAGTGCGGTGTGAACCACTTACACTTTTAAGTTCGTACCGATCATTTCCTAATACGGAGGTAATAACGAACGGTCCCCTAAACTTCCTATCTAGTTTTGTTTGATTTCGTTCACTATTCTTGATAAAAACAAAATCGCCCAGAGTAAATGGTTTAATGATAGCACGGCCACGGTTAAACCTTAGAGTATCCGCCGCAGCTGCCTTTTGAATATTTTCCGACGCATTTTCTCGAATGGACTCTAAATCGAAACGGTTATTTCGCTCATCAGAATGTGAAGATATCTGGGACATACCTAATGATTCTGCACGTATCCCAAACATCAGTTCCGTAGGTGAGTACTTAGTAACAGCCGATTTTGTACTATTGAGCGCTAGTTGTATATTGCCTAACTCATCGCGCCATGTCTTATTAGGGTCGTTTTCGACTATCGTGAGCAAGCTTTTTAGTGTTCGCATAACTCGCTCAACTTGTCCGTTAGCCCTGCTCGAACCGGTTGCAATAAAGTGCAGCTCAATTTTATAATTATTGCAAAAGTTTCTAAATTCACTACTAATATAGCATCGTCCCTGATCAGCAATAACGCGTGTAGGGGCCCCAAAAAGGCAAACAGCCTTTTCTAGAGCTCGCACCGCGCTGCTTGCGTCTAGTGATATTGTGTGCTCTAGCAGGACATACTTAGTAAACGCGTCTATTATCACCGAACAATACTCTTTCCGGTCGCTCTTACCACTAAGTTTCCCAGTAAAGTCTATGTGGATTGTGTGCCATGGCACTGATAGTTTTGGGATCGAGTGTAACTGGACGGGTTGGGCGCCTGATGGTCCCTTCGACGCTTTGCAAACTATGCACGAATCAATAAACTTACGTACGCATTTGGACATTTGCGGAAACCAGTATTGTTCGTAGAGTTTATCTAGCGTCTTATCACTACCAAGGTGTTGAATTTCGTTATGAACGTGGTTGATAAGAGTCCAAATCAGAGAGCGTGGAACGACCGGTAACCAATAGATAGTTTTGTTGCGCCCAACCTTTCTATACAGGATACCATTCCTAACATCGTAGGTATGTGCTACTGTTTCCGGGAAGTCACCATTGTTATGTTTACTGATCAAGTCTTTGATTTCGCTATCGCGTTTTTGTTCAACTGAGAGCCATTCTTGATGTAACTCAACAAACTGAACACGTTTAGTAGTAGGGGTTTGGGACGAAGACGCGCCAGCATCCGGCTGGAGGTTACGGGAAAAGAAGTCAGCATGTTCCATACCACGGCCTTCACGATATATGATCTCAAAGTCGTAGGCTTGTAAGAAAGCCCACCAACGATGCACGCGAGGCGTCAGATCAACCTTGGATTTTGATGCTTTGAGCGAATTGCAATCAGTGTAGACTACAAAATTTCGGCCGTACAAATAATGCCGAAAATGTTCTACCGCTCGTACGACAGCTAAGGTCTCTAATTCGTACGAGTGGTAGCGAGATTCTACCTCAGATGTACGCCGGCTAAAGTACTCTACAACATGGGGCAAGTTATTCGCTCTTTGTATAAGGATTGCACCATAACCTTCGGCACTCGCGTCTGTGTGCAACTCGACCGGCAATTCAGGATTAAAGATCGTTAAAACTGGTTCTGAAGTTAGTATTTTAACTACATTGCTACGGATATCTTCATGTTTGTCGGTCCAATTAATAGGTCCTTTTAGTTTAGTTAAAGGGTACAACGGTCCAACAACATTTGTAAACCCGGGTATAAATTTCCTAAAATATGACGCGAGTCCGAGAAACTGGCGAACCTGCGTAGCTGTACGTGGAGATGGTGCTTCAACTAATGCCTGAATTTTGCGGGAATTGGGTCTAACCTGCCCAGACTGTAAGGAATAACCTAGATAGTCTACTTTTTGTTTCATGAATTTGCACTTCTGAAGGTTAAATGAAAAACCTGCTGCAGTTAGGGCTTGTAAGGCCTCATCTAGGCGGTCCAAACCCTGCGAAATATTGGAGGAATAACACAGTACATCGTCCATATATATGAGAGGCCTGTCATTAAGGTGTTGCAGTGCTTTTGTGATGCATCGCTGGTACACAGAAGGTGCGTTGCGTAAACCGAAGGGCATCGCGAGATACTCATATTGGCCCTCCGGAGTTACGAATGCAGTCATCTCAATTGAATCGGGGTGAATTAATATTTGGTGAAATCCGCTAGCCATATCTAATGAAGAAAAGTAGTTGGCGCCACTGAGCTGGTCTATCTGTTCCTCGATGCGAGGCAAGGGATAGTGTTCGGGTTGTGTGTTAGAATTGAGTTCCCGATAATCTACGCACATTCTATCGGTATTGTCCTTTTTTTTTACAAGGAGTATCGGACTCGCAAAAGGGGAAGAACTCTCACGAATGATACCAGCATCTAATAATAGTTGTACTTTTTCACGGACTATTTGCTTCTCTATAGGTGCTAGTCGATAGGGTGACCTTCGAACTATTTTATGAGGATCTATCAATTTAATGCTCAATTGCCCTGTAGTAACGCGCCTAGTAGGTATACCGTCTATGAAATAATCTGAATGTTTACTAATTATTTTTGACAGCAACACTTTATCTTCTCCTTCTAAGTCCGTATCGATTGAAGAAATATCAAAAACTACCGATTTCGTTTCACAAAAGTTAGTTCGCTCTTTGGTCTTAAATAAGAGTTTGTCGTTATCTATTGTCACACAAAAACCTTTATCCAAGATATCTCTGCCTATAATAATCGGGACAGAAATTACCGTATCTGGAACGATGTGAAACATAAGGTCAACTGAGGCGTCTCCAATTTTTACAGTACTTAGAATTTGGCAAGTGCATTGTACGTCATCACCTCCGATACCAGTAAGATAAACTAGATTATTACGTGCATTACCCGGAAACCGACAGCGAAAACTTTCAGTTAAAAGGGAGCAAGACGACCCGCTATCAAATAAAAATGGAAATCTCTCACCAGCTGATGTCTCTAACGTAGATCTAGACAGTTGATGGTCGCAAAGGTTCACTTCCTTCCTCTCAGACTTTCCTCATGCTCCATTCTTCTTTTCTGGACAAGTCGTAGACGTGTGACCAGGTTTTCCACATGTGTAGCAGGATATAGACGACTTGTCTTGATTATTTGTAGAACTTGATGGATCATGGGACTTCAATGATTTGGAGTCCTCCTTTCGCTTCTTACATTCGGCCTGTCGATGTCCTGGCAAGCCACACCAATGACACTTTCCAGGGAATCTAGAATCTGTCATTCGAGGTCTCTTAGAATCGGGGTCTTGATTTCCATCACTGACGTCCAACCGTCGCTTTAGTGATATGCCGTTGAGGATTCGAAACAATTGAGCACGCGTAGTTATCACATGTGCGGTCAACTCTCTACGTATCAAGTTATCCTTTTGACATAGCACCGATATCACGAACCCAGTGATAACTTCCTCAGGTAGGTCAGTTTTTGGTATTCGCTCGATCAAGTTCCATAAGCGCATTGCAGACTCTGATACGATTTCTTTGACACCAATTTGAAATCGTAAAATGTCATCGAAATGATCCTGTATTAGTTTGGGCTTAGCAAATCTAGCTAGCATCGTTTCTTTAACTGCAGCCCATGTTAATTCCTTGAGGTTCATTTTGGTCAAGTGGGTCGCTGCGCGACCCTTAAGCGCCTTAGTAAGTGCCATCAGCAGATTAACACCCACAAGATTTTTCTCCTGCACTATTATTTCTGTGACGTTACACCAGCCTTCAATGTCAGCTTCGGAATCATCAGGATCAAATTCGATTAGTTTTATAGTGTTCGTACTCACAGGAGTTGATGCTTGTGACATCGCAAATATCCGGGCGAATATTTCCTCCATGTTCGATAGTAATCTCGTTGCAGAGATGATTTCTGCAGGCTGCGTGTTCCCTGATTGTTGCCCGTGGGATCCCACTTCTGATATAGACTCAGGATGGCCTATATCAGAATCTTCCATATTTCACGTGGGTCAGAAACTCGAACAAAGTCACAAATTATATTTTCAAATGATTTATTTCTTCTTAATTCACAGATTAACAAAATAATAGTCTATCGCACTTTAATTAGACACTGCTAATGATATTCCATAAAATCAAATTAAAATTAGTTAAAGATAGCGTCGGAATTAAGCGATTCGTCAAGCGCGTGGTGCGTTGGCGGCTCTCGATTCAAAAAGTGACCAAGATGGCCGCCCCGCTCCCACCAGTGACGTTCCGCAAGAATGGCACCTGACATCTGTCATGCTGCCACCCTATCCCGACGTCGTCGACAGCAGACGGCAAATGTCATGTATCGCGCCGTCATATTAATATAATATTATAAATGTGAAAGTTTGTGAGAATGGATGTGTGGATGTTTGTTACTCTTTCACGCAAAAACTACTGAACGGATTTGGATAAAATTTGGTACACAGATAGTTTATAACCTGGATTAACACATAGGATAGTTTTTATCCCGATTTTATCTTCCCGTGGGATAATTTTCGAGTTGTAGCGGGCGAAGCCGCTGGCAACAGCTAGTAATATTTATAGTGGCAAAAAATCTACTTACGAGAATTTGAATCATTCACTGTTTTTCCTGCCTTTATGAGGAGGGATGAAACGCATGTGACTAAAAAAGTGATGGCTATAAATATTGATGGATGGAGAGGGAGAGGAAGGCCAAAGAAAATATGGATGGATTGTGTGAGGAATGATATGAATGAGAAAGGAGTAAATGCCACCATGATGTCTAACAGGGAAGAATGGAAGAAGAAAACGTGTTGCGCCGACCCCAAATAGAATGGGTTCTGGGCAGGATGATGATAATAATAATGACAGTCTTTACGGGGCAGACCCCCGAAAATCTGACGACCTGTTTTACCAAGGCCACCTTTCGTGTTGCGCTGTCACTGGAATGTGGAAGTCTGATAGGCAGTCGGTTCAGACAAAAAATATTGGTATTAAGATGCACCTGGTTAGCCCGTATACAGGGTGTAAATCAACCTATCACACAGCCGTCAACCAAGCATTCTGTACATCAAACTAAGTACCCCTACGCAAAAATTTTTGCTGGGAGACGACTATGTCTAGAACAAAAAAATGATCGCAGTGGTGGGGAGAACAAGTGCCCTTCGTTTGCGTTAAGGGTACTTTTACACCCTATATTATTGTCCCAACGTATTTGGAAAAGCCTTTTTTTTTTGGATGGTGGGAATTTTATTTTTATTTTTTTCTAAAAAAACGTTGTCCCACACTAGGATTTTCTCCTGTATCGTGGGTGCGTTCACAAACATATAAAGTCACATACACAAATACCCAGACCCGAAACAACTATCTGCAGGCCATACAACTATTTGTTCCGTGCGGGGATACAACTCGCGACACGCAGCGCAGCAGTCCAATCGCTTAGCCACTGCGCCAACCGTGCCGTCAAAAGATTTTAGATTCCTCCCGCTCTGGGCGGAGCGAAAGGTAGTGTCGGACTTCTATTGACTAAAAACCACCCATGTTCCTTCTTAGCCCTTTGTGTCCGGGGTCACGGTAACTATTTCGAACAACCCGCAGCCTCGACAGGAGTTAGAAAAGCCTATGAAGACGATGAGTCTGAGTAGAGTGGATCTTGTTTAGAAACTTGTCGAAACATCAAAAACGGCTACAGAAATAGACCACAGGAATCTTATCACCAACTTTAATACGAATCAAATTCTAGGTACTTTCCAACATCTAATTCCACGAGGCAATATTTATTTATGAGCACGAAACACAACTTTTGCCAAGTCAAACAGCTCACGATTGAAAATCAAAATTAAATCAATCATTCATAGATAAATCAAGGAATTCGTTTTCACAGTATTAGTAAAAGCTATCGTCTAAGATCAAAAGACTCTGCCGCCCATGTTAACGGTGTCCGAAATAACTGCAATTTTAGATCAAAGTGGTTCTTCGCTAATAAAATTGAGTATTAGATTGATTCGTTTAATTTTTGTGATGAGGAAAAGTATTGGTTTTAGATGTGTTGCATTTGTAAAATAAATAATGTTTAATGCAATTCTATGTTATTGCTGTTACATTATTTGTTATTCTCTTGAAATTTCTTGTAAGATGTCTAATAAACTGTCTCGTTGGTCCAGTCGTAGCAAGTGCGACTGCTGAGCAAGAGGTCGTAGGTTCGGTTCCTGGAAGTTTTGTTGGGATTTTCCATCACAAAAATTTAAGTAACAGCCACGGAGTTTGAATTTGTGTCCGGTTGATGGCAGTAGGCTCGCCTCTTAAATACATCTGGCGAAATGTGGAAGCACTACTAGGAACAACAACCTAACATTTTGGAGATTACAGGCGTGATGTGTTGTTATGCTATGCTGGTAATGTGGTCGCGACTGTGACTGTAAAAAAAGTTGTGTTTGAGATGAATATATTCTTGAATTAATAGATCGCGCAATATTCTTCTAGAGTTTTGGTTGAATAGAAACAAACGAATTTGTGAACAGGTGTCCAGAGCCCACTCACACACATCGGATACTGTCAGATATTTCAGTATTTTTTCTAATATTCCAAATGCACAATGTCCAATCTTTCCGTGCCAGTTTCATAGATTTCAAATGCACAATGTCCAATGTTTCCGTGCCAGTTTCATAGAATTTTTTTTTTTTTGGGGGGTGGGAAATCATCAAATAACCCCTCCCGCTCTTGCGCAAAGCGAAAGGTAGTGTCAGACTTCTACTGACTAAAAACCACCCATGTTCCTTCTTAGCCTTTCATGTCGAGGCCGCGGTATCTAGTTTTATCGAACCTTGAATGCTTAGAACGAATTATTTCAGAAACTGTTTTCTAGCATATTATTTAACGTTAACTTGGGGTAAATTTTAGACTCTGTCTAATGTTACCATTAGCATTACCAAAAAACATGCTCCGACACGTTTCATAGAAAACTCGTAAACGAAATCTATCCGCCCCAAGCCCCCAAGTAATGTTCTCATATTTTGTTTACAAATGATTGTAAACGAGAGAAAATATGTAAATTTTGCGGTTTGTATCCCAGTAAATACGGCCCGGGATATGTTACCAATGTTTAGGCATTGGCCCGAGAAATTTTGTGATGTTTTCAAGGACAGCCTATATTACCCCGGGGTGATATTGGCCTAAAGTTATATTTTGTGGGTTTTGAGCAATGGGTCTTACATATTTTGAAGAAAGGTATGCCGAATACACAGTTTTTTCGACATTGTAACTTGGAAAATATCCATGAGCATTGTGTGGTGTTTTATTAATTTTTCAATAGATGACGGTTCAAATGATTGATACGATACCACTTGGTAGGCCTGGTTGTCAGACGGTCGGGCCACTGGCTTCCTGTAACGACTATCAATTATTAATATAAAAAAAATGACAGCCTTTGAAGGTGTAAATCAGCTTATGATTTTACATTGCTGGATCAATGGGCCAGTTTGTTTGAAGTTTTGGGGTCAAAGAAATGTCGGTTACCACACAATATTTTCCTTCACCGGTTTAAAAGCCAGTGGTGATAAAATAATTCACACAAACTAAAGTGCTTGTCTCGGTTCCAACTTACGACCTACAACTTTTAAGTTGCGGCCATTTTGTCTGGGACACCACTCACTGCTCTAAAGAATATTTTAGAAGGGATCATTAATCTATGACGAAGACCACGAATCTCATTAATATGTAACAGATCACATCACATAATCACGTATGTCTCTCATGCATGCAATATGAGTTTAATTACCAAAGAAAATTACTATTGATAGGAATTGTCTAATTATAACCTTAAATAGGGTAGTTGACAAAAAAATCGAATTAGCCCGTCAGATAGATTTTCAAAAACTTAGTAAACTTTCATCCTTTTTCCACGTTAACAAAAATAAAGACGATATAGAGCTTTGAAAACTCGTGTGACGTCATATTGTGGTACATTTTTTAACACGACACAAGCACCCACTGATCTTTAACACGTTTTATTTTTTTATTAATTTGCTATAACATAAAACAGGTATCCAATATTTTTCAATAATCTAACTGACGAACTAAACAGATTTTTTGTTATTTGTCAAGTAAAAGCCCTATTAATATAAATTAATTAACATGTTTGTAAGGACATGTGAGGAGGTGACATTACTCGATCAAGAATAATATTATAAAATTCTTCACAAATCAGTTTCTAGCCTATAAAATTCCACTTCAAAAAGAAAAGTGGAGTTATAATTTTATCTGATATAGTTCATCATCATTCTCTTGCCCTTATCCCAATTCATTTGGGGTCGGCGCAGCATGTCTTCCTCTTCCATACTTCTCTGTTTCTCGTCATCTCATAAGACACCTCCTTTTTAACCATATCATTTTTAACACAGTCCGTCCATCGCTTCTTTGATCTTCTGATATAGTTGTAGTCAGCAAATATTTTTGGTCTCATAGAAAAATTGTTCTTAATGATGAGATTAATTCTTTAGGTTTTCTTCTGTTATTTCAATTAGACACACCTAGAACGGCTCTGCACACTAAAAATAATTTTATTAGATTAATGTGAGGATTAATTAATCACAAGGTAATGCTCATACAAGGGGTGTTTAGTATAACCAAAATAAACAAACATACCTAAGCTAATATTGAATTCAGTATCTAAATCATTTTAATAGCGTTTCCATGTCACTGCTTACCCAATGTTAGGTCAGTTTATTACCCATTAACTAACACAAAATGCTTCAAAGCAGTCAGCGAAATTCCTATATTTTTCTTCGGATATATATCCGTTTAGCCATAAATTAAAATTAATATCTTTCTTCAAGTCCAGATTAGGGTTAGAAAAATTTATAGACTTACATTTTACGAGTCCTATATCTCTTCGTTTCAAACAATCATAAGTCGGGCAAAAAGTATAGGTTTTAACGCTTTTAAGGCATGATATGATTTATTTTTTATGAGGTCTGGAAAGTGTTATGCCCGAGAATAAAAGGCCGTCTGCGGTAGCTCTAAGTAAAAGTGTTGTGAACAGAGCAAGGATTTGTCTAGATATGGCAGTACTACTTCACTTTGTGACGCTGAAAATACGCTGCGTGCTCACAAATGGTGGAGAAATATATCGAGAGGAAACTATCCTAGGACGGTTAGACGGCAAGGACGGTATTTGTCACATAGAGAGAAGGCGAATTTTCCAAAATTATGGGCTAATTATACTTTGCAATAGAAAGTGCGTTGATCGTATAATTTCTATCTACCACGAACTTTTAAGTCATCCATTTCTATAAATCATTTCTGACTGTCGCAGTGCAAGTAAATGATGTCACGTGCTTGTCAAAAAAAGTGTTGACAATGCCACTTCCAGTATTGGCCACCGAGCCATCTTCGTGCTCCGTGTTAGTTTGTCTCTCGGATTTATTGATTTTTTTACACTGTGGGGGCCACTTTTGCACTAGATTTTTCTTTATTTTTAATAATATTAATAATAATAATCATTCTATTTCAGGCAACTAAGGCCCATAGGTAAAATACACACAATAATATAAAAGAATAATAACAAACTAATACACATAAAACAGTAAACCACCATTACCAACCAACCAACCATTTAGTCACAGTTCGTCACAAGACCGATACCTACTAATATCGTAGTGATTGCAGTTTACATTCAAAGTTTGTAGGTAAGATCGTGTGTTCACAAAAAGAAAATTCTAAATCGCACTAGCATAGTTATCCGCGACTTACGAACGGCGACATTTCCTATGTTGAGTACGTAGGAAATGTCGCGGTATATGGGAAATCCCCAACAACAACTTTCTGGCGGTAGTGGTCCTCCTTTTTCCATGAAACGACATCGTGTTCTCTATACGCCTATACACCTACAACAATATCTACAGTAATTGGCCGATTAAAAAGTACTTTTTTTTTTTTGGTGGTGGCAAATCATCAAATAACCCCTCCCTCTCTTGGGCAGAGCGAAAGGGAGTGTCATACTTCTACTGACTATGAACCAACCATGTTCCTTCTTAGCCTTTTATGTCGAGGCCGCGGTATCTCTTGCAAACAACCCGCAGCCTCGACGGGATTGAAACGTACCTCATGTTTTGATGGTGCCAACAGATCCAGGTTGATGTCCTACTGCCGGCGATTAGCGAATTTGTTTGACTGAGTTATGGTAAAAGTAACATCACAAAATATCACGCCTGTAATCCCCGAAGAGTTAGGCAGAGGTGTACCTAATAGTATACCCACATTTTGTAAGTTTAAGTCCCATTTAATAGGGTGCGAGCTTATTGCCATCATCATCATCATCTGCCTAGCCTTTTCCCAACTATGTTAGGGTCGGCTTCCAGTCTAACCGGATGCAGCTGAGTACCCGTATTTTACATGGAGCGACTGCCTATCTGACCTCCACAACCCAGTTAATACTAGGTAATACGATACTCTTTGGTAAGACTGGATGTCAGAATTTCAGGTCACTGACTACCTGTAACGACTGCCAAAGCTCTATATATGGCAGCCGGGACCAACAGCTTAACGTGCTTTCCGAGGCACGGAGGAAACTCGGTATGTCGGGTGGTCACCCATCCACAGACCGACCTAGGCAAGCACAGCTTTACCTAAAGATCGACCCGAGTGGCAGTTCTTATTAAGCCACGAGCTTATTGCCATCAACCGGGCACAAATTCAGCCACAGAGGAATTCCAGATGGAAGCACCCAATAACAATTTGCCCCAATTTGCTTACTGCCTTCATATTTTTCTTGACGTTTCTTGAGCGAGAATCTAGTTGGTAGCCTGTCGCTTGCTCGTCGGCGGTGGGACAAGTCTACAAATAAATTTAGACTTTGGCACCATCAAATCAGCGTTGAGAAATCAAAGTTTAATCAGGCTTAATACTGTGTTACCCGGCCAAAATAAACACTTTTCCTTGCCTAGACTACTAAAATATTTATAGACCCATCCATCTTCTATCCCATTTCAAAAACATCATAATAATTCTGACCACGCTCAAAATAAATCATAAAGAAATAAAACCTTTGCTATTGAAATATTCGAGATTCTTACTTTTATTACAAACAGAGTATAAAAATATCATAACATCACGCCTGTAATACCCGAGAGGTTAGGCAGAGGTGTCTATAGAGTACATCCTCATTTCGTTTATTCAGTTGTTATGGTTAAGCACCATGTCATTGGGTGCGAATCTGTTGCAGTCAACCGGGCACCAATAGGGTAGTTAACAAAAAAAATCTAATTAGTCCGTCAGATCGATTACCAAAAAATATTGGACACGTATTTTTTCTTTTTTCACATAAACAAACAATGAAGACGATACAGTGCTTTGAAAACTCGTGCGACGTCATATTCTAAGACATTAGTATGACAATTTTTACCGGTGAATGACGTCACAACCCCCCACTCAAATCTTTGAGGCGTTTTGTCTTCGTTATTTTTTATTGATTTGATAAAACAAAAAATACGTATCCAATATTTTTCGATAATCTAACAGACGGACTAATTAGAATAAAATTTTTTTTAGTTAGGAAACATCCCCATTGTTGGAGATTTTAACTAACAGTATTGCCACAACAATATTAAAATGTAAAAAATGTTTTCATTACTAACTTATTGTCTTTTTTATGTAATAGTTTTATTATTTTTTTTGTACACATCTTCATTACATATTTAAGTACATATTCACCACAAACATTGACTCAACATATAAAACTGTTTTACATCCGTGACCACTCTAATTCAGGTTCAGTTGAAAACCAGCGTCGGGCACTAGTTGACCGACATTTTGCTGAATTGGACCTTTTTGGCGCAGCCATGAGGCACACCGTGGCACGTTTTGTTTAGTTTTAAGTCCTTTTTCTTTTCTTTATAATATTTTACATTGTGTGTACTTGTGGCATGTGCCAAATAAATGCATTTTCTTTCTTTCTTCTTTTTTTATTTTAGGAAAGCTTACAGTCTAAAAACTGTAATTATAAAAAATAATATATATCTAAATCACTATCACTACATAGTATAAAACAAAGTCGCTGTCGCTGTCTGTCCGTCCCTATGTATGCTTAAATCTTTAAAACTACGCAACGGATTTTGAAGCGGTTTTTTTTAATAGATGGAGTAATTCAAGAGGAAGGTTTTAGTATATAATTTGACCGGCATCCACGCGGGTGAAGCCGAAGGCATCATCTAGTTGCTAATAACAAGCTTCCACAGGTTAATTTATCTTCTTCGGTACCAAAGTACCGGTACCTCATCAGCACTTACCACCTCAATAACAAATAACACAGCAACCAGGCAGAATAGGCTCACCCTTTTTACATGGGACTTAAACATAACTCACGAAATGTGGGTGTACTGTAAGGAACACCTCTTTTTTTTTTGGGGTGGTGGGAAATCATCAAATAACCCCTCCCGCTCTTGGGCAGAGCGAAAGGGAGTGTCAGACTTCTACTGACTAAAAACCACCCATGTTCCTTCTTAGCCCTTCATGTCGAGGCCGCGGTATCTCTTGCGAACAACCCGCAGCCCCGACGGATAAGGAACACCTCTGCCTTACCTTTCGGGGTTGTGTAAGATTTCTACTTAAAATATCTGAAGAGTGTAATATTTAAGGTAAACCCAAATCTGGTTAGCGTTAGCTGACCCACAGATAGCTGTGACAAGTTCTAATAACATGTCAAAAGTTTAAGATAGCACTTGACTACGTTCAACTAAGTTTTTAATCAACTACCTATCAGCTAACTTATCTATGAGGATTATGGAGAATCTAAGTTTAGTAAACTATTGGCTGGTTTTACTAAATCTAAGCGGCACCTAGATTACGTAACATAAGATCACGCAAGTTACGCTTGAAGGATCCAACCTCACCCGTCGGGGCTGCGGGTCCCGTCGGGGCTGCGGGTCCCGTCGGGGCTTCGGGTTGTTCGCAAGAGATAGCGCGGCCTCGACATAAAGGGCTAAGAAGGAACAGGGGTGGTTTTTAGTCAGTAGAAGTCTGACATTCCCTTTCGCTCTGCCCAAGAGCGGGAGGAGTTATTTGATGATTTTCCACCCGCCAAAAAAAAAAAAATACAGTTCAACCTCATTGTAAATCCACATTCCGCCAATTATGTAAAGGTCCCATATCGAGCATGTATATTTCCGTTGTCACATGCAATAGGGGGCGTGCCTATCGCCATCAACCAGATACAAATCTAGACTTTGTGGCTATTACTGAGAAATTCCTGTTGGGATAACCCAACAACACTTTGCCTGACATGAGAATCCAGCCCAGGACCTCATGCGCAGCAGACTTGATCACCTAGGCGAGAGGAAACTCAACAGAGTGGTATTATTAAGGCATTTATTTACGTATCGCCTACTCTCAGTGAAAACGAACACTAACCTAATCCTCAATTCACAATAGGCCTAAAAGGCCGTTGCATAATACATCAAACAGCCAGTCGTATTGATTGTTTTAAATTAAGAACATCACAACGAACCAACCAGCACTCAGTATTTAAATAAATAACGAACACATTATCATGACGCTAATTCTAGACTTATCTGATGCTCTGGAAAGTAAGATAAATCTAATTTGTGAAGCTGGAGGCGAAAATAAATATAAATAATATTTTTAGTTGGTAGTAGGGACAGCTGAGAAATAGGTTACTCCCGCATTAGACTATTTCTGGAAATAAGTTTAGCTACCTACTTAGGGTGGGTTGCACCATATTACTATAACGATAACCAAACCGTAACAAGCCATAAAACCATAACAAAAGCAAGCAATTTGATGGCTTGTTACGGTTTGGTTATCGTTATAGTAATATGGTGCAACCCACCCTTAAAGTATAATATTTTGGTGGAACTGGAAAATGTATTTTCAATTTGTCACTGCAGAATGAAATTCTACTGAGTAGGTACTAGTAAAGTCCATTTGACGAAAGAAGTCCCGCGGACGATTGTGGAACTAAATTTAACAGATCGGCCATGTTGTCGTTTGTCGATGTTATCAAGGTGCGTTTGTTGTGGTAGATATTTTGTGAGTTTATTATTGGATTAGTGCGTTATAAGGTTTATTTACGATGGCAAAAGTTGTGAAACAACATTATGTCGCGCGACATACAGCGCTGCGTCTGCGGGACTTCTTTGAAATGGACTTTACTCACACTGACCAGTCACAGACAATATAAACTGATGTATTAGGATAAATGTTTAGAAAGTTTTTCACCCTTTTCTTTTTTTTTGGCGGGTGGAAAATCATCAAATAACCGCTCTTGGGCAGAGCGAAAGGGAGTGTCAGCCTTCTACTGACTAAAAACCACCCATGTTCCTTCTTAGCCCTTCATGTCGAGGCCGCGGTATCTCTTGCGAACAACCCGCAGCCCCGACGGGAAGTTTTCCACTCTGTGTGTTTATTTTTCGGTGCATATTTTGATGTGTTCGTGTGTTGATGGATTGAGAGTGAGAAAAAGACGAAGAAGAAATGAGGAATGATAATTATGATAGAAGCAAAAGTGAATGATAGTGTGGCGGCTGACAGGGAAGAATGGAAGACAAAAACGTGTTGTGGCAACCCCAAGTTATATTGGACATAGGCATGAAGATGATTGCCGGGGCTGCGGGTTGTTCGAAAAACCCTGAGTGGTTTTTAGTCAGTAGAAGTCTGACACTCCCTTCCACTCTGCTCAGAGCGGGAGGAGTCATAAAATTTAACGATCTCCCACCCACCAAAAGAAAGGCCGGAAGATGGCGATGGTATTGTGATATTCAACTCTATTAAATCTTTTTGGTAAGTTATTCAGCTCATATCTTTTTTTTTTTCTTACGATTTTCACCAAATTATATTACCTAGTTTAGCGAGAATAAAGAAAAAGGAAAAGGCGTTAAGTGTAAAATAACAGATCACTACAAATTTTAGACAATTTTCAATAATCTTATGAGTTTATGTTATACGCATATCTGGAAAACCTCACCGTATCCACGATTTTTATTGCCGAACCTTAGTCATGCAGTATTTCACAGTCACGTGCGGAAATGTACTGTAAGAACAAACAATAAATAATATGATTTAAACCAGTATAGATAATAAAATCGGTGCAAGCAATAAAACTGTGAACCGGTACAGAAACAAATCTTAAAAACGGTCCAATGGTAAGAGAAACCAATCGTAATGCTTCGTTCTCGACCTCAGCCTTTGCGACGCGCGATGTGACAAGTGTCAAGTGACAGGCGCGATCAGTAATTGCTTTCTTCGTGTGAGTATCGCTACATCAGACGAGAGGAAACGCCCGGATGTTTCTATTGCGAGATTCGGCCGGTGGACATGGTGGCCACGCCGTGTGCTCGTAGCGGCGATTGGTGGCGGCGACCTCTCGCGTCCGGCCCTGGTTCAAGACATGGTCCAGGGTGAGAGGGAATGGGACGCCGTCGCCACCTTCTGCGAAGCGTGATGCTAGCGAAGGAGATGGCGGAACGTAGGAGGGAGAGAACCTCTCGTCCCAGCCGCCACGGGAGACGCTACGGGCATCGTGATCGATGGCTTCCGGCCCCGTAGGCGCGGGCCTGTGGACGGTGGGTAATGGGCTAGCTTTGAGTAAAGGACGGTGGTTCGTACGTCTTATGGCGACGACAGGCCGTGTCGATGGCACGTTTGTGTTCCACGCGCCTCAAAGAGATGTCATCAACATTGAAGGGGCCCGCAAGGCATGACGTCCGTCGTGGCTGCAGGTAGTTTAAGAGAGATATCGCGGCCTCAACACAAAGAGCTAAAAAGGAACATGGGTGATTTTTAGTCAGTAGAAGTCAGACAGGTGTCTGACTTCTACTGACTAAAAATCACATCGCTCTGCCCAGGGCGGAAGGAGTCATTTGATGATTTCCCGGCATTTAAAAAAAAAAAGTTTCGCTACAATCTGACTATTCTAGTTTTATATTTCATAATGAGTCCTAAATATTAAAGTTTACTGGGAAACCTCACTGTATTCAGTAATTTTACTGCCAAACTAGTGTACTATTAGGTACCTACACCTCTGCCTAACACCGCGGGGTATACAAGTGTGATGCTATGATGCTGTCGTACTTTTTGTAATGCCGATTTCGCTTAGTGACTTGTGGCATGCATAACCAATATCTTTAATTTCTTTTTACCCCACACGCCCGCTGTCGCAAAACGCGTATCCCTAGATCGTGTAGACCGTGGCCAAGCAGTTATAACGATCCAAAATCGTGGGTTTTCTCTTATTTCGTTAGTAAATTTTCTAGCGTTGTTTATTACATGTTTTCTGTTATTGTGATTTATGTGGAAGTGTAAAATTTGCTCGTATGATGTCATTCATGACGTCAGTCGGGATCTGTGTTTACATACGATGTCTTTCTCCATAGTATATAGCAGCAGAGCTAAATTATTTAACGTTAGTATGCATGTTTTGTATATGGCTTAAAGGATAGTGTTCAAACATCGCATAAAACCAACCTTGATAGGATAGTTCGAGGTGTACACACAAATTTTGGCCAGTTATGCCATTAGCACCTCCCTCTGGGATGCTACTGAGAAATTCCTAATCGCTGAACCCAAAAAAAACATTTTTAGAAAACTGTAAAACTTTTTTAGATAAAAAATACTCTTTACCTTATTAGGTAAAGAGTATTTTTTATCTAATTCAAATTAAACCTACATCTTATCTTACATCAATATCCCCCGCCATGACGCCATCTTAAATTAAAAACATAAATAAATTAATGACTACACCTAGTTTATTATTCACAGAAGAAAATCAGGCATTCACAGGATACCTACCGTGCACATTGCACCTGGTAATATTGGATGCAGAATATTATACTAGCAACGGGTGGTGAAAGATTTAAGTTTTATTAGAACAGTCTGGTAAGTAATGAGTTTCTTCTACAGTAATTAGACAAGCGACGGTATAATTAACCCATAATAATAACATTAAAATGCGAGGTAACAAAACAGAAAAAGAAGCAGTCAGCTATTTGTCATAGGTAGCCTTCTTTTCGTAAATTAAACGCTTCTTACAAAGCAAACCAATATCAATTAGAATCAATCCCGGCACGTGCTAACTTCGGTATGTTCTCTTTTTATTTTAGGCTTTTGAGGCTGGTTTTAAATATTCCATTGAGTGACGCACAACCTAAACTGATTGGGCTGAAAGTGTGAGATGCTACATATAAGTTTAATTAATCACGGTAACGTCAAGACATAAAATAAAGGCTTAATGTGTATTCAAATGGCCCGATTCCTCGTGGAGATTTTGAAATAAGAATCAACAACAACATCCACCCGCAATGACTTCAGTTTATCCGTGATCATGGTGCTTGTAACAGCGCCGAAATATCGGGAACTCGAAACAATCAGTAAACATGGTAAATATCCCGTTTTCAGTATGAATAATAATAAGAATCAAGTCTAAGATATTTCCTTAATATATAGGAGTACGTAACATACTCTCAGGACATGAGCAAACACGTTCCGTCTGACGCAGGTCTTCACCGGACACGGTTGTTTCGGGAGGTACCTGCACCGAATCAGGCAGGCGGAAACGCCCTTATGCTACCATTGCGAGGATCGGCTGGAGGACACGGTGGAGCACACCGTGGAGGTCTGCCCCGCTTGGGTAGAGCCCCGCTGTGTTCTCGTAGCGGCGATCGGCGGCGGCGATCTCTTGCGTCCGGCCCTGATGCAAGCCATAAGCGAGAGGGAATGGAACGCCGTCGCCTCCTTCTGCGAATCAGTGATGCTAGTGAGTGAGGTCGCGGAACGTGAGAGGGCGAGAACCTCTCGTCCCAGCCGCCGCGGGAGACGCTCCGGGCGTCGGGGGCCACGTGATGACTTCCGGCCACCGTAGTCGCGGGCCTGTGGACTGTGAATAATGGGCCAACTCGCCGTCCGTCCGTCTTATGATGACGACAGGCCGTGTCGACGGCGACAGTGATTTCCCACCCACCAAATAAAAAAATAATAATGACATGAGCAAAACCCACCCATGTTCCTTCTTAGCCCAAACTTCTGCCAGGCAAATAATCCAACCACCAAACTCTTCCTAACATAATAATCCAAACAAGCGAATATCGAGCCCACACCACGCATATCAGTAAATATTATGTAAATAAGCAGCCAACAGCGATTCGTTCCGGGAAACAGTTTCATTTTAATGTGTTTCAATTCGTATTAATGTTATAATTAGATCGGAATATGAAGGTTTTCGATATTGGTTGGAAGATTATGATCATTTTGTTTATCTTGCTGTCTGATATCGGGATTCAAATTACGGAGGGATTTTATTATACAAGGTGGTGGACGACAATAAACGAAAACACTATACTAGCTCGAGTAGCTCGTAGGAATATTTTTAAACTATCAATATAAATCCTACCATCTAAAAGAAATGATCTTTCAAACAGACTAAACAACATTAAACTTTTAAAAAATGGGATTTATCGAAAAGAAATCAACAAAGTCACCGAATGACGGAGTCTGGATTTGTGCCTGTTTGATGGCAATAGGCTCGTCCTAAACATAATAAATTGGCAAAATGTAGGTTTAATAATCATAATGGTCTATGCTTAACACTTTTTTTTTTGTGGGGTGGGAAATCACCGTCGCCGTCGACACGGCCTGTCGTCGTCATAAGACGGACGGACGGCGAGTTAGCCCATTACTCACCGTCCACAGGCCCGCGCAGTCATCAAATAACCCCTCCCGCTCTTGGGCAGAGCGAAAGGGAGTATCAGACTTCTACTGACTAAAAACCACCCATGTACCTTCTTAGCCCTTTATGTCGAGGCAGCGGTATCTCTTGCGAACAACCCGCAGCCCCGACGGGAATGCCTAACCCTTCGGGTATGACAGGTGTGTTAATGACGTGTTATGCTGTTAATGAAAAAGAAATCGTGAATCGAGTCTGTTGCAACAGGGCTACCTTTGATGCACTTACTCTATGTGCAATATTTAATGGAAAGATATTGGAGGAGAATTCAGTGCAAAGGTGTTCGTTTACTTGTTTGTCGACAGTTTTCTGCCGTAGAAATTAAAAGGTTCCTGTTTATTGTCCCTGAATAAATAAAATACAGCCTGCTCAAGTAATTTTTTAATCATTTTTCATCAGAGATTGCGAGAACTAGCATGATTGCCAAATTATATGTTCTGCCAAGAGTGCTTGGAACTGTTATTGTAGACCTGCAGTCATGCTTGAATATTGAGGCCAATTTTCAGGATATACAACGGTCCAATACAAAGCTATTTACAACCCTTCAGCTACCAACACAATTTCACGATCAAATAAACAACTCTCGAAACATCACAACACAAACACACATAAATTTCTCCGAAGCATTGTATTTCATTACCCCAACATAGTTGAAAGTTACAACCGAGTAAACATACGTGTAAAACAATACAGTAGCATTATATCCGTTATGGTGAGGAGGAGCTCGTGGCTCAACAATAACTGCCTTTCAGATCAATCTTTAGGTTAAGCAGCGCTTGCCTAGGTTGGTCTGTGGATGGGTTACCACCCATTACATACCGAGTTTCCTCCGTGCCTCAGAAAGCAGGTTAAGCTGTTGGTCCCGGCTGTCATACATAGATCTTTGGCAGTCGTTACAAGTAGTCAGTGACCCGCAATTGTGACATCCAGTTTTACCAAAGAGGTTTCCAATACTAACTGGGTTGTGGAGGTCAGAAAGGCAGTCGTTCCATGTAAAATACTAGTATTCAGCTGCATCCAGTTAGACTGGACTGGTTAGACTCCGACCCCAATATAGTTGAGAAAAGGCTAGGCAGATAATGATATGCGTTATGATAGCCTCCTGAATTATTCAGTTTTATCCAGAGGTGTGTTGAGACGGAAAATTATTCAGTGTCTGTCACCATATTGACTCGTAAATATCAAACTATTGGATGTTTTCCAAGTATAGTAAAGATTATCTTGGGGATAAAGTTGTGCTATCTGTAGGAGTTTATCAAAGCCCTTTGTGACGATCCGTCTTTTGTCTGTCGCTTCGTATTTCAGATTTTCTGCTGATTCAGTTCGATGGTTCAATCAAAATAACGACATTATCCCTGGTTTTTATCGAAAACACCTCATAGCACCAATATAGTACTCGTCATCATGGAGAGAAACTTTTACGATGAGACAAAACTTAAAATTTTGAAAAAATATAACTGGTGTTCTCTATCATTCATCATCATCATTTCAGCCATAAGACGTCCACTGCTGGACATAGGCCTCCCCCAGAAGGGGAGGATATGCCATAATCGCCACGCTTGGCAGGCCGGTTGGCGATCGCAGTTTGGTTGTTACAAAAGCACAGAGAACGCTGCTGCCCATTCTCTGGTAAGTCCCATAATCGCCTCTTACGACACCCACGGGAAGATATGGGATGGTGCTATTCTTTACGTCCGACACCATACGGGATACGGTGTTCTCTATATATTGACGATTTAAATAAACACGTAAACATTTTTCCTGCACGTTGATCTTCTTAGGAACAGCTGTTTGTACTAATAAATATAAGATTATAGGATTAAGAGGTTTACGGCAAAACAAAAACTAAACTTGTTAAAGAAGAATTTTAACTTTATTTCTTGTTAGCAATATTTTAATATAAATAATATGTCTTAAGTTAGCTAGCAATAAAGTATAAAGGCGATTGTAAGCATTTTTATCAGATGGGCAAGCAACTTGTTTGTCAACAGAAATAGGTACATTACCAAACTGGTTAAACAGTTTTAAAGATTGTTTTAGTAGTAGAAGATGCCCGTCGAGGCTGCGGGTTGTTCCCAATAGATACCGCGGCCTCGACATGAAGGGCTAAGAAGGAACATAGAGATACGAGTAGTTGTTCCGGGTCTGGGTGTTTGTGTATGTGAGTTTAAATGTTTGTAAACGCACCCACGATACAGGAGAAATTCCTAGTGTGGGGCAACGTTTTAAAAAAAAAAAAAAAAACATGGGTGGTTTTTAGTCAGTAGAAGTCTGACACTCCCTTTCGCTCTGCCCAAGAGCGGGAGGGGTTATTTGATGATTTTCCAACCGCCAAAAAAAAAAGGAGTAGAAGATACAAATATTTTTGTAAAGTCTGTTTTACTATTTAGCTGCGAGCTCAGCAACTATCTAAGCTATCAAAATAATTGATAGCTTAACTTGTAGATCACCATTTGCTTCTTTTAAACGTTGCCCCACACTAGGAATTCTTCCTGTATCGTGGGTGCGGTTACAAACATTAGAACTCACGTACACAAACCAATTACCCACACATATGTTGCATGTTTGGTGATACATACATAATCTCACGCTATTTTCCCATTGGGGTAGACAGAAACCACAGAACGCCACTTGCTACGATCCTTACTCCTTTTGCCTTATCCACATTCATACATCTAGGATTGGTGATACATACCAAAAATCATACGAACACACAAAAGGTAAAATAAATTTCTTCCTTTACCATAAAAAGCTCCATTGGTATAAACATGCCGCTCACAATAGGCTCATAAACATTTCTTTTATACGGGGCCGTATCGTTTTCACTTCGCCGATACGCAACCCTAATAAAATGTTAATTCACCAACACAGTGGGATAACGCAGGGCTAAAAAAACTCAATGTTCGGGGAGATACTTATGGAAACTGGCTTTCAATTTGCCTAAACTGTCAAAATGAAGATCAATCAGATCACTACAACTGTTCACAACCTTGCAAAACCTTGCGTAGGGAGAATTTGCACCCAGAACGGTTCTTCTTTGCGGAGGGCAGAGTGGCGTTATAGGACTGTGAGGAATTCTTGAGGGGGCACGGAAGTTAAAATTGTTTAATGTTTGCGGACAGTCGATAGGTGTGATATTATGTATAAGATAGTAAGTACCATCATACTTTACTAAATAAACTCCGCATAAATATATCTACAATTAATATAACCAATTAATATATATTGCTGGAGATTAAGTAGGTAAAGTTTTTCATAAATTACTCCGTGTTTATTGTTTATAAATAAGCCATCTTAGGGTTCCGTACCTGAAGGATGACCAACGGAACCCTATTTCTAATCCTCCACTGTCCGTCCGTCCGACTGACTGTCAGCGGGTTCATGATCCGTAATAGGTAAAAGGTGAAAATGATTTTTTTACGGAATGTGTATTTCAGTTTATTTTTTATTTTATTTATTTGTGCTTCCCTACTACGATGGTTCAGGACCCTTCATGCCCGAGTCCGACTCGCACTTGGCCGGTTTTTTATAAAGATAAACTGAAAATCCCTATACTTTGTAAGTAACACAAGTTCAAAGATCTCGCCGAAGAAAATAACAAAAATACTTCATGATCAAACTTTTTTGGACTTCACCATAATAATTTGATATATATGTACTTACCTAAATAACTATATTTCAAACTTACAAATAAGTCGCTGAAAGAACAACTGGACCAGATTTTATTTATAAGAACTTTGTCTTTCAACATAAAGTTGTAAAAAAATCTTTAGTAGAGACTTCCATTAAATAAATAATTTCAAGGTTCCACGTGGCTCAGTTCTAGAAACTAGACAACTTAAGTTTTATGAAAGCAACTAGAAGTAATAAAATTATAATTTCTACAATTTTATTGCTCTGGAATTTGGTGCCTTCGAATTGTATTACTTTTAGTAAACTTTTTCTGAGGATTGGAACTAGTAATGATTTTGGATGGCTGCGGTGGTATAAGTGAAAATTGTTTGGAGAAAGGAGACGGAGGTATTTGCTAAGCCATTCGACAATACAGACTTAATGGTTATGATAGTTTTGAGCATGATTTGTGACATCGTAGAAATAAAAGACACAGCATTACAGCTTTTAGATAGAAAGAATAGAAAATGTCACTTTGTAGGGATATCTATGTAATTATTTCACGTAGGGTAGAGACATACGTGTGTTGGTTCATCATAAAAAAACGAAAGACGTCAAAAGACGTCCACTCCTGGACATAGGCCTCCCCCAAGTATCGCCACATTGACCAGTTCCGTGCGTCTCGCATCCAGCGGGTCCCCGCAACCTTCATCAGGTCATCGGTCTACCTAGTGCCTTCCAACGCAACGTCTTCGTTCGTCCATCCGCTATGCGAGCAATGTGGCTGCCCACTGCCACTTAAGTTTGGCAATTCTTTGGGCTATGTCGGTAACCTTGGTTCTCATGCGGATGTCCTCATTTCTGAGTCGATCACGTAAGAAAACTCTGAGCATAGCAGAGAATTCAGTCCATTGCCCTTTGGGTGACTTCGAGCTTTCTGATGAGGCCCATTGTGAGCGACCACGTTTCGGTCCCGTATGTAATCACTGGCAACACACACTGGTCATAGACTTTTGTTTTGAGACAATGGTAAGTTGGACGAGACGATACCGCGCAACTTACCGAACGCTGCCCAGCCGAGTCGGATTCGACGATTGACCTCTTTCTCGAAGTTAGACCTACCCAACTGGACCGTTTGTCCCAGGTATACATAATCGTCCACAACTTCGAGTGTAAAGTCTCCGATCTTGCTAAGAATCTTGTCTGATATTCTTATCCAATTAATTGATTATTATCGTCTAGTACTAGGAAGTAGATACTTTGTATGTTTCAATTAACGTATTATAAGTAAAATTATTATAGAGGACAGTCGTAGTCGCAGGCCACTGATACCTGATTTTTAAACTTTTTTTTTATCATCTATTTTTTATTAATTGTCACACCTAGCTATCAATGTTCCTAGTGCATAGCTCTCTTTTTACCTAAACTTCTACGCCTACTTGTGGACAGCGTTGTGGGTTACTTTTTCACCAAATTGTTATAATGTTAAATTAGTTGTAAGTTATAATGTAACTGTTTGATTCTATTCTATTTGATACCAAACATGATTATTTCAAATTCAAATTATTTGATTATTTCAATTAATTTTTTTTCGAGGTTAGAATCTGACATTTAAATTATGTCATAAAAAAATATTACAAAATTCGTAAAACTTAAGTCACCCGGGCTATTCTTACGAATGTATTGACACCTCGTTTATTAAAATCCGTTCAGGAGTTTAGACGCTATGGTGTAACATAGACTGCCAAAATCATTACCCTTCGCTACGCCGTAGTCGGGTTAAAATCACTCGTAAAAGTTGCTCGAGAAGTCGAAACAGTACTAGTGCGGTAAATGAAATCTCTATGATATAATACACACAGACAATCGAGTCGATCGCGTTTTCGCGTGCCCCTTGCTCAAAATACGATTTACACCTACCGGGTTCCAAGTTAAAATAACCCTATGCCAATATGACACCTAACCTCTTCACAAAACGGCTCAATTTCCTCTAACACATTATCAAATGCGGTTCGATGCGCGCCGGAGGGTGTAAATCGTACTTAAGACACGGGGTAACCCAGGCTGTTAGCGTGAATTTACGGGTCCTTCAGCGCATGCGCGAAACGCGGGGGGCGAGGTAAAGTCGGCCACGTACAGTACCCCAAGTAAGCGGAGTTTCCCCTAGATTCAGGGGGTTTTATCATGTTTTGGGGATGTTTTAAGGAAACGAAATTGTTAAGGAAATAGGATTTCTAAGATGTATTTTTATTTAAATTCAAGTGAAACGTATAATTTTAAGAAAAAAATCAATATAACGACTCTTGTGACGACTCTATTAGGGTTCCGTTAACAATTTATTTCCTAGTTTTTTTCCAAACATTGTTCCGTTACAACAACAATCCATGATTTTAGTTTCAATACAAATTTTAACACACAAAAGCAATCTTTCAAAACAAGTTCCAAAATAAAAGAATATTTTACAACGAAACGAGGGGTAATTCAAAACCGTAGGGTGACCACACTGCACTCTCCGCTCGCTACGCCAGCGCGCCAGGCGTCGCCCCTTCCGACCCCGACACTCGCTTCGTGCGGACGTCGCTCAAATCTCTAATACCGCGTCACGGGCATCCATTTTGTATTCAGTATAAAACGGACCAAAAATCCACGTTTATCAGCAAAAATAGGCGTCAAAAATGGTTTTAATCACGCGGGATCTTCTTGCTTCGTCGGGATATGTCAGCCGTGTTGGGGGGAGCGATCGACTTGGCTTTTTTAATGTACTAGTCAGTCTTTATCTCTCTCCTATACGGTTGGCATGTGATCATCATCTTCATCAGCATGCTGGACGTCCACTCATCACCATCATGGTCCTACATGGGTCGGCAGTGTGACGTCAGGGGTTGCGCAATCGGTTTTTCTGGTGCGCGAAAACTGATGTAGGTCGATCGAAAGTGGGGTGGTACTTTGGAAGGGGATATTTGTCTGTGTTTTTGTATAATATATGTGTATTTGTGTATATGTATCTGTTAACATAATAAATGTATTCGTCATTGTTTAATAATTTTTGTCTTTGTATTATTTTTTTACAGATTTTAAATCAACCCACATTACATCTTTGCGAAGGAATGAAACGCCTTCCCAATTTAATTTCATCTAAACAAAGATATTATTTCAATTACACATTGGAAAAACATCTTTAATACCAACAGATAAAGATCAGTTTGTCCCTCTAACTTCAGCCATCTTCAATGGTACTATCATCATATTATCATTCTAAAATCAACCTTATTCACATGGCGATAAAGTTGATATTTATCTAACAAGACATTATATCGATTGAAAACTAAACTACTTACACAGGGTACAGAACGTATTTAGTATATAATTTTGAGCCTCCCTGAGAATTTTTTATATGGGGGGGGAGGCTCCTAATACTATACTAGTACCATAATTGATTACTTGGTAACCATTTTCCCGTCAATGTCCATTTCAACCTGTATAAATAAAAAATATAAAAAAATAGGAAACTAAACTAAACAAAAAAATCAAACAGATTTCAATATAATAATATCTGTGGACATTAAAAAATATATATAATATAATATATTAATGGTGTAACTGAAAAACGGAACAGTCCGTCTTTGTCCTTGAGCTGGCCTCGCGTAGTGTGGAGTTTAAGTAGAACAAGAGGTCAGCTTATACTGGTTATGTTACCGCCGACGTTCGACCTACTTATGCTTTAGGGGTGGGGTAGAAATCTCGTTTCTCACATCGGACCCTTTCGTTTTATTTTGAAGGGAATAAATTCGATCCTCTAGTTTGAGAACCTTCTAATGATGTATGCCTGTTATAAATAAATGAACCTTATTTTTAATTTTTTTGTTGGTGTTAGGAAATTATCAAAAAACCCCTCCCGCTCTTAGGCAGAGCGAAAGGGAGTGTCAGACTTCTACTGACTAAAAACCACCCATGTTCCTTCTTAGTCCTTGTGCCGAGGCCGCGGTATCTCTTTCGAACAACCCGCAGCCGCGACGGGTCGAACAACCCGCAGCCCCGACGGGAAATAAATGAACCTCAAAACACTTTTCGTAGTTTTAATAACTATGGTACGATTTTTCATTTAATCTTCGAGCCTCGTTGGTTTAGTTATCGAAAGCTGGACTGCTGAGGATGAGGTCATGGGGTCGATTCCCGGGTCGCGTAAAGGAGAAGGGGACTTCTGGGCCCAGCAGTTAACTAGTTGAAATATGTATTAAAAAAACCGTTATATTTTTCTAAAGGAAATCACAAAATATGGAACCTTGTTTCTATCTAGGAAGCGAGAAAACTTTAAATAAGTTATGAAACTAAAATAATCGATTAAGTAATGCCTGAATTGCTGGTAATCGATTATGAATAAATTGCTAAAATCTCAGAATATGTATGAAAATCGAGTGACAAGTGTTTTTTCGTGGAATCGATTCATAGCGAATAGAATTCTTTTTATTTTTTTTCTGGCAAGATTTCTGCCTGACATCAGTCAGACACCAACTGACAGACGGCACTCGTTCGTTGTCTTTCTAGTTTTGAGTGCGCAAGTATTTTTTTCCATGTTCTATTGTTTAACCCCACGACCTCGGCTTTGCATAGTAGGACTTTTGACGGATCTTGATACAAACACGCTCCATGCATAAAACCATAACACAACCGAAGCCATTCAAGAGTATTTCGTGAAAAACATAAAAAAACTACAATGTTATAATTAACCTTACTTTTACTAAACTTCATATAACTTGATTCCTGAATAGCCAAATTTCACCAAATTTTTAGTGAGGCCTTGTTATTATACCCTCTTACAAATAAGGCTAGTTTGATTCAGTTAACACCTGGGCCCAGGAATGTATGGAGTCATTCCCTTCTCCTTTTTATTGGGTTTTTGCATCAGGAATATCTCAGTAGCAGTTACGAAATACTGGAATTTAGCCGAGTCCTGTTAGACTGGAAGCTGACCGTAACATAAATGGGAAAAGTCTTAGCAGTTGATGACCCCGGCTGAAATAAAAACCGACATCACAAAATTGATCTTAAGCTTATTTCATTGATATTTCTAATATCTAATTATTTACAATGAAATGATAATAACGATATTCAATTTCCTAACCCTCGGAGGATCTTTTATTTTTCTAAAACATTTATTTCATCTTTATGAGGCGCCTCTTATCTTTTTATTTCGTTTATTTTGGATATAATATTCGCCGATATGGGAAAGCTATATTTTTGTTTGAGAAAATTGTTTTTATTGCCTATCTGCGGGATAAATTGTTTATTTTGTGGAGGAAGAGTGTTGGTGTTGGGTAAATATACTGAGTGTGGGTTTGATGAATCGTACTGTTACTTAATGATGAGGAAAGATAACATAATATCTCGCCTGATATCCCTAAAGGGTTAGGCAGAGAAAGAGCTTTAGAAAAGTTACATGACGTGGTATTGTGTTATTCAAAAAAAACTATTTGAAAATAACCTTTAAAAGAGTGGATATGAACTTTCTTGCCCATTCTTCTCCATAGAGATCCACGCTAAGAAATGGTCAACTACCAGTACCATTGACATTATATTTTAATTTTTTTATAAAACGTTGCCCCACACTAGGAATTTCTTCTGTTTCGTGGGTGCGTTCACAAACATTTAAACTCACATACACAAATATCCTGAAACAACTATCGGTAGGCCGTACAAATATTTGTTCCGTGCGGAGTTTGAACCCGCGACACGTAGCGCAGCAGTCAACTGCTTGAGCCACTACGCCAACTGTGCCGTCAATATAATATTATGTATTGTGACCTTTGACCTCATCTCAGAGTCACAATTGCGACAGTCAGACATTTTAAGTTAGACGATCGCGTGACACAACGGTTTATTTACATTTCATTGCAAACTATTGATCGCCTTTTGTTGTGGCTGTCTACGACTAACGTAACTACGAGTGTCCGTATTACAGTATTTTTATACTGATCTATAGAAATGTCATATTTAAGTCTCGATAAATAATGACAAATACTGGTAAAGAATTACTGTAGTTGCTGGCAGTTAGGATGTCAATAACGGTCATTGCCCTTTCCCTAATATATCTTCATTCCGTCAGATAGATTTCCAAAAAATATTGGACACGTATTGTGCTTTGAAAACTCGTGTGTCGTAACATTCTAAGACATTAGTATGACATTTTTTACCGGTGAGTGACGTCACAACCCACCACTCAAATACTTGACGCGTTTTATCTTCGTCAATTTTTATTGATTTGATAAAACAAAAAATACGTATCCAATATTTTTCGATAATCTAACAGACGGACTAATTAGAATCATATTTTTTTAGTCAGTAAACATCCTTATTGGGGTTTTCACCAGACCAAAGAATATTTAAAAAAAAACTATCATTTCATACGCTTATGAAATGTAGGGAACAGCTGAAATTATTTATATTCGCGATTCTTGTGTTGCTGTTATTATGTAAAAATCTTATTATTGTTATAATATTTAATTTGTGCGATAATTTGTGAGGTTGGATTGATGGATAGATTTTTACTGCTTATTGAACGAGTTTGAATGTTAGGTACATAGATAGTCCCGTCGGGGCTGCGGCTCCCGTCGGGGCTGCGGGTCCCGTCAGGGCTGCGGGATGTTCGAAAGAGATACCGCGGCGTCGGCGCAAGGGCTAAGAACGAACATGGGTGGTTTTTAATCAGTAGAAGTCAGACACTCCCTTCCCCTTTGCCCCAGAGCGGGAGGGGTTATTTTACGATTTTCCAACCGCCAAAAAATAAAAAAGGCACATAGATAGTTGGTAACCTGTTTTAAAACATACAAAATACTTTTTGTACAAGTACTGGGCCAAGCCACGAACATAAACTTATTACTATTTTTTTTTTTTTTTTTTTTTTTTTATTGGTTAAAGACCGGATCATATGCAACTTAAAATCGTCGAAATGTGCATAAAAATACGCATTATAAATGCTAGAATAAGCTTACCCTGCAATAAAATCTTTTTCACGTTATGCGTCTGTGTTATGTTCTGCTTACTCCCATGGAAAAAACTTTTTGGCAAAAAATAAAACCGACTTCAAAACACTGACATTTGTTTGTTTGATTTCGTTTTTTTGCCACCGACTTCAGAAGTTGATTTTTCTTCAGAAGTTTATTTTTCACTTTTTGGTGTTTTTGAAGTCGGTTTTATTTTTTGCCAAAAAGTTTTTTATTTTTCCATTTTTAGTTGTTCCCAAACAAATAATAGGTTTTATTTATCCCCAATAAATGGAACATTACATAATATCTTACTGTCCAAATCTGGGTGTACACATCTGCGTACCCCCTCAGATCATACAGGCGTGATGTTACGTCATGATGTTGTATAAACAATAAACATCCAAGCGATTGCAGCAATCACGACAGATTTGCCGTCTATTTTTGAAGAGTTATATTGTATATCTCCGAAGATCAGGATCAGATCTTCACCAAATTTAAATGGGACCACCTCAGGAGTATACTCTTTCAAATAAAAAAAGAATTTTGAGAATCGGTTCACAAATGGAGGAGAAATCAGGTAACATACATAAAAAAAAAAAAAAAAAAAAATACATACACACGAACATAGAACCTCCTCCTTTTTTGAAGTCGGTTAAAAAGATGCGAGGTGCATGTTGTATGTTTCTTCTATATACGAAATACCATATACCGCAGCACCTATTACACCATAATTAGGCAAATTATTTGCATATGACATGTATTTATCATAATTATACCCTTTCTAATTCCTGGCCAAAAGTCCTACCAATATAAATTGATACATAAAGGTGGCGCTGTTGGCGAACAAAAGAGGTCACACTTCTACTAGAGCCAGTACATTCCGTATTAGTTCTCTTTTTCGCCGTATATCTAATATTAAATGGTTGTGTTTTGTATATTTTAGGCACAAACGTCACTGCAGTAATTAAATACCCTTTTGTTTGTTGGGTTATCCGGTTATCCTTTTGAAGTTTTGCAAGCATTTTGAAACAATTATTTTCACATGTTTGCACAGTAATTAGTGTACAGCGGAACCGCTAACTGCCTTTGGGCTCGTGGCCGCAAGAGCGTCTGCTTAGCGTGTTGTCCTGAATTATATTCTTAGTTAGTTTCTCAGGGAAAGTTTTTTGAGTTTTTCTCTAACGAATTTTTCAGTAGCAGCCTGAATGTACGGAGCTGACTCGGTATGTTAGGTATTATCACCCATCCACGGACCGACTTTGGTAAGCGTTGCTTAACTTCTAAGGTTGACATGTTCGACTGTTACAATAGGAATGTTTCCTGACCAAAATAAATATGATTGTAATTAGTCCGTCTGTTAGATTATCGAAAAAGATTGAATACTTACGTATTTTTTGTTTTATTAAATCAATAAGAATTTACGAAGATAAAACGCGTCAAAGATTTGAGAAGGGGTTTGTGACGACACTCACAGGTAAAAAATGTCATACTAATGTCTTAAAATATGACGTCACACGAGTTTTCAAAACACTATATCGTCTTCATTGTTTGTTTACGTGAAAACAGAAAAAATACGTGTCCAATATTTTTTGGAAATCTATCTGACGGACTAATTAGTTTTTTTGTTGTTAACTACCCTATTTTTAGTCACAACCCGCTCCTCATCTAACTTTTACTGAAATGCTTACTTATAATATATTTTAAAAGAATATTTATAGGCTAAAACGTCAACATTACGACCTATTTCATACCCTAACTATGTCAATAATGTCCCATGAATCTAGCACACGTATTTTATCTTACATATTTTTCTCCAAGCACATGATATAATAAAAATTCAAGCAGCCGTTTCCAGCATATTACTATGCAAACATAAATCATACGAGCACAATAAAGAAACTTATTCTTTGCGATAGTTTATATAAATGTAGGAATATGACGAGAAAAAATACATTTGTCATACAAAAAACCTTTATGAGTAGGGGATTTTTTTTTGTATAAAACTAGGGGCTTGTCCTCGTTGGGTATTTTAAAAATAAAATAAATAAATTTCATCAGCGGATTTTGACTTGACCATAGCGAAAATTAATACTAATTAACGATAATTAAGATCCACGTAACTGAATTATCAGAAAATTATGTTTTCTTTAAGAACTGGAAACACTACTGTAGTAAAAAGTATATTTAAGTATATTATATTTTTTAAATTTTCAAATGCTTTTAATTTTCTAACCAGATTTATCATCATGTTCCTACCCTTGCCCCATGTTACTTGGGGTCGGCCCAATACATTATTTTCTTCCATTTTCTCCATCGACCATCACGCCAAAAACACCTTTTTATAATTCCTGACACAATCCATCCATGGTTTCCTATTCTTCCTCAGCCTCTCTATCCATAATGCCTCTCTAGCTATTTTATTTCTGTGAACGTGGCGTCACCTGGGGCCCAATCAGTCTAGCAGCGCTGTGACATTTGTCAAAAATTTTGCTGCACCATGCTGAGATAGTGGCCTTTTGGCCTCGTACGGTACTTATTTTAATTCTGTTTTATTTATTAAGTGTTTCTCTTATTTTCTTTTTTGTCATTTTCTTATTATTCATTTCATGTCTTGTGTGAGACCAATAAATACTTTTTCTTTCTTTCTTTCATAAACATCTTTCTAGCCAGATTATGGAGCAATACAAACCTTTTTGATTAACTAACCACAGAACCCAATGAGAAAGATGCCTTAGCTAACATTACCGAACCTGGCCTATCCTGGCAACACTCCAACTTAGTTCTATAATTCAATTTATCAAAATCAGAATAAGTCACATAAGTTTTTATGGTCCACAAGATTCTGTAATCATGTGTCGTGGAAAAGAATACTGGGAACGGGATAGGGTAATAAAATTACTGTCACTTATATTACAACTTAGATAAGCCACTAGTCGTAAAATCTGCGACAAAAAGTCCATAAAATATGGGTATGTACGCACTGTACTGTGAACGAAAGTGAGTACCTATAGTTGAGACATCCCAGTCTGTAACACTTTTTTTCAGTTTTTGTTATGATATAAATAGTTTAATAATAAATGCCTCTCGGGTGGATCTCTAAGTTAAGCTGCCCTTGGTCTGTGTATGGGTGACCACCCGTTACATACCGAGTTTCCTCCATGCCTTGGAAAGTACGTTAAGATGTTGGTCCGCGGATGCACAGCGGAGTCTTAGTACTTTTACCATTTGGGTACGGAACCCTAAAGATGATATCTCCATTCAACATTTCACCTTTTCATATCAAAATATCTCTATAAATATCATAAACTCTTATGAAATCCTAGTCTTCGCCAGTGTTGCCAAAGATCTAGGTCAGTGGACATAATGAACGGTTAATACTTTTATCTCCTCAGCGGTAATTCAAAGCTAACGTAGCGCTAACTCCGTACTAAGCATCCTTAGAATTTATGTCATGTTTATACTGGCGCCATTTACGGGACTAGGTTTATTAATTATACACGTTAAAGGTGGAGAAAATATGAATGCAGGGATTGTGAATAAAAAATTGCGACAATTTAGACGGTTACAAAAAAGTTTCTACCCAATTGTACAGGATATTTACTGTTCCGGAGCTCATAGCTTAAACATGCATTAATATTAAATGGTAGCGCAATTATCCTGTTAATGATCCCACGGCAGGGATACAGGCCTCTGCGGGTTGTTCGAAAGAGATTCCGTGGCCCCGGACAAAAAGGGTTACCTAAGAAAGAACAGGAGTGGTTTTTAGTCAGTAGAAATCTTACACTTCCTTCTTCTCCGTCCATAGCGGGAGGAGCCATTATACGATTTAAAAAAAAAGGGATAATGCTTCTACTCTATGCATTTATTAATTTAAGACCATGTAATGTACCATATTCCGACAAATAAATGAATTTGAATTTAAATTTGAGGGAATGGGTCCACCACGCGGGTCCAGTACGTATCGGGGGATAAATTTCCAAAATAAAACATGATCTTACTTTCGTTACAAACGGAACTTAACAAACGATTTTCTAACTTTTAGATCTAGTCATTTGATCTGTATGTTGACAGTGAAATACCGAATTTAAAATTTATTTTCTACTAGATTTGGATCTTCTGAAGTTAACACTTTCCAGAATAACAACAGAACCAAGTCCCTGTTAGCAACAGATGGCCTTACATGTAACAAAGTATTCCATAGGGACCATCCTTTCACGGATCAATCCCATCCTTTTCAGTGGACCAAAATACGCACATAACATTGTCACTGTTCAACTTGTAACTGTGTGTGTTGTAATAATTTCACTCTGAACTTTTCTTTATACGTTTCAGGTGTAAAAGAAGGTTCAGATTAAAATTGTTACACCTTGGCAGGCATAGCTTACTGCTGCGTTCTACGCATTTGTTCAGGTCGGCATCATTGGGCACGGCGGGCTAGGCAACAGTTTAATATATTAAAGGTATTAAAAATGATTAATCTATGTAGTTTTGAGGTCAGCCCAAGGTGAGCCAAGATTCGGCGGCGGCGACCTCTCGCATCCGGCCCTGGTGCAAGCCATGGTCCGGGCCGAGGAGGAATGGGACGCCGTCGCCTCCTTCTGCGAAGCAGTGATGCTAGCGAAGGAGGTGGCGGAACGTGAGAGGGAGAGAACCTCTCGTCCCAGCCGGCGCGGGAGACGCTCCGGGCGTCGTGGGCCACGTGATGGCCACCGTAGACACGGGCCTGTGGACGGTGATTGATAGGCTAGCTCACCGTCGTCCTTCTTATGACGTCTTATGACGGCGCGTTCGTGTTCCACCCGCGCCTCAAAGAGATGTTAGCAACATGGAAGAGGTCCGCGAGGGCCGCGCTCGTCGGGGCTGTGGGTTGTTGGAAAGAGATACCGTGTCCTCGACATAGAGGGTTAAGAAGGAACATGGGTGGTTTTTAGTCAGTAGAAGTCTGACACCCTTCTGAGAGCGGGAGGGGTTATTTGATGATTTCCCACCCCCCCAAAAAAAAAGGCCATTCCAAGATGGGAGCCAAGATACCTGTTGTAATTGTTTTATTTTTCCTTCTAAAGTATTTACTCCAGTTACATGAAAAATAGAATAAGGGCTCCAAATCGGCTACCAAACAATAATAAATAATCTAAATGGGACACACATATGAATAACATAAAGCCTTATTAGTGTCACCAACAGAACATGATAATAGTAACACACATGTCGTCCGGTATTATTAAAGGTATACCATGAATAGAAATGAATACAGTTTTGTTCATAAACACGTGAGTAATTATTTCGAGTTCGTCTGATGCAGCAAGCAGTTTGCTAGTGACAAAACATATTTAACATCACGCCTGTAATCCCCGAAGAGTTAGGCAGAGGTGTACCTAATAGTACACTCACATTTCGCCAGTTATGTTTAAGTCCCATGTAATAGGGGGCGAACCTATTGCCATCAACCGGGCACAAATCCAGGCTCCGTGGCTGTTATTGAGTAATTCCTGATGGAACAACTCAATAACACTTTGCCCGACCCGGGATTCGAACCCAGGACCTCATGCTCAGCAGTCGTGCTTGCGACCATTAGGCCAACGAAGCAGTTGCTCGTGACAATATTGTTATTATTTTGCCAATTGCTCACACGATACCTTTAACTTAAATGTTCTAGTTCTAGCTTATGCTTGCTAGCTTACTCCTCATGTAATAAAACCGACCCCACACACCCTAGTGACAGTGTTTCTAAACCACCTCAAAGGCCTCTGACATGGTTTGACGACCGCCATTTGGTGGCCGGGACCACCGGCTTATACATGACTTCCGAAGCACGAAATCTTCTTTAGTATTAGAGAATCAGGTGATTCAAGCCTGCAATGTCCTAGCCAAACTGGAAACAACTTTACAAAGTTTGCTTTCCGTGAGAATCGAACCCCCAACCACCGGGTCACAAGGCAAACGCCTAAACCACTCGACCACCGAAGCAGACGTCATTCGCCTTGTTTTAATTTAAAAAATGGTGCCTAAAGCTTTTTCTGGCCGGTTAATTTTGCGAACCTTTACAAAATCGTCTATTTAGACCGCTGTCAACAAAGGCCTAGTGTACAATATGACACCTATGTATTGATAAAAAAAAAAGTTTATGAAATATCTTTATTATCTCCATTCGCATTTCCTGCAATAACTTGAAACACTGCGCGATTCAGGATTATGATGTTAGTTCTTCATTTTTGTCATAGATGGCGCTGTACACTGTTTGTAGTTTCGCTACATGTCAGTGATTTTCGCTGTGACATGATGACTCACTGATACAATACTACTTATCGTGTTGTCTGACCGTCTTGTTTATCTCTCCATTGTCTACCTGGTGCAAATAAACATACGTAACACCAAACCTTCCTACCTAAATAAATATGTTTTCTTTCTTTCTACCTTAGGTACTACTAAAAGTAAATCCCGCTTTCCCACCTCCCGTTTCATTGGGGCCAGAAAGGGTCTAAATAATTTGGGTCTGGACGAGGGTCGTCTTCGTTCAATGCACGGATTTCCATTAGAAACACAAACATATGATAGTAGTTACATGTCTTATCTATCTGCTCGATTCTATTGGGAATCAGAATGAATCTATGACTCTATTCAAGAAGGTTTACGGTCGAGATTTTTAGGCGATGTTTTAGGAAAGGATCCAAAGACTGGCGGCGGCGGTCTAAAAATAAAACGGGTTGAAAGGAGTTGGTATTTTCATGCTGAATAGTAAGGCCAGATGAATTAGAGAAAGATTTCTTCAATCAATGAATAATTGCTTGAGTGGATTTTATGGCCGAGTGAGCTTGGGTGTTTCATTTTGAGTAGGGTATTTATACTCGTAGATATTCTATCAGCATAACATACATAATATTTAAGAATCTTATCATGCTAACGATACATCGTAAAAAAAACGTGAAAATCATCGTGAAAATTAAAGCATCGCGATCGTGAGGAAACCGACCATGCCCCAAAACTGAGAAATCGAAGTACTTAGTTGTGGGAAGTGAGGAGGTGTATCTCCCAGCGGTGGGAATATTATTGCTTGATTATACCTGTACTGAACGATTTATATGCTAAAGGAATCGTGAACAATAATAAGTTTCTGATGAGTCCTATGAGTTGTTCGATGTTGTTACAAAAAGATTAGAAAAAAGTAACAGGAAGAGTTCGAAGTTTTATAATGTTTCATATACCTACACCGCTCTCAATTGAAGAAAATCATTTGCGTGTTTTTCCCTAATTCTGCATAAAATTACTTAGAAAAGAAATAAAACATTCGTAATATTTCCTTTAATTAAAAAAAGATTGGTAGAAACTGTAGCTTAATTTGTAACAAAAATAAGTGCTTACTAAAACTTTTCACATTTTCCGTGAAAATATTAAAAAAGGCAACAAAAAAAAATGTTTTCGATCCACCTGTAGCTTTGAGCGCTTTGTGTATGATGCAAGTGACAAATAAATGTATGGTAGAATGATTTTCTTTTTATACTTCTTAAAAATAAACAAAACAGGTTTTCTTATCCCATTTTTGACATTACACTGAATACTTTATCGATATTCGGTACTATGATCAACAGGAAGTAAAACTACCCTTTACCAAGCCCAAAGACACTAGAAAGGAGGTGTCTCTCACTCACAATCCATGTAAATTAGGATAAGAGAAGAAAGATGATGATGTTAAAGCTGAAAGGTGCTTCTTCTCCCGGTCATTCCGATTTCAAAAACACCAAAAAGTGAAAAATAAACTTCAGAAGAAAAATCAGCTTCTGAAATCGGTGACATTTGTTTGTTTGACTTTGTTTTTTTGCCACCGACTTCAGAAGCTGATTTTTTTCTGAATTTGAATTGTTTTTGAAGTCGGTTGTTTATTTTGCAAAAAAGTTTTATTTATTTTTTCATTTTTAGTTGTAAATATCCTGTTTAAATATTTACAAAAAATGTTCATAAAATGAAAACTACTGGGCCAAACTATGTTAAATTTTTATGGGACCAAATGGCAACTATTCCGCATCAAACGGAAAAAGAATCACGTAAATCGGATCATAAATCTCAGCGTAATCGGTGTACATACATAAAAAAAAACATACCGATCGAATTAAGAACCTCCTCCTTTTGGGAAGTCGGTTAAAAACAATTGATTCCGATCAACGAAAGTGATCGGGATCAACGAAAGTGTTAATTGTTCGATTTACTACGGTTCACAGCGAGTCCGTCCGTCAAACCATTTGCCATTGACGGTCCGGCTTAAACTTAATATCTTTGCATTAAATGTTAATTGTTCAAACTTTGTTTTATATATTTGTATGAAACGGTTCGTGTTTTAAACGAACATTTATTTTCTCAACACAAACGAATGCAAATTGTATTTATTACTAGCGGCCACCTAATGAAAAAAATCGAATTCGTTCGTAAACGCAACTTCCGAATTTCAATGAGATTTTGTCAACAATGACAAGGTTTTTTCTTTGCATGGAACCCTCATTCTTTTCTAAAATAAACGTAGTTTTAGTTACTCTACAACATCAGCTATCGCCAGTAAATGTTCCGTCAAAATTGGGCCAGCAGTTCCGTAGATTAATGGGAACAAACAGGCAGACATACATAAAAAAAATGTTATCTTATCTTAGGATGAATCTGAAATAAATGATTTATTTTTATTTTTTATAATAGTTTCATATTCATTCAGTAAAAAAATGTTATTTCTAAATTACAAACATACTCTTTAATTTTATTAATTGCATAGAAAAGTAATTTTGTTTTTCAAATCTTGAGTGCAAGAACGACTACCCGAAAAAAGTCATGTCTATTGGTTTGTTGACTTTCCTTGCAAAGGCGCAATGTTATGTGTATTGGAAAGTCACTCTCTCTCCACAATTCTGCCAGTCATCCGTTGTGATAGCGATATGACATCGGTTACTTTGTCCGTCCGGCGACCCGGTCCGGTCTTGCAAATGTCATCGTTACAATAGCGTGTCACGTCCGCGGGTAATAATGTATCCGGTCTTATTGACCCCTTGATTGCATGTGGGGGTTAATACGCAGTGGAGGGTTGATTTCTCATATTGTTGGTTATTAAATATTATTGAATATTTGGTGGTGTGCTTGGTTGCCAATGGCGATAAATGACCCTATATTGATTTGGAGGACAATTTAACAGTTAAAGGTTTTATTGAATTGCACTTCCCATCATCAGCTTCATCCCATGTTATTTGGGTTTTTTTTTTTTTCATTCTCTCCCGCGCGTCACACTATCATTATTATTCCTCTCCCTCTCCATCTATCTACATTTATATTCATCACTAGTAATACAAGACCGATCGACCGACCGATCGTATTACCTAGTATTAACTGGGTTGTGAAGGTCAGATAGGCAGTCGCTCCATGTAAAATACTGGTATTCAGCTGCATCCGGTTAGACTGGAAGCCGACCCCAACATAGTTGGGAAAGGCTAGGCAGATGATGACTAGTATTACAAGCCTAGTTTGTGAAAAAAAAAATGTATTTTCTACAGTCAGAGGAACTGTTTCAATCCACAAGCTAGAATTGATTAAAAGCTTACAGCTCACAAACAAGAGCTGAGGCCTCAGCTTTCGTTTCTAGTGAATACTCCATGTTAATTGAGGATGATTGTAGGTATTGGCTTCCGTGACGTAGCAGACTTCTGAAATTCACAGGCTGGTTTTTATATGGAGAGTCCACGTGCATTACATAAACATAGATTCTCAAGTATATTATAATCAGATGGAATGTCAATAAACCTACCTAGCTTAGGAAAATCCAACTTAATATTATAAATGCGAAAGTTTGTGAGGACGTATGGAACGGATTTGGTACACAGATAGTTTATAACCTGGATTAACTCATAGGATAGATTTTTATCCTGATTTTATCTTCCCGTGGGATAATTTTCGAGTTGTAGCGGGCGCAGCCGCTGGCAACAACTAATATACAATGAAAGACAGACAAAAGGTTCAAGTGTGAAAAAGAAACATATAAACATACTTTCGCATTTATAATTGTTTCGTTTTTGTACTGTATCGTGAACAACTCCAAATATCGCTAGATGTATTTTTGCACAGTTTTAAAATATCACGGTAAGTCAGCAGGGATACAATCAGCAAGCAATCAATCCAAACAAAACAAACAACAATCACGTCAAACAATTCATGTTGACTCGACTTGAGACAGGCAAGACTACAAAGTCTTGCCTGTCTCAGTAGAGGCCTTGTCAAAACATAAAAAAAACGTATTTAACAAATCAATCATTGCAAAGACAGTTCTTTTCCTGTTTTATTAAAACATCACAAACTGGCCATGTCTGATCAAAACAGAATGTACATAAAATATGTTCAAATCGCGCGTGATTTAAACACGTATATTGTTTATGTTTGAATGCTCGCCGACTGATTTGAAACGACAGTCGAAATACAAACAATTGTATTCGTAAATCCTCGTTTATACGAGGAGAGTTGATTGACTGCTCAGAGGCTAAAACTTTCAAAGAAGTAAGTGAAAATTGTGAAGCGCCTGCCGCTATGAGATACACTGACAAAACTGAGAGACAAATTTTTGTTTAAAATAAATATAAGGACCTGATAAATCTGACTATATTTAATTAAATTATTATAAAAATATTACTTCCCTTTTTCAATCGGATGTTGTTGCCAATTTTACATATATATAGAAATAGAATGAATGTAAGTAGCCTTATGTAGTAGATAATATAACATCAGCTATCTGCCCGTAAAAGTCTAATCAAAATCGGTCCGATCCTTTCGGAGACTAACAAACAAAAACGTTTTCCATAAGTGCTGTAGGTATAATTTTTATACGCATTCAGTAAAAAGCTGTTATTGTCATATTACATACAGACACTTTATTTATATGCGTAGATAGCATGCTTTCTTACCAGTAATAAGCATACCTACTGTGTTTGTCATATTCGTGAACCCGATTATCCTTCTGGTGCAAAACTCGTAGACTACAATTCAGCGAGTTTTTGCTTGAACATACTCACCAATCGAACGGTCAAGTAACTATCCTCGTGTAAACGAGGCATTATTTTGGGATGGAAACAAAACAGTATCGCCAGTTGATAATTGGAAACTGACAATCGTGTTTTGTGTAACTATTTCTAATTTAGATTTTAGTTGTACATTACATAACATCACGCCTGTAATCTCCGAAGGGTTAGGCTGCATAACAAGTAAACCCATTTTCCAGTTATGTTTAAGTCCTATTTGATCGGGGGCGATCCTATTGCCATCATTCGGGCACAAATTTGGACGAATTGACACAGTGATTTTTCTGGACGGAGTCTGGACTCCGTGGCTGTTACTGCAAACATCCTGATGGACAAAGTGTTATTGGGTTTTCCAATAACACTTTGTCCATTCCGGAAATCGATCCCAGTAGGTACCTCATGCTCATCAGTCGCGCTTACAACCACTAGACCAACCCGACATTCAGTAAAACTGAAAACCGTCTAGATATTCATTTGTTATGACTACATTTCCATCCGAGACATAAGGTTTCCTTTTATTTGATCGTACCACGCGTATCGTATCGTTTTATTTGACTTTTATTCTAAGAAACATATTTTTTACATTCAATATGATATCACTGTTACCGTTCGGTGGAAGTTAAAATACGCAAAAAATAAAAAAACCACAACCATAGAAAATAATCCAGCTGCTTATATGTAAACATGAATATAAAAGACACCTGGTTAGAATTGATTATCTGTAATAATATTAATTTATCGAAAGAAGTATTAAAAACATTATTCGTTTCTTTTGATGATTTTATAAGAAAATAAACTGCTTGATACGGGCCATACGCTTGGGAGGTCATCAAATAAAAATATTAGGCCGATCGTCTATAAAACTACAAAAGATTTTACATAACTTATGGCAAATTGTTTATTTTAGCAATTTCTGTTGACTTACAAAAATAAAAACTTTGATTTGATAAAAATAAAGGCTCGTTTGTAAAAACACGTTTTGATTGTTGTAAGTTGAAGTGCCGACCGTGAACCGGAAGACTTTGCGTTTTTTTGGGGGGTGGGAAATCATCAAATAATCCCTCCCGCTCTTGGGCAGAGCGAAAGGGAGTGTCAGACTTCTACTGACTAAAAACCACCCATGTTCCTTCTTCGCCCTTCATGTCGAGGCCTCGGTATCCCTTGCGGACAACCCGCAGCCTCGACAGGTGCAGGGACCCCCTGGATACGAAACGCACGGGACCGGTCAATGTGGCGACACTTGGAGGAGGCCTATGTCCAGCAGTGGACGTCTTTCGGCCGAAATGATGATGATGAGGTTTTTAATATTAGTTACTGCTAACGTTAACACTGAAATATGAAGTAGACACTTGTTCTTCATTCATCATTTCAGCCGAGAGACGTCCACTGCTGGGCATAGCGCTCCTCCAAGTGTCGCTACATTTAGCGTCCCATGCATCATGCATCCTGTGGATCCCTGCAACCGTCACCAGGTCATCGGTCCACCTATTGGGAGGCCTTCCATCGCAAAGTCTTCCACAACTTTTTTGCCCCATCGACCATCTGTTCTGCGAGCAATGTGTCCAACTGCCAATTAAGTTTGGCAGTTTGTCCTTCATTATAAAACATTAATTAGTTATCCTAACTAAAACTGAAACTAATTCGTCAAAATATTTGTGTTAACTATATAGAGGTGTGAACTCGTTCACCAGTCCATGAATGAATCTTTAACTCAAATAAATTAATAACAAACGTACACAAATCCTTAGCCGTTTGGCTATTTCGGCGTTATATTGCGACTATCCTAGTGCCAACAAAATCTTTGATATTCAAAGCGAAGTTCCAGAGCCAATATTGTCAAACACGAGACCAAATACATATTCAGCTGCAATATAAATGTCGTTTGAGGTGCACCTGTGTGTCCACCGCAAACTAAACTGCCCACAGATATAGCATACCTAGATCACGCCAGAACACCTACTTCGGCTGTTTTTTAGAGTAGTCAGGTACGAAACACCGGCCCCGTCTGACTTAATAAAAATTGACTTGTAAAAGAGTTCGTAAAAACCTATTTGCAAAATATACATCATCATCATCATCATTTATCACTTCGCGTGCCAAATAATGTGCCCGGCTTATGTATTTTATACTTAACGTAACAACTGAAGATTATTGACATTTAAAGAACAAAAACATTGTCTATTTTGTAAAGTATCTCATCATCATGCTTTCGCCCTTCATCATCTTCAGCCTGAATTCACCCACTGCTGGGCCTCTATTTTCTTGTGCAATTCTTTTGCCATTTTTTCACCTTTTTTTCACCATTACTTCATCAGCACGTTATCACAAATTGGATACTACCCTACTGCTAATTATGGGATTTCTACCTTCTGAAAGTCCTTGCTGTCATGGTTGACACAGGTAAAGTCTCTTGTCACCCCATAATAAGATTTATGCATGGTTTTTGGAAATTAGTATTGCCATTGCGAAGGGACGAAGTGGGATTTGTTGGTATTCCTGATATTTTTTCGAAATATCTGTAAAATGGTCTCAAAAATATATTATGGTCTTAAAAAAATATGTTGACTAAGGACAAATTGGAATTTACAAATTTATTTCTTTATCGTGTGGTGAGTGTCTAATCTGCAGGGCTATTGCATATCTTTTTAAATGTCAATGGCTATCATAGTGTCCATCGATTAATTGTCAAATGGTTATGGTTTAGTACAAAATGGAACCATTTGACAGTTAATCGATGGACACTATGATATCCACTGACATTTAAAAAGATACGCAAAAGCCCTGCAGGTGTTAGAGTTTTTATGCCGCCGATGGGCATCTGACTTGGCTTAATATGACGTGTAGTTCGCCAAGTACATATTTCACAAAACTAAGCTTTAAACGCAAGCAACGTAGATTAACGTCCATGTTACCTAGCACTGGACCTTTGTTTCTCCGAAGCAATCTGGCCTATTTTTTACAAAAAACCATACACAATAAAAAATAACCACCAAAGCATTATCCCCTCATTCACCCACAGAACAAAGCCCAATGTTCAATCATATCTCGAAATCGCGGTCGGCAGCCTGACCGGCTGAAAATCGCCGGTAATCCCCGATAATGGAATGGTGATCCTTTGTTTATATACCCGGTTGTACCCGGAACGATACCTGGCACGGTACACGGGTGTTTGTTTCAATTGTGGAATGGTGCGTTGAAAAAAATTGGGTTGTTCCTTTTTTACACGACTGCCCAAAACAAATAGTGTTATGTTTTTTGCACTGCAGTTGTACGGTATTGGTTTTTGAAGTGTAGTTTTTTGGTAGCTTTGTGTGTTTTTAATGGATTATAGGCACTCGGTTTTCAGTACAGTAGGGTGCAAAAAATAAGGTGGTATTGTATTCTATTGAATTTAATCTATGAACAAGGTAGCAATGGCCATACTGTCTGAGCAACACTGAACGCCTAAAATACATTTCTTGATTTTGTGTATCAAGAATTGTGTTTTAGATTAATAGTGGTCATCTTCAAAGGCGCGAATGAACCATTACTTTTATGTTTGGTTACCATAATGTCTAGATAGGCCCTAAAATAATAATGTATTAACTTTGAATCCGATTTAAAAATCCCATAAATCATTCCTTGCAGTTTTGGCAATAGAGTAGTTAACAAAAAAAAACTAATTAGTTCGTCAGGTAGATTTCCAAAAAATATTGGACACGTATTTTTTCTTTTTTCACGTGAACAAACAATGAAGACAATATAGTGCTTTGAAAACTCGTGTGACGTCATATTCTAAAACATCAGTATGACATTTTTTACCGGTGAGTGATGACACAACCCACTCAAATCTTTGACGCGTTTTATCTTCGTCAATTTTTATTGATTTGATAAAACAAAAAATACGTATCCAATATTTTTTGAAAATCTAACAGACGGACTAATTAGAATCATATTTTGTTTAGTCAGTAAACATTTCTATTGTAAAAATAATACCCTTTAAAAGTCATACTTCAAACTTCCTTACGTATTCAGCAATTAGCGGACACAAACATTAAATTAAGGCGGCCATTAAAAAACGAAAAAAAAAAACACCTGGCTTACTCGGAGTAATGAAAATCATATTTTCTACACCTTCATCAATCTTCATTATGTTGCTAAAAGCGAGGTCAAATATCGCTTCTTCCTTTTTGAAATAAAAGTTCCAGGAAAAACATTGAGGTAGACACAATTTTTGTTAAAGGTCATTTTTTTGATCTTTTTGCAAAAGAGTATGTGTGTCAGTTTTTGAAGCGTAATTCGATATTGCTATTGGGTTTTTCCAACAGAAATTTCTCTGTAGTAGTCTTGATTTATGCCCGGTTATTGGAAATAGGCTGGCCCCTTATTACGTGAATTTAAATATAACTGGTAATATGTGGGTGAATTAATGAGTACACCTCTGCTTAATCGTTTGGGGATTACAGGCGTAATGTTGTTAATGATAGTTTACACATGTGCTTTATTATTTATTTATTTATTAAGAAAACTTACAGCTAGGATACAGATAGACAACAGTTAGTGAAAGAAGCCCAATTAAAAGTTTTTTACATGGAGCGACTGCCAACTGACCTCCACAACCCAGTTAATACTAGGCAATACGATACTCTTTGGTAAGACTGGATGTCAGAATTTCAGGTCACTGACTCTGTAACGACTGCAAAAGATCTATATATGGATAAATATATATCTCAATATATGGCAGCCGAGACCAACAGCTTAACGTGCTTTCCGAGACACGGAGGAAACTCGGTATGTCGGGCGGCCACCCATCCACAGACCGACCTTGAGAGATTTTGAAGATTGACCCGAGTGGCAGTTCTTATTAAGACACGAGCTCCTCCATAAGGTAACAAATCAATAAAAAGTATTTTGGCAAAGTAGTTCCAACGACTACAGTATATATTTTATTTTCATACAAAATTCAAGAATTCTTTTGAAATATAAACTGATGCAGATCAAGCGAAGGAAATGAAAACGAAAGCTGCATCGGTTGCTCGGAATATTGCACTGTTTGACATCCGATTTCGATTTTGTTTACAACGCTAGCTTTATAAAATACGGCGCCATATGTTTCTCTGCTAGGAACAGGCAGTTTTGTAATACAGAGTTTGAGTTTTATATTGCACCGGTTACCTAGAAACAAAGAGGTTTTTCATATATTGCCACGGTTAACAAATACACGTGTTTGCTCACGCTTTCATCCATTTTCATCATCAGCCTAACCCAACTATGTTGGGGTCGGCCTCCAGTCTAACCAGGTGCAGCTGAATACCAGTATTTTACATGGAGCGACTGCCTATCTGATCTCTAGAACCTAGTAGTAGTAGTTGTATGGAAAAAGGCTGGTTGTCAGACTTTCTGGCTACTGACCTGTAACCACTGTCAAAGATACCTACAGGGTGAAAAGTTCTTCATCCCCCGTAGAAAATGGAGGATCCTCCGACCAGACGGGTGTTGTGTCTGGTGGGCTAACTGCCCGACATAATTATGTAAGTCGGGATTTTATATATAGTCTAATGTCGCGGATAAAGTTGATAGCGCGATGTACGATTTGCCAAAGTAGTTCGCATGTGTTGCGATAGATGTCGCTGTCGCCACATTCTATGTAAATTAAGAGAAAAACGCTGACTGACTGACGCATCAACGCTCAGCCGAAACCCTTGGACCTAGAAAACTGAAATTATGCACAGAGCTTCCCTTTATAATGTAGACTAGGAATTCGAAAGGATTTTTTGAAACTCAACCCCTAAGGGAGTTAAACAGGGGATGAAAGTTTGTATGGAAAATTGAAATTTCCACGCGGCGAAGTCGCAGCCATAAACTAGTTTATAATATTTGCAGCGATTCCTGTAATGTCTAGCTTTCAAGATAGAAATACGCAGATATTTATTCGTGACAGAAATAAATCTGTGTAGTACTACCTCTCGTCGTTCTGTTTTCATTTCCTACCCTCTAAGTCGACGATTTATTTATTTGTTTATGTTGGCTAACAAAACAAAGGTAAACTAATGTCCAGGAAATATTAAAGCCAAGTGCTGAAGAAATCTTAATTTCTTAATTTTTTTTTGTTCATTTTGTTCAGTTATGTCGCGTAAGACCAGTGCTCTCATCCTTGTTGCTTCGTAAAAGCCTTATCTAACAGTAGAGTAAACTGCAATTATAACATTACATCAGGCCTATGATCCATGCCGTGTTGACGACGGCGACGGCGCGTTTATGTCTCACGCGCGCCTCAAAGAGATGTCAGTAACATTGCAGGGGCCCGGAAGGGCCGAAGCCCGTCGGGGCTGCGGGTTGTACGAAAGAGATACTGTGGCCTCGACACAAAGGGCTAAGAAGGAACATGGGTGGTTTTTAATCAGTAGAAGTCTGACACTCCATACCGCTCTGCCCAGAGCGGAGTCATTTGATGGTTTTCCACCCTCCAAAAAAAGAAAAAAGGTCTACGATCTATAAACATAACTATTCCCAAAAGCATGAGATTCAATACAAGTAAGAACTAGCAAAAGATTGATTAATCCGATTTCTAAAGAGACACAGGCTGTTCTAAAAGAAATAGCGTTGGTTCTTGGCAATGCGGTCAAAGCTCGTGCGTGAATAATAAACGACCCTGTGTATACGGACGGAATAATAAGAAGACAATTTATGTTTAAAGAAAAATCTTAAAACTTATCCACTAAGGAAAAATCTTCATATGCCTAGCCTTTTCCCAACTATGTTAGGGTCGGCTTCCAGTCTAACTAGATGCAGCTGAATACCAGTATTTTGCATGGAGAGACTGCCTATCCAACCTCCACAACCCAGTTAATACACGGTGATACGATATGCTTAGTCGATAAATGCCCAATTCTTAAAATACCTAACAGCTTGAAAAAGGACTTATTTCCTAAAATGCCTAATTGGGGTGTATACTGACAAAAAAAAAAAATGATTCTAATTAGTCCGTCTGTTAGATTATCAAAAAACATTGGATACGTATTTTTTGTTTTATCAAATCAATAAAAATTGAAGAAGATAAAACGCGTCAAAGATTTGAGTGGGGGATTGTGACGTCACTCACCAGTAAAAAATGTCATACTAAATGTCTTAGAATATGACGTCACACGAGTTTTCAAAGCACTGTATCGCCTTCATTGTTTGTTTAAGTGAAAAAATACGTGTCCAATATTTTTTGGTAATCTATCTGACGGACTAATTAGATTTTTTTAGTTAACAGAACTACCCTATTACTAAACCAAAAGTTAATCTCCCAAACACTAAGTAAGTATAGGTACAACCCCGTCGCGGCTGCGGGTTGTTCGCAAGAGATACCGCGGCCTCGACATGGAGGGCTAAGAAGGAACGTGGGTGGTTTTTAGTCAGTAGATGTCTGACACTCCCTTTCGCTCTGCCCAAAAGCGGGAGGGGTTATTTGATGATTTTCCACCCGCCCAAAAAAAAAAAGTATAGGTACAACTGTAATCCAAAGAATACAAGACTAAGAAAAAGACTCGAATTCTCTTTTAATCCCATTTCAGCCAATCAGTGAAATTGCTTTCACGTTATTTATTTTAATTACCTTGCTGATTGCCGATCTCGGATTAAAAAGAGAAATATGGCGGATACCATCTGCTTTAGGATTCTAGTCGTGTCTCGAGAATCGATTAAGGTTAATGGTGTAACAAGTCTTCAGCAATGCGACACTTTTAGTGTTATCTTTGGTACTAATGTGGATTTCACTACAGATTTAGGTCTAGTATTTTTGGTGGTTATAGTTACGATCTAGGCACATATGAGTATGTATCATGATCATCGTTCCATCATCATCAGCCTATAATGTTCTCTCTAGGGCCTCATTTACGGACACGCGGGGCGTCGCGCGGCGCTTTGTGCGTTTTTAATTCAAACACATGGCGATGTATGAAAACGTTAACGATTTCAAACGTCGATTTTACGAGAAGCGATTTTTCGCTTGTTAGTTTAAAAATGCAGCGTTCGTTGCGGCCTCTCAGTAAATAAATAAAACACAACACTCTTTTTTTGGGGCAGTCGCGTAAAAAGCTCGAGACGAGCCTTCTGCACGCGCCGCGCGACGCCCCGCGTCTCCGTAAACGAGCCCTAGGAGAGGGATGGGCTATAATCCACCAAGAGTGCCCAGTGCGGGTTGGTAGATGTCACATGTCTTCGAATTTTTTGGTTCTAAGTCATGCTGGTTTTGCTCATGATGTTTTCCTTCACCGTTGATGAGAGCAGTGGTTATGAAATAAATTTCACAAAGTAATGCGCCTGCCTAGGTTCGAACCCACGATTTACTGTTGTTAAGTCGGGGTCGGAACCACTGGGCCACCACTGCTCCTTAAAAAATAATATGAAAATAATACGGAGGAATAAAACCTGGTATTAGTAAAATAATGTTTTTTTGTTTAGAACACTAAACACATACATACAATATTTCAACATAACATAACATAGACAGAGCAAAAGGTAGCTATACAAAAATTTTAGTTTTATCGAAATCCTGAAGAAAAATAAATTATCTCTATTCCTGTGGGTGTCATAAGAGGTCATGCCAGCTACGATTCGTAGTCCAAAACGTGCGGGAGACGGTTCTTAATATTCATGTACACGATATAAGTGTGATAAACTTGGCTTAAGTTCACAACATTGTGCTAGTTTGACCAGACAAAACATCGACTACATTTGCATAATAATGTTACGAGAATACATGGCCTGAATGAATGAGAGTAAAAGACTGGATAGATTTTAGGTGAACAAACCGGTTTTACATCCAGTTTGGCTTTTCACGTCCATTCACAGAGTGCATTAAAATTTCAAAAGATTTTTAACATAAAACACTTTTGAGTGTTTCGCTTGCTATTTTAAAGTAAGATTTACTATTTTGAGACCGTGTTTTGTAGTGGCACAAAGAACGGTTTTGATGAAAATCGCCAGTATGGTCAGTTGTTGATAGCAGTGATGCAGAAACGATGTATAGACTGTGTGGATGATGATATGGCGGCATAAGTAGTCAGTGCTGAGATGACGAAAGTAAGAGAAGAATGGAAGAAGAAGACACGCTGCACCGACTTCAAATAAATTTAGATTAGGGCAGGAGGTGATTGATAATGGAAATAGCAGTTTGATGTTAATATCAAATCCGCACTGGGCCCGCGTGGTAGATTATAGCCCAATCCCTCTCAAAGAGTGGAGGCCTGTGTCCCAGCAGTGGCAACATTAATAGACTGTTGATGATGATCAAATAAGAAATACTTTACTTGCCTATTTGATTTCCTTTTTTTTTTTTTTTTTCTTTTTTTTGTTCTGTACCTCGAAAGGAAAAAACGGAGCCCTTATAGGACTTTATTGTTCGTCCGTCCGTCGGTCTGTCTGTCAAAACCCTTTTTCTCAAGAACGCGTGGAGGTAATCAAAACCTACAGGGTACTTCCCGTGAACTCAGAATCTTTAAATTTGGTACGAAGCAACATCTTATAGCACAGATAAAGGAAAAAATTCGAAAAGCATAAATTGTTTGTTACACCATATAATAAAGTTTTAACAATTTTACACTTTGTTTGTACGGTTTCCCTCGGTGCGTGAGTCGACTCGCACTTGTCCGCGATCAGCGACCAGTAGTCCACATTGAAACGAAACAACTGGAAGTCATCGGGAGACGCCTTTGCCAAGCAAAGGGATGATGCAGGCTAACAATGCCCGCGGGCCTGTGGACGGTGAGTAATGGGCTAGCTCGCCATCCGTCCGTCTTATGACGACAACAGGCCATGTCGACGGCGCGTTCATGTGCCACGCGCCGTCGCCCGTCGGGGCTGTGGATTGTTCGCAATAGATACCGCGGCCTCGACATGTAGGGCTAAGAAGGTACATGGGTGGTTTTTTGTCAGTAGAAGTCTGACACTCTCTTTCGCTCTGCCCAAGAGTGGTTATTTGATGATTTTCCACCCGCCAAAAAAAAAATGCTAGCAATCCCAGTATTAGTATCTTTAAAAATAAATAATTGTAGGTACCGATTTTATTACTAACTCTCACAACATTGATTCTGGCTTTTCCAGCACAAACGTGTTAATACCATGGGTTAACGACCCATGTCGATGACGTCAGAGTCTGTACCTGCTACCTTCCCGGAACACTGATTAAAGTTCTAACAGATATTCAACTTTAATTGCTATTAATTATAACTGAATTTTGACTTTACACTTTGTTGCTAAAACTTTGGTTAGAATACGAGTTTAATACGGTAGAAAGTTAATTTTGGTTTTGTGACCTAATTTAAGTTATGTTCTCTTTAATAATTCAGGTTTGTTCAGTGTTATTTTGTGATTCTATGGAAGAAGTGAGATTTGGGTTAGCTAACATTGATTTGGTTTGGTTTTGGTTTGGAGATGGAAGTAACAAAGAAAACTGATTATAATAATGTAAGAATTGCCTCAAATGGTTAACATTTCTATAGTTTATTGGTTTCGTGTATTGCCTAATAAGGATGTTTCCTGACTAAAAGAAACATGATTCTGTTTAGTCCGTCAGTTAAATTATCGAAAAATATTGAATACGTGTTTTTTGTTTTATCAAATTAATCAAAAAGTACTTACGGAAATAAAACGCGTCAAAGATTTTAAGTGGGGGTTTGTGACGTCACTTTCTGGTAAAAAATGTCATGCAATATGACGTCATACGAGTTTTCAAAGCACTGTAATTATCTTCTTATTTTTTTATACACGTGAAAAAAGAAATTATGAAAATCAATCTGACGGACTAATAATATTTTTTTTGTCAACTACCCTATCCGTAGTCCTTAGTCCTTTAGAACATTAATCTCATCATCTGCCTAGCCTTTTCCTAACTACATTGGGGTGAGCTACCATTCTTACCGGAACCAGCAGAATACCAGTATTCTACATGGAGCGACTGCCTATCTAACCCCCGCAATGCAGATAATGCTGGGTAATACGATACCCTGGCTAAGTCTGGTGGTCAGACTTTTGAACCATGCCACTGACTTTCTACAGCGATTGACAAATAACTACAAATAACTGCCGGAACCAACGGATTAACGTGCTTTCCGAGGCACGGAGGAAACTCTGTATAAAACCTTCATCATCAAAATCATTTCAGCCAAAAGACGTCCACTGCTGGACATCGGCCTCCCCCAGGTGTCGCCACATTGACCGGTCCCGTGCGTCTCACATCCAGCGGATCCCCGCAATCTTCACCAGGTCATCGGTCTACCTAGTGGGAGGCCTTTTAACGCAAGGTCTTCCGGTTCGCGGTCGCCACTCCAGAACATTCCGGGCCCATCGGCCATCCGTTTTGCGAGCAATGTGCCCTGCCCACTGCCACTTAAGTTTGGCAATTCTTCGGGCTATGACGGTAACCTTGGTTCTCATGCGGATGTCCTCATTTCTGATTCTGGCTAGACCTTGATATGAATAACTTCTAGAAATTATGAATATTACTATCTACGTTACGTGTACACCCCAACATTGAGCTAGGGCCTCACTTTCCTTGACACCTTTTTCTAACCAAAATCCGTATTCTAAACTTTTCTCACTACAACCTAGATTAGCTCAGCATTACCGATAACAGAGCATTAGCGATAGCGAAGCGTTAGCGATAATAAGCGCTAACGATAGTGGGGTGTCTTATCACATTTATTTGGTAGTATCTTCAGTGGGTACGTTCTAATAGTTTTCTTAACGAACATTTGATAGCAAGTCTGCCTACAGTTATAGCGCGAAAATACGGTTAATGTTATAATAATATTTAAGTTAGTTAGAAATCTGGTTACCCGGCTTAGGGCCCTCATCCATGGTGACTTTTTGTTGCGATGCTGCCGCGCGTTCGTATCGATACAGTCACGATGCGGTCGCTAGCTGGTTGCCCTCGAAGACAAAACTAACGCACGACATCATCGCTACAAAAAGTCGCGTGGGTGAGGGGTCTAAACCAAGCTGCACAGAATACCTTACTATTTTTTTTTCAGTGCCGCTATCATCAAATGCCTAAGTACCCTTTATTCAATTATGTTGGGGTCGACTGACAGTCTAACCGTATGCAACTGAATCCCAGTATTGTACATGAAACTAGTGCCTATCTCACCTCCACAACCCAATTATCAACATCATCATTCTCTTGTCCTTATCCCAATTCATTTGGGGTCAGCGGAGCATGTCTTCTTCTTCCATACTTCTCTGTTTCTCGTCTGTAGGTACTGGGTAGTAAATACGATACTCCTTGGTAAGACTAGTGTTCAGACTTGTGGGTCACTATCTGCCTAATAACACCAGTGCTGGTTTTTTTTCTATTACATCATCTGCCTAGCCATTTCCCAACTATGTTGTGGTCGGCTTCCAGTCTAACCACATGCTGGTGAATACCAGTATTTTACATGGAGCGACTGCCTATCTGACCTCCACAACTCAAGTTCACTAACTACTTTTAACGACTGCTATATATGGCAGCCGGGACCAACAGCTTAACGTGCTTTCCGAGGCACCGAGGAAACTCGGTATGTCGGGCAGTCACCCATCCACAGACCGATCTAGGCAAGCACTGCTTTACCTAAAGATCGACCCGAGTAGCAGTTCTTATTAAGCCACGAGCTCTAAGAGTTTTTTTTTATAATACACCCTATTTTAAAGTCATTAAAAATATACAAATTATAGCTACACCCCTTAATATACCAAAAACTTTTAGAAACAGTACCATAATTCCACTTGGAAAGTTTTGTAGATACTTTATCATCACACTTACATCTTTTATCAAATTATAATCAAGCCGTATATCTTTTAAAACGAGCTTTAATAACCTTTATTAGTTCTAGTTGAACAATGTTGCTTTAATTTATGACTAATTAGAGACTCGTTCATTTAACTTTGTAATAAATTGTAATAATATGTTTTAAAAGATAGAGGGAGAGATAGCGTTATTATTTTCTCTAGTTGGTTACCTAATTAATAAAGGTTATTCATTAGAATTAATTAACACATTAATTAGGATCACGCGACTAAATAGTGACAGCCATACGGATCGATCTTCAAAGTTAAGGCATGCTTGCCAAGGTCGGTTTTGTTGATGGGCGATCATTAATTACGCACCGAGTTGCCTCCGAGACTTGAAAAGCAAAAAGTGAAGCCGTTGGTCCCGGCTGTAATTTTACAGTACTAACATTAGCGCTGGCCCAGTGGTGGCGGCCCCGACTTACGAACAGTAAGTCGTGGGTTCGAATCCAGGCAGGCGCATTACTTTGTGTATTTATTTCACGTCGTAATGCGTAAATTGTATATTTATTTCACGTCTTACACTCTCAAAACGGTGAAGGAAAACGTCGCGTGGAAAACGGCATATATTATCTTTGAACCAAAAAATTCGTTATAATCACTAATATGTTATTTTTATTCGCTTTTTATCTTGTTTCATAAAAAAATTTGAGGCAAGAACGTCTGTTGTAATATATTTTTGCTTTTGTAAGAATAAAAGACGTGTACAAAGATGTGTAGGTACACTCTGAAGTAAAATTATCATTTCAAAAAAAAAAAAAAGTTGCCCCACATTAGGAATTTCTCCTGTATCGTAGGTGCATTTACAAATATTTAAACTCACAAACACACCCAGACCTGAAACAACTATCTGTAGGCCATACAAATATTTGTTCCGTGCGGGGACCAAACCCGCGATACGCACCGCAGCAGTCCAATCGCTCAGTCACTGCGCCAACCGTGCCATGTTGTTGTTTTTCGCCTGTAAATTGGTTTTACAAAACACTGTTACACGTCACATCATGTTATGTTTTAAAACTAGATGGGGCCAGCGTTTCGTACATTCTGAGAAGAAACGACCAAAACAAACTCAGAGGTCATTGTCTCTTAAAGTTCAGACATTGCTTAAGTCATAAAAGTTCGTTACGTACCTTAATACATTTTCTGATTTATTAATCACCATTTTTTTTTTGGCGGGTTGAAAATCATCGAATAACCCCTCCCGCTCTTGGGCAGAGCGAAAAGGAGTGTCAGACTTCTACTGACTAAAAACCACGTTCTTAACTCTTTATGTCGAGGCGGTATTAAACACCATTTGTACGAGTTTTTTTTTTAAATTAGTTTTGCCCCGCTTATCAATAGACTTATTTTCAGAGATAATAAAACTATTTACGAGATTTGGACAATCAAGCTCTTACACTTGACTTTTAAACCTCAAGATAACTAATAAACTAATTAGTACAATAAAAGTAAGATGGAAGCTGAGACGTATTATATTCCCTCACCATTCACTTAGCGAAGCAATTAGCATTTGCAAAGTGAAAATTGCACCACTGAGTGCACTCTTGTTACTGAAGAAAATCTAAATTAAAGTTTTATTGCAAGCCAGTTCTGCTTCTCCATAGTGTTTGTCTTTGATGCTCATTTAATTTAAGGCTATAATTTGTTGCATCTCAAACGACCGCAATTTTACACCTATTGAATTTTACGAATGAACTTAGCATATAATAATTTAATTTGATCATTCTACTACTCTTGTTCTAAGAGGAACTGGATACGGAAAGCAAGGCAGAAAATCTTGTTATTTTGAGGTCTGCCGAAACGCCTTCTGGCTATGTCAGTGCTCCAGAAAGTGGCCAAAATAGACACTTTTGTATTTTTGCATGCGACAGATGTGGCTAGTTCAGTCTCACTACAGCTTAGCGGCTTAAAGAACAACGTGTTTTTAAACACAGAATATTACACAGTGTTTATTACACAGTTACAAAACATAACTGGCGAAATGTGGGTGTACTATTAGGTACACCTCTGCCTAACCCTTCGGGGATTACAGGCGTGATGTTATGTTATATTACACAGTGGTCATATTTACCACCCAACCGTTTTCAGAATTACTTAATTTTTTATTTTATTCCTTTAGTAAGTCACATAAGTAAAATTAAACAGGTACCATTTTCCACTTCAAGTTGTCCGAAAGTGTTCGTTTGGAGTATCAATCCACTTAAAGCGAAGAGCCCATTTTTGCCCCCTTAGAGCCTTTTCTCATTACAAATATTAGGACGAGAAAAATTGGGTTCGTACCTTGTGATAGGAAAAACGAAGCCTTTTTAACGAAGTGAAATTTGAGAGTCCAATTTGTGGCTCCGTTGACAGTGGACTGAAGTATGGAATGGATAGGTCAAATCATAATTTGAGATTTTTTTTAATTTTGTTTGAAATTGCGATGTTTGTTAAATATAAAAATTACTTCAAGGATAAAATACTCCGTGCGGGCTGCGGGTTGTTCGCAAGAGATACCGTGGCCTCGACATGAAGGGCTAAGAAGGAACATGGGTGGTTTTTAGTCAGTAGAAGTCTGACACTCCTTTCCGCTCTGCCCAAGAGCGGGAGGGGTCATTTGATGATTTTCCACCCGCCAAAAAAAAAAGAATATTATTATAATACTTAGGAGTCATATTACATTCACAGTCCACCTAGGTTTTGAAGAGCTTCTGACTATTAGAAAATACTGACAAAGATCGAAATATGTAATGAATGGTCACCCAAGAAACGAATTGGACTTACCTTATTGGTGAGTCTCTTAAATAAGGTCAGGTGCGTAATAATTACTACCGGCGTGCGTGTATGACCGTGAACGAGGCAAAAGGAGTATGTGTCAGCCCACCCTCTTGGGAAAAAGGCGTATCTTTATTTATGTCATCATTTTAAACATTTATCATTGACTTATATATTACTGCGTAAGGACTGGGCGGACGGCATGTTAAAATCACGCCTCGAACGTGGTCCCAAAATGGTATTTCCAAGCCGAAGTGAACTAGTCCACGATCGGCTCTCTTCGGGTGCGGTCGTAAATTTTATTAAAAGCTTTATTTATGTTCTTTATACCTCGAAAATACCACGCCGCTTATATAAGGTTACATTTAACGAGCAGACTACACCGATTCTCTGTATGGCGAACGCGTCGAGCAAATGTTCGGACGACCGTATCTTTAGTTTTTATATCAATGACATTTATCTATTTTTTTTTTGTCACCAGAATACCCTGGCAATCCTCGACAAACTGGACATTGACAGTGAGAAGCCTTCTGAAGAGGAAGTCGCGAGGCTCTTCGGCTATGAGGAGGCATACCTATCAGGGGATGTGGGCATCTGGCAGAGAATCAAGCCCAAGGTTTGGGCGTTGTTCGACGAGCCGTCCAGTTCACCGGCTGCCAAGGTAAGATTTTGGAAGTTAGCAGTAGTGTTGCCTGTGGTTCCACTCGCAGTGTGTACAAGGTATCTACGAGCCATCGTGATTTCAGTTCAGTTTTAGAATAGTTTAGATCGTATTAAAGAATCTAAATATCAAACCCAGCGTTTGTGAAAACAGGTTTATAGTTACATTTCGATTTGCTGGTTTTTTTGTAACTGCCGTTTTTTAAATGCTGCGTCTGGATTTATGTATGGAATTCTGTGTCTTAGTGCTCTTTACACAGATGACCTCTAATTCAAGACGCATAAAAATATATAAACTTGAACTCGAATTAGCATTTGACATTTGCTCCAAAATACAATAGAAAGGTACTTCTGAAATCGTAAGTTAATGCTTCATTAACTTTAATGAGTAGTCTTGTAGGTAAGCTTATTTGCGGCAAGTATTTTACTTAGTTCTACCTAAACCTAGTAATTTAGATCTCGGCTCCTAATTACCTAGCATTTAAAAGCCTTAATTACAAAACTATTTTCAGGTTAGCCTATTTTCAGTAAACCTACCACTAACATATAAACGAAACAGCGACATCTAACGATTAATAACGATAACTACTTTCCAATTCCTTTTTCCAAAAACTGGTATTAATAAAGACAGTAGTAACATCTACAATGGTAAAATGAAAGTAAAGAAAAAGATCCGACGAATTGAGAACCTCCTCATTTTTGAAGTCGGTTAAAAAGTAAAGGCCATCATTCACTTATAACCACTTTATTGAAACAAGAACAGCATCGTGTCATCGCCTTCTCATTGTACGTATTAGGGGGTCTGTCTAATCTCTAAGTCTGTCAACCAAGATACAGGCTTTTTAGGGTCCATAGCCGAATGGTAAAAAAAAAAAAATAATTAAAAAAAAAAAAAAGCGATGAATGGGAGCAAGGTCCCGTAAATGTATTCGAAAATGGAAAACTGAAAACTAAAACTTTTATTGCAGTCGGGGGACAGTTCGGTGGAACAATTCTTTACAGGTCCCCCGACTGCAATAAAAGTTTTAGTTTTCAGTTTTCCATTTTCGAATACATTTACGGGACCTTGCTCCCATTCATCGCTGAATTCGTTTGACTTGTTTTTTTATTTTTTAGTTTAGGTACTTTTTGTCATGGCAGGCGTGTTTTTTAATTTTTTTAATTATTTATTTTTTATTTCATATCTTTTAGTGATATATCGGTATTTTGACCTATAACCAATCATTTAAGCCATAAGACGTCCACTGCTGGACATAGGCCTCCCCCAGAAGGGGGAAAATGTGTTTTTTGTCATTTCTCAGGATTCCGGTCGGCAAAATCGGAACCCTAATAATATGTACATTTTGTTTTCCGTCTGTCTGTCCGTATGCCTATCCGTCAATCAACACCCTGTTCCTCAGGAGCGTGTGAAATGATCTGAATGACTTCATTGCGTAATTTATACCTACAAACATTTTTCATTTCATGTAGGTATCTATTTGTAAACAATTTACGCTGAATTTAATATATACATGCAATTTACATACAATGATAAGAACTTTGAATATTTTGTTAACATTCTAAGAAATTCAAGTGTAGTGCCAAACAGTTTTAAGTATAGTAGGTACCAAAAAGCTTTTACAGATCCCTTGGTGCGTGGGTTCAACTCGCACGGTTTTTTTAAACTATTGTTTTATAACACACGTCATGATTTATTCATTTGTGTTAGTAATGAATTTCAAGTTGAATCTCGCAGTCAGATTTGTCCATACCAAAATCTACCCTGATCTTCTTTTTCTACCCTTTAAGGGGTGATTTTGAAAATTCTATTATTGCAAATATTATTATTTCTTTAAATTAATATTTTTGCCATGTTTCAAGTAAATTGATTCACGCATACTGACTTTTCATACAAACTTAAAAACCATTTAGGTGCCGTCGTAGATGGATTTGGGAGTTGTAACCTAGCCAGTTTTATTTCTTTCATTACAGAGAATCTATTGATATGTAGCTTATTCGTATCGGATCCCGGGTTTAAAATGTCACTATATCATTTGTTGAGTAGTATTACTAGTAAACAATAGATATTGAATACTACTGTGGTATATTTTTGTAATCTACTTAATAAGTTCTAGACGATGATTATATTTTTCATTGAAATTTCAATAAAAAAAAATTAAAAGTTCTTTTTATTTCTAAACCATGGCCACCCTATTATGTTTTTTGATATTTTATCTAGCCTATGTTACCCGGGGTGACGCAATGAATCTAACGATACCACATACATCAAAATCGGTTCAGGCGTTTAGAAGTTATGGTGGAATAAAGAAACTCACAAACAAACATACATACATACATACATACATACATACATACATACATACATACATACATTCTTTTTTTTTGGGGCAGTCGTGTAAAAACGGAACCCTTATATTCGTCATGTCTGTCTATCCGTCTGTCTGTCTGTCCGTCCGTATATCACAGTCACTTTATTCGGAAACTATTAAGACTACACAGTTAAAACTTGGTAGGTAGATGTATTCTGTGAACCGCTTTACGATTTTTGTACAAAAAATAAAAGATTAAGGGGATGTATGGGGAGACCTCCCCATACATGGAACTGAAACTCATTTTGTTTTTTTCATCAAACCTATTCATGTGGGGTGTCTATAGTTAGGTCTTTGTTTTTGTTTTTTTGTTTTTTTTTTTAAAACGTTGCCCCCAATTTCTCCTGTATCGTGGGTGCGTTCACAAACATATAAAGTCACATACACAAATACCCAGACTCGAAACAACTATCTGTCAACTATCTGTCTTTAAAGATGACATTGATGCTCCTAAAAGCATTTTTTCTTAAAGTCAATTGTTTGATAGATAGACACTTCCAAAGTCCCCTCTAACTTTTAAACTAAGTTTATAACTTGGATTAACACATAGGATAGTTTTATCCCGATTTTATCTTCCCTCGGAATAATTTTCGAGTTGTAGGGGGTGAAGCCGCCGGCTACAGCTAGTCATCTATATATCCGCAAGTGATACGAAAATGATAGCATCAGAAAATGAACACGTCTTTAGTCAGCTTGATAGTCATGTGTTTGCAAAGTACAGGTTATCCCAAATAAATCAACCCCTCACTACAAATCTAAAGCAATTTGGCTAGGTTGGGTTCTAAACTTGTTTTGCTGACACAAAACTTTCGAGAGCTTACTAAATCTTCGTGAGAGCTCACACCGCGCACCGTTTGAACGATTCATATCCATACCATATTATGAAATTATTACTAAATATTAGATCTTATTACTGAGCAGTGGACTGTTTTAAGTTTCCAGGTAACCTATATATAGGTTACCTGGTATTCGTTTTCCATCTAGAAAATATTTCTTTGTCATTTTACCACCATTAGGCCCGGTATGCATCAAAATGGAGACGAGCAGAGCGGAGAGGAGATGTGCCAAATTCGACCAATCACAGGAAGGGCGAAAGACCCGATGTAAATTTTAAGTAATGTGATTTGTCGATTTCCGCACATCTCCTCTCATCTCCGTTCCTCTCCGCTTTAGTGGAAACTGGGCCTTACCATCAGAATCCAGGGTTAACAGTCTCAAAAGAGGTACTTTTGAGCATGTACGAGGAAGGAGTCAATGCTCCCGTCGGGGCTGCAGGTTGTTCGAACCCGTCGGGGCTGCGGATTGTTCGAAAGAGATACCGCGGCCTCGGCGTAAGGGCTAAGAAGGAACATGGGAGGTTTTTAGTCAGTAGAAGTCTGACACTCCCTTTCGCTCTGCCCAAGAGCGGGAGGGGTTATTTGATGGTTTTCCACCCGCATTAATGTACAACAGTTTGTACATTAATCCCCGAATATCGACTCCTTCCTCGTATCCACTTGGAATTGTTAAATCAAATCGAATGTTTTATGTCTCGTACGGTACTTACAGGAAGTGCTTGAATCGTTCTTCGTTGTAAATAAACAATACGATGAGTGTAAGAAAATGGATAATTTTCAGCTTTTTGGATCTGTTTTTGATGTGTTACCATTGTAGGATGTAGTATACTTACTTACTTAGTCTTTCATAATAGGGTATTTCACCAAAAAAATCTAATTAGTCCATCTTTTAGATTATCGAAAAATATTGGATTCGAATTTTTTTTTTATCAAATAAATAAAAAATTACGAAAATAAAACGTGTCAAAGATCATGAGTGGGGGTTTGTGACGTCACACAACTTGACACGACTTTTTGAAGCACTGTATCGTCTTCATCTTTGGTTTACGTACGTGAAAAATGAAAAAATATGTGTCCATTCTTTTTTGGGAATCTATATGACGGACTTATTAGATTTTTATTGTGAAATACCCTACACCACGTCCGTATTTTCTTGATAGGATAAGTTATAGTTTATACTGTAATTATCAAAAACAGATCGATCGTCCGTACCATACGGAAAGTGGACTCCCAAATTCTTAAGTAAAACACAATTTGTAGGAAAGAATCTATACATATAATAAATCTGTAGAAGAATCTTTTTTGTACATCGAAAATATTTAAAAAAAAAATTGTCAGGGTATTAAAGTATAACCAACAGAACACATTTCCAGCATTTTTGGAATTTTTGTCTGTTTGTCTGTTTATCTGTTTGTCTGTTTCGATGACTAAGCATCACGTCAAATTTACGAAACGAATGTAGATAACTTTTATACATAAATATTGTGCGTAACTTGGGCTATTACTTAGTCTTTGTTTCATCGTAATCGGTGCTCTCTATCAAAAGATATATGCATTTATAGTTTTCAAGAAGAACTTATCATTATGGTCAAGAATGAGACAAGCAACGACATCTATTGAACGAATATGGTACTTATTAATAAATGCCTTCACAAGATAACTTTAAATAAGTAATGATAGCAAAAGGTACGTAGATATTAGTCTAAATGACGCTGTTTTCAAAATCTACATAGCCTAAACCCTATAGTGTGTTTGATCGCTCTTTTTTAGCAGTTTATCTTCGTCTTCGACAGATGGCGTTATTCATTTGATGTCATTTTCTAAACCGCTGTGTTATTAAATAAACATATGTTTCATGAATAGTCAACAAATAAAGATTTACCAATTACACAGTATAAAAATACTATTTTTTTTAAACTAAATTAAAATTGGATAAAACCCACGGCATATTTTGTTTGTACCGTGTGGGAATCGAACCTGCGACACGCAGTGCTACTGTTAATCGTCCAGCCACTGCACCAAACATGTCTTTATATAGATGTGGTGTGTTGTTAGCCCTATGTGTCGAGGCCGCGGTATTTCTTTCGAACAACCCGCAGCCCCGACGGGCGTCGGTCCTTGGGGGCCCCTTCAATGTTGCTGATATCCCTTTGAGACGCGCGTGGAACACGAACGCGCCTCCATCGCCTTATGACTGACGAACGATTAACTAGCCCGTTACTCACCGTTCACAGGCCCGCGCCTACGGTGGCCGGAAGCCATCACGTGGCCCCCGATGCCCGGAGCGTCTCCCGCGGCGGCTGGGAAGAGGGGTTGTGTCCCTCTTACGTTCACCTCTTTCGCTAGCATTACTGCTTCGCAGAAGGAGGTGACGGCGTTCCATTTCAGATTCGATGTCCCAGACTCGGTACAGGTACCTCTCGAAACAGCCTCTAATCCCCCCTTTTTTGTGGTTCGTAAATTATCAAATGACTCATCCCGCTCTGGGCGGAGCGGAAGAAAGTGTCAAACTTCTACTGACTAAAAACCACCCACGTTTCTTCTTAGCTCTTTGTGTTTCGGGGCCGTGGTATCTCTTGCGGACAACCGTCAGCCCCGGCAGACGACGGCAGCAACAATTAAGGGGCCCCAAAGGACCCCATAATTGTTGCTGACATATCTTAGAAACGCGCGTGGAACACGAACGCGCCAACGACAGTACCTGTCGACTATAATGTATCTGTTTCAAATTTCTTCAAGATCCGTTCGGCCGTTCTGACGTGGTTGATTAACAAACACCCATCCATCTAAACTTTAGTATTAGACATAGTCAGTACTTTGCATTACCCTCTTCTTATTTTCTACAGCGCAGCGGCAGTAAGTTAACGCAGGGCAATGATTTAACGTACTTTTATCTAAGCGACGCATTTTAGTTTCCGACAAGCACGCGAACGAAGTCGCGGGCACAGCTAGTCTTTAAATAAAATCCCTTAAAATATATTTATTTACTCCTATATTATTCTGAATGACTTTTCCTAAAAAATCCATTTCAATAGTCCTTCACTTTTAAAAGTTTCTAAAGTAAACTTAGCGCGGAAGTGTCAAACACCGATCCAATAAATTCAAGGAGTTTTGAAAGTTTGACTTTGATAAGAGAAGGTGAAAAGTTTTAAATTAACAGACAAGAATTTTGGAATGTTGAGTTATCATTTTTCGAAATATCATTTGAATGTTTTCTATTCATACTGAGCGTAGTTACAGCGTATTTGCTGATACTACGTAGACACTACTTAATTGTACCTATGTGATGTGGTAGCAGAACCTTTTACTAAAGGGTACTTGTCCCTAGGAAGGTGTCTTTTAGTGTGTCGAGTCGTGTAAGCCATTTGAAGCGAATTTCACAAATAGAACGGCGTACAAGAGCTATCAATGTCAATATTTCAAAACAATTATGAGACTGACTGTTTTTGAACGTGGTTTAAATATGCTTATTTAGCTCAGTTTATGTAATGGATCGATTAAAAATGTGATAAGATTAAGGATGCATTAATGGAGGGTAGTTTGGTGTAAGATCACTCTGTGATTATTAATAAAGGGTTTAGGGTCCACTATACAGGGTGTAAACGAACCCTTCACGCATCCGTCAACCAAGCATTCTGTACATCAAACTAAGTACCCCTACGCAAAAATTTTTGCTGGGAAATGACTTTTTTTTTTGGGGTCAAAAATCACATTTTACGGTAAAACTCAAAGTAGCACTCTTAAAACATTGTGCTAATGGATGCTTTGAATAGTAAACGGGTCATGGAGGTAATTTAAGTAAAGTTAAAACCTGAAATACTAGTATTTACAAAAACAGCTGTGAAAAATTTTGAACTTTGACCCCCAATATCTCCGTAACTAGGAGGTTCCCAGGTATGGTCTAGAAAAAAAAAATAATCGCAGTGATGGGGAGAACAAAATAATGTCTTTCGTTTGCGTTAAGGGTACTTTTACACCATATATAGCTTGTTAGCCAGTTATATGCTGACAGCATATACCTATATGCAACTATATGTACGTTGTTATTGTACTGATTACCTAGCCGCAATTTAACTTAGCGTCAAGTTGTACTTTTATTTTCACGAAATATTAAATAAAATTCCAATTGGGAAGAATCAAACGACATCATAAATAAGCTTCTGATATTAAAACAATCGAGATCCAATAAATATATTATAAACTTTGGAATATTGGCCAACAAAGACTTTGGCAACTTATAACAAAAGGGTTAATTAATATTTCAAATTTTCATTTAGCATTTTGGTTTCCGTTCATTGGTTTTTGATTGAAAATGGTTATTAAACATTGGTGCGGGTAACCTTGTTTATTAGTGACTACAGCTACTAATACTAGCCTAAATAATCTATGCTGGACAAAAGCTTCTCCCCATTACTGTTGACAATATGAATTGGATTTGTACAGCTCATCCTGCTGTCTTCTACGAGGCCACTAAGACTTCTGGCTGTATCAGGGCGCCACATAGAAGTTCTTTTGGGCCACAGATCATTGGGCACTTATGACAGACGTAGTTAACCCCGTCACGCATATCGATAGACTTCATTAAATACCAACCAGGCAAGATTAGCTTAATAAATAACTAAATTTATCCGTTGAAGGCCTAGATTGGCTGCTGTTGAAGTAATTTGGCCAGATGGGGAATCATTGACCCGTCCCACATACAATGCTAGTGTGGAGCCCCTTTACAGGATATGCCCCACCTCTTTTCTTACCCATACTGCGTAACCACCTGCTTGGACTCTAACAAAGCCAACAAAAAGCTGTGATGGTGGCTATCTACACTAATATTATAAAGAGGAAAGATTTGTTTGTTTGTTTGTAACGAATAGGTTCCGAAACTACTGGACCGATTTCAAAAAATCTTTTACCATTGGGAAGGTACACTATCCGCGGGTGACATAGGCTACTTTTTGTCCCTGTATTCCCACGGGAACGACAACTACGCGGGTGCAACCGCGTGACGTCCGCTAGTATAATATATACTGGTGGGATATTATATGAGTACGTGTACACGCAAAGAAGAAGAAGTAATTATCTTGAACAAACTTCTTGTAAAATATTTATAGGCCAATTACAGTCTGTATTTCAAGTCTAGGGAGATATTCTAGGTTATAGACTAACTAAATAACTAGCTTTTGATCTGAAACTGATCCCATGTTTAGCTAATAGCTGTTATTCTCAACCCTATCAAAGTTTACTCAATTTATTTCTATTCAGAGCAACCTCTTTGTTGGGATTAGGGTTGACAACCGTAGAGTTTAGATATATTTTTTTTAATTGAACACTACAACTCGTTTAGTTTTGTTACTTTTGTAGCCTCACTCAGAATGATGAGTATTTTTTAAAGTTTTGCTATCCTTGTTTTGCTTTCAAAGTATCACAGATACGGAAATAATAGTTTTTTTTTGTTTGGATGGGAAATCATCAAATGACTCCTATCGCTCTGGGTGGAGAAAGAAGTGTCAGACTCTTACTGTTTAAAACCCATCTGTGTTCCATCTAATGCCCTTTGTGTCCCAGAGCTATGGTGATTCTTTCGAAGAAATTCCGCAACCCTGGCAGGCACGGCCAGTGCCTGCCAAGGTTGCGTGTCTAGTGATCTACACTAATATTAAAAAGAGGAAAGATTTGTTTGTTTGTTTGTAACGAATAGGCTACGAAACTACTGGACCGATTTCAAAAATTCTTTCACCGTTGGGAAGCTACATTATCCGCGGGTGACATAGGCTACTTTTTATCTCTGAATTCCCACGGGAACTCGAACTACGCGGGTGAAACCACGTGACGTCCGCTAGTAGTATATAAATGTCTCGCTAGCTAGACAAGAGGTTTTTATTAAAGTTATTTTGCTTTTATTTTTTACCACTTCACAGGGTGTCAAAGCAGAGATTACAGTGATCTGTCCGATTACCTTCAATTGTAATAAAACAAAGCATGTCTTCAAAAAAACAGCATGAAAATTTTAATTTTAGAACTACCTAACTAGTACTTATTAACTTATTTCTCAAGTTATTTCTTCTTTAATTTGAAACATCTTTGCTTTTTTCACGCTGCGCTGTGGATTAATAGATGACCAAGAAATACAAGGTGCTTACTATTGTTATTACTTAGACCGCTTAGAGTGCATTTTCCTTTGCTTTTCTTGCTTAAACTCGTGATTTTTGCATCGAGTTTGTTTACAAAATCGTCATACAACGAAAAGCAAAATTTAGCTCTTTTTTTTGTAGAAATTAGAAATAGCAAGCACATTGTAGATGAATGATTCAATTAGACCGTGTTTATGACAGTTGTTTTTTTTTGCGAATAAAAACAGTTTTAAAACAATTGTGAAAAAGGTGGAGTGACAACCCTACTTCAACTTGGCTGTATTTTACAAAATTGCTTTTAAATAATTTATCGGTTTTAATAAATTCATAGTGACATTGTTCGTAAAAATAATTTGAAAATTGAAAAGTTTATTTTCCAACCAAACTTTATTGGTGGTGAATGCGTTTTGGCTTTTACCCTCAGTTTCAATAAACCTGAAACCTGTGGTCAGTAAACTGTGATAATAAATTGCAATTTAGTTTGTGATTGGTTAGTTAAATAACCCGCAAACAGTCCTAACAATTATGCATGTAAAATGAGCTTTTAGAACCTTATGTAGAATATCTGCGATGTTTCTAGGTTTCCGTATTCAAGGGGTGTAACAAGGAACATAGGTAGTTTTTAGTCAGTAGAAGTCTGGCACTCATACCACTCTGCCCAGGGAGGGAGGAGTCATTTGGTGATTTCACACCCTCTGAAAAACAAAAGGGTGCCAATGGGAATATATCTACTAAGACTCTATTGAATGCCTGTGTCTGTTTGTCCTATGTTTGTTTGTATCTATGACCACAGTAACTCCAGAAAAAAAGTTAAATGCGTGGTAATCGCAATACAAGAAACGTATTTTTCGTTGTTTTTTGCTTGATCTTAATAATAATAATAATTTTATTTTATTTCGGACACAAAAAGATCCATAGAGTGTTAGTAACATAATATTAAAGCGTAGGCTTCACAAGTCCCTAACAGTTTTCTTACACCCTCCGCAGACGAACCCAGCAGCACCATGTCGTCCGCATAGCTGATGTTGTTAATGTTAGCATTAACACAGCGTGTCGGATGCAGTGTTGGTGGTGTTAGCACCACCAACACTGCATCCGACACGCGTGCTGCTGAGTCCCTCTATGAGGTCATCCACGTAGAGGTTAAAGAGCCTGGGAGACGTCAGACCTCCTTGTCTAAGCCCACACTCCAACCTATACGGTTCAGAGGGCGTACCATCCCATCGCACATGATTGGTCTGATTGCCATACCAATACTGGAATAGCCCGCAAATTTCTGCCGGTATACCCCTGCTTGCCATTTTCTCCCAGAGCAAATCATACGAGACAAGATCGAAGGCTCTAGAGAGATCAAGGAAGCAGGCGTACACCGGCGTCCCGCGATCTAAATAGTATTGAACTGTATGCTTGAGACTCAAAATAGCGCTTTCAGTAGAAAGTCCGGGACGAAACCCGAACTGAGCATCATGTAGATGAATATAGTTAATAATGACATTTTAGTTCTTGTGAACTCCTAGTACAAGAGCCAACGCTACATTGATGTTTGGGAGTAGTCACTTGTCAATAAACATTTTTTTTATACAGACGTATATTATTACAAATATTTTTATGTAGTGTTAATCTTTCGTTTGCGAGCCCGACTCGCATTTGGACGTGTTTTTTTTTGTGATATGACGTGCCAAACAATTTTTTTTTGGCGGGTGGAAAATCATCAAATAACCCCTTCCGATCTTGGGCAGAGCGAAAGGGAGTGTCTGACTTCTACTGACTAAAAACCACCCAGTTCCTTCTTAGCCCTTCATGTCGAGGCCGCGGTATCGACGGGGTGTCTAACGGCCTTCATTCATAATGAAGCGATGCGATGGTGTGATGCGTTTGTGGTGCGAGTACCGACATGTTATCTGCACCTCGTCATGGAATAGGGACTTTTGGCCGCAGGGGGTGGTGTTCCGTCGCTTCCGCGGGCAAGTGCCACATGAACGCTCAGTGACATAGTGCACAAGTGAAGTGATACTAATATAGTTTTAAGTTTATATTTACTAACACAAACTGTATTATTAGTATGTATATTTAGGTTAAGGTATTTATCTATGGGTCTTTGTTACTTGAAAATAAATACATATATTCTATTCTATTCTATTCTATAACAAATACTGTTATAATTATTCCTTATCTATCTCTATAAAGCATTATTATCAACCAAACTATATTACAAAAGTTCTAATGAAAATATTATTTTGAAATAGTTCTCAACACTATTTAGTTTTCAATTCACCGTGAAGTGTAATTAATTAGACTCAATTTTGTAGTGAGTGAACTAAAAGCTCTCTCTGAATATTATCAAAGGTCGTTCACAACTACTCAACTCCATTCATTCACTCCATTCGTTATTTCTAAACTTCATTCACAAAGAGTCTCTTGTTTATAATTAATTATGTTACGAGTATTTTTTAAAACTCGTTAAAATGTCACGGTCTTTGTAAAATTACTTGTACATACAGTCGTAAGTAAATAGTCTGTTTTTGAGTGTTTAAAAAGTCGGTACAAAGTTTTTTATTAATTAAATTAAAATGCTAATTTATAATGTTAATTTTATTTTAAGACAGAGATTTTGAGGTATTTGACATTTAGAAAGTGACTTAAGTAAAAGTGTTAGTAAAAACCTATTTGCAAGACAAACATCATTTATTATTAGCCCAATTCTCGAATACTTGGGTTCAAACTCATTTTTAAACGTACTTCATGGAAACGCTTCCGTAAATGGCGAGTGTTGTATCTAATAAAAATAGAAACTAGTCGATGTGACCTTAATTGCAATTCTCGGTTTGGAATTTCACCTGTAAGTCGCATTTACAATAATTTCTCATCTAAGAACAAAATATTACACCTCGAGGTAACCTAAAATACTTTGTTGAAGCTCCCAAAGTAATAATAATCAATTCTCATTAATTCTCTTCTAAAAAAAAAACACATTTCTTAATACAAAACACTGTCTGGTCATTATTAGTACCTACTTAAACAAAATCAGTCTGTATTTTTTGCGCACAAAAGGCTATTATTGCTAATTTATTTCTCAATCCAATTAATCCGTACTTATTTCAAAAACAAAAGAAAGAGCGCCCAAACATTCTAGCTAAATGCAAAAACAGGCTGAAACAAATGACGTCACAGCTTCGTAGGCAATGTACATGTCTGTTAGAGCACCCACCATTAATCAAGAGCTCTTGTTGCTGTCGAGATGAACAGAGCTGCAAGCGCTAAGGTTCTTGTTCATAAAATGCCCCCTTATACTAACAGGAACCTTACACATAACTGGCGTAATGTGGTCGCACTATTAGATATACCTCTGCCATATTACTTACTAGCTGATGCCTGCAGGTTCACCCGCGTGGATGTCGGTCAAATTATATACTAAAACCTTCCTCTTGAATCATTCTATCTATTAAAAAAAACCGCTTCAAAATCCGTAAAATTTAAGCATACATAGGGATATAGGGACAGAGAAAGCGACTTTGTTTAATACTATATAGTGATAGTGATAGTAATATGAATTTCATTTGACTGATAAGGACTGCTGTTTTGTTTTTAAATAGGACTGAAACGATACGAAAGTAACAATCTTCAGCAGCAGACTTCTAATCTCCTTCTTCAACGTGTGATTAGAGTTCAACTTGGTTTCAGAGTTTTTATGCCGTCCATTGGCTTCTGACCTTCAATTCAAATTCAAATTTCAAATTCAAATTCATTTATTGATTTTGTGAACACAGTACATGCTGTCGAGAAATATCTCTTAGGCATGCTAGTTTGGCTGCGGGTTGTTTGCAAGAGACACCGCGGCCTCGACATGAAGGGCTAAGAAGGAACATGGGTGGTTTTTAGTCAGTAGAAGTCTGACACTCCCTTTCGCCAGAGAGCGGGAGGGGTCATTTGATGATTTACCACCCGCCAAAAAAAAAAATGCATGCTAGTTTGCTTACGATGGTATCCTTTAGAAAACTATGAAAAAGAGTTGACTTTAGGTAAAGGTTGTAAAACGTACACGCTTAACGAAACCTTTAGAAAGATGTCCTACCACAATGTTGTATTTTTTAACCCTAAGGTTGACTGGTAGAGAATGCCTTGTGGCATTAAGTCCGCCCATATATATTATTGTTGTACATGAAGTTGAAAAAAATAAATGTCCTTACTGTCATAGCGATTTTGTTTCGTATTGAACCCTACCAGTGAATCTTCTTCCTTTCGTTAGTTTAAAATACTTGGTTTACGTCCTTGTTCAGTTGGAATAAGTACTCAATTTGCTTATCAATCAAGCTCCCATTATACAAAAAATACTCAGAACTGGAACAATTATAATAATTATCTTGGGAATTCAACCCGGAAGCAGTGATGCAAAGCTCAATTACTCAGCTCAATGGATAGCTAATTGCCGTATTCATCAATTATACCAAATTAGTGGCTTGATAAGTTTAAATGTATAATAGTATGTATAAATTAGCCCTGTAATAATAATTTGAGATTGAAGTATAATAATTAAACAGTGTAATTGGACAGCGCTACCGATAATTTAAGGGTTCATGTTTGGTAGGTTTAAAAAAATAAGACTATTTATTTGATTGAATTTGCAATTGACTTTCTGTTGACTATAGTTTCCGTTTTGTATTGTTTTTTACTAAAATAAATAAATAAGGTCTTGGGTCCGATTCCCGGGTTGGGTAAAGTATGCTTAGGTTTCCCAATCGGGAACTTTTTAGTGACAGCCACGGCGTCTAAATGGTGGTAATAAGCTTGTCCCTTTTTACATGGGATTTAAAACGTATCTGGCGATATTTGTACGCACTATAGGCTCAAAGGTACACCTCCGTCCCGTCGGGGCTGTGGGTTGTTCGAAAGAGATACCGTGGCCTCGACACTAAGAAGGAACATGGGTGGTTTTTAGTCAGTAGAAGTCTGATACTCCCTTCTGGTCTGCCCAGAGCGGGAGGAGTCATTTGATGATTTCCCACCCCTCCCAAAAAAATGCAGGCTTTCAGACAATAGCGACTGCCTTTCGTAAAGTTAATTAATGTTTGTACGTACATAAGTTAATTATTTTGTACGTTTCTAGCTAACGAGCCACGTGATTGATCGACTTCTTCTAACAAATTCAATAGCACAACTAATTTCATTAGCGTTTCACTAATTTTCTGTACGAGGAAAATGTGCTAGTAAAGTTAGTTTTCTTTTAACAATTAAGAACTTAATTTTTATTAATTAGGTTTTGAGTAGAGCAGCGGTGGCCCAGTGGTAGCGACCCCAACTTACGAACAGTAAGTCGTATCGGCCCATTACTTTATGTAATTTATTTCATCACCACTGCTCTTAAAACGGTGAAGGAAAGGTCTTAGAACCAAAAATCTCAAAGACATGTGACATCTACCGATCCGCACTGGGTACGCATCGTGGACTATAGCCCATCCCTGGGAACATTGTAGGCTGATGATGATCGATGATGATGAAACATCGTGAGGAAACCGGCATGTCTCAGAACCAAAAAATTCGAAGACATGTGACATCTACCAACCCGCACTGGCCCCGCGTGGTGAATCATAGCCCATCCCTCTCCTAGAGAGGAGGCCTGAGCCCCTGCAGTGGGAACATTATAAGCTTATGATAAAGTTTTGAGGAGATCGCGGCTAGATTAAAAACAGCCACTTGGATTAATCTTCAGGTTAAGCCGCGCTTGCTTAGGTTGGTCGGTTAATGGGTGTCCACCTATTACATACCGAGTTTCCTCCATGTATCGTAAAGCACATTAAACCATTGGTTCCTGCTACCATTTGTAGATCTTTGGTAGTCGTATTAAAGAGTATTATGTTACCCAGTTTCAACTGGGTTGTCAGATATGCATTCGATCCATATAAAATACTGGTTAGACTGGAAGCCGACCCCAACACTGTTGGGAAAATGCTAGGTAGATGATAATGACCTTTTTAGGGTTCCGTAGCCGAATGGCAAAAAACGGAACCCTAATAGATTCGTCATGTCTGTCTGTCCGGCCGTATGTCACAGCCCTTTTATTCGGAAACTATTAAGACTACACAGTTGAAACTTGGTATTTTTTTTTGGATGGTGGGATATCATCAAATGACTCGCCCCGCTCTAAGCAGAGCGGTAGGGAGTGTCAGACTTCTACGGACTAAAAACCACCCATGTTACTTCTTAGCCCTTTGTGTCGAGATTGCGGTATCTCTTTCGAACAACCCACAGCCCCGACGGGCGTCAATGAGATGATGATGACCTTATTTTCTTGTTTAGATTAAACAAGTTTGTCTAGTTTATTTTGGAGCAAAAATACTGTTGTTGTTTTGGGGCTTACAAAATAAACAAGAGCTTCAACAAATGACAAGAAAGTAATATGTCTGTAGTATTGTATTTGTGTTGTGACGGAGCCTCAGATTAATCAAGCTTCTTATTGGCGGTCTCTTTGTTTATTTATTTATCTGACCTATATAATAGTTAGTGTGTAAATAATAGTTTCAGGGATAGCTAATGAAAAAAAACCGGCCAAGAGCGTGTCGGGCCACGCTCAGTGTAGGGTTCCGTAGTTTCCCGTCCGTCACAATAAGTGTTCCCACTTATGAGTTTAAAGGTGGGTATCCATACTATCCATTATGTTCGCGATCCAGCAGCGCTCCGCGCTCCTGCAACTGATCCAATGGATCAGGATAATAAAATATTATGTAAACGAAGTTAAAAAAAAAATACGGGCAAATGAAACTTGACCTCTGGATTGTATAGGCGCTCATACGATTCAGGGACCAAATTATATTGGTTAACTGCAGTTTCCATCTGTTGTTTCCATCCAAGTTCAAAATAATTTTCCTAGAAAGTCCTTATAAAGTTCTACTTTTCAGATTTTTTTCGTATTTTCTAAACTTATGGTTCAAAAGTTAGAGGGGGGGGGACGCTTTGTTTTTTACTTTTGGAGCGATTATTTCCGAAATTATTGACATTATCAAAAAATGATTTTAGTAAACCCCTATTCATTTTTAAATACCTTTCCAACAATATATCACACATTAGGGTTAAAATTAAAAAAAAAAACACTTCCCACTTTACATATAGGGGGGCTACCCTAATAAAACATTTTTTTCCAATTTTTATTTTAGCACTTTGTCGGCGTGATTGATACACATATTGGTCCCAAATTTCAGCTTTCTAGTGCTAACGGTCACAGAGATTAAGCGAGGACGGACAGACGGACAGACAGACAGACAGACAGACAGACAGACAGACAGACATGGCGAAACTATAAGGGTTCCTAGTTGACTACGGAACCCTAAAAAGCAATGTACGGTGTCGCATTGAGAGCAAAATACTTAGAAACCATTTCGATTATTGCTCATGAAGGTTTCTCTGCTCTTTGAAGGGTTCGGTTAGGATAAGCTACTATGTATACAATTCTTCGTCGATTATTTGATTCGGTTATTTACGTAGGTTTTGCAATTTAAAATGAAACAAAAAATTAGAGGGGTTGATCTACTGAATTCTTGATAATAGGGATGTTTACTGACAAAAAATATATAATTATAATTAGTCCGTCCGTTAGATTATCGAAAAATATTGGATACCGTATTTTTTGTTTTACCAAATCAATAAAAATTGACGAAGATAAAACGCGTCAAAGATTTGAGTCGGGTTGTGACGTCACTCACCGGTAAAAAATGTTATACTAATGTCTTAGAATATGACGTCACTCGAGTTTTCAAAGCACTGTATCGTTTTCATTGTTTGTTTACGTGAAAAAAGAAAAAATACATGTCCAATATTTTTTGGAAATCTATCTGACGGACTAATTAGATTTTTTTCGTTAACTACCCTATTGCTGTGCGTCGAAGTCTCTTCCACCCTGCATAGCAAGAACATATTGCTTGTCTTGTTTGGGTCCCATGTAATAGCGTATTGCTGTCATCCCGATAGTCCGACATTAAAAAGTATACCAGATTTTTAGTAAACTATTTTCAGTAATTGTGTATTCATTAGTCGATGCCCAATAAATTAGACAGCAATAAAATAAACCTCATCCAAAATAACACCTTATAACATACAGAAAAAAACAGCTAATCATTTAATCCTCACCCCAGGGATCCCGAAAGCTTAGTACCCTCATCGCAAAGAGCAAAGCCGTAATACATCAGTCTCAGAATAAACCCCGCTGCAATGGACGGCTCATTACGAACCTTTTTCATTAAAAAACCGTGTCATAAACGCTTGTTCGTAAGTAGGAGGTCTTTAAGAGGTTTAATTTGAAACGACGTGATGGATATGCGTACGTGGTTGTGAAAGGAAGGATGGTAGGGATATTAAGGATTGAGTAGGTGGCGTCATTATTATTTTCCTTCCCTTATCCCAATTTATTATATTTATTTATTATTTTTTTTATTAGTATTTCTAAGATTTATAATCCAACCAACCGATACCAACCAACCAATTTTAACTTTTGAATATTTATTATTATTATTTAATATAAAGCTTTAAAGCTTTTTATTTGAGGTCGGCGCATCTGTTCTTCTTCTTCCATACTTATCTTTATTGATTAGGTAACGCGTAATTATGATCTTAAATTTCTACTTTTTAACCGACTTCAAAAAGGAGGACGTTCTCAATTCGTCGGATCTTTTTTTATTTATGTTCCCCGATTACTCGAAGATGGCTAGACCGATTTCGATTTTTTTTATTTTGGTGGTCCCATGATCATCAAGTCAGGATCTGATGATGGGAGCCTTGAGAAATAGAGAGAACTCTTCAAATTTTATAGGCACACTTGAAGTGATTTGAGTAGTTTTTGAAAGAGTACCTTTTCGGAGTGATCCCAATTCAATTTGGTGAAGAATTGATGAAGAACTTCGGAGATAGGCAACGGAACTCCTCAATAAATGATAACAAATGGACTGGGATTGCTGAAATCTCATGTCTGTCTATTGTTTACACCAGTTCATACGCTGTGAAGGGGTTAGCACATGTGAACCACTAAAAAGTGAAAAACAAAAATTTTTTAACAAAAAATTAAAAACAAAAAAGTGAGAAAAAAATCAGCTTCTAAAGTCGGTGGCAAAAAAACGAAATCAAACAAACAAAAGTCACCAACTTCAAAAACTGATTTTTCTTCTAAAGATTATTTTTCACTTTTTTGTGTTTTATTTTTTGTTGAAGTCGGTTTTATTTTTTGTTAAAAAGTTATTGTATTTGAAAAAAACTGTAACAAATCATGCACAAAGTACTCTTAAGCCATATCTTACAAAACAAACTGAATTCGACTCCCAAAACTACAACAGCGATGGTTCCTTCCTTTGTAAAAATAAACAACGTCCTACACTACACCAGGACCATCTTCTTTAATATTTCTTCCAGATATAAAAATAAACATCACATGCTTCCAGGTACGGATTCTGTGCAAACACATCTGCTTCCACAGTTTGCACAGATCTTAGATCTATCAGTGATCCTGTTTGAACTGCCCGTGTGCTCGTGTGTTTATTTTAATCCAGCATGAGACGTTATTCAGAAAATCTGGGACATGTCGTAGAAAATCTGTCGGTTGAAATCTGAGGTTAAAAGAAAGTCACTAGTAATTTAGTTAGGTTTCGACGGGTAGTAGGTCCTGTACACATCGCACATAGTGCAGCCATCTGTACTAGAAATTTATAAAGGAATCGTGTAAATTACCCAAAAGCGTACTACTAAGCAAAAAGTTATCTGCTTGCACTATAATTATGATAGGGTAGGTTGACAAAAAAGTCTAATTAGTCGATAGATTAAGACGATACAGAGTGCTTCGAAAAGTTGTGTGACGTCACAGTTTGGTACATTTTTTTACCAGAAAGTGACTTCACAAGCCCCCACTCATGATCTTTGACTCGTTTTATTTTCGTAAATTTTTATTAATTTGATTAAACAAAAAACACGTATCCAATATTTTTCGATAATCTAACAGACGGACTAATTAGAATCATAGTTTTTAGTCAGGAAACATCCCTATTATTTTACAGTTCATTTACGAATGAAATCAAATTGTTAGCTATGTCATAGGCGATAGCAGTAACAAAGCTGTTTAATTATTTAGTTGCAAATTATAACAATTGAACACGTTTACCCATGAGTTATATTATATGAAACGACCTCAATCATGTCTTGTGTGATAATCAAAGTGCCTAATATTCCGTGGCAAGAAACGAAGGCACTAGGAAAAGCGCTTCAACGGCATATTCCGTGCATTTGCCGTTAAAAGTGTTTTTTCTAAAATATAAGTTAGGATAATAAAAGGATCAAATACTATGCTTCTTTCGAAGTAGAATATTCATACTCAGATAATAGCACTTTAACGCCAACTGAATTCTTATGATTCAAACCATCATAGCACGATGTCGACCACGGAATAACACCATGATTGACGATGTAACACGGCTTTATGTGGTAAATGTGGATTTAAAAACACGCCACAAAGTGTAATATCCTTTGTCATTATGTTAGAGCAACGGTAATGTTTTTGTGATAGTTCCTGTAGCTTTTCGATATATTTTTTCAATTTGCGAAATAATTTCTAGGAAATCAAGTGTGCCAGAAAATAAAATTCATAATATGTCAATTGTCATGCTGAACGCAATTTTTTACATAGCTTTTGTTTAATTAAAGACTCATGAGCTGGAAATAAAAACGTTGAAAAAAAATATTCGAGGAGTGCTATACTTTTTTTTTTGGGGGTTGGGAGATCAACAAGTAACCCCTCCCGCTCTGGCCAGAGCGGAAGGGAGTATCAGACTTCTACTAGCTAACAACCACTCATGATCCTTCTTAGCCCTTTGTGTCGAGGCCGCGGTATCTCTTTCGAGCTACCCGCAGCCCCGATGGGGTATTATTTTATATTTTTTTTTTATAGACTCATTTGTGGTCTACAAATGAGTCCAAAAACGCCTGCCATGTGACTTAACTAAACCTTTGTCTCTTTCTTTCACAGGTGATATCAGCATTATCCGTCTTCTTCATCTGCATATCAGTGCTTTCCTTCTGCCTGAAGACGCATCCCGACCTTCGAGTCTTCAACCGCGGCACCGTGGTGAGGGACAACCACTCAGAGTCCTTGGAGATGATGTGGCATGACAACGGGAAGCCTCATGCAGCCTTCTTTTATATTGAGCTGGTGTGCAACGTGTGGTTCACTATTGAACTGGTCGTGAGATTCTTGGTGAGTAGAAGAAGTATTTAAGTTTCTTATTTTGTAGTTAAATCATTAGTATATAAGAGCGGCATTCGGAAAAGTTTTTTTAAACTGTGTTTAATCACCTGCCAGTATCATACTTCAAGTGCGCATGTCGCGTCTCCCCGCAGACAATGGCCCATTTGATAAGTTATTTACTGCATCAGTAAGCGGGGTTCTTGTGCAATTCGATTCGCTAAAAAGGAGATAATAATTTCTATGGAATATTGGCGTTTACAGCTTCTAAACGCCGTTTGGATCTGTGCTGATCATGTTCGGTGTCATTGACGAAATGCACCGTAAGTTGCAATACTTACACTACAAATTACAACAACGAATAAACGTAGAGTTTAAATAAAACCAACGCAGACAGACCTACAATATACGTAATCTATATTTCCAAATAATATTCTGAATTAATAATGAAGGTAGATAAACACGTGTTGCGAACAAAAGTGTCTGTCAATTATAAGTGACAAGTACGGCGTACTGGTTATGTCTACGGTACCTAATAATAGTTGCGAAAATATACGGGGAATTATTGCTGTGACGTGCACGTGACTTGTTATAATTGTCTAAGTGTATTGCTTTGTATCTGAATGAGCATGGCACAGGAAAGTGGAAATTGGCAAAAAAAACAAACCAATATTGGAACTTCCTCCTTTCTAGAATTCGGTTAAAAGAGAGGTCTAATACCAAGCAGGAATTGAATAATTGAGAGATAATTATTATTAAGTGCATTATAAAGATGCATACTCCTGTCTGTCGTAACGACAAAAAATATATAAACTTTATTGACGTGACAACGTCTTATAATTCGATGGAGCCGGCTGCTCGCACGACTAAACATGCGGCGTTACCTCGCTCTGAGGCGTTCCATTTAAGGCTTGAAGTGCAAGCGAGAGCGCGGAACGAGCGACAAAGAGGCACAATTGGCCTCCGCGTTCGGCAGCACACACTAATTGTAAGAAGTTAAATATCACACATGTTTAAAAGTTGTAAATAAAAGTTGCAAAACAATTGCTCAAAGCACATTCATACTTGTAAAAACTATGTACATTGTAAAAAAAAATAAAAAATAAAAATGGTACCATTCCATAAGTATTTTCTTATGACGTTGTCACGTTCAACTATCGTCAGTAATTCGACTTTACAGACAACCGATTTTTTTTTTATTTAAGTTAACTTTCATGATACTTTTCCATCTTTATCACTCGTGTCGGACTATCGTCCTTCATTTCCTGCAATACTGTGGAAAACATCGCCAGGAAACCAAAACGTCTAATTATTTGGTTGGTAACGCCAAGTCAGAGGTACCACACGATGAAGAAGAAAGAAGAAGAGGTAACCGTTATTATTCTTCTTGCTAAGAAAAGGCAAGCTACTACAAGAAAATTGCTGTTCTGGGTTGAGCTGTGGCTTAAAAAAGACCAAACATATCCTAACTTCTTCTTTTTTCTCCAAATCTAACCTTTTATTGTGCATGGTTAGATTCACTCGCAAAGTGCCGCTTTATCCATGCTACACAAATAACGCGACAGTCAAGTTCACAAAATTCGCCTGTATGTTTACAAGCACTCTAAATTTACAATATTGGACACGTAACTCTATTAAATTTTGTATTCGCAAAGTGCGTCAGGTTACAGTATATCATACGTTTGTTTCGTAGATCAACAGACAAATGTTGAAATATCGAAAATTGGGAGGCTTGATGTGTTTTTAAGGTACTTTCAAAGTAAATTAACCACAGAAGCCTTTGGGAGAAATAAATGACTAAATGGCAATGAGATTCAAGGTTATAATAACCCTTTCTTTTTTTGAAGCTTGGGAAATTATCAAATAACCCCTCCCGCTCTTGGGCAGAGCGGAAGGGAGTGTCAGACTTCTACTGACTAAAACCACCCATGTTCCTTCTTAGCCCTTTGTGTCGAGGCCGCGGTATCTCTTTCGAACAACCCGCAGCCCTGACCCTCCTTTAGGGATTCACCGCAGTCGGGTAAAAACAGGGTTTTTATCTGCCTAGCCTTTTCCCAGTTAGGTTTGGGTCAGCTTCCAGTCTACATGTAGTGACCGACGGTTTGTCTGACCTCCACAACCCCATTAGTACTGGCACTAACGATACCCCTCAATAGGGTAGTTAACAAAAAAAATCGAATTAATCCGTCAGATAGATATCCAAAAAATATTGGACACGTATTTTTTCTTTTTTCACGTAAACAAACAATAAAGACGATACAGTACTTTGAAAACTCGTGTGACGTCATATTCTAAGACATTAGTATGACATTTTTTACCGGCGAGTGACGTCACTCAGATCTTTGATGCGTTTTATCTTCGACAATTTTTATTGACTTGATAAAACAAAAAATACGTATCCAATATTTTTCGATAATCTAACAGACGGACTAATTAGAATCATATTTTGTTTAGTCAGTAAACATCTATATTGAACCGGTTGTCAGACTTTCAGGCCACTGACTTTCTGTGTCGACTTTGACAGCTGTCGATGTAGAAGTGACAGCCGGGATCATCAGCTAACGTGTTTTCCAGGGCTACAAGGAAAATCGGTATTGTTGGTTAACGCGTTGTCACCCATCCGCAAACTAACCTAGGCAGCACTGCTTAACTTGAAGATTGATCTGAGAGGCAGTTATTATTTAACTACGAGTTCCTCATCACTAGATATTATTAAACAAAGTTCTCTGCCGCGTCTGTCTGCATTATTCGCGATTAAAATACTAGCTGATGCCTGCGGCTTCGCCCACGTTGACGTCGGTTAATTATATACTTACTAAAACCTTCCTCGAGTTGAAGTGTCGAAAGGATTGAGTGGTACTCAATCCATTGGTGAAAACAGCATGAAAATCGATGTAGTAGTTTTTGAGTTTATCGCGAACAGACAGACAGACAGATGCGGTGGTGGACTTTGTTTTATAATATGTAGTGATATTTTATAAGGATTAAAGCAGAAGACATTATTATATCATAGAAAAAAATGTGATTCTATTTTTTTTAATGACAAAAAATTTGGTAAATACATAACACTTTTACCGACAACAAGCAATTGGAAGTGAACTGGAAGGTAACTTTCTTAATCTTCATTTTCTCATTTCTTTTGTCTTTACTCAATCATTATGAAAAGATATTGTGATAGAAACTTCACGCCAAACCATCTTGGATTGAAGCCAACAAATAATTCGCCCTAACGATTATAGTTTTATCTGTCAGAAAGTTTCTTGTAAATAGTTATTGGCTATAAGATTAAGTAAAGGAAACGTCCGTTTCTTGTAATGTGTACTGCCTCAGAGCGTTTTATAGAATGTCGATTTTGGTGTCTAATACTTTCAACACATTCGCTACGGAAGTTAGTGCAGTATAAAATATTTGAAAAGCTTCAAGCGTTTTGCTACTTTCTGCCAATATCTCTATGTAGCTATATTATTTTCTTTATCGTTTAGTGATTATTATGCTGCAACTTTCTGCGGATACCTCCATTACATTATTTAATCGTTCGCATTTTGATAAATTTACCAACTGCAATAATTACACAATTTTTTTTTCCACACTAAGAATTTCTCCTGTATCGTGGGTGCGTTCACAAATATTTTAACTCACATACACAAATACCCAGACCCGAAACAACTATCTGTAGGCCATACAAATATTTGTTCCGTGCGGGGATCGAACCCGCGACACGTAGCGCAGCAATCAACTGCTTGTGCTACTGCGCCAACCGTGCCATAAAATATTATTAATCTCTGAAGTTTATTTCAAAGATTTATATACAATTGCTAAGATTATAACAAGGTATATATTAAAAATATTATTTTTTTAAATGAAATAACTTTCAACTTTTGGTTAAGCAAAAAATTGTTCTTAAAATGGTAATAAACGATACGGGTACAAAACAGCCATTTGCAATTGAAGCACATAAAGGGACTGTACTATTGAACTTCAAAGTTTTAAATACCCATATTATACTGTATTATAGTACTAATACCGTACACATAATATTTGAAAGTACGACTATTCAGAACGTACGCTATGTCTAATTACAGAATTGAGAATGTTCATTATCGCGATGAAGTTCTTAATCTTTTATGACATAAATTATAATTCTGACAAAGAAATCCTTTTAAACCAGTTTTAATTACAGTCCTCCTTTAAAGTTTTTAATTTATCTGGCAGTGTGCCCAATTTATTAATGCTGCAACTTTTGCCACTGACTGTACGCAGTTGAATTTATTGTGCATTTCAAGTGGCCATGTTGAAAAGTTTTGTACAAATGAATAGAAAGTACAAGAGTTATGCTGCTTTGAGAAAGGAAGACGTCCTCCCTGTGTTCCGTTTGTGCAAGGGATATTTTAAGTTTTTGTCGTTGGCAAGATTTCAGTAACCATGCTGAGGTTTATGGTTGACAGTAACAGTTTTTCATAAGGGAGAAAAATAACCTTTAGGTTTTGCTCACTTAGTAGTTAGACAAGCAAATAACTTTATATTTTGTTAAGGATTTTGTTTTGTAATAAAATTCTGAATTATCGACTTAATCTGCCGAAAAGCAAAACGTAAATTGCGTTGAGAGTATTTGTAAATAAAAAAATTGAGAGATTTTCAACGGACATGACGATAATTCTATGAATACGATTGCTTTTGTTCAACTTATCTAATTGTATGTCTTAAGTCCATTTATAATAAAGTGATTTTTAACTGCTTCAATTTCCGGACCAATACGGCGAAAGTCTTAGTCGACCTGACTTTCTAAGTAGTTACAGGTCGTTCCTATATTTTAGCCTTGACCGTAACCTAAGTCAGGCGGATGTTGTAGGGTAGGTACTCTAAAGGGTGCTTGAACCAAACCGACATTTCTTTACCTCTAATTGCTGACCCTAAAAAAGCCAAATGTTACAAAAGGTCATAGCTGAATAGAAACATAATCAGCCTTTAACGATCCAACTCGTGGGGGGTGGGAAATCATCAAATAACCCCTCCCGCTCTTGGGCAGAGCGAAAGGGAGTGTCAGACTTCTACTGACTAAAAACCACCCATGTTCTTTCTTAGCCCTTCATGTCGAGGCCGCGGTATCTCTTACGACCCGCAGCCCCGACGGGACCCGCAGCCCCGACGGGGCAATTTCATGCCTTGAGGCAACATCGTGTCGTGAATGGACACACTGGCGTCTTATCTTAGAGTATGGAGTGGACGGTAATCACCATGTGGACGCAGTGTGAAATGATGGACGTCACAATCATCATCTACCTTATACCCTTTTTTTTTTGGAGAGTGTAAAATCATCATATTATATGACTCCTCCCGCTCTGGGCAGAGCGGTAGGGAGTGTCAGACTTCTACTGACTAAAAACCACCCATGGTCCTTCTTAGCCCTTCATGTCGAGGCCGCGGTATCCCTTGCGAACAACCCGCAGCCAGCTGATTTGGAGCCCTTATTCTATTTTTCATGTAACTGGAGTAAATACTATAGAAAGAAAAAACCACCCATGTCCCTTCTTAACCCTTTGTGTCGAGGCCGCGGTATTTCTTCAGCCCCGACGGATCTATCTGCCCTCGTTCCATGTTTGGTTTGGTTCTTTTTTCTACCATTATCATAACTCAACAGTCACGTTATCATATATTCCTTTTTCTCTTTTATCATTTCTCACACAATCTAAATTATTTTTTTGGTCTTCCTCTCCCTCTCCAAAAACTGATGAATATATGTTGATGGATATCAACATATATTCATCAGTCTTTCACTCAATTGCGATTCATCCCTTGATGATGGAAGTCACAATAGCATGTCTTAAATAATACGATACGCCGTTAATAATACATTACCCATTTTTTTTGGAGGGTGAAAAATCATCAAATGACTCCTCCCGCTCCGGGCAGAGTGGTAGGGAGTATCAGACTTCTACTGACTAAAAAACAAACATGTTTCTTCTTAGCCCTTTGTGTCCGAGGCCGCGGTATCTCTTTCGAACAACTTGCAGCCCAAACAGGCTCGCAGCCCCGACAGTTATACGATACCCTATGGTAAGACTGGTTGGCAGACTGTCGGGTTATTGACTATCTGTAACGACTGTCAAAGATTGAAAAAGATTGTTGGAACCATCGGCTTAACGAGTTTTCCGAGGTACGGAGAAAACTTGGTATGTAATGGTTGGTCACCCATTTACGGTCTAGCCTAGTCAAGCGCGGCTTAACCTGACGAACGGCTGTTATAAGTTAGCCAAAAGACCCTCTGCTACAATAGGGTAGTTAACAAAAAGTATCTAATTAGTCCGTCAGATAGATTTCCAAAAATTTAATTTATTATTATTATTATTATAATTATTATTATATTCTAAGACATTAGTATGCCATTTTTTACCGGTGACTGACGTCACAACCCCCCACTCAAATCTTTGACGCGTTTTATCTTCGTCAATTTTTATTGATATGAAAAAACAAAAAACACGTATCCAATATTTTTCGATAATCTAACAGACGGACTAAATAGAATCACATTTTTTTAGTCAGTAAACATCCCTATTCAGAGCAACCCTTCAAAATCATAACTATGAGAAAAATATCTTCACTTCAGCAAAACCAACAATGCCTTCAGAATTGAACACAAAGTGCAATTAAAAATTAATTATATCCAAAGTGGGTTGTAATTGTAGCTGGTTCGGGCCACAAAGGCAGGAGCACGGCTTTTTGTTTCCACCCGCAATTTGTTAAGAGCTTTCTCCTAGAAATTAATGATTCAGGTCCAAAAGTTTCCACTTTATATGGTGTTATCGGCTGGAAATGTGTGTCAACTGTCTAACTTGACTTTGAATAATGTGATGGTTTGATGTAGTCAAAGTTAAGATATAAGACTAGTTATTTTATTTCAAGTAAGATAAGTAATTGACTGCCTCGTTGGTCTAGTGATTGCAACCGCGACTGCTGTGTATGAGTGCCTGGGTTCGATTACCCGGTCGGGCAAACTGTTATTGGGTTTTTTGATGGTAATAGACATGCCCCCTTTTACATGGGACTTAAACATAACTGGCAAAATGTGGGTGTACTAATGGATACAACTCTGTCTAACACTTCAGGGATCACAAGTGTGATGTTATGTTATGTGAAGTAAGAATGTGGATTCAAATAGAAATACCGTGTCAAAAACTACATCGAAAAAGGAAAGGCAGTTAGTAAAAAAATACCCAGGTTTGTCTAAAGTGAACGCCACTGACTACGTTGAAGAAAAATCTTCAATGCAAATCCAATTTCATTAAGTATTTACTGAGTAAATCTCATCTCTCGGTGAAGGAAGACATCTCGAGGAAAACGGGAGTCTGATGACACTAACTTGCAATTGAGCAAGGCTGTTGTTTCTATTCAACAAACTTGTTTTTTTATGTATGAGAATTTGTATTTTGTAACGAAAAAAATATTAAAAAAAACTGGCCAAGTGCAAGTCGGACTTACACATGAAGGGTTCCGTACTATCCTGTCGAGGCTGCGGGTTGTCCGCAAGGGATACCGCGGCCTCGACATGAAGGGCGAAGAAGGAACATGGGTGGTTTTTAGTCAGTAGAAGTCTGACACTCCCTTTCGCTCTGCCCAAGAGCGGGAGGGGTCATTTGATGATTTCCCACCCCCCAAAAAAAAAAAAGGGTTCCGTACTGTCGTCATCGTAGTAAGGAAGCCCCATTTAATATGTATTATTTCTTGTTAAAGCGGCAACAGAAAAACATATTTTGTGGTAAGTCTGTTTTCCTGTTTGTATGAATCTTTCAAACAATAGACTTTGAGAAAAAATAGTTTCAGAAACAACAATGTCATTATTTTTTAAAGACCTATCTATAGACACCCCACTCGAATTAAATAGGTTTGATTAAAAACAGTTTATTTTGTTTTAATTTTTATATAAAATAATTATGTAGTAAAGTGGTTCACAGAATACATCTACCTACCTAGTTTCAACTGTGTTGTCTTAATAGTTACCGAATAAAGTGGCTGTGATATATACGGACGGACAGACAGACAATCATGACGAATGTATAAGTGTTCCGTTTTTTGTCATTTGGCTGCGGGATCCTAAAAACAGTACCTATTTTAATTAATTAGACTTTCAGATAGCGCTATACAAAAAATAAAAAATCAACGTCCATTAACAAATCAAAAATAAAAACGGAAACAACAAAGCCAAAATAAAAGTTACAAAACTTTTATTTTGACAGCCGAAGTTTTGAACAATACAATAATATTGTTTGTGGAGGGAGTCTCGTTAGTGTGATTCGATTCAGAATGTTATGGACCTCGTCTACCTCAACGTCCAAAACAAATGAATGCCACATTTGAATGGAGAAATTTAAAATTATTTTTTTGAAAAATAATACCGGCCTGTCATTATAACACTGGCTGGTTATTTTTACTTTTTATTATCGGTTCAAGGTGAAATAATACTCGACCCATGTGGTGGTTAATGACCTAATAGAGAAATCCTCATAGAGAACAAAGTTAGAAAAATCTTGTTCGTATTGTGCTTCGTGATTCAAAAGTTGTTCTAATTTCGATTTTTTTATTATTACTGAAGAATGAAAGAAGGATTTTATGAAAAATAACTGGCCTGTCATTTTTTTTGTAACTTTATTTCGATAGGTTTATGGTTCGTGATTTTTTACTAACTTTGGTTTTAATTCGAAAGTTGTAGTAGTTCAAAATTAAAACAACTCTTGAATCACGAATTATTCCTGAAGAATAAGATGTTGTCATGTTTTATGTCTCTCTAAAGATCTTAAGAGTAAAATAACACTGTTAACGATGGTTGGACTGTTTATAAGTTGAAATTATATATATATAGTCCTCCTTACCGATTTCGGTAACGGCGACCCTTACAAGCTATTTCCTAGCGTGTGCCCTTAAATGGCTGGCCAGACCGAATTTGCTTTTAAACACCCGGTCACAGCTAAAGCAGTAGAGTTGACCGGAAGAGTTGTACGTATAGGTGTAGGAGGGCTTAGGTTTTAGTTTACGTACTTGGCGCTTTTCGTTTGCCCAAAGTGGTTTTCTATTCGGAGATGACAGAGGGCAAACGAAAGCATGGCGGTCAACATCTCCGCTATAAGGATGTGCTCAAGAGGCATCTTAACGCTTGCGCTATTGATCCAACTGGTTGGGAGAGGCTCGCTCTGCATAGGTCGTCTTGGCGCTCTACTATTTATAAAAATATAAAATCTTTCGAAAAACAGCGAATCGAAACACTGAACGAAAAGTTGATATTAATTATGGCTTCAAAGGACTTGAAGAAGAATACATGTTTTACCTACCCTAATTAAATTGGGATAAGTACAGGACAATAATGATGAAGGTCATGATGATAGTTCATTCAATTATTAGTTACTTAATAGATTTAAATCATGGATACGTTTTACTTTCTAGGAACAGAAGAGTTTTTTTTTTTTTTTTTTTCAAAATGGGATCGGTAAAAAAAAACTAAAAAAAATCACATAAATTAAATTTCAAATAAATAAAAAATGAAGACGATACAGTGCTTTGAAAACTCTAGAACTCCTCGAAAACGTCACATGTCAGTAAATTTTTTACAAATGACGTCACAACCCGCCACTCATGATCTTTGACGCGTTTTATCTTCGTAAATATTTAGATTAATTTGATAAAACAAAAACACGTATCCAATATTTTTTCGATAATCTAGTTAGGTTATCGAAAAATATTGGATACGTGTTTTTAAAAATATGATTCTAATTAGTCCGTCAGTTGACGGACTAATTAGAATCATATTTTTTGACTCAGTCCGATCCCCTATTGATGATTTAAATGATTAATTACCTTATTTTACAATTCGACAGTTCAAAAGGAGTTTTGAAGCCTATTGTAGTCAACGTGAAGGAAACTAGAATAATTAATTACACCTAAGTTTTCAATTTCAGTAGAGTTTGGCTTAAGACAATATCAGCTGTGGTTTACTGGTTGTTTTTGCTATAGATATCCAAAATGGTAACGCCCTGAAGAGGCTTTCAATGAGTGTCCATTGTACCTGTAGTATCCACTAGTAACAGACCTAATCGGTTGATTTTACAATTAACTAAGTATCACAGGCTCACACCAGACCACCAAGCCTTAGTCCAGGATCACGTCACTTCCCGCCATCATGTAACTGACAGATGTCATTAGTTACAGCTCCCCTGACCACTTGTGGTTGTGAGACAGTGTTTACATATCTATTAAATAGATACTCGTATACACTACATCCCTTTCTTATTATATTTGTTTTGATCAAAATGCTTTACCCAAATATACACACAATTACATTCAGTAATCAAGCAAATTCAACAACTAAAGAATTTAAAATGTTCAACCATACTTGCATGTTTTTGTTATCCGATCTACCTTGTCATCTTAGACCGACTGCCACTGACCTACCAGTTCTAAATGTACAATGTACCTTATCAGGTTTTACCCAGTTCGTTCAGTTCAATCATTTTGTTCAGTTCGTTTCTTGTCCTGTGTGAGACCAATAAATACTTTTTCTTTCTTGAGTTACTCCATTTGAACATCTCCTCCAGTAGCCTCCATTAAGTGTGGAGTAGGATTAAAGTTAATACTTAATAGGTTATTAGACTATTCCTATGAACTTCATCGTCTATTCTAACCTCTGGGGGTCTACATGATCTCGTCTCCCTATTTCCATATTCCTTTCCTTTTCATTGTTTTTTTTTTTTTCTAATGACATCTAAAGATAAGTTCTAATGATGCCTGTCCCGTAACCGATCATGGGGTTGAATTTAAACACTTTAGATATTTAGAGAGAACTTTTCCAAAAACTTTGTGGTTTAAGTGTTTTTTATTTAAGTTTAAATTATCGATGACCCCGAGAAGACCAAGGCTTCTCTCTTTCTATTACTGGCTATACCTTCGTACATAATCTGATGTAGAGAAATATTTTTACATTATATTTATTCATTATGATTTTTATTACTATTCTTGAAATGTGTTCTTTTTATCTCTCTATATAATGTTCTCCAATAAAATATTTGAATTAAACTCAGTTTGTTGTAGTACCCAAACTAGCTTGGCATCAGCGATGACTTGCGTACTGTCTAAAAATCCAATTTCCTAAGCTAGTGTTCGTTTGGGTTCCAACCTAGATAAGATTGACACTGTTGCTTAATTTCAATACTCCTAGTTGTAACTTTGTGTCCTTGTTCTTATCCAAAAAGTTTCTCAACTACATTTCTTTTTATTTCTTTCTTTAGGTTCCTTTACAACGTTTATCATTATATATATTCCAAAACTTTCTTGGCAACCAATGAACAAAAGAGTTTTACTGCCCCAGACTTCAAAAGTTTTATTTGGTTCTGTACAAGTTTTATTTGTTCAAATTTCTTTGTTACTTTTGACATAGTTTCCGAATTCGTCAGGTATCTAATATTTTTTTTTCTTTCTTCTAGGCTCACATGATTAGTCATTTTAATATCGTGCACATTGAATTTAATGGCAGTCAACATACAAGTATGTCTCATTTGGTGAATGTCTAGCGTCCTATTTCATAGATGCCTAATACTTCTAATTTAATGGACGCCCATTTCTTCCAATTTAACGGATGCTCAACGACCAATTTAATGGATATTTACCATTCTTGAGCCAGCTTAACGGCTGCTCCATTCAATTTCATGGATTATCATGAGCCAATTTAACAGTTGCTTCATCCAATTGAATTGCTTCTCATCAGCCAATTTAATGGATACCATCCAATTTCATGAGCCAACTCAACGGTTGCTTCATCCAATTTAATGGATTATCACGAGCCAACTTAACAGTTGCTCCATCCAATTTAATGAATTATCATGAGCCAACTCAACTGTTGCTCCATCCAATTTAATGGATTATCATGAGCCAACTCACCGGTTGCTCCATCCAATTTAATGGATTTCATGAGCCAACTCAACTGTTGCTCCATCCAATTTAATGGATTATCATGAGCCAACTCACCGGTTGCTCTATCCAATTTAATAGATTTCATGAGCCAACCTAATGGTTGCTCCATCCAATTTAATTGCTGTTCATCAGCCAATTTAATGGATTATTGTGAGCCAACTTAAAGGTTGCTCTATCCAATTTGATTGCTTCTTAAAAGCCAATTTAATGGATATTCGCCAGCCAATTTAATGGTTGCTATCTTACCACGCGTAAACAGTGCGATGGTAAATGTCACATGCCTTAGAAGTCGTGCTTCCAAGACATGCCGGTTTCCTTACAGTGTTTTCCTTCACCGTTTTAAGAGCGTTCCCTGGTGATGAGTGAATGAACACAAAATACCTGCCTGGTTTCGAACCCACGACCTAAGTCGGGCGAGGCCATCACCGCTCTTACAAAATTTAACATAATGTCTGAGACACATATATTTATACAAAATAATCTTCTATGTTTAACTAAACATACATATATGTGTTGTTGCTGCATATTATCTTTTTTTTTTTTTTTAAACAAATTATTTACCTTTGATTTGTCATTACCAGAACACATATTATATTATATCGGGAAGGGATATTTTTTTAGCACTAATCGTTGGTTAACTGTGGGCTCTTTTGTCGAACTCCCACAAGCGCCCATGCAGGCCTACGCGAAATAAAACATCTTGATTTTGATTTTGACTCCGGTGGGCCCAGTGTTGGATGAAGAAACCAGTCTCGTACACCGATACACTCAAACAATAAGACGATAGTAGAAACACAGTAGGCACATATAACTCTGTAGGTACGAATTTCAGAACACGCGATGTTTCACCGGTCGCACGCACCGCCGCGCCCTTCCACAGAGAAGTGACGTGCCGACCCACTGGCGCGCGCACCAATGACTCCATCGAGCGCCACCAGATGACACTGGCATACCGAATACGACTCGATGTCGATATTTATACATTGGCTTCATATTTAAGTTAAACCATTACACAACCACCATTACGGTTTCCTACTCAGAACTTGTGTTACTATATTTATTTATGAATTATTTCAAGTTATTCCAATTCAAAACTATAATTTTGTCAAACAGCTATAATGGTATCATTATCTGCCTTCCCCAACCATGTTGACTGGCCTCCAGTCCAACTGGATGCAGCCGGACACCTGCACTCCACATGGAGCCACCGCCCGTCCAACCTCCACAACTCAGTCAGCACCCGGTAGCACGACACCCCTCGGCAAAACCGGCTGTCAGATTCTCAGGCCACTGACCATTACTGACCACCTACACTGCCACATATCCTCCGAGGCATTGAGGAAAGTCTGCATGCAATGGGTGGCCACCCATACACGAATCGATCTAGGCAACACACAGTTCAATCCAATCAAATCGAACGGCAGCTCTATCAAGCCACAAGGTGCTCCTTTGTTAACCAGTGCTTAACTACCTTTATTTTTTTACTTTAATTTAAGCACTTCATTTTCTTCTTCTTTTTCTGTACGAGAAGAGACTTGCCCCTCAGTCATTGGCTGATATTTTTATTTTTTATTTTTTTATGTTCACTTTACATTGCACATGTTATTATTCTATTATTATTATCCTTGCATAATAATAACATAACCCTACATAACATCAAGCTTGCATTACGGGACAACCTTATTCCATCAACCATACAATAATTCCGACCCCTTGGCTTTTACTGAGTTAAACCCAACAAGCTCTCCTCAACCTGGGAATCAAAACCAGGACCGCAGAACAAGCTGCCATGCCTGCGACCAATGAGTCACAGTGTCAACATTCTCCTGCCCTTATCCCAATTTATTTGGGGTCGCCACAGCTTGTGTCTTCCTTATATACTTCTTTATACTTGTCATTTCATTCGACACATCAGGTATCTACATAACAATAATAAAGCCTTTTAATTCCGAACTACTTTCAATTTGGGTGTTTTTTCTTTTCTTATAATATCTCTCTCAGTTCGGCGTGCCTCTTGGCATTGGCCTTCTCCAACTATCTCCATTGAACTCAGTCTTCTGCAACTCTGGTCTAGTATGGTCCTACGGTTAGGTTAGACTGATATCGTCACTCCATCTTGTTTTTTTTTTTTTTTTTTTGCACACCCTTGTTTTCTGATGTCTGCTTTTGGATACCATAAGGTTACTTGTATACTCCATTTATTTATTTTGCAACATAGCATAAGTTCTGTCCAACTCCATTTTAGATGTTCTACGAGTTATTATACCCGTTACTTTTGTCTTCCTTCTTATTTTTAAATTCCGGATTCTGTGACTAAGCCTGTGTTCAACATGCTTCTTTCCATTGCTCTTTAGGTTTAGATATCTGCATACCTAATTTTTCTTGTATGTAAAACACACACAATGTACACAATGTTTATTTTTCTAATGAAAGCACATATTATTATCAATTACATAGGTATTTTTTAAATGAAATTAAGTTATTACTCATATTGTTTAGGAGAAGGGATCATCAAAATCAGAATACTCAAAATCAATCAAAATTACTTGAAGCTTATTCTTCAACAACTGTTGGTTATCCCATAACTGCATAGAACTGTCTGGGGCGACATGTCAAATAATAGACATTCAAAAATAGTACTTAAATACTTCATACTTCACTTATGAGTACTTCATACAATCAAAGTTATTATTAGTCACTACAGGAAATAGAATCTTTTATTTTTTATATGCTGCTTTGATGATTCAATACAAGATCTTTCTAGTAAGTCAACATGTTCACAACTATAGGAATTAAACCTATTGCTAGCAGTCTGCTAATAACAGTTAAGTGGAGTTTAAAACCAATAAAGAAATGTGTTATGAATTAAATCATTTGTCATCAACTTGTATATATTGTAGTGACAACCTAGTACTTATCTAGTTTGATGTTCAGTAAGTATTAGCCACTGATACGTGAATGTGTTGTACACATGTAACATGTTGACATATTAATGTAGGTTCTTCATGATATTGAATGTCTAGACGCCATGCATCACAGAATTCATTTATTACTGTGTGATCTATCTCTTCAAATAGTGTAACAGTAACCCATTGTACAACAATTATGTAGAATGATAAAACAATAACAGAACTCTTCCTTCACCTTAAAATACTTAATGCCAGTACGTTTGGCATACAGTAATCATTAATAAATTAGTATCAAGTATAGTCAAATAACTGTACTTACTATTGTTTTTTCACATTGTTGACAGTTCCTTGCAAACTTTCACCAAGTGAAAACAGCTAGCAGCTAGTATTAATATTATGTACATTTCAGACCTATAACCTCGTCGCCACTTGTAGTATCCACTAGTAACAGACCTAATCGGTTGATTTTACAATTAACTAAGTATCACAGGCTCACACCAGACCACCAAGCCTTAGTCCAGGATCACTTCACTTCCCGCCATCATGTAACTGACAGATGTCATTAGTGACAGCTCCCCTGACCACTTGTGGTTGTGAGACAGTGTTTACATATCTATTAAATACATAGATACTCGTATACACTACAGTACCCATTTCTGCAGATACCGTTTTTAGTTGTGGCGTAATGCTGCTGGCTGAGTTTTTTTTAGTTAGCTCGTATTATCCCACTCTGGGGCAAAAACCTCCACCACTCCTTCCAGCATTCGAGAACATTATCTTAGAAAAATATAATCTGCAAAAGTACTCTCATCTGTCTTTAACCTTTTTACACTTAACGGCTGAATGGATTTCAATGGACTTTGGCATGTAAATCATGATTTGGGTTTGGATACTTTTACCTCGGTAGTACCGTCAGTGCCCAGTATTACCTGACCCCTCGTCTCGCACCACTTGTCCTATACTTCATAATACGAAGGGTCAGGTATTGTTGGGTAGTGACTGTACGTTCCCGTTGACTAAATTGCAACCTCCACACAAAAAAAAACAATAAAGCTACGCCAAGAAAATATAAGCCAAACACCGTATTTCACTCTTCGGTACTTAACTAATTTATTTACATAAAAACCTTTTCAGGAAATCATCACCGATTTGTCGGAAATATCTATCGTACTTATTTAAGTTGCAGATAACTTCTTAAGTTGAACTTTGTACAAGTTTCGCGGGTATCTTGACAATAAGATGTGTTGCTGGGGAATTTGTTCCGCCACTTCTTCTTTCCAGCAAAAACACTAGAAAGTGTCGCAGGGTGGGCGTTTTGGGGGACTGTCACGTGTAAATAAGTAAAGTAAAGTAAATTTTGACGTTCGAAAAGTGCTGATTATCAGCCTAGTTTGAATAAATGACTTTTGATTTTGACTGTTTCAGAAGTGGAACTTCAACTAGTCTCGAATGTTCCAACTCTAAGAAGGAATATGGGTGGTTTTTAATCAGTAGTCTGACACTCTACCGCTCTGTCCCGAGGAGTCATTAGATGATTTCCCAACCTCCAAAAAAATAAAGGCTGCCAGTCTACTGCAGCGAAGAAGAGAGGAGTGCCGATGTGCAAATGTTGGCCAATAGAATTGGATAGAATGAGCGGGGATTATATTTCATGCAATTCTATTGGTTAAAATTTAACTAAATAATAATTTAATTTAACTAATCACTACTATTACCATTATGGACCGATTATTTTTTTCTTTCTATATTTCCCTATTATTTGGCGAAAATATTTTTAAAAGCGAACAGTTAGTGATTTGTTTGCTACATAATTACGCCAATCTCGATAAATAATGAGGTCTCATTTCACTGAGGAAACCGTCGTGTTTCCTCATTCATAAATTATTGCCTGTCGCCCGAAGATGTCCCAATTTTCTTGATAATCGCTATGTTTATGTGTCAGTGACCTCATAATGGGTTTGACGTACTTTTGTTTGTTTACGTTTTGTCGTTTTATCTCGTTTCTGTGTTAATGGGGGATATAAATATAGTTCAGAAGGCTCATTATTTTGTGTGAATTTCTTTTTAGGGGGTGATTTCTTCCCCTTTTTGTCATTGTGTTTATATTTATGAAATAGGGCAGTAGCAGTGATTCCGCGGTGTTTGGTATGATGTAGTATTGAAATTCAACAATAAGTAGCCTAAAAAAGTTATGCAAATTATCGGTTTCCCTTTAAAGTTCACACAAGTTGAGATTGTCAAGTTGCCATAGTAATACAGCTGAAACACTACCTACTAATTGATTAAATTATCAATTCTTGTTTACTTTGTTTAATAATCAAATAGATTTTTTACTTTTTTTACTTATTACTTTTTTTAATTAAGTGGAATTCTATTTTTTTTTCTATTTTGAATTACACGGAAACTTACTTAAAAATGACTCGCACTCATAAATGAGTTGTATTTGTTTTTTTCTAGCAAGACTACATTTGACCTTTTTGCAATAATTGAGAATAAATCGTAACGTTACATTTATGCGAATATACCTTTCAAACATAATTTCGTCGAACAACGTAAGTTTCAACAGAGTCTGTCTAACTTCAAGTAACTTACTTGAGAACTTAACATGTCTCTTGAACTGTTCATAACTTAGTTCCGTCAAGTCAAACATTGGTTACGTTAGGATTCACTTAGTTTTGATAAACAAGTTGGTCTTCATCACTGTAGTTTACTTTCAAGCTATATGAAAGATATTACTTCTGGCATTGATGTCCATTTGGATGAGCAGTGTTGGCCCGGTGGTGGCGGCTTCGACTTACGAACAGTTAGTCGTGTGTTTGAACCCAGGCAGGTGCATTACTTTCACCATAGTATTGTATCGAGTCTGGTTCTTCTAACCAAACAGACAGATGTGTTGCTGGAGAGTTTGTTCCGCCACTTCTTCTTTCCAGCAAAAACACTAGGAAGTGTCGAAGGGTGGGCGTTTTGGGGGACTGTCACTTGTAAATAAGTAAAGTAAAGTAAATTTTGACGTTCGAAAAGTGCTGATTATCAGCCTAGTTTGAATAAATGAGTTTTGATTTTGATTTTGTAATTTATTTCATTACCACTGCTCTTAAAACGGTGAAGGAAAGGTCTTAGAACCAAAAATCTCAACGACATGTGACATCTACCAATCAGCACTGGGTACGCATCGTGGACTATAGCCCATCCCTCTACTAGAGAGGCCTAAGTCCCTGCAGTCGGAACATTGTAGGCTGATGATGATGAATGTCCTTAATGAATGTCTGGACATAAATAATGGAATTTCTTGCCTGTTCTTTCCCAAATAAAACAACCAACTTGAACCGTGAGTGCTTTTTAGACGTTTTATAAATGTCCATGTAGGCCACAAAAGGAATAAATGAAAGGCAATTGCATGTGGCTGAGATGAGAATGCTAAGGGGGATGTGTGGTATAACACGAATGGATCTCTAAGAGGTCTCTACGGAGTCTTCTAATACAGGCATTGTTTGCTTAAAATAAGGCTCCAATCACAAACTAATTGTTGTAAACTTGTTAAAGAAAAATAAACAATAGAACTCCGCTATTATAAGACAGGCACAACATAATAATATGCAATATTCATTTTATATCAATTTAGTTTATATTTTTGTCTATAGACTCAATTAATTAATTAAATTAATTTCGTTAAAATTTGTTTAATGCCTGACGTATAATGAAGTACCAATAAAACATTACAACATTTTCACACTGGCTTAACAATTTTGTTTCACTATTATTTTTTCGTAATACTACGATATAAACATATGGACATGCAGGTGGAGCACAGGCAGAAATAATTGCCAATAGTACACCCAGGTGGAATTAGATTTTTTTAAAATTGAATTTTGGATGTAATAAGGAATGAGTACATTAAGAGGAAGTCTGAAAGTGGCGCCGGTAATTGAAAAGTTGTGTGGTAATCGATTGTCGAATTTGGACATGTGATGCGAAGGAATGAGGAAAAAGTTGAGTGTGAATGTAGATGGCTTTAAGATTAGAGGAAGACCAAAGAAAACGATGAATAGACTGTGTGAAGGATGATATGACCAGAAAGGAGGTGATTGCTGAGATGACGCGTAATAGAGAAGTATAGAATAAGTAGACATCTTGAAGTTAAGCGCGCAAGCGAGTTTTTCGTGCCTCGAAAAGCACGTTAAGCCATTAGTTCCAGCTGTTCATTGTAGATCTTGGACAGTTGTAACAAGCAGTCAGTGACCTGAAGGTCTGACAAGCAGTCTTACCAAAGGGTATCGTGTTACCCAGTACGAATTGGGTTGTGGAGGTCAAATAGGAACTGGCTTCATCTAAAATACTGATATTCAGCTGCTTTCAGTGAAACTGAAAGCTGATCCTAACATAGTTGAGGATATAATGATGCAGATAAAGAGTATTCGAATAATTGCTTCAACAGCTGACAAGCAATTTTGACTCGCAGACTTATGGCCAACATCGGCGATGCCTGTCTTGGAGCATTTTGTGGTCATTACATACAAACAAAAACTTACGCTCTTTTACCGTGCGGGCACAGAAAGCCGGCTGCTACGATCCTTACATACTTCTTTTGCCTCGTCCACATTCATACATCTGGTGATACAAGTACGGCAGGACTACTATGCACCTGTCCTCCCTGAAGAACCTCACTGTGTTCATTCATTAATTAAATAAAGACGAGGACTCCAAATTCTTAAGACGGTATAATCAAATACCTGCACAGTAAAACATCCCCTATTGCAATAGGGATACATCCACGTCCAGCCCACAATGTTCTAATAATTTCCTCACACCGTAATCTTGGGTGTTCGTGACTAGAATGTAATGAGGTTTCATTATACCACCTGTTCCGAAAAATAGAAGAGATGGTTCTGCTGTGCAGGAATGATTTCCTGGTTTTTGTTTACGATTATTTTTGTATATACCTACAATTTAAAAATGGTTGTGTAAAACCGACATTTCGACTATATTTTTTTAAAGGCCTACGTTGATGTTTAGGGTAGTCGTTTTTATTTTGCTTAAATTGGGTTTGTGATATTGATTGTTGTGGCAAGAATATTCTTATTCTTTGTAGCAAACAAAAAAAAGTATAATAGTAAAATTAAAGTAACGTAATAATGTACATATTTTAATAATATTGAAAGGTTTGTTATCTATACGAAACAAAACTTATCTGCGCTAATGTCCTAGATTAAGTAGCACAGAGGTTCACTAAGTTCCACGAACATACATCTTAGAATTCTCCTCACCAGCGTAGATGACGAGCTTACGTTAGCTTAAGACGATTCAAAGCGACTATTCATCTCCGTGTTATCTTCTCTCTGTTGCCTCATATCTCGTTCTATCTATCTAGCTCATTTATTTATGAAGGTAGCTTCACAGCTTACAGTAAAATTACTTAAAATTAAATAATACGCTAATTTCGAAGTACACAAAAAAATAAAAGGTTGCCGACGAACGACTTTAAAAAATTGGCATTGAAATGTATGTGTGCGCGTGAAAGCACTCAGTTCGGAAAAGAACTACCTACAATTTCACCAATTTCACAAAACAAATTCCGACGTTCTATGTCAATAGAAAATGATACTGGCACATGAGGCCTGGAAACTTTTTTCAAAACTCCAAAACTTCTTACGCGTGCTTAAAAAACAAAGAACAAAAGTCTTTTGCACCTTAAAAAAACAAAAAAGCTTCACGAATACGATACACAATTTACCTCTCAACCGTATCTCAAAATATGTATATCCGTTCCTCTTTACCCGACTTACCATCATTACTTCCAGTAGAAGTTTCTTCAAAAGAACCTGGTTCTTTGACTGAAGAGCTTTGTTACAAATATGATTTGTCAGATCTTTTCTCCAAGACGGCATATATGTGGAAATAACGAGGGATTGGCGTGTGTGTGTGTGTGTGTGTGTTGTGTATGAATGTTTTATTGTTGAGAAGTCAGCATTGAAAGTTTAAAAGGCTGTGATGTAATACGACAAGTGGTACTTGTTCTAATTGGGCAGTTACAGTTGCATGATTATATTAATTTTGTCTGTAGAATAATCACGAATTAGGTAGTCTCTGATAATAAAGTCAGGAATTCTATCTATTAAGAGTTTGAGCAGAGGTGGCTCAATGAATACGGCAGAGACTTTTTTGCAGGTTTGAATCCAAACCGGCACTTAACTTTGTGTAAGTTGTTGTATCACTACTGCTCTCAAAACAGTGAAAAATGACTTCGTGAGGACACCGGAAACTCATCAAAATATGAAAAAAATGTGACACCCACCACACTGGTCCCGCGTACTGGATTACAGCCCATTCGCTCTCACAGTTAGCAGTCCTGGGTCCCAGCATTGAAAACATAATGCTGGTAAAGCCTCCTATAGTGAAATACATATATTAACTACCGAATAAATAAAGCGCTGGTTCTTGGTAGTGAAAACAAAAGTGTAAAATGTCAATCAGAAATCCAAACAATAAGTATAAAAAAATAGACAAAAGGTATAAAAAAGAGGCTTCAAAACATAAAGCCTAAGGCAGACTTGCACAACATATGTAACGTCTCCATGTACCAAAATAAACTGCATTCACCTTCATCGCCTCACAAAGATGTCATTAAAATCTGTGAAACTGCTACAAAACGTCGCACTACAGAATCACATAGGTACCTACTACACTTACAGAGTAACGCACTTAGTTTAAGACCAACTTAAGAACGGGATGAGAGCCCCAAGAGCCCTCAAAGGCTCTCAGAGGGCAAATCTCCCGCCAAAGGGAAGGCCAGCAATTAATACGAACAAATTAAGTTGCTTCGGCTTGTTCATTTTGTTTCAAGTTTTTTGAATAATTTATGGCACTTTGATTTTTGTTAAGAAGTGGGTGTTTAGGGAAGGAAAAATTGATGTTTTATTTTTGTTAGTTAACAGTGTTTTGATGTAAAAAGGTTTTGTTTTCAAGGGTTTCGTTTGGTGTCAGAGACGGGAACAAGGAAGTTCAAGTTTTTTAAAGAAGTCAGTCAGATGACTTTGTTTTTGACGCAATTACTTATTTTATTAAACGCTTGACAGCCAGTTTAATTTATTCATTTCAAAGAATTTCCCTACCTTATAACTTTAATGCATAATTTTAGAACAGCTGTTTATTGCCTGATCGTTAACACAAAGAATACTTATCAGTGACCCGCTAGCTCTTTTAATGTTAGGTTTTATTAAAAGATACAAACAGTTATAGATAAGATAAAAGCAGCACTTACCTACAGCTTTCTTCAAAGTTGCTTCTTATTTGGAATCATTAAACGCTACCTTTATGACCCTCAAAGTGAGGCCACGGTCTGAAAGGTACAGTCGTGGACAGAACGAGAAGTAATGAATTATGGCACTTTACTCTAAAACACACACAATATACTGTTACTGTTATCCAGTGTTATTCCAATGCTGGGCAAAAGCCTCTCCCTATGACCTCCAAATCTATCGATCCAAGTCCAATGTGCAACGCAAAATATTACCAACATATTTTTTAAGTCAGTTTTATCATTACACTAGCTGATGCCCGCGGCTTCACCCGCGTGGATGTCGGTCAAATTATATACTAAAACCTTTCCTCTTGAATCTCTCTATCTATTAAAAAAAATCACATCAAAATCCGTTGCGTAGTTTTAAAGATTTAAGCATACATAGGGATATAGGGATAGAAAAAGCGACTTTGTTTTGTACTATGTAGTCATAACATATTATAAAACTAACTTCTCCGCCGCGTCTGTCTGTCTGTTCGTGGTAAACTCAAAAATGCATACACCGATTTTCATGCTGTTTTCACCAATTGATAGAGTGGTTCTCGACGAAGGTTAGTTTAAAAGCAACGTCTCAAAAGCAAGAAAAAATCAAAAATTGAATAAAACTGTAAGTAACTTACTTCCTAAAAGGAACTATTAAACGCTGCCTTAGGAGCTTCGAAGTCAGGAGAACGGGAAGCAATTAATGATCGCACAAATTGACTTCGACTTTCATTCGTCTTGTTCATTTGCCCGAAATGTTTCTTGCTTGCTGTTTTAAATGAGTAAAAATGTTTAAATTAATTAATTAATTTAAAAATATTTTCATGGAATTTTGACGTAGTAGGTTGTTAGGTTAGGTCATATTTAAGTAACGCTGTCTTCTAATAACATGCTAGTTTCTGATCGTTTGACAAATCTGAACTTTTTGTCAGGTTTTACAAAGCAAACAACAACTTTAAAGAAACTATTGTACACCCTAAAAAAAAACAAATCGAGTGATCTCAGTGATGAATGAAAACAAAGTAGTTGTATCCGAAAACAAAAATCTGAAAATTTTAAGGTTTTAACTTTTAATTTAAGGAGCTCGTGGCTTAACAATAGCTGCCACTCGGGTCAAAAGCATTAAGCTGTTGGTCCCGGCTGCCATTATAAAGATCTTTGGCAGTCATCATTGTTCTGATTATTTTGACAACCAGTCTTCACTGGGTTGTGTAGGTTAGAAAGGCAGTCGCTCTATGTAAAATAGTGGTATTCAGCTGCAACCTGTTAGACTGGAAGCCGACCCCAACATAGTTGGGAAAAGGCTAAGCCGATGACGATTTAACTGAAAACCAAATGTACTTGTATGAACTAGATTATAAAATATTGTTCATCTAACGTACAGTTTTAGCAACAGAAGAAAAATATACCCACCGTAAACTTACAAAACAAAATATATTTTTTCTATGCAGAGTGTAGGGTAATTTGCAATAACTTAGAACAGCTGAAATGTAAACACACGATACAATATTGAAACCTTACATACTCCACTTATGGCTTGTTTGTTAGGAACAGAGAAAATCACTTTTTCGAGATATTATTCGACATTTTACCAAGGTAATAATTCCAATATTAATTTAGCGTTTCGTTATTAAGGTAAAATTGCTAGCATCAATCAGCTTGTTCGATATTGAAGTATCTATTTGATTAAACTCGATGTTCTCGTAATGTTATTACTACAGGATTACATCGGGTGGTACAAGGGCTCAGAATTAATTTTATACGTCTATTGAATATCTGAATTATAGGCAAAATTAATTAACGGTTAACAACCGTAAAACCTTTTGCTTATTTTATTAGATTAAATAAAATAAAATGTAGTAAATTATTTAGAAACCAATAATTTATGATTAGCACATTAACAATTAACAATTGTATCATACTCATGATACTTAACCGTATCATTAGTTGGGAAAAGGCTAAGCAGATGTTGATGGTTCTTTGGTCAAACTATAAATGTTGTTTGAGCTCGTGGTATCAGTAACATTCTTCAGAGACCATCAAATGGGTATGTCAACAAAACACTTTAGCAAGTGCTACATGATCTTATTGGCAGTACCACACTCGAACTGGGCGTTGAATGGGTCATTGATCTACCCACTTGACAAAGTGGATTATAACTTGAGTACAAAAAATCTTAATGCCTTTTTTTTTTTGGCGGGTGAAAAATCATCAAATAACCCCTCCCGCTCTTGGGCAGAGCGAAAGGGAGTGTCAGACTTCTACTGACTAAAAACCACCCATGTTCCTTCTTAGCCCGTCATGTCGAGGCCGCGGTATCTCCTGCGACAACCTGCAGCCCCGACGTGCGTCGGCCCTTGCGTTCCATATGTTGCTGACATCTCTTTGGGGCGCGCGTGGAACACAAACGCGCTATCGACACGGCCTGTCGTCTCACGGCGAGCTAGCCCATTACTCACCGTCCACAGGCCCGCGTCTACGGTGGTCGGAAGCCATCACGTGGCCCCCGACGCCCGGAGCGTCTACCGCGGCGGCTGGGACGAGAGGTTCTCTCCCTCTCACGTTCCACCACCTCCTTCGCTGGCATCACTGCTTCGCAGAAGGAGGCGACGGCGTCCCATTCCTCCTCGCCCCGGACCATGGCTTGCACCAGGGACGGACGCGAGAGGTCGCCGCCGCCGAAATCTTAATGCCTGGTATGAAGATTAAAAACCAACGGTTTTACCAAAACCCTTGAACAATTACAATTTAAATAAATGAATAAATTCTGGTTCAGATATCAAATCATAACTCTTCAGTCGTTACGTTATTAAATAAAATCAAATCTTTTGTAGACGTAACCGACAAATCAATTTGCTTTGATTTCTTTATCAGTCAAAAGGAATTCTTAAGGGTTTTTCCTACAATACGATTTCTTTAATTGAGTGATACGGTAATGAAGTTGAGTATTTGATGCTTGACAATATTTTTTGACTTCATTTATTAGATTTTTATTTCGGGGAAACATGGCACAGAAATGACTTTTGTCGAGGTAATTACCGTATTCGCTGTATCCGGTTAGACTGGATGCTGACCCCAACATAGTTGGTAAAGTAGGTGATGGGTTGTGAATCTCGTTTGAAAAACAAAACGTTGTTTTACAAAATGTATTAAAAAAAAAAAAAAAAATCTTTATTTCAGACCTTGATCCATATGATGTTAGTAATACACACTGCTTATAAACTATGTTAGTAACAAAAGGAATAAAAGATTTTAAAATTAAAACTATCTTCAGTTCATATATCTGCTGCTATTGTTTACCTTATACAACCAAAACAGATTTTTGTGCTTTGATTTCATATCTGACATTTTGACTCGTTGAAATTGTAATATCAGGAACTGAAAATAATTATAAAACATTTTTTCCTCGTACCGTTGAATATTTCGTTTACTCATACAAAAAGGGGAAATAAGTCGAAAAGAGAACCATTTGAAATGGTTTGGCATGTCTTTAAAAGGCCACTTAACTTGTTTGTGGGCACTTCGAGCTGATATCTGTTTTCACAGATAGTACTGCGAAAAATATTGTGATATTTGAATACACGTTACTCCGCAACCTACAGCGACAGTGTGAACAACCACTTTCTGTTAAACAACAGGGCTAGGCAACATGCAGGGTTAATGTACAGGGAAGCTCATCAAAATCACCATCATCTGTATACAGGGTGGTGCCGACAATACGACAATAAATGAAACCACTGCTAGTTCTAGTTCATAGGAACATTTTTAAACTATCAAATAAATCCTAACACCGTCGTGGTGCCGACGATACGACAGTAACCTACCTAAATGTCTTTGGCAAATTTTTTTTGTTACATTTTATTTTCACACGTTAATCGGTGCAAATTATACCTAAGGTTAGTAACCCAATATTTGTTTGTAAATTGTAATGTATTTCGTTTACAGTTTTAAGCTACTGAGTTTTATAGATTTTTTTTCAATTTTTTTATTTGGTGTTAAGATTTATTTGATAGTTTAATAATGTTCCTATAAATTAGAAATACCATTGGTTTCATTTATTGTCGTATTGTCGGCACCACCCTGTATATACCTATATTGTTAATAAATCAGTGATTTCTGACAGTCTAAATTACGCTACGCTCCTCTACATCCATTCTCGTTTGCCGTTGCGAGTCACGTCATAACTGCACAAAGTACAGACAATAATGAAGTACCTGTTAGCAAAGAGATTTTAATTTAAGTAATTTCGTTCACGTTTCGACACTTACTGCCTACTTTTTAGTTCTCGAAGCATTCTGCGTTAGCAACTTTTAAGAATGTTAGCAGCAGGTTGGTGCCTTATAGGTATAATTAGTGGATACAGCCTAATATTTTTTTTTATGAATTGTCTTCGTATCTGACCTCAATAGCCCAGTACGCACTGGGTATACTGGGTATTACCCTAGGCACGGGTGGTTGTCAATCTTTCAGGCCACTGACTAAAACGACTCTCAGAGATCTATTAGTGATAGCCAGAACCAAAGGCTTAACGTGCTTACCAAGGCTGGGGTGAGAGCTATGTGATGGGTAGTCGCCCATCTACGGACCAACCTAGGCAAGCGTGGCTTAACCTGAATACCGACCCGAGTGGCTGTTATTATTTAGTAATGAGTTCCTCACCGCTGTCACTACTGGACATAATTATAATTATTTGGATTTAGGGGTTCAATGTACAGCAAAACCCATTTTTAGGGTTCCGTGGCCGAATGGCAAAACACGGAATACCTACTTATTAGATTCATCATGTCTGTCTGTCTTATGTCACAGCCAGTTTATTCAGAAACTACTAAGACTACACAGTTTAAACTTGGTAGGTAGATGTATTCTGTGAACCGCTTTACGATCTTTGTACAAAAATAAAACAAAAAAAAATAAGGGGGGTCTCCCCTAGATGGAACTGAAACTAAAACAAACAAAAAAAAAAATAAGGGTGGTCTCCCCATACATGGAACTGAAACTAAAACAAACTTATCACAAAGTATGTTTTTCTGTTGCCGCTTTAACAAGAAATAATACAAATTAAAGGGGATTTCCCTACTATGATGATACGGAACCCTTCATGTGCAAGTTCGACTTGCACTTGGCCAGTTTTTGTGATTAATGATTACTCTAAAATAAGATTATGTACAATAGCTTTCTGAGTCCGTAACCTTGATCTTTTTAAATATGAAAGCCTCCTCCCACAACCAACATAATTAAGTATCTAAAGTCCATTTACCCAACATACAATCTACTAAATTATAAGTAGTTCTTAACGAGAAGTTTCTCGTGCCGGGTGCATATTTGAAATGCCGACATCCGAGTTTTACTAAATAACTTATGAAAAGTGAAGTTTTCCGCCTGTAGTGGAGTTTCTTACGAGATGCGGTGTAAGTTAGGAGCTTAATGTGATTGCACGCTAAGTTGGAGATGAAGTTTGTATGTAAGTTTCAGTGGAACGTTTTCATTCTCTTTGATAAAATAATTTAGTTTTGAAAATTAGTAAGCCATTTCTCAATTAAAATTCAGGGGCACTGCCGCCCCGTCGGGGCTTGTTCGAAAGAGATACCGCGGCCTCGGCGCAAGGGCTATAAAGGAACATGGGTGGTTTTAGTCAGTAGAAGTCTGACACTCCCTTTCGCTCTGCCCAAGAGTGGGAAGGGTTATTTGATGATTTTCCACCCGCCAAAAAAGAGGCACTGCCGCAGGCAGCCCCCAGATATTAGACTGACACGTACCTGATCGCTTGTCCTCAAAAGCATAGCAATGGCATAGTTCACCGAGTGCAGTCAGTTTGAGGCAGGCTTTAATAGTTAGGCAAGTTTGGTTGAAAGCAACATCTACTTGCTTCGCTTGGAATAAAATATAAAAACACGAAGAAGAAAAAGCAGTGGCAAAGAACTTATTCTCCTAAAATTCTTAATAATATTCCAGCAGGGCATTACCTGTCAAAATTCTTTGTCCAAAGCCTGGTACACAATCTGTCCATAACAGTTCAACCACACCTTTAACGCAGCATCCTTATCTGTAATTCCAGGTGTTTTTTTATAAATCTGTCTTTCTGATCATCACTTGAGCCGAACACTAAAGCAGCTGGGTAGAAAGCTCTAGAGGGGCGTAATTTAATTATGATATTAGGCTAGTATGTTGCGGTGACATAGTAATGGGAATTTACGGGACTTTAATATTTTCTTACGGGCGTTTTCTCCTTGACATAATAGGGGATGGGACCGAGTCAAAAAAATATGATTCTAATTAGTCCGTCAGTTAGATTATCGAATAATATTGGATACGTGTTTTTTGTTTTATCAAATTAATAAAAATTGACGAAGATAAAACGCGTCAAAGATCATGAGTGGAGGGTTGTGACGTCACTTGTAGGTAAAAAATGTACTGACATGTGACGTTTTCGAGGAGTTCACGAGTTTTTGAAGCACTGTATCGTCTTCATTTTTTGTTTATGTGAAAAAAGAAGAAAATATGTCTTCAATATTTTTTGAAAATCTATCTGACGGACTAATTAGTTTTTTTTTGTCCGATCCCCTATTGGCTACTTGACTACGTACTTTTAAAACTTCACATAAATGTTATGTTATTTCTAAGAACTAACAGAAATAACACGATGTGTGAAAAAAGTAATAAAATCGATCAAAAAATGGATTTGCTACATGCTTCAGAAGTTTCTATCCTTGTCGCGTGAAACGGCCTTTTGTACTCCGTAACCGTGACGTATCTATGGCGGTATAAAATATGACGTCACGTTTATATAGCGCTGTCTTTTTCTAACACGTCATTTAAAATCAGTTAAAACTAAGCCATTTTCTGATCGATTTCATTACTTTCTTCACACATCGTTTTATTTCTGTTAGTTCTTTGAAGTAACAAAACATTTTCGTGAATTTTTAACAGTAGTCAAGTAGCCAATTATGAAGTAAACATACAATTACTGTTAAAAAAACATAACATCACGTCTGCAATCTCCAAAGGGTAATAATACCCCCACATTTTGCCAGTTATGTTTAAGTACCATGTAAGATAAGGCGTTGCAAATTCAGACTGCTACTGAGAAATTCCTGATGAAAAACCCAATAACACTTACACACTTTGCCGACCCAAGAATTGAACCGAGAACCTCATGTACAGCAGTCGCGCTGGCAACCACTAGACCAACGAAGCGTACAATTACTGTTAATGTATTGTTATTCGCATTTCTCAATGAAAGCAGTTATTCAAAGCTACTTGAATCTTCGTCAAAACCAAGCAAACATGGTGTATGGAGTATTTTTTTGGATGGTGAGAAATCATCAAATGACTCCTCCCGCTCTGGGCGGAGCGGAAGGGAGTAACAGACTTCTACCGACAAAAAACCTCCCATGTTCCTTCTTAGCCCTTTGTCTCGTGGCCGCGGTATCTCTTTCAAACAACCCGCAGCAGTTTGAGTATACCTTGTTTATATAAAAGAGCTCTATTTCTGTCTAAAAATAACAGGGTGAGTGGAAAGTTGTGTTATGTCAGTCTCATGACACTTTCTAGTGCCCCCTTTTTTTTATCAAATAACCCCTCAGCGAAAGGGAGTGTCAGACTTCTACTGACTAAAAACCACCCATGTTCCTTCTTAGCCCTTCATGTCGAGGCCGCGGTATCTCTTGCGAACAACCCGCAGCCCCGACGGGTTCCAGCAGTACCTAACCCTACCTATGTTTTGCAATCAAATTAGCAAACCAAATAGGTGATTATGACAGAATCTAATTGGAAATTAATAAGGTTGGGTAGATACTAATGTCATTAACCTCGTGGTGCTGATTAGATTCAGTAATATTTGTATAAATAAGATAATGATTCGATTTAACCCTTTTAACACCCAAAACGAGGGTTCCCTTTATTGTTCCCACAAACGAGCAAAGTAAGCAGAATGTAAATTTGAGCGATTTTTTAGTCTAAATACATACAAATATATACTTACGTATATATGTCTTATAGCCAAATGGCTTAAAGCCTAACCTTATCACAAGTATGTTCGGATCGGGGCTGGGATACCGCGGCCTCGACATGAAGGGCGAAGAAGGAACATGGGTGGTTTTTAGTCAGTAGAAGTCTGACACTCTCTTTCGCTCTGCCCAAGAGCGGGAGGGGTTATTTGATGATTTCCCACCCCCCAAAAAAAAAAAAAAGATGTACAAATGTAAACCAGCACTAATAGCGTATCAGGTTTTCCCATCCACGGACCGACCTTGGCAAGCAATGCTTTACTTAGAAAATCAAAAGTTATTATTTAGCCTCGAGCCCTAATTAATGAAACATAACACTAGGTTAGGTATATAATATTATCATCAGCTGCCTAGCCTTTTCCCAACTATGTTAGGGTCGGCTTCCAGTCTAACCGTATGCAGCTGAATACCAGTATTTTACATGGAGCGACTGCCTATCTGACCTCCACAACCCAGTTAATACTAGGTAATACGATACTCTTTGATAAGACTGGATGTCACAATTTCAGGTCACTGACTACCTGTAACGACTGCCAAAGATCTATAAATGGCAGCCGGGACCAACAGCTTAACGTGCTTTCCGAGGCTCGGAGGAAACTCGGTATGTCGGACGGTCACCCATCTACAGACCGACCTAGGCAAGCACAGCTTTACCTAAAGATCGACCCAAGTGCCCGTTCTTATCAAGCCACGAGCTCTCTTATTAGGTATATAATATCATCCTACATAAATATGTATCCACATAATATAAGATTTTAAACTGACATGGTCACTAGCTCTATTATTTATACTGAAAACGGGATATTTACCACAATATCCACATAATATTTCATTTCTGTATTGAAACTGCCCGGGGCAATGAAACTAGCCGTCGCTTGTCAGAACTAATAATAGTACGGTTGGCTGAGAAGTTATGTTAGGTATTGGGATATTTTAGGTATTCGTTACATGTTTTGGAAATGGGAAAAAAGTTACGTAAGTTATCTCATCATATCAACGTATTTACCTAACACAGAAAATGCATCGCAAGCAAATCACACTGAAAAAAAATAAAACATTGAACTATACTACTTTAAACAGTAAAATATGAGCCTAACGTTCACAGCAGTAACTTTAAATGAGCTGTAGTTAATAAACATTTAACTGTTTAAAACATTAATTTTGTTTACTGTTTTAAACAGTAAAATTTTTAAAGTTTTAAACATTAACAAAAACATAATGTTTGAACCATTAAAAAACTTAATTTTTTTAAACGTTACACTATACGCTACGTTACGTTACGTTACGCTATATACGTATTTTCCTTCCTATCATAATTTTCCAACCCACATCCCAATTGATTTAGGGTCGATCCAGCAGATCTGCTTCTCGCATACTAAGTCTTTTCTATTACTTTTCATCTCATCAGACACTTCCTTTCTTGCCATATCATCATCATATCATCGTTTCTTTGGTCTACTATATATTTTCATTGATTATAAAGTCGAAGTTGATTGCCTTAGTTTTAGCGGTAAGCTATACAGGGTGTAAATCAACCTATCACACAGCCGTGAACCAAGCATTCTGTACATCAAATTAAGTACCCCTGCGCAAAAATTTTTGCTGGGAAACGACTTTTTATTTTGGGGTCAAAAATCACATTTTACGGTAAAACTCAATGTAGCACTCTTAAAAAATTGTGCTAGTGGATGCTTTGAATAGTAAACGGGTCATGGAGGTAATTTAAGTTATAACCTGAAAAACTAGTATTTACAAAAACAGCTGTGAAAAATTTGGAACTTTGACCCCCAATATCTCCGTAACAAGGGGGTTCCCAGGTATGGTCTAGAACAAAAAAATGATCGCAGTGGTGGGGAGAACAAGTGCCTTTCGTTTGCGTTAAGGGTACTTTTACACCATATATAATGGCTTATGGCTTTGTACGAATAATTTAGGTACGATATAAATTAATTCTAAGTTCTAATTCTCAGTCATATAACAAATTGTGTTGCTGACACAACCATCTAAATAAGCTATAATATGTATAATAGGTACACTGGCTCACGTTGAATTTTCCTAACCTCGTAGGTAACCCTCATTTACTACTCCTAGCAAAACTTAACACTAATGACATTCCTACTATTAATTCTCCGAGCACGTTAAGCCATTTCCTGGCAGTTATTTTTATTAGATATTTGTCAGTCGTTACAGGTGAATGACCCGAAATTCTGGCAAGCAGTCTTCAGCAGTTTTCTATCTTTCTTTAACTAACTTGGTTGTGGAGGTCAGATAGATAGTCTAGTCATCATTATCATCATAAATTAGCCGAAAAACGTCCACTGCTGGACATAATATGGCCTTCCCTAAGTGCAGCGGATCCCCGAAACCTTCACCAGGTCATCGGTCTACCGAGGGAGATCTTCCAGCCCAACGTCTTCCGGTTCACACTCCATGAACTTTTCGGCCCCATCGGCCATCCATTCTGCGAGCAATGTGCCCTGCCCATTGCCACTTAAATTGGGCAATTCTTCGGGCTGCGTCGATGACCTTGGCTCTCATGCGGTCGAGTCGGGTGAGTTACTCAATGTAAAATACAGGTATTCAGCTGCATCTGGTTAGACTTGAATCCAACCCTAAAATAGTTGTGAAACGGCTAGGTAGATGATAAATTCTCCTAGCATAAATTTAGATTTCCCATAGTAATTTTAAAACAAAATAAAATACTATTTAGTATTGCAAATGTACTTCAATCTGTTTCGTTTGTGGCATGAACACAGAGAGAGGCAATCCATATTCATAATGCAAGAAATTTGCCGTCTACTGTTGAATATTTTTATGTTGATTTTGCATAACACAGCGTTTTGTTTCAGTTGTTAATTGCTGAATAAATGAGACAAATGGCCGTTGTTTCTTGAAGATTTATGTTTTTCTAGTTTATTTCTACAAAAAGAAGTATACAGTTATATAGTCCATTAATAGTTTGTGGACCTAGTAGTTTTTTCTTTAGTGTATCTCTATTCAATCTTGTTAAAATAAATAGACTTGTAATAACTACATGGCAGATGAGGTACAACGTTAACAACGACTACAATAAACTAATATTATGTTGGCCCTAGAAGGTCTGGAGAAATATTTGGTGTATATCATTAATACAAAGTTAACGTTGTCGCAATAGCCAAACAGAACTGTTTAAATTGAACAAAAAACGCGAAAATGTTGCCGAGTGAAGTATTACAATAACAGACAAAACTGTTTTACTATAGTCTTTGCACGGTCTAAGGCAAAGGGTAATACACATTCGATAGCATTTACCTTAATTTCGTTTGCTTGTCAAAAAAATATAGTTCGTCAATGGCAGGTGTAATGCTAATCTGAATAAGTCTAAAATAGGCGCCAGTAACTGAAAAGTTGTGAGGTAACCGTCTGTCGTGGTATGGGCATGTGATGCAGAGGAAACTGCGAATGGATATAAGAGTAGAAGAACACCAAAAACGATGGATGGACTGTGTAAGGATGATATTGCTAGAAACAGGGTGCCTGATGAGGTGTGAGTAATAGAGAAGTGTGGAAGAAGAAGACATGCTAATGATTTAGAATAGCCGGGCAAGATAATGATGCTGATGAACGCTAAGCCAAACTGCGTGACGTTCATTAATTTCGGGCTCTTAAATATATTAACAAGAGCCTGAAATGTAAGTTTCAACCCTTTCTCGCCCGAGGCAACTATTACTCCCACTAATTCTATAATAGGTACTCCAAGTTCTTGCTCCAGATTATTCATACGATAATATATATCGCTAGGGTTACAAGCTCCCACAATTAACAATACATGAATAATTCAAATGAAACCGGAATGGGTTTCACCCTTCTTTCCACTGAAGCGGGTAGTCCTTTCATTTTCACATTATCTACATGTAAAACGTACCTTTTTTGGATTTTACATATTATTTTTTTCGTAAGCGATATTCACGTTTTTCCGTACCGGTTAATTCTGAGCGTTTTCTGGCGGAGAAAACGAGAAATTCAACAAACAGCTGCTTGTTCCAGTTAGTTCATTTCAGTGAGTTTTTCTGGGTCAAACTTTTATGTTTTACTTTAAAGAAATGTTACAAAAATGCATATTTACCAATTATGATAACTCTAGTTATCATAATTGGTAAATATGCATTTTTGTGTGACTGGAGAATTATTTCAATTTTGTTTTGTTTTCGAGGCACGAATAGGAACCATCTGGGTCCGAAATAGAAAAAAAAACTTATGAATTTTGACATAGCTGTCTGTGTTGCTATCAGATTTCTATTGTAACCAAATACTTATAGTTATAACTGATTTTGAATTCAATTAGGCACGTAAATATACAGACAAGTTTTTTGTATATTTTGTTGTTACAAACAGACTTGAAAGTAATCTGTAATAGCAATGTTGTTTTAGTAAATTAGTTTTTATACATAGAATACCTTAAAAAATAACCTCACCTAGATCAGGTGAACCCAGAATACATTAAAATAAAACTGTTCCCGTAAAACCGAAACAATCTAAATAAGTGTTGAAAGCAATAAAAGCAAAGTAATGAGTTTTTATTGAAACATGAAAACAGAAAACAGAGTTTTCTATGTAAATAAGAAACTCAGGAATGTACCCCATAATTTTCTGGAAGTGCACGGGTTATATTGACAGCCTTTTAAGGCAGAATTACCGAATCATTGAAAAAAAGGGTTTCATTAAATAAAAAAGGTGTGTTTTCGTCCGTGCGAATGCGCGATTTAGGATTATGAGCCTACTCGTGTTGGTATAAAACTGGATTAGGAAAATCAAAAGTAATTTTGTGACGAGTTGTTGGTTCGTTTTCGTTTATTTTACATATTTCGTTACAAGTGATTTATAGGGAGAGGTCAGAACTCAAAATAACGTTCAATAAGTACACTTACAAGCAGTTAAATGAAAAATATTTCATATTGCTGGCTTGTCATGAAACGCCAATAAAAAAATTGACATTCAAATATTAAACATTGCAAAAGCTACACAACGTTCGTCATTCAATTAGCTTAATTAATTAAGAACGGGTGGCCATATTTGCCATCAAATCAAAGATACTTCGTACATACGTGTATTTGAGTGTGGACCGGTTTCAAACGTAATTGTCAAACGTCATGTTTTGTCCTTGTGAGGCAGATCGGTAATTGCGTGACCGGCATTGTGATTAATTGCAGTGGGATTCTAATTAAGGCTATGTCTGATTAGACTGTGATTTGAAGTGGGCAGTAGGAGAGTCATGTTTAGCGGTGAGGAAAATAATTCATCATCATGATTTCAACCCGGAATCAACCAATGTTTGGTATAATAGGCCTCTCCGTTATTCTGTCATTCTTCTCTATTCTGTACGTCCCTTATCCATCAACCAACCAATGCCTTTTTTTTATGGTGGGTGGAAAATCATCAAATGACCCTTCCCGCTCTTGGGCAGAGCGAAAGGGAGTGTCAGACTTCTACTGACTAAAAACCACCCATGTTCCTTCTTAGCCCTTCATGTCGAGGCCACGGTATCTGCGAACAACCCGCAGCCACCAACCAATGCCTGCAATGCAATTTTGAAGATGATGTCTACATATTATATGGGGTGGCTAATTACCATCAGTAGAGCTGCCAGTTGGTTTTCATCATCAGCCTATAATGTTCCCACTGCAGAAACTCATGCTAAGACATGTCGATCTCCTCACGATGTTTTCTTTCACCGTTTTTAAGAGCATCCGTGATGAAATAAATAGGTAACACAAAGTAATGCGCCTGCCTGGATTTTAACTCACGACTTACTGTTCGTAAGTCGGGGCCACCACCACTGGGCCACCACTGCTGGCCAGCTGGTTTTAGATTAAAAAAAACAGAAGACTTTTAAAATCACGTTAGCAAAATCACACCTTAAATTCCTAAACCCTTTCAATTACGCAGTGCTTAGAACACATATTTTTTATTCGAAATCGTCTCATTATCTCCAGTACTGTGGGCCCCAGGGCGTGCTAAGGGCCCCGTTAATTGGGGTCCCTGTTTGTTTGGGCTACTTAGCCTTTAGTAAGCATTTCAGTTTCTTTTGAATGTGTTCGTTATGAGCATATAGTACACAGTCTGGACCATTTTTATTGATATTGTTGAGTGTAGCCGTAGGCGGTTTTGTATTGTACGCAATTTTTTCTGCTGATTTATGCTTTTTATTGGTTGTAATTTATTTTTAGGTTGGTTAGTTTGCTTGTACTGAAAAAATGTGGGATGTTTATAGTACTTCGGTAACATAAAAACAATTTTGTACCAAATTATAACCATTTGACAGTTAATCGATGGACACTATGATAGCCACTGACATTTAAAAAGATACGCAATAGCCCTACAGGTCTTAAGTCATAGTCACAATTTTTATGCATGTGCATTTCCCGTCTGCCATTGTTGCCAAATTTTCTTTCGAGTGTCTATGTCTTTTTGCTGGCAAATAGCATGGCAATGGCATTTAAACAGACAAAACGTTTTCTTTTTTTAATTATAATTCCAATTATGTTCGAAGCTTTTCACGACTAGCATGGTTCTGTATTCCGATGCCCTGTATGCGATCTCGCGCAGCTGCGTGTGATTGTACTGATCGTTTGTCGCTCGTTTGTTTTGAAAACGCGTACACAGCCGCTAACAGCAATATAATAGGCGGGTTTTGCAGGACAAAAAAATTAATGGAACATAACGTTACATTACGCCAGTAATCGCCGATACTTATTCGTACATCCATATTAATTATCCAGTTATGTTAAAGTCTCATGTAATAGTAGGCGAGCCTATTGCCATCACCTGAGCTAATGCCTGATAAATAAACCAACTCCATGTTCAACAGTCGCACTTGCGAGTCAGTCAAAGTCGAGGCGGTAGTCCGTCGCGGCTGCGGGTTGTTCGAAAGAGATACCGCGGCCTCGGCGCATGGGCTAAGAAGGAATATGGGTGGTTTTTAGTCAGTAGAAGTCTGACACTCCCTTCTGATCTGCACAAGAGCGGGAGGGGTTATTTGGTGATTTTCCACCCGCCAAAAAGAAATCCTTATAATCACTTATTATTATCCCAGCAATAATACTTATCATAAAATTCGTAAAACACAGAATTCGTAGAAATCTTCCCGAGAAACCGATACACAATCTATAACACTTACTTTTATATCCTTCCTTCCATTTCTATTGTGTTTCTACCGGCATGCGGCATTAAAGCTTGTTTTCACTTCATTATTGTTACGGCCGCCTCTGAATAGGTTTATCGACGAACTTCAGTCGCGAGAACAAAGGATGTTGATATATTTGTGTGATTAGCTTGATGGTGTTAGCGGATTGGTGATTGATTGTGTGATGGTGATTATTAAAGTATATGCATATATTTTAATTGAGAGCGTATTATTAACTTCATAACATACCTTCACGCCTGTAATCCCCGAAGGGTTAGGCAAAGGTGTACCCTAATATTAGTACATTTTACCATTGAAGTTAAAGTCATCTGGGCACAAAACTAAACTTTGTGACAGTCAAGTACCTAATACATTGCTCGAACTGGGAATCAAAACCAGAACCTCGTGCTCGGCAATCGAGCTCGCGACTACTAGACTAAAAAAATATTCAAGTAGTGACCCTATGTCAAAACAAATTATTTTCAATCTTTAAAGATTTTTTTCTCCTAGGATTCTTATAAATAATTAAATAAGTTTGCTCTTGTAACTATTCTTTTTATTTACGTTCTAATAATTATGCCCACTAGGGGTATGTAACAGATATCTTACTTACTTTTTTAAATTTGAACCAATTTTATTTCTAATCCGCCTGGAGCAATAAAAAATAGTATTTAATTCTGTACAACTCAAGCATTGACTTGTACAGAATTAAATTCTTTTTTTTCAACTAGTTCAAGAACTAATTAAATAAGTATACATTTTATATTAAAGCATTACGAGTTTTTGATTAAAGAAATATGACGAAAAATGTTGACTGCCTCGTTGGTCTAGTGGTCGACTGCTGAGCATGAGGTCCTGGGTTCGATTCCCGGGTCGGGCAAAGTGTTATTGGCTTTTTCCATCAGAAATTTATCAATAACAGCCACGGAGTCTGGATGTGTGCCCGGTTGATGGCAATAGGCTCGCCCCCTATTACATGGTACTTAAACATAACTGGCGAAATGTGGGTGTACTATTAGGTAAACCTCTGCCTAACCCTTCAGGGATTACAGGCGTGATGATGTTATATGACGAAAAATGTCTAACCTTTTTACGCTACTACAGTCCCCTCTACTATCATACTCTACTGCCACCCATATCAAACGAAAAGCAACAAGATTACATCAAAGTCATGCCGGCAGTGCACTCCTGCAAACTAGCACACCAGTCCTTTCACAAAGCAAGAAGATTATAGGACCGTCCTCTTTGACGGTTCATTGTAGCGGTCATCGTTACATTCTCATACATAATTTCGTGTACAAGCCTTGCCTTGCAGCCTTGTCTTTATTCATTCAGCCATATTGCAACGGCTTCAGAGGCATACCTTTGAGCAGTAAAGTGCAAATTCTATTTACACGAAGCTTGTACTGTGTTGTAGTTTAAGTTTCCGTAACTCATCATCTACCTAGCCTTTTCCCAACTATGTTGGGGTCGGCTTCCAGTCTAACCGGTGCAGCTGAATACCAGTATTTTACGTGGAGTGACTGCCTATCTGACCTCCACAACCCAGTTAATACTAGGTAATACGATACTCTTTGGTAAGGTTGGATGTCAGAATTTCAGGTCACTGACTACCTGTAACGACTGCTGTTCCCGGCTGCCATATATAGATCTTTTTTAAGCTATTGCTTAACGTGCTTTCCGAGGCACGGAGGAAACTCGGTATGTCGGGCGGTCACCCATCCACAGACTGACCTAGGCAACCACAGCTTTACCTAAAGATTGACCCGAGTGGCAGTTCTTATTAAGCCACGAGCTTCCAAGCACGAAGTTTCCGTAACTGAGTAATGAAAATATAACGCTCCGAGTCAGAGTGTCTAAAAAAGAAAATAAATAAATAACTATGTTGGGGATGGTTGCCAGTCTGAACGGATGCAGCTTAATACCAGTATTTTACATGGACCGTCATACGGTACCCTTTGGTAAGACTAGTTGACAGGGTTTCGGGCCACTGACAACCTATGACAACTTTTAAAGATCTACTAATGACAGCTGGGGCTGGGGAGTTTAACGTGCTTTTCGAGGCATGCAGGAAACTTGGTATGTAATGGCCGGTCATCCATCAACGGACTAACTAAGGCAAGCACGGGTTAACGGCCGAGCAGCTGTTTGTGATTATTAAGTCAATAGCTCCTAAATATTATTATTCCACTTCGTCTCTAAATAAAACTCTTTGCACCTCATTGTACGCATATTTAAAAATGCCTTCGCAATTGTATCAAGAAAAACGCTACACAATTTTTAAGTTATCTTCTAAATACTCGTATATAAAATTCTCGTGTGTTTTTCTCTCCTTCTTGTGTTCTCACAGTGTTAGTTGCCATACTTCTCGAAAACCGTTTGACCGATTTTTATGAAATTTTCATACCCTTAACCCGTGAGAAGGCGCACTATGAGCAATTTACTCACACAAAAATTTAAAGCAAAAACTTTTGGTGACACTGACCCCCTAACGTCTCAAGCGCCTAGGTAGCTTCCTAACTATTCATCCCCTTCCCCCTGACGCAACTCTCTTAGCGGTCAGTTCCGTTGCGACCGCGCAGCGAAGTGTTTGTGGAGCCCGCGGAACATCGTGCGGTAATTTGCTCATCACGCGCCCATCCGTGTAAGTATTTATTTTTCTAATAAAAACATATCACATATATTATGTTCAATGTGTTTCGATACGCACACTCGTATAGATCTCATGGAAGACTATTTTTTTTAAGTTTTTTGTTATGTAAGATTTTTTATTGTGATTTATATGAAGACTGTCAAATTTAGAAAATAAAAATAAGTTGATTTGTTATTTGTTTTAGAAGTTGCATTTATGTTTCATAGTTTTAATTAAAATACTTATTTTCTTACTTATTAAACCTTGTTTTATTTATATAAATCCATTATAAGCCAATAGGTACTATAAAAGTAGAAATATGAGCATTTAAAGTAGTGTGAGTAATTTGCTCGCGCGCGCCTCTCCGTGTAACTAACTGAGGCGCGCCTTCTCACGGGTTAAGTGATAAAAGTTGTCCACCCCTAACATGTCTATAGTCACACAATCTTAATTTCCGCAATGAAGTCGCGGGCATCAGCTCGTAATTATATACACACATCAAAAGTGTCTAGGGATCAACATTATATTTTTGCAATAACTTTTCTCCTGATTGATATTAATTAAAATTTTCTTTAAGGATTCATCAAATAAAGTGTTTTCGTTTGTCACAGTAACGATAAACCAAGTCACCTTTGCATTAATAAAGAAATTTGCCATTTTCCTAATAAAGGGATTTTTGACATTTGAACCACTAACATTAAAGTTCGAAAAAAAGACTGAAAAAACAGTTTGCTTTAAAATTTTATTGGGTAACTTAAACAATTAATAATCCGTGTTTCTACCGCGAACACTAACAACACAAGAACATCGGTTTGGCATACTCAAAATGAGTTCATCCAAATCACGCTGTGGAATGGCCGCCCATGTTCGTTGCAACAACAAAAAAAGGTCTTCTTGCGACTGGATACCCTCCATATTCGGCAGAGCTCTTCTCTGTAGCATATCCCATGCATGCTCAATCGGGTTCAAGTCTGGCGACTGAGCAGGCCAGGGCAGGACATTGATGTTAGCTGCGGCGAGAGTCTGTCTTACAACTCTTGCGGTGTGCGGTCGTGTATTATCATGCATTAACTGAAATAAGGGACCGATTTGCACTTGTAGAGGAACGATGACGTCTGATACAATCGTCTCAGCATAAATTTGAGCGTTGAGGTTGCCTCTGATCCAAATCAACTCAGTTCTTCCGCCGATCCAAATACCCGCCCATACCATGATGATTCCACCACTATAAGGATGGACTTCCTGGCAGGATTTTAATCGCTGTTGGCGTCCAGGGGTTCTCCAGTGTCGTATACGTCTTGTATCCGGTCTCATACCAAAACGAGACTCATCAGAAAAGCACACGAAACGCCATTGTTCTTCTGCCCAATTTCTGTGTTCAAGAGCCCATTGATATCGAATCCTACGATTGTGCATTGCTATAGGTGGTACCCGTAGCGGTCTTCGGGAATGAAGGTTCACTTCATGCAGGCGGTTTCTGACTGTTTGGTCGCTAATTAAGTTCCCTGAAGAGTGATGAAGCCTCACGGCTAACGACCTAAGTGACGCGCGCTCGCTTCGCTCGCATATTAAATAACACTAATATCTTCTGTCCCCGAAGTGCCGGGCCTCCGCCGGCCTCCTTCGTCGGCCTACGGCCCGGTGCCCATGCCGCCCATTAGGGTGCTAATTAACTAATGTTAAAGCTGTAAAATGTAAAATGGTTATGAGATATAAATTCCGTGGCTGCGTTAGTAAATTAGGTGTCTATGTAGTACAAGTTACGATAATTGATGATCTTTATTTGACGCTTTCTGTAAGATATTTAGTTGGCATTGTAAAAAGACGAATTAGCTTTTTAGAGGCTATCTTATTTTCCCGTGGCTTAGTCATAAAATTAGAAGTTTGATCACGTGGCCATTAAAAAAATCTGTTGCTCGATTTATTATTTCCCATTAAATAGTATTATCAAATTATTTTTAAAGGAACATCTTTATTAATCACATTTTTCTCATTATATATCTATCTAAATAAAATCAACAAAACATTCTGATAATAAAATAACATACAAAACAATTAATAATCATCCTAAACAGTTTAGTTTTTACAGACACTGAGAAACATATCTTACATATCTAAAAAAAAAACAATATCTTCAGACACAATGTCAATAGAATCACACACAAACAACCGATAATATAATTTTGAGTATAATTATTATACTCTCCCCGCGCCCACTCCCACGCGCTTGTCCTTTCAAAATACAGATATGGAAAGCCCTTATTGCGAAGTTAGGGCTATTTTTTGTAAAAAATTTAAAGTTTTGCTTAGTTAAAAAGCCCTAATTGGTAATTACGGCCTTCCTGACCTAGCAATACGAAAATATTATCAAAAAAGGCCCTTATTTTGTAATTAAGGCTTTTCAGATTCAAAAACCAGAATTCGTGTCGTAGTTACGGATAAAATCCTTATGATATCTCTGATCTAATACGAGTTACAACTTTGTGTGTAAGACCATAAGATAGCATTTTCTTTGCTGATTCCGAATATGTTTATAACTCATTTTTGACAAAATTGTCAGTTACGGCCTTCTTTATTATGACGGCAGAGTAGCACTAATAATGTCTTCAATGCGTTGTATGTTTTTATAGGGAAAATATTGACAGCTGATTTTCATCTTTTACTCGAATTTGATTCACAGTTCCTGATTCAAATTATGAAATGCACCAAAAAGGATCCATATAAATTTATAAAATCTTATATTTATTACAAAGCCACATCTCAATCTCAAGAAATCCGCATAAAAATGCTTGATCCCTAGACACTTTTGATGTGTGTATTATCGGTATAAACTTTTATCAGGTATGCATGTAATGCGGAGGAATGTGGAAAATGTCGTAAGAAAGTTTTTGAATATCAATGTGGATGGCATAAGAGTAGAGGAAGACCAAAGAAACGATGGATGAATTGTGTTCAGGCTGATATGGTAAGAAAGGAGGTGTCTCATGAGATAACGAGAAACAGAGAAGTACGGAAGAAGAAGACAATTATGCTGCACCGACCCCAAATTAATTGGGATAAGGGCAAGAGAATGATGATGTATAATGTAAGTGAAAACTAGTATGGTGTGCAATTATCGCCTATTGGCCCGACCCAGGTATCAGTTGAAGAAGAAGTTTAGCACTTGTCCATGACCTCCAGGAAAGCGTAAGTAGAGTTTGAATGAAGTTGAAGTTTTAAATTCGGGAACCGACAAATAAAAGAACATTACAATATTTGTAGCAAATATTCCTAAAGATTACGCAAAATTATTATGGGTTTAGACAATGCCTTTTTAAGAGTCAATTTAGGTAATGCCTTATTAAAATAATTACAGAAAAGTTTACTTAGGACGGTCGTACGATTTTATTTAATCTGTAGAAGTTTTGTTTTTTTATTTTATTTATTTATTTAAGGTTCACCCACAGCACATATATGGACTTAGATATATTGAGTCTTATGGTAATATTCTAATATATATGCCAATTACGGGCAAACACAACATTAACAAAAACATGCCAGATTATTTATACCCTACTACAAAGAGACACGATAATAATAAAAACAATGACATACAATACATACAATAAAACGGAAAACTATAATAAATTATAAATGGACATTTACTGCTAAAATAACCGAGGAACACTAAATGCTAGCATTAGAGAGATACTGAATAAGAAGACTTGCTGCTCCTAACAAATTGGGATAAGGGCAAAGGAATAGTGGCAAATTACCTGACCATCAAAAAATATTGGACACGTATTTTTTATTTTTTCACGTAAACAAACAATGAAGACGATACAGTGCTTTGAAAATTCGTGTGACGTCATATTCTATGGCATTTTTTACCAGTGAGTGACGTCACAACCCCCTACTCAAATCTTTGACGCGTTTTATCTTTGTCAATTTTTATGGATTTGATAAAACAAAAAATACGTATCCAATATTTATCGATAATCTAACAGACGGCTATTATTATTATCGCAAAATATTGGACACGTATTTTTTAAAACGTGATAAAACGCGTCAAGGTGCAGCATGTTTGTTTCTTCCATACTTCTCTATTACTCATCATCTCCTTTCTCGCCATATCTTCGTTCACACAGTCCATCCATGGTTAATTGGTTTTTCTTCACTCCACTATAATTTCCGCTATTACATAACATAACATCACGCCTGTTATCCCCGAAAGGAAAGGCAGATGTGTACGTTATAGCACATCCACATTTCAGCAGTGATATTTTTCAAGTCTCATGTAATAGAGAGTGAGCCTATTGCCATCAACCGGGCACAATCCCAGACTCCGTGGCTGCTACTGAGAAATTCCTGATGCAAAACCCCAATAACACTTTGCCCGACCTGAGAATTCAGGACTACTAGCACAGCAGTCGCGCTTACAACCACTAGACCAACGATGCTTAATTTCCGCTATATTAAACAAAATAATATTACCAACACAAAACCCTCTTATGAGCTTCACAGCATACATCAAATACCTTAGTTTACGAACTAATACGAAGTTTAGCATATTAATAACTAGCCGAGTTCTCAATTAGAGCCCTGCTTGTGCCGCTATGAAGCTAGCGAGTGGTTTAATACTATATTAGTTTCATAATGCATGCACTTTGATATTTAAACTACTAGCGAAGAGAATATACCGTTGTTAAGATATTTTATAATATTGTGTATGAATTAAGATACACATCCTGGCTTCGCGCTTTAGTTACATGTTAGAAAATGGTTTTGTTGGAATAATATTATAACTTACCTACACATAAAATTCAGCTTGCTTTGCAGCTTTATTTTATTTTTCAATAAAACAAAATGATAAAAATTTTGTGAGGAAAATGTTGAGCGTGCATTTAGATCGCTAAGATGGAAGTTGGAGTAGAAGACGATCAAAGAAACTAGATAACATGGACAACTGTGCAAAGGGTGCTAATTATGTCCAGAAAAGAGATGTCTGCTGAGGTAGTGAGTAATCCCGTCGGGACTGCGGGTTTTTCGCAAGAGATACCGCGGCCTCGACATAAAGGGCTAGGAAGGAACGTGGGTGGTTTTTAGTCAGTAGAAGTCTGACACTCCCTTTCGCTCTGCCCAAGAGCGGGAAGGGTTATTTGATGATTTTCCACCCGCCAAAAAAAAAATGGGGTTAGGGATTAGTTATCCAGCTGCTTAGAATAAGTCGGCCAGATTTTCACTACGTAAAAGTAACGAATATTTGCTATAATATAGAACGGCTGTCAATGTTCTACGGTATCGGGAATGTCGACTCGGGGCTGAAAGTTAAGCCGTTTAAAGTTGACACATGATCGAAAGAAATGGAACAATGTCTGTGGGCCAATTTTCACCAATGATATTGAATACGGTCAGCACATTTAAACCGCTTTCAAGAGTAATGTCACCGTAAATTTTCCATAATGATGACGAGGTAAAATGAGTATGTAAAGATCGTAGCAGGTGGCGTCCTGTAGTTTTTGCCTACCCCCTTGAGAAACGGCGTGAATTTATGTAACTGTTTAACGACAACAACTGTTCTTGAACACGGTTTACACGCGATCTCCTGGTGCGTGATCATAATCGGAACTAACGTATCCATTTTTTTTATTCGATTTCACGAACCCAAGTTATCAACAACGCGCCTTAGTCAATGTCATTTAGGTACCAAAAAATCCTTGTGTAAAGTAATGTATGGTGCAAACTGGATATTTTTAACTAAAAAACCTTTTTCTTTGTTACAGGTAGCCCCAAACCTAATAGAATTCGTGAAATCACCAGTAAACATCATAGATTTTATAGCTACCCTAAGTTTTTACATGGATGTCGTGGTGGAACTGACAGTGGTCCGACAGTATGTGGACAAAGCTGACATTTTGGAGTTCATCTCCATCATCAAGATCCTCAGGCTGTTCAAGCTGACGAGGCACAGTCCTGGGCTGAAGATCCTGGTGCATACCTTCAAGGCTTCGGCGAAGGAGCTAACCTTGTTGGTGTTTTTCTTGGTGCTCGGCATCGTGATATTTGCGAGCCTTGTGTATTATGCTGAGAAGTCTCAGGTGAGTTTAACTTTAGTTTTGTTTAATATGTTTTAGAGAAACGTAACTTGTAAAACTATTTAGAGTTGAACCTATGCGGTCAACATCGTGGTGGCGTACAAAATGCTTTCAATATAAACCAGAAGGCATATTCAATAGTTTTCTTTGTTATGCTAGGACTATAGGTGTAATTACCGCCGAGGATTGTTAAGCGAATGCAACGACTAGTTTTCCCGATAACAGTTATAAAAGTTCTATCAATATCAGCCAGTGTAACCACAATATTGGGCATTGTTACCTACGAGCACCAATTAGACAAACAAATTGTGTTAGACATCAAACAATACATTCTCATTACACTGTAGTTTCAGTTACAGCATGATTATGTGCGAATGGAGTTGTTTGGTTCGTTATATTTGTTGAACAAAAAAAACTGCGTCACCATGATCGCTACTACAATATTAGTGTACATTCAAATCATGCCGAAAAGTTTACTCCATTCGACATTTACTATTGCTGAATCATGTCCAGGTTGGTTCCACACAACTTGAGGTTCTTTTTCTTCCTTTGGTAATTATTGCCCACACACATTGAGGAGCTCGTGGCTGAATAAGAACTGCCACTCGGGTCGATCTTTAGGTAAAGCTGTGCTTGCCTAGGTCGGTCTGTGGATGGGTGACCGCACGACGTACCGAGTTTCCTCCGTGCCTCGGAAAGCACGTTAAGCTGTTGGTCCCGGCTGCCATATATAGATCTTTGGCAGTCGTTACAGGTAGTCAGTGACCTGAAAGTCTGACAACCAGTCTTATCAAAGGGTATCGTATTACCTAGTATTAACTGGGTTGTGGAGGTCAGATAGGCAGTCGCTCCATGTAAAATACTGGTATTCAGCTGCATCCGGTTAGGCCGGAAGCAGACCCCAACATAGTTGGGAAAAGGCTAGGCAGATGATGGTAATTATTGCCCACCAGTATAGGGAACAGAGTCCGAGCTGCCGATGGTCAGGGCTCTTGAGCGAGGAACATTTTAACAATACGTGCATTTTAGTATCAAACTTTTGATCCAGCTGCCAAACGAGGACCTTCGCAAATGTCGGTCGAGGCTATTTGCTATAAAACCATTGGCCGACACGACTATCAGTATCACTCTATCACCACAATATCAGGCTTATTAGGAATAATAACCCTGTCAGCAACGCTAGGTCTATCCCAATATAACGTGATACAGTCTGTGGCATATTTTAGGTCCTCCAATGTGCAGGTCCATTTTGTATTTATATTTCAGCAAATTAGTCATGCACTGGGATTTGTCAAACGGCTTTTTCCTAAATAAAAAAGGCGTCAAAATCGAACAGGTTTGCGTATAAACCTGCCGACCTGAAAATCTGTGTAGTAGCTGCCACCACATAGTTTACCTCCAAAAGCGAAACCGCAACACAATACCACCACTCAAATAAACCAATACAAATAAACAATACCGCACACACGTGCGAGTTATCTGCTGATCTATTCGCTCACATTGCTCAAATAACGAACAGCTCGATCACAATGCATCACTCCTGTCGCTGTCGAATGGAAGCGAAGTTTCGTTTTGTTACCTCTGTCAATAATTCCGATGAACGATAGTTCGGTTAGAGACGAAAAGTTAATGGATTTTTGATAAAGGTATAATAATAGAATGTAAATAAATAGAGCTCGTGGCTTAATAAGAACTGCCACTCGGATCGATCTTTAGGCTAAACTGCGCTTGCCTAGGTTGGTCTGTGGATGGGTGACCGCCCATTACCTACCGAGTTTCCTCCGTGTCTTGGAAAGCACGTTAAACTGTTGGTCCCAGCTGTCATATATAGATCTTTGACAGTCGTTACAGGTAGTCAGTGACCTGTCAGTCTGACGTCCAGTCTTACCTAGTATAACCTAGTGTTAACTAGGTTGTGGAGGTCAGATAGGCATTCGCTCCATGTAAAATACTTTTTCAGCTCAATCTGGTGAGACTGGAAGCCGACCCTAACATAGTTAGCAAAAAGTTAGGCAGATGATGAATATAATGTAAATAATTCATAATTATTATAATGTTTTCTGACACTTAAAGTTAGTGTTCACCGAAGCAACTGATAATAATACAGGGTGTAGACAAACCCTTCACGCAGTCGTCAACCAAGATTTCTGTACATCAAACCAAGTACCCCTACGCAAAAATAAAAAATATTGCTAGGCAACGACTTTTTTTTGCGGTGAAAAAAATCACATTTTACGGTAAAACTTAGCACTAGGCAAAAATTTAGCACTCTTAAAAACATTGTGCAAGTGGATGCTTTGAGTAGTAATCAGGTCATGGAGGTAATTTAAGTAAAGTTATAACCCGAAAAACTAGTATTTACAAAAACAGCTGTGAAATTTTTTTAACTTTGACCCCCCACTATCTCCGTAACTAGCCCCCTAGTTACGGAGATAGTGGGGGGTCAAGGTATGATCTAGAACAAAACAATTATCGCAGTGACGGGGAGAACAAGTGCCCTATTTTATTAATTTTTTGGGGGGTGGGAAATCATCAAATAACCCCTCCCGCTCTTAAGCAGAGCGAAAGGGAATGTCAGACTTCTAGTGACTAAAAACCACCCATGTTCCTTCTTAGGCCTTTATGTCGAGGCCGCGGTATCTCTTGCGAACAACCCGCAGCCCCGACGGAGAACAAGCAAGCCTTTCGGCATCGTTATGGGTACTTTTGCACCCTTTAAACAATACACACATTAATTCGCTTAATTAGAGGTGCAGTTAGCTTCGGCCTTGAGACCAATAACTTGGTAGTCCGACGGTCAGGCCTTTGGTTAGCGCTGCTACCTAATTACAATTAATACGATTTACACCTGGTTTTTAAACTGATGAACTATTATTTACTTATCCCGTTTAACTGGGTGAGAGTTTCAATCTTTGTGTCTGAATTATTTGGTTATAGTATGTCTCTCAACTCAGTGTGCCTCTTGGCAAAGGTCCAGTAGCTTCCATTGCTTCCTGTCTTGAGCAACTGTCCTCCATTTGGGTCCCGCGGTAAGTTTCAGCTCATCCTCCCAACGCATTAGTTGTCGTCCTCGACTTCTCTTGCCATCTCTTGGGTACCAATTTGTTATAATTTGGCTCCACATGTGTAGATCTCAACATGTGGCCGATCCATCTCCATTTTTGGAAGTCTATTTTTCCAGGATATCGGTTAATTGAGTTTTTCCTCGTAGTTGCATGTTGCTAACTCTATCTTGCCTTCTTGTTCCTGTCATGCTTCGTTCCATACTTCTCTGGCATTTTCCTAGCTTGTCTCTATGGTGTTTTGTGAGGGACCATGTTTCGCAGCCGTAGGTGAACATGGCATGGTGGCATGGATGGATGAACTATTAGTACTGTTTAAAGTAGAACTATAAACTAGTCCTAGAACTATATATCTTATCTTTAATATCATTAAGGGCGATTTTTTTAAACTTTCACATTCAGTAAAGTTTAGGTAGACTATAACAAGTTCACAACATCAAATGAGTAGGAAATTCAGTTTACAAATACATTTCGATGAACTATATACTATACATATCCACTCTTTGGTACAATACCAAGAAGTGGAAGGCCTTGTCTTGAATTACCTACCTACTCGGCAGTGTATACCTAATAGCCTGATTGGCTCAATACGGGGAACTACTAGTTTGCGTAACATTGAATGGTAGGCTTTGTTTACTCAATTCTATGTGTATTTGTGCTAGATGGAAATTCAACCGTGCGTGAAAGATTTAGAACCTTAAGTGTTCTGAGATTTGAGGAACATTAGATGTTCTAGTTTGTTTAGGCGTAATGCTCAAAATAGTGTTCAAAATTGTCGCCATGGCAAGAATTTTACGTACACATACCTACTCCTTTTCGCTCGTATATGTATGGACATATACGAGCGAAACCAAACCACCACCACCACCAACTGGTCAAACATGCACGCCGGTTGTGAGTACTACGCACCTGTCTTTTTTGAAGAACCACACCAATAACGTCGAAGAAATAGTGCGACCAAAAAAATATTTTTATTTTTAGTTAGCCTGTACTGTCCCACTGCGGGGCAAAGGCCTCCCAAATCCTTCCAAGAGCTCTTTTCCTGTGCCGTCTTAAACCAGTCCTCGTGGTGCGCGTCCAGATCGTCACGCCACCTCTTTCTGGGCCGGCCTCGGCGGCGCCGTCCGTCTTCCGGCAACCATCGTGTGGAGGCATTTGCCCAGCGGTCATCGTGCATGCGGCTAACGTGACCCGCTATTTCAGCCTAAAACAAAAAAGTTGTTAAAAATACATGTCACCGTTAAACATTAAATAAAATAAAACACAGAGATATAAAATGCTCCACCGTATTCAAAATACAGGACAGAGACAGTTCAATCACAGCGTGTCGAAATACCAAACGCAAGTTTCTTTTGATGTTTTGAATTTCGAGCCATGGATTCGGTGTTCTGTTGCACAAAGACGGGGTTACGTTTGATATAGTACCTATTGTAGTTATGTGGATCTCGTGGCCTAATAAGAACTCCCACTCGGGTCGATCTTTAGGTAAATTATGCTAGCCTAGGTCGGTCTGTGGATGAGTGACCGCCCGACATACCGAGTTTCCCCCGTGCCTCGGAAAGCACATTAAGCTGTTGGTCCCGGCTGCCATACATAGATCTTTGGCAGTTGTTACAGGTAGTCAGTGACCTGAAATTCTGACATCCAGTCTTACCAAAGAGTATCGTATTACCTAGTATTAACTGGGTTGTGGAGGTCAGATACGCAGTCGCTCCATGTAAAATACTGGTATTCAGCTGCATCCGGTTAGACTGAAAACCGACCCTAACATAGTTGGGAAAAGGCTAGGCAGATGATGTAGTTATGTGTAGTATGTGTGGCCCAGTGGCGGCGGCCCCGACTTACGAACAGTAAGTCTTGTCGTGGGTTCGAACCTAAGCAGGCGCATTAATTTGTGCAATTTATTCCACCACTGCTGCTCACAAAACGGTAAAGGAAAACATTGTGAGAAAACCGGCTTAAAATGTCTTAGAAAACGTGAAACAAAGAACCTAAAAATTCGAAGACATGTGACATCTACTAACCCGCACTGGAGCTGAACCCACGTGGGCCATGATGGCCTATAATCCATTATATCCCTCTCCTAGAGAGGAGGCCTGAGTCCCTGCAGTGGGAACATTGTTGGTTGATGATGATGATGTACTGATTTCCGGATGTATATGATGTTAGATTTAACAAAGTATTTAAAAATAATAGTAGTTAAGTCGCCACCGCATAAAGTTACTATACTGATACTGTTAGCCTGCATCACCCCACTGCTGGGCCAAATCTCTGGGCACTCTCCATAACTTCTTTATATTTCTATCCCAAGTCAATGTGGACCACTGGTCGTTAGTATTGTTAAGATTGTCCTGCCGTCATCGAAGGCACCACAAACTGTCTAATATCTCCAAATTCTTTTAAACTATAAAATGTTTATGGTTTAGTTTAAAATTAAATAAGAAAATTTGACAGTTTGTGGTAACTTAATGCGCTGCGGTGTAGGGACAGCGCTTGTGGAAATGGATAAATGAAGGCGGAGTTTTTTAAGCCTTTTCATAGTTAGTTTATTTAATCGTTTTTATCTTATAATAATTTATGTAGTTTTTTTATTCCACTTAATAAATAATGTATAGGTATTATTTAGTCTGAAACCCGCATTAATTTTAATTATCACTGGCTACTTTCTCATTTCCACTAAAATAATTGTCGAACATTGTGACGTCAGTGTGACGCACGAAAACGTCACGAAACGTATGCAAAGTTATTTTAATCGTCTCACATTATGCGCTGGACTTTCATACGCCATTCTGACGTACTATTTAAAGTCTGCCTGCGCACGTGTGAAGCAAGCTTTATCTTTTAATTTTAAATTCCTGCTCCGCCCGTGTGATACAGCTTTAAATTATTATAGGGTGTAAAAGTACCCTTATCGCAAACGAAAGGCACTTGTTCTCCCCATCATTGCGAACATTTTTTTGTTCTAGACCATACCTGGGAACCTCCTAGTTACGGAGATATTGGGGGTCAAGGTTCAAAATTTTTCACAACTGTTTTTGTAAATACTAGTTTTTCAGGTTATAACTTTACTTAAATTACCTCTATGACCCGTATACTATACAAAGCGTCCACTAGCACAATGTTTTAACAGTGCTACATTGATTTTTATCGTAAAATGTGATTTTTGAAAAAATTTTGCGTAGGGGTCATTGATATAAAAACTAAAGATACGATCGTCCGAACATTTGCTCGACGCGTTCGCCATACAGAGAATCGGTGTAGTCTGCTCGTTAACGTAACCTTGTATAAGCGGCGTGGTATTTTCGAGGTGAAAAGAACATAAATAAAGCTTTTAATAAAATTTACGACCGCACCCGAAGAGAGCTGATCGTGGACTAGTTCACTACGGCTTAGGAAAGACCGTTTTAGGACCAAGTTCGAGGCGTCATTGTAACATGCGGTCCGCCCAGTCCTTACGCAGTAATATATAAGTCAATGGTAGGGGTACTTAGTTTGATGTGCAGAATGCTTGGTTGACGGTTGTGTGATGGGTTGATTTACACCTTATATAGAAATATTGAGTGTCTGAAATAAGTCTACTTAGGAGGGAAGTTTATTTATGTACTGTCCTGGACGTCATAGGCATAATGTAAAGTGATGGGTGTCATTGAGTCGGGGCTGCGGATTGTTCGCAACAGATACCGCGGCCTCGACATAAAGGGCTAAGAACGAACATGGGTGGTTTTTAGTCAGTAGAAGTCTGACACTCCCTTTCGCTCTGCCCAAGAGCGGGAGGGGTTATTTGATGATTTTCCACCCGTCAAAAAAAAAGAAATGGGTTTCATTGAAAAGAAAAGTACCTACACACGAATAGAGAATCTCCTCCTTTTTGGAAGTTAGTTTAAAACCGAGATGAGTGTGACACATGTAGATTGCAACACGATGGTTTGATGGTCTCGAAATTTTTCGAAATTCTTCTTTATAACAACTAAGAAATGATTTGGAAATTTCATCGGATTAGCTTTGATTATGACCACATAATCAGTTCTTCAGTGCCTCTGAAAGCACGTTTAGCCGCTGATTGCCATTTGTAGACCATTGGCAGTCGTTACAGGTGGCCATGGTGGCCATCAGTGGCCTGAAAGTCTTACAACCAGTCTTACCAAAGGGTAGGTATGCTTTTAAACTGTAAGAACTAGGTTGGGGTGGTATGAAAGGCAATCACTTCATGTAAAGCACTGGTATTCAGCGGCAACCAATTACACTCACTTTTATAATGAATGATTTTGTCGGTATGCAGTAGTGTATTTGATCATTCAGGCATATCCCTTCGCGTTCAATCAGCCATTGTTACTAAAAAGGTTAGTTTGTTTCGTTGCCCCACGCATCGATTTATATGTCTCGTTTTTTTTTTATAATCGAAATCGGAACGGGTTTTAGGAATATGTATTCGGAAATCTATTTTCAATCAAACCAGCAAAGAAGAACTACCGCTTGTTATTTCATGCCTTCACTCATAAGCATACTTAAAGAACTTATGAAATCATTAAAAATTACATGAAATTCTATTATTTAGTTTAAATTCCTCCCTAAACTACATTCATACAGATAATGCGATAATTTTTCATCTTGCAGGTCCTTATTATTATTATGACCTTTACAGAATTTATATTATTATGTACATCCTTATATAAAACATAATTACTAAACAGCATAACGCTAAAGTAGACTCATCTTTCATTGGGTACTTTTTGAGATGCTATTATAAAATTCCACAAAGTATTCTTTAACTGAATGAGGCAAAATTTTAAACATGTATTAAACGCACACTATGCAAGTAAACATACAAGTTGGACGATTATATCGCTGATAAAAATGCTTGGCTCAATACTGGTCCTGCTCCACAAGGACACCCGGCTTAAAAAAAAAATAATTGGTACGTTACATAGAGTAAAGTCCATTTCACGAAAGAAGTCCCGCGGACAATTGTGGATCTAAATTTAACAGATCGGCCATGTTGTCGTTTGTCGATGTTATCAAGGTGCGTTTGTTGTGGTAGATATATTTTGTGAGTTTATTATTGGATTAGTGCGTTATAAGGTTTATTTACGATGCCAAAAGTTGTGAAACAACATTATGTCGCGCGACATACAGCGCTGCGTCTGCGGGACTTCTTTCGTGAAATGGACTTTACCTACACTTTATCCCGAGAATGTCAAATAAAAAAATACCCTGGAACTCGAAAGTACAAACCAAACTCAATTACTTTACCCACTTTATCCGCATTTAATATACCATTATGATTTCATGAAAATTGCATAATATCAACGTTTTCACGAAAACAAAGTGATTATGGCCACAAAATGGCCACTTCGCTGGAACTCTGTATAAATTGGTGAAAATTTTATTGCATACATAATTTCCATTTTCATAAAGCTCTTGAAAATAATGTGAGGAAATATTATGATGAGATTATTTGGTGGTGTTCTAAAAAACGGTTTTGGAAGTTAATCAAGGGTTTGTTTGCTACCTATTTTTTTTCTTATCTAATATCAAGACAGTGTCTGCTTTGAACATGTTTCCTTCAAAGTTGGTTATCAAGGACTCCGATCAACTATTAACAGGCAACAGTTACACGCGCCAAGAACAGCATTATAACGTCAGTGATAAGAGCGACATTCGCGTGCCGACAACACCATACACATCGTCAGCGCTAAGAAGTTGCCTACTGACATCTGCACTTCAAGTTAATTATTGTAATAAATCAGTCATTAAGCTGGAGTCCAGTGTGATTCACCTCCTGCAACTCCTCCCATCGGCCCCATGAGTCTGTTTGTTGTATCGGCAGTGAGATAACCATTTCCTATGTAAACCCAACCCGAATTCTGCCATAGCAATCACGTTTGTTAATAGGACTGTTGATTACGACCAGCACTTTCGTAATGAGGAGAAATAATAGGCTACTTATCCTAATCCCCTAACACCGTCTCATGGCTACCATGAAATGACCCTTGAAATTAACTCCATTAAAATTCCATATTCCCTTCATTACTAAACCTTTCAAATCTCCATTACCCGTAATTGAAATATCATGAAAACAAACGATCCATTACAAAGTGTAATCGCTGAAAAACTGAAAAAACGCGCCTATGAATATTACCTTTGCACTGTATATAAGTGGGCGAAAAACGACTGAATTTCAGCTATCAAGCGGAACCGAAAGCCCACTGAAAGTTAATTGACTGTCAATTCGTTCTGCTGAAAAAAGTTGAAAACACAGATGATTGAAAGGGGAGATACGCAAAACTGGAGCTTTCGTACTCAACTGTAGGTATACCCAAGTGGCTTTAGGCTTGAATATCAAACAGTGTTGCCAGTCTATGTAGGATTATGTCTGTCAATGATGCCACAGTACTGGGGTAATTCTAGTGAAGGATAGAAGTCCAAGTCTGCCGTCTTTCTCTTGTTATCTTTTTCATCGGTGATGGGAAACGATCGTGAGTACCTACCTCGTAAAAAATGTGGTTTTATTTGAAATATTGTCTTCAATATTTTGTAATTTACTGTCAGACGTAACAGTAACAATTTTTTTATAGGCAATAAGAACTTAGCTCAGTAAGTATTTAAGCTATAGTATTAAGTGTGTGAATAAAAAAAAGACGTGTGGCACTCGGAGACTGCCGCGGTAAAGCTATTGCATAGCATTTTTTATCAACTTATGCAATTATAATTATTTATTTATTTTATTAATGCAGTATTTTTTTTCCTATGTTATTTTTTCTTTGATATTAATTCAAGTTACACTTTGAGCGTGGTGACCGATAAAAAAACATTTTTTTTTCTTTTATTAAATAAATGAGTGTTAGGTTTTTTCGTTACGGAATTTCTGGATTCGGTCCCTACGCTCAAGGCCCGCGATAGAAGCTATGCAATAGAATAAAAAAATACAAGTGAAAAGAAGAGAGACACAAGAGACAGAGAATACAATAGTCAATACAAGAGAAAGAAGTTACAATAGTCCATTTTTTTTTGTTTCAAGATTTCGGTCATACTCAAGCAATGCTTGATTACCTCCTCTACTTTATTTCTACGATCCAAATTTGGGCGTACTCATGACTATGCATACCGGGCAATTCAGTTTATGATCGAAAACATATCAATTAAGTCTCATAGCGAATGAATAGCCGTAAATTATTTTGAAAACAAGTCAATCGTTTTAATATGCACGTTTTTCAGCCAGAATTTTGATTATAAAGGCAATATTTTCAGCTCAAAATGACCAACTTTTATGTACCACGAACTCGTGAATGCTAATTAAAAAATTGTCTGTTAAAATCAGCATGATTTTTTTGTACAAGAGCCTATTTTTGTTTAAGAGTTTTTTTGTTCAAGAGTGTCTTGATACAAGATGTAACATTATAACGTACAAGCTCTCGTGTCGTGACTGAGACACAGACATACTATGTTCTATGATTTCAGGAAATTCATAACTTCTTTTTGTTTACGATAAAATAGCGTAGTTGACAAAAGAAATCTAATTAGTCCGTCAGATAGATTTCCAAAAAATATTGAATACATGTTTTTTTTTTTTACGCAAACAATAAATGAAGACGATACAGTGCTTCGAAAATTCGCGCGACGTCATAGTTTGGTAAGTACATTTTTTACTAGAAAGTGACGTCACCAGCTTCCCCTCACTCACAATCTTTGACACGTTTTATTTCCGTCAATTTTTTATTAATTTGATAAAACAAAAAACACGTATCCAATATTTTTCGATAATCTAGCAGACGGACTAAACAGAATCTAATTCCTTTTTGGTCAGTCAACTACCCTATTGATCAGCTGATTTCACCAATTACTTTAATTCTTTTTTTGTGAATTTCACAAATGCAGAATAAAAGCAGTTCAATTGTATGGTCCGAGACACTAGACGTCATTGTTTGTGTAGTTCTTGATTATCGAAACAAAATAATATTATGTTTGCTTAGTTGGCACACCCGTTCATTTAGTAAATTATGTGATAGTAAATCACTACTCGATAATTCGATTTGAAACCGATCGTCAAATGTTCGTGGTTCCAATTTTGCGATTTCAAATTCGAATTTCAACTTTCTCTCTGCACTATTGCATTGTCATCATGAATGATTCTGTTCGCCTAGTACTTTTTGTTTCTTGTTTCTATCGTAACAAGCCAGAGTCAGAGAGAAACCAAAAAAATAGCAACATCAAAAATAATTTTCTTTGTAACGTTGAGAGCAGATTGCATCGTATAAAAACAATAACACAAAATTCATTCTCAGCTTCGAACAATTTCTTTTACAAAAATCGTATTGGTAACAATACAAAAAAGGTGACTAAACAATTTTAGTTAAAGTTAGTGCTCCCGTTACTGGAAAAGTGATTAATTGAATTTTAGCTAACAACGTTAGGCACAAAACAATTTCTATTTTAGGAATATTATAAGGAACAATGCCCCTGAACTTTTGTTAGGTAATTAGCTAAAATATTTTCATGAAAATTGGCTTTATTACAATAATAAAACCTGAAAATAGTCCACAACAAAAAATTATACCTGAAAATATACCCTAGCAAGATTAACCCTGTAGTAGGAACATAATGATAGGTAGATAATGTAACTGTCCGACAAAACTTGACCACATATTGTTTTGTCCATCAATCCTGCCATAAACCCAAAACTCTGTCCATGACACCCACGCAAAGATACTACATCACGAGATAATTAAGCCAGGCCCACACATAACCAGAACTTTTTGTGTTTGTTCCACCCCTACACGCCATGTTTATGGCAAAACTTCTGTTCACCATAAACATAAAAATTGGGAAGACAAACAAAAACTCGGTTACACTGTGTTGTGTGGCGGTGTTTACTTCACACTGTACACAAAACAATGGGTGACATTATAAAAATATAGGGATGAGAAAAAGTATCGATAAATTCATTTTTATAAGCACGTTTTTGAAGTATAGTTTGCGGATATAATCTTACGGTATTACGATTATAAGACGTTAAGTGTATTTTGCGAGAAGAGCCGCGACACCGATAAAAGTGGAAGGAACGGAGGGAGGCCTTTGTCCTGAAGTGTGAAAGTATAGGCTTAGAATAATAGAAATAAACGAATATCAGTAATGCATTCAAAAATACTTGGAAACTTGTCGCAATGATAGGAGAGCTTCATCTATGTTGGCACTAAAAATCTAAGGTGCTTTACTTTATCCCACTGTGTCTGCCATGCCAAAAATTGGACCAAAACGCTTACCATTTCGATCAGTTACCAAACGGTTTTTTTGTTCAAAGTCTACGAAACGCTAAACAGCTGGCGATGACAATCTTAAAAATTATCGATAACCTCTCTCGAAATATCCCCAACACTACGCAAGCCGACTCCGCAGCTGTTATATTCCCGCCAAAGAATGCGTTCGGAAACTTTACCAATATGCCACCAGCATTGAAATTTTCGTTGGCAATGTACTTTTTTCAATGCGCTCGGTTTTATTATCAGCCTCGAGGTACATGTTTTACATAAGTAATACATTATATTGGAAGTAATCTTCGTTGCTTGCTTATAGAATCATTTTTGAGTCAAATAAATATAAGACAAGAATATTTGTTTTGGAGTTGGACGGTGGATTAGCAACTTGGGGATACAGTACATCATTTGCCTAGCCGTTTCCTATGTTGGAATTGATTCCCAGTCTAAGCGGATATATAAGTGAATACCAGAATAGGGGATCGGACAAAAAAAAAACTAATTAGTCCGTCAGATAGATTTCCAAAAAATATTGAACACATTTTTTTTCTTTATTCACATAAACAAAAAATGAAGTCGAAAACGTCATATGTCAGTACATTTTTTACCTACAAATGACGTCACAACCCCCCACTCATGACCTTTGACGCGTTTTATTTTCGTCAATTTTTATTGATTTGATAAAATAAAAAACACGTCTCCAATATTTTTCGATAATCTAATTGACGAGTCCGTCAGTTAGATCATCTATCTAAAAATATGATTCTAATTAGTCAATTAGAATCATATTATTTTGACTCAGTCCGATCCCCTATTGAACATTGAGCTACCTATCTCCGCGTCCTATCTGACTACTGTAAGTGCAGCAAGTATCAGTTTATATGAATAAATAATCACCATAAGCCGGACACAAACACAAACTTTTTGCTTCTACAAAATTCCTGAAACACTTAATAACATTTTGCCCAACATAATAATCGAACCTAGCACCTCATGCTCCGCGCTTTGTAACCACCAGGTCGCCAAAACGTAACGATAATCTCGTAAGATATCATTATTACTACTGAAAATATAGTAATACGAAGAATAATAAGTGAAAGGGAAATAAATGGCCACAATCATCACAGTTAGTAGACGGATTGTAATTTGTCCCTATTAGTAGACAGGAAAACTGTGCTGGCCATCCATTTAGTTAATGAGTATTAATAATTCCCTTACGGCTCACAAGAGTGGTGGAACTGGAATCATCATTATTTATTCTTATTATTTGCACAAAAGGTGGAACAAGTTTTTCATGCGCTGCATCAAAATATGAGATTTAAGTTTTTTTGTATAAATGTTTCACAACACGACGTAAGTGCCGGGGCACACGATGCGTTGCGGCGCCGCATCGCAAAGATTTCGACGAATCGGCAGGCACACGACCAGTGAAATTTAAGGCGGTTTGTCGAAATCTTTGCGGTGCGGCGCCGCAACGCATCGTGTGCCCCGGCACTTACGTCGTGTAAACCGCCTTAAATTTCACTGGTCGTGTGCCTGCCGATTCGTCGAAATCTTTGCGATGCGGCGCCGCAACGCATCGTGTGCCCCGGTTCTTACGCACCAGATCAACTCAGGATAGACGAAATGGCGACAGGTCACTGGAACAACCCACGGACGCCCCTCAAGTTAAAGGGAAAAATATTACAAGTCCGTGATTAGACCTGTCGTAATGTATGAATCGGAGTGCTGGGCTGTGAAGAAGATGGATGAAGAAAGATTGCATGTAGCTGAGATGAGAATGTTGAGGTGCATGTGTGGTGTGACAAGAATGGATAAGGTAAGGAACGAGTATATTAGAGGAAGTTTAAAAGTTGCGCCAGTTACAGAAAAGTTGAAAGGGAATCGAATGTCGTGGTATGGACATTTTATGAGGAGGGACGAATCGCATGTGACTAAAAAAGTGATGGAGATTAATGTTGATGGATTAAAAAGGAAAGGAAGGCCAAAGAAAAGATGGATGGATTGTGTGAGGAATGATATGAAAGAGAAAGGAGTAAATGCCACCTTGACGTCTAACAAGGAAGAATGGAATAAGAAAACGTGTTGCGCCGACCCCAAATAGAATGGTATAAGGGCAGGAAGATGATAATGATGATAAATGTTTCACAACAAACATCGTGCAATTTTGCTAGCTGTTGTTCTCTATAGCATCCGTAAAGTATGGTATAGGGCCTCACTCAAGAATATGATTTAAGCTCAGTTTATGGCAATAAATGTGGGACTTAAAGTAAATAATGTAACAGTGGGTGCGCTATTAGCAGAGCTCTACCTGAGACTTCTGGGAAACAACGATGGCACGGTTGGCGCAGTGGCTGAGCAATTGGACTGCTGCGCTGCGTGTCGCGGGTTCGATCCCCGCACGGAACAAATATTTGTATGGCAATGGCGTGATGTGTTGTGTTTGAGATTCCATGACTTCTGAAATGCAGAAGCAATAATCTATTTATCTTGTTGTCTTATACAGAATACTTAGGGGTAAACTAACAATCATTATCAACATTTACCAAGCCTTTCTTGGGATCAGGTTCCAGTCTAATAAATAATTTACTTGCATAAATTGGATCGAAAAGATACAATGTTTTAGCAAACAATTTAACGCGTCGTATCGAATAAAACTTCTTTATGTAACATAAAAAAGCGAAAATCCAATCTAGTTTCCTTAAAAGTAAACTAAAACAAGTATTGTATTTCCAAATGGAATTAAAATCACTTTACTCCATCGCTTAGCAACACGGAGAAAAAACTATCAAGAATATATTGTATCACGTTGCCTGTAGGTACTTTATAGAACAACAAAATGGAGTAAAAATATGAGCATCTATTTAATATTGGAGCTTGGCAATATTGAACGTGTTTCGTGTCTATTATTATATACAATTTATAGTGTCGCAATTTTTTGTGTGGGTTTCAGCAAATTGGTTAAAACTGAACACAAGAGTTTTTGCAAGAAAATATAAGACTGCAAAGTAACATTTATTAAAAAGGTATATCATAACATCACGCCTCCAATACGAGAAAAGACAAAGTAGAGGTGTACCTTTGAGTAATAAGTACAATTGCATTTTAGTAGTAACTCGTATTTATTTACCTACTTACACATAACATTAACCCAATGCGATAAATGTCCATGTTTGTTAATATGTGATGTTTTTTTTTAAAAGGACAAACCCGCCAAACTATTCGTAAACCACTGTAACTCTTGAAAGCCAGAATCAGCAGTGGCTACCACCTAAAGAGCGTCAAGATAATGAATCTCGAAGAAGTCCCAGAGAAACGATTATTTTTGCTGTCTTGGATACCCCAAAAGAAATTAATCAGAAAAGAAAAACAGAGGAGTAGGAAAAACATAATTTCCACTTCCCTCCATATCAGCAGGAGACAGAACAGAACAAGGCCAATAGGCACATAGGGGCATTTATGAGGCGAGCCAATTTACATGGGTACATACCCAGACTCCGGGCTGTTACTGAAAAACTCTTAATGGAAAAGAAAGAAAAATCTGTATTTAAAAGCACAGAAAAAAATAAGTTACTAATGATTCGCAAAAAAACTTAAAAGTACCTATTTAATATCTTTCCACTAAATTAACGTACCATTTTAAAAACCGTTAGTCATTAAAATAGTTAACCTTATACCTCTAAATGCTATGTCAATTTAGTTTCAAAACACAAATAAAGTGAGCAAAGCCACAAATAACGGCTAGTGCACACAACAAACAAATTGAAACTGCAATCAAAACATTTATTTTGTTCGCACTCAACTGGTTCACCAAACAAGAATTAATTAATTATTTTAAACGAAATTGTAATTAAGTTTGTAATGCTTTTGATCGCCTTTTCATTTTATTGGATTTTGTGGTTGGGTTGAAGACCTGAATAAACACCAACCCTGACCCTGACCTGTTACTAATATCATAAATGCGAAAGTAACTTTGTCTGTCTGTCTGAAGAGATTCCACACCAAAACTACTGAATCGATTTAATTGAAATTTTGTACACAGATAGTTTAGACCCTGAGAAAGGACACAGGGTACTTTTTTATTGCAAAAATGGGTTGTAAAGGGTTGAAAAGGGGGAATGAAAAGATTACTATTGGTGGCGATAACCGATATCTACGCGGACGAAGCCGCGAGCATCAGCTAGTATTTATATAAAGGTTGTGTTTTGGCTGTGTTATTTGGGTTGATGTAGGCAGTCATTCGACTGGAATTATCGGTTCGCAGTTTATTAATTTTAACGAACAATTTTACTATCTCGTAGTGCATTGCCAATATCATTTCCTGGTATTTCAGTTTAATTGCTGGACTCACTCAGCTGTTAGTCCCGACTGTCATTTGTCAAAGTAAAAATTATTTATTTGCTTGTTGCAAATAAATAATTTTTGTGATACAAAAGATGGTAAAATAATAATTATGTAGTGCAATGACACATTTCGCCATTAAGTTGGCATGTAAACATTAATGATTATGATGCTTAGTTCAAAACACAGTAACTGTGAAACAGGCATTAAATTAGATATAACTAAGTGCATTTCTGAGTTTAAGTTAAACTCGGCACAAAACAAATTTTGCTGTTAAACAATAGAAAATAAACAACAAAGAAATTTTTAACATAAACAGAGAGAATACAAAACAATAATAATATAATATTAAATATTTTGAAATATATAAATACAAAATCCTATAATTATAATTAAGGTACCTAACTTAATAATGCATTCCGGTAATGGCACGATTTACAGTTGGATAATTTTAAAAATTCTGCTACGGAATAAAAACTATGTTTGTAGATCCTTGATAATCATTACAGATAACCAGTGGCCCGAAATTCTCACAACCAGTCTTACCAAGGGGGTATCAAATTACCCGATACTGACTGGTTTGTGGAGGTCAGATCAGTCGCTCCATTTAAATGACTGGTATTCAGCTGCGTCCAGTTAGACTGGAAGCCGACACCATCATAGTTGGGAAAAGGCTAGGCAGATGATGATGAGCTCAATCAGTACACTGTGTGAGAGGGTGCGGGCTATAATGCACCACGTGGGTCCAGAGCTGTGGTTGGTGGAAGTCACACGTCTTTAAGTTTATTTGTTATAGGACATGCGCATCATTATCAGCCTATAATGTTCCCACTGCAGGGATTCAAGCCTCCTCTCTAGGAGAGGGATGGGCTATAATCCACCACACGGGCCCAGTACGGATTGGTAGATGTCACATGTCTTCGAATTTTTTGTTCTAAGACATGCCGGTTTCCTCACGAAATTTTCAGGACATGCGCATATTTATCTTAAACAAGCATAGTTTCGCTCTTTCTTATATAACTTTTGGCAATTTTAGGTCCAACGACATCCAATCACCTTTCAAATCGAATTCTGCTAGCTTCTTTGTGTACGAGTAGGCACGTTGGGGCTTGTTACGAAACCAAAGAGATCAGAAGGAAATTGACATTTAAACGAAAAGGGGACGGAACGCATATAACCGAAAGGACGATATTGCTCGCAGAACCCAGGTGTGTCACCGAATAATCTTATTGCGGTCTTCCTTGAACCTGTATGTTTATTTTAACTAGAAAAATGTTATTCACCAGTTGTGTAAGATTAGGCTTTTGATATACTTTTGAGGAGCTCGTTTCAAAATAATAACATTAGCTGGGAACGATCTTCAGGTCAAGCCCCCTTGCGTAGGTTGACCCGTGGGAAGGTGACTACCATTGATATAAAAACTAAGGATACGGTCGTCCGAACATTTGCTCGACGCGTTCGCCATACAGAGAATCGGTGTAGTCTGCTCGTTAATGTAACCTTGTATAAGCGGCGTGGTATTTTCAAGGTATAAAGAACATAATTAAAGCTTTTAATAAAATTTACGACCGCACCCGTAGAGAGCCGATCGTGGACTAGTTCACTTCGGCTTAGGAAAGACCATATTGGGACCACGTTTGAGGCGTCATTTTAACATGCCTTTCGCCTTGTCCTTACGCAGTAATATATAAGTCAATGGTGACTACCCATTACTTAAAGAGTTTGCTCCGTGCCTCAGAAAGCACGTAAGCTTTGGGCTCGGCTGTCAGTTGTAGATAGTGATCGTTACAGTGGCCCGGAATTTCGACAACGATTGTTACCAAGGGTATCGTATTGTCACTGGACAATTTACTTAGTACTGACTAAGTGGGTTATGGAGGTCCGATAAGCAGTCGCTCCATGTGAAGTACTGGTATGTACCTGCATTTGGTACGTATAGACAAGACGCTGAAACCGGCATAGTTGGTAAAAGGCTAGGCAGATAATGATGACTGTTGATGCAAATACGGAGATAGTTTTTCTAGCTTTTTACATAGTTGAGTAGCAATTTATGCATAAAGAAAACCTATATCTACCTCATGAAACAGGTCAGTGGGCAAGAATAAAATTAATTACTTTACTTTACGATACAACCTCCGCTGTTAAAACGAATTTCCGATATTTAATTAAATAATACTTTTTAAAATTACACTAGGATTAATTAATTTGAAATTGGTTGAGTGATTCTTGCAAAAGCGGTCTTCAGAGACTCGGTTTTGTAGTAAATTAAAATGATTTTCAACCAGGTAACAGTTAATAATACTGGCCGGGGCTTATTATTTTTCGGTTGAAGAAACTTCTTCTCAAATCGATGACTCAGATTTTGTACGTTGTGACCTGGATTATTCTCTCGTTTCCCTCATTCAGGTCCTGGAGGGTGCTATTAGTTTATCACGAAGGGTAGGAGAAACAAAGAGATGTCACAACATTGCAGAGGCCAACGCCTGTCGGGGCTGCGGGTTGTTTGAAAGAGATACCACTACCCCGGATACAAAGGGCTAAGTAGGAACACGGGTGGTTTTGAGTCAGTAGAAGACTGACACTTCCTTGCTCTTTGTCTAAAGTCATTTGATGAGTTCCCATTCTCCAAAAGAAATAGGTAAGAGAAAAGGTGTTCCTGTGTTAGGGCTTCACACTCGCATTGTGTCTATCTATCCAAATTGTATCAGCAGCGGCCAATCGGAGCCCGCAGTCGGTTTAAACACTGATGAGTTAAAGGCCTCTTCTGATTAACCGACTTCCCAAAAAGGAGGAGGTTCTCAATTCGATTGGTATGTTTCGTGTTTTTGATAAAGAACTCGCACTTATAATGATGGCGTGAAGACTGGTATATAGGGTGTAAAAGTACCCTTAACGCAAATGAAAGGCACTTGTTCTCCCCACCACTGCAATCATTTTGTTGTTCTAGACCTTACCTGGGAACCTCCTAGTTACGGAGATATTGGGGGTCAAAGTTCAAAATTTTTCACAGCTGTTTTTGTAAACACTAGTTTTTCAGGTTATAACTTTACTTAAATTACCTCCATGACCCGTTTACTTATCAAAGCATCCACTAGCACAATGTGTTAACAGCGCTACATTGAGTTTTACCGTAAAAAATGATTTTTGACCCAAAAAAAAAACTCGTTTCCCAGCATAAATTTTTGCGTAGGGGTACTTAGTTTGATGTACAGAATGCTTGGTTAACGGCTGTGTGATGGGTTGATTTACACCCTGTATAACATCGTTAACATCTTTCCCTTCACAGTAAGCCAGTAATTATGAACCAACATAGCTGTAATAATATTAATCTACAATAAAGGTATTAGGTATATCCGATTTCTGATATTCCGTTATTAATTTATTGGTACCAATTAGTGAGGTAACAAAAGGGTCGCAGTCCGTAATAATCACAAGAATTATGAAGCGTTATTATGAAACTGCTAACTGTTAAAATTGAGTTAAAATTAGCTTCGATTTTAGTGTCGAAACGTACCGTAACTAAGGCGGACAAAATCCTACATTTCAATTAGTTTAACTTTTTTGTTTGTTTTATTTTATTAACTTGGAAAACAAACAATTGGTTTTAGGACCCCAGAGAAACTCAAAACTATATTCTTTCCTTTAGGTAATGAGCCATTAAACAGTTTTTTTCATAAACCTTTTAGAAAAAAGTAGTTATAAATATATAACGTCACATATTTACAAAATCCTAACCATCTTCTGCTTCGCTGGTCTAGTGGTTGCAAGCGCAACTGCTGAGCATGTGACACTGGGTTCAATGTTTAGGTCGGGCAAAATGTTATTGGTTTTTTCCATGAGGAATTTCTCAGTAGTTCACGTAATCTGGATTTGTGCCCAGTTGATGACAATAGGCTTGCCCTTTATGGGACTGGGAAACACTGGTGGAATGTGGGTGTACGTAGGTACTATTACGCACACGTCTGCGTAATCCTTCGTGGTCTTCCTTAATGTCATATATTTTTTAACCGACTTCCCAAAAAGAAGGAGGTTCTCAATTCGTTTGTTATTTTTTTTAAATATTTTTTTTAACCATCTCCCTTTTGTCCACAGGATAACCCCGACAATCAATTCAAGTCCATCCCCCTAGGGCTCTGGTGGGCCATCGTGACGATGACCACAGTGGGCTACGGGGACATGGCCCCTAAGACATACCTGGGTATGTTCGTGGGGGCCCTATGCGCGTTGGCGGGTGTGCTGACGATTGCGCTACCTGTGCCTGTCATCGTGTCCAACTTCTCCATGTTTTATTCACATACTCAGGTGAGTTTAGACCTTAGAACTTAATGGATTTTAGGTTCCTCTTCCTTGCCTTATTTGAATAGTGTATCATGAATAGGGAATATGCATGTAATTTAAATTTGGTTTAAATATTTTTATTCCGAATGTTCATTGGCAGGACACATAATCTAAACCATTATTTTAGTAATTAATGTCTCTAGAATTATTAAAAATCAAAAATAAAAGTGCAAAATAAGCGAGCGAAATTCAAATTTTTAAAACGCTTCACCATTGGTGAAACGAAACGTGACGTCACACAGTATTTAAACAACTTCGTACTACTTACATTTGTGTGGCATTGTAGGTCTTTGATTATAAAACAAAGTATTATAGTGAGTGTTTTGAATTAATTTCGTGTTTTAGTGTAATTTTAACATCTTAGCGAGTTTAAAAATCATTTAAGACAATGACTGTGGTTTTGTAAAAGCACAATCGGAAAATCTGCCGAGAATAGATGCATTCATGCAGTCGACTTATATTCAATCAAATCCAAATACGTCCGCTGTAGTAAACAAAGTCAAGGGATGAATGTGTCTCTGAAGGGATCTCTCGTTTCTGCTGTGGTATAATTTAGGAACAGAGTTGAATAGTTATTTTTTTTTGTTTACTTAACAAACAATAGACGAAATTACAAAACTTTGTAAACTGCATAACTACTGCTTGTGTGATTGATTTTCAATTCAAAACTTATTTCTGATTAACTGAAATCTTAATTAAGGTATCGAAATACGTCATACTTACATTAAAGTGATCTTCACAACAATATAAACAAGTTGTTGCTGATTTAAATTCTTCTCTTCGCATAACCTTACACCATTTCTTACGTATTTTTGCACCTACCTTGATAAAGTGTTTTTACGAGTCCCTCGTAAAAACACTTTATCAGGTGTACTTTTGGTAGTGTTTTTGCATTCAGGTACAACGCAACACTTATAAGTTTACTTTTGAGCTTTTTCCATGGTGAAATAAGTTAAGAACGAGAACAACTGTTAGTAAACAATGGACTGGACTGTCAGTGGCACTACTGTTTGACGTCATCAACAGAGCGCGCGAAAATGGCGGCGTTTAAACAGCCTAGAATTATTCTCTATTTTAATATATTTTTTTTACCTTATTATCATCATTTTTATTCAGTATTTATATTTTTTACCGTGTTAAAACGGTGTAAACAGTGAATTAAAAATATAAAATAAATACATGCATATACCCTATTGTGTCATTAAAAGGTGTCTTTCAGGGTTATCAATTTAAATCTTACGTTATCATTATGTTTTGGTGTTGGTGTGTTGATTTAATAAACACAAAAACTTATCATTTGATTTGGCAGCAGGTTTACTTTTGACCAAGCTGAAATATATAGAAAAGTGTTTTATACTAATTCCAAATAATACTAACGAGAGCAATGTTGTCTTAAGAGACAATTACGCTACCGATTGCTATCGTATTTCATTTCCGTGATATGGAAACGCGGCCGGGTACTATTAGGCTAACTCCAATATTAAGCACAACACATTCCACGAGATTTGATCTACAATGACGTCATACCGGATATCGAATATCCGATTGGAGCATTAAATGAGATGACAATTACGGAATTTTCGTTTTTAGTTCTCTTAGCTCAATTACTGCTAAAGAAATCATAAGAAGAAATGTCGTTGAGTAAGTAAACCGCTGGAAGGTTATCGATATGTTTTGCAGAAAAGTTGTGGATGATGTAAAAAGGCTTCTTAACTGTAGGGGAGGGTTGTAGTACCCATACAGGGTCATATAAAATCACCTAGTGCTAGGACAACCTGCAAACAATGAACTAAACAACATCATAATTTGTTTTTGTTCTTTTCTTAATAGATATCGCTATCTAATTCAATTTGACCTGGTCATTAAAAAAAACTTCTTTGTTCAAACCCACATAAAACTGAACCAACACTATTAGCGGTAATAAAGAAAAATTTGAAGTTTACAGTAGCGGACGGCAGAACTTAGCGGTACAAAGTTTCAGCAAGTGAAGTTACAGGCAAAGTTGCATGAAAAATAACAAGAAAGGAGTTTGTAGTACAGCTGAATCGGTCTCGACAGGTGTGAGGTAAACTTGAATAAAAATAAACGTGGTGAATTTGAATTCAAAGCAGTATTCGGAGAAGCTTGGGTATTTACTTTTCTTGAATAAAGTTTTCGTTGTTTCGTTTCGGTTTTGTTTATATTTTGTTTTGCTGCTATTTGTAGACAATACAACAATTGGACAGAGGTGCATGTATTGTAAAACTCATATTTCTAAACTAATCACTACATATTATAAAAGTCCTCCGCCGCGTCTGTCTGTTCGCGATAAACTCAAAAACGACTGCTCCAATTTTCATGTTGTTTTCACCAATGAATAAAGTGGTTCTCGAGGAAGGTTTTAGAGTATAATTTGCAAAGTTTTTGTGGGCGAAGCCGCGGGCATCAGCTAGTGGGAAATAAATAGAGGATTTATTGTAATTTATTTATTAAAACTTCACGTACATTATCGGTACATAGGCGGATTTAATGCCACAAGGCATTCAACCTTGAACCTTTGGGTTAAATAGGATAACATTGTGTTATCAAACAAACAATTGTGTTATCATACTGTTACTAATAGTTCTGACGCGAAATCCCCAGTAACACAGCTCAAACCTTGATTGTATTTTTTTTTACCTTTGCGGCGAATGCCTCCAATTAAAGTATAATTATTTCAATTTAAGCGTAATTTTAAATAACGACTGATTTCAACAAAAAAATAAATGATCATTTCTAAATTTACACATAAACGTATTTTAATATACCTTAAGCATATGCAAATGCTGTTGTTTCCAAAAAATATCAAACTTTAGCGAAAAATACGCAAAGAAATTGTACTTTAATTAAACTTTCCAAGGACTTTCTGAAACTCCAATTTTGTTTACAATATTGTTGTGTTTTTGCTATTTTGCCTTCATGAACATATTTCAGTGTTTTTGTTGAAGTTGTGTAATACGCAGGTTGTTTGTAAATACGCAGTTTTTTTTTTGTGTACAAAATAACTTCTTATCCAAAATTAACATAACAAAACATCACGTCTGTGATCTAGGAAAGGTTTGGCAGAGGTATAATTAATAGCACACCGAAATTTTGTCACTTATGTTTAGCGCCATGTAATAGGGGGGGAGCGTATTGCCAACAACCGGGCACAAATCCAAACTCAGTGCTACTGAGAAATTCCTGATGAAAAAACCCAATAACACTTTTCCCGACCTGGGAATCAAACGCATGACCTCATGCTCATCGGTCGAACTTGCGACCACTAGACCCACGAGGCAGTCAGTTAGTTCTTACTAATACTAATCACTACATAGTATAAAACAAAGTCCCTTTCTCTGTCCCTATTTCCCTATGTATGCTTAAATCTTTAAAACTACGCAACGGATTTTGAAGCGGTTTTTTTAATAGATAAAGTGATTCAAGAGGAAGGTTTTAGTTTATAATTTGACCGACATTCACACGGGTGAAGCCACGGGCATCAGCTAGCATATATTATAATATTTATTCTTAATAATAATATTATTAAGAATAAATATTTATGTTTTTCTATGTAACGAATAAACTTAAAAACTACTACACCGATTTGAAAAAATCTTTCACCGTTGGGAAGCTTTACTATACCCGGGTGACATAAGCTACTTTTTATGCCTGTATTCCCACGGGAACGGTAACTACGCGAGTGAAACCGCGTGACGTCCTCTAGTAATATTTTAAAATTAAATGCTAGGAGAGAACAGAAGAGCTCTTGCTATATTATTATTAGTCCTAAAGTCCTGTTTAAATACCTGTCTCCTGACAAAGGTAACTTTATTGATTAACGTTCTGAATGTTAATCAAAGGAAGGTCCTTTCATGGATTGTTGACGTAGGACAGTGGTTAGCTAATAATGGCTCGCCCACACCGATTCTTTCCGCAAATATCGTAGAGGCGACGAAGAACCCAATTAACTCCTCTGTGATGTAAAGGTCAAACGGAAATTAGAGGCAATCAATACGGTTTTCAGAAGCTGTGTTTCAATTCTGGTAAATACGACCCATTTTTTTCTCTTTTGTTCTTTAGTGGACTACAGGAAGCTGTTTAGGGTCCCTTATTTTGTTGTTAACGGCAATTTGTTCTTGAGCGTAGTGACATGTAAAAATAAATATTACAATGATTGAAGACTCTGTTTTTAACCCCCGACGCAAAAACGACGACGGGGTGTTATAAGTTTGTTGTGTCTGTGTGTGTGTGTCTGTCTGTGGCATCGTTGCTCCCGAACGCATGAACCGATCTTGATTCTGTTTTTTTTTTGTTTGAAAGGTGAATTAATCGAGAGTGTTCTTAGCTATGTTTGATGAAAATCGGTCCAAGATGGCCGCCGCTACAAAATGGCGGATTATATATTTTTTCACAACTTTATCAATATGGGTATCAAATGAAAGGGCTTGATTATTAGAATACTATACATTATGACAAATCTCAAATCCAAGATGACCGCCACCACAACATGGCGAATTACGTTCTTTTTTAATCACCCTCAATATCCCTCCTTTCCCTCTCCTAGAGAGGAGGCCTGAGTCCCTGCAGAGGGAACATTATAGACTGATGATGACATTATGTAGTATTTGCAGTAGTAGTGTGCTATATATATGTATTTTAATACGCCTGTACGATTTTAAATAATGTTAATTGAAAAAAACACCTCCTCAGATCATTTTCTAATTCTACTCCTACAGCTGCTCCAATTTTATTTGCTTGGATTCCTAGCAAAGTCAATTATGATAGTAGGTTTCCGCTTTTTGCAATAATGCAATTTGAATTTTAAGTTCACTTTAATAGTAATGATATTTCTTCAAACTAAAATTGCCTTAACCAATATTTTTAAGCTTTTGATAGTTTTGAAATGAACGTGAAAATCGAAGTATTAAATCAGCAAGTTTTCCTTTACAAAAATACATTTACGAAAATCTGCCGATCATCACGACATTAGGAATTTTATGTAACACGTCAGGTAAGGTTTAATATCGTTCTGCTAGTAAATGTAGCGTGAGCAGAGATCCCGGTCCAGTGAACACCCTCATCCCTGGCTCAAGGTTATTTATGTATGGAAACATCGGAAAATTTTATATTTTAAGGCATCGATTTTGTGGTTGTTCTTAAAATACCTAAAAATAAAACATATTTTATTATGTGGTAGTCAGGTTATTTGATGTGTTACTTATGGTGAAATCAGGACAGTTAAAGCAAATTAAGTCACTTAAGGAAGTTTTGCCAAAAGATTATTAATTTAAACTACAAAAAAACATCGGCATATAGTACTTTTACACTTACTTTACCTCTAAACAGCAATCATACATACATAAACTCACACTTTCTGTCCATGGGCGGTAGGCAGAAACCACAGAACTCCACATGTCAGTTACGATCCTTACATACTCGGTTTTGCCTCGTCCACGTTCATACATCTGGTTTTACACGCACAAATAAAGATCATGACAGATTATGAGAACGATCCAAATGAATAATTATATCAGTGTTAAAGGAAAACGACCGTAAATATGTAACAGTTTCTGGTTTCCCACAAATTTAAAACATCGTAATAAATCACATCATCTGCTTGGCCTTTTCCCAACATGTTGGGGTCGGCTTCCAGTCTAACCGGATGCAGCTGAATACCAGTATTTTACATGGAGCGACTGCCTATCTGACCTCCACAATCCAGTTAATACTAGGTAATACGATACTCTTTAGTAAGACTGGATGTCAGAATTTCAGGTCACTGACTACCTGTAACGACTGCCAAAGATCTATATATGGCAGCCGGGACCAACAGCTTAACGTGCTTTCCGAGGCACGGAGGAAACTCGTTAAGTCGGGCGGTCACCCATCCACAGACCGACCTAGGCAAGCACAGCATTACCTAAAGATCGACCCGAGTGGCAGTTCTTATTAAGCCACGAGCTCTTATCCTATCGCAATAAATCACATATAAAACAAAAAACATCAAAAAGTGACACACAAAGCAACATCAAAAATAAAATATAATCATTATTCCAACCCGTACAAAACGACTGTGACCACAACTTTACATAAGCCTTTGATACACCTAGTGGTAATAAAACTGTTCCCTAAATATTTCACACCGCCCGTAATAAACAACTAACACGTTTTACCACTTCTCCCGAAGCGCAAACTAACTAAATAATTCTGTTCAGGTAATTTTGTCCCTAAGTGCAAGGCCGCGATTTGGCTACATTTTTGCTTGTGGATGAATATAAATGTCGTCAAGATTTAGGTGAAACTGCTGTTGGTGAGGTCAGTTTATGAACAATTGATCAATCTTTACGAGGTTTTTGGACCGGAACTCATTATTTAAATTAACTATTACTATAAATAATGGCGGTCGGTACAGAAAGTCAGTACCAAAATAAAATTAATATTTAATTTCACATAGACACTAATTAAACGTTGAGAAAAGGTACACGGTTCGGGTTGGTCGTTTCCTTTGGAAAAGGAACTGGCTACTGTTTAAAAGTGATTTGATTTCACACTATTTTTATGTTACAGTATTCGTATTTTTTTAAACTTTGCCCCACATTAGGAATTTCTAATGTATCGTGCGTTTACAAACATACAAAGTCACATACACAAATACCCTGACCCAAAACAACTATCTGCAGGCCATACAAATATTTGTTCCGTGCGGGGATCGAACCCGCGACACGCAGTGCAGCAGCCACTGCGCCAACCGAGGCGTCAATTAGGTATGGGGGACAGCGTAGGCTCAACAAAAAATAAAAATAACCTAAAACAAGATAAAAAGTTAACAAGCATCTACCCCAAAAGTATCAAAACCAATACCAATATTCAAAGGTCCTCCTAAAAATATTCGTTTAGCCAGTACAACCAACTTCATTTACAAAAGCCAGATGCTACCGTCAAAATGTTTAGACTCGAAGCCCCAATATTGCTGGGAACATTCTAGGCTGTTGAAAGTTTCTACATACATACGAGTAAATTGGAGAACTTTGCTGAAAATCCTCTGTTTCAACGCGATGTCTGGTAATGCATTGTCGATGTGTTTGGCTAGAATTTAGGCTTGGTCTGAGCTTTGACCTGGATTCGGTTATAGACTTGAAAAAGGTCAAATGCAGATGGAGTATTGAGTTCGTGACTTTAGTTTGGATTTTGAAGCTGTTATTTCCGTTGCGGTTTTAAATAAATACTTTCTCCAGGGTTCCATAAAAATCTGTTAAAATACGTTACTATTTGTGAGAAGAAATGATTTTTCCCATAAAAAAATACAATAAAGTCTGAGGTAACCACAGTCCCACATAACATAACTACTGTAATTCCTAAAGAATTTGATAGAGGTGTATCTTTATAGTGTATAAGTGCACCCATATTTTGCTAGTTATGTTTAAGTCCCATGTAATAGGAAGCCAGCCCATTGCTGTCAACCAGGCCCAAATCTAGACCCCGTAGCTGTAAAACCAAAATACAGTTTGCTCGATCCGAGTATCGAACCCAAAAACTCATGCTCAGCAGTTCTATTGCTAGCCAGACAAAAATCTGTACAATTTAACTTGGGGTTTTGAACCGTTTCACTCTGCTGCATTATTAAATAATGAAATTACGAGATGGTTGGCGCAGTGGCTGAGCCTACAGGAATTTTCCCTACTCGTTCGAGCTCTTCGTGTATTGCGATTTAATATTTGTACTTCACTTAAGAGACAGAAGAAATTCCAAGTACTTATAGAGTAATGTGAAGAAAAAAGAAAATATACGTTTAACCACAACAAAAACGCTCATTCATTTACCAAAGAAATGCGATTTTCCTCTAAAGCATTTTCGCATAAGGCCGCCCATAAAACTGAACTTTTATTTTCACATGTTATATTCTCTCACAAACTTTTAATGTACGCAAATTCTTTGCTCGTCGTTCGCGATGTCTCAACTTTGCAATATGAGACATAAAGTTAATATTGTGACGTCATCGCCAAGTTTGCACCTTCGCGTGTAATAACTCAAATACTTAATACTGGCTAGGAGACGTCTACGGAGCTACGCGGCTACGAGGTTGCTACGCGGCTACGAGTTTGCTACTCGCTACGAGGTTGTTACGCGCTACGTGGTTACTAAGGCTACGAATGTAGTACGGTTTTATAAGATTGCTTCGCTTCTGTGAAATTTTGTAATAATCTTTCGCTGGGATATTACCACTTTATTTTCCTATTTCTAACGTATTTCGGCTTCAATATTGTTAGATACGGATACAGAATTGCTTTTATAAATAAACTCTCGATAGTATATTATGTAACTCGACGTATGTATTTTTATAGGAAATCAGACTTTTACTGTTGACATTTCTTCGTTATAAAATACTTTAACTCTTAGCGGCAGTCCATTTTATAAGAAGCGCATAATTACTGTTAAAATATACCACCACAAAACGTAATAAAACACTTTGCTCCATAAAAGAAACATTTAATAATAATTACTCTGACTTATCTATACAAGGCAACGAAGATACCGGCGAAGAAATACGAGAACTCTTCGAATATTTTATTACTACGTACATCGTAGTAAATTAATGCTACGCGACTACGCTGCTACGAGGCTACAGTGCTACGAATCTTTCGTAGCTTGTAGAACACTTGACATTTCGAGCTACAAATTTTAATGTTGGTTATGCTGTTCAAATTGTAGTTTTGAAATGTGGAGAGATGTGAAGCAATTTTTTGCTTTTTTTTTTTTTTTTTAAATCAAGACCATAACTTTATTGATCTTTTAAAAAAGTTTTAATGGGAAATGAAAGCTTGTAATTTTAATTACTTGCATAATATTGGTCAGGTTACGTAAAAAGGATATAGTTAAAAAGGAATTAACTTTTTAATCCTTAAAATTTATTTACAATATTTACAAACTACAATTTATTTAATTTTTTGCTATGAAATATGAGGTGGGAGGAATATTTGGAGCAGTATGTCGGCTTGGTAATATGATGGATGTGTGCTTAGCTGGCTTTTGGAGAATATTATAATTCATTCTAGTGTTTTGGGTGGCTTACTGTGAAGATAAGTTACGCTTATGAAATAAGTTAGGTTATATTATGGAGATTTGTTTCTTACTTTCACGTCAAATATTGTACTACTTTTTTTACTCGACTTTATAAATCTAAATGGTTATTTAAGTTTTATAACCATAATTTGTGTAGGTAATCATTAAATCTGACCGCTTAACATATTTACCTGATATGATGTATGTACTTTCAAAATGAAAATTCTCTAGTGGACCAAGACGTTTAATGTTAGCTAGGCAAAGGTTAAATGAAAAAGTATTTTTTACTGTAGTATATCTACAATACTGTTAAATATTGGTAGATACTACATCGTCAAACCCCAAATTCCTATTCGTCTTAAGACACCCTACAGAGGAAATAAAAAAATATATAAATATATAGATCATACGTACCATAAAGGTGAATAACAAAATAGGTTATATAACAAAACGTTCGCACGCACAAATATTTGATGAACTGTATTTATGACGGAGTCTTATTGGATGATGTTATCCGAGATAGAAGTTGTTTTACGATAGATTGGTGGGATAGAAGAGTGGTTTGAAAGGATATAGAATATTATTTTGCTGCGGAAAGCCCTTATTTTGCTTCTTTGATTATACGGTATAGTAATTAACGAACGAAGCAACCAATAATAGGGTAGTTAACAAAAAAAAACTAATTAGTCCGTCATATAGATTTCCAAAAAATATTGGCTAAGTATTTTTTTCTTTTTTTACATAAACAGACAATGAAGACGATACAGTGCTTTGAAAACTCGTGTGACGTCATTTTCTAAGACATTAGTATGACATTTTTTACCGGTGAGTGACGTCACAACCCCCTACTAAAATCTTTGACGCGTTTTATCTTCGTAAATTTTTATTGATTTGGTAAAACAAAAAATACGTATCCAATATTTTTCAATAATCTTACAGACGGACTAATTAGAATCATATTTTTTTTTAAACAGTAAACATCCATAATATGTCTTTCTTTCAAGTCACGAGTGGAGTGCTTTTTCTTTCTATGTGGCAAGATCTACGCTGTTTTGAACCTTATAACATAAGGCACTGCTACTGTGAAGTAGCAGTGCAGTGCAGTCATAAGGTTCAAAACACTTCACTTGACCTTTTAATGTTATTTGTAGAAACTGCAACATAAAATACTAGAGTGGATGCATCGTCTTAAAAGAAGGTTACGCATTCCATAAATCGTTTGAGTTCCCACCGATAAAAAATATTAAAATATATTATAATGACATATTCTAGTGTGATGATTTTGAGTTTTTTATAAGTACAGGTACAGGTTTTTTACCGTTATACTTCAAAGTGAATTCTAGGAACAATATAGCAGCGTTTGTGATATTTTTACGTAAATACAAGATTCTTACAAGCGAATTTCACAACAAATTGTAAGAGGAAAAGTTTATCGCCATACTTTCTAACAGCGCGTCCAACAAAATGTGTAATTTAATGACAGGTCTTAAAGTTATTGTCACAAACAATGTCAATAGGAATTATATCTGCAATGTTATGTCGGTTTTAAAGCTCTATAAAGTGGTGCTTATGACTTCGCATTAAAGCTGAAATGCTATCCATTCAACAAGTTATTAATTTGTGTGATATATCTATGTAATGTTTTATAGGATACTAGGTTTTAGCCGCAGCTTTGCTTTCGTTATGTACGGAAACCCACGGGATCGTTTCAGAATGTAGTCTTTAACACTCGGAGATGCCGCTAGTGAAAGATTTTTGGTATAATAAAAAAGTATTTTATTAATTATGAGAGTAAACTAACTATGTACATTAATTAAAAACTAATAAATAAACTAACAAGAAACTGTAAAAAGGCATCAAATAACTGCTCCTCAACGCTTTCAGCCGGTAATGTGCCCAAAAGACTGGCGGCATTGCCACGTTGTATGGCAAGACTTAGCCTGGCCAAAATAAAAGCCAGCCACCCTTGGGTCACGAGAAGCGTCAACTAAGCGTTTTGAAATTTTCTTAAACAGGCTTTGAGCACTCGGACCCTACGGCCACAGAGTTTCAACCCCAAACGGCTCGCAAATATAGTTTCCACAAAGGTTACTACGTTACGCCGCTTGAGGTATGGAATTGGATCAGATGAAATATTACTTCTTATACAAGCGAAACTGTAACTAGTAAGTGAATCTATAATTTAGATTCGGACACCTAAATTAATTTTCTAGATTTTGCATTTAAATAAAGTGTTTTCACTTTTTCCATGTCATTGTTGAATAATGGGATGATAAACATCATCATTATAATCCCCAAGGATTTGGCATGGTTTAAGTATGGTCTGCAACAGAAGTAGCTTAACATTTCAGAATTTTAATTATTTGATGTACAGGACTCCATTTTTAATGTTTTCGAAGATTATTCTTTAAAATATATAAAATAATATCCAAAATATTTTTATTAAAAAACCTGCTTTGAAACTTTGTGTAGTGTTAAGCTACTTTTGATGCTGACCGTACATCTTCATTACCATTTATGTTGAAGTCCCATGTGTGCCTTGTAGCATATTTTGTAGCATAAATAAATGGTTTTTGTTCTTAAAAACGTTGTTAAACTTTTTGCTAAAGTTTGTACGTTTAGAAATCTCATTTAATCCCGGCCTAGTCTTGATTACTTTCTTGTTCAGTAATTTCGTAAAAAATATCGTACCAACAAACTAAAGATCTTCATATTTATGTCGGCCAATATTTACTAAAAGACATTCATCACTGTACTGATTCACTTATTTGGCGTCCCCTTTACAGCAGAGATGATAAATCACATCTACCCGCAAAACGACAATAATATTTACTTAACAGGCTATTTTCACAAAAACTGTTTTATCAACTTTGAGTTATATATCTTTCTGTGTTTAGTGTTTTGTTTGTCACGTTCTGTGTTATTTGATATTATTATTTTTTATTGGTGTTAGTATAAAAGCGGCATTTTGGATTTCCGTGTTTTGACAATCAATTGAATCTCAAAGAAGAATTAGGCTGTTTGGAAGGCTATTGGAGTTGCTAGATTTAAATTGGATAATCTTTTTATGACGTTTTGCAGTTATAATTCAGTTTCTAAAAAACATTTAACCCTTTACGAGCTTTGAAGATTCCAGGAATTTATGTTGTCGTCCGCTTTCAGCATTTCTTGTGATAAAAATATTCTTTCAGATTATTTCAGTAATCTTTTTCTCTTCTTATTCTTTTAAATACGATTTGATTTAAATAATGTTCATATGTAGAACTTCTCTAAAAGGTTAGGTAGAGGAGTACATTATGGATTGCAATAAATAATTTGAATTACTTTAAAACCAAATTTCACTAGGCATGTCTAAGTCCCATGTAATAGTAGGTGAGCTTATTGCCTACTGCTGCTAGCTGCTACTGAAAAAATCGTGATGAGAAAATCTAAAATCATTTTCTCCACCCTGGCAACCAAACTCAAGACAGCAGCCTGAAGCAGTCTATTTTAATTAAGTAAATTTAAATCTATAAGCCATAACTTTCCATAAGCCCTAAAATTAATCAATTCTATTGACAACTATGATGAAATTTTACTTAACATAATTCTTGAATAAAATGAATAATGAATCAACGAAAAACTCCCTCCCTTCTAACCACATAAACAGAGCTTCGAACATAATGGGAATCGTGCATGACGTTGCATACATAAAGTGAAATGTACGAACTCAAGAGGTGCGCACGTAAAGGAAGCCATCAATGTAGATTGAGCACAATAACGAGCTCGTTTTATTTTATAAGTTTAGTGTTTTGTATAGTTATATCTTTTTATGGTGTGTTATATTTGTAAACAGTAAACAGCATTTCTAGTATACATACACATAAACTCACGCCGTTTTCCCATGGGGGTAGGTAGAAACCACAGAACGCCAACTGCTACGATCCTTACATACTTATTTTGCCTCGTCCACATTTCTAGGATAATCTGTTGGATTATTTTGAGTATGAGAAATGATGCACAATACATGAATACACAAATATACTTGTAGAGCCACCAACATCCATCCGATTGTTTTAAAACTCAATGTTTCGCTACCCTTTTTTTGAGGGTGGGAAATCATCAAATGACTCCTCCCGCTCTGGGCGGAGCGGTCAGGATTCTACTGACTAAAAACCACCCACGTTCCTTCTTAGCCCTTTGTGACCGAAACCACGGTATCTGTTTCGAAAAAGCCGCAGCCCCGACAGGCGCCGGACCCTGTTGCTGACATCTCTTTGAGGCGCACGTGGAACACGAACGCGCCGTCAACACGGCCTGTCATCGGCATAGGACGGACGGACGGTGAGCTAGATATTTCGCCTCCATTTGAAACATGGTATAGTCCTTTTACGCTAATTTGATATCTCATTTTGTCTGTAATTGATAAGTGCAGTGCATCAAAAAATCGTCGACATTCATAAAATATAATTTAGAAAAAAAAAATTGAAACAGCCACGATTTTCACAGACTTAAACTTTTTTTTTTTTTTTTTTTATTGTTATTCTTGAATCTGCAATCAGTCTTGGTTACTTTAAGCAGATGTGGTGAGTGTCATTTGGCAGTTGGAGTGTGCTCTCCAGTGAGAGCAACTACTCATAGGTGTAGCAAAGTATCTAAATTAATTATGCTACTCATGACGGTACAGACAGGATGTCTTTCCTCTTGAGACGTTTCTGGTATGTGCGTGTTGTCAACCCAGCGGCCAGTTCGTTTGGATGCCTCTCCAGTCTTTCCAAGTATGTTTTGGCTACGGCTAAGATTTCCTCTTTCACCGTGTTCATCTGAAGTTGGTTGTGTATTTCAGAATTTGTTAGAAACCAAGGCCCATTGTATATTGTTCTCAGAATCACATTTTGCATTCGCTGTATGATGGATATATTAGAATTGCTACAACTCCCCCATAGCTGGATGCCGTACATCCACACAGGTTTTAAAATGGTTTTATATATAAGGAGTTTGTTGTCAATCGATAATTTACTATTCCGCCCCAACAGCCAGTGTAGGTTTTTGTAGCGCAAGTTGAGCTCATCTCTCTTGGTCTTTACGTGCTGCCTCCACGTTAGGCGACGATCGAGGTGTAGTCCTAAGTATCTCACACAATCTTTATGTGGTAGGAAATTGTTATTTAGCTTAACTGGCGGACAATCACCTCTGCGTAGTGTAAAGGTGACTTGTACAGACTTAGATGCGCTTACTGCTATTCGCCACTTTCGAAGCCAGTCAGATATTTTGTCAAGACCTTTTTGCAGCGTTTGTGAAGCAATTGTGGGGTCATGGTTGCTAGCCAGAATTGCAGTATCATCAGCAAATGTAGCTGTAGTCACGTTGTCCTCTGCTGGCAAGTCTGATGTGTACAACGTGTACAGAATTGGCCCCAATACTGATCCTTGGGGGACACCAGCCTTTATTTCGAATAGCTCCGACGTTGCCTCAGCTTCTTTCACTTGAAATAGTCGATCTGTTATGTAACTTTTCATTAGCTCATAGTAGTTGTGAGGAAGACAGGCCTTTATCTTATAAAGTAAGCCCTTGTGCCAAACGCGGTCGAAAGCCTGTTGAATATCCAGAAAGACTGAGCAGCAGAACTCCCTTTCCTCTAGAGATTTCCTAACCCTTTCGCACACTCTGTGAACCTGTTCGACGGTGGAGTGTTCAGGTCTGAATCCAAATTGGTGACAAGGTATGGTGTTATTTTCCTTTAAGATTGGTTGAATTCTGTAGAGCAGGAGTTTCTCAAAGATTTTCGACAGTACTGGTAGCAAGCTAATAGGCCTGTAGGATGTCACCACATTGGGTGGTTTGCCTGGTTTATGCACCATAATTATCTGCGAAACTTTCCATTCCTGAGGAAAGTACTGCACTCTTAGGACCCCATTGTAAAGTGTCGTTAAAAACACGATGGCTTTTTTTGGTAGTTGCAGTAAGACTTCCTTTGTGATTAGGTCAAATCCAGGAGCTTTTCTACTACCGAGGTTTTTTATCGTAGCCCAAACTTCTCTGACAGTGACAGACCGCGGCGGAGGTGACATTTGAAAATCTTGTTTTAGAAATGAGTTTATTTCTTCTTCACATACGGTGTTTCAGTGATCGATCGAATTCCATTAAGAACAGTCGCGTCGCGTCGCGTCGGTATAGCGCTGACGCAGCAGCATACCGTTCGTTACCTCTAGCCGTGCGCGGTCGCCGCGATGACCCAGTTACCGAATTTATTGCACAACTATTTGTATAAACAAAGTGTTAAGGTGAAGTTGTTATTATTTTAATAATCATGGCTTCGTCATGCACAATTAAAATCAAAACTGAAACGGAACAATTGTTGTATAAACATTATACCGAAGAAAAGTTGGAACGCGAAAAGTTACAATGTTTGGTAAATGACCTCAAAAGTCAATTAGAACTACTTCAGCAGCAGCTTAAAAACATCCAGGAGCAAAAATCTGCAGACCTAGACAAGAAAAATGTCACTACCGAGAAGCCAATGCCAATCGAGTACGAGACAGACGAAGAGGAACTAGCAAAGGAAACAGAGTGGGTACGACAGAAGAGCAGAAAAAAAAGGAAATTGAACTCATCACCACTGTCCTCACCACCTCAACAAGGAGCCGATTCCAGCCAAAAACCTAAAGAAAATGTTAAAACAAAGAAACAGCCCACACCACCACCGATAGTTGTGGAAAATGTTAAAAACTACCAAGAATTCTATGATCTTCTTTCAGCTAATCTAACGAAAGACTCGTTCATTACAAAAATGATGAATGGAGAAAAAGTTAAAATTAACTCCCATAATGATGACTCATACAGATCCATCACCAAGTTATTGTTACAGAATAACTGCTTGTGGTACTCGTATGAGAATAAACAAGACAGACCGATTAGGGTGATGGCAAAAAACCTTCATTCTTCCTGCCTGCCAAATAGAATAGTTGAAGACCTGACAACTCAAGGATATAAAATAGAAGATGCGGTCAACAAACTGAGTTGGAAGAGCAAAGAGCCCCTCAGTATGTTTATGCTCTCATTCCAAAAAGATGAAGACATTAAGAAAATCTACGGAATCAAATCCATACTGGGCTGTAAAGTGGATATACAGCCGTTAAAAACATCGAAGTTAATTCCACAATGCAAAAGGTGTCAAGCATATGGCCACACTCAGAAATACTGTTCCAAAGAACCCCGGTGTGTGAAGTGTACAGGCAAGCACCTAACCAGAGACTGCAGTAAACCAGCAGAAGCAAAGCCAAAATGTGTTCACTGTGGTGAGCCCCACCCGGCTAACTATAGGGGATGCATAGTAGCTAAAGAGCTACAAAATATTAAAGATAAAAATATCAGAAAGAATGTGTCGATACCAAACTCTCAAGGTCCAAGTACAAACAAAGACAAAATACCTAGTGTCACCAAACTTGCTACTAAAAGTGTTTCGTATGCACAAATGACAAAAGGAGTCCAATCGTTGCCACAGTCACATATGAAACCAATGAGCCCTAACATGGATGAAAAGATTAACACAATCATAAATCTTTTAACTACGTTCGATGAAAGGCTGAAAAAACTTGAAAGTAGCACTAAAGCAGCTACCAAACAAAAAAGCAATATCCATGGCTAATTTATTAAAAATTATGGCATGGAATGCGAATGGACTGCTGAAACATCAGAATGAACTTACGGCAGTCCTAAATATGGAAAGTATTGATGTGTGCCTTATATCAGAGTCACATTTCACTAAAGAATCTCATATTCAGATCAAAGGATATAACGTATACCATGCATTGCATCCCAATAACACACCAAGAGGTGGTAGTGCTGTCATTATAAAAGAGAATATTTTTCACTATGAAGAACTCAAATATGAAAAAGAAGAAATACAAGCAGTGGCCGTCTGTGTCAAAACGAAATACTGTCTTGTCACTATTTCAGCCATATACTGTCCACCTAGGTATTCACTAAAAGCAGATCAGTACATTAATTTTCTAAACCTTCTTGGAAACAGATTCATATTAGGAGGCGACTTTAATGCCAAAAATACATTTTGGGGATCTAGACTGACAACAACCAAAGGAAGAGAGCTACTGTGCGCAATTGAAGAAACACAATGCAAAACATTGTCAACAGGTAAGCCCACTTATTGGCCTACTGACACAAAAAAGATTCCCGATCTCATAGACTTTTTTATATATAAAAATGTATCACCTAACCTTCTCCGCATTCAAGAAGGTTATGATATGAGCTCAGACCACTCACCTTTATTACTTACTCTAAGTGAGACTTTCTTGCTGAAAGAAACCTACCCGACATTGGTAAATAAGTACACTGATTGGGCAAGCTTTAAAATAGACTTGGACTCTGTAATAGATTTAAAAGTTCCACTAAAGAAACCAGAAGATCTGGATCGGGATATCAGTCATTTTATTACACAAATACAACAATGCGCCTGGAAAAACACGCCTACATTTAAGATCAAAAACAGACTTACATACTATCCAGCAGAAATCACAAAACTCATAAATGAAAAGAGGCGACAGAGACGAATATGGCAACAAACAAGATTTCCACAAGATAAAAGGATTCTGAACAACCTTACAAAACAGCTAAGTAGTGCAATTCAGAAATTCAAAAATGAATCAATGAGCAGTTATCTAAAACAACTAACTAGCTCTCGCACGACAGATTACTCTCTGTGGAAAACTACAAAAAATTTAAAAAAGCCAATTATGCATATTCCCCCCATCAAGGATACTAACGGGCGGTGGGCAATAAGCAACGAGCAAAAAGCTATTAGGTTTGCACAACATCTGGAACTAATTTTTACGCCAAATAAAGAACACCAAGACAGCGCTTTGCTAGATGAAACATCAAATAATGATGAGCAAGAAATAAAATTGGTAACACCTAGAGAAGTATACAACGAAATCAAGCGTCTTCGACTAAAGAAATCACCTGGCTACGATCTTATTACCGGAGAAGTTCTTAAGAACCTCCCACGTAAAGCCATCATAAAACTTACGACTCTCATCAATGCAACGTTCAGGCTTAAGTCGGTACCTGACCTGTGGAAAGTTGCCGAAGTTATAATGATACCAAAGCCTGGTAAACCACCTCACGAAACGACATCATATAGGCCGATCTCGCTGCTACCGATCATGTCAAAATTATTTGAAAAGCTTCTCTTGAAGCGGCTAAAACCCATCATAGAAGAAAGAAACTTGATCCCTGACTACCAATTTGGATTTAGGGAAAAACATTCGACAATAGACCAAGTACACAGGATTACCAACATTATAGAAAAGGCTTTAGAGGAAAACAAAGTTTGCTCAACGGTCTTCCTCGATGTAGCGCAAGCATTTGATAAGGTATGGCACAAAGGCCTCATTAACAAACTAAGAAATATGCTCCCTAAACAGTTTGCTGACATCTTAGAGTCTTACCTATCACAGCGTATGTTTAGAGTAAGACAAGATGATGCACATTCGGAACTAAAACCGATAAAAGCTGGAGTACCGCAAGGAAGTGTCCTAGGTCCCGTCTTGTACTTATTGTACACTTGCGATATTCCTGAATTAGAGAACAACACCATTGCCACATTTGCAGACGACACAGCTATAATGGCCACAGGCGTCACTCAAGAAGAAGCAGTGAAAAAAGTTCAAACAGCCGTCAATATCATCTTTGACTGGACAAAAAAATGGCGTGTGAAACTTAATGAAACAAAATCTGTTCACATAGACTTCACAAACAAAATGCAAAATTATCATCCGATAAACATAAACGGTCATGTCATACCATACGAAAATACAGCCAAATACTTAGGCATGACATTAGACGCAAAGCTTCGCTGGAAAGCTCATGTTAAAAAGAAACGCGACGAACTAGAGCTTCGCTACAAGTCGATGTACTGGCTGATAGGAAAACATTCTTCGCTGTCAGTACACAACAAAATACTGTTGTACAAACAAGTCCTCATGCCTGTATGGACTTATGGTATTCAGCTTTGGGGCTGTACCAAACAAAGTAACATCAAAATTATACAGCGTTTTCAAAACAAAGTACTCAGAGGTATCGTTAATGCGCCCTGGTACATTCGAAATGACGACCTTCATCGGGACCTCAAAGTAAACCTCGTCATAGACATAATTAAAAAGAACGCCGAAGCTCATGAACGAAGGCTTCACCATCATGTGAACATCGAGGCTATCCAGCTCCTCGACAACACGGACATAGTGAGAAGGCTAAAAAGGACAAAACCTTTCGAGCTAATTTAGTGAAGTGTGAGTTTAATGTAGTGAAGTGAGTGCTACCTATAAAGAACACAAGAAAAAAGTGTCTTCCCCTTAATAGAGACAATAAGAAAAGTGTTAATGGACACATTCTTAGTTATAGTCTCCCTAGCAAATTAAGTCAAAATAGAATTACTCATTAGCTTTAGTATTAAGCTAGATTGTATTTTTTATGATGTACCCGTATTAGGACACATTATACAAAAAAAAAAAAAAAAAAAAAAACATACGGTGTTTGTTGCCTCGTTAGGACGGAATACAATTGCCAGATGCTCAGCAAACGTATTAGCCTTTTCTTGAGGTGTTCTTGCCCAACCTTGGTTCCTTCTGAGAGGTGGTACAGCTACCTGGGGTCTAGTGTATTGCTTAGTGAACTTCCAAAGAGAGTGATTGGTTGAAGCTGAAGGAGTGAGTGATTCAAGCTGGGCTTTTAGGGTGTTATCATGCCAGGTTTGAAGCAGTTCTTTTAGCTTGCTAGCGGCCTGACGGAAATTGTACTTGTCCTCATTCAAGCCACTTTGGTGCCATATACGTCGAAGTCTTCTCTTTTCAAGCAATGTTTTTTTTATTTCCAGGGGGTAATCAGAAGATCTACTTTTAGTTGGATATTCCGGAGTGCTGATCCAACATGCTTCCTGGATCATATTCGTTATATACTGGGTAGCAGTATCTATATCATCTGGAGTCTTTAATGCTATTTTTATCTCAATGTTGTCGACAATGTACTCTCTAAAACACTCCCAGTCTGTGAATTTATTGGTTAATGTTGATGGCCTCGCAATTTCAATCAGTCTTGAACTTATGGTTAATAATACCGGTGTATGATCAGATGATGTATCATAACAAGGTTCCGGCTTGAGGTAGTCTTTAGACAAACCTTTACTTATGAAAAAATCCAGCAGATCTGGGGTTTTTTGTGAGTCGCTTGGCCAGTATGTAGGTTCAGCAGTAGAAATTGCAGACAAGTTGTGTTTTTGAATGGTGAGTTTGAGTTGTCTGCCTCGAGTGGTAATTAGCCTTGAACCCCAAGATGTATGCTTCGCATTCCAATCACCTCCTGCCACAAAACGGTTCCCAAGGGACATAAAGAAATGCGAAAACATGGTGTCGCTAATTTTATGTTTTGGGGGGCAGTAGACTGCCGATACATTCAGATACCCGTTTTCATCTTCCACACTTATTGTTGTAGCTTGGATGTGTTCGGTTTTATATTCTGGCATTAGGTGATGTTTGATCGTCTTTTTTACTATCACTGCCGTCCCAGCATGGGCCGTCCCATCCGGATGATTTGTCAGGTAGCATTGGTGGTCTGCAAATTTAACATTAGTAATTGAGGTGCAATGTGCTTCAGAAATCAGTAGTATATCTAGCTTTTTTTCCGTCATTAAAAGCTCAACTTCATTTTTATTTGGGGTGAGCCCATTTATGTTGAAAGTTCCAATTCTTAACGCAGTCATTTTGTTATTCTATCGACGAGTTTAGTTATGAGGCTCATTAGAGTGCTCATTTGGTGTAAGATAGAATCAAACTTCTCTGATTGTTTTAATAGTAATTGTTCGAGTGTCATACTTGTTTGCGTAGAGTTAGGAGTATTATGTCGTAATGACTCTGCATAAGTTGCGAACTTGGTACCAGGGATGGTTTTTTCAGCTTCGCCAGCTTTTTGAGTGGGTTCATTAACAACATACTTATTTAGTGCTTGCTGGCGAGACTCGAGTGATGTATATGCGGTCTTTTTTGTTCTTCGGGCTACAATTTCTTTATATACTGCACAACCTCTATAGTTAGCAGGGTGCGGGCCATTACATAGTGCACACAAAGCAGGTGTTTTGCGATCATGTTTCTGGCAGTCAGAAGTCTTATGGGACTGTCCACATTTTACGCAACGGTAAGGGCGCATACAATAGTTCTTTGAGTGACCATATTGTTGGCACCTCTGACATTGTACGATCGATTTTCTTTTTCTTGGATCTTCTATAATGATAGATTGGTGATATATATATTTCAAGTCTTTTACCGCCTTATTGTTTGACCCAGGGGCCAGATTTACAAAGAAGGTAGAGGTTGGTTTTTTCTCGGGGCCATACTTAGCATTGATAATTTCTCCAGTGACTGTATTTCCTGTGGCCTCGATTTCTTCCTTAATAATGCTGGTCGGCGTAGATGGATGTAAGTTGCGAATAACTACTCTAAAGCATCTCATATCCTTTCTATTAAAAGTATGCCCAATGAGTCCATTCTCCCTCACAAGAACAATTAACTTTTTGTATGTGTCAATGTCCACACTACTAACTCTTAGCTGATTCCGATTCACAATCTTGTAGGTGAATTGTCTTCTTTCAGCAACGGTTTCTAGAAGTTCAGTCAATTTGCTGACATCTTCTATCCCGTAAAGGATGATCGGTGGAGGTTTGGAAAGTTTATTGACTGGTTCATCAGGTTCATTTTGGGTCAGATCAATTGACAGGCCGCTGAAGCTATTGCTTGTTTTAACAGCATCGGGAGAGGGGCTGCACGACATTTTACGTTTTTTTGAATTATTTTTTGATGGTACTCTTTGCCAGGATGGGGGTTCTGGTACATTATCTTCCACCCTAGAATTAGGGGATTCCAACTCAATATTTTCTTTGGATGGTTTGACTGTTGGGTTATTTCCAACAGAGGAAGATCTTGGTCTTGATAGGAACAAGCTTGGATGAAAGGCTTGTTGCACAAATTTTTTGTTACTGCTGTTGCCAGTAGTATTCACCAACACAGGAGACTGGTCACCTACTCCTGTGCGGTCATCGGTAACATGATCCATAATTTCTGGGGTGATTTAACTTTTTATGTGGTAACACTGGATTGAAGATGGCAACCCTTTTGACAATGACATTATGTAAAGATTTTAAAGTGTCAAAAAATTATAAATCCAAATGTGGGTATAAGTTTTTCACTGGTAGAATCTAAAAATGTTTTAACAGGGTTTTTGTCGTTTTTAGGATATGAAATCACTAGATAACGATAATAAAGTTTCCGAAACACTTCAACTACACTTTAATATTGTTTTGGGGCACAACTTCACAGTATTTGTCACAAATCACGAAATTAATTGAGGAGCGTATGTGCTTCTGACAACTGTTTGACAGCAAGTCAAAAGACTTAAACTGTCGTCAAGTTTTTGGCACCAAGAAAATGATCTAAAAGTTTAATATTTTAGTACCAAGATATCATTTTTATGTTAAAAAAATGAGTGGCGGTAAACGATATTTTAATATTCGGCTATCATTTGCAACTTAAAGTTACAGAATATTTGCCAAGTCGTTTGCGTTATTTAACACTTATTTCTATATATTATTAACATACTCGTATTAAGTGAAAAACAGAATTTTATTTAGGTTGATTACAATATCATTAGTGTCGTATTTCTTGCGAGACTTCATAACTGATTCATTTATGAAAACATAATATGTACTGATGTCAATACATAATATGTAGTGATGTCAGACGCGGTCCTCCGCCTCGTCTGCCTAATTGTCTGTTCGCGATAAACCCAAAAACTACTGCACCGATTTTCATGCTGTGTTCACTTATCGATAGAGTGGTCCTCGAAGAAGGTGTTAGTATAAAATATGTCACGCGGGCAAAGCCACGGGCGTCAGCTAGTACATAATAATAAAAGCTCATAATATCAACGCAACGTTATGGCAACGTGTGATTAAAAGTCTGTAGAAGTGTTATAGAAATACCAGGCGAGAAAGGTAGGAATAAGTCATTCTTTTAAGCAACTGATATAAGTTTTTAAACTGACATGGTCACGAACATTATTACTAGCACTGAAAACGCGATACATACTATGTTTACTAACAGGCAACAGTCATTTTTTGGCGGGTGGAAAATCATCAAATAATCCTTCCCGCTCTTGGGCAGAGCGAAAGGGAGTGTCAGACTTCTACTGACTAAAAACCACTCATGTTCCTTCTCAGCCCTTCATGTCAAGGCCGCGGTATCTCTTGCAAACAACCCGCAGCCCCGACGGGCAGCACTGTCAGTCCTTGGATGCGTATTAGGACTCTTTTGAGCCTTGATAAGTACTCTAAGTAGGCACTTAACTCAAGATGTTCTTTGTTTGAATAACAAGAGTTTTTACGTTTCCAGAGCGGGACAATTTCGGACTGGCAGGTATCAAATTATGTACTTAACTTCATCAAAAAATAAAAACCATTACTTATTCTAAACTCAGGTAAATAAATGGCCAGCTACTTAAAGCCGTCCATCATAAGATGAGCCGAAAAATATAAGTAACATACACCAATCCCTAAAATTATGCCGTTTTAAAATGTACGAATAAAACATTTGAACAAAAGAAAAGGTAATTTGTATTCGTAAAGAATTTTAAGATGTCATAAACAAAAAATATGGAGGAGAAAGAATAGGAATTATACTTGCTTATTCTCACGCTCGTTTGTCTTGGAACAGAAAAAATATTCTGAGCTAGTTTCATTTGCCCACGGCTTGGCTCGCGTGGTTGTCAGAAATATCAAAAATGACGATTTTCCATACAAACTTTCATTACGTTTCACCCCCTTGAGGATTGAATTTTGAAAAATCCTTTCTTAGTGGAAGCCCACGCCATAAGAGGAATACGTGTGAGAAAAGCCCTGTGGGTTTGACCTGTTAGTCAGCTTTGCAAGTTAGACCTAACCAAAGCAAGTCTAGAATTCAGATTAGTATATCCTGGCTTAGTAGATAAATAAGCTTTAGTTTCCCTACTTGTTTAGGTGAAGTAAAACATCGTGAGGAAAAAACGCCATTTTTTTTATGGGGTCGGGAAATCATCAAAATAATGACTCCTCCCGATCTGGGCAGAGCGGTACGGAGTGTCAGACCTCTATAACTAAAAACTACACATGTTCATTTTTAGCCCTTTATGTCGAGGCCGCGGTATCTCTTGCGAACAACCCTGCCCGTAAGGGCCGACGCCCTTTGGGGCTACCCAAAGGGCGTCGGCCCTTACGGGCCCCTACATGTTGTTGACATCTCAATGAGGCGCGCGAGGTACACGAACGCGCCGTCGACGCGGCCTGTCGTCGTCATAAGACGGATGGACGGCGAGCTAGTCCATTACTCACCGTCCAGAGGCCCGCGTCTCCGGTAGCCTAAAGCCATCTCGTGTACTATACGCCTTCATACAATGCGTTTTTAATCTCTCCTATATCTAAATGAATGCCGTACCCGAAAAAACATAAAATTGTCGATAAAATTCGATCGTAATCAGATTAGTATAGGGGGCTCTCTTGTCAGAACCAATTACAGACTTTCCTAAACTCTGGGGTAACAAGATGAATTGCCTTTAAATCCAACAAACGGTCCAAATTGAAAGATATTAACGCGACTTAATTTATTGCTTGTCTAAATTAATTTATTCAACAAATAGTTGAGTCTAAAGCCTATCGTTTACAGCGTTAATTTTGGTTAGTAATAAATCAGCTAGAATGTTGCAGTCATCATCATCATCTGCCTAGCCTTTTCCCAACTATGTTGGGGTCGGCTTCCAGTCTAACCGGATGCAGCTGAATACCAGTAATTTTGCATGGAGCGACTGCCTATCTGACCTCCACAATCCACTTAATACTGGGTAATACGATACCCCTAGGTAAGACTGGTTGTTAGACTTTCAGGTCACTGACTACCTGTAACGACTGCTAAAGATCTAAATACGGCAGTCGGAACCAACAGCTTGGCGTGTTTCCCGAGGCACGGAGGAAACTCGGTACGTAACGGGAGGTCACCTATCCACAGACCAACCTAGCCAAGCACGGTTTTACACGATATCCTAGCTGTATTGAACATTTTATTGACTAATTGCGCCGCAAATTGTCCACTTGACAGAACCTTTATTGCCAAATTGGTTTAGTGGTCGCGATCGCGACTGCTGAGTATAAGGTCCTGAGTTCAATTCCCAGGTCGGGCAAGCTTTTATTGAGTTTTTTTTATCAGGAATTTTTCAGTATCGGCTCCGGAATCCGGATTTGTGAAATGTGGGTGTACCATTAGGTATACTTCTAATTAACCCTTCGGGAATTCTAAGCGTGCTGCTATGTAATGTTATGTTTACGCGTTATTTTCTATCTTCTGATTGGATTCGTCGAGTATGTACAGTGCAGTCATTGAAATACTATTATTGTAACGTTCCGGTAACGTTACAATAGTAATTGTAACGTTCCGGTTACGATAATGGAGGTGGTGACTGGCCCATATTTTGAGTAAGTTGGTTACAATATCTTTATTGTCTCTCTTCACAAAGGTTTACATACATAGTTATAATGAATACGATTTCTCTTTTTCTCTTTAATAAAAACGTTGCCCCACACTAGGAATTTCCCCTGTATCGTGGGTGCGTTTACAAACATTTAAACTCACATACACAAACACACTCAAACCCGAAACAACTATCTGTAGGCCATAGAAATATTTGTTCCGTGCGGGGATCGAACCCGCGACACGCAGCGCAGCAGTCCAATCTCTCGGTCACTGCGCCAACCTTGCCGTCAAATTCAAGACTTACATAATTATGAACAAGGTGCAACATATAATTTGCAAGGGCCGACGCCCGTCGGGGCTGCGGGTTGTTCGCAGATACCGTGGCCTCGACATGAAGGGCTAACTAGGAACATTGGTGGTTTTTAGTCAGTAGAAGTCTGACACTCCCTTTCGCTCTGCCCAAGAGCGGGAGGGGTTATTTGATGATTTTCCACCCGCCAAAAATAAAAAAAAGGTACCTACTTTTATGAAGTTTGATGGACGACTAGCCTTAGTGTAGTCTACGTTGAAGGAAGATCAAACTGTTAGACAAATGAATTGTTTGCTCGCCGCAGACAATAGACGGGTGGTTTACAAGTATTAGGGAAGGTTTGTCTACTTTGTTATATTGTTTACATAATTTTAATCAACACTGTGCTGCCGTATTAGAGTAAACAGTGGTTTACTGAAACAATATTATTGGAGTGACTAGGAAACTGTGGTTTGGTTAGAAAGTAAATAAAACAAACTGTGCACTGTACTGTAGTGTTTCATGTTAATGTTGTTCTGAATGCAATAGTACTCGGTAAAATCTGGATTTTTTGTTATCATTGTGAAATCACTATGTGAGAAGGTTAGCAACAGAACTAGCTTAACATTTGGGTATTTTAATTATTTGTTGTAGAACACTCCAGCTATTATTTTTAATGTTACACAAGACTATTCTTTAAAATATTCTTTACTCTTATATAAATTGTTAGTGACGAGTAATATCTAAAATGTTTAAAAAAAAACCGGCTTTGTAACTCTGAGTAGTGTTAATCTAGTTCTGATGCTGACTGCACCACTAGAAAAGTAACAGCTCCTAAAAGGTAGATTTACAAAACCTTTTGTAAATACAGAAAATGCCGTTGTTAACATTTCGCAAAGCTGCATATAAACAACCTGTCATATACATTTTCACTTCAGAACCAGAAGAATGCTTTTAGCGAAATTAATATCATTGCAATACTATACTTTGGAGCCGTATTGCTCTGAAACTGCACACAAGGGGATCACAGACAGCACAAAGGCTGTATAAAGCGTCTTTCTCCGGTTAGCCTTTAAAACCTGTCTTTGTATTGTTAAAGACATATCAGTTGACTGTCTAGATGGTCAAATAGTCGTAAAAGCGTATTAGTTAGACCCCAATTCGGGCATTTTGTTTATTTGTTTTAGGAAATTCAGAACCCAAAAAGTCTGACAAATAGTCTTACAGAATAAAAGGTAATATGTGGGGGCGATATACGGGTTGGAAGAATTAAGACCGACGCGAAAACACATCGAAATTTTTCAACGATAATTAAAAATAAATGACTGTTTCCTACAAATGTGCAATACCGCCACACGCGTACACGAACAAAATGTATAAAAAGCAGTTTTTTTCCGTCAGTGTCACTTCCACCCGGTTTATACCTTTTTTTTATTTTTTTGGCGGGTGGAAAATCATCAAATAACCCCTCCCGCTCTTGGGCAGAGCGAAAGGGAGTGTCAGAATTCTACTGACTAAAAACCACCCATGTTCCTTCTTAGCCCTTCATGTCGAGGCCGCGGTATCTCTTGCGAACAACGCGCAGTCCAAACGGGACCCTGTTTATACCTTTGTTAACGTATTCCGGGAAAACAGACATGATATCATGTACTGTATACTAATTAAAAACATTGAGAATGCCTTTATTTGAGCTGAACAGAATATTTTATGCTGAAGATATGTGTTCATGGAAATTCCGCAGCCTTTTTGATTTCACTTTGTTTGTACAGCTTTAAATAACTTAGAGTTATTTACACGAAAATGTAAATAATTATAAAGATTTTGATTTAACTTTGAGAACAAAGAATGAAGGAAAGTTCGCAATTTTTAGAAGTGGGCCAAAAAGTTTCGACGAATTTAATTTACTTTCTGTTAATTAGGTTATTCCTCTTTTAATGTTTCTCAGACTTGGCATAACATGCCGTTAAGACATATCAGTTATGATACTTTCCTTCACTGAAGCACTTGCACTTAAATATTGTAATTTTCATTTGATAATTATACAATTTACGCACATAAATCTGAAAAATCAAAGGTACGCGTTTTGGGTTTGAACTCGGAACCTATGACCTGGAAGTCCAACGGTAACACCACCAGGCTATTACAGCTTTGCAAGCAATATGCTTGCTACGATAAGCTTATTAAGCTTATTGTAGCTTATGTCAATCCCTAGTGATAAAATGAACCTTTCTACTCACACAAAAGTCTCTAATATATCAATTTAATTACTTACCTAAACTTTACTTTTTTTTGTATTTCTGTCTACCTTTTTACCAGCAAAATCCTAAATACACAGTGTATTCAAATCAAGTTCACCAAAAGCGTAGTCTTTTAAAACCCTGAAACTGAAATACGCCGCAACATTAAATTTCACAAAAAAGAAAACAATTCAGCAGTTCTGAAAAGTACGTCCCCAGTATTCCACTTGGCATTACTGAAATCTCTGCTTTTATTCACGGGAATCTTTTTTCAGTTGTCTGCATAGAGATGCTGGAAGTGACTTTATTTTTTTCATGTCTATGATATCACGGACTGTGTATTTTCTTGCAGTAATTATTTGTTTCTGACTGTCATCATCATTTCAGTCGAAAGACGTCCACTGCTGGACATAGGCCTTCCCCAGGTGTCGCCACATTGACCGGTCCCGTGCGTCTCACATCCAACGGATATCCGCAACCTTCACCAGGTCATCGGTCCACCTATTGCGAGGCCTACTAGGTGGAGAGGTGATGACATGATTCTGTATTTTTTTAAATCGTTGGTTTGGTAGCGTTGATAACGCAGTATGTTGTGTATGTAATGTGACTGTGTGAATTTATTATTATTTTTATTATGAGTCAGTGATACTTGAATTAAATGATTTTATTTATTTATTTATAACATTACGCCTGTAATTTCCGAAGGGTATAGCCTATATATAAATATATATATGTACCTAATAGCAGCAGTGCTATAAATATTGTACTGAATAAATAACAATGGGATTGTAAACATATATTCAAACCAAATAACAGTAACATATTCTAGCAACATAAAATATATCAACATGAATTAGAAAAAGGCTACACAAATAATTAATACCTATAAGGAATGAATACAAGCAATAAGCAAAATAATCAATTCTGAACAATATATAATATTATTTACAAGTACAATCTTCAGTTACTTCATATAGCTGATAATGAGATATTTTCTACTATTATTACGAAGAAAAGATCTGGAATATTCCACTGATATTAATATTTTTTGTGGCTATTTAATTTTATTTCATTTTAGAAGTATGTACATATTTTCTGATAAAGGTTTTCGTATTAAGTATAGAATAAATAAGCACAAAAAATATTAATATCGAGGGAATATTCGCGATCTTATACGCATAAGGGATGGTGGAGTAATCTACCTTCCCTTTCTGCGTAACTGGAGGGTTCCCAGGTATGGTCTAGAATACTCTAGAACAATAAAATGATCGCAGTGACGGGGAGAACATGTACCTTCCGGTTTCGTTATTTATGGGATATTTTATTGTATTTTATTAATTTTTTTGTTTGTTTTTTCCGTGAACGTGGCGTCACCTTTGGGCCCTATCAGAATATCAGCGCTGTGACATTTGTCATAAATGTTACAGCACCATGCTGAGATATTGGCCTTTTGGTTTCGTACAGGACTAATTTAAATTTAATGTATGTATGTCCTAATTTTAAGTATTTCTCATTTGTTTACTTTTTTAACCTTTAATTTTTTTGTCAATTTGTTTTGTCTTTGTGAAACCAATAAATACTTTTTCTTTATTTCTTCTCTCTCTCTCTCTATCTCTTTAAAACCTTTAACTCATTAAACATTTTTATTAGAACTAAAACAACTACCAGTACTCCCTGTAAAACCATTAAATCCGTTCACTTCCAGCAAATTTATGTCTACATCCGTCACGACCGCTAGTCGGCTAAGCCAATATAAAACTTTTGCGTCTCATCCCTCGGAAACGGATCTTGTATAAAGTGCCAGTTTTAATTGAATTTGAATTTATGTATTTGAAGCTTTATTCACTGGGCAATAAGATGTGTTTTCAGTTGGTCGGGGGAGGCAGCGACTCTAACTTTGGGTGACGTATGATGGGATGGTGGGTTGTCAACTTGTTTTGAATATTGTTTGCCGTTTTGGTTTGAGATTTGAACGTGATAATAATTTGCAGAATATAGGTAGCGTTCATATCTCATTCATACTTGTTTATGGATATTTCTGTCAGCTTAGAAATATGGTTCATCATCATCATTTCAGCCCTAATGGCGCAATTTCATTGGTCGTTAACTCGTTCGGTATACAGCATACGGAGAGTAAATATCATACATAATTATAAACGGTTCCCCGAATGCGGGTCCTCTTGTTCGCATTCCCGCACCTCGCATGCGGGCCCTATCGACTAATGAAATTGCGCCATACGACGTCCACTGCTGGACATAGGCCTCCCCTAGAAGGGGGGATTTGCCATAATCGCCACGCTTGGCAGGCGGGTTGGAGAAATACAGTTGCCACTTGTAAAACTACCTACGACACAACGCGTTAGTAGCAGGAACAGTTAGTTTTTAGTTGGTTAGAGTTTGACATGACCCGTCGAATTGGTCCACTTTAAAGTATACCCTTTCAAAGAAAATAAAAAAAGTTTAAATCGGTCCAACCATTTCGAGTAATCGGGGAACATACATAAAATAAAATTAAAAAAAAGATTCGACAAATTGATGACCTCCTCTTTTTTGAAGTCGGTTAAAAAAAGAAATAATAAAGGCGATCATGACCTAGATACTGTTGTGTGCCTATTAGCGTTTGCAAACCTCCTTACGAACACTACAACGCTCAACTGCTTCACTGCTTACAGTCAGAATTTATTGTTATCACTCTTTTTAGGATCCCGTACCTCAAAAGGAAAAAAAAGTAACCCTTATAGATTCGTCATGTCTGTCTGTCTGTCCATCTGTCACAGCCAATTTGCTCCAAATCTAATGGACCGATTAAGTTGAAATTTGTTGCACATAATGTATTTCTATGACCTAAATTTTAATGCGGACGTATAATAGCGTAAACAAATGAATTTTGAATATGGGGGTCACTTTTGAGGAGCTTGTCAGTTTTTTTTTTTTAAGTTTTTTATTTACTATTCCTACTTACCGATTTCAGGATCGGCCATCATTTTTCTTAATTTTGCAAAGTTTCCACTCATAAAATCAGATAATTTCAAAGATAGAAAAGAAAGAAAGAAAATTGTGTTTATTTGGCAAAAAATCCTTAAAAATTAACAAAACAAATCATCATCATCTGTTATCGCCGAACATGAGATCTACTTAAGTATAGTGACAGGAAAGGAAATCTAGACTGAAGGACACACCAAAGTTTTTTTAATGAAACCCTTGAACGGCTTGAAAGATATTAATTCTAACAATTCCATCGATTCATTCAAGTTATTTTTTTCCTTCTATTTCATTGATTGCTTCCAAACTTAAAGTCTTCAGTGACAAGACTTTCCAATCTTTTCTTCTTCCGTGACAAAGCTATCGCTTTGGCCTACCGCCAGATCCCGCTTTACTAATAGAAACTCCGTCTTACTCATTAGCTGGGAACATTTAATTGTTAACTTGGCAAGTCAAACAAAAAACTGTTTACAGGGAAGACTACCGTTTCTTGTATTTCCTTGATAAAATGAAGCTACCTTTGATCTAACCTCGAGTGACGTAAAGGTTACTTTCCTATGAACCTGAGAAGGTTTAACGCGTCATTTCTTGGTAGCTTCGAAAGCAAAATCCTTTACCGAATTGCAAAATTATGTTTAAAAGATCATGTAATTATTTTTAAAGGTATTGGTTTACGTACCTCATTGATATAAAAACTAAAGATACGTCCCAACATTTGCTCGATGCGTTCGCCATACAGAGAATCGGTGTAGTCTGCTCGTTAACGTAACCTTGTATAAAGCGGCGTGGTATTTTCGAGGTATAAAGAACATAAATAAAGCTTTTAATAAAATTTACGACCGCACCCGAAGAGAGCCGATCGTGGACTAGTTCACTTCGGCTTAGGAAATACCGTTTTAGGACCAAGTTCGAGGCGTCATTGTAACATGCGGTCCGCCCAGTCCTTACGCAGTAATATATAAGTCAATGACGTACCTACAATTTTTTTTTCCCTACAGTATAATTTACTTAATTTTTTGTTATAAATAAAATATTCTATCCAAACTGGAGAGATGATACATCTGTCATAGAACTTAGTTCTGCTGGAACACGCAATTTATTTTTACTGCTGTTAATTACGTCCAACTAGTCCAATTTATATTCCAAACATTGCAATAGATACTGGACTGCTTCATTGATCTAGTGGTTGCAAGTGCGATTACTGAGCGTGGGTTCTTGGATTCAAGTCCCAGGTCGGGCAATATGTGATTGGGTTTCTCCATCAAGAATTTCTTAGGAGCACCCGCGGATTCGGGACTTGTGGTAATTGATGGCAATAGGCTCACTCCCTATTAAATAGGACTTTAATAGATCTAGCTAATTGTGGGTGTACTGTCCTATTAGGTATTGATCTGTCTGACTAAGCCATCGGGTACTAAAAGCGTGATGGTATGTTTTAAGGCATTAAAATGGGAGAAAATTTAATACTAGTTTATTTGTCTTCAGTTTTAAGGTCAGTTATCCTTATTGTTAATTAAAAATGAATTCCATAGCAAAATATTAATACAAATCTCATTGCCATCATATCTTCACGCTACTCACCTTACAGTAGCAGCAGGAAAGTTCATAATACGCATTGATATAAAAACTAAAGATACGGTCGTCTAAACATTTGCTCGACACGTTCGCCATACAGAGAATCGGTGTAGTCTGCTCGTTAACGTAACCTTGTATAAGCGGCGTGGTATTTTCGAGGTATAAAGAACATAAATAAAGGTTTTAATAAAATTTAAGACCGCACCCGAAGAGAGCCGATCGTGGACTAGTTCACTTCGGCTTAGGAAAGACCGTTTTAGGACCAAGTTCGAGGCGTCATTGTAACATGCGGTCCGCCCAGTCCTTACGCAGTAATATATAAGTCAATGATAACACGTAATTAAATAATAAAACTACGCATTCCAAATACAAAAGACCACGTAATAGGCGTGTAAAAGCAGGATGGAGTTATACAAAGACCCTTGACAAGAGAGGGAGGGAAGTAACAATGAAGTATTCACTCTTGCTCCGGCGTGAGGGCTCTACAGTCCTTCAGAAGCCCTATTGTTTCAGTCTAGTATAAAAGAGGGATAAGCAGAGTTCCTAGTTCATTGTAAAGGATGTTTTGACCGACTTTACGAAGATAGTTTCAGTGAGATGGGTTGTTCTTAGGCTGTTAGTTTATCGTGTACAAAGGTCTATTTAGATTCCATATCTTTCACATGGTCAAAATATTATGTGCGTTATGAATAGTTCGTTAATCCTCTCTTTCATTATTTGAAAACAGGTTTAACGTCGCATTTTAAACATTATAATGCCTTTTTTTTTTTTTGGCGGGTGGGAAAACGTCAAATGACCCCTCCCGCTCTTGGGCAGAGCGAAAAGGAGTGTCAGACTTCTACTGACTAAAAACCTCCCATCTTCCTGCTTAGCCCTTGCGCAAGGTCGCGGTATCTCTTTCGAACAACCCGCAGCCCCGACGGGCAACATTATCCATTGGCTCGCTCTCTACTGTTTGGGCCTCTAGCACAGCTGGCAAATGTGGGCTTACTATTTAGTACACCTCTGCCTAACCTTTTAGAGACTACAGGCGTGATATTATCTTTATGTTTAAACACTATTAAAATAACTTGAAACTGTTGTGGTAAACAAATATTTCAGGTAAAAAAATAAATTTTAGGTTTAAATTATTGGTCTTTTGAGTCATATATGAGCAATAACTGTATTCAATTGAAAGCGAAATAATATTTGAGATACGATGTAAATAAAACTAGAGATCAGCATAGTAAGTTTTGATAGAAAAGAAAAATCACTTCTGAGTAGATCATAAACCTCCCAAAGGTCAAGAACCTTTCCCAAAAATTCTCAAAACATGAAAACTGATCTTTTGTATTCATCACAAACAACTTATCTTACAGACAACAACAATTTTATCTGTAAAAAACTGGGTCTATTATTTTGACAGACAGTGTACTTCCCGCTTTGTTTCCAGCCAGTGGAATAAATCAAAAAGAATTTCTTATGAGAAACATACTGCTGTACACTTGGGAGCAATTTTGTCTGAACATTTCTAAATTAGGCAGAGAAATTCTTCTAATACGATGCGATGTGTTGTGACGATGCTTTTACGTCTAAAATGTGTTATTTTTCGAGAAATACAAAATTGTTGGCAAATTAATTTTGGCTTGATTTGATCCAACTGTGCATTTCGTATGTTTATTTTGTGGATGGCATTTATCAGCTGGAAACAGAAAGTTTCAATGTCATTTTTTTAAATTATCTATGTCTATTATTTATACTGAAAACGGGATATTTACCTTGTTCGTTTTTTGCGTTAGGTACCACTACCATTGTCACTCACTACACGATTCTGTTCCCGACACACAAAACTCAATGTGTCCACTCGCGAGCTTGGCGCTTGGCGCTCGTGACAATGGTAGTGGTATCGAACGCAAAAAACGAACAAGAAAGAGGGTAGACCGATTTGTCTGCTCATAAACATCCACCCGCAATGACTTCAGTTTATCCGTGATCATGGTGCTTGTAACAGCGCCGAAATATCGGGAACTCGAAACAATCAGTAAACATGGTAAATATCCCGTTTTCAGTATAAATAATAGTGCTAGTGACCATGTCAGTTTAAAATCTATGTCTGTACATAGATTGTACGATTTGTCATTCAGCTTTGGACGACTGCCTCAAGTCTTTCTTTTTGAGAATTGCTTCAGACTCTAAATATGTAATATTCACTAAATCTAATATTATAAAGCTGATGAGTTTGTTTGTTTGAACGCGATAAACTCAGGAACACGCGTTTTATCTTCGTCAATTTTATTGATTTGATATAACAAAAAATACGTATCCAATATATTTCGATAATATAACAGACGTACTTTACTGGTTGGAATTGAAAAAATATTTTTTGTGTTGGATAGTCCATTTATCGAGGTAGGTTTTACGCTATATAACATCGCACTACGACTAATAGGAGCGGAGCAAAAATGAAAAATGTTGCAAAAACGGGAAAAGATATTCCTTTTTGAGAGCTTTCGTGGCGTGCGCTGCGAAAACGGTTTAAGTTACGCAAATATTATGTATGAAGGAATTGTTCCTCTTTAAAAGTTCTAAAAAAAGCCCGGGTCAGCATATGTCTGTCTTTTAAGATTGACTTACTGTAACCTTTTTTTTCTATTAAAATGTTAGGTTGAAAAGAATGATATTTTGCGAAGCTTATTTAACCCACATGGTATTAATCAAATGTAATCTAAATAAATGCGTTTGTTAGCACGGAAATTTAATATAGAATATTTGTGCCCTTTACTCTATGCATTTTAAACTTTACTCTATCTTAGAAGATTTTTTTACTCAATATCTATATATAATCTTAGAAGATTTCGCAAAGTAAAACATGCGACAAGGGCAGGAAGATGGGGGGGGGAGTTGTTCGCAAGAGATACCGCGGCCTCGACATGAAGGGACAGAACATGGACACGAACATGGGGGAAGGAACATGGGTGGTTTTTAGTCAGTAGAAGTGTGACACTCCCTTTCGCTCTGCCCAAGAGCGGGAGGGGGTTATATGATAATTTTCCAACCGCCAAAAAAAAAAAAGGGGAGGAAGATAATGATGATGATGACCTTCCAAAGTATCGATTATTTTCACAGAACTTTCTGTAACTGTTTTTGTCTAGAGTAACTCCAGAAAAATTATTTAATACAACTAGCTGATGCCCGCGGCTTCACCCGCGTGGATGTCGGTCAAATTATATACTAAAACCATCTTCTTAAATCACTCTATCTAATAAAAAAAACCGCATCAAAATCCGTTGCGTAGTTTTAAAGATTTAAGCATACATATGGATATAGGGACAGAGAAAACGACTTTGTTTTATACTATGTAGTGATAGTGATACGTTGCTGACTGTACCCACAGTACTCGCTTTCCGCTTGTTCAGCTATATTCACAAAATACTTCCTTCAAAAGGCACTCGCGTTCTTACTTATTTAAAGTCATTCTGTGCATAATTTCTTATGAAAAAGACATTTCTGTTGCTTATTAACTTGTGAGAATTTTTGGCTTTTTGTTGAATGTTAGTCATTTGAAAAAACAAATCTTGGTTTAATTACTTCTGGTTTACAAGACCTGCGTGTATTTGCTGATAATTTGGACATCTGGTGACAACTTTGAATTTTGTCGGCTAGATTAAACGTGATTGGCAGGTTTGAGCCAGATTATATATTTTAGACCTGGGTAATGGTAGATGGACACATATAATGAATGGACCGTTTTAAACAGTGGGTGAAGAACAGACTTTCAAGTCAGTTAGGGTAGGGTAGGTAGTCAGGGTATCATACCCAACTGCTATTAGTTTAATGTATTTTTTTTGTCGTAAGAGGAGCTCGTGGCTTAATAAGAACTGCCACTCTGGTCGATCTTTAGGTAAAGCTGTGCTTGCCTAGGTCGGTCTGTGGATGGGTGACCGCCCGACATACCGAGTTTCCTCCGTGCCTCGGAAAGCACGTTAAGCTGTTGGTCCCAGCTGCCATATATAGATCTTTGGCAGTCGTTACAGGTAGTCAGTGACCTGAAATTCTGACATCCAGTCTTACCAAAGAGTATACCTAGTATTAACTGGGTTGTGGAGGGCAGATAGGATAGAGGTCGCTTCATGTAAAATACTGGTACTCAGCTGCATCCGGTTAGACTGGAAACCGACCCCAACATAGTTAGGAAAAGGCTAGGCAGATGACTTTTGTCGTAATATTGTGCTTAATGCAAAAACTGAATCAATGTTTTAGCTCAGGCTAAAGTTGTATTTCGTTTTGTAAAAAGACGATTTAAATTATTTTGACGTGTAACAGTGTTTGTAAAATCAATTTATAAAATAAACATTATACGGAACGGAATTTTTCAACCTGACCAGGTGGGAAAATACTCTAAATTCAGGGATAGGATGAGAAAGAAGAACAAGAATCTCTAACATTCTCAATATAATACTAATTTCAATTCAAATTATTTTACATAAACTTACATGACTGTGCCTGTAACCAACTTACATTTGGAGCAATTTGCATTGCAAATTTGCAAAAAAAGGGCTTAACAATGACATTCTTATTTGTTTGGACTGTACCAAATCATCATCTGCCTAGCCTTTTCCCAACTATGTTGGGGTCGGCTTCCAGTCTAACCGGATGCAGCTGAGTACCAGTATTTTACATGGAGCGACTGCCTATCTGACCTCCACAACCCAGTTAATACTAGGTAATACGATACTCTTTGGTAAGACTGGATGTCAGAATTTCAGGTCACTGACTGATAAAGATCGACCCGAGTGGCAGTTCTTATTAAGCCACGAGCTCCTCCTCACTGTACCAAATAGAGGTAGGTAATTCTGCATAAAAAATACCAAAACGAAACTTCATACTTATAATCCCCGAAAGGTTAGTCAGAGGTGTATCGAATACTACACCCACATTTCTCCAGACGGTAAAATTGCAACGCACGTACCCACACCTATATTTTCAATAAGTCATTTTGTGCAACCAAATGTTTCTATAAATATGAGAAACAGATGTAATACGACAGTAAAAACAGTTTTCCTTAAGAAACTTACTTCCAAACAGTTTCTATACGAAATTTCAGTGTACGGACAGTAACTCAGTTTAAAAGAGTGTAAACTTTTACGGCGGTGCCCGTACCGTCATTTTACAACATCGAAGAATCGACTGCTAAAGCAGGGCGTCTCGCAACGTGTTGAAAGTGAAAATATTGTAACTGCGGTACTCAGAGATATTTAATGATTACTTAAGCCGTTACTAAGGAAAGGTTTGACATAATAATGTATGACAAAACTGTCAAAACCTTTACTAAGTGATGGCCTAAGTAATCATTAAAGCTCTCTGAGTGCGGCAGTGAGTATTTTTTTGTAAAAGCATTTCGATTAACTAACTCACGAAAAAAAACCATAGAGCAAAAATAAATTGATTCTAAAATCTCTTCATGCTTATGTTTTAACTAATTCAGTTCCGTAACACTGCACCAATTCTGTTAACCTTTTTACCAGTAATTGCAGCCACATATTTACAGTGGAATATTATTATATCGTTCATGAATATTCCTAAGAGGCTATGTGAAGTGCTACTTTTACTGCCCGACAGCCAATCACCGGACCGGAAACCTTGATCGATGGTAGACCCACGATATATCGAAGGCAAGAATTTGGAAGTTCTCAATTACAGATTTTTGGACCTCGCTACATAAAAAGAATTTAAACTGTGACTCTTAGATGCTAAACGTAACTGATCTTGGATGTCGTATCAAGTTGTGAGTTGTTGTTTTATGGTGTGTTGTATTTGACTTCTATTTGTAATCAAAAAAACTTGAGAGGTGTCAAGGGACACCCGGATGGAACGAAGTTCTGAAAATAACTGGCTTGCTTTCTATGAGAGAGAGAGAGAGACAGACAGAGAAACACGCGCACGCCGCACGGCTTACAACTATTGCAAAAAGTGTCGTTACAACTTTTGGTCTTAATTTTTTCCGCCTAGCCCGATGTGGGCGACTTGAACCACATTCTTTTCCCCTGTCCTCTATATGACCGTTCTTTCTTTCTCAGTGATCTACTGTCTCTCCGTATTCATTTTCCTACTAAATTCTTTCTTTGTTTTGTACAAATAGTTTACCTGTAAATAAATGTATAGCTTCATTCATTAACATTAATTCTATTAGATTGTAATATATTTTTTCGCCAATTTATTGTTTTCCATCATTCATTATTAATATAGTTAGTAAACCTACTGATCCTATATCCCAAATTCCGTTTTAAATACTAAATAATTTTGATAAATCCCAGTTTCCCTACCTTCGTACCCTAATAATTATAACTTGACATTAGCTAAATGCACAAACCGTGCGAAGCCAGAAAAAAAAAAAAAGTGTAGTTACTACTTTTGGTCTTAATTTTCCGTCTAGCTCCTTTTCGCAACGCGCGATAAGGAACTTCGTTCCAAAAATATACAGTATGTTAAGTTAAACGAAGGACTTATTCAGTATTCGATTCTCGTTCCAAATATGTAATAAAACTATAAACTTAATTTGTGACGTAATCGGGCTATGCACGCTCTCCAGATCTCACTTTATTAGACTTCTCTTTTTCGCCATTGTCTAACGCCAGTTTTATGATATGAAGAGAAAATGGATTATACCTAAAATTCATTGACACACATACACACACATTTTCTGTGATAAACGCAAGGGTTACGAGACTTTTTCGAAATATTTAGTATGGTTCTGTCTATTATTTCTGTCAGTATTTTTATGTTATAGCTAATTAATAAATGTGTAATGCATGCTACAAGTATAACCAGAAGAGGTACAATCTAAATATTTGTATGGCTGAAATGCCGAATATAGTGAAACTCATTTATTATGTATATCAAGAACTTTTGTAAAAAAAAACCTATTTTCTTGCAAATAAATCATTCATTCATTCAGTTTTTAAGCTATTGCATAGCTTCTATCGCGGGCCTTGAGCGTGGGGACCGAATCCAAAAATTCCGTAACGAAAAAAACCTAACACTCATTTATTTAATAAAAAAATAAAAAAATGTTTTTTTATCGGTCACCACGCTCAAAGTGTAACTTGAATTAATATCAAAGAAAAAAAACAAAGAAAAAAAAATACTGCATTAATAAAATTAATAAATAATTATAATTGCATAAGTTTATAAAATTTGCTATGCAATAGCTTTACCGCGGCAGTCTCGGAGTGCCACACGTCTTTTTTTTTTTGTTAATATTTTTACTAGTATCATGTAAGCATTGCGGGTTTAAATACGTCCTTCGTTCAAACTAACATAGTGTATAGTCCATCTGATCGTTTTTGGTCACGGTGGCCAATTTTCCTGGAGATGGCTATCGGTGCAGGAAAAGTGCGCAAATGTATGCGCAGGCACAGGTGCACTCTGTGTTCGTTTACTCTCATAATCCGATCGGATGGCAATCTAACACGACCGGAGAGAAGCCAATGCAGAAATGGCTTAGAAGCTTAATCAAAAATATATAACTATGGAGCGGTATTTCATTGTGTGGTGATTGGTCATTTTAAAATTATCCTAGAAGCTTTGGAGTTAATATTTTTAGGTTTGAGAAGGTTACAGTAGAGGGATTGTTGGAATACTAAAGGTTTCGCTGTCTAACGTGTAATATATACAACTTAAACATATTTATTTACCATAAACCATTTTGCCAACCGTTGTTATTAAACCATATTTCCATAAACGTTGATCCTATTCAGATTCTGCAGTGCGTATTACTAATTGATTTGTATTATACTATTTGATGAGTAGAGTAAACCAACACGGCTCTGTAATTGCAGTTTACGTACTCCTAGCTATATAGCGGTACAAACCTGTAGGAATCTATTGGTAAAGGCATAATCTAAATTCATGCGAATTGCACGGAATTCCTCTCCCAGTTTGGCTTAGTGTATACGGATTTTAGGTTCAATTAATTAAAAACTCACTATATTTTTTTGTGGAGAGTTGAGTATGTATTTTTTAGACTGTGATATTATATAATGAACTGATTTGTAAAATGAATAACACAAGGTCTTTAAGTAGGTATTCAACTAAACTGTACTTTAAAATTTGTTCTGATTATCATAGTCTACCACTGTGTTTAAGCTTACAACACAAGTATGTATTATATCTAAGATTTTAAAGTGACTTGGTCACTAGCACTATTATTTATACTGAAAACGGGATATTTACCATGTTTACTGATTGTTTCGAGTTCCCGATATTTCGGCGCTGTTACAAGCACCATGGTCACGAAAAAAATAAATAAGAAAAAGTGTGGAACAAAGCTCGCGATTGGACACAGTGAGTTTTGTGTGTCGGGAACAGAATCGTGTAGTGAGTGACAATGGTAGTGGTACCGAACGCAAAAAACGAACAAGAAAGAGGGTAGACCGATTTGTCTGCTCATAAACATCCACCCGCAATGACTTCAGTTTATCCGTGATCGAAATATCGAAATATCGGGAACTCGAAACAATCAGTAAACATGGTAAATATCCCGTTTTCAGTATAAATAATAGTGTTGTATTATATCTATCACCCATTTTCTAAATGCCAAACAAAAGAAAGCAAAACAATCCGTCAGTACGCTTAATCGTCTGCGAGTAAGCCTTATCAACTGTAACTAAATAATAAATGAAAACGAAGAGAGAAGGAAACTGCTTTAAAAGATCGTTGAGCTTATTGCAGCAAGAAACGGCCAGAAACAACAAATTAGTTTCCTCACAAACGATGAAAAAGAGGAAAAATATTTCGTAGAAAAGAATTTTGTAGTAATTCGCTGCGATAATTGTGATTTCTAAGGAAAGGGAAAATGAGAAATAAAAAAAGACTTTATAAGCAAATTGTAAAAGCTAAAATTATATATTTAATTTGTTTACTCAACCGTTTCTTTTACACTAGATTAACAAAAACGATAACCAAATGGTTTTTGTAAAGCCTCTCGCCCACGGCGACTTTATGTCGCGTTGCATTCGCACGTTCGCATCGATACAGTCGCGATGCGGTCGCTAGCTGTCGGCCCTCACCTACAAAACTAACGCGCGCCAGGTAAACGCGCGACGGCATCGCTACAGAAAGTCGCCGTGGGCGAGGGGCCTTTGATGAGTTGAGTTATAGTTATGACGGCACGGTTGGCGCAGTGGCTAAGCGATTGGACTGCTGCGCTGCGTGTATTTGTATGGCCTACAGATAGTTGTTTCGGGTCTGGGTGTGTTTGTGTATGAGAGTTTAAATGTTTGGGAACGCACCCACGATACAGGATAAATTCCTAGAGTGGGGCAACTTTAAAAAAAAAAAAACGTCAGACCAAACTACTAAAAATAGTATACTACACCGGGCTACCTCACCATTTTAACTGTTGGACAATCACATAATGTTTTTATTTATGTCCACATAACACACCTTATCGGTACATTACATTAACATGGAACACCGCAAGGGTCCTCTTTGTTTCATTTGAAATTTCTTTCAGCAGAGAAAAGTTGGATGAAAAATGTAGACTCATTGTATAGTATAGCCAAATTAGGAAATTTTAAATTGAATTTATTAATTATTACTACTACTACCAATGAGAAAAGAAAGTTGATAAAGAGAACCTCGACTATTTCCTAATGTCAAAAATTTGTTAAGTTAAGTGTTTTTACAACTGGTATTGGGTTTTAATAAGATTGATTTTTACGTTTTTCATTTCTTCGTCAACAGCACTGATATAATTTCACTATGTCTGGGTAGACTGTCCAATTAAAAATATTTTATTTCACATAGTCCTACAGGGGCACTTATAAAACGTCGAGAAAACGGTGCACGGTTCGGGTTGCTCGTTTCCTATGAAGAAGAATCATCAAGAAGCTCTATGATTACGTGCGACTGCTGGCTTAGCACGAAGAGGCGTGTAACTTGCGCCAAGTGCGCAGTGCGGCTGGTTGCGAATATTTTTTTAGAACTTTGTTTCACTTCTATACTCTCTAGTCGACTCGTTCACTCAAAGCATTTATTTCAATAAGACCATTACAGGCACTTTTGAATGCCAGAAAAACAAAGCTACAGTCCCAGTCATAAGGCATAATAACTTGTGAAAGAATTGTAGTTGCTTATTCCCTAGCGTAGTTCTCTATGAAGTAGAACGGGCAAGAAACTCCACGGACACTCTTTTAAATAAATATGTATATTGTTATACAATCAATATAATGTTACGTTTGCTTCTATAGGCTAAGCAAACAGCTAATCAGTGTGTTCGTAGGCTATTCCTTAGGTTAGAGATAAGAATCTCGCGGGCATGTGGACGGTGAGTAATGGGCTAGCTCACCGTCCGTCTTATGACGACAACAGGACGTGTCGACGGCGCGTTCGTGTTCCACGCGCGCCTTAAAGAGATGTCAGTTAAATTGCAGGCGCCCGCAAGGTTCGACGCCGGGCCTGCGGGTTGTTCGAAAGAGATACCACGGCCCGGACACAAAGGGCTAAGAAGGAACATGAGTGGTTTTAAAAAAACAAGGGGTAAGAATCTGTAATCTTCGTAACCTTTTATACAATCACCCTACTCTCAGGCCTAAACAGCGAAATTTCTTACAATTTGAGACGTATTGTTGTATAATAAAAGGGATTTTTTCATCCAACGTGAAACTGTACATATTAAACTTGGAAAAATCCTCTGGGACAATGCACACAATAGAATTACGCTATCTTAGGCATTCATTGAAATTTCAGATAGCCTTTTCTCTCATTTTGTTAACTTTTTGTACAACATTTTTAGAGTTCCGTTGACAAATGATACCCCTAATTATTCTGTAAGGGAACCTCGCGGGAGGCGCTCCGGGCGCGGGAGGCGCTCCGGGCGTCGGGGGCCACGTGATGGCTTCCGGCCACCGTAGACGCGGGCCTGTGGACGGTGAGTGATGAGTAAGCTCGCCGTCCGTCCGTCTTATGACGACAACAGGCCGTGTCGACGGCGCGTTCGTGTTCCACGCGCGCCTCAAAGAGATGTCAGCAACATGGAAGGGGCCCGCAAGGGCCGACGCCTGTCGAGGCTGCGGGTTGTCCGCAAAGGATACCGCGGCCTCGACATGAAGGGCGAACAAGGAACATGGGTGGTTTTTAGTCAGTAGAAGTCTGACACTCCCTTTCGCTCTGCCCAAGAGCGGGAGGGGTTATTTGATGATTTCCCACCCCCAAAAAAAAAAAAAAAAAAAAGGGAACCAATCCCGAACATCTATTTGTCTGTCCGTCCGGATGGTCCCAATCCCCGTCGGGGCTGCGGGTTGTTCGCAAGAGATACCGCGACCTCGACATGACGGGCTAAGAAGAAACATGGGTGGTTTTTAGTCAGTTGAAGTCTGATACTCCCCCTTTCGCTCTGCCCAAGAGCCGGATGATGATGATTTTCCACCCGCCAAAAAAAAAAAATTATTTATTGTTGGAGCCCGTCATTTACAAGATTATGCTACAAAATAGTTTTTAAGAAATTACTACTTTTGGTACAGTCAGTGCCCTGCATTACCTGACCCCTGTTCTCACACCACTAACCCTCTACTTGTTTAGTATATGAGAGATCAGGTCATTCTGGGAACTGATTGTATCAGCCGCATCCAAATTATCTTGATTTGCACTATTTTGCTTACTGATTTTCTGTAAAAATCTACTTATATTTGCGCCTTCTAAATAATGAACCAGTTAGTCCCGCCATACTCATTTACGGACACGTGGGGCGTCCCGCGGCGCGTTGTGCGTTTTTAATTCAAACACATGGCGATGTATCAAAACGTTAACGATTTCAAACGTAGATTTTAAGAGAAGCGATTTTTCACTTGTTAGTTTAAAATGCAGCGTTCGTTGCGGTGGACGCGCCTCTCAGTAAATAAATAAAAAGCTCGAGACGAGCCTTCTGCACGCGCGACGCCCCGCGTGGCCGTAAACGAGCCTTATGCTCGACTCGTAAAATAAATAATTTAATGAATACTGTAAACAATTCATTCATCATCATCATGAGCCTAAAATGCTCCCACTGCAAGGACTCAGGCCTTCTCTCTAGGAGAGGGATCTCTAGGATAGGCTATAATCAACTACGCGGGTCCAGTGCGTAGATGTCACATGTCTTCGAATTTTTTGGTTAGAAGGAATGCTGTTTTCCTCACGATGTTTTCATTCACCGTTTTAAGAGCAGCGGTGATGAATTAAATTACACAAAGCAATGCGCCTGCCTCGATTCGAACCCACGACTTTCTGTTCGTAAGTCGGGGGCGCCATTACTGGGTCGCCGCTGCTCACCGCCGCTGCTCGATATAATTCATTAGAACTATAGAACCATTCCTTTTGAGTGGGTTCACCCACTTGGCCGGATTTTTATATTCAAGCTATTTAAAGAATATTTTTCCTTGCTTCGGTTTCAGCCGTCCCTTTTGACGTTTTGAAGCAGTAATAATTTGACGTTTTTACGTTTACTCAGCTGTAGTAATTTTAATTTAATCTGTTTATTTTTGGGTGTTTTTCCTTAGAGACTTCCTAAGTTTAAATACTTGATTAATGATTTTTGTTATAAATATACAATATTATTATTAGATCATGTTTAGTGCCTAAATAAAAGTACAAAAAATAAGACATACAGATATAAGAGCAAAAATAAAAACCACTGATGCTCTTAACCATGCACTAAAGCTAAAATGGAAGTGGGCCGGGCATGTAGCGCCACTCAAAGACCACAGATGGACAAAAACGGTCACATCATGGAACGGACCATCGGGTAAACGTCAAAAAGGTAGACCCTATGCCCGCTGGGAGGACGACATCAGAAAAATAGCTGGATCAGATTGGAACAAGATAGCTCAAGACCGCGAAAAGTGGCAATCTTTGGAAGAGGCCTTCACCTGACAGGGGTTCCTAAATAAATAGAAATATTCGAAAACATATTAGGTACAAAGTTACTACCAGATAAAAACTAAAAAAAAAACTAAACAATCTAAAATAATAATAAGAGTGTAACCATGTGCAAAAACTATATAACCTTCACCTTTAAAAATTATTAATAGTACTTGTAAAAAAACTGTAATTATTAGGAAATAAAAGGCTTTTTTTTTTTTTTTTTTTTTCTTTTTTTTTTTTTTTTATTTATTAGTGCCTAAATATAAGTGAGGAAGTTCAAACTTGAGAAATATAAGAATAAAATGGAAGGATAATGGAGAAGTCAGTTGGTATTAAATCCAGATTTTCTCACGTGATTTTATTTGGCGGTTTCCTTTAATTATCTTGTAAAATACAGACATTGCAAAGCCTAGAAACCTAGCAAGAATCTTGAAAGCCACCGGCTTCTCCAGCCGTTTCAGGTACAAAAATTCTTAAGCCCCTTAATCAAAATACCGGAATCAGTAATTCCAGGCATTAATTAATTGACCCACCTAAATAATTCCACCTTTCATGGCATTGGCCGGTCCATTACCATCTCAAAGGCGGTTGGTCAAGCGTGAAGAGCACTCAACATGTTTCAATTGACACCGACTATTCGCACTTTGCGTTACTTTGGGTTCAAAGAGAATTTGATATTTGGTAGTTAAATTCATCATGGTAGGCAAGATCGAAGGAAAAAGACCCCGCGTCCGATCACCAAACCGTTGGTGTGATCAAGTTACCGCACTAACTGGACTCTCTGTTACAACTGCTCTAAGGAAAGCCGAACATCGAGAGAAATGAAGACAGATTGTAAGATCTATGAAAGACTTTCATCAAGGATACGATACCTCCAGTAATGAAGAAACGCCTACAAAGAGAGAAGAGAAAAGAAAGAGAGTTAAGTTATAAGCCTCGTTGGTTTACTTATAGCAAGAACTAAGAAGATGAATATCAGGTTTCAGGGGTCTTTTTTGGTCAGGATTTGGGGCGAGTTGGTGACCCATACTCTATATTTGTACACCCATTTTACGACAGTCATGTTTAATTATTATTAATTATATTGAATCGTATGGTGTCGGACGTAAAGAATAGCACCATCCCATATCTTCCCGTGGGTGTCGTAAGAGGCGACTTAGGGACTTACCAGAGAATGAGCAGCAGCGTTCTCTGTGCCTTCGTAACAACCATACTGCGATTCTCAACCCGCCTGCCAAGCGTGGCGATTATGGCAAATCCCCCCCTTCTGGGGGTCCAGCAGTGGACTTTTTATGGCTGAAATGATGATGATGATGATGATATTGAATCGTCACTTATTGTAATAGCGAGTGAGTCATTTGCCATCGACCGCCTACAAATATAAAATCGCTGGGTGTTGTTACCTAGAAATTCTTGTTGGAAAAATCCCAATAAAACAATGCCTGATCTAGGAATTGATCACAGGATCTCCTGGTCAGCAGTCGCACTTGCGAACACTAAACCAACAAGGATACAATGTCATCATTTGCCTAGCCTTTTCCCAACTATGTTGGGGTCGGCTTCCAGTCTAAGGGTCAACTCACACCGAAAGAGCGGCGAAGGGCAGCGAAGCGCGGAGTCACGGAGTCCCGCGACTTCTCGAGCATTCCAGCGACTTCTCGATCATTCCAGCGACTTCTCGAGCAGTCGCGGGAATCCGCGCGCCTTCCCGAGCCCACCCGCGATGAATTCATGGGTCGCTCTCCTATGCGCAGTTCAATACAAGATATTGCCAGCGGCCGCTCGCGACTGCTCGAACATTCTCGGGACTTCCCGCAACTTCTCACGCAGTCGCACGGCTCCGTTTATGGAATTCCCCGGAATTCCTGCGGCGCCGCGGGCATCCGCGCGACTCGTTCGAGTTTCTCATGCGATAATAAGTATTATGGTAATGATAATAAAGTTAAAATTCATATGAAACTGAAACTGCGCTCCGCTTCGCTGCCCTTCGCCGCTCTTTCGGTGTGAGTTGACCCTAACCGGGTGCAGCTGAATACCAGTATTTTACATGGAGCGACTGCCTATCTGACCTCCACAACCTAGTTAATACTAGGTAATACGATACTCTTTGGTAAGACTGGATGTCAGAATTTCAGATCACTGACTACCTGTAACGACTGCCAAAGATCTAAATATGGCAGCCGGGACCAACAGCTTAACGTGATTGCCGATGCACGGAGGAAACTCGGTATGTCAGGCGGTCACCCATCCACAAACCGACCTAGGCAAGCACAGCATTACGTCAAGATCGTTGTTCTTATTAAGCCACGAGCTACAACAAGGATACAACGTAATTGTTAATTTAAAACTAGGTAGTTAAATATAGGCATACCACTGGCTAACCTTTCGGAGAGAATAGGAGCCGTGTATTTTATTTGTATTGAATAGTAACTTTCCGTGAATCAACGTAAATGGATGGAAATGAAAGAGGAAGACTTATCATCGCCAATATAATATGATTCTCTTTCAACGCATCGGTTTTCCTCGCTCACCCTGTGTTTAATGAACCGACCATCAGTCTAATCAATGAGTCACTGACAGATGCACTCAGAGCCCTCCATTTACGTTAACGAACCGTTAACAGACGGTTAAGGGTAGAAAATCTATCTAACTACGCAATGATGTATTGTGAGGACGACTACAGTAATATTATTAACTAGCGGACGTCATGCGGTTTCACTCGCGAAGTTCCCGTTCCCTTGGGAATACAGGGATAAAAGATAGCCTATGTCACCCGGGGATAGTTTAGCATCCCAACGGTGAAAGAATTTTTGAAATCGGTCCATATTTTTTTACTAGGTAGAATTTTTTTTTTCAGAATTAATTTCGTAGTAGCAACCACGGAGCCTGGGTTTGTACCCGTTTGATGGCAATAGACTCGCTCCCTATACGTGGAACATCAACTTTAACATAACTGGCGAAATGCGGGTGTAGTAAAGGCCTAATCAACTAACTAATTATCTATCTATCTAATTATAAAGTAATGTTTTATAGTGAATATAACCATACCGACTTAAATTATGATTTTAGTAAACAAAAGTTACTCGTGTTGTCTTCATTTTATTAGTCAAAGGAATATTCCAATTTCTTTAAAATGTTTCTACTGTAAGAACCTTAGATATTGTATTACTTAAACTTTACAACGAACGACGTACACAAATGATTAAAACTTTACTTTACTTTGTAAGTATATCAAGTAAAGACAGATTGTTTTGTTCCCATTATGTTTTACAACTCGGTAATATAATTTTAGGAAAGTAATTTATCTGAGTATATTAGTTTTAAGCTAAATTAATTGTTGCGAAGAAAAGTTTTATTTCTTAGGGAAGTATGTGAAAACTGTTCGTTTGAATAGCGGGGAAATTAAATCGTATTAGGTACCTACACGCACAGGGTAATTATAATCATTCTCCTGCCTCAGTAATGTTAATGTAATGTTAAAAGCCGTACTGGTGTAGATACTGGTACGGTATTTTTGGTAGTATTTTATATTATTGACCACACTTTAATCCAGATCATTCAAGTGATTTTACCTCGAAATTATTCAATTTTATGTTATAACTATTTGATTTTTATACGCCGAATCATGTCGTCGCCTTATTGAACCTTTTGATAGAAAGTCCCCGCATATTCGACAATACACGTATTTTAAAGTTGATGTTTAGAAAAAATCTATACAACAGCACATTCAAGCTCATTTTCATCTAAAACTAGCTTTGGGCCCCGACCTTTATCTTAGAGATACGGAGATATTTCGATTCAAACAACGGACATATCGCCTTTCGGAACCTAATTAACACTAAAATTATATTCTCATATCATAAAGATAATTAAGTTACTTCTAACGACCACTCACATTATTAAACTCTATACACATCTAGGTTATTAAGGTATGAGGGTCTAGAATTTTAATTAAAATGAAAGGACTTGTAATCTCGTGAAATTACTTGGGTCTAATAGGTTTGCTTACTACAAAAGAACTGTTAAAAGTTATTGGATACCTTTCTCTAAACCCTGGTGTTAGTAATTTTCTACATTTCTGCTCGTATTTTCGTTGACATATACCTAAACCCTAAACCTTAGGCTTTGGACAGACTGAGCCAGGATATCTAGTAAACAAACTATTTTGTCTACAATGTGTAACGGACCCCTTTACGAAGCCGTTAATCAACCATTGTGCACATTAAACTAAGTTACACTGCGCAAAAAATATTTCCGGGAAACGACTGTTTTTCTGGTCAAAAAATCACGGTTTACGGCAGGACTTAAAACAAGGTGAATTGGTCATCGTGGTTCGACGAAGGAGTTGAACCACGCGGTCCTAAGGTAAGATTCTAAAATGGAACCAACTGGAAAAAAACACGTAGTCCGATTGATCAAACCATGCGGTCGAACCACGTGGCGAAAAGCAAAGTAACGCCCTCAAAACTTTTACCTGAATAATTCATTGGATACTAGGTTGTCTCTCGCAACAAAACAGTCTTTAGACTAAGCACGTTATCAAAATTTCCTTGTTTATCAATGTTTCAGCAACCATTCGAAAGTGCACGTTGCAAATTGCAAAACCTAAAACAGACAAAGAAAGTGAAAGCAAGAAAAACAAACCATATCACTTTACAAAAGAAAATTTATACTTTACTTTACAATCTGCAGCTCCATTCCTTTTAAAACAGATCTGGAATCTTCCGAGAAACGTAGCACTTGTTCAGAAAGCTAACGTTGTAAAATATTACTAAAATTTTATTCTTTCTTTCTTTACCTGCAGAGTGGTCGAGTAGACAGTTTGCGGGCAAACTTTGCTCAGGTCAAACTGACATACTCGGTTATGATTTTTTTTAGCTACGGTCTCTTATTTTTGGAATAGCTTATTCAGTGTCTTAAGTTAAATATATTAAAACTTTTCATGTTGGTGTTTTTTTGTGTGGTTCTAGTTGAAGTTTTAATATTTATACCGCGACGAAAATTCAACCTTGTAATTACGGAGATACGTGTGATTATTCAAGATTTAACATAACATCACGCCTTTTATTTGGAGGGTGTGAAATCATCAAATGAATCCTCCCGCTGTGGGCAGAGCAGTAGGAAGTGTCAGACTTCTACTGACTAAAAACCACCTAAGTTCCTTCTTAGCCCTTTGTGTCAAAGCCGCGGTATCACTTTCAAAAAACCCGCAGCCCCGACAGGCGGCGACTGGGACGAGAGGTTCTCTCCTTCTCACGTCTCCGCCACCTCCTTCTCTAGTATCATTGCTTCGTAGAAGGATGTGACGGCGTCACATTCCCTTTTGCCCCGGACCAGGGCTTGAACCAGGGCCGGACGCGAGAGGTCGCCACCGCCAATAACATCACGCCTAATGTACCCATAAATACATTCACATTTCGCCAGTTATTTTTAAGTCCCATGTAATAAGGGGTAGGGCTATTGCCATCAACTGGCTCCAAATTCAGACTGCGTGGCTGCTACAGAGTAAGTCCTGATGGAAAACCCGACATTACTTGACCAGATCTGAGATCGAATTGAACCCACGACCTCATGCACCGCAGTCGCACATGCGACCGCTAAACCAACGCGACAGTCAGTTTTCTTTTAGATCAATTTGGGAAAGAAAATACGCCATTCACAAAGTTGATGGTTGCAAAGTATTTTCAAACAAAATCGTAGAAGTTTATCTGTGATTTTATTCTGCACTTCTACTATATTTTTTTATGATGTAAATCGAAATTGATACAATACAACCCTGTATCTAGTATTTTCTTTTTATTCCGATATTCACTTTGATTCTGAACTATCTACTACAAATGGCTTCAGAACCTGTGTCTCCGTTTTCTTTGTTGTAAAAGAGAAGATTTCGAAGAATTATGCTTATTGCGTTCACGTGGAACGGTTAACGATTGTGGGGTGAGCAGAGTTGTAGCTTGAATCGAAATTGCGTACACATTTTGTTTGCTATTTGCATATGATTTGGCAAGCATTCAGACGATATGGCTTGTGATTGGCTCGAAGTTAACTCTACTTAAATATGTTTGTGAGTGTGTATAAGTATTAAGTTATACAAAACAATAATGTTTTAATATTTTATATGAAACTTTTTAGTACGTATTGCTATTGGTGTACCTAATAATTTAAAATAAAACAATGGAATTTATAATCATACCTATGGGGGGTATGAGAAACAGGTTGTAAAGTTCCTCATCCCCCATAGAAAAGAGAGGATCCTCCGACCAGACGGGCGTTGTGTCTGATGCGCTAACTGCCCGACATATGTAAGTCGGGATTTTCTATAAAGGCTAATTTCGCGGTTAAAGTTGATAGCGCGATGTAGGATTAGCCAATTAGTTCACATGTGTTGCGATAGATGTCGCTGTCGCCACACCTATATTACCCGGGAATCGAATCCAGGGCCACATGCTCAGCAGTTAGACTTGTGACCACTGGACCAAAAAGGCAGTCATAATAAATTAAAATGACTATAAAATGATTTCCCCTGCAAATACCAAATAAGTCTCATCTCTCACTGCTAGATTTTCTCATAGTTTTTTTTTACACAAAAATAGCCGATGACTCCTTCCCTCATCATAATAGTGCAGTTTGCAGTGTTCTTAAACACATGAAACATCATCATCTGCCTAGACTTTTCCCAACTATGTTAGGGTCGGCTTCCAGTCTAACCGGATGCAGCTGAATACCAGTATTTTACATGGAGCGACTGCCTATCTGACCTCCACAACCCAGTTAATACTAGGTAATACGATACTCTTTGGTAAGACTGGATGTCAGAATGTCAGGTCACTGACTACCTGTAACGACTGCCAAAGATCTATATATGGCAGCCGGGACCAACAGCTTAACGTGCTTTCCGAGGCACGGAGGAAACTCGATATGTCGGGCGGTTACCTATCCACAGACCGACCCGAGTGGTAGTTATTAAAGCCACGAGCTCCTCTTAAACACATGAAACATTCGGCTTTATTTTTAGGGTTCCGTAGTCAACTAGGAACCCTTATAGTTTCGCCATGTCTGTCTGTCTGTCTGTCCGTCCTCGCTTAATCTCTGTGACCGTTAGCACTAGAAAGCTGAAATTTGGGACCAATATGTGTATCAATCACGCCGACAAAGTGCTAAAATAAAAATTGGAAAAAAATGTTTTATTAGGGTAGCCCCCCTATATGTAAAGTGGGAAGTGTTTTTTTTTTTAATTTTAACCCTAATGTGTGATATATTGTTGGAAAGGTATTTAAAAATGAATAGGGGTTTACTAAAATCATTTTTTGATAATGTCAATAATTTCGGAAATAATCGCTCCAAAAGTAAAAAACAAAGCGTCCCCCCCCCTCTAACTTTTGAACCATAAGTTTAGAAAATACGAAAAAAATCTGAAAAGTAGAACTTTATAAGGACTTTCTAGGAAAATTATTTTGAACTTGGATGGAAACAACAGATGGAAACTGCAGTTAACCAATATAATTTGGTCCCTGAATCGTATGAGCGCCTATACAATCCAGAGGTCAAGTTTCATTTGCCCGTATTTTTTTTTTAACTTCGTTTACATAATATTTTATTATCTACGGAACCCTACACTGAGCGTGGCCCGACACGCTCTTGGCCGGTTTTTAAAACATTTGTTCTTGTCTGACTCAACGTCAAGGTTGCGGGAAACTATCTGAATTTCTGGCTAAAGCTAGAGCGATGGTCTAAGAATAGACGGAGTCGCGACTCGTGTCTATTCTTGAATGATTCTTGGGGGAGGTAGGTAAATATAGCCTTCCATTTTAGTTTGACTCTAAATCAAGAAGTTCGGGCTATAATAAACAAGTCTCTTAGGATGTACGATTCAAGAATTGTTTATTTTTTAAAAATAGTACATTATTAGTGTGGTGTAACTCTGAATGATACATTGAGGAATAAGGTTATAGGCCGCGGGTTGTCCGCAAGGGATACCGCGGCCTCGACATGAAGGGCGAAGAAGGAACATGGGTGGTTTTTAGTCAGTAGAAGTCTGACACTCCCTTTCGCTCTGCCCAAGAGCGGGAGGGGTTATTTGATGATTTCCCACCCCCCAAAAAAAAAAAAAAAGGAATAAGGTTATACGAGAACGTTGCGCTTTAAAAGAAGATGTAGTGACAAAAATTGAAAAGAGTATGCTAAGGTGGTTCGGTCATGTGGAGAGGATGAATGAAAGTCGATTAACAAAAGGTATTTGCAAGGCAGATGTGAGAGGTAACGCCGGAAGGGGATGCCCTAGAAAGACATACACTGATCTTATTGGTGCAGAAAGGTCAGGTGCGTAGTATTCGTAACCGGCCTGCGTGTATGACCAGATGTATGAATGTGGACGAGGCAAAAGGAGTATGTAAGGATCCGTCGGGGCTGCGAGTCCCGTTGGGGCTGCGGCTTGTCCAAAAGAGATACCACGGCCTCGGCGCAAGGGCTAAGAAGGAACAGGGTGGTTTTTAGTCAGTAGAAGTCTGACACTCCCTTCCACTCTGCCCAGAGCCAGGGGGGGTTATTTGATGATTTAGTAGCAGCCAAGGAGTCTGGATTTGTGCCAAGTCGATTTTAATAGGCTCGCCCCCTATCACAATGGGACTAAAACCTATTTGGTGAAATGTGGGTGTCCTTTTAGGTACATCTCTGGCTAACCCTTGGAGGATTACAGGCGTGATATTGTGCAACGTTAAATATTATTTTACTAACCGTTTCCTGTTTGCTATAAAATAAAACGTCTGTTAAAGTGCTTCAATAAAAATTAAAAAAAAAAACAACTTACAATATTAAATGAGTCAAGCAGTAAAACTTCAAAACCGATAACCAACAAAAACGAACTAACTTCAAAAGCACTTTAACTTGTTTTTGCTCTAATAAGGTTTCAATTTTCTCATATTTGAAAATAAAAATAGCGGCGGCGATCGATCGTGTCCCAGTGGACGCCGTCCCTCGCCTCCTATTTTTATACATACCGTGTTTTGATTTATAGCGGTCGAGTGTTTTAAAAGAGGTCGTTTAATGCATAAGGTAGACATCTACAGGCAAGTGGGCTATTCGATATTTTGTAGTTTGAGTAGTATCAGAATAACAGATGACCGAGGTCAATCTTCAAATTAAGCCGCAATTGCCTCGGTTCGTCCGTTCTCTGTGCCTTCGTAACAACCATACTGCGATCGCCAACCCGCCTGCCAAGCGTGGCGATTATGGCAAGTCCCCCCTTCTGGGGGAGGTCTATGTCCAGCAGTGGACGTCTTATGGCTGAAATGATGATGATGATGATGTCCGTGGATGGGTGACCACCATACTGAGTTTCTTCCGATCCGAGGCAAAGTAGTTGGAAGCGGCAGTCATAAATAAATCGTTCACAGTAGTCAGTGGTCCGAAAGCCTTTCAACCAGTCTTACCATTCAAAATGGGTATCGTTTTACCGAGTACTAACTGAATGTGGAGGTTAGATAGGCAGTCGCTCCATGTAAAATACTGGTATTCAGTTGCATCTGGTTAGACTAGGAAACTGCGAGGAATATGATAGTGTTCAATTGCATCCCATTGGACATAAGGCCAATCCCAACAACATTATTTGTGAAAAGGTTAGGTAAATGATGACGGTACGTCGTTTTTGTAACATAACGTCATACAAAAATAATGGAATATACCTGTGAAGTCAGAAATTATGTTGAAAGTTTAACCTACCTATGGGACAAAAGGCACTGTGCCAAAATGAATATTTAAACGCTAAATTAAAACAGTAAAAACTTCCGTAACTAAAAACGGGTACAATATTAAATTTTTCATCATGGTTTGTCATAAAAGCTGCGCGACTTTCATGAATCATGATTATAATCATTCTTTTCTGATAAGAGAATTTTAATTAAATATTTTTGAACTTTATTATTTAGTAAAAGAAAGTGCCTTTACTTTATTAAAAGTTAAAATTCCATTAAAATGAATTGTACAACTTCAAAATAGATTAGAGGCACAAAAATAATAAGCATAACAAAAGTTAACATTATTTTATTCTCAGGCAACTATGGTACCCGCCGGGGCTGCGGGTTGTTCGCAAGAGATACCGCGGCCTCGACATGAAGGGCTAAGAAAGAACATGGGTGGTTTTTAGTCAGTAGAAATGTGACACTCCCTTTCGCTCTGCCCAAGCGGGAGGGGTTATTCGATGATTTTCCACCCGCCAAAAAAAAGGCAACTATCGATATATTTCTTACACACTAACATAAATATGATAAAAAGAATTGTGAACCTGGCTTGAATTGTCAAAATTCTGGGTAGTCAGTCTAACTTATTAAAAAAATAGTTCGATGCAAAATATTCACACATTTTTATCCCCTAGCATAGAAGATGCTCAACAAAGATCATTTTCAACACACACAAGAAAAGCCAACAGACAGCGTCTTTGCTCTCTGATTTCGCGACATATTGAAAGAAAGAAAGAAACTTCTTTTCTTTTATCTTTTGCGGCGTTTTATACATTTCTTTCATCTTTCTTTTGTTATACCGATGCCAGAGAGTTACTAGTATTTTTCGTTTGTTTTTTTTGGGGATTATGTTTCAGTTAAAGTAGTTTTTGTAAATATTTTGACCGTAATAACTGTCATGCGATTGATTCTGAAACGTTTTACGGAAGTCAATAACCTTTTTTTTAAACGATATCGATCTGTTAGGACGGCTTTTTTGTAGTATAAATTAGGATAAAGTGTTTGTGGCTCCAGAATAACAGATGCACCGTTCAAACGAAAGTAAAGTAATGCTCTCCGGTTTTGGGTTATGGATGAGTGACAAATCAGTCTTACCGACTACGGTAAGACTGATTTTATGCAATGATTTTTGTTTTTGTGAAACACTAGTTTCGAGTACCACTTGAGGCGCTAACTCCACTTAGAACAGGAAAATGCACAGGCCGAGGCAGGTTAAGGAGGGATCCTCCCTTTAATTTTATAAATGAGAAAGTAACTCTGATTGTCTGTCGCGCTTTCACGCCAAAACTACTGAACTGATTTAAATGAAAATTGGTACACAGATAGTCTAGAGCCTGAGAAAGGACATAGGCTACTTTTTATTGCGAAAAAGGGTTGAAAAGGGGGATGAAAAGATTACTATTGGTCACGATAACCAACATCCACGCGGCCGAAGCCGCGAGCATCAGCTAGTATGTAATATAATGATGAGCTCGGATGAGTATCGTATTTCATTCAGCTGCGTCAGGTTAGACTGGACCCCGTCGGGGCTGCGGGTTGTTCGCAAGAGATACCGCGGCCTCGACATAAAGGGCTAAGAAGGAACATGGTTGGTTTTTAGTCAGTAGAAGTCTGACACTCCCTTTGGCTCTGCCCAAGAGCGGGAGGGGTTATTTGATGATTTCCTTATTGTTATTTGTTATTTAATGGTTTTAAAAAAAAAAAAAGGTTTGACTGGAAGTTGGCCTTAACGTTGTTCAAAAAGATTTGATCATGGATTTATGTAAATAATCAAAAAATACTTGCCAATCAATTTATAATATGCTATTAGGAGTATTTATTTTTTATTTATTATACATTAAAACTATGAAAAAACTTAAACATTTTCGTAATGTCATGTTAAACTAAACCCAAACCCAATTCAGTGTAAACGCTTTGATCAAAAATATTGATCGCGTTTACGCTAGAACGATAATAACTTAGTTACCACCTCCAAACTTGGTGAGTTATTAAGTTTCTCAACACAAGTTTTACTATTAAGTAATAATTCAGTTATAAGCACTTATTATTGTGTGAAGACTTTGGAACTTAAACCGGTGCTGAAAGTTAAGTTGTGGTTTACAGTCCAGCTTCTGTGTCGGGTTTTTGTTTAAAAACCTTGTTAGTACCTTAGGAAAAGCTATTTGATAAAATAGGTAAATGAGCGATATTTATAGTACACTGACTACATTTATTTATATTGTTTACATAATTATATTATAGGATTCATTTAAGACTCGGCTACTCAGTACACTTACTGTACTAGTAATACATTCAAGTGCTCAAAGTACTAACTTTAATAATATAAGAAGAGAAGTAATGTTTTACGTAGGTATAGATAGAAAGTTTAAATCTTAATCTCTCGAAATTCAAGTGTAAATAGAAAAATGGAGTGGAGTCCGCATAGCTGAATTTTGTGCCATAACGATTTGATCGCATAGAAATTTGCCATCGACACGCTAAGAAAAAGAATAGAAAAACAAAACATTGCCCCACACTAGGAATTTGTCCTGTATCGTGGGTGCGTTTACAAACATATAAAGTCACATACACAAATACCCAGACCCGAAACAACTATCTGCAGGCCATACAAATACTTGTTCTGTGCGGGGATCGAACCCGCGACACGCAGTGCAGCAGTCCAATCGCTTAGCCACTGCGCCAACCAAGAAAGCCACAATAAAAATCCAGTTTATCACAAAATTAGTACAGATTGTAGGCAATTAGTAAAGCAACCCGACCTTGGGTGGAAACCCAATTTTTTGACAAATTAACTCCATCCAAAAGTAACGACCAGAATTTTTTTATGAAGCCATTTTAAGAGTGTCACTCAAACAATTTTTTTTGCTGAAAATTTAATTATAAAGTTATAATTTTTTCGATTTAACTTTGATTGCGTTCGTGATTATTTCATTAATAGGGTAAATTGCGTCGGATTTTGTTTTGGGCAAAAGCCTCCCCAAAATCCTTCCAAGGCCATTGTACCGAGTCACCTCGAACTATGCATTTTCTTATTAATATTGTGGTAAAAAAAAACTGTTCATTCCTTTATTGTAAGTCGAAATTCTACTACGTTCCCGCTTTTAAACATTACCTTGGAATGAGAATATTTCGTGAAAGTCAGTCGTACAACAGTTCCTTGCGTGCGTTAATTTTTTTATTATTTTAAAAAACCTCCATAGTCTTAATTAAATAATAGTACCTGCTGAACATCAACATTATAAAAAGTGCAGAATGTAGTTCTAAATAAGTCCGCGACAATCAAAACTAAAACAATATCAGAGGTAGTTTTCAAAACAATGTTTCATTAGAATTATTATTTCAAGCATTAACCGTGTTGGTCGTTCTTGAATTTGAAATGGACAAACTCTTCCCTCGAGGGTGCACTACGGGAACAGTCGTAAACAGTTGCATGTTTTGGGTGTTATTTCACTACAAAAGTTGTCATTTTACATACATTAGCACCACCCCTACTTCGCACGGTTTTTATCATTAATTCGTCATCATCATGTTACCACTGCAGGGACTCAGGCCTCCTCTCTAGAAGAGGGATGGGCAAATAATCCACCACGCGGGCCCAGTGCGGGTTGGTAGATGTCACATGTCTTCGTATTTGTTGGTTCTGAGACATGCCGGTTTCATCACGATGTTTGCCTTCACCGTTATCAGAGCAGCAGTGATTAAGTAAATTACACAAAGTTATGCGCCTGCCTGGATTCGAACCCACGACTTACTGTTCGTAGGGGGCCACCACCACTGGGCCACCGCTGCTCTTTTATGATTTGGCAAAACATAATTTCTCTATTTTAGTTTAGTTACACACATTCACTTCCTGAAAAAAAAACCGGAAATGATGTTGAAAAATGTGACACAGAACATAATTCATTTCATAATTTAACGACACGCCTAATCTCAATAGCGTTAGACAGGCATTTTACAAGCTTGTATGAGATTAACATAACACTGTGAATGTTAGGCCAAATGCATAATGGTATTTAAGTTCAATAAAAATCTCATACAAAAAAGACATTCAACTAAGAAATTTACCATTGAACAGAAATATTCCTCGGTAGGTAGGCAGGTATTCATTTAATTTATTCTGAGGTTTGCATGGAATGCGAAGGACGCCGAATGTCGTAATTTTTCGGCATTAATAACGAAGCTTCAGGAATGATTTTACTTAGTGTATGATCTATTACTCTCTTTATCGTTCTCTGTGCCTTCGTAACAACCATACTGCGATCGCCAACCCGCCTGCCAAGCGGCGGTTATGGTAAATCCTCCCCTTCTGGGGGAGGCCTATGTCCAGCAGTGGACGTCTTATTGCTGGGATGATGATTGATGATGAAGATCTATTAAATATATTACAATCTTGTACTTTTTAACCGACTTTCCAATAATAATAAATATAGGGGCCTATTGCCATCATCCGGGCACAAATTAAGGGTCCGTGGGTGCTGCTGAGAAATACCTGGTGGAAATACCTTATAAGACTGCTCGACTTGCGAATTGAACCCAGGACCAAATGCCCGTCAGCCGCACCAGACCAATAAATTATCTCAAAAGCTCATCATGTCTACCACTCCACACATGTTTTAAAACCAGCAAACAATTAACAGTTAGTAATATTTTCTCCCGTATACAAAACATTCTCTCTGTTTAGTGTCGGTCGCGAGTAGACGCCTCATCCAGTCCCCTGAGTGTAGTAAAACGAGATTTACTGAGTGCCGGTTCATGCAACTTTTGTCGTATCCGTGTTTTGTTCGTACTAAGTCGCGATTTTATAGAAGTGGGTCATTTGTGCTGTGATAAGGGTGGACCTGGTCCCCGTCGGGGCTGCGGGTTGTTCGCAAGAGAAACCGCGGCCTCGACATGAAGGGCTAAGAAAGAAGATGAGTGGTTTTTAGTCAGTAGAAGTCTGACACTCTCTTTCGCTCTGCCCAGGAGCGGAAGGGGTTATTCGATTTGAAAAAAAAAAAGGGTGGACCTGGTTGAAATGTGTTTTTGAAGTCGGTTGTTTTTTTTGCATTTTTTTTTTGTTTTGCGCAGTGACTAAACAAGATGTAATCAAATCACTTGGAGGGACAAAGAAGTCTTGTTTAGCAAATGCAAAGGTGCTTGGTAATTAGCACTGCTTTAGAGTGGTAGTGTTATGTGACTAGAAGGATCATCATTTTAATGCTAGAAAACTATAAAATCATCACTACATTATTATAAAACAAAGTACTCCGCTCCGTCTGTCTTTCTGTCTGTTCGCGATAAATTCAAAAACTACTGCACAGATTTTCATGATATTTTCACCAATAAATAGAGTGGTTCTCGAGGAAGGTTTGAGTATATATTTTTTTTCTAAATTCAACTCAGGGAGTTAAATGGTGGATAAAAGCTTGTTGGGATATTTTTCGACATGCAAGCGAGCGAAGCCGCGGCCAAAAGCTAGTCTAGATTATAAGTACCTAAGTAAAACAACCAAATAAAACCAATACATTATTCCTTAAATTAAAAAAATCTTTCATTCAGAAGTCACAAATTACAAACATTTTCCTTCCAGCCGGCTAAACGAAGCAAAGTTTCCTCCGGTCGGTAATCCGTACAGTACTCCTATTTACTAACATTAGTTACCCACTTTTTGAGTTCGAGCGCGAACGTTGGCTGTTTACTGCGGCGGCGTTTGGTTTAACCGAATGTTAAGTTAAAAGGTTTCTGTGTTTGGAATTCTCGAGATTTTCCGGATAAAGGAAAAGTGTCCGGCTACACAAACTTGTACTGAATTATTGACTTTCAATTGTTTGTCTGTAAGGAAAAGCAACTTCAACCGGCTGGTCCATGGACGGTTTAGAAAAAATGTGTATGTGGTGTTTCTCCAAAGATACGCCGATACATCACCCATCTTCCATCTTGCGCTGCATGCTCTGTCACCTGCGTACTTGAGGATCTTATTAATATGATCTGACGCGTCGCATTGATTTAGTGCGTGTTTAAGCAATTTGTGTGTTTTCTTTAAGCGCTGTCGCTCGGGTTTAAATGGTAAAAATATAGTCTTAACCATCAATCAACGCCTTTCGGTACAACGCTGTCTGTAGCTGTGTCAGTTAAACAGTAAGCATGATAATAGGGGATCGGACAAAACATAACTAATTAGTCCGTCAGATAGATTTCCAAAACATATTGAACACATATTTTTTCTTTTTTCCCATAAACAAAAAATGAAGACGATACAGTGCTTCCAAAACTCGTGAACTCCTCGAAAACGTCATAATTATGTCAGTACATTTTTTACCTACAAATGACGTCACAACCCCCCAATCATGATCTTTGACGCGTTTTATCTTCGTCAATTTTTATTAATTTGATAAAACAAAAAACACGTTTCGAATACTTTTCGAAAATCTAACTGACGGACTTATTAAAATCATATTTTTTTGACTCAGTCCGATCCCCTATTGTCATTCGCCAGTCCTCAATAATTCTTCAGTTTAGTACAACAGTCAGCTTTAATCTGAAAGTAACGAAATATTAAAAAAAACTGTCCATTCTGGCGTCGCGCCAAGCACTCGTGTTGCCGTATTGCCATACTTTAGTCTTTGCACTGGATTCGTTCTGCAAGTTACAGGGTGATTTATTTCTTCTGTCATGTTGGCTTTATGGAAACGTTATGTTGTTAACGTGTTGTGAATAAAAGGTGCTATTATTTAAGAATAGGTAGGTAAATTTCTTAGTATTATTTTTCATGGAATTAAAAATAACGCTTCAAAGTTTGTAATGAGTTTGAAAAAATCAGGGGATTGTAATCTATTTGTGATTCCATACAAACCGATTGCTCTATGACAATATCTTGTAATGACATAAACACATACGAATATGACATTAATAATTCTTTAATATCCATTATAAATTGGTTGAATAATAATAATTTAATCATTAATTTAAAAAAGACTAACGTAATGCACTTTGCACAACGTACACAAACTATAAAAAATCTTAATATTCAATTTAATAATACATATATCAATGAAACTGACACCACAAAATTTCTAGGAATAATAATAGATTCTAAATTTAATTGGAAACCGCAAATAGAGGCACTTAGTAAAAAATTGAGTAGTGCAGCCTACGCTCTGAAACAGCTTGCTTTGGTACTCAATACTGATGCGCTAATTACTGCTTACTATGGATTAGCCGAATCAATTCTTAGATATGGAGTAATCTTTTGGGGGAATAGCACGGACAATGAAATTGCGTTTCGGGCACAGAAAAGGTGCAGATCGATGTTCAGACTTCAAACAACGGACAGCTGTAAATCTTATTTTATAGATCGCAAGATATTGACATTGCCCTCACTATACATCCTGGAAACAATAATGTGCATTAAATCGAATTCTCATTTATTTCAGCTTTTGTCTGATGCTGTCCCTAGGAATAGACGTGATAATTTTAAACTCTGTGTCCACGGCGCTAAAACAACTCTTTTGCGTAAGAGCATCTTTTGAATGGCTCCGACTATTTTTAATAAATTGCCCAAATCATGGAGAGCATTAAATGTATCTGCTCTTAAAAGTAAATTGAAGAGTTTACTAACTGAAAGAGCATATTACAGTATAGCAGAGTTTATAAAAGAGGACAATTTTCTTCGTTTCTGAGATGACGTTGTCTTATTTTATGAATATTATTATCACGGTCTACGCACCATCTCTTCCTACCGATTTGTACGCCGCGATATGTGGCTGAACATGTTAGAACTTTCTGTATCTCATTATTATCCTGCATGCAATGTATCATGTACACCATGTTTAAACAAATAAATATTACTTACTTACTTACTTACCGAATATTTCAATACTTACATAGGGTATTTTAAGTGTTTTCGTATTTTTGGAATTTTAATTAATGAAAATGGAATTCTAGTACAAGACTTTGAGTTGTTGTCAAGTAATATTCAAACAGACAAAAAAACTTATTTAAGAACAAGTATTACAAGCAACATTTCCAATGAATAAGTTAAAGGGTAGTTCACGTTGATGGTGTCTTTATTACTTGAAATACCGAAATTGCTGATATTTTAAGACAAGAACTGTCTTTGTTTTATTATTCAAGAAAATTATAGCAATCAAAACACAAAAAAGTGAAAAATAAACTTCAGAAGAAAAACTACTTCTGAGGTCGGTGACATTTTGTTCGTTTGTTTTCGGTTTTCGTTTTTCGGTAAAATTTGTGGGTTGCCCTCGATTTCTCTGGGATCCCATTATCAGATTCTCAATAAGTGACAATGGGACTACCTCGGGAGTATACTGTTTCGAATACAAAAATAATTTTGAAAATTGGTCCTCAATTGACAAAGATATCGGTGGATATAAAAAAAACAAACATACGAATAGAAAACCTCCTCCTTTTTGTAAGGGTGGGTTGCACCATATTACTATAACGATAACCAAACCGTAACAAGCCATAAAAGCATTAAAAAAGTATAATTTGATGGCTTGTTACGGTTTGGTTATCGTTATAGTAATATGGTGCAACTCACCCTAAGTCTGTTAAAAATAGCTTGGTTACTTGGTATTTTACGGTGCATTACCAAAAAACCTCGAGTAAAACAACATACAATAAACTAGTCTGTGCTTTCTGTATTAATTGTTGATGGAAAAAATATAAAATACAAAACAATTAAACGTACGAGAATTTATTCTGGTTTATGAAGTAGTCGTTTTTCGTAGCCACACAAAATAAAATACACGACGAAATAAGTATACTTTTCTGTATTTAGTGTGTACATAAAGGGGTAAATAAGAGAGAGAGACCTAACTGCCGCACTCAGAGACGTTAATTGATTACATAAGCCATCACTTAGTAAAGATTTTGACACTTTAGTGAAGGTATTGTATGTCAAATCATTAAATTTATCTGAGTACGGCGGTTAGTTTCGTCAAATTTTTTTTTTAAAACATTGCCCCACACAAGGAATTTCTCCTGTATTGTGGGTGCGTTTACAAACATTTAAACTCACAAACACCCCCAGATCCGAAACAACTATCTGTAGGCCACATAAATGTTTGTTGCGTGCGGGGATCAAACCCGCGACACGCAGCGCAGCAGTCCATTCGCTCAGCCATTGCGCCAACCTTGTCGTCAATACACTTGAACATATTGTGGTTGAATTTGACTTGTACGTAGGGTATGTATTAGTCAAACTATCGAAGACGAAGACTGCACTAACTGTGACCGGATAGTAAATAAGTATTTTCTCGAACATCTCCCGTCTAAAGTGACCTGCGATCCAGCCAGCATGAAAGAATTGTTGTGTCATTTATGTACCTTGCACTTCAGTGTAGTCGCGTGACGAACGGCCATTTGCAACTGCACTGTTTCTTTGAAATAAACTAAGCACTTTAATTTTATTGCCCGTTTAGTTTGTGTCTCTTTAGTTACTTGCTGAATGTTTTTCAGATAATGGACTTTAATTGACGAAACGGTAGGTCTCTATTTACTTGAAGACTAGGTTCTACTTGACTCAAGATATATCTATATTCCTAGTCTTTTCGAATTTCTTTGATAGTCCTCCAATAACGGCTGTAAAAATGGGCCATTTTTATGGTCATGTTTTTTTAAAATTATTAGTTGCTGAAAACAGGAGATGACAGGGACTTGTCTTCAGTAACCCTTCAGCAGCGGATTGCTTTTATAGTATTATTCAGGAAGAAAAAAGGGAAATACATACATTTGAAGAAATGGACCTTGTTGTCTCTCAACCCAAACCTACATTTATCTCCATACTACATTGGTCCACGTCTTCACACGTTGATTTATTACTGTTTACTTGAAGCAATAATAACATCATACTCGGAGGAATATGTTCACAACTTTTTGCAACTTTTATAAAAGATTTTCTGAAGTGAATCGGAGATGGGAACTTTTCGCGGTAGCTTCAGAAATAAGTTAGAGGTACAAGAATATTTAAGTATGTATAAATGGAACGGTGGAACTCTTTGCAATCCTGAGACAGCTTTTGGATTTTGCATACATATTATACTTACAAATTTAAAAAAATACTTGCTCAGCATAATGAAAGTGAACTTAACTCATGTTTTTATTAATTCGTCCCCCTTAAGGATCAAATTGGAAGAAGTTCGTGATTTTTGGTCATGAAAAAAACATCCGATTGTATGTACACGTAAGCATATTTTGGCATAACAATTGAGAAGGTAGCAGCTTTACGTAACTACGTAGGTATACTTACTTCAAAAGTAACATAGAAAAAATCTAATTCCCACGAGAATCTAAATCAAATTCTCTGAAGCACTTTTTGTAACAAATAAGCATACAAAACAAATTGTTATTCAGCTCAGACTTCACGTTACTTTATTCTTATGAATTTTTAATATTTCCACATCATAACCGCACCAATAAAAATGAGTACTGTTCTGAATATTAATGTGAATGAAATAACACAATAAAAATGTTCTTTTTTTTATTTACTTACGAAATGTTATTTGCATGACATGCTTTGCACAGCTTTGGCAGAATCTAAAGAATGTCGTGACTCGTGCTTTAATAAATAAATTATTGTCTGTGTAGTACTGGATTTTTCACATGTTCGAAATTATCCGACGAGAACGTAATTTATACTACCAGGATATCCAGGCCCTCTCCTGGAGAGGAGGCCTGAGTCCCTGCAGTGGGAACATTATAGGCTGATACAAAAAAGGTGTGTTAGGGCGATATGCGGTATAAAAAGCACAGAAAGCTGCAAACCATTTTTTGAATATTTACATATATTAACAGTACCCTGCCTATACATATGTGAGGTGGCAGTATTTGTCAAAAGTAACTTGCACTTATTTGAAAAACTACACAGCTCGCGACACAGGTATAAAATAAGTGGTAGGCAACACAAAAAAGCGGTGTTTCATAAAAATCTTCTGGGAATGGCACCACATATTTACAATAAATTACCAAGTGCTTTGTTAAGCATCAATGACATAAATGTATTTAAGAAGCAACTCAAGAAGTTGCTTCTGAGTAAAACATACTACACGATAAATGAATACCTGACTGATAAGAATATGGTTGTGTAATATTAATTCAGATACTTAATAAATGAGGGTGAAAACCTGAGTCCGATTTATTTCATACAAAATAATTTTATGTATTCTTAATATCTGTTGACTATATTTGGAATTATCTCATAATTATTCTGACATTATATTATTATGATTTGACATTACGTACTTATTGATTTGAATCTTTGACATTACTTACTTATTATTTTGAATTCGTGACAATTTACAACGTGTGTATTTATGACATTGTATAATTAATTCGATTTCATTTTTCTTTTTGCCAGGTTTATGGTATTAATTGATATTATTTTAGTTGGTTGAGAATGTGTATAATTTTAACTATAAATTTTGCATGCCTAATTTGGTACATCACAGTGAACTGCGCATTCACTTGACATCTATGAATGTAATATTATGTACTGTGTTGAGCAATAAATATTTGAATTTGAATTTGATGATGATGACCTCAACAATTAAATACGTGTGACTACTTTGTAATAAGTCGATCTGTCTAGTGTCATAAAGTCCGCTTGTTAGGTAAAATTGTGTGTGTTGTCAAAATCAAAGATGTTCGAGTTCAAACCTCTTAGGTCAAAATCTACCTGTGGGTCAAATTACATCGACATTCATTCAGAAACAAGACTGTCAATCATGGTCTTAAACTTACTCCGAAGCCTACCGAGGTCATCTTTTATTAATTACTAGACTGATCCCTCAAATACAACTTTGAATTCTAAGTTACGTTTAACTGAATAAGACACTGACCCTGTGGGCATTTTGCAAGACATGGAAGGACAAAAATAAGGAGAATAATGAGCTGTCCTACAGAGTTTACGATAAAATAGTAACAAAATGTGTACCCATGTCATTTGTTTTTTTTCTTCGAAAACGTTTTTTTTCTTTTTGTGAACGAGCTCACTAAATAGGGAAATAAAACTAGTAATGTTAGTTATTTTCATGAAAAAAAATGGTTTAATCGTCATTTATATATTATTTCAGTTTATACGTCATCATCATCATTCTCTTGCCCTTATCCCAATTAATTTGGGGTCGGCGCAGCATGTTATTATTATTTCAGTTTATACGTCGTTGAGCAAAAACTATTTTCTAAGATTAAACACATTATCGTACTAACTGCCGCACTCAGAGAGCTTTAATGATTACTTAGGCCATTACTAAGTAAAGGTTTTGACAATTTTGTCATACAAAAGTGTGTCAAATCTTTACTAAGGGACGGCTTAAGTCATCATTAAATATCTCTGAGTACCGCAGTAAGAGTGACTTTTCCCAATAAAAATACCTCTAAACAACGTGGTCACCGATGACTAGAAAGTTCTGAATTAAAATGCTTTAGATAGTAGTTACATGTGTGACTACTGAGCATGAGGTTGATGGGCGTTCGATTTCCAGGTCGGGCAAAGTGTTATTGGGTTTTTCAAAAAATAATACCTCAGTAACACCCATGGAGTCTGGACTCATGCTCGGTTGACTTCGATAGGATCATGTCCTACTCGTATTACGTAGGACTTCAACTTTACTGACGATTACAATTATTTCCTACAGAAACTAAACGAACCATTATACGCCTACAGTATTTCGCAAAATTAAACTCAAATGTCATTGGATAACTTCCTTTGTTCGAATAAACGTGAAATTCATGAAATATTAATCTATAAATAATTAATAACCGAGCTCCGTCGTATAATTGAATCTTGGAATATTTCCTTGGAAAGGTCCATAATGGGAGTGCACAGTGGTTATCCGTTACTACCGGGATCAGATGTATTATTGTTAATAAGTTTTTAATAATCAGTTTTTTTATTTATTTTTAAAATAAAAATAAAACTGTTTTAAATGCAGTTGCAATAAAAATGTTGGTTTCGATAACTCGACAAATGTTGGTTTTGATATCGTACTACTCCACTTTAAGTCGGAGGAATTTCGTAAAAAATATTTGACTCTTTTTTACTGTCGTGGATTGTTTTATATACAGACGTAATCAGTTACCAATTTCCAAAAAGTTGGTTTGGGATGTTGTGTTTTTGCGTGTTGTATTGTGTAGTGATTGTAAGTGTTATTGTTATTTATTTATTTATACTTCATCTACAAGAATAATACATAGATGGACTTAATGTCACAAGGCATTCTCTACCAGTCAACCTAAAAAAGTAATAGTAGTAATAGATTCTTGTCACGTGGGTGGGCGAATTAGTTTTTTTCATAGCTAGCTATATTCAGGATATTTCTCTCCATACACGTTGGGTTTTCGTGTTACGATTTTCCTTATAGGATAAGAGTCGACTAAAATGAAAGCCCTTTTTCGCTTAGCACGTCTTTTCAAAGGATTTCAAAAGGTGTATTTAGTTAACATTATAATATAAAAGCTGTCGCTTTTGAATTTAGTTTTTGTAAAGTAATAGTAACATTATACAGACGTTAACATTCTACCTACAAAGTATTCTCTTGGAAGATTGATTGATACCTTTTTTTTTCTTTTGGGTTGCTGGGAAATCATCAAATAACCCCTCCCGCTCTTGGGCAGAGCGAAAGGGAGTGTCAGACTTCTACTGACTAAAAACCACCCGTGTTCCTTCTTAGCCCTTCATGACGAGGCCGCGGTATCTGCGAACAACCCGCAGCGCCGACAGGCGTCGGCCCTTGCGGGCCTCTTCCATGTTGCTGACATCTCTTTGAGGCGCGCGTGGTACACGAACAGTGGCCGTGGACACGGCCTGTCGTCGTCATAAGACGGACGGATGGCGAGCTTACCCATCACTCACCGTCCACAGGCCCGGGATTAATTGATACCTAAAACTAAAAAAATCTAGTTTTTCTTTCATCGATACTACAGTCATATGTCACACTCTGTGTCGCACTCTTCGTGGCTAAATAATAACAGCCGCTTGGTTCAATCTTCAGGTAAGCCACGCTTGCCTAGGTTGGTCCGTTAATGGGTGAACACCCATTACTTACCGAGTTTCTTCTGAACCCCGGAAAACACAATAAGCCGTTGATCACGGTTGTTATTCGTAGCCCTTTGATAGTCGTTACATTTAGAACAGTGGGCCGAAAGTCTGACAGTCAGTCTTACAGGGTTGTAGAGGGCACGTAGGTAGTCGCTACATGTAAAATACTGGTATGCAGTTGCATCTGATTACACTGAAAGCCGACCCCAACTTAGCCGGAAAAAAGGCAGATCTCCTGTCGGGGCTGCGGTCCCGTCGGGGCTGCGGGTCCCGTCGGGGCTGCGGGTTGTTCGCAAGAGATACCGCGGCCTCGACATGAAGGGCTAAGAAGGAATATGGGTGGTTTTTAGTCAGTAGAAGTCTGAGACTCCCTTTTGCTCTGCCCAAGAGCGGGAGGGGTTATTTGATGATTTTCCACGCATGCAAGTTTTTGAATGTATCTGTAAGAAAATCATTTTATATCTTTGATTCTCACAAGAAAATAAATAAGGTCATCGAAGTTATAAAAGTGTAGCCCACATTATATTAAATTTACTGGGTTTCTTCAATCTCAGGAGATTAGATTCGAAACTCAGAGTCTTAATAGATTCCTGATTGAATTATAGCGAAGGAAGAAAATAAATCTTACATCTTGTTTTTAAGATTCCGTTTTAAAGCTGAACGTTACACTGTGCATTAAGAAACATTATCGTTTGAATTAATGTGATCGTTATTGTAAAATCAGTAGTTTTTTTCTATTTCGTGGTGTTAGTGCCTAAACGAGGTGTCTGAGTGTGTCTTATGGGCACCTAACTTAGCTTTACATGCCTTGCAATTATAAATATTTAAAGTCACATAAGCGAGGTTCCGTATGGTGTCGGACGTAAAGAATAGCACCATCCCATATATTCCCGTGGGTGTCGTAAGAGGCGACTAAGGGATCTACCAGAGAATGGGCAACAGCGTTCTCTGTGCCTTCGTAACAACAATACTGCGATCGCCAACCCGCCTGCCAAGCGTGGCGATTATGGCAAACCCCCCCCTTCTGGGGGAGGCCTACGTCCAACAGTGGACGTCTTATGGCTGAAATGATGATGATGAAGCGAGGAACCATCCCCGGAACACCTACCGGTGGACTAATGTGCAAAAATTATTAATATGCAAATATTTGTTTAGTGTGGGAATCGAACAGGCAACGTATAATAGGTTGTTTGTGCTTTAATTAATTTCACAAAACCTTTGCTAGTGACTAATAGTAATTAATGAGGTATTTTACGTGTGTGGGCAAAAATAACACTAAAGGCTTTTTCAAAGAAATATGACGTACAAAATTATCTTCTTGATATTCTGAGAATAACTTACAATTATGTTAGCAACGTGAGGTATTAAATACGAACATTATTTTAATTTGCTACATCTGTTTTCTTTTCTCAGAAAATGTTAACAAGATTCTAGTACAATCTGTGCCCAGCATTATCTGACCCCTCTTCTCGCACCACTTGTCCTCTGCTCCTTTATACGAGAGGTCAGGTAACGCTGGGTAGTGACTGTACTTGTATTTCAAACTGAGTGTCTTCCATAGAAATCATAATTTCTTATGAAAAATATAAATATTCTTTACCTGTCTTCATTAATATATTTCATTACGAGATATCAAGATATAATGTAGGTAACAGTTTTTTTGTTTAATTACTTGCGTTGTGCTGTGGTGTGAACCAGGATCCATGGTTACATCGTGTGTGGTTTTCATCATCATCGTCATCAGCCTATAATGTCCCCACTGCAGCGACTCAGGCCTCTTTAGGAGAGGGATGGGCTATACCACCACGCGGGCCCTGTGCGTATTGGTGGATGTCACATGTCTTCGATTTTTTTGGTTGTAAGATTAAGGTTTCCTCACGATGTTTTCCTTCACCGTTTTGATCACATTAACTAATATTAATGACAACACTGGCCGTAATTCCATTTTCTTCTTAAATATATTAAACGTCACGTGGCGCCATCTATTATCATAAGAACGCTATTGTTGTTTTCCTCGGGAACAATACTTTTTTTCGGGATAAAAGGTAACCTATGTCCGTTTCTTAACAACGTATATAACGTAACGTATATAATATATATATATATATTTAGGCGTGTAAAGCTAACAAAAACATATAACCCTCCTTTTGGGCTTCGCCGCAGTCGGGTAAAAAACTTACTTATATCGCATTTATAAATTAGTAAGGATTATTCTTGTTTTTAATTTTTAGTCCAGAATATATAACTAATAGAACTAAGCTGTGAAAAAACAAAATCAAAATACAGCTGTAGTTTTTCTCAGTTTACCATTATATCAACAAAACCCGGAGGGCGTCGTAAAAAAGAATAATTTGTTTTCTCAAGTTCCTCTACAATGAAATCTTACGGTTTCCCGGCTTACCTTTGTCTACGGAATCTATAAGCTTGGTGCAAACATAAGCGGTAGCGGGATCATATTTTTTTATTTTCTGTAGCACATAGTTTACTTATTCAAATAGCAGATAAAAAAAAAATAGGGATTAGCAACTTCTCTTGTAGCGTGAGTTTGTCTTTAGACATTTATACTCACTAACACAAACAGCCAGACACAGAACAAGTACCTGTAAGCTATATAAATGTTTGTTCCCTACGGGATTCGCATACGCAGCTCAGCCATTCATTGCGCTAACAATGCCGGCAGTCAATATTGCGTAGTTAATAGAGATAGGTACTGAGACTATTGTATTTAAACAAATTGTTTTTACCTCAACTACCATTTTATGGAATGATAATGTTTATGACAGTTACTTTAATCTGAAAACTGTACACGGAAAGCACAAAAAAAACAAAAATATATATATATATGCGTGTTCAAATGCAGAGCTACATTTGAACACGCAAAGCAAAAAATGCGCCTGTTGAAAGATTGAACATTATGCTATTAATGATGTCAACATTACGTGTTAAATCAGTTATATGCTTTCATCTTAGACCACGCACCTTACACTCCAATCGCACATTTTCAGTCCATGTAGAAGGTTTCAGAGACAATTACATAAAATTTCATAAACCGTGCCTAAATATGAGTTAGACATACGAGACACCATATCTGCAACCGTTCTAGATATAATCAGATAAAGTTTTGTGAAAGAAAAACTCCATTTTGGGGGGGAGGAGGGGAAATCATCAAATAACCCCTCCCGCTCTTAGGCAGAGCGGAAGGAAGTGTCAGACTTCTACTGACTAAAACCCACCTATGTTCCTTCTTAGCCCTTACGCCAGGGCCGCGATATCTCTTTTGAACAACCCGCAGCCCCAAGGGCCAAAAGAAAAACACCTTATGTTATGAAATAAAAGGAAATGTTATAGAAAGTGTTTGTGCCTGGTTTGTTGCTTTATAGCAGTTATTTGTATGATTTTTATGAGGTTGTCAAGCATCAAATCCTCTTATGGTCAGTTTTGTAAGAAAACTCACAAGTAAATGATATATAAATTGTAAGAAATTTATTTAAACTACATACACTCACGCCTTTTTTGGCAGAAACCACAGAACGCCAGCTGCCGTGATCCTTACAGACTCCTTTTACTTTGTTCACGTATAAAATAATAGTACATTATGGTACAAGTGTGTAATGTTGCTGATTACCGCTGAGGCGCCATTGAGAGCCGAGCCGATAAAAAAAACCCTGTAACTCACTTGTGAATAATGGCAACGAAAAAGTCACAGTTTGATTACAGGTGTCATTATGTGCCTAATTGCGGTGAAATTCGAGCCATTTTATGAGCAAGTGTGTTGAAAATTACATTTGCAAGATTAGATCTAGAATAAAAATCATACTTTCAATATAAATAATTTTACTACAAGTTTTCCTAAACCAAAAACATATTATTTATTATGTGTAAATAATTCCCATACAACATACTGGTATTCTGCTATGTACCTACATCTGGTAGCACTGAATATTCAATACTAACGTTGAAAAGGCTCGATAGCTAATGATAATGAGTTTCCCATCAATAACTTGATCCCATTTCCCATTCCCAATCAATCCCCTCCACAAGAAACCTCAAAACTACCCTCCCCGATAAAAGAAACCGAACCTCAACCACACTCCCTCTAATTAGTCCCCAGTTCATTTATAGCGACCACAAACACCTTGCGGAGGTACAAAAAGAGTCCAATTAAAACAGCCCACTAATTGGATTAACTAACGAGCCGCGAAGCTCTAATTTACAGCAGCATTGAGACCAGATTTATTTTTAGACCTCAATGCAGTTGGTCGGTTTTTTTAGTCCGAAGTGTAAATTTTATAGGAATTGGCGTGAAAAGGAGGACGGAAAATGAACTTTCTTTGGTGGGAAGAAGAATCTATTATAGAAAGAACTATTCAATCGCTTCGATTTTTAAATTAATTTGAGTGAGTTTGTAAGTTTAATTATAAATTGAAGCATCTGTCACATCACATCAGTGAATTGACAACAAAAAATAGAGTTTAACAAATTACCTGTTTTAGATAACTAAGAAAGTATAATAATATAGTTAATTCTAAACAAATAGACAAAATAAAAACGTCTGTTTGTAGTATCAAACAGCTTTTTACTGAATGGAAAAATAATATTATGGTTTGTTTCGACTCATCTCTAAAACAGCTGGACCGCCTTTGACGGGACATTTACTGGCATGTAACTGATGTTATAAAATCTGACTACTTTAATTTTAGAAAAATAATTAGGATTTTGTGCTGATTGGTAACAAAAAGTAATTAAATGTAATCTTTATTTTAAATAATTCTACGAGAACGAAGATCGAAAACCTTTAGCTCCATCAACAGCTAGTAAACAAAATATTTCTAGTACTTACGTCACTGTTTTGTTCACACTCGACTAGTGCTCAAGCAATTTAAAAACTACTTTTACAAGAGTACTGAAACTAACATAATTTTCAAAGAAAACAACTACAAAAGAAAATTACTCCGTGTTCACTGAAAAAGTGGAAAATTTCAGCAAATTACCTTCTTTGTACGAGACATTTCTTTTCGCAACCTAGGTTCTAATTAGGAAATAATTTAGTGTGAGTTGCGTTCCTTAAGCCTTGTTAGGCAATTTGCAGTTTTTTCCTTAGGTACGAAAGTAGGTGACAGGTTTAGGGGTAGAATTAGGTAGTTTGTTTGTTTAATAAGGAAGAAAGAGAGAGATGGGAAAAGTTCTTGGTCGTAAAAAAGGACAAAATATAGATTTGATCTTGGAAGTCGAGGTGAAGGCCGTGAAGTGATGTAGTGACTGCTCCTGCTTGCAGATTAGAAAGAATGATCAGCAACAAAGAATATTAAAACAAATCAGTTTTTTTATGATTTTTTATAAGCGAGAAAATGTTCCTTAAATATTTACTCTCATGGAATTACACGGTAAGAAATAAATCGAATCGTTAAGTTTAAAGTGTTTTTTTATAATCCTGTCTTGTCTTGCCACTGCTAAGTCATCCTCCAATCCCTTCCAAGTGATCTTTTCCTGTGCCGCCTTGAACCAGCCCGCGCGATACGCGTCCTTATCGTCTCGCCACTTCTCTCGGCGGCCTCGGCAGCACCGTCAAAAGTGTTAATCAACTTTAAATACCGATTGTAAATGTTGACAACCAAGCAACTCATGTTGGGATTTTTTAATTCTTCTACAAATTAACTTCAGTGGGCAGTCGATTTTTACCCGCTACTGGCGCGTAAAATAAAAACGTTTTTAAAACAATTTCCTTACTTCGAGGCGTTTTTAATCTTTCTAAATTACCTTCCCACGAACAAAATCCAGCGAAAAGTAACCACCTAATAACATAAACTTGAAGGAACTGCGAAGAAAATATTTTTCATCGTCCGCAGAGCACTTTAGTTATATAATATTTTCAGCCAGTTCAGCTTATGACGCAAATCTGCCAATTTGTGGTGGCCCCTTGAGTGTAACGAGCGTGTAGGTTCACAAGCGTTTTTCTTTATTTGGAGGACAGGATTTGTAGAGGTTAGCAAAGCTTGTAGAAAATTCAGAAATAAGGTGATTATTTACTTCCCGTCGGGGCTGCGGGTTGTTCGAAAGAGATATCGCGGCCTCGGCGCAAGGGCTAAGAAGGAACATGGGTGGTTTTTAGTCAGTAGAAGTCTGACACTCCCTACCGCTCTGCCCAAAGCGAGTGGGGTTAATTGATGATTTTCCACCCGACAAAAAAAAAGTTGATTATTTACTTAGGGGTTTAAATAAAGTTAATTAATTTTAAGCAATGAGGAAAGAGTAAAAATAACAAATTTATTGGGGGTCAGCGCAGTCTGTCCTCCTCTACCGCGCTTCTGTTTGAATCGCCATATTATCTTAGTTGTTATAATCAACTCCTTTCTAACCATATCATCATTCGCATAGTCCATCCCACGTTTCTTTGGTCTTCATCTACTCATATATACACCCAATAATGCCCTAAAAATGAATGTCTTATTTAAAAAAGTCACACTAAACTTTGAACTGAAATATCCCAAATAGTTATCGAGATTTATTTTGAGCCCTCTTGAAGGTTCTTCTAGCTACGACTATCTATTCTTACTGGTACCTTTAAGAAGGTAATTTTTTTTTTCATGAAAACTAAAGAAAATGTTTTGCCATCAAAATTGAAAATCACTCACATCATAATCTTACGACAACCTGCCTTTAGGTATACGTAGCGTTTCGACAAAATATAATTAAATTTCATAAAATTCTAATATTTTTTGTTCATTTTCAGATTCCAGAAAAAATGTTACGTATAGGCAACAAAAAATTGTTTTGACTCGTTTTAACTTGAGTTGTTATGACTCTGCGACCCAAAACTCGCAAAAACACGTATTGTAGTCATATCTTTCTGTAGGAAAACAGGCGAGAAATACATATTTTATTGTATTTGTGCGTAAACTTCATTTGGTCCGACCACTCCGTGCTATGAAAACGGGTCGTAAAACATATCACACTTCGCACGTTACGGACCGGTACCACGAGACACGTTACGGACCGGTACCACGTGACATATACGATCGTTTATGAGCGACGCGCGACGGGAGGGAAGTCGGTGTTGATAATATTAGTATATGAGGAACCAGACAACTCAGCTAAAAAAGGAAGGAAAGATAGAAATTATGTTTCTTGGTACCGTATACAAGTATGAACACTATATACTGCAGGAACTTAAATCTAATGGAGTTTTAATTAAATGGCCTACCTATAACTTCCGTCAAATTCATTTTTTTTTAAAGTTGCGGCCGGCCACGCATCTATTTTGTACTGAAGATGCCGATCATGAATGGACTTTCACATTAACAGCTCATAACTAGGAAACGTGATACTTTAGAACATTAATTTGTCTCATACAAAACTTGTTTGCTTTGATGCCAGCTTTCGGCGGAAGTTAGGTTGACCAGGCTTCATTTAATAATCTTTAAAACCCTTTAAAAAATCGAGTTTCATGGCTCAAAGCTGCACCAAACTGTCAGAGGTACGATAAAACATTTCTTTCTCGTTCCTTTTTCTAAACTTGAATAATCCTCTGTTCTGTAAATGCAACGGCTTCCCAGATTTCTCCAAGAAACAGTATCTAACTGTACGCTTGCATCATAACGCAAGCTACACGCCCGAGTCACGCTCACGCCCCGCTCTCCATCAAGCTGGCGAGTAATGTAATGAACCGGCAGAATTCACCCCTTATCTTGTTTTCCACTTAGCGGCATACGTGGCTATGGGAAACACACGGGTTTGTGGTTTGGTGAGCAGGTTTTTGATTAGCTAATTTAAGCTATGATATACGATGATTTATCATCCCATCTAATTAGCTTTACTACTAATGATGATGAAGTGGAAATTATGTTTTTCTTACTCCTCCGCTATTCTTTTCTGATTAATTTCGTTGCGGGTTCCAAGACAGTTAAATTGTTTCTCTGGGACTTCGTCGAGCTTCATTGTCTCGGCGCTTTTCTTGTGGTCGCCACTGTTGATTCTGGTTTACAGAAGTTACATTGGTTTGGGTATAATGTGGCGGGCTTGTCTCATTAAAAAATATATATAGGTATATGCTGTAGGTATTATTCTTCTTATCGTGTCGATGACAAATATGTATAATTGAGTAGGCACAATATTTGGAAACGAGTTATTAGCATTGGCTCCTGTGATGTACAAATAATAGGACAGGCTGGCCACAATATCAGGGGTCCTATCGTTTGTGGGGCACATGATAATATAGACTCCAGGGCAGAGTCTATGAATCTTCACATGAACAGGTTTCCTTGCTTCGGCAAGGTTGGCCGAAGCCCGTGTCCGGAGTCTATTTGAAGACTGCCAGCCGTAGCAACTCATGTTTAGGTGGAATATTTTTAGCGTTTTTTTTTTTTTTTTTTTCTTTTTATTTGTAATGGGCTTGCTCTTGACCTCAATCTTACCCTAAGGGCAAAGATGAGGTCGACGATGGAACGAGCTTACCCAGAAGAAGCCTATTTACTCGCGACTTAAATAGATTAGGGTTATATGAACTCGGGAAAACCGACGCATGCAGGGAGTTCCACTCCTTGGCTGTGCGCATAATAAAGGACTTAGCAAAGCGCTTCGTTCGAATGTGTGGAATATTGACTAGGTATGGGTGATAACCTGCAGTACGCCTAGTCTCCCGATGGAAGAAGGGAGATGGTGGAATCAGCCCGTGGAGTTCCTGCGCACACTCTCCGAAGTACAGTCTGTAGAAGACCGACAGACAAGCGACTTTGCGGCGGTGGGCCAGACTATGTAGCTTGGCAACCAGCTTAGCGTCACCAATTAGTCTCCTGGCTCTGCGCTCTACAGAGTCAAGTGTGGCAAGTTGGTATTTGGCTGAGCCATCCCAAAGGTGACAGCAATACTCCATGCCGGACCGGACTTGAGCTTTATATAATATTGAAAGCTGTCCAGGCTTGAAGTATCGCTTAACCTTGTTTAGGATGCCCAGCTTTTTTGCCGCAGTTTGAGCTTTTGACTCAATGTAGGCGCCGAAGTTCAGATTTGCGCTCAACTTCGTGCCAAGGAGCTCGAGACTGTCCGTGACTTGTACAGATGCACTCCGGAAAGTAGGGGCCAGATCAAACGGACTCCTTTTGGCGGTGAACAGACACACTTGCGTTTTGGTGGCGTTGAAATCAACCAGATTCTCGTCACCCCACTTGGAGACAAGACTTAAGGCTGAATTCGTGCGCTCTAAAATGGCCTCTCTCAATGAACGTACTTCATCACCGCCGGCTTTTGCACTAGATGTATAGCTCTCCATGACAGTGCTGTCATCCGCGTTACGTGAGTATTGCTTATTGCTACAGAGTACATACAAATCTATATCTTATTCGGTTAGCTTAAAAACGTTTTCATTTTATATTAGTTTATATCACGGTTTGACAAACTGATCGTCTGTATATTTTCCCTTACTAGAACAGCGTGGAAACAATGTGATAGGTGAAAAATAAGGGATTCTGTCCTTCTTATCTTGTGCCGGGGTGTAAGAGGATATTGCAGCCATGAGGCGAGGTCTTATACACGGCGGAAAGTGGCAAAAGCTTTAGTAGTTTTCTTTATTTTGCGGGCCTGCCTCAAATCTCACTGTTGGACAAAATCTTTTTACCCTTTCTCCATCCAAACTACCATATTATTATATTGAGTGATAGCTGGCCATGTTTACCTCGAAAACATGAACAGATTGTCAAACCTCTTTCGGCGAGGACCTAGACGGCAAAGTCCTCCCTTTCTTACATTATAAATATAAAAGAACATAGATACATATATGGCATAAATAGGTAAACCTGGAGCTGGATTTCGGGCATGCAATCTTTTTTTAAACAGAATGTTCTCGTGGGATAATTTCGAAGTCCACACGAGTAAAACCGTGGGCAACTGCTAGTGTTTTTAAATAACGTTTATATTGATTTTATGATTAGAAAATGAAATACATCTTTTGTTTAAAATAAAATATAATAAAGGCCGCTGTAAGTGTTAGGCACTATTTTTTAATTCTGTGAACACGGTCGACGGCCGAGAGTTGTTAATGAATTTTATAAAGAAACTATTCAAAGTAGTACTTTTTTATACCGAAGCAAACATTTTTAATTAATTTTTAAGTAGTGACAGCAAATTGATTTTTTATTGCATTTTTAATTAATTGTAAGGTACACCATAAAAGCACTTTGTATATTAGTATGACGAAAATGAAAGTGATAGTATATAAATTTCAGTAATGGTAACATTGAAACACTATCTATGCTTGAGTACAGTTTGAACGAGTATATTGTGTAAACTCCGCTTTGAAAACAACTTAAAAGTACTTCAGCTCAACTAACGTCCGAAACTAGTCGAATATCCCTAACATTATGTGAGTCTCATGTACATGTAGTAATGTTACGTTAATTGCGACAAATGTTCCAGTTTGTTTACTGGAATATTACAGGCTTAGTGCCTTCTCTATTTTATATTTATATAGAGCAAAATGTGCCTAGTTATAAAGTGGATATGCTATGTTTAATTCAACGGCAATCAACGTTTTAAATATTTATTGAATTCTAGAAGAATGAAGAGAAGCGTGGATAAATAATGACTGCCACTAGGTTAAACCTTAAGGTTAAGCCGCGCTTGTTGAGTTTTGTTGTGGATGGGTGACCATCATTACATAAAGTCCATTTCACGAAAGAAGCCCCGCGGACAATTGTGTAACAAAATTTAACAGATCGGCCATGTTGTCGTTTGTCGATGTTATCAAGGTGCGTTTGTTGTGGTAGATATTTTGTGAGTTTATTATTGGGTTAGTGCGTTATAAGGTTTATTTACGATGCCAAAAGTTGTGAAACAACATTATGTCGCGCGACATACAGCGCTGCGTCTGCGGGACTTCTTTCGTGAAATGGACTTTACTTGAGTGTTCTTCGTGCTTCAAAAATCACGTTAAACCGTTTGTCATAACTGTCATTTGTTGATCAGTGGCGACAGCGACATCTATCGCAACACATGCTAACTAATTGGCTACTCCTACATCGCGCTATCAACATTATCCGCGACATTAGCCTGTTAGAAAATCCCGACTTACATAAATGTCGGGCAGTTAGCCCACCAGACACAACACCTGTCTGGTCGGAGGATCCTCCTTTTGGAGGATGAGGAACTTTACATCCTGTGCCTCATACCCCCCAAAGATCTTTGACAATCGTTCGGAGTAGTCAGAAGCCGAAAATGACATCCACCCACGGTTATTGTATTACCCAGTTATTGGGATTTGGAGGTCAAATAGGCAGCTTTACGTAAAATACTGGTACTAAGTTGCGGTTAGGCTGAAATCCGACCCATACATAGTTTGAGAAAAGGCTAGGCAGATGATGAAAATAATGATGGTTGGTATTTTAGAAGATGAGATGTTTCGAAAGTTGATGACTATGAAAATCTATCTAACTTCGCCGCTAACGGTGTTACCTGGTCCTTACGCATCAGCGTAACAGAAAACTTATATAGATTTAGGTTTGATCAATGAATACAATATGACAATGAGACGCTGAATCTACTGACATACTGATATATTGCGGGATAAAACTTGCGCCAATATGTGACGATATTCTCGTTTTAGAAAATAGTAAAATATCTACGGATTCTGAAATGTTTCCATTTGAAATATTGAAACAAGATAGGCTCATAAATGTTTACATTAGTTTAGTTTTAGTGCAGAATTAGTGGTTGTTTACTTAACAGTTCAGTCGAACTGGGCCTGCAGTCTCGACAAAGATAGCGATCGCTTACGACAAAATTCGGTCGCAAAGCTATAACGATGCGGATTTAAGTTGGTAGCTAATACCGGCGGGTCGCGTCCGGCTCACGTCCACCTTAAATCCGCACCTTAAATCACTTATCGACCGAATTTTGTCGTAAAGCGATCGCTATCTTTGTCGAGACTGCAGGCCCTGGTACGGACAAATTGCGAACACCGGACTTTGTTCGACACTTCACGAGAACATTATCTCTCAAAGGCTGTTCTCCGAAGCCACAACTCGTTCGTACCAGTTCGACTGCTTGAACGAAAGAACAATATATAGGCATTACTATACAAAGGTGACACAAAGAGCTGCCTCGTTGGTCGACTGCTGAACACAAAGTCCTGCAAGGCTATTGCGTATCTTTTTAAATGTCAGTGGCTATCATAGCGTCCATCGATTAACTGTCAGTTTGATACAAAATGGAACCATTTGACAGTTAATCGATGGAAACTATGATAGCCACTGACATTTAAAAAGGTACGCAATAGCCCTGCTGGATTCGATTCTCAGGACGGGCAAATTATTATCAGGTTTTTCTTTTGGGAATTTCTCAGCAGCTACGGAGACTGGATTTGTGCCCAGTTAAGAGCATTAGGCTCGCCCCTTTGACACTGAACTCACACATAACTTTCTAATGCTTGCTGTACTATTAAGTGCACCTCTGCCTAACCCTTCGGGGACAACAGGCGTGATGTGTATACAACACAAAGGTGTAATATTTATTATGTAACTAGCTGTGCCCGCGACTTCGTTCGCGTGCTTGTCTGAAACTAAAATGCGTCGCTTAGATTAAAGTACGTTAAATCATTGCCCTGCGTTAACTTACTGCCGCTGTAGAAAATAAGAAGAGGGTAATGCAAAGTACTGACTATGTCTAATACTAAAGTTTAGATGGATGGGTGTTTGTTAATCAACCACGTCAGAACGGCCGAACGGATCTTGAAGAAATTTGAAACAGGTACATTATAGTCGACAGGTACTGTCGTTGGCGCGTTCGTGTTCCACGCGCGCCTCAAAGATATGTCAGCAACAATTAAGGGGTCCTTTGGGGCCCCTTAATTGTTGCTGCCGTCGTCTGCCGGGGCTGACGGTTGTCCGCAAGAGATACCACGGCCCCGAAACACAAAGAGCTAAGAAGAAACGTGGGTGGTTTTTAGTCAGTAGAAGTCTGACACTTTCTTCCGCTCCGCCCAGAGCGGGATGAGTCATTTGATAATTTACAAACCACAAAAAAGGGGGGATTAGAGGCTGTTTCGAGAGGTACCTGTACCGAGTCTGGGACAACGAATCTGAAATGGAACGCCGTCACCTCCTTCTGCGAAGCAGTAATGCTAGCGAAAGAGGTGAACGTAAGAGGGACACAACCCCTCTTCCCAGCCGCCGCGAGAGACGCTCCGGGCATGGGGGGCAACGTGATGGCTTCCGGCCACCGTAGGCGCGGACCTGTGAACGGTGAGTAACGGGCTAGTTAATCGTTCGTCAGTCCTATGACGATGGAGGCGCGTTCGTGTTCCACGCGCGTCTCAAAGGGATATCAGCAACATTGAAGGGGCTCCCAAGGACCGACGCCCGTCGGGGCTGCGGGTTGTTCGAAAGAAATACCGCGGCCTCGACACATAGGGCTAACAACACACCACATCTATATAAAGACATGTTTGGTGCAGTGGCTGGACGATTAACAGTAGCACTGCGTGTCGCAGGTTCGATTCCCACACGGTACAAACAAAATATGCCGTGGGTTTTATCCAATTTTAATTTAGTTTAAAAAAAATTGTATTTTTATACTGTGTAATTGGTAAATCTTTATTTGTTGACTATTCATGAAACATATGTTTATTTAATAACACCGCGGTTTAGAAAATGACATCAAATGAATAACGCCATCTGTCGAAGACGAAGATAAACTGCTAAAAAAGAGCGATCAAACACACTATAGGGTTTAGGCTATGTAGATTTTGAAAACAGCGTCATTTAGACTAATATCTGCGTACCTTTTGCTATCATTACTTATTTAAAGTTATCTTGTGAAGGCATTTATTAATAAGTACCATATTCGATCAATAGATGTCGTTGCTTGTCTCATTCTTGACCATAATGATAAGTTCTTCTTGAAAACTATAAATGCATATCTTTTGATAGAGAGCACCGATTACGATGAAACAAAGACTAAATAATAGCCCAAGTTACGCACAATATTTATGTATAAAAGTTATTTACATTCGTTTCGTAAATTTGACGTGATGCTTAGTCATCGAAACATACAAACAGATAAACAGACAAACAGAGAAATTCCAAAAATGCTGTCAATGTGTTCTGTTGGTTATACTTTAATACCCTGACTTTTTTTTTTAAATATTTTCGATGTACAAAAAAGATTTTTCTACAGATTTATTATATGTATATAGAAGATAAATAAAGTATTCGTTTCCTACTCAAAGCTACTTATTCAACTTCTCATTTCCATTTCACAAATGGAAATTAATAAAATATAAAATAAAAGATAATACCTGTATTGAGTTTTTTGCTGTCATCTCAAGTAAAGATACTTTGTCAAAAGCGTCATGTTTGTGGAGAGAAAATGTGTTTCTTTTGAAGTAAGCCACTTGTAAAAAGTGATGGATTGGAACCTTTTTATTTCGGGATGGAAATGAACTTCTTTAATTTTTTATTGGACCTGGAGGTTTACCTTCATGTTACCAAGACAATACACTACCACTAGTGGCATACAAATTTCAACATTTTCTATGTAGCCTCTCAAAACCGCGTGATTTTCGCATGGATGGTCTAAAAAAATAGTGTTACGGTCAAACTATGAAAAAAACATTGGTATGTTTTTTTTGTTACCTGATGCTGCTGCTCTAGAACTGAATCTCGTTTGATGTAAATGGTTTATTTTAATTGCAATGGAAACTGGACATTATCAAATAGGATGAAAGGTTCCAAATCCCAAAGCATTTTTTTATACCTACCTTTATCTACCTCTGATTATTGTTACTAAACTGATACTGCTACTGGGCAAATCTTTTGTTTAAACATCATAATGACATCCACAAACAGACAAACCTTACATTGTGCTAGTAAAACGTCAGTGTTGACGTAAAACTCAAGTTCGCGTCAGCCACGCGAACTTGAGTTTTACGTCAAGCTCGCTTGCACGTAAATCCACCGGGTTGGAGTATTACCTGCTGAAATTGTTGCATTTACGTCGACATGCTCTAAAACCAACAGAAGTAAAACTTGGTTGAGATGCAGTTTTAAAACGTTGCTAGACAAGGTTATTTTTGATGGCATTGCTTCTGTGCTTGCATTATAGAATATTGACATCATTTGCCTAGCTTTTTTCTTAAAAATTTTGGGGTTGGCTTCCAGTCTTACCGGTTGCAGCTCAATACCAGCATTTTATAAGAAGTGACTGCTTATCTGAACCCAGTTAGTTCTAGGTTCAGATAAGCCAGACCCTTTGGTAAGTCTAGTAGTCAGACTTTCAGGTCATTGACTACCTGCAACGACTGCCAAAAATCTATATATGGCAGCCGGGACCAACGGCTGAACATGCACGGAGGAAACTTGGTATGTAATCGGTGGTCACCCATCCAAAGACCAACCTAGACAAGAACTACTTAACCTAAAGATCAACCCGAGCGGAAGTTATTATTAAGCCACGAGCTCCTTTATGACGTAAACCTTAGAAATTAAGGTTTCTAATCTTAAATTATCTGTTAATAACCAACAACCCAGGTTTGTCTACAAAGCTGTTTAACCCTACTTCAATTTGCTTTGTGCCAGTAAAACGTCAGTCAATCCACGTGAACATGTAGGTTTACGTCAGGCTCTGTTGCACGAAAATCTCATAGAATATTTGCATTTACGTCGACATGTAGAAGTGAATACATTTGGTCTTTGTTCTTGAATGTTTGTAGTGTTACATCATCTGCCTAGCCTTTTCCCAACTGTGTTGGGGTCGGCTTCCAGTCTAACCAGATGCAGCTGAGTAACAGTATTTTACATGGAGCGACTGGCTATCTGACCTCTAGAACCCAGTTAATTCTGGGTAATACGATACCCATTGGTAAGACTAGTTGTCAGACGTTCAGGTCACTGACTACCTGTAAGGACTGCCAAAGATCTATATATGGCAGTCGGGACCAACAGCTTAACGTGCTTTCCGAGGCACGGATGCACAGACGCACAGAAGGTTTGTAGTGTTACAGACAAGCGTAACTTTGAATCTTCTAGGATAAGCAGCGCTTGTCAAGGTCGGTTCGCAGTTGGTTGTCTATCCCACATACTGAGTTTCTTACTTGCCTCGGAAAATACGCTTAACTATTTATCTGAGCTGTCATTTCTAAATCTTCGATAGTCGATACAGGTAGTCAGCGGCCCGTCTGACAACCAGTCTTATTGGTATCGTATTATCTAGAAGTAACTTTAGTTGTGGATGTTATTAAGGCAGCCGCTCTATATTAGAAACTAATATTCCCCAATATAATTAGGAATATTTTTTGTCACCGAGGGCACATTTGAGCCTATATGAAATCGCATACAATTTCTATGAGCATTTTTGAGTCTGGAATTCATACGTTAGGATGTATGAAGTTACTTTGTGGTAGTAGAACGTCAGTAACTTTACGCGAACATTTAGTTTTACGCCAAGTTCTGTTGCACGTTAACCAGCCCGTCGGGGTTATTACCTTTTGGAATACTTGCATTTACGTCGTCGGCATGTTCTTAAACCCTTGCAGTTTTAAGACGGGATGGGGGAGGGGGGGGGGCAAAACAAGCGTCAATTTCATAGTTTTCATCTACTAATTTTGTCGGCATTGCAGTGTAGGCCACTGTTTGAAAACAAATGGCATGTAATGTATATTGTATTTTCACAAATAACTCATAACCCTTTTTTTAGGCGGGTGGTAAATCATCAAATAACGTCTCCCGCTCTTGGGCAGAGCGAAAGGGAGTGTTAGACTTCTACTGACTAAAAACCACCCATGTACCTTCTTAGCCCTTCACGTCGAGGCCGCGGTATATCTTGCGAAGTCATAACCCTAATAATGTCATATTTAAGGTCCTTACAACGTACGTACCTATGATTCAGACAGAAAATCCGACTAACTACATATTATAAAACAAAAACCTCCGCCGCGTCCCTCTGTCTGTCTGTTCGCAATAAACTCAAAAAACTACTGCACCGATTTTCATGCTGTTTTCTCCAATGAATAGAGCGGTTCTTGAGGAAGGTTTTAATTTTGCGGGGATGCGGTTGAAGTTGCGGGCAAAAGCTAGTTCTACGTAAATTAAACAAAATTAAGTTATAAAATTACTTTTTTTGATAGTTACGTTTCTGTCTGTTTCCTCTTACAACCTGCGCACGTGAAACAACTTGACTACTACATAAGTAGGTAATCAAAACTTCACTAACACAAATCCCCTCATTAAATCTTGCCCAAGTTGGTACAGAACAGTAATGCCGCTAAGCCCAGTCACATGATCCTGCCTGAAAGGTATTAGTGTCTGTGTTACAGGCAGACAAAATGGCGTATGTTCGTCAAAGTCAGCGCTTTAGTACGGATGCGGTGAGGTGCCCGAGTTACTGATGAGCGCATTCATTGTGAAAAGCCCGGCTTTAGTATGATGCAGTTTTTGTGTTGCGGCTTTTGGAGATTATGTTTGAGTTGTTTTTATTATGAAAGGTGAATTTATTCACCATACAACTTATTGTTATGGTAAGTTGTCTAGTCTAGCTATAAAGTCCAGTTGTATCGCAGTGTTCTGTCATTACAGTTGCCACTGCAGTTATCAGTTGCGGCCGCCATCTGCCTTATAAATCAAGGGTAGTTTAAGACCCTGTCGGTGCTGCGGTTCCTGTCGGGGCTGCGGGTTGTTCGAAAGAGATACCGCGGCCTGGGACACAAAGGGCTAAGAAGGAATATGGGTGGTTTTTAGTCAGTAGAAGTCTGACACTCCCTACCGCTCCGCTCAGAGCGGGAGGAGTCATTCGATGATTTCCCATCCTACCAAAAAAAGGGTATTTTAAGACAATGGAAACCTGTTTCTATTTCATGATCAAACTATTTTTTAAACCGTAGATTCATGTATACTTTTGAGATAAATAGAGATAGATTTTTCTTGAAAAGCTCTGCTTTTAGGATGCTATCTGCAAGTTTTGTAAAGGTTTATTAAGAAGGAAACATTCTTAATCTACCTAGTAATCTTTTATTGACGACCGATATCTTACCAACGCGATAGTATTATGTAGATTTATTTTCATGATAGTAGGTATGGACATGTGATGCGGAGGAATAAGGAAAATTATCAATTCGAATGAAGACGATTGTAAGAGTAGAGGAAGAACAAAGAAACGATGGATGGATTAAAAAGGAGTTGACTGATCAGATGACGAGAAATATTTAAAAAAGTGTTGAAGAAGAAGACTTACGGTGCCGCCACCGACCCGAAATAAATTGGGTTGCGAGAAGCAGAATTACGATGGCTTACAAGAATTGTAACATTTAAATCTAAAAATGCCTTGAGGTAAAGAAACAATTTTGGATCATAGAAAAAAGCCACAATCTCATATCAACTGACCTTTCAAAATTAATTAGTAAGTATTCAGTAAATCCAATACCCAATCTTTTCAATAAAGATGCCGAGATCAGTCGGGATTTAAGAACAAAACAATATCATCAAACTGTAATCCATCTAATACAAAACAGAAATATAACTAATTCTATCTTGCCTTTGAATTATAACAAGAATATTCTCTGAAAATGAATCTTTGTTTACTTCGCTAGTCAGAGTAAAGTTTACGTGGCTTAGATACCAAGTTACGGACAAATAAGTATATAAGTAAGGGATTATCTTGTCAATAATGGCAATTTTGCTGAGAAAGAAGGCAAAATAAAAGACTTATTAAGGCTAAGTTAGTGCCCTTTTTTATGGTGGGTGGAAAATCATCAAATAACCCCTCCCGCTCTTGGGCAGAGCGAAAGGGAGTGTCAGACTTCTACTGACTAAAACCACCCATGTTCCTTCTTAGCCCTTCATGTCGAGGCCGCGGTATCTCTTAAGAAAAACCTGCAGCCCCGGCGGGACCCGCAACTCTAACGAGGGTAAGTTAGTGCCCTTATATAACGGAATACGCCTGGAAAATTCTTGAAGAACATATCGAATGTTAGTACCTACATCTAGATGAGTTTATAGAATAAGCAAAAATTTTTTTTTTAAAAGCTTTAAATTACAAAAAGTTCATATTTACTCGATTAGGTTATACTGTGTTCGTTTTAACAATACTATAGTTCCTGGATTATAATTTTACTGTAGACAATTACTAATATTATATACAAAATCAACGCGGAAATAGATTAAACGAAACAAAACAAACGAAAATGATCACAAAGTTCAATCAAGTCTTTCAACAAACCAGCCTTACCCAATTTCAATCTAGTCACACACAGAAACCTTTACAAACCCAGCCAAATTCTCAAAAGAAAATGCAAATTCATTCCTTAACACATTCTATACAACATGTAAAGCTATTCACGCTTACATTTACTTGCAAAATTCAATATGTAGTACTCTGTGGTAATATTGGGCCTACAAATCACCGGCGGCAGGTGAATTTAATCAAAAGCGGCACAGATTGCCCGCCACAGTCTAATTTACGATCTCCTAATAGACTGCTTGGAACCACTACTAAGGGAAAAGAAGATAGAACACGGAAAAGGGAAAAATAAAGAAAAAAAACTTGAGAGGTGTCAAGGAACACCCGGATGGAACGAAGTTATTGTTATTATTTTTTATTATGAAAAAAAAAAAAAAAAAAAATGTAGAAATGAAAATATCTGGCTTGCTTTCTATAAGAGAGAGAGAGAGACAGACAGAGAAACATGCGACGCCGCACAGCTTACAATAGCTTACTATAGCAAAAAGTGTCGTGACAACTTTTCGTAAGAATTTTTTCCGTCTAGCCCCCTTTCACAACGCGCGATAAGGAACTTCGTTCCAAAAGCGGGTTTTGAAATTTCTTGGTGCCGATTTGGTGACAAAGAACACTGCATAAACTTAAGTTTTGATTCAAAATAGTATCCATGGAGCTTCTTGCCCTTTCTTATCCATAGAGAACTAAGCTTTGGAATGGGTAACTACAGTACTTCGCTTACTTTGTTTTTCTTACATTCAAAAGTGTCTGTAATGGTCTAATTGAAATCTATGCTTTTAAATTGTTTCTTTTTCGTGTGGTTAGTGCCATTTATATTTTTTGGCGGGTTGAAAGTCTTCAAATAACCCCTCCTGCTCTTGGGCAGAGCGAAAGGGAGTGTCAGACTTCTACTAACTAAAAACCACCCATGTTCCTTCTTAGCCCTTTATGTCGAGGCCGTGGTATCTCTTGCGAACAACCTGCAGCCGTGTGGTTAGTGCCTAAACATGTATGTGAGTATTTGAGCCATCCGTTGACCTCTGACTTGACTGAATACTCTCAGGAATGGTTTTAGACGTAACAGAGCCACGGAGGTCATTTACACATCTATCATCGTTTCTTCCATCAAAAATAAAACAAAAATGTCTTATCGATCGTAGTAGTGGTTCTCCCACCAGAAGTGATTAACGAATGAATAGATAGAAACGAGCCGGCGAGTGCTGTGCTCGTCAGACGCCGTTCTGTAGCCCAAGTTTGGCCACGACCTACACATTGAAGCGACATACGTCTTGTGAAAGCAACTGCTGTGAAAACAAATGAAAGAAGCTGTATAGAATGCCACGACTCACCGCAATGCGACGGTGCTCACGCAAAGCTGGCGCACGCTGACGTTCGAAAAGTGCTGATTATCAGCCTAGTTTGAATAAATGATTTTTGATTTAGATTTTTTTGATTTTAATTTTGAAAGAACTCACGCTTGATGTAAGTGGCGGCTCACGACGCATCTCCTGAGGTTGTGAAAAGGGTTTTATCTATACACAACCTTTGTCCACTGATTGAGCGTAACGATTCATTTGCGAAACGGTTAGTTCAGTGCTGGTAAATTTGATCTGAGCTTAGGTTTGCCTACTGAATTAGATAATTAATGGCCGTTACTATTTTAGAGAATATATAATATATAATATAATATATTATTGTAGTTGTACAATAATATACTTGTATAGTACAACAATGTTGCACTATACAATAATAATAGTGACTTATTACTATTACTATCATTGCCCTTTTTTTTTTTGGCGGGTGGAAAATCATCAAATAATCCCTCCCGCTTTTGGGCAGAGCGAAAGGGAGTGTCAGACTTCTACTAACTAAAAACCACCCATGTTCCTTCTTAGCCCTTTATGTCGAGGCCGCGGTATCTCTTGCGAACAACCCGCAGCCCCGACGGGACTATCATTGCCCTTAGGCAATAATGATTTCATTCACAAGTCCACACGTTTTCTATTAATTTGAACTTAGGTCTCCTGTACCATATTACATAGGTATATAAGAAAAAAAACCAATTTCAAAGAGGTTTGGATTTAATGTGGTGACGAAGTTAATATAAATGTCTCTCCATTATTTAAATTAAGGGACTTACATTAAAATATACGGGCACCCGTGTCAACTGCAGACGCTGAAGTTTGCGAGTTTCCTTAATCATACCGAAGTAATAAGATATGTGTATGGTAATATCGTTTTCGCTTAATCCTCGGTTTGTAAACGACGTTACTTTATGGTGGAACTCACCACACTTCAAAGTGACTTAATTAAAATATAGCATTTGATTTTTGAATTAAGAAGGTGTAACATACTCGTACCATCACATAATATTACGCCTGTAATCCACTAAGCGTAAGGCAGAGAAAAATGAAAAAAAAATGTGGGTGTACACCCACATGTTACCGAAAATTTCATTTTTACGCATAGACAAAGCAGCTAACTGTCAAAATATATTATTTGTTTTAAGTCAAAAATATGCTCGTACAAACGCCAGAGAATAAAGAATCAGACAATCAACTTCAAAGCTTTAAATTGTAGCTTATCTTCTTATTTTTCTATCGTTATCAGCAAAAAACTCCACGTGCATTTTCCTATGTTTTGGCTGACCCATACAATGGCCTCTACCTACATTCAGTAATTTCTGTTTTTACCTTTCTGACCGATTTAATCCAGGTCTGGGACAATAATTGTGGCCAGTTCCCAAACCGACCCTTACGTCAAAGATACATCTGTCCATGTCTAAGTTATACTAAGTACTGACCCTCGTTCGCATGATGGCATCAATTTAATCAATCAAAGTTCGGGTCTGTCTTGTCCTCCATTTAACATTTACCGTTGTTAGATTTATGTATAGTTAGTTAAGTTTTGTGGTTGACAAGTTTTGGGACGTTTTGGGGTGGTCGAGTTACTTCTATTGGTTTGTGTTGTTTGAGAAGATTCAAGGCATTTTGTGGTGGGTTTGGTTATAATAGTGGACCGAATCTGGACGTTATTCATGAGGGTTTTTATAAAATGCGAAATGTTATAAAAGTTTAAATCAATTTAGCACCTATACGAACATAATCGTTCTTCAATAATCATCATCATCAGCCTATAATGTTGTGTTGTGTAAAAAAGTCGTGAGAGGACTCCAGGAGAGGGGTGGACTATAATCCACCACGCGTGCCCAGTGCGGGTTGGGAGATATCACCATGTTTTTGAAACTTTTTACTTGCGACTAAAAACTAAATTTGTTTGGCAAAAGAATCACGTTAACCACAAAAATATCGAACTCTCACCACAAAGTTTAGAAGGCTTTTGTACCCACCATCCGTCTGCAGAACCCCACACTGCGGTTAGATCGCACTTACGTGTAATGGCGGCCAGTGGCACACTCGCACTAATCAAATGGAACGGTTTAATGGTCGAATAATAATAATAATCGTAATAGTGAATGCACTTAGACATAGAGGGATTAGAGCCTCTAGTTACATTACCAATTAAATTGTACGGTGTTGATGAACTTTGTATTAATAAGATGACCATTTAAAATGAAATTAATAAACCGACGAATCCCGAGGAATTGCCAGACTTAAGTGGCAATGGGCAGGGCACATTGCTCGCAGAACGGATGGGGCCGAAAAGTTCTGGAGTGGAGACCGCAAACCGGAAGACGTTACGTTGGAATGGAAGGCCTCTCACTAGGTGAACCGACGACCTGGTGAAGGTTGCGGGGATCCGCTGGATGTGAGGCGCACGGGACCGGTCAATGTGGCATTTAGGGGAGGCCTATCAGCTGAAATGATGAAGATGACGATTTAAAATGAAATTAATGAAATTTCAGCAAATCTATGTTATCAAATCAAAAACAAACAATGCAAAGCCTAAATAACCCAATCATTTGTTTTTTAGCGAAAGTTCAACACGAAGGTAAATTCGACCGTGCATTTCCATGTATGATCGAATTTACTGTCTACTGTTCGCACCTTTGGAAAAGATCAGCCAAGTACCAGCTGAACAAGCGTTGAGTGACGTGCCAAGGAGCTCAATGACAATTACTTCCTTGTCACAGCCTAGCTCCGAAGCCTTGAATATCACCGCAAACTTGTCAGTCTATAGCCGGTAGCATTTCGGAGGTTGTGCTTTGGAATTACACAATCTAATTGGGTACTTTCCTAACTAAAAAAAATATGATTCTGTTATGATTATCGAAAAATATTCGATACGTGTTTTTTGTTTTATCTATATCTATACTTTAATATTATAAAGCTGAAGAGTTTGTTTGTTTGTTTGTTTGTTTGAACAGGGTAAACTCAGGGACTACTGGTTGGAATTGAAAAATTCTTTTAGTGTTGGATAGTCCATTTATCGAGGAAGGCTTTAGGCTATATAACATCACGCCACAACCAATAGGAGCGGAGCATAAATGAAAAATGTTGCAAAAACGGGAATAGTTATTCCTTTTTGAGAGCTTCCGTTGCGTGCGCTGCGAAAACGGTTTAAGTTACGTAAATATCATGTATGAAGGAATTGTTCCTCTTTAAAAGTTCTAAAAAAAAGTCCGCGACAGCATATGTTTATCTTTTACGATTGACTCACTGTAACCATGTTTTTATATTAAAATGTTAGGTTAAAAAGAATTATATTTTGCGAAGCTTATTTAACCCATAATATGGTATTAATCTATATCTAAATAAATGTGTTTGCTAGCACGGAAATTTAATATAGAATATTTGTGCCTTTAACTCTATACAGTTTAAACAAATATCTTAGAAGATATCGCAATGTAAAAATATACGGGCGACAAAATAATTAGCGCGTGGCAGTCATTCGGTCCGGTGCGGTAGGTACGTGGGGATTCTGGCCTCTGGGGGCTCCGGAGAAATTCAAATTCAAAATATTTACTGCACCATAATGTTTACAAGTACAAGGTGTTACTGTATATTAAACAGTAAGAGATACCTATAGTAATTGTTACTTTAATAATATAATACAAGTCAATCTAAACTAATAGGTATTTTATAGAGGAAAGGTAAGATTTTTTGTTTGTGACGAGTACGATATAGCTCAATTTTATAAGTTGGATAGTCGATTTATCTAGAAAGGTTATAAGCTATATTATGTGTTGCAGACGAAGTTGCGTGGGTCAGCTAGTCAAATTAATAAAATTGGCGAAATTAAAACGCGTCAATGATCCTGATTGGGGGCTTGTGAAGTCACTTTCCATAAAAAAGTGTACTGAAATATGAAGTCACACGAGTATACGAAGCAAGTCTTTATTTTTTGGTTACGCGAAAATTTAAAAAATAAGTGTCCGATATTTTTTTTAATCTATCTGACGGACTAATTATAATTATTTATTTTTGTCAAGTACTTATTTCTCCCATCCTCGTTCTATCATTGCACGAGTAGACTAAACGGTGATGCATCACCAATTTTATAGTTGAAAAGCAACAAATAATTCGCTATGCTTCCAAATTAATTGATAGCTCTGTGGAATTCACGTCCAGTTTGCCTGTTTCTCTATTTTCCGATCATTATAGTCTAGATCGATTGCTTCTAGAAAAGCGAGTTACATGATCGATTTACTTCAAAGTTGCGGCAAAAAGCAAGTCTGTGTAATGAAGGATATTTGAAAATTCATCAAAGGGTGAAATAAGGATTAAAGTTTATTTGGAAGATCGTTTTTTAATGAGGAATCCTATCTGCTAATTGGTGCTAAAAAGTACGAAGATATATTATATCTTCGCACTTTTTACTTTCTTTTAACATCGCAATACAAATTATTGAAATGAGTTAGATAACTTTTCTATTTTTATGTAAAAAATATCACGTTTAATACGTCACTGAGAGCTGTAAGAAGGTTGTTCGTGTTTTTTCGACGAAAAATGTGAGTACGGAAGACGTATTTCTCTCTGTGGCAAAGTAGATGATTTTGTTTATAAACGACTCGTATTTTGTTAGGGTCCCTCAACCATAAGTGCACAATTTATCACAGACCTCTAGCAGAGGAAGATATATATGTATAGGAAGCACTCACATTCTATTTTTTACTTATGGTTACACATGACAACTAATAAGATATAAAAATTCCCGTCGGGGTTGCGGGTTATTCGCAAGAGATACCGCGGCCTCGACATGAAGGGATAAGAAGGAACATGGGTGGTTTTTAGTCAGTAGAAGTCTGACACTCCCTTTCGCTCTACCCAAGAGTGGGACGGGTTATTTGATGATTTTCTACCCACCCAAAAAAAACAAAAAAAAAAAAACAGTTTTTGCGGATCTCTCACTGTACAGGAACTCTATGTAAAATAAGGGCCATGTTGTACTGGAGTATTATAAGTTTATGTATGAAGTATATTTTTTATGCAAAAGCGTGTCAAAATCAAATCAAATCAAAATTGTTTATTTGCCAGAAAATACATCAAAATCATAGTCTTGTCTTTGGGAAGTACAAGCGTAACGTGAATGTTTTTATGTATTCCTTTAGTTGAACGTATGTCCTTTTTTTCTTTCTATCTGTCGATGCTACCGTAGCCTTATATTTTGTATTATTCCCGGCTTTACCAAATATCATGTCCCAACAAGCCAGTCTGTCAAACAAAGTTTTAACTTATTTATCTGATAAGTCAATGTTACTATCAGAAAGTTACTCTGAGTTTTCATCCCAAAGGATTACCTGTTGAGGTTACAAGAGACATTCGGAAAATACGAGGATTCAATTTGTTACCTAGCGCTGCGTGAAAATATCTTGTTTTGTTTTTCTGAGAATAGAATAGAATAGAATAGAATAGAATAATTTATTTGTCAAACATGCGTTTACATAAACTGATTAATCAGACATGCAAGATTGAATAATAGATGTTGTGAGCGTCCATGTTTTGCCAATAACGGCGTACAAATTTTGAAGGTATAAAAATTACACTTAATTGCATTTTACATAATAGTCATACTAAATTTCATAACAAATTATAAAGCAAATAAAATAATAATTGATGTCAAGATATTATAGTACATTTAATAAGTATATTAGAGTCAAATATAAATTAAATTATGTCCAGAATATTCATTATTGTCCAGTCAAAATCATTCAATAGTCAATTATTTAAAAAATCACATTATTTCATTATTCTTAACTATGTAATATTTGAAGTCGGAATAGAAAAGTCCTTTTCATTTAGAAAATCTACAACATTGTAATATACTTTATTAACTAAAAAAAATCTCAGTTTATTTTTAAAAAGTGACAAGGGCAGTTCTCTCCAACTTTTAGGTAATTTATTAAATATGCTAGGAGCCATACAGAAAACACTTTTGCTCATGAGGGTTGTTCTCGCAGTATGAGAGCATACCTTGCTGTTGTCGCGCCTATTGCGTGGGATTACTTCATCTACTCGTTTAAAACATTGCGGATTTGTTTTGACAAAAACCGCTACTTCCAAAATATACAGACATGGCAAAGTAAGTATTTTATATTTTTTAAAGTAAGGCACGCAACTATCAGTAGGCTTAATTTTAAATATTGAACGAATGCATCTCTTTTGAGTCTTAAACACTGTGTCTTTTTCTGTCGAGTTGCCCCAAAAAATGACACCATAGCGCAGATGAGATTCTGTTAAGCCATAGTAGGCTGTAAGTAACGCCTCCACACTTATTATAGACGACAAAGTGTGCAGGGCATAGGCAGATTTACTGATTTTCTTGCACAAGATTTCGATATGGGTTTTCCAATTCAGTTTTTTGTCAATGTGGAGCCCTAAAAATTTTGTTGTTTCTACCTCTTCTATAGGCTGGTCATCGTAGTGTATATTTAAATTACTTTTACTATTGATCCTTTGACTAAAATGTATTAATTTTGTTTTAGTCACGTTAATTTTTAAGTTATTATCATCTAACCACTTTACCATTAAATTTATAGAATCATTTATGTCACTTTCATAAGTATCAACACTTTTACAAGGTATCGTTATGGTGCTATCATCGGCAAATAGTGTCAGTGGTTGAGGGATGCCTTTCGGAAGATCATTAATGTATAATATAAATAAAGGAGGCCCTAGAACACTCCCCTGTGGCACACCAAATGAAACTATACGCTCTGAAGACTGATAAACAATTTCATGTTTACTTTTCAAATTAATATGGTTTATATTTGTTATCTGAGTTCTGTTAAGTAAGTAAGATTTAATTAAATTGTTGACGTTTCCTCTAATGCCATATGCCTCAAGTTTATTTAAGAGTGTACCATAATGCACATAGTCAAAAGCTTGCGTCATGTTACAAAAAACGCCACAGACTGGTTTCCTCTTATCCACGTTAAATGTAACATTATATAAAAAATCATAAATGGCCATATTAATCGTTTTACTTAGTCTAAATCCTTTTTGTTCCTCGCATATAATATTATGTCTTTCTATAAATTTATTTAGTTCCTTGTAAATAAATTTCTCAAATATTTTAGAAATTATAGGAATTAGTGCTATAGGCCGATAGTTCTCCATTAACTCCCTATCTTCTTTCTTAAATAGTGGCTTGACGATAGAAACTTTTAGAGCGTCAGGGTAAACGCCTGCACTAATGCTGAGATTAATGACATGGCTCAAGTGACCGCAGATTTCATCCGCAACATGTTTTAGAGCAAGTAACTTTTGTTTTTTTCAAAACCAGGAATTCGTACTCATTTATTTGTGAATTGGATTAGGATAGTTATTAAAAACTGTTGTTCTTTTCTGTACTTGTTGGATAAAAAGTTTTTTTTCTCTTTATTTCTCACTCGCAACTGGTGTGCGTGTATGACCAGATGTATGAACGTGGACGAGGCAGAAGGAGTAAGTAAGGATCGTAGCACGTAGCGTTCAGTGGTTTCTGCCTACCCCCATGGAAAATAAGTGAGATTATGTATGAATGTAATTCTCACTGATTATACTGATAATCACTTTTTGTGATACCAATAATTACGATTTAGAATATTAATGAAGACATTTAATACTAACCCAGAATTACCTTTATTCATGTTGCTATTTTTACATCCAATTATTCCGTCAAAATTCACAGCAAACCAGTCGTAATTGAAAACCTTCATATTCGCAGACAAGAAGTACGTTCAGAAAACGAAAGATTCGCAATAAAATCCAATTCCCGTTCATCTCAACGGATTAAACCTCAATAGCCAGCACTTTACTGATAAAAAAAGATAAAACCGCATTAATATGGACACCAGTCTCGCCATTAAGAACTTCTTTTCAAGATCATTTTATTGCAGAATAAAAGTGGTTATGGCTTTAGTCGTTAGGCGATATTCAGCAACTCTTATAGCTGAGATAATCTCATGAATTTTGATGCTTTTCTGAAGACCTCGGAAATGCGTCTTTTCTTAATTATTACAATATGGTAGTTAACAAAAAAAATCTAATTAGTCCGTCCGATAGATTTCCAAAAAATATTGGACACGTTTTTTTTCTTTTTTCACGTAAACAAACAATGAACACGATACAGTGCTTTGAAAACTCGTGTGACGTCATATTCTAAGACATTAGTATGACATTTTTTACCGGTGAGTGACGTCACAACCCCTACTCAAATCTTTGACGCGTTTTATCTTCGTAATTTTTTATTGATTTGATACAACAAAAAATACGTATTCAATATTTTTCGATAATCTAACAGACGGACTAATTAGAATTATATTTTTTAGTTAGTAAACATCCCTATTGGTCTATCTTTTACTTTATAGTGCATCTTCGACGTGGTGGGTTGGTTTATGTGGTCGCATAATGAAGAATAGAAGTACTTATGATCCAATTTTTAATTTATCCACATTTTTTCATGTTTGAACGTTTTATTTAATTCAAGGGTTACCTCCAAAAAAAATAATATAATTTTTTGTACTATTTCTTTCGAAGATTTTTCAACTATTTGTTTTGAGTTCCCGATAATTGAGCGCTTTTGCAAACAGGATGAACGCGAATAAACTGAAGTTATTGTAGGTAGGTACGTTTATGAGCAGGCAATTCGGTCTACGCTCGTTCTTGTTCGTCCACCCTTTCGTAGACATGGTAAATACCCGTTTTTCAATGTATTTGATAAATAAATGATGTATTTCATAAAGTCAAAGTGCATTCGTTGTTGCGGTGTGCGTCGCTGCGTGCTTTCGTGCTCGTAGTGTTCGTTGTTGCGGGCATTCGGCGGCGTGTGGCTCGGCGTGGTGGCTTTCGGGATGACGTATTGCACTCGTAGTTTAGTTTTGTTTTATGAATTGTTCTTCTGACATTCAAAAATGCCTGTAATGGTTTAATTGAAATAAATGCTTTGAGTTTGAGTTTGAGTTGAGTTTGAGTTATACAGGTTGTAAATCAGCCCATCACACAGCCGTAAACCAAGCATTCTGTACATCAAACTAAGTACCCCTATGCAAAAATTTGTGCTGGGAAACGACTTTTTCTTTGAGCCAAAAATCACATTTTACTGTAAAACTCATTGTAGCACTGTTAAAACATTGTGCTAGTGAATGCTTTGAATAGTAAACAGGTCATGGAGGTAATTTAAGAAAAGTGTCACCTGAAAAACTAGTATTTACAAAAACAGCCGTGAACATTTTGGAACTTTAACCCCCAATATCTCCGTAACTAGGAGGTTCCCAGTATGGTCTAGAGCAAAAAAATGATCGCAGTGGTGGGGAGAACAAGTGTCTTTCGTTTGTGTTAAGGATACTTTTACACCCTCTATAAGGTTTTATTAGTATTATCATCTTCCATGTCATTAAAAGTTATATTAGTATGGTTTTGTCAAATAAGACTGCGTCCTAAAATGTTTTTTCGGTAGTAGTAAAGTCTCTCTTGAACGCAGTCTTTGACATAGTTTGTCATTCAGCAAAGGCTTACAGCTTTTCGTTCATAACATTTTTGTTCACAAAAGCTCATTTAGATGCGGAAGCCTGGTGTCGGTTATCACTAAGAAATGCTCAGCGTTTGAGCCATCAGAATCCTAGTGAAAATGACTTGAAATTGTAAAACGGAAGCTGAATATAAATATCCTGACGTTCTACTCGACAATTTTCCGATATGTGCCAAGGTTCTCGGAATAGGGAGTTTTGCAATTCGAAACTATCACTATCATAGCCAGAACGTTGAGATAAGTATATTACCACAAAAGTACTTGCAATGCATTATCAACCTTAATGACACAGTCAAAAACTATCATGTGCCTGTAACGTGCACCTACTTACCCTTCAAATCTTGATAATATCGTTTACTGCCCGTGGTTCACCCGCCTAGTCCACCTGGGTGTACTACGGGCAATTATTTTTGCCCGTGGTTCACCTGGGTACTCAAATCTTAGTACACACGGATGTCTGTAGCATTCAACATCGCAACATTAGTCCTATGTCTGTTTTCACTGTACACTAGGTGCCACCGAAATAAGGATTCTAAAGCTCGACTGAGAACCCGAGGGTTTAAGTTCTCAAGGGACAATAATATTATCGCTATCGCTTTGTGTAAGCGTAAAGGGGTATTTTTAGAAGATATTTTTAAATAAAAGATATTTAAGATGGTTAATGACATGGGCTGGACATGTATGCCACATGCCAGACAAACTGTAGCTCAAAATAGCAGGAAATAGGCGCCCACAGCGAGGCGGGGCCGCGGCAGGCTACGAAGAAGATAGTGGGACGAACTGGACAGATTCTACCAAAACTGAAGAGATCGCAAACTCGCGAGACTGGAGAGAGTGGAGGAAGGTCGCGCCCAGACGTGGAATAGAGCAGGCTAGGAAAAAAAACCTCGTTAAACTAACACGTTTTCTTAGACGCCATAAAATATGAAAAAGACGCACAATTTCCGCAAGCAGTTAGGAGCCAAGTTTTTAATATTCACAAGTCAAGAACGGTCGGTATGCTTTGATAAATGTTCCACTATTTATTTATAGTAGTACTAAACTGTTTAATGTACGTACAAGAGCATTCATTTATTTAATGTTTTAATGTTCCCTTGCTTTATAATACTTTTCGCAGAATGAATGGAAATTGCTTCAGCTTGTTTTTCCCTACAATTTTGTGAATTGAAATCTAATTACAGAAAATGTGACATTCAAAGGACAATATCTATAGACAACTTTAACATTCAATTCTCTATCTATCTTTAAAATAAACTTTTAAATCTATAGCTAACTGCTTGACGTAAACGATCGTAGTGGCTCGTAACGTAACATAACGTAGTAAGAGTAATCTCAAAAATGTTACTGTTACTGTTAGGCTGTGTCATCGCATTGCTGGGTATAGGCCGGGAGGCAGCCCAGCAGTGGTAAAATTTGGAAGTCATGAGGGGACTCATGACTTCTAAATTTTGCAATCCAGGGCCAATGTGGACCACTGGTCGTTGGTTTTGTCCAGCTCATCCCGCTATCTCCTGCGAGGTCTATCGCGTCGCCGCTGGCTGTGTCAGGGCTCCACAACGTGGTTATTTTGGCCCAACGCTCGTTGGACATAAAAAAAATGTTTTCAAACATATGTATTATTTGATATGTTTTATAAAAGAACATTTGTACGTTAATTATTTTAAAATGTTACTTGCCTCTACTTTATATTATTGTAAAACCTACTTCGTTCAATATTTTACCTTTAAAATAATTTCTCAAACTATTTACTAAAACAATTTGGTTTTTTGTTTTGATTAAGTTGTGTTATTTTTTTGTGAAACCCAGTATATTTCACTTTCATTACAAAGAATAAGATCCCCGTTCCTTCAATATAAAGAAACGTAGTAACCACAACAGAAAGGAGCTAATTTTAAACCTAATCCAACAACAGAGATCTAGAAAGTACGCCAGCTAACTTAGTTCAGTTCTAGTTAGATTAGATAATCAAATGGATTTTTTTAATGCTTTATACATTGTATTATTTGAAAAGACACCTTGTGGATACTTTTTTTTGAGAGAGTAATTATTGCTTCAAACAAACCATTAATTTAAGAAGTTCAAATTTTTCATAAGTACTTTAATCTAAGAGATCTGTTCATCATCTGACCAGTCTTTTCTCAACTATGGGTCGGCATCCAGTATAGCCCGATGCAGCTGAATACCAATATTTTTTTGAGTTTACCTGAAGTTTCATCCGAGTGGCTGTGATTATTCAGCATAATCATAAAAAAATGATATAAAGACGGGCCCAAAAAACTACAGTCCAATAGAGGTCTAGTAGAAAAAAATATGATTCTGTTTAGTCCGTCAGTTAGATCATTGAAAATTGTTGGATACGTGTTTTTTTGTTTTATCAAACTAATAAAAAATGGCAAAGTTAACGCGTCAAAGATCATGAGTGGGGGACTTGTAACGTCACTTTCTGGCAAAAAATATTGTATCCAATATTTTTTGGCAATGTACTGTGGATTAATTAGATTTTTTTTTTATTACTCTTTACAACTAAAGTGAAGGAATCCTCCAATACTTCTTGATTCCATTTATTTAACCAAAATATTAACTTACGGTACAATCTGCGAGAGATTTTGAAAGTAATCTTACTTTCTCATGTGTACACAAACACCTTCAAAAAATATGTTTAGCATACAGATAGGATATTATTAAATTTCGCTTTGTATCAGATTCTTGTTATTCAGAATGCGGAAGAAAAGCGGGTGTTGTGGCGAGATTTCGACTTTTTTAAGTTCAACCACAACATCCGAATTTACTCCTTATATTTACCAGTTTACTGTAACTTTTTGGTAAATAATGACTACAAAATACCACCGAATCGAAAAACTCCTCCTTTTTTGAATTCGGTTAAAAAATGTATCAATTATGTAGAAAGTTTTTCTATGATTGTCATCTGTGTAAAGTCATCATAATATTTTTCCTGCCCTTATCCCAGTTTTCTTGGGGTCGGCGCAGAATGTCTTCTTATTTAATGGAAAAAAAAAATTATGGTTTTATGAAACCTTATCTTATTATCTTTTAAGACCGAAAATCAATAAACATTTCTAACTTTGGCTAAACCATTATATCACTATTACAAAACTGTCAAACTATAACTAGTAAATACGAGTATAAGACAGATAATGGATCTCGGGAGAGTGTCTAAGCACACGACACTATATTTCGAATAATAAATGAAACAGAGTTAACTGCCAATTTATTTACATAATTAATCAAAAACTATAGATAACCACAAACAATAACAAACTAGAAAAGGGCATAAAAAACTCGTCCTCAGCCCTGTCAGAAGTCAGAAAACCGGCAGTTACCACGATATATGGCAACACTTAACCTCTGATCATGGTAAAATCCAACCAAATAAAGTGTGGTGGTGGCTCAGTGGTAGCGGCCCCGACTTACGAACAGTGAGCCGTGGGTTCGAACCCAGTCAGGCGCATTACTTTGTGTAATTTATTTCATCACCATTTCTCTCAATACGGTGAAGGAAAACATCGTGAGGAAACCGGCATGTCTTAGAAGCAAAAAATTCGAAGACATGTGACATCTACCAATCCGCATTGGGCCCGCGTGGTGGATCATAGACCATCCCTCTCCTAAAAGGGGGCCTGAGTCCCTGGAGTGGGAACATTATAGGCTGATGATGATGATGAATGTACATTTTAGATAATTTATAGCATGATACCTTTCACCTCCAAGGCTTTTAGCCTCCATCAAAACATTAAAGTTGTATAATCCCTATATTACAGCTGAAATTCATAAGACCATTTAAGTTTACTAAGAACTGGCTCAAAAGCTAACACATCACAAGTTAGTTGCTCAAACTTGTATATTAGCTGGAAATTACTTGAAGGAAGCATACAGCTAATGTAGACTAATACTAAGTAAGAATTTTCCTTCGCTGACTAGCGAAATATGTACGGCAGAAGATCTCAAACTTGATACGGCAGACTTACCGCCTTTTTTTTATGGTGGGTGGAAAATCATCAAATAACACCTCCCGCTCTTGGGTAAAACGAAAGGGAGTGTCAGACTTCTACGGACTAAAAACCACCCATGTTCCTTCTTAGCCCTTCATGTCGAGGCCGCGGTATCTCTTGCGAACAACCCGCAGCCCGCAGACTTACCGCCTCAATCCTACTAATATTTTCACCTTCCATTTCTCACGTAACTCAAGTTATGACAGGTTCTTGACGTCCTTACAATAATATTACAACACAAAGAGAGTTCTATCAATATAATAATAATATAATACAACTATAATAATTATCATCATTCTCTTGCCTTTATCCTAATTAATTTGGGGTCGGAGCAGAATGTCTCCTTCTTTCACGCTGATCACGATGAGACACCTCGTTTTTTATCATCCTTTACACAGTTCATACATAGTTTCTTTGGTCTTCCTCTATTTTTAACCCCTTCACATTCAAACTAATATAATAATAACTCAAATCAGTCCTAATCCATCCACCATCATCCCTCCACCATCATCACCTCCTAGTCCATCATCACTCCATCAGCCATTTAAAGACGTCCACTGCTGGACATAGGCCTCCCCCAGAAGGGGAGGATTTGCCATAATCGCCATGTTTATATTGGCAGGCGTGTTGGCGATCGCAGTATGGTTGTTACAAAGGCACAGAGAACGCTGCTGCCCATTCTCTGGTAAGTCCCTTAGTCGCCTCTTACGACACCCACGGGAAGATATGGGATGGTGCTATTTTTTACGTCCGACACCATACAGAACTAGTCCTATAATAATATTATAATTAGCAGACAAATAATATTAAAATATCCTGTTGTCAACTAATGTACTCACTGTGTTAAAACTAAGACCTAAATTGTTTTGATACAATTCAGAACAAATTCCAAATCTACAACAACATTATATTTGCTTTCCCTCTCAATTTTTGTCATCCTAGTAAACCAAAACGCTTGTGAACCCTCCACCTTCACGCTCATTAAACACAAGGAGTAGCTACAAATTGGAAGAAAGCTGAACTCGCTGAAAATTTTATGTAAGTTAAGGGCTCGGCAGACGGTTGAAAATATTTGCTTCGCAGTTCGACCCAATCGTCTGTTTTCGTAGAATTCACTTAAATGAACTTGCAGTTGTGGTTTCAGCCACGTGCGTAATAGTACCTTCAAGTGTACTGCTTCCATCGCTACCTTTCCTGAAATAAATCACCATATTTTTTTCTTCTTCTTTAGAAAGACGGTTAATTTCAGTTTCTATCTAGAAGTAGCTCCCGGGTCGTTTATGGAAATAACCAGTACAAAAACTCATCCAGGAGAAAAAAAATATTTACTTCGCGGTTCCTCCAAGGTAACATTATTAGGTGTTTTACCTACTTTTTATTCTGCCGTTTTTGAGCTTATCTTCTGTATAATCAGATTGTACGCGAAGCTGCGGTTTAGATGTTATTGTTTTTGTTTCGTAGGAAATCTCTTAAGTACTTTTCAGGTGCTTTTAATTAGCCCATTTTATTTTATTATTAAGAGAAAAAGCTTTTCAGCAAATAAACCTATTTGTGAAGCCATCATTTTCTTGTTTGTGTCTCAATTACTTCGGGTCGGCACAGCATGTCATCTTCTTTAATACTTCTATATTACACATAGATCCTCTTTTCTTGCCATATCATCCTTTACTAGTTCACCCATCCAACCTATTTATGAAGTGACATGCAATTTTATTTAACTCATAAATCTACATTTGTTAGCTTTTCCTAGTAGAAAATTAGCTAGTGGATATGGCATCTTTAGAAGTTATTATTAAGGTCTAACCAATTAAGGTTATAAATGAACTAAAAGTTCGAGTCTATAAATTCTAACAACTAAATGAAACTTTATCTTAATAATTACTTTCAAACTCTAATCAAAGAATACCTAAATATAATCAACTTAGGGTAAACTCTCTTCACAGAATTTGTTAACCAAAAATGTTTAAGCCTGTTCCGTGAAAACTCATCCTTGTTTTTTTTCCTTGTTAGTGAAAACATGAATCTCCACGATTTTATCTTGAAAAAAATATTCCCTTTTTTAATCGGATATTGTTACCAATTTCAGGAGTTTTTAATAAACAGTACGTTTCCAAACCCTAAATTCTAAAATAAAAGTAGGCTTTTTTGGGGGGGGGGGGGAAATCATCAGATTACCCCTCCTGCTCTAGGCAGAGCGAAAGGACCCATCCATGTTCCCATGTTCCTTCTTAGCCCTTTGTGTCGAGGCCGCGGTATCTTTTTCGAGCAACCCGCAGTCCCGACGGGTATATAAAAGTAGCCTTAGTTTCTTTTTATAACATCAGCTATCTCCCGTAGCGTCGGTACTCGAATAAAACAGACAGACAAAACTAGAAGTGAAAAAAACATGTGTGTTCAGTATAAGTGCCATAAAAATTCTCATAATACCTATGTATTATAATAGTAAAAAGCTGTTATTTTCTTATTACAAACTGACACTTTAATTCCTATTTATTTGTATAAATCAACAAACCTATTAATCATTTGTTTATCTCTAAACTAATTAAGGCAATTATGTACATCATCAATTAACGGAACATCAATCATTTCGTGCAGTTTCAAACTAAAATCACTTCCGTTCCAACAATCTTAGACAACAATTTGGCTCATCATTTTGTTGAGCTTGAGCAAGATTTAAGCGAAATAATGTTGGAGAAAATAGGGGTAATTAATCTCTAAGAAAACGTCAGTTCAGTTATGTCATCCTCAAACTAACACTTTGCTGATTACTGTCAAACGTCCATTCATGAAGCTGTCAATCGTAGAAGGGACTTATCATAGACGATAAACATTTAGTACCTAGCTGATTAGATATTGTTTTTTTTACCCCGAAAATATGATCAGATCGTGACACTACCTTCGCCACGGACCGAGACAGCAATTTCCTTCTTTTTTTAGTGGGGAAATCCACCCATGTTCCACCCTAATTATATTAAGTAGGGGTTTGAATTTTTTTGTATGGAAGCTGGCATATCGACCCAGCGCCATTTTGATTTTTTTTAGAAATCACGACCCACGATGAAATTGGTATGTATGGGTAGGGGACACCTAGACGAACAAAAAATGTCGTGCAACATGAATTCCAAAGTGTAACGTTATCGAGATATTTGAAGGTGAAAATCGACATATCAGTGCAATGATCACCTAAATAATAGACCTTTTACGTGTATAAAGGCGTTGATTATTATTATTACTGTACGGAGCTTGAGTAAACTATAACTTTCGTCGAAATTGTCGTTGTACTCATTTGTCGATCTTTACCTTCAAATATCTCGGTAACGTGACACTTTGGGGTTGCGTGTTACTGGACATTTTTTGTTTGTCTATATGTCCACTATTCATAAATACCACTTTCATTGTGGGCCGCGATTTCGAAAAAATAACAAAATGGCGGGCAGGTTGATATGTCACATCGGTTATATCCCCTGTTTTGTTTTTTTTTGTAATTGGTTTTTCTATCAGGAATGTCTCAGTAGCAGCCACGGAATCTGGATTTGTGCCCGGTTGATGGCTCCTTATTACATGGGACTTTTATCATAACTGGCGAAATGTCACTTCTATTAAATACACCTGCCTAACGCTTCGTTGATAAAAGCGTGATTTTAAATAAGAAAATAGAAAGAAAGAAAGAAAACATATTTATTCGGTACATGCCACAAGTGCACACAACAGGCAAAAAATAATAAAAAGAACCTAAAAAATAACAGAAAAAAAAGGAGTGTGCATCTCACGGCTGCGCCAAATAGGACCAGTTCAGCAAACTGCCGAGCAGCTTGACCGACGCTGGTTTTCAACTGGCCCTGAGGCAGTGACGGTGTGTAAATAATTTATACACGTGCCTATGCACTTCAACCTTCACAGTCAGCTCACAAATTATCTCTTCACCTTGAGCGAAGCCTCCTCGCTATTAGTTCACACATGAAGTCCCATGTACAAGCAATTCACTCAATTATAAACTAATCGAACGCCTGCGTCTGAGCAACAGTAATTGAATGATTCAATCATCTTGTTATGCAGCAGTGACGTCGTGACGTCAAGGTTAGCACTGGGATTAGATTTTCTTATGGAAGTCTAGGTCTTTGAAATACTATATTAGGTAAGTCAATTTCTTATCATAAAAATGAAAAATCATTTTTTCAGCACATCAATTCACAACAACATTCATTTTTGGACTACCGTTTATTTCAAACTATGTATAACAAATAAATGGCTAGATAACAGCAGCCACATGGGTCGATCTCCAAGGTTAAGCACCGCTTTCCAAGGTTTGGCTGTAAATGGGTTTCATTTATTTTATTTCATTTATTCAATTCAATAACAATTTACATTGTGTCTGAATGTGTTACAAAAAAAAAATTACAAAAATAAATACCATCGCTGTTCAAATTAAATTCATTAAAAAAACCTACTTTGACATACCGAGTTTCCTCCGTACCTAAAAAGCATGTCAAACTTAGGTATCAGCTGTTTAGTATTTGTGAATCTTTGATAGTCTTTATATAAGTAGTCAGTAGGCCGAAAGTCTAACGACAAGTCTTACCAAGAGTTATCGGATTACCTAGTCCTAGTCCTAACAGGTTTGTAGCAGACAGATCTCTCAGTGAACAATACTGAGTAATTTAATACCTATTATTAAGATATTATGGCTAATGGTAACGCTAATGACTGAAGAGTTGATGTCACTGCTACATCAGCTACGCCGTAGACAATAGCTACGCGGGCGTAGCTAATGTGCTACGCGACATTAATACGTGATATTTTTTCTAATATTTGATGGACATCGTACGATTATCTGCTTGACTTGCAATTTTCTACTTAATCAAAGAGATTTTTAGAGCCAGTTTTAATAGAACTAACGCAGAGTCAATATTAACTCACTAATAACCAATTAACTAATGACGTGTTACTACGCATGCATGCGGTTTTTAATAGTGTTTACAAAGCGTCCGCTTCAAGTTCTCAGACTTCCGATCAATCAGGTAGATTTTAATCCCGTGGGGCATTTTAGCTCTTAAGTGGAAACGGATAGGTTATAAATTGGCTCGTCTTTTAATTATACATCTGATAAAAGGTGACCTTGTAAATGGCAGTGTGATAATAAATTTAATATTGATAATGCCTTACAGAATGTATTTGTTATAGTATTTACGTACATACAGAAGGAAACAATTGTGTAATTTAAACCGTAGTAGGCCAAGTGTGGTAGGTGTGAGAGCAACATTGCAGAGGTGCAAGTGTTAACGCCTGTCAGGGCTGCGAGTTCGAAAGAGATACCGTCTCCCCGGACATAAACGGCTAAGAAGGAACATGGGAGGTTTTTAGTCAGTGGAAGTCGGACACTACCTTCCGCTCCGCCCAGAGCGGGAGGAGTCATTTGATGATTTCCCACCCTCCAAAACAAAAAAAGAAATGTGGTAACAAAACTGGCATGAGCTGGTCTCTTATTCCTTTTCATCATAATATCACGTCTCAAGTCCCCAAAGGGTCAGACATAGGAGCACCTAATAGTACACGTACATTTCGGCAGTTATGTTTAAAGACCCTGCAATAGGGGCGAGTCTATTGCCATCAACTGGACGCTATCCGAATCGGCTACTAAGAAATACTGAATAAAAAAAACCAATAACACATTGCCTGATCTGGTAATCGAAACAAGGACCTTTTGCACAGCATCCTTTTAAATACGCACTACACTACACCTGCTCAAGATCAAAGTTTTGCCACCAATGACTTGCGGTCTACGGTATCTATCCATCATGAGATCTCAGTTCATCATCTGAGTAGCCTTTTCCCAACTATATTGGGGTCGACTTCCAGTCTATCTAGATGCAGCTGAATACCAGTATTTTATACGAAGTGACTGCCTATCTGACATCCATAATCCAGTTAGTACTGGATTATACGACACCCTTTGGTGAGACTGGTTGTCAAACTTTCTGGTCACTGACTACCAGTAACGACTGCCAAAGATCAATTTACTGTACCCACCCGTGTGTATGTCTACTGTATATGGATGTTCTTTGGATGGCCAAAGAAAAGAACACAAATTTCTCAGTTATGTAGTAACAGACAGTTCCCAAGTTCTCTGTTTATATTAAACTCAAAGTTAGACTTAACTTGGTTATATAACTTGATGCATAGAACTTAGACACAATGTGGCTTTCTTGTATCTAACCTAAAACTCATGCCCTATTCCCATGGGGGTAGGCAAAAACCACAGAACGCCACCTGCTACGATCCTTACATACTCCTTTTGCCTCGTCCAGATTCATACATCTGGTCATACACACACGCCAGTTACAAGTACTACGCACCTGTCCTTTCTGAAGAACGGCACCAATAAAATCAATGTAATACATTGATCTTATTGGTACTATGTCTTTCTAGGGCGCCCCCTCCATTAATTATATACAAGAATAAAGAATAAAGAATAATTTATTGTTTAAAAAATTACAGTCGTTGTGTTGATTCCTGAAACTCACATTAGGATTCCCTGTGTCGTGAGTTCCAGGCTCCTTCGTTTCGTTTAGTTTCGTTTACATTATTGTGGCACAAATAGTACATACGTTACATTAAGTTAGGACTGACTTATCAATAAAGTATAATCTAATTTAATAAAATATAATCTAACAAATAAGGAAAAAAGAATACACAAAGAAAGCAGTGTCTTGCCTATATGGTACTCGTATTTGTATGAATGTAATGCGTGCGTGTGTATGGTGTGTTGGAGGGGTAAATGTTGATGTTGTGCGTGTTGTGCGTGTGTCTGAATGTATACCTGTTTTATGTAGAAGTCTAATATAATAATAATAAATATATGAATGCTTCCTACCAAAGTGATAATTTTTTTTTTTTTTTTTTTTTTTTTTTTTAAATAAGAAGCTTTCAGTCGTGTCATAGTCTAGTGTACAGAGCCATTTTGTTGTCGTCATTTTACATTTAGCATGTGTCAGTTGCAAAATTTTGAGTCGGTCATTAATTTTGGCATAAATGTGCGGTCCCATAAAACCGTAAGACCTTCTACAGACTGTTTTATGACAACGAATCTTTTTCCAGTGCACTCTTCGACTTAACGGAATACAAGTGCTCAGGGAGGTTTTGTGAAATCTGAGAGTGACAGACAGGATATAAAGCTGTCTGACTCTGAGAACTCCCACTTCGGTGTATAGCGTGTTTGTGGGGTACCGGAACGGTCGTCTGTAGGCAACTTTAAGCAGAGCTCGTTGAGCTCTTTCTACCTTTACAAAAGAGGTTTTGCCAGCAGCGCCCCATGCTATTATACAGTAGTTAAGGACTGATTGACACAAAGAAAAGTAAATCATTTTTAGTACTGAGTCATCTGCTATCTTACCAAGTTGTTTAAATATACGGAGCATCTTCCTAACCCTTCCCCTTAAAGCACTCAGATGTGTGGACCATGACAGACGGTTGTCTACAAAAACTCCAAGGTACTTAATCGTATCTGTTTGTTCGATAAATGGGCATGTTGTACAGTTTTCTGGGCTAGAACAGGAGTGTAGCTGTAGACGGGTAACACTGCTAGGGGACGTACGTTTCGAGATGGAAAAGTTTATTGCCTTAGTTTTGTCTACATTTAGTGTCAGGAGATTTTGTTGCAGCCAGTTCGCAACAGCTTTAATCCCGGATTCAACTGAAAGCTGGACGTCATCCTAAGTTTTCCCATGAAATACGAGTGCAGTATCGTCCGCATATGTAAAAATTTTGGCTTGAGGGATTTCCATGGCACATAGTCCGTTTATATAAATAATAAACAGGGTAGGTCCCAGCACGCTTCCTTGCGGCACACCAAATTGGGCCGTGGTTGAGTTACTAGCGTATTCCCCTAAGACAACTTTTTGTATCCTATTATTGAGGTATGATGTAAACCAGTCCAGAGCAACGCCGCGAACCCCCAGAAGTGACATTTTTTTAATCAGAAGTTTTCTAGAAATCGTATCAAATGCTTTGGCGAGGTCCAGGAAGATGCCAGTACATGCCTGTCCTTGACCAAGGTTGTGTGATATGAAATCGGCTAAGTTGGTTACTGCATCCTCCGTGGACCTGCCAACCCTGAAACCGTATTGATTTTCCGATAATAATCTATTCTTTTCTAGGTACGCGAGTAGTCGCTTGTTCACAACTTTCTCAAGAATTTTTGAGAGAGCTGTCAACAGAGAAATCGGGCGGTAATTTGAAGGGACTCTGGAATCTCCACTTTTAAATATGGGACATATATTTGCAATTTTTACGCAATCAGGTACTTTGCCCGTAGTTAGGCTTAAGTTGCATAGGTAAGTAATTGGACCGACTAAAACATGAGAACACTGTTTCAGAAATGTGTTATTAATGCCATCATAACCAGTTGCGGACGACGCTTTCAGATGGGAAATAATAGAAAATATTTCTGTTTCATCCGTCGGAGCAAAGAAGAAAGAGCTTGTGCCACAGTTGACAGTACTGTATTGCGCATTGTTACGTGCCAGTTCAGTTTCAGTTAAGCCTAGTTGGGTAAGGGTTTTTGCTGCAAGCTTTTGTCCAACAGTTGAGAAGTAGTCGTTCACATTATTTAATGTGGACACAGGGTTATCGGTGTCTCTCAAAAGCTCAGTCTTTCCGGTTTTTTTATTTTTAATATTGCATATTTTCTTTATTTCACGCCATAACATTTTACAGTTACCCTTAGTTTCCATAAGAAGTTTACGGTCATGATCAAGTTTCAAATTCGTTAATAAATTGTTGCAGTAGTTTCGGTACTTCTTATACTCTTGTTGGATGACAAGATTATCACGATTTTCTTTTTTCTTGGCGTTAATGTGCATTAGGTCACGCCGCCGTATGCACTTCAAGAGGTTTTTAGTAATCCATGGCTTGATAATATCCTCTGAGCCGCACAAGGTAGGTACATTAATTTTATTATAATAAGTTTGATGAATAAAGCATTTCCAATAACTGGTATGTATCCTCCTTCAAATAACCCATCTATCACCCGTAACGGTAAAAGGTTGTTACAATAAAAATACATAATTCATCACTTACCCATGAAAAATACCGTGTTTATGAGAAAAACTTGTTTACACTTCTGAACAATGAATACAAGTTCAGACAAACAGATTCCAATCAGATTACTTCGTTCGCTAAATATAAGTTACTGTGTTATGTTATTGAATATTAATAAGTCTTAAAATGTATGTAAAGTGTATTTTATATAAGTGGCTACATTGGTATATGTTTTGCGATAGATTTTTTGTGAGTTATATCCATAAACGTTTGTTTTATGGCAAAATAAAATAGTACCTACATTTAAAAGTGCTTAGCTATTGGCTACGGCTACGAATGTTGACGAGGCAAAAGGAGTATGTAAGGATCGCAGCAAGTGGCGTTCAGTGGTTTCTGCCTACCCCCATGGGAAAAGGGCGTGAGTTTTTGTATGTATGTGTGTGTAATGTACGCAAAATACGCGAATACGACGTGGATTTACGGACATCAGCCCATTATAAAATACTATATTATAAAATTATTGATTTCACTCAAGAACATTTCTACGTCAATGATCATCAGTTCTTTCTACGGCTAATTAATAACATTACTTCTTCAGCTGATTATTTCTGTCAACTATGTCGACAACTCTGGTTCTCAGTATACTGAGAACAACCCGTAGCCCCGACGGGGACAAGGTATTACCTTGTCCCCGTCGGGGCTGCGGGTTGTTTGAAAGAGATATCGCGGCCTCGGCACAAGGGCTAAGAAGGAACATGGGTGGTTTTTAGTCAGTAGAAGTCTGACACTTCCTTTCGCCTAAGAGTGAGAGGGGTTATTTGATGATTTTCCACCTGCCAAAACCCGCCTGTTCCGGATACGATTTGTCAGAGAGCCTACGAGCATAGCCCGTTCTATAGCTCTGCCCCCCGAACGACCTTATTAATATATTTATGCACCGACCGTACCGTACCGTCAACATTTATTTACAAGAGACAGTCCTCCAAAACGCCCACCCTTTGACTACGCTACGAGAAAATCCGACGAAACTTCCCAGTTAGCTTCTAGGCAAAGTTGTTTAAGACTTACCATACTGCAGAGTTTGTGCGGTGCAAAAATGTTCTTGAATAACCTCGTGCGGACCGTCATTAACAAAAATCATCATTCTCTTGCCCTTATCCCCATTCATTTGGGGTCGGCGCAGCATGTCTTCCTCTTCTATAGTTCTGTTTATTGTAATCTCATGAGACACCTCCTTTCTTTCCATATCATTCTTAACACAGTCCATCTATCAGATTATTTGGTTTTCCTCTACTCGTATATCCTTCCACATTCATATTCAAAACCTCCCTCATGACATTTACCTTATTCCTCCGCATCATATGCCCATACCATGACAACCGATTTCCACACAACTTTTCAGTCACCGGCGCCACTTTCAGACTTCCTCTTATGTACTCATTTAGTATTTTATACACTCGCGTAACACCACCAACCCCCCTAAGCAGTCTCATCAGGGTCATTAACAAAAATAACTCCAAAAAATATCTTATCAAAGACAAAGGTAATTAAAATCCTTTGATTTTTGTTCTACTAAAAATGCCAAACAGCAATCTAAAACCACTCAACTATTTGTACATAAATTATGTCCATCCGTTAGTTACCAGCGGTATGTGATTGTCTGTGGGTATGTTAATTGCATTAGACATAGATCTATGTCAACACTTCGTAAACATGTGTCGACGTCTAAATTGTGTTGTGTACTCTAATTAAAGTAGATTGCCTACAGCTGTCGTTGGACATAGGGAAACTTAAACTATTGTAACCGTACATTTTATTAATTACACAATTTTGTATTCCAATACACTGGTTTCCTTGGTACAAACTTGCTAAATGTACTAACAATCCAGTACGTAGTGTAGGTGATCCTAAAAAATCTAGAATGATCGCGGAGTCCCTTCGTGAGGAGGTCACACTCATTACTGAAATGATTTTCGGTGTAATACTTTTAGACGTAGATTCTTTTGACCTCACAGGAAAGAGGGTTATTTTTTTAAACGAAGCAGGGATCTCAATAACTTTACTAAGTACAGAATATAACCCGCTATCAATCTAAAAGTTAATGCCGCCAAATGCGGTTTCTTAACCGCGCGATGGCTTGGAATTCGGATCGTATGAAATGGTAAAGTCCGCTTTATTTCAATAAAACTATGATTTCTACCCACAAAGAATTTCTTCGTACAAACTTTTAAGTTTTACGAATCATCATCATCATCATTTCAGCCGAAAGACGTCCACTACTGGACATAGGCCTCCCCTAAGTGTCGCCACATTGACCGGTTCCCAGGTCATTGGTCCACCTAGTGGGATGCTTTCCAACGCATTGTCTTCCGGTTCGCGGTCGCCACTCCAGAAATTTTCGGCTCCATATCAAAACAGCCCCATATTACGAATCACAAAAAGTTTTTTGTGCAAATTCTCGTTACATAGAAGTATTTTTGCCTTCCTAAACCAATCGGGTATTATCGTTCAACCAGATTTTTAATAAAACCCCACGATACTACACCAAATAGATTTTCCTATATACCTAAAATGTGCCACAATTTGATACCAAAATCCCTACATTGTGCCTAACTGCCTATCATTATATTGTTACATGATTGATGCTCCTTCTATAAGCACTCGTTGAATACAGAATTTCATAAAACGCTTTTCCATAATGTGTTGGTTAGAAGTCATTGATGTGTGGAGATGATAAATAAATTCCTTAATATGACACAATTTTGTGAAAGCCAAAGTATAACTTTATAAGAGTGTGAAAAAGACTTGATATCGCTACTACGCTCTAACATAAGAGACGAGTAGCGACACCAAGTGAGAAAATGTGGCAACTTTCAAAGCAGAAACTATGACGAGCTGTTAGAGTTTCACTTATTATCCACGATCTCTGGCAGCAGCGCCCCTAAAGGTGAAACTTTTCGGCAATGTAAAAAAGAACCTTGTAATTTTACCCTTAATGACAAACCTATCTTAAACTTTACCTTTTTGATTTTTTACTGTTATAAGAATGTTGATAAAAATACGTCTCTTGTGAAATCAGCAATTTTTCATTCCATCCCAGTTGATATTCCATACCATTTTAATAATTTCTATCAACGCCATCTATTGCAGGCTCGGTCGAAACTTCCCAAGAAGCGACGCAGAGTGCTACCAGTGGAACAGCCTAGGAGAAAACGCGACGCTAGCGCCTCCAACCGCCGTGTCAATGCGGTTAAACATCAAGTTGTACTGAAGGACTTGCCTCCGGGAGGAAATAAGTTTGGTGAGTTGTTTTATTTACTGTGCCAAGATGGCGTTGAAAACGGTGAAAAGCTAAATAATTTATGAATATAAAGTCTACAATTAAAGGTCAATAAAAAGGTGAAACTGCTGACTTCTAAAAAAAACTGCGGTAAAAACAATAAAATATTTTACTCTGCAATTATTATTGTGATCATTCATAATTTTTTTAAAGATATTTTACAAAATTTTCGTACTTCCATGTCATTCGTATGTAGTGAATAGAAGTACTTCTGGTATTTATACTAATATTATCAAAACGGCTATTTCAGGTGTCAACGGTATGAACATGATCAGCTTGGCACTCCAGGGTCCAACGACGAACCTTCTCCGGCCACCAGCCACAGCAGCCATGCCTCTTCAAGCAAGAGCACCCATTGGTAAAGGCCATGTTATAATGTTTCAACCATAGCACAGACGTGATACTGTTTTTTATCGATTTCGAAAGAAAAAGAAAGATGCTTTATCGGTTGATAACAGTTATAGGGACTCTATCTGATTTTCCTGTTCTTGCAACCATTACCTGGAGATTCGATACCAACTACCTTAAATAAGATCATAATTCCGTAGATAATCATTCCTTTACCTGATCAGTTTCCAAATTCACTGTAGTAATAACTGAATTCTCTCTTTCCAGTGGAGAGTCCAGTAATCAACACGCAGTCTGGAGCGATCTCACTAGCGTCTCTGCAACCGCCTCTAATGACCGCCCCGCCCCTGCAACCAAGACCTGCAACCACCGGCTCCTTAGACCTTATGCTGCCATTACAACCCAAGCTACTGCCAGGCTACAACCTACAATCATCATTCTTATCCAACACCCTTTCAACAGTCAGACCACCAGATTTAGATACAAAAGATGACATATTTAAACCAAGAATTGAAGTTATAGTAGAAAAAAGAGAAATTGAAGATAGTGATGATACTTTTGATGAATCAAATAAAACAGACCAATTAAATGGTTACAGTGATTGTAGCAATCATAATTTATCTGAAGTAGTCGATAATGATAATGTGATCAAAGATGAAATTAATTCTAATTTAATAGACAATAGTACTGTAAATTCAAATGATAATGATGATAGTCCAAATAACAATTCTTATTAAAAGTTAATTGTAAATGTTTCTAGCTGTGAAACCCCGATAGATAACGATGTCTCCCATTAGATTTTATGGATCTGTAATATAATGAAATCTCTTTTCTTAGATTTTTCTAGTCAAAATATTTGTGTCAAATCTGGAATATTAGGATAAGTCACTTGAAATATTTTTTGTTTATTGTAAATGGGAATGTAAAGGTGCTATGTGGATGAAAATTTTGAAACGAATTTGTTTGTAAATTATAACATTAAAACTTTTGAGAATAATTCCTTCTTCTTTGTTCATTAGAAATCGCTTTCATTAAAGAAGTTTTTGATATTACTTTATCTCGATGTTATTTTCATCCATGCAGCATTTCACATGTAAGCAATTGGAAGGCATAGAGTTTCACTATGAGTGATTATCTATGTAAATATTTAGTCAACTCAACGACCAAAACTAAAAATTCTAGTTCGTGTAGTTTACTGTGGAATATTTTGTATATATTTTGTAAATGGAAGACATGACAGTGATTGATATTGTAAATAGATTTCAATTTTCTTCCTATTTTGCCAAATGTTACGAATTTTCACAAGAGCGATGTAAATGTTAAGCAATAACCAGCTTGATTATTTTTCTATTCCATCAGTCAGTTCTTTTGCAATTTTTTTCACACAACTTTCAAATAACTTGTACTCGTAGCTATATAAATTGGTACATCTAATTGTTATTTGGAAACAGTCTTGCTGCAAACAGTCTGGAAAGGGTCAGAAGTTTCCTATTTTTTATTTTATGTAGCCTGTATTGTCCCACTCCTGGGCAAACGCCTCATCCGTTCCTTATACTTCTCATAATGGTGTGATACCTACAAAATAAATATCTCTAAAAAATCTTTCTTCAAAAATAATAATATGTATTTCATTCGCCAATTTTTTATATGAAAAGCGCCGAAAAATGCCAAAAGAATACCTTTCTGAGTCTTTGCTGTGCCAATTGAAAGTTTGTAGATAATTAGTCGTAAAATAGTATGTAATTAATGATGGCTGTTTGAGATATACTAAGAGGAGGTTTGGGGTGTAAAATAGTCGATAATATTATTATGATGTATATTCTTGGCTATGTTGTCAATAAGAAAGAGTTGAACTGTGAGCTGAGATGGTTTTAGTTTAAGACTAATATTCGAAAAAAAAGGGTACATTTTAAAGATTAGATACTGAGAATATTATTTAAAGAATGTTTTTTCATTGTGTCTTTTTTTGAGTAACCTTGAGATATTAATATTATTGTGTATTTAAACGAAGAGGGCACGAATTATTCCTTAAACATCTGCTAGCTGCCAGTAAAAGTCCCGCCAACGTCGGTAAAGTCATTTCGGAGATTGGCCGAAACAAACAGAGCATTTTTTTTTATTGGTAACATATATATTTTAATGTATACGTACATTTAGTAAACATATGTCATCTTAAAATTACAAACAGACATCTTATATTTTTTTGTACCTACAGATTATAATGTGAATTATTATTTTATTTTAGTATTCAATATATTTAAAAATTATTGTATAATTCGATTTCGCATCGCTCACCACTATAACGCTGCTATGCAGCTTTATGGCCTAAACTAAGAATGTGATGTTGTGATGATGTAAATTAATGCCAATACTCGAAGTTGTGTTGCCTTCCCAAAAAATGTTTCATAAAATACTAGCTCGGCTCACAGTGAAACAATTTGTATAAATCCCCCTTTAACATTGTTAGAAAACCAAAATTATTGTTTAAATCTAGAATATTTTTCTAAAGTTATCGTTTTTACATTATTTTCAATGATGATCAGGTTTTATTTTGGCACGAGCTATTTGTGTATAGTTAAATAATTATGATGAATCCTAAAATCGATGTTAAAAGATAAAATTGTGATATTTCTTAAAACCATAAGGATAAAAAAGTGGGTTTAAAATTGATATAATTATTTACTTTAACTCTTTTATTGTGGAGTCTATTTTGTATTATTTTTAATTTTGTCAATATTACGATGTCAATCAAAGTTATTTTAATTATGTTTGACAATGACATGATACTTGATTTCCAAAGACAAAACCATCTAATGATGTAAGCAGTATTCAAAGCAGGGGGTTTTTTCTAGGGATCTGTCAACCGAAGAACTGGAAAAATTGGGATTTATGTTCTAGTATTTTTTAAGTTAAAGATAACTCTCAAAAAAGGTTTAAGACGGGAGGGGCAACCATCACCTGGACCTAATAATATTGCTTTGATTACTGCTCATATTATTATCATAAAATTAATGATAAAATACTTTTTGAAGATGTTATAGTTCCCGTCGGGGCTGCGGGTTGTTCGCAAGAGATACCACGGCCTCGACATGAAGGGCTAAGAAGGAACATGGGTAGTTTTTAGTCAGTAGAAGTCTGACACTCCCTTTCGCTCTGCCCAAGAGTGGGAGGGGTTATTTGATGATTTTCCACCCACCATAAAAAAAAAAGATGTTATAGTTTTTATCATTTAACTGTTTAAGTATAATTCGCCAAATTCAAACTGATCGACATAATATTGTTTTCTGTGTCCCATATTTTATTGTTTTAATAAAATGAAAATCAAATAGTGTGTGTTTTTATTCATGAATTAGTAGTTAGGTAACTTGGTCTGGCTGCGGGTTGTTCGAAAAAGATACCGCAGCCTCGACACAAAGGGCTAAGAAGGAACAAGGGTGGTTTACAGTCTGTAGAAGTCTGATACTCTCTTCTGCTCTGCCCAGAGCGGGAGGAGTCATTTGGTGATTTCCAATCCCCCCAAAAAAAAAGGTAATTTTTGCTGGGAAACAATTTTTTTTTTTGGGTCAAAATCACATTTTATGGTAAAACTCAATTTAGCACTATTAAAGCATTGTGCTAGTAGATGCTTTGAATAGTTAACGGGTCATGGAGGTAATTTAAGTAAAGTTATAACCTGAAAAACCAGTATTTACAAAAACAGCTGTGAAAAATTTGGAACTTTGACCCCCAATATCTCCGTAACTAGGACGTTCCCAGGTATGGTCTAGAACAAAAAAATGATCGCTGTAGTGGGAAGAACACTCGTTTGCGATAAAGGTACTTTTACACCCTATATTTAAACATCTTTACATAAGTTGACGACACTGAACAAATCACGAATTCACGTCACCATAGCACGTGGAACGGCTAAAAGTGGCAACGCCATCTACCTTCTAATCTGCATGTGTTAACCTATTTAAATAACATTCATTTCAGAACGGAACCAAGCGGCACCGTTCAGAAACATAGAAAACCTGTTGGCTGGAAGCATCGTGGATGCTGTGTAACAGTTTACACACGCGCTCAATAGATGGCGCTGTATAGTGCGGCTAAATAGTATATTATATTTATAGCATGATTTTTCCGTTCATCATCATAATCAGCCTATTAATATTCCCACTGCTGGGAAGCAGGCCTCCTTTGTGAGGGGAATGGATTACTGTCCACCAAACGGGCCCAGTGCGAATTGGTAGATGTCACATGGCATCGAATTTTCGGTTGTAGGACATGCCGGTTTCCTCACGATGTCTTCCTTCACCGTTTTTGAGAGCATTGGTGGTGAAATAATTTACTTAAAGTAATGCGCTTGCCTGCGTTCAAACCCATGAGTTACTGCACGTAAGTAATTTCTTTTTTTTTGTAAAATTCCTGATAGTATTGGATATCGCGGCCCCGGCACAAGGGCTAAGAAAGAACATGGGCCCCATTTAAACTCGCATACACAAACCAAACACCAAGACCCGAAACAACTATCTGTAGGCCATACAAATATTTGTTCCGTGCGGTGATCAAACCCGCGACACGGGGCGCAGCAGTCGCTCAGCCACTGCGCCAACCGTGCCGTCAGTACGATTACAAGGAACTTTACGTAACTGACGAAATGTGGTTTTCATTTTAGGTACACCTCTCCCTAAAATTTCCTTGATTACAGGGGTGATGACAAAACAATCCCATCAAACACTCCCACTAACTTCCACATGAGATTGAATTACGCTGAAACAATTGTCACCCCACCAGGTTACTATGCTAATCACTGGAACTTGAACCGAACCCGCATATTAATCCACGGCGCGTTCAAAGCGGTACGTAATTAAATATCTGACCCGCGTTGCACCCCTCCAATCAATGGGCGCCGCTCTAAATATTGACAGGTATACATTGTTAGGGGTGTGTTTTGACACAGGGTTTTCAATTGTTTTAAAAGATTTGGGGCAAGTAAAGAGAGGCTTATGTAGTCAGCAGAGGGTATAGCTGTACATGATGATGATGGGACGAAGATATATGAAAGTTTACTCGTAACATAACGTAACATTTTTTTTTTGGAAGGTTCACACCTTTAAAAGAAATGTTATGGGTTATCATCAATTAATAAGTATTCCCGCTCTGGGGGGAGCCATAAGGAGTGTCTGACTTCTACTGACTAAAAACCACCCATTACGTAACACTTTTTTTTTTCTTTTTTTTTTTGGTGGGTGGAAAATCATCAAATAACCCCTCCCGCTCTTGGGCAGAGTGAAAGCGAGTGTCAGACTTCTACTGACTAAAAACCACACATGTTCCTTCTTAGCCCTTCATGTCGAGGCCTCGGTATCTCTTGCGAACAACCCGCAGCCCCGACGGGATAACATAACACCTGCGTCCTGCATTTCCCAAAGAGGAAGCGGTACACAAATTGTGCACTTACATTGATTTGCCAATTGTCTTCATCTTAGCGTGTCGATCTCAATTCAAATTGACTTAGCCCATTGTTGACGAGTTTGGCACACGAGGAGGTGATGGACTCTTCTGAAAAGTCAATCTCCTCCTACGATATGTTAATAACAGGGCAGGTAGGGCACGATAATATCAAGTGTCTCAAAGTTTGTAAAGCACACTCCTTACACTCCAGGGCAGAGACATCTATGAAATTGGCACATTATGATCCATGAAAACGGGTTTAGCAATTTAAAGATTGCTGCCCTTTTTTTTAAAGGGTGGGAAATCATCAAATGACTCCTCCTACTCTGGGAGGAGCGTTAGGGAGTGTCAGATTTCTACTGACTAAAAATCACCCATGTTCTTTCTTAGCCATTTGTGTCCGAGGCCGCGGTATCTTTTTCGAACAATCCGCAGCCCAAGATTACTGCCCTTGTCTCTTATCAATTGGGGTCGGCACAACACATTGTTTTCTTCCATTTTCCTCTGTTAATCGTCACGCTATCATAACGCATCCTATATTATAATCGTCCAGAATTCTACTAATTGGTCCACAACAAAGTTTAGTAAAATTAACTTAGACCAACCTTGATTAAACTAAATAACCACAATAAAAGGTGTCGCAGACAAAGTAAATACCCTAACAAAAGATACATAAAAAAAGATAGACAAAGTTTTTATCACCGCTTAACAAACATTGTTGCAGTATACAAAAGTCAAACTACTATCTACTGGAAGAAAGTTTTAAACACCCCATCTGGACACCTTGTAGTTGTGGAAATCTTATTTGCAGCTGAAATGGAGTTTTCGCTGTAGTATCTCCAACATTGGTCCCTCAGGAGGGCTCGATACAACCGCAGTGTGCAACAAAGAAACTATGTAATTTACTGGTGTATGCGGCTACTAAATATAGAATTTTCAGTTTGTAGAAAAGATTTTTCTTTTTGAGTTTTAAATAATAATGAATTTATATGTACAAGATAAAAGAAAAGATCAACGCGTTATTAACAATAGTTTTTTGAAAGTATTTTTACTAATAAGTGTCAGGATTTTATTTTGTACTAGCTGTCCCCGCGGCTTCGGCCACATGATTGCGTATTCTTTCGACATGATCAGGGAACATTATTTGGAACAACATTAGTAGGTATATTCCTAAAATTTTCTACAAAAAATATCCTAATAAACTGACTTTAAAACTAAAGCCGGTTATTAATCATATCTTTCTAAGTATTAAATGTTCTCGTACTCATGTTATAACATAATTATGTTTGTGTGATTCGTATAATATATTACAATAGATAGTAACTCATTGAATTCGACTGCCTCGTTTGCCTAGTGGTTGCAAGCGCGACTGCTGAGCATGAGGTCCTTGGTTCGATTCCCGGGTCGGGCAAAGTGTTATTGGCTTTTTCCATCAGGAATTTATCAGTAATAGCTACGAACTCTGGATTTGTGCCCGGTTGATGGCAATAGGTTCGCCCCCTATTACATGGGGCTTAAACATCATCATCTGCCTAGCCTTTTCCCAACTATGTTAGGGTCGGCTTCCAGTCTAACCAGATTCAGCTGAATACCAGTATTTTATATGGAGCGGCTGCCTATCTTACCTCCACAACCCAGTTAATACTAGGTAATACGATACTTTTTGGTAAGACTGGATTTCAGAATTTCAGGTCACTGACTACCTGTAACGACATGGGACTTAAACATAACTGGCGAAATTTGGGTGTACTATCAGGGACACCTCTGCCTAACTCTTCGGGGATTACAGGCGTGATGTTATGTTATGTTTATTGAATTCGAAACTAATAAACTTATTAACCACAGAACACGCTTAGTACAGAATGCGCTTGACAACCTTATAAGTAAAGCCTATTTCAGACAAAGCCAGTACTTCGTGAGTGGTTCGAGTACGCGTATAGTAATTAAAATTATTTGCACGTTATATTTCCACTAAAACTGTATTTATCGGAGTGTACATTTTGTAACATTTCCACAGATATATTTGTGTGAATTAGTAGCTGGAAATGGTTTAAATGGTGGGATAATAATGAAAATGAGTACCCCAATGCTGATTCCACCATCTCCCTTCTTCCATCGGGAGACTAGGCGTACTGCAGGTTATCACCCATACCTAATTGATGTTCCACACATTCGAACGAAGCGTTTTGCTAAGTCCTTTATTATGCGCACAGCCAAGGAGTGGAACTCCCTGCCTGCGTCGGTTTTCCCGAGTTCATATAACCCCAATCTATTTAAGTCGCGAGTAAATAGCCTTCTTCTGGGTAAGCTCGTTCCATCGTCGACCTCATCTTTGCCCTTAGGGTAAGATTGAGGTCAAGAGCAAGCCCATTCCAAATTAAAAAAATAAAATAAAAATAAAAATATTTTTTTTAGTAAAATCCAGTAGAAAGTTGTATTCAAAACACATTTCACTGTATCTTTAGAATCTCTTTTCAATCTCAAAGGCTAAGTTTGATCTCAGTATATAAAATCTATGGCATCAATGGCTTGCTCTTATCCATTTTATTTGTGGTGCTGACCATCGTTAACGTACATAATTTCCTTATAAAAATACTTAATGGTCACCTTCATCCTCTAACTTTAGCGCCTCACTTATCCTGCATATCTACATATCTCCTTACTTCACTGTCCGCCTCACGCCTCCACCCCTATCGCTTAGTGTGACAAAGGTTCTCTGTTTGCGAGGTTAAGCGAGAGGTAAGCACGACTGTTCGGTGATACCTCAAGTTTCAGAAACCTTTGCAACAAAAGGTATTTTTACAGCCACGTAAAACGGTTATTTATGAGTCAAAAAACACGAAATATTTTATTAAACAAAGATCCTTTTTTTGTGTAAGTGGGAAATTATCAAATGACTCCTGCTTTCGGCGGAGCTGAAGGGAGTGTCAGATTTCTACTGACAAAAAACTACCCATATTCTTTCTTAGCCTTTTGTGCCCGGGGCCGGGGTATCTCTTTCGAACAACCCGCAGCCCCGACAAGCGTGGGTTGCTGTATCTCTTTCGAACAACGCGCAGCCGTGGCTTTTCATAGACCCTTGCGATAAACACTTATAAAAGTCGAGAAAAGGTGCACTGTTCGGTGAAAATATTCAAAGTTTTTCGTTAACAAAAATGTTCAACGTGCGGGTACTGAAATTATTATTTCATTTGTTTTGGGATATTTTGCCACTTGGCGAAGGACTGCACCCTTTTTTTTTGCAGGGTGGTAAATCATCAAATGACTTCTCCCGCTCTGGGCGGAGCGGAAGGGAGTGTCAAACTTCTACTGACAAAAAACTACCAATGTTCCTTCTTAGCCCTTTGTGCCGAGGTGTATCTCTTTCGAACAACCCGCAGCCCCGACGGGCGTCGGCCCTTGCGGGCCCCTTCCAAGTTGCTGACATCTCTTTGAGACGCCCGTGGAACACGAACGCGTCGTGGACACGGCCTGTCTTCGTCATAAGACGGACGGACAGATTCGACGATTTTCACAATGGTGACATCCGGGCGTTTCCTCCCGCCTGATTCGGTGCAGGTACCTCCCGAAACAACCGTGTCCGTTGGGGACCTGCAGACGGAAGGTGAGGGCGCCGTGGCGCCTCTCAAGCCACTCCTCAAAGAGGGGACTTACCGCCACTATCGTGGCGTGCCCTAACTCAATTTATAATCTCAATAGCTTTCACTGAATGCATCCTCTACAGGGAATAATTTTGCCATAATGCTAGCTCCAAAACAGCCCGTATGCACCATTGATCCGCTATTGACACAGACTCAGATAGTTCTATGTAAGCTAACTAAGTTGCGCTAAGTGAGTTACCGTACGTCAAGGAAACTTCCGATGAAGCGGGTTTAATTTAATTCTGTGTCACTTCGAGATTGGATGGAACATTCAAGATTGTCCGCATAGGTTGGTGTAGCTACCTGAATAGGTGGGCTAGTTGAAGTTTGATGTATGCTGGATATAGTATTTTGTGGTGTAAAGTGCCATCAAGTAAGAGCTACCAGGCATGGAGTCTTGAAAAGATTTTCCCAGACCAAACGAAGTGTTAGTGAAAATGTTAAGTATGTATGTAGATGGCTATAAGAGTAGAGGAAGACCAAAGAAACGATGGATGAGGTGTGTATAGGTGGCTTCTTCTTCGTATCGTGTGGGCAGTAAGGTCTAATGACCCCACACACCCTAGTGTCAGAGTTTCTAAACCGCCGCAAGGGCCACTGACATTGTTTGACGACTGCCACTTGGCGGCACCAGCTATGGGTGGCTAGAAAGGAAGAGACTGCTGAGATGACGAGTAATAGAAAAGTATGGAAAAGAAGTCAATATGCTGAGCCGACCCCTAATAAATTGGCATAAGGGCAGGAGAATGATGATGACAAATTGAGTTGCAGATATTTTCTGTTGTTCCTGAGCCTGCGCTAGGTTAACCCATAATGGTCAACTCTTCCTAACAATGCTGCGAGAATAGGCGTGATATTCTGTCAAACAATTTTTGAAAGAGAAAATACATGTCTCAACTCGATGTTTATAATTAAAAAGCAAGTATTTTTAAAACAGTAGAAATAAAACTATCCTAAAAGCTTTAATGATACAATCTTGTGGCTGGAGATAATGGATAGTTTTTCATTAGCTTGAAAAAAGAAAAGCTTTTATCTTTATTTTAACCATGTTATTTCCTAAAATAATTAAAGGGGATAGAACCGATGTGGCATATCAACCTACCAGCCATTTTGTTTTTTTCTTTCGAAATCGCGGCCCACAATGAAAGTGGTATATATGGATAGAGGACATTTAGACGACAAAAAATGTCCAGTAACACGGTACCCCAAAGTGTCACGTTACCGAAATATTTGAAGGAAAATAGACAGAAGACAAATGAGTACAACGACAATAATGATAATCAACGCCTATAGAGACGTAAAAGGTCTAATTTTTTATGTGGTCATTGTAGTCATATGTCGATCTTTACCTTCAAATATCTCGATAACGTGACACTTTAGGGTACCATGTTACATGACAGTTTTTGTTCGTTTAGGTGTCTTCTACTCATACATACCAATTTCATCGAGGGCCGTGATTTCGATAAAAAATCTAAATAGCGGTGGGTCGCCAGCTGCCATACAAAAAAGTTCAAACTCCTTTGAGCCTTCTCTAAGTCAAAATAATCGATACAAAACTAGTTAACATGGCAATCATGCTTACAAAACAAAGCCTGTGTTAGACAGGACAAACTACAGACCTGATTAGAATATAGAGGCTCTTAATTTAATCTTGTACCTCTAGGGGTCCCTGTGAGCCTGTAATGATTAGGTGAGACCGTTGTAAGTACACGATGGTAAGGGAGTAAATTACGATGGGTTAATAGATTCGTTTAATGGAAGGCTAGTTCTCAGAATTTATTTTGCAATATGGTAGTTGACTAAACAAATCAAAATTAGTCCGTCAGATAGATTTCCAAAAAATATTGGACACGTGTTTTTTCTTTTTTCACGTAAACAAACAACGATGACGATAGAGTGCTTTGAAAACTCGTGTGACGTCATATTCTAAGGCATTAGTATGAATTTTTTTACCGGTGAGTGACGTCACAACCCCCCACTCAAATCTTTGACGCGTTTTATCTTCGTCAATTTTTATTGATTTGATAAAACATAAAATACGTATCCAATATTTTTCGATAATCAAACAGACGGACTTATTAGAATCATATTTTTTTTAGTCAGTTAACATCCCTATTTTGAAGTACAGTCGTATGGCGGCGGCGGTGGTAACAATCTGACACTGATCGGGTCTAGAATACTGAAGATTTTGACGACACCGACGACATTTGACACCCACGATACAGGAGAAATTACAAGAGTCGGGCAAAGTTTAAAAAAAAAAATAGAACGCCCAGAGGCCACATGTCTTGCATCCTATTTCGTGTAGCTTTTAGTAAGATTATTTGCACACAATTTACCTATAGGTTTAATGGACATAGAAATTAATATTATCATGCTCCCGTTTTGCACGAAAGTGTAAAGTGAAACATGTAATGAAATCGTAAGACTTCGTTTATTATCTAAAAAATGGTGTTTGAATTAAATGGAGTTGATAATATGAAATCAGCTATAAAACTTTGATAAAGAATGCAAAAATGTTCGAAACCAACTCGTTTTAAACCAAAGTTTATTAAAAAGGTAGAAACAGTGAAGCCAAGGTATTTAAATAAAAAAACGTTATCTGGCTCGTGCAAAGAGGGTAAGCTGTATAATTGGGTCCCTCGTGGTTCTCATTAACAGATTCATTTGTTCTTCGTTGAAACCACGTGTTAGGGTACGACCACAATAACAAGGACAGGTAAAGTGGATTAAATACATCGTAGTTCTGTAACTACGACGCCTTTAATCCATTTTACTTGTACTTTCTTGTTATTGTGGTAACTGTAGAATAAAGAATATATATCTAACTGGTCTTTAATGGTTTGAAAAACAGGCTGTAAAGTTCTTAAAATCTTTTTCTGCCTAGCCTTTTTCCTAACTATGTTGTGGTTGGCTTCCAGTCTAACCGGAGACAACTTAACATTTATTTTTTTGGGGGGTTGGGAAATCATCAAATGACTCCTCCCGCTCTGGGCAGAGCGGTATTATAGTGTCAGACTTCTACTGTCTAAAAACCACCCATGTTCCTTCGCCCCAATGGAAACACTATCCGACCTTAAGGAGTGTAATGCAGCAGTCTAAAGTTCCAAGTCATTCAAATGTTAAAGGGAAGATCTTCCCTTTTATATTGTGATATTGATCTTGTTATTGTGTCTGGAACTGGTGCCCGAAGACGAAATCAGTTTTGTTACTGTTGTGGTTGCTACAGATCGTTTTGAGTGTTCTTGTGTTTGTGTATATTATTTATCTTAATGCTCAACCCAGTAATATTAATGACAATATGATCCGTGGTGCTAGGCAACTGGGCTTATCCCAGTTGTATACGTCCCTGTGTGCCTATTGGCCTTGTTCTGTGGTCTCCTGCTGATATGGAGGGAAGTGGAAATTATGGTTTTCCTACTCCTTCGCTATTATTTTCTGATTAATTTCATTGCGAGATCCAAGACAGTTAAATCGTTTCTCTGGGACTTCGTCGGGCTTCATTGTCTCGGCGCTTTTCTTGTGGTCACCACTGTTTATTCTGGCTTACAGGAGTTACAGTGGTTTGTTTGGGAATAATGTGGCGGGCTTGTCCCATCTTAATGCTCAAAGCTGAAAACATGGTGATTAGTTGCATTATCTGTTATATAATATTTAATTATAAGCAGCTAAAAATGGCAGCAGTGATGTGTAATTTTAAGTACTCTAGAATTTCGACAGAGGGTGTGCCCAAACCCTAACCCAGTATGCGTTTAATATGCATTGCTTTGCATCGTCTAAGCGTTCCAGCGTTTATAGTGGAATATATTAAAAGTGTAAGTTAAATAACTAACACAGTTAAGATCGCAATTAACTTGGTGGAGGGTAGTCGAATTTTTTGTTTTATAATTTAATTTTTGGCAGAAACTTGTTGGTTCGGCGTGCTGGGCGATGAAGATAAATTAAGCTTTTTGTTTTGAAGGTCAATTTGAAATGTGATGCTGTTATTTATGAAGCTAGGAATGCACCAGTCTGATAATAGTTGAAGATTTCACACAGGAGTTATTTCGTTCATGTTTTCTTATAGTGTGGGTACTGCCCACACTATAAGGTCTAACGACCCCACCCTAGTGACAGAGTATCTAAACCGCCTCAAGGGCCTCTGAAATCCCACCGGGGCTGCGGGTTGTTCGAAAGAGATACCGCAGTCTCGGCACAAGGGCTAAGAAGGAACATGGGTGGTTTTAGTCAGTAGAAGTCTGGCACTCCCTCCCGCTCTGCCCAAGAGCGGGAGGGGTTATTTGATGATTTTCCACCCGCCATAAAAAAAAAGGGAGAGAGACCTTTGCCTACAAATGAGATGCTTAATGAACAAGTTTATAAAGTTCGTACCTACTTGTTACAATGAGCTGAAGCCAGAAAACTGAGATAATTAAAATAAAGTACTAAATAAATAAACCTTTTGTCTATATTCAATCCAATATCGAAAAAAACATTTAGCTCCTTCCAATAAAAGCCTCAAACACCAATCCCGACCAAAAAACATCGTTTTCCGAAAAATCTTAAGCTAAACATTTTCTCTTTATTCTAAAGTTGCCTATTTTTCTTGAAGACGAACCATTGAACAAATGAATTAAAAATAAAGACAAAAGGCAATTAATAAATGAAGGTACTTGTTAGAGTGTAGTGAATGGAATATTTTCTTGAAATCGTAACAAAGAAACGCTAGTTAATTATCCCTCTTTGTTTGTGTACAAATGTTTGGACGGTATCGCGGTATACAGTTGAAATTGATACAGGAATATGAGGTGCTGTTGCAAAGGGAACTGACATGTTTTTTTTATTTTATAATTTCAAGTAATGTTCAATAAACACCGTTACACTACATTCGTTTTATTGGGAAATTTTATTTCTCAATAAGTTTTTTTTTAATTTCTCAGAAACAACCACGGAGTTTGGATTTGGTCCCGGTTAGTGGCAATAGGCTCGCTCTCTACTACATGGGACTTAAACATAACTGGCAAAATGTCGGTGTGCTATTAGGTTCACCTCTGCCTACCCCGGGGACTACTGGCGTGAAGTTAAATCTTTCCTTGATTATCAATAGTACCGTGCGGGAAAATATTCTTGTGTCGCCATATCATGAACTCGAACTATAATGAATTTGTATCAACTAATCTTACCGTCTAACATGGAACCTCTTAGCGATTGGCTCGTTGTCTGGGTTAGATGATTTATATCCAATACGGAACCCTATTACAAGGAACCCTGTAACCGTTTCAATATGGAAATTGAATAATTTGTCAAGTTTATCGCTATTTAACCAAAGTCTACTTGGGTTTTGAAAATGGCTCTTGGGAATGGGTCTTATTGATTACTAACTGTTGCCAGCGGCTTCGCCCGCTTCAACTCGAAAATTATCTCAAAGGCAGATAAAATTGGGACAAAAACTATCCTATGTGTTAACATAGGATAGTTTTTATCCCGACTTATTTATACCGTATGGCGTGAAACTTTAAGGAACTATGTAATTAATTTGAAATTATTTTTTCGATGACTGATTTTTTTTTATACTTATTATATTGTAGTCTTATTAGCTTGTAAGAAATAACTCAATTTTTTTAGATGATTATAAGTGTTTTCGTTCCTGAAACATAAGGCTGTTGATTTATGTTAGAGGTCTACTCATTCGGTTTAAAATTATTTTAAATAAACAAATTAAATAAAAATGTATTTAAAATTGATAGTTTATATTATACCTTTTAACACAATACCATAAATCATAAATATTTTTTATTAAATCAATTAAAAACACGTATTATAAAAGGGTGCGCGTCTGAAGCGTATGGTTATCTTTAACGTATGCCGTGGTATGGTTACCTTTCTAGGGTTAAGAAAGATAAAGAACATCAATTAATAGCAATACACTTTATATAAACCGGTCATATGACACAAAACACAATCAACACCGCTATCTATACTATGCAAGGTAATTTAACTTCACCCAGGATTCTAGTGTCAAGCTTGTTTTCTCCTTCGTCTAACTTGGATGAGCCGATAAACTGTTAAGGCTTTGGTTAATCTTCATCTAGGATAGTGTGGAATCCCCAGATAAAGTTATACCTAGATAACCTATTACGTAAGTTTCTTATCTAAAGGATTCAAAGAATAAATGAAAAGAAGAAAGGGAGGCATTTGCTCTTAAGTGGGACACATCGGGCTCGTAATAAATAATAATAATATGATTGTGGACGAGGCAAAAGGAGTACGTAAGAATCGTAGCAGGTGCCGTTCTGTAGTTTCTGCCTAACCCCATGGGAAATGGGCGTGAGTTTATAATAATAATAATCAATTTATTTCAATCAACAAGTGGATCATAGATAGCATTATAAAAATATTAGAAAATAAGACAAAACACAACACACAATTACATTAGTACAGTTTACAAATTGAATTGGAAAAGTCAACAAATTAAAATCATAAATGTCACTTATTTAAAATTTTAAATTAATATAAAAATGATGAATAATTATCATTTACAATTATTTTTTTTTTTGTGTATGTATGTAATACCGATCCGTGGGCAAACCAACCGTGCCATTTTTGGCTGCCTACTATGACGTCATAAGTACTATTTAGTCCGGTGCTTTACAAAGCAGTTATTGTACAAAATAGTTTCCGTTTTTGTTTTCATTTCTAGAATTAAGTTCTTCTTAAGTTGTAACAAAAAAAAACGGTTTGTTGCGATAGTAACCACGTTAAGCATAAAATGCCCGGGTACGCGAAGTTGGTGCTTTTGCGTTATCTAGTCATATCTATATTTGTAGAAACTGTAAATTATTGTCTCAGACGAACAGATTGGGTTGTTTGTTCAATAACCGTTGCTAGTTGGAACTGAAAATAACTTGAATTGTCAGCTTTCTTGGATTACTGATGATAGCTTCTTTAAATACTTCTTTTTCTGTTGCATGGTAATTGGTAGCGTTTTGCAACTAGGGCCTGACTCTAAAAACAGAGTTCGTTTCTTAAAATAAAATAATAAACTTTACTGCGGAACCTCTTGTTGAAGTCAATATTGCAGTAACCTTGTTATATCTATATCTATCTATACATATAATAAATCTGTAGAGAAATCGTTTTTGTACATCGAAAATATTTAAAAAAAAAATTGTCAGGGTATTAAAGTATAACCAACAGAACACATTTCCAGCATTTTTGGAATTTTTGTCTGTTTGTCTGTTTATCTGTTTGTCTGTTTGTCTGTTTCGATGACTAAGCATCACGTCAAATTTACGAAACGAATGTAGGTAACTTTTATACATAAATATTGTGCGTAACTTGGGCTATTACTTAGTCTTTGTTTCATCGTAATCGGTGCTCTCTATCAAAAGATATATGAATTTATAGTTTTCAAGAAGAACTTATCGTTATGGTCAAGAATGAGACAAGCAACGACATCTATTGAACGAATATGGCACTTATTACTAAATGCCTTCACAAGATAACTTTAAAAAAGTTATGATAGCAAAAGGTACGTAGATATAAGTCTAAATGACGCTGCTTTCAAAATCTACATAGCCTAAAACTTATAGTGTTTGATCGTTCTTTTTTAGCAGTTATCTTCGTCTTCGACAGATGGCGTTATTCATTTGATGTCATTTTCTGAACCGCGATGATAGTAAACATACACACATTATGTTTCGTGAATAGTCAACAAATAAAAATTTACCAATTACACAGTATTAAAATACTATTTTTTTTTAAACTAAATTAAAATTAGATAAAACCTACGACATATTTTTTTTATGTACCGTGTGGGAATTGAACCTGCGACACGCAGTGCTACTGTTAATCGTCAGCCATTGCGCCAACCATGTCGTCATATAGATGTGGTGTGTTGTTAGCCCTATGTGTCGAGGCCGCGGTATCTCTTTCGAACAGCCCGCAGCCCCAATGGGTGTCGGTCTTTGGGGGCCCCTTCAATGTTGCTGACATCTCTTTGAGACGCGCGTGGAACACGAACGCGCCTCCATCGTCATAGGACGGACGAACGATTAACTAGGCTCACTCACCGTTCACAGGCCTGCGCCTACGGTGGCCGGAAGCCATCACGTGGCCCCCGATGCCCGGAGCGTTTTCCGCGGCGGCTGGGACGAGAGGTTGTCTCCCTCTCACGTTCCGCCACCTCTTTCGCTAGCATTACTGCTTCGCAGAAGGAGGTGGCGGCCATTTCAGATTCGATGTCCCAGATTCGGTACAGGTACCCTCTCGAAACACCCTCTAATCCCCCCTTTTTTTTGTGGTTTGTAAATTATCAAATGACTCATCCCGCTCTGGGCGGAGCGGAAGAAAGTGTCAGACTTCTACTGACTAAAAACCACCCACGTTCCTTATTAGCCCTTTGTGTTTCGGGGCCGTGGTATCTCTTGCGGACTACCCTCAGCCCCGGCAGACGTCCCTTTGGGGTCCCTTAATTGTTGCTGACATATCTTTGAGGCGCGCGTGGAACACGAACGCGCCAACGACAATCTGTCTGCCTGTCGACTATAATGTACCTGTTTCAAATTTCTTCAAGATCCGTTCGGCCGTTCTGACGTGGTTGATTAACAAACACCCATCCATCTAAACTTTAGTATGAGACATAGTCAGTACTTTGCATTACTCTCTTCTTATTTTCTACAGCGTCAGTAAGTTAACGCAGGGCAATGATTAAATGTACTTTTATCTAAGCGACGCATTTTAGTTTCCGACAAGCACGCGAACGAAGTCGCGGGCACAGCTAGTCTTATATATATTTCGTGATGATAATAAAACTATTCTGAGCTCCCGATGACGAATCATCAGGGATAAGTCACTCTTAAGTTTAAGTTTAAGTAATAAGCCGTGAAAACTTAAAACAATGTTAAAATCACACGTTACCACAAAACCAAAACTAAAGTCAATCTCATATTTAGTTAACATGTTCGCTTACTCCCACGTTGGGGAAACACGGAAGTAAATGGCCTATAAAATAAGTTTGAATATTTTCATGATTGTTATGTGGGGTAAAACCGGCTGGGTTTTTATTTCTCAGTAACACGTGAAAAAAGAAAAAGTGTTTTGAACTTTAGCTTTTATGAAATCACGTCTTTGGAAACGTGCTTAATTTTTGGCTGGTTTTACGGTTTTTGGTAAGTTCAGGTTTACTTTACTGAAAAGAAGTATATACGAACTAGGTACTGACCGCGGTTTTGCATGTGTGGCAAATTCATAAAAAAAATTTTAGCCGTTGAGGTGTGAAGAAGTCCCGTCGGGGCTGCGGGCTGTTCGAAAGAGATACCGCGGCCTCGACATGAAGGGCTAAGAAGGAACATGCGTGGTTTTTAGTCAGTAGAAGTCTGACACTGCCGTTCTCTCCTTTAAATGTCCCGATTGCCTGGTGTCGAAAGAGCACCTCTATCCCCACTCAAACAGCAAAACAAGAGCCCACTATCACTCACCCAACCTATTAACCCAATATTTTCCTTATCAACCCTTCACCCTATCTTCCCTCCCCAAGATACCTATTCTATAAACAAAGACGCCCTTTTTTTACCCGACTACGGCAAAGCCAAAGGAGGGTTATGATTTTTACAGGCTATGTATGTATGTATGTATGTGAGTTTCCATATAGCTCCTAATCTACTTACCAAAACTCGACATATGAGGTATCGTTAGAACCGTCTTAATTGTCTGCTGAACATAGGCTACGTGACGTGTCGCAAATCTCGATATAGTGCCCTCTAGCGGACAAAAAGTACTGTGTTTAAAATTAAAATGGAGATAAAAGCCGTGTTGGGTATCATTTGAAAGGGCTTCACTTGTACATTTCCAAAATATTGCTCAAATTTAAAGTGACGCCCTCTAGCGAACAAAAAGTCATGTGTAATAAAAAATGTTTTGAGTAACACCAAAATTGCTTAAACAAAAAAGCATAAACTAAAAACCCGACTACGACAAAAAAACGCTGAAAAAAGATTTTTAGGATTCTGAAATAAACAAGGAAACTGGAAAAACAAGAACAGAACAAAAAGAAAAGCCGTAGTCACACGTTGTTAAAGTCTTTAGGTTGGTATATAACGTGTGACTACGGCTTTTCTTTTTATAGCATACAGTTGCCAATCTAGCCCACCTACTTGGATCCCTCATTTGACGTCATTTCCTACTCCCCCTCATCCCCCCGCACCCTGGTAGCGTGTTCAGGATGAATAAAACATGATGTCACGTGGGATGAGACTGACAAATGATATTCCGATACGGTTGTGAGGATTGGTGTTTGTGTGAAAGATTGTTGTATGGGATTGAAATTGAATTAGTGGCTAATGGTTGGAGTTAGCTTTAGGCTTCATCTAGGTACTTATTTTTGAGTAATAGTAGCGGAAAAATACTACATAATACTAGTCTTAAGATAATTTGTTACTAATTAAATATGGATAATGAGTCTGAAATAAACACATTTTTTTATTTTGTTTTTAATACGCAGATAATGATTTAGGGTATAGTCGAAGACACGAGACCACGTGGTTGATCACCATCCCCTATGTACTGCCAGAGAGATCCTCTGGCAGAATCTACTTGCCAAGAAAAGTCGGTGAAAAAGGATCGCGAAAGTGCGGTCGCAGTTGTTGATGAGCTACCGTAGACCACGACTATACTCTTAAGAGTGAAAGACTAAGAAACGTACTAAGTAGACAGATCTATTGTAGTCATTGTTTCTACTTTCTAGCACAAAAGTAAACCTCATCAATTTTATAAAAAAACAACAACCCTTCATTTTCCTGGTACTTCATACATAATTATGTGTGATGTAAAAAAGTGTTCTATTTTTAACCACACATAAACAATTTTTTCATTCATCTACACAGCACTTAAAAATATTACCCGGTTTCACCTCCGAATCGAAAAGCTAGCTCGCTGTTATTCACTAATTGCATCGTGTACGTTACCCGGCCAAGTTGGATAGTGGATAATTATTTAAAACTTATACAATTACCCCCGAGTTCCCCCGGGAAATTACACTTGGCAACAATGATTAACAGTGGCTCACTTTGGGTTACGTACGGGGGGTCTAAAATTGCCACTTTAGCAGATCTATGAATTGCGTTAAAAAGCGTAAAATCTAATATTATTATATAAAATTCTCGTGTCACAGTTTTCGTTGCCATACTCCTCCGAAACGGCTTGACCGATTTTGATGAAATTTTTTGTGCTTATCCGGTATCTATGAGAATCGGCCGACATCTATTTTTCATACCCCTAAGTATTAAGGGTTGTCCACACCAAACATTTTTTTAGTCACCCATCAAAGTTACCGGGAACGAAGTCGCGGGCATCAGCTAGTGTAATATAATTATCTCATAATAGTATGTGGCCATTTAACGAATTTTAACGCAATTCATATTGTTACACGACTGCCCCAAAAAAAGAGTGTTATGTTTTTAGCGTTCATGTAAGGTAGTCATGGTTAGATACCGCGGCCTCGACAAGATACCGTGGCCTCGACAAGATACCACGGCCTCGACATGAAGGGCTAAGAAGGAACATGGGTGGTTTTTAGTCAGTAGAAGTCTGACACTCCCTTTCGCTCTGCCCAAGAGCGGGAGGGGTTATTTGATGATTTTCCACCCACCGTAAAAAAAAAAAAAGTGGCCATGGTTTAGAAATAAAAAGAACTTTTAATTTGTTTTTTTTTTTCCGATTATGATCTATTTTTCTAAATGGTTTGTCTATCTATGATCTATTTTCCTAAATGGTTTCAGACGCAGTTACTTATTATGAAAGGTCCGTTTAACGCTTTTTAATGCAATTCATATTATGATCTGCTAAAGTGGCAATTTTAGACCCCCTGGCAGTTTTATAGGCTAACATTTTCACTGGCGATTTTAGTCGTCATTATTACGTAACCTGGGTTGTGGAGGTCAGATAGGCAGTCGATCTATGTAAAATGGCTGGTATTTAACTACATCCAGGTTTAGTAGGTTAACCTGAGTGGGAGTATTAAACCATGAGCTCCTCCCCCTCTCAATACATAATTCATTGTAAATCAAGAAGAGGACAGAAGTTGATAGCAGTATTAACAGTACCAAATGTTAAGGAATAACCTTCCACACGTCTCAGATTTCCACCCCCCTCTGTTTTTGTCACGACAATTGATATATTAATTATGGACACAACTTTTGAACATTCCCTGAAGACATTTACGGAGGTCATTAACATATCTTTGATGTTGTAATTATCTCAAAGACAAATCGTTTTCCTTCAGATCGTCTGTTCGTTCTCCATTACAAACAAAGTACTGCTGTACATAACATCACGTCTGTAATCCCCAAAGGATTAGGCAGAGGTGTACCCATCATACAAGCACATTTAGCCAGTTATCTTTGAGTCTCATGTAATAGGGGGCAAGTCTATTGCCATCAACCGGGCACAAATATTTAATGAAATAAAATAAGTTTATCGACTCAAAATACCTTTGATACAATGTTAAGAAATTTCAGACAGATACATTTTAATTTTGAAACTAGGGGAGACCCTGTGACGTCATCATCATCATCATCATTTCAGCAATAAAATGGGGGATTTGCCATAATTGCCACGCTTGGCCGGCGGGTTGGCGATCGCAGTATGGTTGTTACGAAGGCACAGAGAACGCTGCTGCCCATTCTCTGGTAAGTCCTTTAGTCACCTCTTACGACACTCACGGGAAGATTATATGGGGTGCTGGTATTTTTAACCGACTTCCAAAAGGAAGAGGTTCTCAATTCGATTGGTATGTTTGTTTTTTTTTTTATGTATGCACACCGATTACGTTGAGATGTATGATCCGATTTACGTGATTCTTTTTCCGTTTGATGCGGAATAGTTGCCATTTGGTCCCATAAAAATTTAACATAGTTTGGCCTAGTACTCATCATTTGATGAACATTTTTTGTAAATATTTGTATAGGATATTACAACTATAAATGAAAAATAAACTTTTTTGCAAAAAAAAACAACCGACTTCAAAAACACCAAAAAGGGAAAAATAAACTTCAGAAGAAAAAGTCGGTGACAAAACAACGAAATCAAACAAACAAATGTCACCGACTTCAGAAGCTGACTTTTCTTCTGAAGTTTATTTTTCCCTTTTTGGTGTTTTTGAAGTCGGTTGTTTTTTTTTTTACTTAGACGTCAGTATTCTACAAATTCAGAATCCGTGACTGCAACTGATAAATTCCTGACGGAGACCCTACAACACTTTGCCCGACCTGAAAATCGAACTTATGATCTCATTCACAGTAGTCGCGCTTGCCTCCACTAGACCAACGAAGCTGTTAAAATAAACTTCACTTTAGCTGTAGATAGTGACATGACGTCACATGTCAGGTAATTATCTACCAAACTGTGTCGTTAGTGGATCGATATGGATTTGTGATTGAAAACGTTTTCATGACACGTAAGTGGAGTATTTGTTTGTTTTATTTCTGACTGTAAACGTTTATAATAACTTGATGCATATAATGTTACAAATAAAATGTCACGAAGTTGATATTGTTTAAAAGTAATCTGAGAATTATCATAGCGTCGTTGATATTGCAATACGTTCTATGTTAGTTTAAGCTTATTTTTCAGGAGAAACAAAACATTTTAGTGTCGCAACGATTACAGTGATTATATTTTTAAACTACCGTATAAAGATGTTTTTCATCATATTTGACAATAAAATAGTAATATTAATACTCCAGTTCAGAGATCAAACAAAAAATCATAAAATTTTGACATAGAACGTATTGCAATATCAACGACGATAGCATAATGTCTTTGAAAAAACAATAAGTATTCATAGAGCTATTACGAAAAACTTTGCATTGATTGTCTTTAAATAGATTTTTGTTATTATGTGAAATGGATTGTAAATAGGGCGCTGTGGTAAGAAATTTGTTAGACACACAGTAATACCACGCGTATTACCCATCAATAAAGTAATGGTTAAACCTTTTTTTAGGAGGGTGGGAAATCGTCAAATGGCTCCTCCCCCTAGGGAGTGTCAGACTTCTACTGACTAAAAACCACCCATGTTCCTTCTTAGCCCTTTGTGTCGAGGCCGCGGTATCTCTTTCGAACAACCCGCATCCCCGACGGGGTCATAGTTAAACCTGCTGTTATCCATATAACAGCAGGTTTAACTATGACCCCGGAAAGTAGGAATGAATCACAGCCGCGGAGTCCAGAACTGTGCCTAGTTGATGGCAATAGGCTCGCCCCCTATTACATGGGACTTATACATAGCTAGTGAAATGTGAGCGTATTTAATAGTACAAATGGCATGTTATTTTTTGGAGGGTAGGAAATCATCAATTGACTCCTCCCGTGCTGGGCAGAGCGGTAGGGAGTGTCCGACTTCTACTAACTTAAAACCACCCATGTTCCTTCTTAGCCCTTTGTGTCGAGGCCGCGGTATCTCTTTCAAACAACCCACGGCTACCCATGCAACCTTTTTTTTTTTGGGACAAGCCCGCCACACTATTCCCAAACCACTGTAACTCCTGTAAACCAGAATCAACAGTGGCGACCACAAGAAAAGAGCCGAGACAATGAAGCCCGACGAAGTCCCAGAGAAACGATTTAACTGTCTTAGATCCCGGAACGAAATCAATCAAAAAATAATAGCGGAGGAGTAGGAAAAACATAATTTACACTTCCCTCCATATCAGCAGGAGACAGAACAGAACAAGGCCAATAGGCACACAGGGACGTATACAACTGGGATAAGCCCAGTTGCCTAGCACCACAGATATTATTGTCATTAATATTACTGGGTCCTAAGTTTTGTGAGCTGTTATATTTGACTCCAATAATAGGTATGACAAAAATGCTTGAACGCACGGTTTGTTCTAGTTTCGACAAGGTCCGTATAGTACCCATGCATGCCTGCCTAACGCTTTGAGAAATACAGGCGTGATGGTTGGCTATGTATGTTTATAAGAAGAATGACGATGATTATCAAAGCACCACTTTACCATAACAAAACGAATACCACACCCACTTATCATACAAACAATATAAACCTAAATCAAGTAAGGACATGCCCTAACTCCGTCTAATATTATCTTTAGTTATGAAAGTCGTAAGGCTCGTAAGCTAGTCCGACAAGCTGCTGTCCTAATTTATACCTTAACGTTATTGATGTAAGGAAGTTTTAATTAGTTGGAGCGGGTGTTGGGGGTTTTGGTCACGTGATAACTGTGTGAGAAATGTTAGTGATGGAGGTGATATAGCATTGCGGTTGTATTCGCAAAACGAGGTAAGCTGAGGTGAACGAATGTAGGCAGAATATTGATACAGCTCTAGACACAATCGTAGTGGTGAAGTCGTCCGATAATCCAGTCTAGCAATTATAATTATGTCATCATCATCTGCCTAGACTTTTCCCATCTATGCTGGAGATGGCTTTCAATTTGACTGAATGCAGCTGAATACTAGTAGCTTACATGGAACGACTGCCTATCTGACCTCCACAACCCACTAAGTACCGGGTAATATGACGCCCTTGGTAAGATTGGTTGTCAGACTTTCAGGTCACTGACTACCAGAAACAAATGTCAAAGATCTGGAAATAACAGCTGCAAATGAAATCCGGTATGTAATGATGGACCTTTTTTCTTTTGGCGGGTAGAAAATCATCGAATAACCCCTCCCGCTCTTGGGCAGAGCGAAAGGGAGTGTCAGACTTCTACTGACTAAAAACCACCCATGTTCCTTCTTAGCCCTTCCTGTCGAGGCTGCCGCAACCCCGTCGGGACCCCTCATTTCAATTCATAGATAGAGCTTGTCAAGCGCGACTTAACCTTAAATCTGACCCATGCGACATTTATTATTTCGCCAGGAGATCCTCTAACTAAAGTATGTAAGACGTAATTCACCATCATCATCAGCCTATAATGTTCCTACTGCAGGGACTCAGGCAGAGAGAGGAGACTCTCTAGGAGAGGGATATGCTATAATCCACCACGCGACCCAGTGCAGGTTGGATGTCTTCGAAAAAGTTCGAAGACATCCAACCTTTAGTTAGAGGATCTCCTGGCGAAATAATAAATGTCGTATGGGTCAGATTTAAGGCTAAGTCGCGATTTTAAGACATACCGGTTTCCTTACCGTTTTGAGAGCAGTGGTGATGAATTAAATTACACAAAGTAATGCGCCTGCCTGGGTTCGAACCCACAACTTACTGTTTGTAAGTCGGAGCCGTCACCTCTGGGCCACCACTGCTGCGGACGTCATTATGTGGAGATGACCAGACAAGACACCTCCAAGAACTGTGACAAATATACGAACGTGTTCAGGTACCTGTTTCACACAAATGCGACTGGAGTGAATATAACGTCGTACATTATAGATGAAACTGGTCAAGTTGAGTTCGTCTCAGACTTAAGCCCTAAATAGATAATAGAACGCCAGTGGATTCGACGTGTTTAAGAGCTTATACGCGTGTAAAGACTGCGTTGCTTTAGTTTAATTTTCTCTTGTGGTGGAAATAGACAAAATCCAATGACAAATTAATGACAAAAACTATTATTAAACGTCAATACATCACGCTTGTTATTTCCGAAGGCTTAACCAGATGTGTACCTACTAGTACACATAAATGTCGCCCAAATAATAGGGGGCGAGCCTATTTTCATAACTTAACTTTAGGTTTAACTTCTGCCCCGTCGGGGCTGCGAGTTGCTCGCAAGAGATACCGCGGCCTCGACATGAAGGGCTAAGAAGGAACATGGGTGGTTTTTAGTCAGTAGAAGTCTGACACTCCCTTTCGCTCAAGAGCGAAAAAAAAAGGTTTAACTTCCGCGTTTGACGCATGTTGCTGACACAACTTGGTAATAGTCCATTGCAATGACATAATTACGATCGATGTTTTTATTGTGTAAGCACATTAGTAGCTACGAGTATGTGCAAATACCGAAATAAACAAGAGCGTGTCGAATTCATTTTGCAACCTAGTTTATAAATTCTACTGACGCTAATATTTTTCTGTAATACAGTGTTTAGTTCTAAGTTAATTAAAATATTTTGTCGCTATGAAATGTTATATGATGTATTGAACAAAAAATTTCTGTCCTAAATATATCATACTGTTTGAGCTCTTACAGCCTGTGATACAGGATTATCCTAGTACTGGCATCCAACATTATTATACCTATATTTTTAGTTTTAAGATTCATTTTTTTTTTTGTTAATATTGTATTTTGCCTTTTTGGTATTCTAAACAAAGATTTAATTTCAATTTCAAGAATTTTTTAAAGTAAATGTTCCATGATGTTAAGAAAACGAATGCAGAACTTATTAATAAAATACTCATTCCAAACTACAATTTACATTTTCGCTTCTACGAAACAAAATATAAATTGAATTTTTCACGAAAAACTAATATAAGTGCAAGTTCGTTCCAGTTTTTCATGAATATGCAACGTTAAAAATTCAACAGTACATCAAAGTATTAATTAAAGCGGCCATCTTTTAATTTAAAAATGGTAACAATACAGAAAAAATTTTATTCACTTATATAACTAGCATTTACTCAAGAATTTGTTCGAGTTTGTAAGAAATTGATACTCTTGGATTGAATTTTAATTACGAAGTTAATTTTGCTTTATTGGATCTTCTTAGAAAGACGAAGGAAGCCATTTTCTTGGAAGAGATGTATTTCTTTTATTATTTTTTTATAATAAGTAAGTACAACATTCTAAGAAATGAAGTAGGGCTATTGATAATCCCGTCGGGGCTGCGGGTTGTTCGCAAGAGATACCGTGGCTTCGGCGCAAGGGCTAAGAAGGAACATGGGTGGTTTGTAATCAGTAGAAGTCTGACACTCCCTTCCGCTCTGCCCAAGAGCGGGAGGGGTTATTTTATAACTTACCAACCCCCCAAAAATAAGGCTATTGTTAATAAAGCCACTCTATGTAAAGTAGTATCCAGCTGCATCCGGTGGGACGGAGGTGACCCCGACAGTGTTGAGAAAAGGTTTTGCAGATGATGACATGCCTAAAAAGTTAAATAAGGTATAGATCTCTGCCCTAGTCCTTCACAAAAACAGTGTAGGCGCAGCCTGAATATTGAACATGAACAAAAGCAGTAAGACCACTTTATATCAAACCGGTTACGACTTTGGGATGTAACTCCAGACAATAATCATCATCGTCATCATCCACAGCCCAAATTCACCCACTGCTGAGTATAGATCTCTCTTTTCCAGCGCCACTTTCAAGAATACCTTCAACCAATACTATGCTGCAGCACCTGTTAATGACCGGAGCCCACAACCAGTCCCCAATTTCTCCATAAGACAAGTTTGACTAATCCATAACAGCGAACTCCAATGCTCACTCTATTGCTATATTATGATAACAACGAAACATAACATCACGCCTGTTACTGTAATCAACCGGGCGCAACTCAAAATTTGATAGCTGCTACTGAAAAATTATGAAAAATTCCAATAACATTTTGCCCGACGCAGGACTCGAACTCAGGACCCCATGCTTAGTAGCCGTGACACTTGCGGCCACTAGACCAACGAGGCAGTCAACAATAACAACGTTTATACTAAATATTTTTTAACACCTTTGCCGAGGCTGTTCCAAAAGTATTTCAACACATTTCATAATGATTTCCCTCCCTATAAAGTTAACTTAGTTGTCAAACTATAATTAGTTAGTACACCCATTACAATCTATAAAAAAAAACGCAGAATTTTAATAAATTATTAAGTTACGTAATCATTTTACAGCGTTATTGTTTGTGTATGTGCGTACGTTAAAAAAAAAAATCGGGTAAACGTGCGTAAACCGCTTTCATTATGAACTTACTTTAACTGGGCTAATGGTTTCCTTTGATTATTACCCTGAACACGACACGGCCGCCGCGTATCCCCAAACATAAGGAAAACTTGGTCCAAAAAAAAGTAAATGTATACTATTTTAAAATTGAGATTCAAGATTAAAAGGAAACTCCATAATGGAACAAGGAAAAGGGAATTCAAAAATAAACGGCATTTCCCCAAGTTTCAGCCGACATTTTCCACCAATCACTTTGTCACTGTAAATTGACAGCACGTTGACATAAAGACTTGAAAACTGTTTCGTATACACATATATATACTCAATTAAAATTCAAATGCATGTGGACATCGTTAGTGGAAGGGAGACGGAAGATCTGCGAAGTCGAATCGCACCCTTTAATTCGCTACCACATCGAAACCCAACTCTATTACTAGAACTTTGGGTCTATTTTCGGGCGTGCTGAAGAAAAGTTCAGTTCATTACAAAATGAAATGTAGGTATCGGTTGTAGGAGTAAGGACGCATGCGCGCATCACACAGTCAGACGTTAGTGTGTAGACGACCGCGGTGAGAAACGCACGCCAGCGCCGCCTGTTGGCCGCATAGGAAACTAAACATGAAATTCGAAATTAAAGTGAACATAACATTGTGACAGCTAAGTGATAGTAGTGTGCCGTGGATTGCATCTAATTTTTTTTAAAGTGATTTTTTTTATAAATATATGAATTTTTAATGTGCGTTCGGCATTGCCGCATAGAGCCTACAGAGCCTTCTGAACACAGGTTCGTAAATTAAATTACTTTGTTGCGTGCTCAAACTCAGAAATTGTAATGTAATATTTTTAAGTAATACTTTGTTCCGACAGTCGAGCCACACTTTGCTGCCTTTACTTCTAATAAAATTTTGTTAGGTTTTTGTCACGATAGGGTAAAACGTACCTATATTTCTTTTTTTATTACATTTTCACTGTAGGCTGTAATAAAAAAGTTATTAATTGAGTACATTGAAACTTTACGACCGGAGCTGCTTTTATTTATATTGCTTTTGGACAATTACAGAAAAAACGGAAGGTGGTTAGTACTGTAGACGTACAAAAACGGACGCATTCACGTGTCCGTTTCTGTGTTCTTTTCTCATAAACAGTTGACCTCTTTTTGATGAAGTAATTCTCGTAGGCATCTGTGCCGGTTATAAAATGTGACCGGTAAAGTAATGTTGATGGCTTAGAAATTGGTATAATAAATTGCAAAAAGGTACGTTTGTGCGAATACATATTCATCTTTTTCTCATAATTCTGCGTTTCGCTTGATAAACGAGGTGTCACTTCCTTTGACTAAGCGTTTGTAAGATATTTTTCTTCTAAAAGAAAAAAGTATGATAATTATTCTTTTAGGCTAATCTTTGAGCAAAAAGAATGTTATATTTGAACTGGTTAAGCCTACGCTTGCTGTAAATTCGTTGGGGAAGACTTATTGTTGTATTAGGTGTAAAGAATGCGTTGGTTGTTCTAAATCTAGACCAATATAATCTAGCTGTTTTCTATCGTTATTATGTTATACCCACTATCTAAATGGAGCTTGTAAGTTTTTAGAAGATAATATTAAACATTAGAAATTAACCAAATACTCTTGGTTGATTAATTGAGCAGCGGTGGCCCAGTGGTGACGGCCCCGACTTACAAACATTAAGTCGTGGGTTCGAAACTAAGCAGGCGCATTACTTTGCGTAATTTATTTCATCACTGCTGCTCTCAAAACGGTAAAAGAAAACATCGTGAGGAAACCGGCATGTCTTAGAACCAATAAATTCGAAGACATGTGACATCTACCAACTCGCACTGGGCCCGCGTGGTGGAGTATAGCCCATCCCTCTCCTAGAGAGGAGGCCTGAGTTGCCCTGAAGTTGGAACATTATAGATCAGTTCCTATAATGTTCCAACTTCAGGGCTATATGCTATGATTGTTTTCCAAAGGTTACGTCTGAAAATTCTGGTGGAGGTCTGATAGGTCGCCCCACCACTGGTATTTAGTTACATCCCGTAAAACTGGAAGCCTTTTCCGTTGGTTGTGAAATAGCTCGGTAGATGAGGATCTCTGAAAATTCTGAAAGGTGGTTCAATTCTGAAAGGTGGTTCATGGGTGCATCACTTAATATAGTAATTCAATTCTTAATAGGCCATTTTCATCGTTCATTTGTCTAGCCTTTGTGTGTGGCAATCTGTTATCGTGATATAGACATGTGATGCAGAGGAAATAGGAAAATGTTGTGAGAAAAACTTTGAGTCTGACTGTGGATGGATATAAGAGTACAGGAAGACCAAAGAAACCATGGATGGATTGTGTGAATGACGATAATAATATGTCTAGAAAAGAGGTGATTGGCCTGCTAAGTTACGAGTAATACAGAAGTATGGAAGAAGAAGAGAACATGCTGCGCTGACTTCAAATAAATTGGGATAATCGCAAATAAATTTAAATCCCTCAAGCCTTTTCGAAACCGTGTAGGAGTCAGCTTCCAAGCTAACCGAATGACAACAGAATACAAATTATTTTTCATAGACGCCTATCTGACCTCCTCAATTCAGTAGAGAAAACTGGTTGTCAGTTTTTTGGTATTTCAACTATCAATAATAATGTTTCAGCCAATGGCTTAATTGCCAAGAGCCTCGACCAACCTGAAGAGGCTCCCGTTAGGCAGCTGGATCAAGGGCTTAATACAGAAAGGGGTACTCCTGGACACGGCTCGTATTGTTAGAAGGTCCCTTTCTCTGGAGCTCTGAGCGCCGGTAGCTTGGACCCTGTTCCCGATACCGGTGGGCTACAATGTTTTTATATTTTTAAATTTTTTGTTATTATTTTTTGGAAGAAATATTTAAAAATGATCTGTTCTACGATTATTCGTAGATCTTTGACAGCCGAGAACAGATGTGCTCGACTCTCATTTGGCATCAACAGTTGCTTTAGGTGCTTTACGAAGCAAGAATAGTCAAGATGTATGGGATGGTTACCTATAATCGAAACCCGGTAAACGTTGATAAACCACGAAAATTAACTTACATAAGCGGCTTTTAATTTTAGTTACGAGCCCCTCCACAATAGTATATCCAGAATTAAGTTATAGAATAAAACTATCCAATTTACGAAAATTGACCTCAACTTTACTTTTTTATCATGATTCTCTTCTATTACATAGTAATATCCCATATATGTTTATATTAAGTTCATAAGGTACGATGGGGTTGGCATATCCTTGTGGATAAAAACCCCTTATAGTAAATAAAAGAAATTAAAAAAAAAAAAAAACATCATTTTATTTTTCTGAATAAATATCATTTGCATTACACTTGACCTGTTTTTTGGAATCAAGACTTTCATTTAAAGCATACAATTGATGGATATAACTTTTCCCTTTGATTCTAAGTCCACCAAAGAACAAAGTAACATCATCTGACTAGACTGGCTCACATCTTCCTCCTCAGTTTCAAAGGACCCTTTAAAAGCCTTTGTGTTGCTTTTACGGCTGGTTTCATGATGCCATCAGTACTAGATCTAGACTCAAATGGGCTCACTGGGAGTAAAGACGGACGGAACCATTTGTCTTGGTCATTTCGTAAGGTAATATTGTAGTTTCTAGGACTGATGTAATTAAAAGCTTTGAAGGACCCGTATTTATGGACAGTTAGGAAGTAATGATTTAGTGACTTAAGGAAGTAGTTAGAATAGAATAATATTTATTTCTGAGTATATGGTGGGTACAAAGATCTTCATATAAAATAGTATCAAATACACTACCGTTGCCGGTGTAGAAATGGCCAGTGGCCGTGGCCGGTGTAAAAGGTTACAATGTTATTCCCAAAACTATTCATCATTTAAATAGATCAGTTATGATCAAATAACATAACATCATGCCAGTTATCTCCGAAGGGTTAGGCAGAGGTGTACCAAATCGGATACCCATATTTCACCAGTTATGTTTAAGTATTTCTTCTTTTTTATTTCTTTTTTTTTAAATACATTGCCCCACACTAATTTCTCCTGTATCGTGGGTTTACAAACATTTAAACTCACATACACAAACTCACCCAGACCCGAAACAACTATCTGTAGGCCATACAAATATTTGTTCCGTGCGGGGATCAAACCCGTGACACGCAATAGAAGGCAAGCCAATTGTCATTAACCAGGCCATTCATTGCCATCACAAATCTTGATTCCGTGGCTGCTACTGAAAAATTCTTGAAGAAAAAGCTCATTAACAATTTGTTTGACCTGGGCACCATGCTCTCAGCAGTCATGCTTACGACCACTATACAATTGAGGCAGTATTATCAAAATTATATGCATGTAAAATTACTGGTATTTAGTTAAATTCGTATATAAATTAAGTACTGTTAGCAGTAGCAAGTTATCTGGAAATATCGTTATTAACGATAAAGCCGCCATTGGTACCCATGGAGTTGGTATTAAAGTAAAATAGTTTTCTATCACTGTTGGTGTACAATAAATTATATTGTATCCGCCTAACACAAGTACCTTATAATATAGAGAATTCTATGTTTCGGCAACAAAACAAAAATAAACTTCAAAAAACATTTCAAGTTCCTTATATTTTGAAATCATGGCAAAAGTATGTCAAACAAAATCTACCACCCCACAATTTTGAGGGAAAATGGAACCCTTCATGTTTGCGTGGCTAAAACAATTCACGTCTTATTTATTGTTTAACCTTAGGTATAAGTACTGTGAAATATATAGTATGTGAAAGATTAAATCATACCTGCATGCAGGCTATGGCGTCAAAATATTGATGTTGAAACTGTTGCCAAGTTTTCTTTTACTATACTGTAGCCAACAAAAGAGAGATGTAAACCAAATGCAGGTTCCAATTTTTAAGGTGGGATTTTTGTCTGAACTGTTCGGGACTTGACGATTTTTATGATTTCAATCGTTCGGAAAACTAAAGGTATTGCTGCCAAAACCACCGCGGAGCAACTTTGAATTCTTTAATGGAAATCTTACTGTTATAGGAAACATAAATCAATGATGATTTTGAATGTACTTCATGGTACTCAAATCTGTTAGTGAACAAATATTTCTAAAGAATTATTGAATCAATTTATAAGAAAAGATTGATCTTTATATAAACAGTAAATATGGCATGAGGAAAACAAGAAGACAATAAGGAAAAGATTTAACCTAACATAAGTTACAATTCACGTAAAGCCTTTAAATAGATCAATCAAAAGTGAAAATGAAATGATAACCATTTAAATAAAACCTCCATTCAATGCATCATCCTGATATTAAATACAAAATTGCTTCAGTAAAATACCCAAATAAAAAGGTACGGTACGTACTCTTTCTTATTCTGTTCTGATACTGACAACATCGTACTCATAATGGTGTTCAACAAGGTACTGTATTAGGACCTATTTACATTCAATAATCACTCTAAATTTTCTCATTCGCTATATAATAATTAACACAATAATTTGGTCTAACAGCCCTTTTCTGATGCTGACAGCCCATTAATCAACAAATTACCTTTTGTGAAAATATTTTGTGTGTTTTCAGAAAATAAGGTAAAATTCGATATTGACGTCGTATTCACTATCATCAATCATTTATTTTGTGTTCCGTTTTCATTAGTCTTATATTTGAAACAGCATTCATTGATATTAATATTACTGTATTGTATATTCATAAATAGAATAAAGCAAATATTGATCCCGTAATAATTGTAGTACTTCTAAATACGGGGGAAACCGACCTTAATATTAATATTTACCTACACAATTTCAGAAAAAAAAAAATTTGCTCAGTTTAGGGAAATTTAAGAATAGTCACCTATTGCACATGTCAATAATTTACTTATCGACATGAACTAGACACAAATAACATTTTCAGAGACACCTGAATTCAAAACTAATTTCTTTCTTGATTCTCTTTAAACTATGTATTTAATAAAAGTGTATTTTTAAAACTGAAATAAAACCCGTCATCTGAAATATAAATCTGACAGCACTAGATTAAATTAAGATTTTCAGAATGATGTATATTCCTTCGCATCTGTTTAGGCTAGAATGCCAATCATAACACCTTTGTGGCAAGATTGTTATGTTGACAGAAATGTTTTCTGACGACTTCATAAACCGACATTACGAACGAACTAGATTTCTTTACATCTACTGCTTCAACTCCGAAGAGAATTAGAATTTGGAAACGTTTGGTGGAGTTTTTTTTTGTTTTACCATAACATCATATTCTGCCCACTGTCCAGCCGTCTCCCAAATACGTTGGTTTCGTCATCAAAATTAAGCATACTAGTATTTTTTATGGAACAGCTGCCTATCTAAACTTATAACAGGTCTATTAACTAAAACAACAAAACGTGGTAGAAAAAATCCCCAAATATCCAAGAAGACATAATTTCTGGTCTCACTATCTACTGCTTTTAATCAAACATGGCTATTTCTTGTTTCTCCTTCCAGCCAAATAATGCATCGACGATGGTGAGAGACGGTAGTATCAGACCAGAAATCAAATGATCGAATGACATTCAGATGATCGCATTTAAGACCTGGTTAATACTCTCGCAGACCAGGGAGACATGACATAACATAGCATCACGCCTATAGCCCCGAAGGGTTAGCAGAGGTCTAATAGTACACCTATGATGTTGGCCAGTTATGTTTAAGTACCATGTGATAGGAGGAGCGAGCCTATTGCCATCAACCGGGTACAAATCCAGACTCCGTGGGTGCTACTTAAAATAATGCTGATGTAAAAACCTAATGATCAGTAGCCGCGGTTGCCACCACTAGTTCAGCGAGGCAGAACAGTAAGAGTAGCTCTCACTAAAAGATGGATTCCAATACTCAGCAAGAAGTGGAACAAGGTTGCTAGTAATGAAAATAAAATCAATGAATGCAAAATGCACTACACTTTAAAAACCTGCATTTAATCGGGTAGTTAACAAAAAAAATGTAATTAATCCGTCAGAGAGATTTTCAAAAAATATTGGGCACGTATTTTTTCTTTTTTCACGTAAACAAACAATGAAGACGACACAGTGCTTTGAAAACTCGTGTGACGTCATATTCTAAGACATTAGTATGACATTTTTACCGGTGAGTGACGTCACAACCCCCACTCAAATCTTTGACGCGTTTTATCTTCGTCAATTTTTATTGATTTGATAAAACAAAAAATACGTATCCAATATTTTTCGATAATCTAACAGACGGACTAATTATAATCATATTTGTTTTAGTCAGTAAACATCCCTATTCTTCATTACGGCAATTGAAATTAGGAAACTAGTAGCGACAATTTCTTGCTTTTTGTCGCAGCCAATTACAATTTCATCAACCATAACGTGGTAACCTAAATCCCTCAGATATCCAAGCTGTTACGTCACAATTACACAATAGCTTTCCATTCAACATGATAGCTTTTATATTCTTGTTTGTAGGGCGTGCCCGTTTGTGTACTGTAGTGTTGCTAGATTGTGGTAAAGTTTACCCTGCGAATAAATTAATGTGCGCTAAAAGTGGGGTATTGTTTATGGGGAGAAATGGGCATTGTTGTGGTCAAAGACGGGGATGTTGGTTTTCTTTTTGTTAGTGTTGAAAGTAGTTTCGGGTCAGAGAAAAAGCATTACGCCTATTATTTTTCATGAAGGGTTAGGCGGAGATGATCCTCTCGGGTAATATGAGCAAACGTTGGCGCAGTGGCTAAGCGATTGCGCGTGTCACGGGTTCGATCCCCGCACGGAACAATTAATATTTGTATGGCCTGCAGATAGTTGTTTCGGGTCTGGGTATTTGTGTATGTGACTTTATTTTTGTGAACGCACCCACGATACAGGAGAAATTCCTAGTGTGGGGCAACGTTTTTTAAAAAAAGAAAAATAATCTAGAAATACTGAAGTGAAAACACTGACCGTCTTGGGAATCGATCCTAGACCCTTATTTTCCGCAGTAACCCTTGGGATCCCTAGACCAATGTAGTTTATTAATCAAATCAGTTTGGTTACTAAAATACAGTTATCATAATACATTACATACTTCTTCTTCATTTTCGTGTGGGTACCAGAGTATTTATACGCCCATGGGTTTTTGAATTGGATTTCAAGCCGGCAAGAAATATACCTCAGGCATGCTGTTTTGGCTGCGGGTTGTCCGCAAGAGATAAGCGCCTCGGCGCAAGGGTTAAGAAGGAACATGGGTGGTTTTTAGTCAGTAGAAGTCTGACACTCCCTTTCGCTCTGCCCAAGAGCTGGAGGGGTTATTTGGTGATTTTACAGCCCCCCCAAAAAAAAAAAGGCATGCTGTTTTCTTCAAGATGTTTTCCTCCTCCGAAGCAAGTGATAATTATACAATAACACAACATAACATCACGCCTGTAATCCCCGAAGGGTTAGGCAGAGGTGTACCTAATAGTACACCCACATTTCGCCAGTTATGTTTAAGTCCTATGTAATAGGGGGCGAGCCTATTGCCATCAACCGGGCACAAATCCAGACTCCGTGGCTGTTACTGATAAATTCCTGATGGAAAAAGCCAATAACACTTTGCCCGACCCGGGAATCGAACCCAGGACCTCATGCTCAGCAGAATTATACAATACGCACATGAATTCGAAAAATCTGAAGTGTGTGTCTTGATATACTAATTATCGCTCATTTTATTCAGTTACATAAGACTGTGTATAACTATGAGAGCAGTGGTGGCTCAGTGGTAGCGGCCCCGACTTACGAACAGTGAGTCGTGGGTTCGAACCTAGTCAGGGGCATTACTTTGTGTAATTTATTTCATCACCACCGCTCTCAAAACGGTGAAGGAAAACATCGTGAGGAAACCTGTATGTCTTAGAACCAAAAAATTCGAAGACATATGACATCCAATCCACACTGGGCCCGCGTGGTGGATCATAGCCCACCTCTCTCCTAGAGAGGAGGCCTGAGTCCCTGCAGTGGTAACATTATAGGCTGATGATGATAATGTATACAACAGCAGCTTATTTAATATATAACATATTATATGCTTCTGAATGCGCCGAAGTTGAGCAATAAATAAGTACAACCAATTCATGCCTAGCATGGGCAACAAATTGCAGTTTTCAGCGAGTTGCTAGCCGTACGTTGGTTTATTACGAATGTATACGCTTGTGCGCTGTGTTTTTCTTTTCCCTTGACTATTGTTCTATGTAAATATAAAGTTTATGCACCACGTGTAACGTATATATGAGGTTTTATTTTTCAAAAGAGAATAAAGTAAGAATAAGCTAAATTCGAGTAAAAATGCGCATCCAGTAGGTGTTGGGTTCGATACCGGGTCGGGCAAAGTATTATTGGGCTTTTTTCTCAGTAGTGTAATATTAGGTACACCTCTGCTTAACCCTTCGGAGATTACAGGCGTGATATTATGTGTGTAAATCGCGTTTTCCTTCTTTCCTTTGCATCACATGATTCAGGGCGACCGAAAAACGATAATGCCATGGTTCATTAAATTTTTATACATACAGTGCAAGACTCCAATTTTGAATACGTATTTCTATAAAGTGCTGCTAAAATAAATGTTTCTGCAAATTACTCAATCTATTTGTTTTGTTTCTTAAAATGAATTAAGTAGTTGGTTGTTTTGAGTTGTCAACTACTTTGTGCTATTGGATGCATTAATACAATAAGATGCATATACAAAGCATAGCCATGATTCAGGTAAAGAAAAACAAAATGAAAACCTTATCAGGAAAAAGGTGCAACTTTTCCCATAAGCGTAATGTACAAAGAAGAAATTTTTAATGGAGATACGGTAAGTAATTAAATTCACTTTTCATTTGCATCGAGACTACAGCAACCGGTTTTACTGGGGAGTATCGTATAGCCATTAGCCTGTTAGCAAGAAATTGCTGTTGAGTTTTTCTAATAAAATTTGCTCTTTATAATAGGAATTGTCGATTCCTATTCCAAAGATGCAATGATTTTTTTTTGTTAGTACTAAATGAACATTAATTCATTATTACTAGTATGTGAAGTTCCGAACACATCAATACAAAGTCATTAGGGACTAATTAATGTAAACATTACGCGCACATAATTACATGTTATTGATACAGTAAGGTACCAAAGCTTTATAAGTAAATAATTTGGATTTTACATGCATAAACTCATGCTATTTCCTTATGGGGGTTGGCCATTGACTTATATATTACTGCGTAAGGACTGGGCGGACTGCATGTTACAATGACGCCTCGAACTTGGTCCTAAAACGGTATTTCCTAAGCCAAAGTGAACTAGTCCGCGATCGGCTCTCTTCGGGTGCGGTCGTAAATTTTATTAAAAGCTTTATTTATGTTCTTTATACCTCGAAAATACCACGCCGCTTATACAAGATTACGTTAACAAGCAGACTACACCGATTCTCTGTATGACGAACGCGTCGAGCAAATGTTCGGACGACCGTATCTTTAGTTTTTATATCAATGGGGTTGGCCGAAGCTACAGAACGTTCACTACTATGATCTATTTCTTTCATCTTCATTTAGTGACCTTTAGATTTCCATCTTTTACAATGTCATCATTCGTTATCCGAAATGTAGTCTGCCTTAGAACCAAAGACAAAAAAAAACGAAAAACAAACGAATTTCGAACTCAAACCTGATTGGCACAATTTCGCAACGTTCATTTTCCGCAAAGCTTCGAATCCCGACAAATGAAGTTCGAAATATTCAAACTTGGAACAAAATTCAAATCTTTGTGTATGTAACGGTATACCTCTGGAAGACTTTTAAAAAGTCGTACTAATTTTAAACTGGGTAGAGTAAAGTCGTTGGGAAAGTTTTATAAAAATTCTCTGACTGTGTTTTTAGAGAAAAAATATAAACTGTCGAGGGTAAAGCAACTTAATTTATTCAGTTTTGTGGAATTTCCTCAAGGTATCTGCTGTATGGCTAAATATTTTTGCAGGTTGCAAAATAACAAGCTACTTCACTGAATTTTGTTTTAAAAACTATGCGGGCTCTGCTTTGTGTTCTTGAGTGCATGCATTTTCATGTCAACGGTTACCAAGTTTAAAGAGCTTTTAAAATTCTTTATTATAATCTTTTACAAACTGTTTGCAGCTTTAGCTACTAAACTATGTATTTACACACAAAAATAAAGACACAAAGAGGAAACCAAAAACGAAGAAAGCTATCTATTTTATTTAATCTACAAATTAATTTTTTTTTTATTTAAAATAATGCTTCCATAATAGTAACTGCATATAAAAGTAGCCACAGGCAGTGCTTTTAGAACACTTTTATTATATTTTGATCTTTCTTCCTGTCTGTCTGACTGTTTTTTCGGCTAATATCCAATTTTGACGAGAGTTTTACTGGCAAATAGCTGATGATATAAAGCGAAACTAAAACTAAACTGCCTTAATTTTGAAATTCTTAACAAAATCCAATTCAAATATAGAAGTTATATTTTTATAATCATTATCACACAGAGGAAAGTCGCGGGTTACAGTTAGTTTACCTATAAATGGCTTTCTAAACCTGAGTCGAACACTGCGTAAACCTATACGATTCCAATTAAAGGGGTTATTTCCGTATCCTGATTCAAAACTAATCAATTTACCACGCGCGAGAATGCAAAGCAATGGAAACGGTTAAAATTAAACCGTTCCTACTAAATATGAACCATCAAGCTAATTTTATAACCGATTACTTTGATTTATTCGTTTATTTTGAACGTTAACTCAACTAGGTACAGTCAGCAGTTTGTGAACTCCCAATCAACGCTCTTTAGAGATGACAACGCACATTCATTAATGCAATTGTATTCTCCAGTGTCTACTATAAACTTACAAATGCGATTATATTTTTGTGTACTAAGTCATTCTATATTTAAATAAGTGTTCCTATAGTCTTTAATGTTTTTTAAATGTGCAATTTCAAACTAAGAAGGGTAAAAAAAACCTTTTATCCAAAAAAAAAAACCGAAGCAAAATTAAATTATGAAATAGGTAGACCTACTTAATATGCTTTCAGAAGTCAGTAGCCACAAGTCATATAAAAAAAGCAAAGTCACCAAGTATTTTTTTTCTAAGTCGATAGTAAAAAGTATTTTCTGTGTCATAATTAGTTTGTTAATGGTACATCAAACTACGCTGATAAAACTAACAAACAAAGGGTGTGTCTCTGACTATACGATGACAGAATTAGAAAAACTCGATGTAGTTTCATGCCGCAATTCATGGCAATCATAAAACCAGTCTTTAAATAATACAAACTCATACTAACGAGGTGGACTATGGTATTGGTATTTTATTGACTGTAGTACCTATGTAACGTGTTTTTCAAATAGTTTTATTAAATGTTTTTAAACACTTATGAGAATGTTGTCCATTATTATCTAAAGGTTGAATTTTAAAGAATTCCCTCAAATGGTATTCAACAAGCTTACTAACTTATTGTATTTAATAATAAACTAATGTTTCTGTTACTTCAAAGGTTGTTGTTACAAAAAAATGCTCAAGAATAAGTGGACATTGTATCTGACAGGGTTGCCTGTACAGCTGGCCTGTACACTATACAGGCCAACCTGTCAGGTACATCCTAGCGCATATAGCTGCCTTTTTTTTGGCGGGTGGAAAATCATCAAATAACCCGTCCCGCCTTTGGGCAGAGCGAAAGATAGTGTCAGACTTCTACTGACTAAAAACCACCAATGTTCCTTCTTAGCCCTTGCGCCGAGGCCGCGGTATCTCTTTCGAACAACCCGCAGCCCCGACGGGCATAAAGCTACCTTTACGTATCACTTATACCAATTTACTAACTCCAAGCATATCAAAAGAAAACAATCCGAACAAAGCACGATGACATTTCAAACAAACTTCCAAATACCGTACCATTTGCAACCCCCGCCCCGTCGCGTTCCCACCCTACATAGTAAACTCCATAGATTTATATGATGTGATATTGGTACCCAACAACCCATATAAAGCTACAGAATATATTCACCACGTGGGACGGGGTATGTTTTATATGGGAATGTCACGCGAACACGATTTGTTACTATCGATTTGTTTTTCTTTCGGGAAATACGACTTTGGGTTGACTATCTCTGTTTATTTGATTGGGTCTGGTTTAATCTAGCCGATTAATTTGTTGGGTGTATAAAAAGTCAAAAGTAAAGGGTTTATTGGTAGTCCAACGATTTCCTAATGTGGTTCTAAAAAGCGAAGGTTTTTGACGCCGAACACTAAACAGAGTATCGAAGTGAATATTTCTACGTCGAGAGAGGTGGTAGTATTTTTTCCTAATCTTTTTGAAAGTTTTTTTCTGTACTTAAAAACATCCTATTCTGGTTATTAAGGGAACACTTATTATTGCTCGTCACTGTACAGTTTTGACTAGTACATGAAGTTATAATAGTAATAAAGAAACTCACAAACAAACATACATACATACATGAACGCTAAAAACATAACACTCTTTTTTTTGGGGCAGTCGTGTAAAAAATACATACAACACAGCGACATTTCATCAGTTTGCGTTGTCGTTTATTATGTTGTATTATTAGCATACATAGCATATGTGTCATTTGTGATACAATAAATATATTTTCATCGTCTGTCATCGGTTGCCGCCTAAACTAGTATTAATTCAAGATGGCGGACGGCAGAATATAATATGGTCGCAAACAAAAACGTTTGAACCTGTTTATTATTTTTTTCTAGAAAGAATAACTTTTATTTTCTTACTATTTTCATAATAAACACAGAATATAATCTCAGTAACACAAATATTTGGACACAAAGTAAAACGTAAGAAATGGTCAGCGAGGACAAGAATAATATTGTTACTGTTTTCTTAAAAGAAGAAAAATATTGTTAGAATATATGTTAGGTTATTCAGGCAGATGTGCGTAGCCCTAGAAAGAGAGACAGTGACCCTATTAGAAATATTCTTCAGAAAGGTCAGGTGCCCCACCAGGTCAAGGGACCTGTTTCTGTGTACTCTATGGAAAAGGGCAGAAGTGTATATATGCTTCATCATCTGCCTAGCCTTTTCCCAACTATGTTGGGGTCGGCTTCCAGTCTAACCGGATGCAGCTGAATACCAGTATTTTACATGGAGCGACTGCCTATCTGACCTCCACAACCCAGTTAATACTAGGTAATACGATACCCTTTGGTAAGACTGGTTGTCAGACTTTCAGGTCACTGACCTGTAACGACTGCCAAAGATCTATATATATGGCAGCCGGGACCAACAGCTTAACGTGCTTTCCGAGGCACGGAGGAAACTCGGTATGTCGGGCGGTCACCCATCCACAGACCGACCTAGGCAAGCACAGCTTTACCTAAAGATCGACCCGAGTGGCAGTTCTTATTAAGCCACGAGCTCCTCGAGTGTATATATGCTTATTGGGTCATAAATCAAAATCAAATTATTTAATTCGAGTAGGCCAGTTACAAGCACTATTGAATTGTTAAAACTTTTATTTATTTTCAGGCTACTTTGAACCATAAATGTATACCTTACAGACTAAAATACATAATTATAATATATGTTACAGTCCAGAACAATAAAATGTAGCTACAGTCCTAGTCAGAGGGCATAACAACAGTTGGACTACTGTAGTTGCCCATTCACGACAAACACGGTCATATAATATATTGCAAAAAGATATGAAAGACATTCATAAGTTATGAAAAACATGTTACCAAAAAATAAAGGTACAGATAACTGTCATAACCGAAAAGTAAAATAAAAAATATCGCTTGATGTCAAAACGGTCTATCGCATGTCAAAGTAATATTTTCGTACGGGAAAATATTATGACCGGTATTTGTCAAAACAGTAAAAGGTCAGTACCCTTTGTTGAAAAATATTTTGTTTCATGTACCTAACGTTAGAGTTGGACATATTATAAATGTTTTTACATGTTTAACGATTATTTGCTTGCTCGGTGGCTTCATATTAAAAAAACATATTTTGGTTTACGTTGAAACTGAATTTCAGTTTTTAGTCTCATCATAATTATCCAGTCATAACTCTAGAGAGGAGCTCGTGGTTTAATAATAACTGTCATTCGGGTCGATCTTTAGGTTAAGCCGCGCTTGCCTAGGTTGGTCTGTGGATGAGTGACCGCCCATTACATACCGAGTTTCCTCCATGCCTCAGAAGGTACGTTAAGCTGTTGGTCCCGGCTGCCATATATACCTTTGGCAATTGTTACAGCTAGTCAGTGACCTGAAAGTCTGACAACCAGTCTTACCAAAGGGTATCGTATTACCCAGTACTAACTGGGTTGTGGAGGTCAGATAGGCAATCGCTCCATGTAAAGTACCGGTACTCAGCTGCATCCGGTTAGACTAGAAACCGACCCTAACACAGTTGGGAAAAGGCTAGGAAGATGATGAACTCCTAATAATAATAAGAATTTCCTATTAGAAAAAACCAATAACAAATTGGCCCGACCCGGGAATCAAACTCAGTACATCATGCTCAGCGGTCGCGATTCCGACTGCAAGACTAACTGCTTGTTTGACATAACATCACGCTTGTAATACTCGAAGAGTTGCGCAGAGGTATACCTAATAGTACAACAAAAATCAAAATAAAATTAAATGTGGGGGCGAGCCTTTTACATGTATATAAATTGGTTGTTTGACTGCATTGGTAATCCATTTCTCTTTTATACCTTATTCAGACCAGGGGGTCAAAAAGGGCTATTTGAGGCCTTTTTTTTGGCGGATGGAAAATCATCGAATAACCCCTCCCGCTCTTGGGCAGAGCGAAAGGGAGTGTCAGACTTCTACTGACTAAAAACCACCCATGTTCCTTCTTAGCCCTTTATGTCGAGGCCGCGGTATCTCTTGCAAACAACCCGCAGCCCCGACGGGACCCGCAGCCCCGACGAGACCCGCAGCCCCGACAGGGCCACTTAGAGCCCTGTGACCATTTTACAAATTTTGACGCAATTCATAACTATTTTCCTATTATGATCGTGTAAAGTGGCCATTTTTGAGAATTTTTCTCTGGCATTGACTGCATGCAGAGAAATACATGTCCAGCCCACATTGCGCGCGCAACACGCGTGACCAAAGAGTATGGAATTTAAACCACTCTCTGTAGAATTTCATGCTGAATACAAAACGGTTACTAGTTTTAATGCTCACATGCTATCGAGTGTCGACGCAACCTAGTTTTCTTTGCGTGCTAAACGCTCCGGTTGGACCTGCCCTTCGTATTGGTATAACGTTTTGTAGTATATTGTCATTTTCTATATTTATTTTTTCTTTAGGGTGGGTTTACAGGTAGCCAGTATTACCCTGTAATAACCTGGGTTGTGGAGGTCATACAGGCCATGTAAAGTACTGGTATTCAACTGGATCCGGTTAGACTGGAAGCCGATCCCAGCATAGTTGTGGAAAAGGCTAGGCATATTACGATTTTGATTTTTCCGAATTAAAGTCGGTTTCCACTTCTCGCGAACCCGCGCGTCGTCCTTCCAGTTTTGACGGAACCGATCTAGTTCATACCGCCATCTCCTTCGTGGCCTGCCGCGACCCCATCTCACTGTGTCAGAGCACGAAAGAGGAAAGAGTGGATGGAGGCCTTTGCCCTAGAGTGGGACAGAGCAGGCTAGCAAAAAAAAAAAGTCTGTTAGTGATGAAACATAATATTATATGGACAGCAAAGATTTATTTAGTTTTAGATTGTGAAGCTAGGAATTAAGAATCGATAAAGACTGAGTAAAGCAAGGTTTGGTAGTGAGGTCCACCTCTGCCAAACCCTTGACTATAGCGATAAAAATCTCTAATGCAATAGAACATTATAAATAAATCTATAAAATAATTTATTGATTATAAGAGTAAACTATGTACATTAATTAAAAACTATTAAATAAACTAACAAGAAACTATAAAAAGACACCAAAAAAACTGCTCCTCAACGCTGTCAGCCGGTAATGTGCCCAAAAAGACTGGCGGCATTGCCACGTTGTATGGCAACACTTAGCCTCTGGCCAAGATAAAAAGCCAGCCCTTGGGTCACGAGAAGCGTCAACTAAGCGTTTTGAAATGTCCATAAACAGGCTATGAGCACTCGGACCCCACGGCCCCAGAGTTTCAACCCCAAACGGCCCGAAAATATAGTTAGAAAAAAAAATTATGGTTTTTATGAGCACAAAGACACCAAACATTCATTCCCTCCCCACAAGTTGCTGAGCCAACACACCTCACACTAACAACATGCCAAAAGCCAGTCCGTTAAAACATTTTACGATACACAATAGTGTTTAATCTTAGCCATAAAGATGGCGCAGATTTTTCTTTCTTTATTGAGCACTAAACCGCGGTGCACGGCCGTTCTATGTGGTTTTAATAATTAGTTATTTGCGGCCAGTGTTTGTGGATATCATAGAGTACGAAATGGTTGAGCAAGGGAGTGACTAGAGATGCATTTGCCAACCAAATGCATGTCCGAATTTGAGGGAACCGAAGGGATGTGTAGAGATTTCGTGATATTTACTAGAGTGCTTACATCGGCAGTTATGTTTTAAGTCTTTGTATTTTTGTAATATTTAATATAGTACATTATATTATTTATCTTCGCACACTACTTACTTCCTTACGTTTTTGTGTGTGTTTTATTATATTTTATTTTTTGTTTTTCCGTGACCGTGGTGTCACCTTGGGCCCTATCGGAATACCAGCGCTGTGACATTTGTCATAAATGTTACAGCACCATGCTGAGATAGTGGCCTTTTGGCTTCGTACGGGACTAATTTAATTTAGTTATGTCCTAATTTTAAGTGTTTATCTTATGTTTACGTGTCCTGTGTGAAACCAATAAATACTTTTCTTTCTTTAAGTCCCATGTAAAATGTAATACGGGACGAGCCTATTGCTATCAACCGGGCACAAATTCAAGCTTCGTCGCTGCTACCGACAAATCCTGAATGAAAAAAACCCAAATACCATTTTGTCTGATCGAATCCAAAACGTCATGCTCAGCAGTTGCGCTTGCAACCACTGGACCAACGAGGCAGTTAATAGTGACACGTTTGGTTTACATGATAAAAACTTCGTAATAATAAAAAATTAAACCGACTTCAACAAAAAATAATACACAAAAAAGTGAAAAATAAACTTTATAATCAAAAATCAGCTTCAATTGTCGGTGACTTTTGTTTGATATCGTTTTTTTGCCACCGACTTCAGAAGCTGATTTTTATTCTAAAGTTTATTTTTCACTTTTTAGTAGTTCACATGTGCTTACCCCTTTAAAGCGTACCGGCGGCGTGATGTTATGTTATGAACTGGTGTAAACAATAGACAGGTCATGAGATTTCAGCAATCCCAGTCCATTTGCTATCATTTATTGAGGAGTTCCGTTGCCTATGTCTGAAGTTCTTCATCAGATCTTCACCACATTGAAATGGGACCTCTCCGAGAAAGTACTCTTCCAAAAACTACCCAAATCGCTTCAAGAGCGCCTATAAAATTTGAAGAGTTCCCTGTATTTCTCCAGGATCCTATCATTAGATCCTGACTTGATGATCATGGGACCACCTGGGAAGTATACCCATTTGAACAAAACAAAAAAAATCCAAATCGGTCCAACCATCTTCGAGTAATCGGGGAACATGTATAAAAAAAAATAGATCTGACGAATTGATCCTCTTTGAAGTCGGTTAAAAAGTGTTCATTGTGTCTCTATCTTTAATACCTACCTGCACAGTCCGAGCTCTGCGGTAAAAATTCTAAAAATAACATCAACTAAATGTTTTTCTGTTAGTTTCCTTAGAGTTCGGCGATTTCTGGATAGTGTTGTGGAAATAAAAGTATGTAACGCTACTTTTTATCTGTTTTTATTTGTTCATTCAAGTGTATTTTTATTGAGTCTGGTTTTTAAGACGAGATGTTGAATGAAAGCAGAGTGAAAAGAGTAAGGTAAATTGTTTTGAAATTACGAAAAACATTTTGAGATTTTCAAGGCTTAGCCTGAAATGTACCAGGGCCTTATCCATTTCCTCATTCATGCTGAACATCGGAAAATTACTAATGCCCGTTTCACTAACACTAAGTGATACATTGCCAGAATATTTTTAAACTGTGGGAATCTAAACTCTATAGGTACACTAAGCGGATATTTAAAAATCCATTTGTGAACAAACATTTCAAGTTTTACTGCTTCTTATGCCTAATCGCAAGAGCGACGGCTAGAAAAGTGGCCCTAGGCTCGATTCTCGGGTTGAGCAAAGCATTACTGGGAGTCAATTTTTTTTTTTTTTTTTTTTAATTTTCACAAATATAGGTAAGTACATATTTTGTTAATTAAAAATTTACTCGCCAAACTTATCAGTTTGTTGGCGAGAAGCGCTTGTTTTTACGTACAGATTTTAACAAATAATCTAGCGAACAGATAACCTTTTTTTTTTTTTTTTTTTTTTTACTACTACAAAAAAATATCTATGCCCATTTGAAGGTTAAAGGTTATAAAGGTTATCCCATGGCATGGGACTTGACCAAAACTGGCGAAATGTGGGTGTACTATTAGTTAGACCTCTGCCCAATCTTTTGGGGATTACAAGCATGATTTTTGCCATTTGAAAGTGGAGATTATGTTTTTCCTACACCTCGAATCCGTTATTATTTTCTGATTCATTTCGTTGCGGGATTCAAAACAGTTAAATTGTTTCTCTGGAACTTTGTCCAGATTGTGGTGGGTTTTCAGGAGTTGCAGTAGTTTGGCCAGTGACAAAAGGCAGTGACAATGACAACCTTTTCAAAACTTCTTGAAGAGACATGATTATAATTTTTTTTTTTATTTACTGCAGCGTCTCATTCAAGCTCACAAAATCACTTTACTAGTCTGGTATAAAAATGGTTTATAATTATATAAAACACGAATTTTCCTACATTTCCAGACACAGTTGAACAAAAATCTCTAACGTTTAAAATAACAAATGACAAGAGCTTTCCAAAATTCAGTTACATTACTGAAAACTATTACGTAAACGGTAAAACGTCCCTAGAATTTTAAAAATAAAGTTTGGCTAACATCACGTATATTTTACAGAATTCCCGAGCCACTAACATTGTGGTAAGCCAAATCTAATGATACGCAGTTTCCCTAAATCGGTTGGTAACTTTAACTTGGATTACATAGGTAATTTATTTTTAACCGACTTTGAAAAAGGTTCGTAATTCAATACTGATGGCGGTAGGCGTTTGAAGATTGGTATCAGCTGGATTGGGTTGAATTTGATTAGTTTTAGATGTATTGTTATATTTCAGGTTTCCCCTACTTGAATGAATAATTTTGGTACTACGTACTTTATTCCGACAGACTTTGGTTAAGAATATTTCGTCAACATACGTCGACTTTTAGCACCTCCACCGCCATACTTACTTCCTCCTACGACTTCCAGTTGTTTCAATCCAAGACTTATGTGGACCACTTGTCGTTGGATGAGTGTAGCTCGCCACACCATCTTCTTCGAGATCTGCGATTTTTTTTTAAAGTATTCACTTAAGTCACTTGAAATCTTGAAAAGTACTCTTTATTTTGCACATCTTTTAAAAACACAGGATAACTCATTAATAAATAATAAACATTCACCAAAAATCGGTTGCTAAATAATAATCTTCCCAAAATTCCTTTACCACCCCATTAAGCCGAATAATCTGAAAATAATCCAAAGCGACTCACATAATCATCATAAATAATGATAATTTCACCCCTTATGTGAATCACCCCCTCTTTCACACCCCTTATGGTAATCGCTGGCACAATCTGAGACAAAGGCAGGCGTGATTGTGGGGTAATAAGCAGTAAAACTGTGTTCACTGTAAATATGGACAGAGGGAGAGGAAATATAGTACACACGGAAACACTTCAAGATATATATTTCCAGTATAATATGGCCTCGCTTTGTATAGATTTTCCGTACCGAGCGATCTGCATAAACTGGTTGAGTGGTTGTGGTGCGTAACGTTCATAATTTTATAATAGGTACTTATAAATGTGTAAGAGAGATTGTGTGTGAGTGTGTGTGTGTGTATGTGTATGTGTGTGTGTGTTCCTCTTGTTTTTTTTTGTTAATCTTTTATTATTGATTTCTTGTCCTGTGTGAGACCAATAAATACTTTTTCTTTCTTTCTTTTATGAGTATGTTTTTGGACATGCATGGACAAAGCGATTTTGAAGTAAATTTACAAGGTGGTGGGAAAAATGAATGTATGTAATATGTAGCTATGCCCAAATAAAAGCTTCATGGTTCACGTAAAAAATGGTCAACTTAAAAGTTTACAACCTGAGAAAGTTCAAAGAATAATTTGTGAACTGAATTAAACAATAATATGCGTTTTTAAACTGGCATGGGTAATATCAAAAAGGGTAAAATAAATAGGGACGAAAGCTTTTTTATGTCAAATGGGTAATTCCATCGGGATCACGATTTGTTAATATTCAATTATGAAGCTGAAAAACACTCCATTTGAAACGAAAATAACTTTAACTAGAGATAAAACAAGGATTTCAATGTCACATTATTTTAAAAAAATACAGAAACAAAATTCAACACAATCATTATTACACAACTAGTGCCTACCAAAGCAATAAAGACGGTAATTGCATACCCGGTGAACCCAAAACAATAAAAATAACATAACAAGACATTACCGCCGTTAAGCAATAGTATACCTTATCTCCCGCCTCCAGAATACCAATATTAGGCAGCGAGCCCATTGTAATTTTAAGGTGTTCTTATTATCCAATAAAGTTTATATTGCCTTTTAATTTTAATCGACTGAAGACCCGTAAAATCTATTGTTATAGACGAGGTTAAAAGACCTTTTTGCTTATGTCGCTGTTACGAATAATTGGGGGTCTAGATTTTATCTTGATATCAGCCTGGAGCCATTCTTTGCTGAAGAGTTTTTGTAGTTCCTAGGCTGTTACCGTTTCAGTAATCATTACATTTTTTTAACTACATGGGTATTTTTTTTTTTTTTGGTGGGCTGGGAAATCATCAAGGGGTCCCACTCTGGGCAGAGCGAAAGAGAGTGTCAAACTTCTACTGACTAAAAACCACCCATGTTTCATGTCGAGGCCGCGGTATCTCTTTCAAACAACTCGCAGCCCCGACGGGATTGGTGGGTACCTAATTCTGGACTTTGTAGATTTGTGGTAGGAAGTGGCTACAAAAGGCGATTGTATGTGTTCAACGGTATATAAAAAGTAAAGTATCTGTTCTTTTCTTTTGCGTTAATAATCTCAAAATTAGCTATTCTGATATAGTTCATATTAATTCAATAGAGAAAATCGCTGCCGGAAAACACACTAACAATTTTGAAATTATTAAAATAGAATACTTTCTGGAAATTGTCATGGCCAAACGAATTAGTAGTTTCCTTGGCTCTGATTTAGGTTGGTCGACGTTGCTTACATTAATCTATGAGTCAATTAATAATAACACGACCTTATAAACTAGATTGTTCTACGCATACTGTTAAGATTGAAACCCTCAATTGTTTGTCTCACCTTTAGAATTTGGGAGATTTTGTCTACATTAATATTATAAAGAGGAAAGATTTGTTTGTTTGTTTGTAACGAATAGGCCCCGAAACTACTGGACCGATTTCAAAAATTCTTTCACTGTTGGGAAGCTACACTATTCCCAGGTGACCTTTTTATACCTTTTTATCCCTGTATTTCCCTGAAACCGCGTGACACGGCGTGACGTCCACTAGTACAGTATAAAAACAGATTGAAAACTGAGGTTTTCTAGCTGTCTTCCATTTTGTATGAGTTTTATTTGACTGTTGACTAAAAGTCAAAAAACTCACAAAGAAAGTATAACAAGACTTATCTATGCGAGGGTAGATTGATATAATAGTTAACAGTCCATGGATCAGCTTGTTTTAGTCGAGTTACGTTTATGTCATTTTAAATCTTTCAAAAGTGTCACTTTCACTTATAAAATCTTTCTGACATTGAAGTGAATTGTCAGTTTATCAAGTTCCCGACATGAGTCAGTCTTGAACGAGGCACCGGCGTGACAAGTTCTAAGGTTAGTAAAACGATGTGATTTATGTACTGAACTAGGGTGAATATTTTATAATAAACATTGTTATTGCGTTGAATTATCTGTTGTTTCAATTCTGTGACTCCCTTCTGAGGTACGGTTATAAAAGTCATTCCAAGAGATATGTTTTACACTGTAACACAACCATCCAAACTGCTCTGACCACTACGTATTAAATTCAATCATTTCTTCATGCTCGACCTTTAACTTCGCTTGTACTACAGAAACAGATTTGCATACTACCAGTTCCACGCTAGCGTAAACACATAACATCACGCCTATGCTAGATAGTTTTGGCAGAAATCTATCGATGCTGGTACTATTGGTAGTTATGTTTATGTCATTTATGAAAGCAGTTGAGTCTGATACTATCGCAACACACCCAGATCGGGCTGCTACCGAGAAACTTCTGGTTGCAAAAGCAAACAACACTCTGATCTAAGTGACAAAAACCCAGGACTTTGTGTGTTACAGTACCTAGCCCTTGAGCCCGCTAGACTAACGAACGAGGTAAAAATATTATGCTTATTCAAATACTAAGCCAGTACTACAAAACAGTTTTGCATGCTTCCCGTTCCACAATACTGTAAACTTTGGTGGTAAATATTTACATTACGATATTAGATACAAGATTACATTCGCTGACAGCGGCGCGCCGAGCCGAAATTATAGCATAAAAAGCATTTGCTACTATTTCTGTGGTAACGAAGGATGGCTGGTGAATGATTTTGATATGTGGGTTTTAGTTCGTGGTGAGTGAATGAGGAGTAGTTAGATGTCAGTACAGTGAGCAATGTAATGTGCAAATTAGAGTTAAATCTGTCTTCAATTTTTAAGATCCCGTTAACGGCCTCGCGCGATGCTACTTGTTTTCGCTCGTCGTGTGAGGCTCACCTCCGATCTAGCTCGCCGTCCGTCCGTCTTATGACGACGACAGGCCATGTCGACGGCGCGTTCGTTTTCCACGCGCGCCAAACCATCCATGTTTCTTCTTAGCCTTTGTGTTCGAGGCTGCGGTATCTCTTTCTAACAACCCGCAGCAGTATCGTCACCCTTCGTTGTGTTAACTTATTTGTGTGAATAAATAAATGTAGGAATATTATTGAATAATTATTTTGTAAACAGTACACTTATCTACAGGCCAGCTCTCGTGCAAATTGACCACAAAACCGAAAACATAATGAAAGCCTGACTGTGGTCACTGAAAATCTCGTTGAAATGCAACTTAATTATTGATTTCAATTAGTTTTGTTCCGGATTTCACTCGGAAATGGCATTCATGTTTACTGTGTACTTAAAATTACCAAAAAAAAATCAGTTTCGTTTCCAAGTAATATGGTTTATTTTAGTCTGGACGAAATTAACCATTTTTATGGACTTACATGTTTACTGAAACTGACTGCGGTGAGATTTATGTTGTGAAGTATTTTTTAGGATCTAATATTGCATTTATTATGGTAGAAACAAATAATAGTCTAAAAGACTGCAATTTCAGTAAGCAGGTTTTATGAAATAAAATCATCAAAACATCGAAATAAAACTTGTACATCAGAAAATTTTATTTGGATTTATTTCAAAACACCTCCCGAAAATAAAAGGCATGGTCTCTTCCATACACTAATTCTACTCTGTACCATTCTATGGACTAGCAAGAAGATATTTAATCAAGGCGCAATGCCAGAGGTGGAACGTGAGAGGGAGAGAACCTCTCGTCCCAGCCGCCGCGGGAGACGCTCCGGGCGTCGGGTGCCACGTGATGGCTTCCGGCCACCCTACGGGCCTGTGAATGGTGAGTAATGGGCTAGCTCACAGTCTGTCCGTCTTATGACGAAGACAGGGCGTGTCGACGGCGCGTTCGTGTTCCACGCGCGCCAAGGGCCGACGTGGCTGCGGGTTGTTCGCAAAAGATACCGTGGCCTCGACATAAAGGGCTAAGAAGAAACATGGGTGGTTTATAGTCAGTAGAAGTCTGATACTCCCTGTCGCTCTGCCCAAAAGCGGGAGGGGTTATTTGATGATTTGCCACCCACCAAAAAAAAAAGGCGCAATTATTAATCAGTTTATTTCAGATAAAAATAATCCATATAAATTCAATTTGATCAAATTACAATATTAAACAAATGAACCACGAACGAATCAGTGTTCACACGAGAACAATTGCTCGACGAAGAATGTCCGCGCGGAACTAACCTGACCATTACCTCAAACAGTGATTTGACATCTTGTAAAACGATCTATTGTTTGTAAGAATAGATCGTTTAGTATGTAATAGGTGGTCCACGGATCTACGGACCGACCTCGGTAAGCGGGGCGTATTATTTAGCCACGAGCTCCGTGATAAATAAAACATGATACTAGCAAAATAAAAGTAATATCCTATCTTAATAATCCATAAATTATTTTCGGTACACTTAATGATGTGATAATTTGTTCCAAATAAATTACAAAATTAATGAGTCTTTGTTGCTGCTGATCATTTTGCTGAAATATTACGTATTAATGAAAAGCTCGTCCACGCGCTTAATTAACACATGGTTGGTGATAATTACCGTGTTTTGATGATGCGAACCTATTAGCATGTAATCTGAAAGTTTTAATTGGTTTTTGAAAGTTTTGGTCTCCGGTTTTTAGTTTAATCAAGAATTAAAATGATAGATAATAATTTTATTGATTTAGACACAGAAATAAATTAAATACATAATACAAAAGGAAGGTTGAATTTTTAAGTATTTATTTGGTTGAATAACTTGAGATAGAGAGAAAAATGCAGTTTGATCGTTTAATTGAAATACAATAACAAATAATACCACACTTTTAATTCAGCTATTGTCAAAATTATTTGGTAACAAAAACGCAATCATCCTCTGCCTAGCTTTTTCCAACTATATTGAGGTAGGGCTTTCAATATCACTGGATGCAGCTAAATACCAGTATTTTACACTGAACCTCAATATTAATACCAGTTGGATCAATAGCGCAAGCGTTAAGATGCCTCTTGAGCACATCCTTATAGCGGAGATGTTGACCGCCATGCTTTCGTTTGCCCTCTGTCATCTCCGAATAGAAAACCACTTTGGGCAAACGGTCATGCTTCATGCGAAGGACGACCGTAAAGTGAAACCTAAGCCCTCCTACACCTATACGTACAACTCTTCCGGTCAACTCTACTGCTTTAGCTGTGACCGGGTGTTTAAAAGCAAATTCGGTCTGGCCAGCCATTTAAGGGCACACGCCAGGAAATAGCTTGTAAGGGTCGCCGTTACCGAAATCGGTAAGGAGGACTATATATATATATATATTAATACCAAACCAAAAACCCAAAACACAACACAAAAAAGGCAGAAATAACAAAAAATCTACCATGACATATCAACCATAAAACGAGTACCTACCACAATATTTCCAACGTAATTTTAAAGTAGGTAACATAGAACTGTTTTAATGAGAACCATCTCGTGTTGGTGGCAACATGTTCGTTTTAAATTAGTTTTGTGCTGCACTCTTATTAAAATCCTCTCCAGTAGAGAGGGTTAACAGTTAATCTAAAGTTTGTTGTAATATTGCACTGCAGTGTATGAAGGATCTGGAAAATATACTGTGAAAAACATGGAATTTATCGTGGAAATTAAAATGTTGGGAGAATCGATGCGTGTTACAGGAAAAGTTGAAAGCTTCGAACGAATAAGTAATTTATGTTACGATTTTACGAGAAATAGTTTTGTTTCCTGATAAAACACTGGAAAAGTGTTAATTTTCAGCTTATTGTGAATGAACTTATGACATTGATTTTGACTTCTCATTTGGTCGTAGACCAACCATCAATATCTACGTAGGTAGAAAGTTCCCAGGTATGATATAGAACAAAAAAATGATGGTAACAATAGCTGCTTTTCGGCTTCGACAAGGATAAGTTTACAGCCATTTCGACCTGTCTGATTGATGTACACACTGTATGTTCACATCACTTCATCATCATCATCATCAGCCTATAATGTTCCCACGGCAGGGACTCAGGCCACCGCTCTAGGAGAGGGATGGGCTATAATCCACCACGCGTGCAAAGTGCGGGTTGGCAGATGTCACATGTCTTCAAATCACTCACTTATTTGAAATAAATTGTCTTACGAATAACGACGTTAAGGCCCGGTATCCACCAAAGCGGAGAGGAGCGGAGACGAGAGGAGATGTGCGGAAATCGGCCAATCACGTTAGTTAAAATTTACCTCTGGTCTTTCGCCCGTCCTGTGATTGGTCGAATTTAGCACATCTCCTCTCCGCTCTGCACGTCTCCGTTTTGGTGGATACCGGGCCTTACTCACAAGTTTTTAACGACTTCAAAAAGGAGAAGGTTATCAATTCGAAGGATCTTTTTGTTTTAACCATTATGTATGTCAAAAGTCACGCCACGATAACCCTGATGATTTTTATCACTTTCATATTATAAACAGTAATCTTTCTACTTTATAAACATTTCTAAGCACTAATGGTAGTAGAAACTAGCAATACTAACTATATTTTGTCTAAGCTCTTGAGGGCCATTAAATATTCGTTAGTATTAGATTATTCGATTAGATATACCGCAGCTATTTTGGTCTCACTCGGTGTGAAGCATTTGTGGTGTTCACCTATTTTTTTATCTTGTTAGATACACAGAACACTTACTGTAGTCGATAATATTGATCTATGAAGTCAGTTGGAATGGTAAATTTTATAAAATGGCTGGGAGACTCATCAACCAAAAATTTCCTACATACGAGTAAAAGCTATGTAGGAAGTGAAATGAGGATAAGATGAAACGACAGACTTGTGCTGTGGTCTCAGATTTTTCTCAGCATACGCCGAACCTTTTCTTAACTATGTTGGGTTCGGCTTCCGATCTAACAGGGTGCAGCTAAGTACCACTATTTTGCATGGGGGGACTGCCTATCTAACCTCCATAACCCAGTTATTGGGTAACACGGCACTCTTCGGAAATACGGTCACAATCAGGTTTCGGACTACTCGTAATGACTGTTAAAGACCAGCGAGTGACAGTCGGAACCTAGCTTTGGGAGACAGGAAAGGCAAAGGGGTCTTGCTTTAAGAAATCTGTCCCATTACTGGGCAAATCCGACTCGGCTGGGCAGCGTTTGGGAAGCTTTAGCAGTAGTATCTTCTCGTCCAACTTACCACAGTGTCTTAAGACGAAAGTCTATGACCAGTGTGTGTTGCCAGTGATTACATACGGGACCGAAACGTGGTCGCTCACAATGGGCCTCATCAGAAAGCTGAAAGTAACCCAAAGGGCAACGGAGAGAGCTATGCTCGGAGCTTCCTTGCGTGATCGACTTAGGAATGAAGACATCCGCATGAGAACCAAGGTTACCGACATAGCCCGAAGAATTGCCAAACTTAAGTGGCAGTGGGCAGGGCACATTGCTCGCAGAACGGATGGTCGATGGGGCCGGAAAGTTCTGGAGTGGCGACCGCGAACCGGAAGACGTTGCGTTGGAAGGCCTCCCACTAGGTGGACCAATGACGTGGTGAAGGTTGCGGGAATCCGCTGGATGCGAGATGCACGGGACTGGTCAATGTGGCGACACTTAGGGGAGGCCTATGTCCAGCAGTGGACGTCTTTTGGCTGAAATGATGATGATGATGATGATGACTGGGCAAAAGCCTCCTCCATTCCTTTCCAACTCTCCCAGTGTTTTGCTTTCTGTCTGGCAAATCAGTCAGGAATGAGACCAAGTCGTCATGCCAGCGTCATAATCACTACATAGTATAAAACAAAGTAGCTGTCGCTGTCTTTCCGCCTCTATGTATGCTTAAATCTTTAAAACTACGCAAAGGATTTTGAAGCGGTTTTTTGTAGTAGATAGAGTGTTTCAAGAGGAAGGTTTTAGTATATAATTTGACCGACATCCACGCAGGTGAAGCCGCGGGCATCAGCTAGTTTATCATAAATAATATTACATAAGCACCTATTTTCAAAAACTCTTCAAACAGGCACAAAAAATAATAAAGTAAAAATTACGACTTATTTACATTTGCCTCAACTAACAGCCTTTGCAAAGAAGGCCTTAAAATACGTCATAATGTATCCCCTAATTTAACTCTGTATTTACCCGCCAAGTCCCAAGAGGGTGGCGGATGGAAGGCAACACTCCCGAATTATACACACTTCTTTAACGTTATCTACGTCTCGAGGGATAAGAGGAACGGTTACAGCTATGGCTTTTACACGCTTTTAATATTGTTGACTACTTACTGTAATTTTTTTTTGGAGTTTTACCACATTTTTTTTTTTTTTTTTATTAAAACTTTGCCCCACACTAGGAATTTCTCCTGTATCGTGGGTACGTTTACAAACATTTAAACTCACATACACAAACACACCCAGACCCGAAACAACTTATTTTTATTTCTTAAATAAAAATCGACGACAATTAGGTTGGAGGGAAATGCTGATAGTATAAAATAGTAAGTTATGTAATGTTAAAGGATACCTACAGTTTTTTTCCGAAAAGCAAGCAAAGCAAAAAAGAAAGCAAGCAAACCAAGAAAGAAAGCAGTAAAACAGAGCAAAATTATGCAGAATATAAGCAGAAATATTTATAACATTCACACTAAAATATGTTCAATATGTTCATTGATGTGGAGTTACTACGAATTACCACATTCTTTATTAATATTCCCGGTATCGACGAGCAAAATTGAAAACAATTTCAAAATTCACAGAACCGATATAATATTCGTTGTAGTCTAAAAAGTTGAGATGGTTCGAATCATAGCAACCAGATTTCTCTCTTCAGCCTAAGTATTAACTCAATCTTGCCTAAAACAAATATCAAGTATTACATTAATTATCTCTTTCTCCTAATAAATCGTCTAATAACAAACTCAACAACTTTAATTAACTTAGTAAAGATAAAATAGTTTCCTTCTCTAATAAATCGAGGCAAGGTGACAATTCGTCGTCCTCACAATTTCCTTTGAACTTTATTCCTTTACGTTACAGTCAGTTTTCGTGTATCAGTATTGTTGCTTAGACAAAAGATGGATGTGCCATAAAAAGTTTTTTTTCCTACTTTCGGTGTAATATTGCCAAACAATATTGGAGCTAGATATTGTTTTATGATGGTACAGCTTGACGTGATATTCGATATATTGGTCTGTGTTGTGCCCATTTTCTCGGAAACACTTCTAGGCCCTCGAGTTTTATGGACAGTGTTGTAACTATTCTGATTTGGGCATAGTATTAGGACCCTACAGTTTATTGGGTATGTCGTAAATTGGAAGGATTTGCGTGTTGGACTACCAAGCTGAAATTTGACTATTTATGACAAGGATTTCTAGGCATACGAGTTTTATATCATAAATAGACGGAACATCATTTCTTGTGAACATAATTGATGTTGAACAAGGGTATTTGCCTATTTTTCGAAGTCGGTAGAGAAAGTTATGTCACATAATTATAAAGTAGCATATTATAGAACTTTGTGAAGTTTACTTCTCTGGGAGTTTAAAACTATGCATTGATATCAGTACATTCGTGTTGAAGATGTTACAAGCATTATTATGTTCTGGATGGCATGAACCATATCTAGGTGCCAAAATCGAAAATAATGCATCAGAATCTGAGAAAAGCCACTAGAATTATTCTATCATGATGGTAGATTCGTAACACAGTTTGCCGATTAGAATAAACCGAATGATAACCTATACATTGACTAGCTTTCTTCTTCAAAAAACCACGAATCAAATATGGCGACTCGAATAATTGTAAAACCACAGCAAACGTTTAACAAAATATACGACAAAGATAAAGTAAAAGCATGATTTAATTTTAAATTTCAGAAATGTTTTCGTAGAAAAGTGTTCCACGTTATTTTAAAATAAAACCGGGAAGGAACCTTGTATTTTCTGGAAATTAGATTTTTCTGAGAAATCTGAGTAAGTTTCATTAGAGTCGTACGGTAAATTTTACTCTTTCATTCGGAAATTTCATTTCGAAATGAGTGTATTTTCCTTAAAGGGAGAAAGGCTTGAGTAGATAATGAATTGTTAGTAATTAAATTTCTAATATAATGATATTATAAATGTCTAGTGGTCACAAGCACGACTTATAGGTTCGATTGCCAAGTCAAGCAGAGTGTTATTGGGTTTTTCTATCAGATTTTGGCCGCGGTATCTCTTTCGAACAACCCTTATCCCCGTCGGGTTTCCTGCCTTGCAATTGTTCCAAACATTATCTCTTTAAAAAATGTTCAGTCAAAGCATATATTGACGGCACGGTTAGCGCAGTGGCTGAGCGATTGGACTGCCGCGCTGCGTGTTGCGGGTTCGATCCCCGCACGGAACAAAAAATTGTATGGCCTACAGATGGTTGTTTCGGGTCTGGGTGTGTTTGTGTATGTGAGTTTAAATGTTTGTAAACGCACCCACGATACAGGAGAAATTCCTAGTGTGGGGCAACGTTTTAAAAAAAAAAAAAAAAAAAGAAAAAAAAAGCAACTGATTGCGAAATTTAATGGATCATGATGCTGTGCTTTGGAAGGCACGTATAAACCGGTGATTCCGGCCCCCAAATGGCGGTTTTCATACAATATCAGAGGCCCTTGAGGTGGTTTAGAAACTCTGACACTAGGATGTGTGGGGTCGTTAGACCTTACTGTCCACACGATAAGAAGAAGAATAGATAACGAACTAAAGTTTTGGTCAAAGTACGGTGTCAGAAGGTTAGCTGAACTTTAAAACGTAGCTTACAGCACGAGAGAATAACCAAGCACGGAATCTCAAGATGTCACTGTCATCTCTCAGCGCTATTGTAATTAACACACAATAGACTTGCCACTCCCAGCGTGACAGATTTGTGTGGCAATGCATGTGACAGCGTCAACATATTAGTTAATCAATTAGCTGACTGAATAAACAGTGAGATCGCAATTGTCTGGAGATGGATACAATAAGCGGGTGACGTCAGACCTGGCGTGGATTAGCTTTCAGGTGGATTTTAGTTGTATACAAAGTTTAAGCTGGCCCTTTATGAAGCCAGTGCCGTTCGGATTCGTTGTGAGTCTTTTTTTCTAATTTTCCATTTTTATTAAACATCTTAGATTAAATTATTTAATTTTTGGTCGCTAAGCGACAAAGCCCTTTATACAAATAAAAAAAAAAAAAAAAAAAAACAACAAATTAAGAAATCGACAAAAAATAAACCAGAAAGTAATTTCTCGTACTAAAAATATTTAGAACAGACTTAGAACAGAAGTGTGCCTCAAATATTCATTAAATTGACAAAAGGCAAAAAAAAAACTTTTTTGTAAAAGAACGGAGATAGAAGAAGAGTACCCACTCTTGGGGATGATAAATATGGTGTATGTATGTTTAAGTAGTCAGATGTGCCAACGTTTAAATCTCTTTTCATAACGTGTCCACACTGAGATGAGCAAACTCCTACATCCCGCATGGAACAACAAATACAATTTTCAGTATGAATGAGCAAAATCATAGTATTCAAATGTCAACACCACAGAAACGTGACTGTATTTTCATCCAATAAACAATAAAAACTTTGGTAACAGAGCTACTGATTTATCTTACCAAATCCTCAAGTTTCGTTAAAAAAAATTATGTAAGCTAATGTGACAAAATAAAACGACTAAGCGAATCATCTGGCCTCAATATCTACCTCTCATAACTAAACTTGTACAAGTACACGCAAAAAACATAAAAACTTATAATCCTAAAAGATAAAAGTCACTTCCATATAAAAGAGAGACATTAAGGAGTTTATGGACCTAGATAAAGCTCAAGAGATATTTACATAAAGTGTGTGTCGTTAAGATGAGTGACGTATACAAGATGTTCCAGAAAAATATCCATTTGAAAAGAGCCTGTAATGAAATTGGGTATAACTTGTTGAGTTTTTCTATCTTTATCCAGCTCTATCCAAAGTGTAAGAATAAACTAAAGTTGAAACAGATGTGGATGCAATTGCAAGTAAGCAAGATCTTAAAAGAATTTAAGCAAACCTTACGCCAGAATGATAAATATCGTATTATCTAGTATTAACTGGGTTGTGGAGGTCAGATAGGCAGTTGCTCCATGTAAAATACTGGTATTCAACTGCATCCAGTTAGACTAGGAGCCGACCTCAACATAATTAGGAAAAGGCAAGGCAGATGATTATGCCAGAATGTACCCGTACAGGGTACAAGTGCCATAATTTAAAACGACAATTTTAATTTTTTATTTCTAAAAGGTCAAATTTTTGTACTAGAAATATAACAGTAGTGTGGATTTTGTTGCTGGTTGAAAATGCTTTTTACTAACCAACTAAAAGGCAATCATGAGGCCACTTAAGGTATATCTTTAGATGATTAAAATTAACGAATCATAAAATGATAACGGTTGAAGATTTCCTAACCGCGAAACATTATTGGTTACGGTAACGGCGCCGTTGGTCTGTTATCTTTCAACAAAGAAGAGGCAGATGAAATAATTATTTATGATTACATAACTGATTAAATTAGTGCTCTCAATAAAGATATCTTTATTGTAACTCCTCGAAATAAAACAGATCATACTAATACTCTAGTAATGGATGGAGAGGGAGAGGGAGAGGAAGACCAAAGAAGAAAGATAGATGTATTGTATGAGAAATGATCTATAGGGAAAAAGAGTAAATAAAAGCGTGACGATTGACAGGGGAGGATTGTAGGAAAAATAAGAAAATGATAGAGGGATTATTGATAGGCGAGAATAGAAGAAAAAAGCTGTTTCACCGATTCCAAATAACATGTGTCATTGGCAGGAAGATGACGGTGATAATTGTAACTCTTTAAAATAAAAGAGATCATAATAATACTCTAGTAAAATCCAAAACTGAAGAAAAACGTGATATGAATAAAAATATACCAGACAATTTCTCTCACATTTTTAAAACAAAAGCCAACACCTAAATTGAAGTTTATCCGATGGCAAATGTTCAGACATTAATAACGCAGATATGAGCGTATGAGGGTAATATGAAAAAGATTATCGGTTCATGCGAACGCTTCTGATACTTAGAGGTAATGCTATTGAAGATGGTGGGAGTAACTTGGATAGATATGATCCTAAAAGGTTTATTCTGACAGTTCAAGTGTTGTAGGTGTTCGAAAATCTTTTAGAAGGGGAATGTTATCTGAAGTACTGCCGTCATTTAGTATTTCTCAATATAGTTTTATAGGAAAAAAAAATCATAACTGGTGAAATGTGGGTGTGATAATGGATACACCTTTATCTAACCCTTCGGGGGTTACAGGCGTGATGTTGCGTTATGTATGCTACACGAAATTATTTCGCAATGGGATCTTTACTTTTATCTTTACTAACGAGACCTAAACAATATACATGTCATTCACCTGATTCTTTGTAGTATTATATGCGAAAGATTGGTGATTTATTTGTCATTGGAAAAGTGGTTTTTATACTGTAAAATGTAACTGTACTTTGCAAGACCGCATTTTTGTTGTGGAACAAAAATATGATCTTGAAAAGTACAGTTACATTTTACAGTTTTCTTGCTACAATTGTCGGAATTTTGGTATGCAAGATAAGCCAGAAGCCTCCGTCGTTGCCATGAAGACTTTTACTGGCCCAGAATTTAATCCGAAAACTTTACCATATCTAGTTCCAGTGCCAACACAAAGTGATTACAATACAGCTTATCGAAGATGACGCTACTCAAAAGTAAAGATAATCACCCTCTTAGTGCCCTTTGCCCTCATGTTATTTGGGGATAAAACAACATGTATTTTTCTTCCATTCTTCTCTGTTAACCGTTCGGCTATCATTTTTTACCGTTTTTTCTTTCATATCATTCCTCACACAACCCATACATCGTTTCCTTGGTCTTCCTCTCATTATCCATACATTAACATTTACATGAATTACTCTTTTCGTTTCGTCACATGCGATTTGTCACTACTCATTACTTGTCCATGCCAATACAGTCGATTCCTTTCCAACTATCCTGTAACTACCGCAACTTTTAAATTTCCTCTAATTTTTATTTCCTTCCCTTAACCATTCTTTGTCACACAACACATTCACTTGTTTTCTTACATCTTCTTCACAGGCCACATTATGTATTTCTGTTTTGGTCGTGTTTGGTCCGTGATGTGAGAAACCAGTCGTAAGGTTGCAGCACTGGTATATCAATGACGGTCGGTATACATAGAAACCTATCTTATACTAGTAAATCACACTATAGCAATTCGCGTGACATATCTTGTACGACCATCATGAAACAAAATTTTAGTGTAACTGGTTACTTTTAAATAGCATCGTTAAAGATGGGCATAAGATTCGTTCCCTAGCAACGGTGAATAAAGACCGACTACAGAAAAATAACAAGGTATCATCGAATTGAATATTAGATTTCCAATTACGGCATCGTAAAACATCCGCTTTCAAAGAAATTCATATCTGATGCCGTTTCACGACATAATAGAGTACATTTTAAAAGAGAATCAACTAAGGAAAGTATATTAAATACTTGCTTGAATCTCTTTGACGATATTTCATGTTTTTCCTTTCAAGATTTCATTGGTGATACGTTTTGAGAATGTTATAGATTTTTCAGGATGGAATAGAATCGCAAAACATATTATTAGCTGAGATTTAATACAATCTCTTTACTGAGCCTAAACCCGTGAGCAAAAGCTAGTTATTAGTAAAAACACAGTCCTGACTGTTACATCATGATGGAACGATTGTGACATTTCACAAGTACCAGTAGTTCTATTGTGAGTGAACACCAAGGCCATAGCAGTTGCCGCCTTATCTCCAGCTATTCACTTTATTAGCGAGGGAGATAGCGGTCAAAGTAACTATGAAATGGCTGGATTAGATACCGTTGTTTTGAGTGGGTTGACCTAAAATATTCCAGAATTGATTTTTGTTTATTCAAACTTCTTCTTAGCGTGTCGATGCCAAATTTCTATAACAAATCGTTTTGGCCCAAAATTCAGCTATGCTCCACTCGCTGATGCTGTCATAAGGTCATCAAGTGTGCAGGTGTCAGGGCGTATTCAAACTGATAGAAAGATTGATAATGCTTGCACTTGTATCTTTTGCCTGGACACAAAAGTACTGAATACTGTGAATGACAATTTATGAACCTTGCAGAAAAATTATTCTGGTTGTTTCTCGTTTTAAAACTGACAGGCTTTGTCGTCTTTTCATTCGATTCTGATTTATTTTTGTCTTAATGAAGTTAATAGGTTTTTTTTTAAATAAAATTCATCATAGCTTTTCATTAGCGGCTGTACCTCATCTATTACAGTAGGCACCAGGGCAGCAAAGCAGCAAAGCTCTTGCATTACCTAATATGAATATTGTATCCATGTCAAAATCATTAAACCCATAGTTCTGTAATTCAAACAATTCAACTCTACAAATTTTTTTTATGACAGCACTAGGCAAAGAATTAAGATCGTCTTGAGCTTGTAGCATGGTATTTGGGGTCCTCCCAACACGTTTTTTTCTTACATTCCTCTTGTCAACCGTCACGCTATCTATAATTAAGAACTCTCATGTCTTTCACACCATTTCTCACTCTATTCATGTATCAACATTGTAAATTCATACATTAATGAGAGAATTTCAGTAGAATATTAGGTAGTAAATTCCCTTAACAACTTAAGATTCCCATGGGACGCTTTAGGTAGGTCAGACTCGTAATTAGAAGCCACACAACGAATATATCCAATATATGGAGCAATTAATCTTGCGAAGGACAAACACGCGAACCACACGAGTGTTACGGGTTTAAAATGCGACTTTACGTCCAGTTATATGAAAATACAGGAATTAAGCGAGTCTATTGGTATCATGCGGCCACTAATCCGCGAGTAGAAATTCGTGGTGGAAATATGCAATATCAATTTGTCCGACCCGGTAATTGATCCCGGGTGTCGCGACTGCTGCTGGCTACCGATAGACAAACGAGGTAATGAAACCAGAAGGCAATGTGTAATCTTAGTTGAAAAAATAAGTAATAATATAAAAATCTTAAGCTATACGAGGCACGGAATGACCATTGTAAACGATAGAGCATAGAAAATAATGAGTAATCTTTTGTTTCAGGTACATCAAAAACATCACCTACAGAATTCTGTACATCAAAGCCAGCAGATCCAGGCTTATACGAGTTATAAAAGCAAAACCAGGAAGTTCGTCACGAAACTTATTTAATATCCTATTCAAAACTAATATTCTACCAAAGCAGTCACGCGAAAATAAACTAAAATGTAAATCAACGTTGCTGTAAAGTTCATTAATACATTCAGTTGGCGTGTTAGAATATGGGTAGGGTGAGGAGCTTAAGCGGATGATAAAGCGGGTGCGATTTATCAAACATACGAAATAGAGAGTTATCTTATGGGCACCCGTTCGGAACGGAGTTTCTTTCGTTATTTACATCAAAAGGGTACCTAGGTGTACTATAGGAAATACACGATTTAAACGTTTAAATTTTAAAATATTTGAAATAATCGCTATCGTAATTTTTGTCATCGCCTAGTATTATTTTGTTTGGATTGCTGGTGATCTCCTTATTGTTTCCACATTACACTTAGCTGCCACCTAGATTTTGTAAAAACGGGAATTAGCGTCCTGAGAAGCTTGATCGTCTATTGATTTACCCTGAGGAGATACTGTCTTATGTGCTCTCGTGCCCGCAACTTGCGATTTGCGTAGGACTATCGCGCCCGCTGTCCCGCCGCTTATCACCATGCGTTCATCCGACGCGGCCTTGCTCAAACTGCGGACATGATCAAAGCAAAGCTAGAGGATAACTTCAACATATTTATAACTTGAAAGGTATAGCCTTAAGCTACCTGTCATGAAGAGGTATGTTGAGTGGCTGTATTTACTGTTGTTAGATGGGAATTAGGATTTATGCTGGATTCGTAGAAAGGTGAGTTGTGTGAGCTAGTGTTTTGTTGGTAATAGTGGGATTTAGAGACAGAAAACGATAATGAGGAGGATCTTGGAATCCTTCACTTACAATTTTACCTCTTGTAAAATTAGTTCAGATTTATATTTATTAAAACTTGATGAACACAAAAAAAACACTGTACAAAGGCGGACTTTAAAGCCTTCGGCATTTTAGTCAATTATATTATATTATTAAGATATAATTTTGCTTTGTTTTCTTGATAGGTATTGTAGTTGATCTAGTTTTTCTATTACCTAGCTTCTAATGAGGGTTAACTAACGCAGATTTCTAGAATCTTTCGTAATTACTTCAGTAGTTACGAATTTTGACTTGTAATTGCTGTTGTTGTAGAATGATTTTCAACCGCTTCCAAAACAATAGTGAAAATCTAGACGATGATGAGACTACTAAACAAAACAATACAATAAAATTGACAGTCGTAATTCCGTATATATTTTTTCGAATGTATACAATAACATCCACATCAAATACAACCGCTTCACCAAGTATGTTGGCAACAAAAGGTTATAATGAATTAGCTGTTACTTTATCAATGTCAAACACAGATTGCAATGACGTACACATTAAGCTGTTTCACACTGCTGAGTGCCTAAAACAACGCTCTAAATTAAACCACATGAGACCGAGCTTGTGTATGTTCGCATTAGGTGAACGCCTTTATAGTAACCTATTAGGCCTTATCACTTTGGTAAAAGGGGCTTTTAATGGGTACGTATTAGAATGTGGAGTTAGGGCTTAAGAGGGGACAATGGAAAGTAATTTTTCTAGATTATTTTGATGGTCTGATTAGAATTTCAATTAGGGTTTAGGCAAACAGGCCAACGATCCAACCAATGGAATGGCTATCACTAAATACATTTTTTATGTATTCATTGATGAAGGTGAAGTTTGCAGGGATCCGCTCAAAGTAGCGACACTTGGGGGAGGCCTATGTCAGGTGGACGACTTTCAGCTGAAATGACAATGATAATTAGTGTATATACTTTTATAGATTAAACTGTTGTCGTAGTCTTGAAGCAAGATACAAGTTTTTTTTATAAGAACACTTAGTAATATGCCAGAATTAGTGAGAATTCATCCAGGAGACAAAAGTTTGTACGGAAATACAATTTTTTTGGGAATTCCCATTGAGCACACGGATGGTTATTATAGCTTTCCTATTTATAGATCTTCTCTTCTACATCTAAACACAGCATGTTTTGTATTGCAAAATATGGAAGATCTCGCTTAGACGGTAGATTTGCTGCTAGCAGTAGTAGCTTGAAATTAAATCTAAAATTAAAATCCGTAATTCTGCAATCAAACTACAGAATTCGGATTTCGGATCTCAATTATTCGATATCTATATCATCCTCACAGTCTACCAAAACGGATCTAGCTTCCGTAATCAAAGTACTTGCTAATGCTTAACCAAGTAGGCTACCAAATCAACTGCGTTCCAAATAGATGCATCATTTACTTAATTAAACCACAGTTGGCGACCACGACTGTCATAATGCAGTTACTGTATAGACGTAGTGTTTGAAACTTTATCACTTGATTGTAGACGAGTTGGTAGTTATAAGTTTATTGGACTCAGAACTGCGTCAAGTGTTGTCTGGACAATTTGGAGATACAGATTCAACTGCATGATCAATCATGTCAGTTCGATTAGCATAGTGTAGATTTATTTCGTTTCAAATAGACTGCCACCTTGGGTCTAACCCCGTATCCCGACCGAAGCGATCGTGCTCAAGAATAAACGATCAGTGATGGTCATTAAGTCATTCGTTAGAAAAATCAGAAGGTTTAAGTTTCGAACCCAAATATGACATCAAAGAAAACACAATTGTTCGTTCGATTTGGATAGGATCATAGGACACGGCGATACGGTGGACAGAAAAGTTGTCGAATATATTAATACCAGCAATTTACTATGTGGCAGGTTTGAGTCTGTCCCGTCGGGGCTGCGGGTTGTTCGAAAGAGATACCACGGCCTCCACACAAAGGGCTAAGAAGGAACATAGGTGGTTTTAGTCAGTAGAAGTCTGGCACTCCCTACCGCTCTGCCCAGAGCGAGAGGAGTCATTTGATGATTTCCCAAACTCCAAAAAAAAAAAGGTTTGAGTATGTATTTGTCAAGCAATATCGAAAAGTTTACTTATCTCTTTTTGGAACAGGCGTGATGTGAGTGAACTAGTTGTGAGTAGTGCTGAGTATGTGAGTTAGTTGTGAGTAACGAATACAGTAGCCAGTTGATGAACAGCAGATTAAACCGCAGTGCGGTTAGCGCCAGCTTTGTATCAAAGCGGCAACCACGTTCAACCTTTATTGAGTGTCGAACGGTGCTAATAGTCTGTAGTCGCTTGATAAACGCTGCTTGTGTGTGACAATTTTAGAGCTTTGGACATTCTGATTTCCTTAATTAAATTACTGATACACATAACGAGGTAATAACACAAAGTGCAAAACTGTTTTACTTCTATCATATCACCATCTCAGGTCTAGTTGAAAACCAGCGTCGGGCACTAGTTGTGCGGCAGTTGGCTGAACTGGTTCTATTTGGCACACACTCTTTTTGTGTTTAGTTTGTTATTTTATGTTTTTGGTGTGTGCACTTGTGGCATGTGCCAAATAAACGTGATTTCTTCCTTTAATATTCAATGTATGGGGGCAAGTAGCTAGGTAGGATAAAACATCGAATAGCTCTCGGCAAACCGTCATATTTTCATATTAACACATGAATTTAAAATAAATAAGAATAGAATTAAATAAGTCGTTGGTGTGTTAATAAATAAATAAATAATAATAAATATTTTTTCCGACAGGCAGAAACCATAGAACGTTACGTCTCACCTAGTCCTTCTGGGCAAATCCGTTCCATTATAAAGCTCATCCGTCGCTTTCTATCAGGTTCGATCGAAGTCAAGCGAATTTCCCATGCCCGTTTTCCAACAAAAAAAAATCAGAAATCATCAAATGACTCCTCCCACTCTGGGAGGAGCGGAAGGAAGTGTCTGACTTCTATTGACTAAAAACGACCTATGTTCCTTTTTAGCCCTTTTTGTCTAGGACCGCGGTATCTCTTTCGAACAACCCGACAGGCGTCGAACCTTACGGGCCCCTGCAATGTTGCTAAAAAGAAATGACTCTTTGAGGCGCGCGTGGAACACGAAAGCACCGTCGACACGGCCTGTCGTCGTCATAAGACGGACGGACGGTGAGTTAGCCCGTTACTCACCGTCCACAGGTCCGCGCCTACGGTGGCTGAAAGCCATCGCCCGACATCTGGGGCCCTAGCACTTACACCTCTGTCCATACACGCACGCCGGTCGCGAGTACTATGCACTGATTAGACTTCTCTAAAGAACATTACCAATAATATACTATAGATATTATTACAGCTTGTTTCCTTGCGCCCATCATATAAAAGTAGTCATTAACCCATATCTGCTTAGCCAGGAATTATAATAATTATAAACACCGTTTTAAGCTTTCACAGTTTCTATCTAAACTTTTAAGTACTGCCACTTCCCCGATATTATCCGTGATAAGCCATTATTGTGAGCTAAAGATTCTTCCATTATTATAATAATTATTCTGAATGACTGTACTAAGGATCCTACTATTACCTGGCGGCTATCTTAGTACAGTAACAATATTTCCAAGAACCTCAATCTCTCTATTTTTCGAGGCATATCAAAACAATTCTACCTTAGAAAACCGTATCTTTAGTCCTTCATGAAAAGGCCTCCTATCTTTTCTTTACGGAGCCCTATGTCAGTAGAATGTTTTCCTTTTTATGTGTACTTTGAAAGGATAACAAATTTAATAATGTTTGAGGAGGGAGCAATGTTGACCTTTGCTGTAGTCCATGCCTAGTCTGTTTGATCATAATATTATTTAGATACTCATTGCTTTATTCATTATTTTGATTATATTAAGTAGAACCTCAAAGAACACTTTTTTGTAGCGAGTATTTTTTTACCTAGAACCTAATATGGAATACCAGAATATTTACCTTGTTTACTATTTGTTTTGAGATCTTGATAATTCGGTACTGTTGGCACCATGATCGCGGTTAAACGGAGACGGAATACCAGCGCGTAGATGTAGACCCTAATTGAATACGTATAGTCTGAGCATTGGCTTGCCGTCTTGATAACTAAAGTAATACATAACAAATTTCCAAGATAAAATTAAACATTATTGCCTTTTAAGGTGGTTATTAAACCACTAGTATTGAGACATAGTTTTTGTCATTTTGCATTATTTTTCAAAGGAATTTTGAGTCATACATAAATGTCTTATTTAGGTATGTACAATATTTTAAAGACACACACTGACTTTATTGATGATTTTCTTCAGAAAGGACAGTTGCGTAGTACTCGTAACCGGGGCCTTGGTGTATGACCAGATGTATGAACGTGGACGAGGCAAAAGGAGTGTGTAAGGATGGTAGTAGGTAGTTCTGTGGTTTTTGTATACCCCCATTGGAAAAAGGCGTAAGTTTATGTATTTTTGTTTATTATTAAAGTACATTAATCAATTAACAGTGAATTTAAAACGTGTCGTAGCTATATTTTATTACTCCAGCCAAACAATCAACTCCAATACATTAAATAGCGTCGAAACAAAAGATTTCAGCATCAATTGACCTAAAACCTTCGACAAATACAGTCATTGTTGTAAAATTATTTATCATTTGTCAGCTTCCATCTTTGATGTTACGGCCTTTTCAAATGATCCATTGTACCGAAAAGAAAGAAAGTGAAACGGAATGAAGCTGAGTTTTGTTTGTGACTACAAGAAAGGTAAAGGAACAATCGGGAGGATTTTTATGGCTTGCTGAAATTTCACATCTTGCCTTACATTTAGGCATTTTTCAGTTTTGAATAAGCGTGTGTTTCATGGATCAGGCGCTTTTAACGATAAGGCATCTTAGAATGACAACAAACTGCAATATTATATCCCAAGACAACCCACTTTCACACGTACACACTTCGGAAAGTAATTCAAAATATCTATCCATACACTTTCAGGTATGGGAACTATTCTCCTATTTCATCCTATTTTTATTAAGGCTTCATCACTGTAAAAACTGTTTACAATAAAAGCTGCATAAGAATTGTGATAGAATACTAATATCATTTTGTGCCAAAAATATACTAAAATGGAGTACAACATTCTTGGTTAGAATAGAAACGGAAAATGTTGCCAACTCTAAAATGTAGTTAGATAAAGAGTCGGTTAAAGTCACATTACCAAATTAGTAACCATTATGCAAATATACGGTCGTGGACAAAACAATACATATTAACCCAAAAACAGTCCATCCGATCTAGCAATCCCAACCAAAATTCCTGCTAAGTCAACCGCACTTAGCCAACACACAATCAATGAGTCTGTGTAATTCGTTGATAATGCTGTTCACACACAACATGCAGTGACTACAGTCGGTGTTGTACCCAATTTGCTTGTTGACACAGTGTCTGTTGGTGTTGGTAGTGCGAATAAACTGGTGACAACCACGCGTTTGGAGGGAATCGTTAAACGTTTTTGTTTTACAAGGTAATTCTGTAGACCATTCTCGAATACTTGACGCTTGATATTCCCATTGAAATCCTGTTTCTAGTACATAAAGAACCTTCTTTGTCTTCTTCTTCAACCTTTGGCCACCTAGTGCCCAGTTATTTTCCAAATCCTAAAAACCTTTGGCGATTTGTGTCTAGGGTATACAGTTTCTTCCAATCACTTTAATGAAATCGTCTGTCCACCTAGTTCTCTTCCCACATTACGTCCCATCCGTGGCCTCCATTCCAGCATTTTCTTCCCCGAATTTCCATCCAGACTACAGCATTTATGGGCCGCCTACTTACACTTTCCTTTTGCTATGACTTCTGCTATGTCACAATTGTTCTTATGAAACACAAAATGTGTTATCTTGGACAGTGCATAATATCATTTATCTATTTTGTGTGGGTCGCTAAATGTGAAATAGTGATAACTATAATACTGTACACAAGACCTCAATAAGAAAAAGCGTGGGCGAATGAACAATTGCCATAATATCTAGTCCTATATATTATTGTCAAACACGTGTAAGGAACAAAAGGGTTCGGGTAGGGGGTTAGGGCTCAATTGTTTATTTGATCTCGCGGAGACGGGTGTTAACGCAACCTCATTTAGCTTTGTTTGACGATTAACCGGTCTGCCTACACTGTATTCATTCATATAATGTGTCGTTATGATTTAAAGTCACCCTTATTTTATGAGAAGTCAGGGTGTTTGTTCGCAAGAGATACCGCGGCCTCGACATGAAGGGCTAAGAAGGAACATGGGTGGTTTTAAGTCAGTAGAAGTCTGAAACTCCCTTTCGCTCTCCCCAAGAGCGGGAGGGATTATTTGATGATTTCCCACCCCCGAAAAAAAAATAAGGACAGAATATTACCAGATTATTACCTTTGGTTTTCTGAAAAACTAAGAAAGCGAAACCACAGTCGCAGAATTCTTAGGCATAATAAATTGTGAAAGTACTGTAGTTGCCCATTCCAAAGCGTAGATCTAATAGATAATATTATATAAAGTACCTACACTTTAAAGAACTAAAATAATAATAAAATTCGTCCACACCGTTGTTAACAGAAAAGTGCCCAGAAGGCTGGCAGCATTCCCCACATTGGATGGCATTGCTGACTATTTGCCCTTAAAATATTTCAGCCCTCTGGTCACGTGAAGAGTCGACCAACCGCTTGGAAATTTCCTGAAATATTAAGTGGGCACTCGGACCCCATGGCCCCAGTGTCAGACCCCAAACGGCTCAAACATATTGTTTTCGCGCCGTTTTTTTGTATAGAATAAAATCATTGTACCTACTGCTGTTTCCACTGACACTAGGAACCGCTTAAATAACTGGCACATTGTGCTTGGCAGGAGCCAAGCAGATCATCGATTCAATAGTTAGTTAGGTTGGTGTGACTGTGATTTAGGTTTAGTGTAGTTAATATAAAACGTAGTGTTAGCAAAAACAGACAAAAATTTCGTCATTTTAATGTCAAAGGGTAATGTGAAATTGCACAAAACAATAGTAACTTCCACGCTTAAATATCGTCCCACATCTCTGAATAGTCAGTCGTTACGGAAAATCGCATTGTTGCGGACAACACAAAATAATTGAAATCCCGAGAATGGTGGCCACAAAACACTGAAAATAATTATAAGCACAATATAAAGTACCGGACAAAGGCACAACCTGATACATCCCACCCCACTACCAAAACCACGCTAAAAAGCGACTTAGTACTTTCATTTTAAAGCTCATATTCCCATGAGCACCCACACTGATCCGATTATATTTGATGAAAATCGTTGAAATCCGATTTTCCAGTCAGTTTCCCGCGTTCTACTCAAAGAAGCCTTACATTGGCTTTAAATAAATATATTTCAGTAATAGTTTTAAAGTCATCGTATTGGAAAATGGAGCTCTTCATTTTTATCAAAAAAAGTCTCTTTTGAATTTGGTTTTTGCTATTGAGATTTTTCTTTGTCTGCAAAGTAACAAATTAATAAGTATATTATTTTCTTCTTCTTTTTGTTTTATGATAAATTGATCGTGCAAATAAATGGTTTAAAACAAAGGCGGCTGGTTGCAAAAGTTTATTCTTAAGAAAAATAAAGTTAATGTTATTGTCGTTTGTAGGCAATAATTAAAAAATTGGCTCATTTGGACTTGATTTGTGAACTCCATGACCTGTAAATAGAAAAATAAACTTTATTAGGAACACGTACACACGTGCCCAGTTGATGGCATTAGGCTCGCCCCCTATAACATAGGACTTAAACATAACTGGTAAAATGTGTGTGTGCTATTATGTAAGTAAACCTCTGCCCTACCTTTCGGGGATTACAAGCATGATGTTATGGTATTTAGTTACACACAAACGTTATAAATGTTGATTTTCTGAATCAAAGACTGTTTATTTAGTAAAGTTGTTTATTCACAAAATAAACACGAGTCTTTGATATGAAGCCTTTTAGCAAATCTGTACTGCGGCGAAAACGAAACGTAAGACTATAATGTTTGCTTACTAATTAAAATAAGATAAATGAACGACATTTATGTAGGTACCAGTTTAATGAAGGTTCAAACTCAAAGCATTATTTGTACCTAAAAACCGGCCAAATGCAAGTCGGACTTGCGCAAAAAATTTTGAAGCACCTTTTTTTTTGGCGGGGGGAAAATCATCAAATAACCCCTCCCGCTCTTGGGCAGAGCGAAAGGGAGTGTCAGACTTCTACTTACTAAAAACCAACGGACGGACGGCGAGCTATTCCATTACTCACCGTCCACAAGCCCGCGTCTACGGTAGCCAGATGGCCGTCACGTGGCCCCCGACGCCCGGAGCGTCTCCCGCGGCGTTCTCTCCCTCTCACGTTCCGCCACCTCCTTCGCTAGCATCACTGCTTCGCAGAAGGAGGTGACGGCGTCCCATTCCTCCTCGCCCCGGACCATGGTTTGCACCAGGCAAGAGGTAGCCGCCGCCGATCGCCGCTACGAGGACACGGCGGGGCTCCGCCCAAGCGGGGCAGACCTCCACGGTGTGCTCCACCGTGTCCTTGTTTTAGAAGAGATTCGAAAAAAAATTATGCTAAAAATAAATTCAATGAGGCTCCTCATTGAATTTTTTTTTGTATTAATTTGTTGTTAAATCCTTTACACAGTCCATCCATCGTTTCTTTGGTCTTCTTCTACTCTTATACCCCTTTGTAGAGGATGATATAGCAAGAGAGGAGGTGTCTCATGAGATGACGAGTAATAGAGAAGTATGGAAGAAGAAGATATTCGGCGCCAACTCCAAATGAAAAGGAAAAAGGACAAGAGAATTATGAATGATGATGATTAATTGTTGTTATAGCGGTTGTCTGTGAAAATTATTTAAACTGTCAACCTATTACGGACCATGGGATGCAGCCCGCTGACAGACAGACGGACGGACGGACAGCTGAGGCTCAGCAGGTCCCGTTGGTTACCCTTTGGATACGGAACCTTTAAAACATACAAAAAAAAACCAAACAAATTGAGAACCTCCTCCTTTTTGGAAGTCGGTTAAAAATGAAATAAATCGAGCACGCATAACAAACATCATGTACATTTTCTCAACAAAAAAACCAACCTAAGTCTGAACTAACCCTGAACTATTTAAAACTAACATTGCAGTTAAGGTGTTAACAGAAATATTACTTATTTAAAATACAACACTTTACTAAAAAAACTGTAGTCAATGGCTTTTTTCCGTGATTTCTAGAATTGCGATCAATGAGCTCAGTCACGGAATCAAATATAGCTAGAAATGTATTATTTCCTTCGCGGAACTACTTGGTAAGCAAAACTTTTATTTTAATAATAAAATGCTCGATTTATTCTCATTGTTATTGTTCAATATTCAACACGTCTTACTACGAGTATTTTTAGGAATATGAAGCAAGATGTCATCTGCCTACCTATTTCCCAACAATGTTGAGGATCGGCCTTTAGTCTAATCTGGTGCAGCTGAATACCAGTATTTTAGATGGAGCGACTGCCTATCTGACCTCCACATCTCAGTTAGTACAGAAATTAAATTAAATTTTATTTGCATGGCTCTTTGTTAAACTGATTGTCAGACTACTTTTTTTTCTTTTTTTGGCGTGTGTAAAATCATCAAATAACCTCTCCCGCTCTTGGGCAGAGCGAAAGGGAGTGTCAGACTTCTACTGACTAAAAACCACCCATGTTCCTTCTTAGCCCTTCATGTTGAGGTCGCGGTATCTCTTGCGAACAGCCCCGACGGGAACGACTACTTGTAACGATCAAAAATCTAAAAATAACAACGGGGATTAACGTCTTACTGCCGCACTCAGAGAGCTTTAATGATTACTTAGGCCATCACTTAGTAAAAGTTTTGACAGTTTTGTAATACATTATTATGTCAAACCTTTACTTGGTAACTGCTTAAGTAATCATTAAATATCTCTAAGTACTGCAGTTAGTGCGTTTTCCAAAGCATGTATGAAACTCAGTATTGTAATAGGTGATCACTCCGCCAGGCACAAACCTAGGCAAGTGTGGTTTAACCTGAAGATTGATCCATGAACATCACGACTTACATATCTTCACAAATTTTAAGACGTCATTTAAGTTTTCTCACAATGTTTTCACTCATCATTTTGAGACCCGTGGTCATGAAATAAACCACAAAAAGAGGTGACTTCCCCATTACCTTGGACAGCACAAAGGTCACAACATCATAGTACTAAAATATTGTTTTACAAGCACTTATTGCTTTTATGCTCAACCTATAAAACTGACACTTTGAAGCAATAGTCTATCTTCAGCTTACACCAACAGATTTGAAACGAGCGTGGATTTACAACTAGCATACACCTTTATGATCAGTGAGTTACGACTATCTTCGGCGATCATACGGTGCAAACTGCGGTTTTAGTGATATATTGATTTGTTGGAGGTTGTAACTTGACTTACGATTATTTGATGCATGAGAACGTACAATTTGCACTGTTGCGACTGAACTTGCAATGAATAACAGTAAAATCCGAATTCAATATTAGATTTCACTTTGAGGTTTGAGATCATGTTTCATACTCATAAGAATTACACTTTTTTTTTTTTTTAACGTTGCCCCACACTAGGAATTTCTCCCGTATCGTGGGTGCGTTTACAAACATATAAAGTCACATACACAAATACCCAGACTCGAAACAACTATCTGCATACTATACAAGTATTTGTTTCGGGTCTGGGTGTTTGTGTACGATACAGGATAAATTCCTAGTGTGGGGAAACGTTTTGAAAAAAAAAGGATCGCCATTGCAACGTGGCAACGTTGCCAGGCTTCTGGCTCCTTTTCCTATTAACACCGATGTGGACGAATTATTTGCTATGTAAAAGTAACTATATACACTAGGGTGTTTCAGACAGGTTTATCTGCACGGGAACACCTTTCACGTAAGTTTAAGCTGTGTATTGAGGAAATTTATATATATTTATTTTAACTTCATGCACACACGTGGTACATAGGCGGACTTAATGCCACAAGGCATTCTCTACCAGTCAACCTTAGGGTCAAATAGGACAGCACTGTGGTAGAGTACAAAAATAAATTAGGAGAATACTATTTTGTTAACATCAATCAATATACCTACATAAATGGTACATACTAATACATATAATTATAAAGATGGAATTAAATAAACTAATATATCTTATAATACATACAAATAATTCAAAAAAGCGAGAAACCAAACAATAATTACCATGACTAAAAAAATAATAAAAATAATAACATATTTCTAATTGATTGGTACTATTTATACCAAACGTGTTTTTCTTAGCTTTAACCTATTAACCAGCTTACTACGTAGTTTTACCTATTCCTGTTGTAAATAGTCGTCCCCGCATTGCGGTACAAAATTCGATCCTTTGCCTCTAGTCACTAGTGTCTAGTCAACAGCTTTTCTAGATAGCTTACCTAAAACGGTTTGTCCACAATTTGAAATTAGAATGCATGGAAAGAAAAAAATCGAACAAATAAAAAAAAAAATTGAAATGAAAAAATGAAAAAAAAAATGAAATGAATGAAAAAGAATGATGATGAATGTGAATGTCAAAAGTATTTAAGTTTTATTGACCAAGATTGAACGTTGTTATTATTATTGTCTTAACATAACAAATATAACGAGATGGTAAGACGACACGGTTGGTGCAGTGGCTGAGCGATTAGACTGCTGCGCTGCGTGTCGCGAGTTCGATCCTCGCACGGAACAAATATTCGTATGGCCTACAGATAGTTGTTTCAGGTCTGGGTGTTTGTGTATGCGAGTTTAAATTTTTGTAAACGCACCTACGATACAGGAGAAATTCATAGTGTGGAACAACGTTTTTAATAACATCACGCCTGTAATCCCCGAAGGCTTAGGCAGAGTGGGTTATGGGGTTATGTTTAAGTTATGATTGTGTTGTTGTCTTTGCTGCTGTTAACCTAATGGGCTTAAAGATTTATAAGTAAGTATATAATAATATATGCATTATAACAGAGATCAAGTTTGTTCTCTGTTATCTCGAAAAAAAGAAACAAGAAGTTTGATCTTCTTTCGCTAAAGATATATAAAGATTTTTTGTTGGCAACACTACCTTAGAAACATATATTCTAAGGTAGTGTTGCCAACAAAAAATCTTATTCGGCTTTAAAGTATCCGGGACACTGAGCAATAATCATGCATCGTCAGGGAAAGGAAAAATTAAATAAATATATTCTTTCAATTTTTGGTTCGTAAACATAAAAGAAAATGGTTCACGATAAAGGTATGTAATGATAATTACAATGGATGAAAAGTAATACGCTATCGTGGTTAGTAATTTACAAATGATCAACGATCATCATCGGCCTAGCCTTTTTTAAACTATGTTGGGGTCGGCTTCCAGTCTAACCGGATGCAGCTGAGTATCAGTATTTCACATGGAGCGACTGCCTATCTGACCTCCACAATCCTGTTAGTACTGGGTAATACGATGCCCTTTGTTAAGACTGCATTAACTTTCAGGGAAATCCCTTCAGCCACCGTATTGTGAGTCCATAAAGTGAGGACCTAAGCAAGCACAAACACCTGTTAAAACATTGTAATACCCCAGAAATCCTCATCATGTTACTATGAAACAGTAAATAACATTAACGGATTTGGGAGTTTGTTTGCTTACCTCTATCATTCTCTAAAGGGAGAACCTTTGAGTTGTTCCAACAATAAGTGGATCCAATGTAGATCAGAAGATTTGAATAGATTTACTCGGTATTCTATTAGTATCGTGGAACCGAAATATGCTGAGTATTTTGGTATTGCGAAGTATATTTGGCAATGCTAGTAATATTTTGTATGGAATGATTAATCAGCTACTTATGTTTATCCACTGGTAATGTGTATCATGTGGTACTTAGTCACAGTTAATGTTGTTTGAGGAAACTGTTGTATTGGAGCCAATTGTTGATTACAAGGGACTTAAACATAACTGACGAAATATGGATGTGTAAATGGGTACACCTCTTGCTGACCCTTTGGGGATTACAGGCTTAATGTTATGTATGTAGGTTTCTTTTAAACGTTTATTTATTTAGAATAGAACATTTGTATTACAGACTCAAGTTGTTTATCATTACTACAAACGAATCCCCAATCATACTTAAGTAATTCATCGTTAATGGCCTCATAATTTCCCTTCCTATAAACATGTTTTTGAAATAACGTGAGTTTCAAGGGAGGAATTAATATATCTATAGCATTCATAATAATTGCAGGGTGAAATGCATTTTCCAGCACCAATGGATAGTTCGACTTTACAATAGTATTAGAAAAATTAGTAAAGATTAAATCTAGAATATTATTATGAGAGTTGGTGATAAAGTTAGATTCATTCAAACCGCAAAACAGCATTGTGTTATCGACAAGTTTTGCACTTCAACGGCGTCCCTCTTCAACACTACAGGCTGTACACTTGTCCAGTCAATACAAGGTGAGTTGAAATCGCCAGAATTTATGAGAAAATAATCGTTAGGGTTCTGATCAATTACCTTAGACATCAGCTGTGTTAATAATTACAAATAATTTAAGTTAATAAGTTAAGCTATTATTACATATAAACACTTAAATATTACCTACATCCTGAACTGCCAATACACTTAATAGCAGTAATTTTAATGCGAAAGATACCAACAAAAAGATATCACCAACTTTGGGTCGGATATTTTTAAAGAAAGCGGGTCATTTTCGACCCGGCCGTCCCTATCCCCTTTGGTCAAGTGTAGGAACGTACATACAAGCGATATATTTATATATATCTACTGGTAGAATTTGAGAGGGTTCCGAAAAGGTACATACCTTTTACAGGGAAACGCCGTATTGTTTCGGAAATAAAGTGCCTTTTATCTTTTGTTTTTTTAAAGTTGTTTGTTTGTATACAATTGATTTTCATATCAATTGTTTTTGTTGTATGATTAGCTGTATAAGGTTATCATTAACACTTGAAACGGGATGTTTACCATGTTTTTCATAAAACTAGCTTTGTCCCCGGCCTCGCTTACTATGTATTCCTCTTGAATTACGTAATGGGACGTCTTAGTATTTCAATTCATAAAAGTTTTAACAACATCGAGTGATCTATTACAACTTTTGTTAAAGATTACAGTAGTTTATTCATTATTTTAATTGAGTTCCGGTTATTTCAGCTTAATCAACAGTGCTGTTTGTTTTTAAATTCTCAAAAAAAAAACTGTTTTGCCGATACCCATGAAAGAGGTGACCAACCCCTGGTTTATGACAGCCGATTGATGGCAATAAGCTCAGGTTTGCCGGAGAACATAACTGGTGAAATGTGGGTACACCTCTGCCAAACATTTCAGGAATTACAGGCGTGATATTATATTACGTCATGCACAGAGATTTGCAGTAAGAAATATCGTATTACATGACCCGGGACTGAATGTCATGTTTCCATGAATAGTGTTCGATCGCAATCTCGATCCTATCAGATATTCCTGGAGCTATCGACGACTCTTAATCGAACGTCAATCAGGGTACATAACTCAATGAATCAACGTTAGGTACTGACAGGTAATACATATTCTATTTGCTGAATACATTAACAATGTCTTAATGTACTAATGCTTGAATCGAACGCCACCTGCTATGATTTATCGTAAGTTCGGTGATTTTTACTTTAGTAAAAGGTCAAATTGAATTTGCTGGCGACTCTCCATACATGATAGGGTGATATTTAAAAACGAGACAGTCAAAAACTTAATCAAAATCGGTTTATCCCTTCAGGAGCAATGAACACATTTTAAAGTTTTCAAACCCTTCTTTTTCCTCATGTTTTTTGATCGCGGGTTAAAAAATTACATGATTTGATATTTTTTTGGGGGCAAATGCTATGATGTTATAAAATAACGCCTTCTATCCATGAAATCATGCTGGAACTACAGAACTTTATCTGTTATGATAGTTACATACTTATTTTGGTTTTTCCACGTTCATACTTCTGGTCATACACGCACGCTACTCGGCCGAGTTTATACTTCAAATCTCGGTTTTTTTTTACTTAACTTTAACCTACCTTTTATGTTACTAATAATAACTAGAACCTGTAAAGGGACTCAAAAGACCATTTAGGGTGAGCAAAATAATGGTTTTTACACAAACTTACAAAATAAACAGGCTATCCCAAATCCTAACGATATAGCCTCGTTATCCCAAATTGACATCTCTCTTAAAACTTAAGCAGCACTTATCCCATTACAAAAAGCTTTTATCTCTTACGCAAATCCAATTATAATACTTAGAGCTACCACGTATCAAACGTAAATAATTGGGCAAAGAGCAACATTCAACCGTATGGACCAACCCTCATCAATCAATTGTCAACCCTAAGTACGGGTAGACAGAGTGAAAAAATGTTTTTGTGTTCAGGTAGACTGATTGGTATCGGGAATACGTTAGACTCAATTATATGGTGGTTGGTTAGGGGATAAAAATAACGCTGTATTTTTTCGCTGTTCACTGAATTTTTTTTTGTTATAGTAGTAATTTTTACGTTCTTAATCCATAAATAATTCTGATACAGTTTTCAGTTAAAAAAATAGAAATGGTTTAAACATTACTGTACTTAAAAAAAAAACATTGGCCCACACTAGATATTTCTCCTGTATTGTGGGTGCGTTTACAAATATTTAAACTCACATTCACAAACCGAACAGCCAGACCCGGAAAAACTATCTGTAGGCCGTACAAATACTTGTCCTGTGTGGGGATCGAACCCGCGACACGCAGTCAATCGCTCAGGCACCGCATCAACCGTGCCCTCTCCAGCATTACATAAATTATGTCTAATACGTTTCTTATCACCAAAGCTTTAGCCATGTCTAGCATTAATGATTGCAGACAATAGACAAACGAAGAAATGACCATGTTTTTATATAGGATCTCGTGTGTCCGACTGTCAGTCCGTCTGTCCATCTGTCGCTGCCAATTTACTCCGAGTATACTGAACTAGATCGTACACACATGTGGATATCTATAGCGCAAACACGGACGTGTATCGTCGTAATTGTAAGTATGTTGTGTATGTCGGTCGATTTTGTTGTTAGTTGATTAAATCATTATTAGTACCTAGTAGTAAGTAAGATGGTTCATTGTTTTTGTAAAAGAGCGCCTCTCGCCATTAAACGTAAAAGTTTGGCGAGTTTAGAAGTAAGTAACACGTCTGTACTAAATTTTGTTTAAATAAATGTTTCAAAAATAAATTGTCAATATGGGGGCACTTTTAGGAGCAAATAAGAAAAATTTAATCAAAAATTTGTTCACCGGGGGAAAGTTAAAGTTTTACTATTTTTACAATTTTGAAGTACGGATATCCCAAATTAATTGAGATAAGGTCAAGAAGATGATGATAATGAATTATGATGATTAACATTTTTCATTATATTTGAGAAAATATATGAACAAAACGAAAATCCTTATTCCTAGGCCTTTTTTGTTAACTGAGTTTCATGTTTTATTATGAAACAGAACCAAGACGTCGAATTGAGAAAAAATTACATATTCATTTGTTTTTCAAGTGTGACCTTTTTAAGGATATTTGGGGAACCCTTACCCTAATATTCCCTAAAGGAAATGAAAAGCAAACAATAGCTTTTGATATGAGAAGGTCATGTGAGCAGGAAAACGTCTGGTGAAAATGTTTATACGGCTTCAACAAGTATATCTTGGCGATGGTTAAGGATTTTTGAAGAAACAATATTTATTTATTTATTTAGGATCTCCAATAAAGAATATATTGTTTGTTTTTCAATTGGTACTGTATCTCTGTTTGCCTAGATTTAAATTTTATTGTGCATGCTGACCACAACATGCATGCAGTCAAGTCAAAGTCAAAAGTCAAAGTCAAAGCATTTATTTCAATTAAACCATTACTAGGTACTTTTGAATGTCAGAAGAACAATTCATAAAACTAAACTACGAGTGCAATACGTCATCCCGAAAGCCACCACGCCGAATCACACGCCGCCGAATGCCCGCAACAACGAACACTGCGAGCACGAAAGCACGCAGCGACGCACACCGCAACAACGAATGTACGAAACTCCAAATCACGGAACAACGAATGCACGCCGCAACGCGCAACCACCGCCCCGCGACCCGGAGCCCCGCGCACCCACCGCCACGGCACGCGTCGCCGCGCGCCCCCGCACCCACAGCACTCGCCGCCGCAGACTTCCGGCGACGCGCAACTCGACGCAGAAACCCCCGGGACGACGTATTGCACTCCTAAGCTACAGTCCCAGTCACAATGCATAATATCTTGTGAAAGTACTGTAGTTGCCCATTCCCTAGCGTAGATCTCTATGGAGAAGAACGGGCAAGAAGCAGTGTACTCCTTCGCTTACAGGAGACCACTCCTGTAAGCGAAGGAGTACACTTACGTGATGATACGTTTGTCTTCCACTTTATATTTCACATGATAATTCAAAAATTAAAATCAAAACAACAATTAAAATAACAAAAATTGAGTCAAAAAGTAAAAATTATGTCAAAAATTAAAACTAAAAAATTAAAATAAAAAGTAATGTCATAAATTAAAAAATTAAATTAAATCACAATATTGAACTGTATTGTAAACGATTTACTTATAATATGTGATATTTGCAGAAAACTGTGCATTTTTATTAAAGCATATAATTATTATGTTTTTTGTTTATATGGTCTAAAATTTTAAAGACTTTTTGGTCTACTCGGAGTCTGGTTTTCTGCCCGTTGATAGCCATCAACGGCTTATTGCAATTTGCAAACTGGCAAGAAACTCACCTTCTAGAACATGGAGTTCAAATATAACTTGTGAAAAGTATAGAATACTTTTTACATAAGTGGGAATAAGTGAGTACTTGTGAAATAAGTGGTTTGGGAATAGTGCAGTGGCGGGCCTGTCCCAATAAAAAAAAAGTTTGAAATACACCTAAGTATTCGTGTAAAACTGATGTAATGTTATGTTAATCATGTCATTAATAAAATAGATTATTTCCGTCTATATTTTAAGCTGTTATTCCTGTTATATAAAATAAGAGCTCAAAGACCAGTTTCGAAACAGAAACTGGGGGTATGTAATGGCCACTTTTGCAGATCACAATGTGAATTGCGGTATAAAGCATAAAATGGCCCTTTCATAATAGTAACTGCGTCTGTGACCATATTACGAATTTTAACGCAATTAATAATTATTTTCCTATTAAGATCTATTTTCCTAAATGGTTACTGATGCAGTTACTATTGTGAAAGGTCCATTTACGTTTTTTAACGCAATTCATAATATTATACGCCCTAGAAAGACATAGTAATACACTGATCTTATTGGTGTAGTTCTTCAGAAAGGACAGGTGCGTAGTACTCGTAACCGGCGTGCATGTATGACGAGGCAAAAGGAGTATGTAAGGATCGTACCATGTGGCGTTCTGTGGTTTCTGCCTACCCCCATGAGAAAAGGGCGTGAGTTTATGTATGTGTCTCATAATATTGTGATCTGCTAAAGTGGCCATTTTAGACCTCCTGGTCGTTTCTTATTAAAGCTTGCTCACACAAATAATTAATACAACATAAGCAAAGGAAAATGCCATCTAACTTTAAAATGAAACCAGAAAATAAGCACCTATTTAATATAATAATGTCGTTAATAGAATCTCTTTGTGTTGAAGAACAAAGACGTTGGACATTATCTTCGTTCGTCTGCACGTCGACACAGATCGCATTGTTGCAGTTGTGACGTCACAAATGGACCAGAATGTTTCAATTTAAACTTAGAATTTGAGTTTATTTGTAATTTAAATTTGTAAAACCTGTGATTGGAGGAAATTAATGGTTGCCCGCTAAGAGTTCGAAAGATTGACAGCCTGTGTCACCACTGTTGTGTCGTCCAGTAAGTGGGTGGTCTGTTAGGCAGACACTTAATTTATAATACTGGTTTTCAACTGGGTCCGTAATGTCGTTTTATTTTAAAATAATAACTATACGGCAGGTACTTAAATAACGTAATCCACAAAAACAATAAATTCGTACTATATGTTATCCTCATAATTATCATTTACTAATACATACAATTCAGTAAATAATACCATTAATAACGAACAAATTCATTATAATTAATAGTGTGAGAAATGTGTTTTTATAAAGCTTGTACTTTTTAAAGCGTATGCAGATTTAACGCGCAACATTATTACATGTAATGTTTACATACAAAAAAATTGACCCAAGACCCAATTGCTCGTAAATCCACGTCTAGCCTTACAAGTTTATCGCATTTACTGGCCATTTCTTATTAGCGTTCCTGTTATGTAACAATAATTTGAATTTAATTTGTTCAAGGCAGAAATGTTTCTCTTCGATATTTTTTATGTAAATATTTAACATAACTTTCTTTTGTTTACAGGAAAAGGAACTGCATAATTTACAGCAGCTCCTTTATCAGGGTAAGTTGAATAACACGTTTAGGTACTATAAGTCTCTGATAGACCGGTGACCAAAGCTGCCACTCAGATCCAGCCTGTCCTCGAGGCTCGTAACCAACGGGGAGTGCCCTTAGCGTGCAGTCACTTATTTTTAAGTATTTTTGTCTTTGCTGGAGGCCCAACACTCAAGGCACCCACAAGATAGTCTAGTAAAGCAGACTATCTTGTGGGTTGCCTTGAGTCCTTCTAGGTTGAACCGCGAGATGCGATACACTAAGAAATAATAATAACCAAAACCTTTTTTGACCGACGTCTTGTCTTTGAGGCGGCGAGAGACGACGATGAGTCGTCTCTTTGTATTGTAAAAATGGCCGATGATCTACGGCTTCACGATCATACCCACAGAAATACACACATCAAAAGTGTCTAGGGATCAACATATATTTTTGCAATAAATTTTCTCCTGATTGATATTAATTAAAATTTTCTTTAAGGATTCATCAAATAAAGTGTTTTCGTTTGTCACAGTAACGATAAACCAAGTCACCTTTGCATTAATAAAGAAATTTGCCATTTTCCTAATAAAGGGATTTTTGACATTTGAACCACTAACATTAAAGTTCGAAAAAAAGACTGAAATAACAGTTTTCTTTAAAATTTTATTGGGTAACTTAAACAATTAATAATCCGTGTTTCTACCGCGAACACTAACAACACAAGAACATCGGTTTGGCATACTCAAAATGAGTTCATCCAAATCACGCTGTGGAATGGCCGCCCATGTTCGTTGCAACAACAAAAAAAGGTCTTCTTGCGACTGGATACCCTCCATATTCGGCAGAGCTCTTCTCTGTAGCATATCCCATGCATGCTCAATCGGGTTCAAGTCTGGCGACTGAGCAGGCCAGGGCAGGACATTGATGTTAGCTGCGGCGAGAGTCTGTCTTACAACTCTTGCGATGTGCGGTCGTGCATTATCATGCATTAACTGAAATAAGGGACCGATTTGCACTTGTAGAGGAACGATGACGTCTGATACAATCGTCTCAGCATAAATTTGAGCGTTGAGGTTGCCTCTGATCCAAATCAACTCAGTTCTTCCGCCGATCCAAATACCCGCCCATACCATGATGGTTCCACCACTATAAGGATGGACTTCCTGGCAGGATTTTAATCGCTGTTGGCGTCCAGGGGTTCTCCAGTGTCGTATACGTCTTGTATCCGGTCTCATACCAAAACGAGACTCATCAGAAAAGCACACGAAACGCCATTGTTCTTCTGCCCAATTTCTGTGTTCAAGAGCCCATTGATATCGAATCCTACGATTGTGCATTGCTATAGGTGGTACCCGTAGCGGTCTTCGGGAATGAAGGTTCACTTCATGCAAGCGGTTTCTGACTGTTTGGTTGCTAATTAAGTTCCCTGAAGAGTGATGAAGCCTCACGGCTAACATCATGGCGGTTATTGTTGGAGCTCTTCGAGTTAAGATTTGAGTCCTGCCCTGGCCTGCTCAGTCGCCAGACTTGAACCCGATTGAGCATGCATGGGATATGCTACAGAGAAGAGCTCTGCCGAATATGGAGGGTATCCAGTCGCAAGAAGACCTTTTTTTGTTGTTGCAACGAACATGGGCGGCCATTCCACAGCGTGATTTGGATGAACTCATTTTGAGTATGCCAAACCGATGTTCTTGTGTTGTTAGTGTTCGCGGTAGAAACACGGATTATTAATTGTTTAAGTTAGCCAATAAAATTTTAAAGAAAACTGTTATTTCAGTCTTTTTTCGAACTTTAATGTTAGTGGTTCAAATGTCAAAAATCCCTTTATTAGGAAAATGGCAAATTTCTTTATTAATGCAAAGGTGACTTGGTTTATCGTTACTGTGACAAACGAAAACACTTTATTTGATGAATCCTTAAAGAAAATTTTAATTAATATCAATCAGGAGAAAAGTTATTGCAAAAATATATGTTGATCCCTAGACACTTTTGATGTGTGTATTAGTGAAAAAGAGCCTGCCATGTGTCACATTTAAAAAAGAGATAGGCAGACTGAAAAATGGTGCAAGATGACAAAATAAACAGCTCACTGTGATTGTATCCAAAGACTTTATTTCAGACATCCTTCCCCACATACATTTTCCTCCAAACGTTTTCAAAGCAACCATACTATCAAAATTACATTCACTAACCGCCTACTTAGTATGCCGGCCGTAACAGGAAACATGGCAACCTCAACATGGCTGAAGCAATTTACTGAGGGATTCCCATTTCCTTCTTTTAGGCTCCACGTCTCTTAACTGACAACAGGAGTAGGGTGGAGAAACGTGCTTTCTTTACTGTACCTTAGAAGTGGTTAAAATTCGCAGTAAATGACGTGGCGTTATAAAAAGGAGCGAGGGCGCATCACGTACTGTGTTCAGGAAGATATACATTCAGTTGGCTGTATGAGTATGATGGAAATCGACACGTTGATAGTCATATAGAGCGAAGATGAGAAAGATCTTCTATGTAAATGTATTAGTTTGTGTGTGGCTTTTGCTGAACACTAATGACACCATATTCCGTATGGTGTCGAACGTAAAGAATAGGATCATCCTATATCTTCCCGTGGGTGTCGTAAGAGGCGACTAAGGGATTTACCAGAGAATGGGCAGCAGCGTTCTCTGTGCCTTTGTAACAACCATACTGCGATCGCCAACCCACCTGCTAAGCGTGGCGATTATGGCAAATCCTCCCCTTCTGGGGGAGGCCTATGTCCAGCAGTGGACGTCTTATTGCTGAAGTGATGTGATGTGAATGACACCATCCCTAATGACTACATCGTTGGTCGTTTTCGTAACTGCTGAGCATGAGGTCCTCGACTCCTGCGTCAGGCAAATTGGTCATCATCATCATTATCATGACAAATAAGTTGTGCATGTTGTGCTTACCTGTAAGAGGTTGATACACTTGTCTGTAACTCTTTTGTATGTATCTCCTTTCCTTGTGTAGTGTACTCAATTGTTGGTGAGCCAAATAAATAAAATAAAATAAAAAATCATCATTTCAGCCGAAAGACGTCCACTGCCGGACATAGGCCTCCCCCAGGTGACGCCATATTGACCGGTCCCGTGCATCTCACATCCAGCGGATCCCCACAATCTTCACCAGGTCATCGGTCCACCTAGTGGGAGGCCTTCCAACGCAACGTCTTCCGGTTCGCGGTCGCCACTCCAGAACTTTCCGGCCCCATCGGCCATCCGTTCTGCGAGCAATGTGCCCTGCCCACTGCCACTTAAGTTTGGCAATTCTTCGGGCTATGTCGGTAACCTTGGTTCTCATGCGGATGTCCTCATTTCTAATTCGATCACGCAAGGCAAATTGGTGTTGGTAGAAATTTCTCAGTAGCCACACACGGAGCCAGGATTTTTACCCGATTGACGGCAAATTATTGCAAAACTGGCGAAATGTTCGTGTACTTATTGGTAAACCTCTGTCTAATCCTTCGGGAATTATAGGCATGATGTTATAAATTACACTCACGGCTAAAAACTTAAACACTTTGTCATTAAGTTCGCCTATATTCTATTCCTAAACATGAAGTTTAAATCTCGAAGAAGCTCGTGGCTTAATAAGAACTGCCACTCGGGTCGATCTTTAGGTAAAACTGTGGTTGCCTAGGTCGGTCTGTGGATGGGTGACCGTCCGACATACCGAGTTTCCTCCGTGCCTCGGAAAGCACGTTAAGCTGTTGGTCCCGGCTGCTATATATAGATCTTTGGCAGTCGTTACAGTGACCTGAAATTGTGACATCCAGTCTTACCAAAGAGTATCGTATTACCTAGTATTAACTGGGTTGTGGAGGTCAGATAGGCAGTCGCTCCATGTAAAATACTAGTATTCAGCTGCATCCGGTTAGACTAAAAGCCGACCCCAACAAAGTTGGGAAAAGGCTACGCAGATGATGATGACATGAAGTTTAAATAGGTAAAACGATAGAAACACTAGAACTTTTTCTGTTTACATAGACTATTGGCGGGAGGGAACATTAGCTAGATATTACGTAGGCAAATTTAAAAAGTCCGTAAGCCCCGATGCGTTTTACAGTCAAAGCTACTAAAACAGAGCTTTGCCATTCTCGATATACACCAATTCATTTTCAACGAATTCCTGTTCATATTTTAACAGCTTCACAATTACAGTAAGAACAGTAACGGTTCCTTCAAATAAGAAAACGGTTACTATTTCACAGAAGACAGTTTCTTATTCTGTTCACGCTCTGTTTCCCAATAACACGAAATTGTTCCGTTTTGCAATAAATATTCGTTCGCATACAACAATTTATCACACGATAAATCTTTCACGAAAGTCCTATCATTGTATTTGGCAACGCCTATCGCCATCTGGCTAACGCGTTAACTTATATAATAATCAACGAGCATTTACGAAAACGGACTCTTTATTTTATTGCTAAAGGAAATTTCCATGTTTTTTTCTAGTATTAGGAATTGGAACTCTATTTGTTGACAGAGAAAGTTGGAATTTAGTTAAGTGTAACAGCTAGGAGTTGGACAGTCGTAATGCTTGGGCAGTTTGTTTTATTTTTTGGCTAACTTTCTACTAGAATAAACTTTTATTACTACTGGAACTGCTAGAACGTAGAATTTCTAGCTTAGCGTAAGCTACAGTTTAGAGTTTAAATGACTTTAAGTGCACAAACAATAAATAACTTCTTCTTACAAAAAACTTGAGAGGTGTCAAGGAACACCCGGATGGAACGAAGTTATTGTTATTATTTTTTATTATGTAAAAAAAAAAAAAAAAAAATGTAGAAATGAAAATATCTGGCTTGCTTTCTATAAGAGAGAGAGAGACAGACAGAGAAACATGCGACGCCGCACAGCTTACAATAGCTTACTATAGCAAAAAGTGTCGTGACAACTTTTCGTAAGATTTTTTTCCGTCTAGCCCCCTTTCACAACGCGCGATAAGGAACTTCGTTCCAATAACTAAGACAATCTAGATAAACAAGAGAAATATAAAAAATATTGCTACGATATAGTTCCTAGCAACACAAAACATAATCATAATCCAACTGCCATAACATAAAAATCCTGAAATCCACGAAGGTCAAAATAATATCCTCTTAATTTAAACACAGAACCGCTAGAAAAACAAACTTTCGACCGACTTCCTCGAATCTGCCACTACTAACCCAAACATACATCAAAATTACTCGGTTTACATTTCAATAACCAATAACGCAGCTAAATATAATCTTTGTGTATTTACAGTAGTGGTAAAAAACATTAATATTCTATAGAAATACAGTCAATTAGCAACCAGACGTTCCTTGGTACCAGAATGGTATAAATCTTGAGGAGTTTATAGAAATTCTAATTTTGATATCATCTAATTGGGGTACGATCCTAATTTTCCTATATAATGGAGACTTCGACCCAAATCTACATAGAATCTTGAACTCACAACCATCTGAGATGTCTCCTATCTAGATTTGCATGTTGTAATCAATCGTACAAATTGGTTCGGTAATTGGAACGTCCGTTTCGTCAATAAATCTTTGGTGTCTTCTTTCAATATCAGATCTGCTGGCTTTGAACTCATTAGCATCCTTTTAGGGGATCAAAATGCTGGTGAATATTTAACTATGACACCGGTGGTGGGATTCTACTACTATACTTTTTTTGATCAAAATGTGTTTCCTTTGAAATAGCTCGATTTAACCACAAAGGTAACGCATGCTTTTTTGGTTCCATGTGTTACTAACGCATGTCATCGATTTCAAAGACAATCGATTTCGAGTCTCTCAAGCATTCCATTTCATCTATTACTGTAACATTGCCTCAGACATTCAATTTCTCAAGCACTGTCAGCTTTTGACAAAATAACCTTCGGTGGTGCAGCCAATTTAGTAGGGATGTATTCTGACTATACGAAATATTATATGATTCGGTTTATTCCGTCATTTTTATTTTTATCAAATTAATAAAAATTGACGAAAATAAAACGCGTCTAAGATCAAGAGTGGAGGCTTGTGACGTCACTACGTGGTTAAATATTGAAGACCATAAAGTGCTGCAATGCGACGTCACACGAGTTTTCGAAGCACTGTTTCTTCATTTTTTGTTTTGCAAAGAATAAAATATGCGTCCAATTTTTTTTGGAAATCTGTCTGACGTACAAATTAGTTTTTGTTTTTGTAAATAACTCTATCAAGCCCACCCATCAAGTGCAGCGATTGTACTACTGACTGTATCAGCCACTATCGTGAAACCGTGTTGCGCCGACCCCAAAAAGAATGGGGCAAGGCAGGAAGCTGATGATGTATTGCACACTATCATCTATCCCACCAGTTTACGGAAAACACTATCATCCTCTCCCGGACATTTACCGCTACCCAACAATGAGTCGCACACGCAATATTTTGGACAAAAATAATATGTTTTGTGATCTTGCATCATCCTCCCGTTTTCGGTTACTTTAGTACCTGCGGAAGTAAATCTTCTGCTCAAAACTATACAACAGTGTTTCTAAATATACTGAGTTTTGTAACTTCAACAAAATTATTTACGATAGAGTGAATGGTGTTTATTTCAATACTTGTGAGTTTTAAAAGCAATACAGTGTTGTTTCAGGAACAGACTTAATTGTCTCATCGACATTCTCTTACTTATCATCATCAGCCTAGCCTCTTGCAAATTGTGCGACTAACCAGATGCAGCTCCAGTAGATGACATGTAGGGGCTGCATAGCAGACCTCCACAGCCCAGTTAATACCTTTTGGTAAGACTGGTTATCAGAATTTCGGACCACTTGTAACGACTGTCAAAGATCTACGAATTACATCCGGGTCCAACAGGCTAAAGAGACATGGAAGAAACTGCTGCTGTTATAGTGCCACAAACCTCTCTTGCTTCCTCTTAGCCTTTTGGGCACTTTCTCAATTGACAGTGGTGCTGGCGAATTTGTTGCTTGTTTCTATGATTGGCTAAAAAAACTCGTCTTCCGATTCTCTAGCAAACGGCACGGTCTCGGCGCTTTCTTCTGATTCTCTTGCAAATGGCACAGTCTCGGCGCTTTCTTCCTATTCTCTTGCAAATGGCACAGTCTCGGTGCTTTCTTCCGATTCTCTTGCAAATGGCACGGTCTCGGCACTTTTTGGTAGTCGTAGTGGTAGGTTTCAGGGAGAAGCAGTGGTTTGGAAAAGTGTGGCAGGATTGTCACAAAAAAAGGTATCAAAATTTCAAAACCGATAAAGATGATTTACATGTTACGATACAACTTCAACGACTTTTTGTTCAAATGTTTTCTCTAAATTTATCAATAAACTTAGCAAGATTCCACAGTATTACCCAACTACCGTAATATCTCCAGCAGTAAAAATAACACGAAATCGTACAGATATAAATAGGTTTGTTTGTACAGAATTACTCCAATGATTTTCTTTGCCGATGCTTGTATCGAGGAAAGAACACGAAACAAGGTACTTTGTAAACTTCAGCGTATAATAAATCTTGTTCATTTCCATTACAAATGGTGGGTATCTTCTGGTATTAGGCTTTTAGCAATACTTTGCTTTCAGAGCAAACTTTATCGTCAGATGGAGTAGGTAGCATAGTGATTGATTGGGTTCTTTCATCGACATCATTCATTATATTAATTGATGTTCGCACGTGTGCAAAACATGTTCTTACTTGACTAGGGTCATAAACCAACTCTTGTCCCATATATCTTGGAGTCGGCGCAACACGTTTATTTTTCTATTTTCTCCTGTTGATTGTCACGCTGTCATTAATAACATTTTTCTTTCTTTTTATACCTTCAATTACATAACGTTCATACCTAATTGTCACGATATCAATCCTCCTTCTCCATTGATCATCATCATCATCATCAGCCTACAGCGGTTCACTGCTGGACAACCATAGGCTTCCTCAATTCTCAACTCAGCCACCATTAAGTTACTACCTGCAGAAATCGTCGCTCCACCGAGCCCGAGGACCTCTCACCATTACGCTGGCCGAATCATAATGTTAACCGTGACTGAATTTATCCCATTTTTTTGGCACATGCCGAAATAATCTGGACGCATTCTTCCACACCTAGATCGGCCTTCACATCAAACGTGTACTGCCCTCTTTATTTCGAAGTATCTTTATGTATAGACACAGGCTCGCGAACACCCACAGACGTTTAGAGTGCTCAACACGTGCCCACTTCGTAAATCATCATAAATACAGATACATCGTCATAATGTACTCGTGAACGGCCACTGTTACTGTTTTGTATGAGTAACAACGTATGACGTTCGCACTGCAAAAATTGTCATGATTTACGAAAGCTGGAGTCGATCCTCTTGGCGTACTTTCTATTCATCGTTCATTATTATAAACGCATTTAATAAGGTTTTTTTCTCGTACGCTATTCTTTACTGATTAATTTCGTTGTGGAATCGAAGACTGTTAAATTGTTTCTCTGGGACTTCGTCGACCTTTAATAGCTCGGCGATTTTCTAGTAGTCACCACTGTTTTTCTTGTTCTCATGAGTTGCAGTGGTTTGGGAATAGTGTGGGTTTGTGTCAAATATTTAAAAAAAAATGTTTTTTCTGAGTGAGTCGTATGTTTCAGACCATCCTTTACCTTTACAATGTGAAACGGTAATTTCATTTAATATTTCTTCATTTCCACCACACAAAATGTATCGATTTCAAATCTTATTTTATTGACAACAGAGGCATAAATTAAGGTTACCATAGAAGTATTATAAAATCTTTCTATTTTCAGTTGCCCTCCAATTTCATGGAACTATTTTCTAACCACGTAAATCTCTGTCATAAAGTCTAACGTCCGCACTATCTTTTATACCGTTTATACCCACATCGAGGAGTCTTACACAATTTTATGGGTGATTCAGATTGCTATGAAGTTTCGGTTTCCAAGTATTATATTTGTATGCTTAGCGTACGTTGTGTGAAGTTTCACCAATCATAATTTTGTCGTTAAGATTGTTGACTTACTGGGGTTGCTTGTGGACAGAATGTTTACTGGTACGTAGTTTGTATTAGCTTCTGCTGAATTTGAGGTTTTGTTAAATAGTGCTTACTTCTTTTCTTCGTGTTGCTGGCACGACATTATACTGGATGGGACATCGCCGCTCAAACACATACCACGAATTTAGTTAATCATTCGGACAGTAAACATTTTAACCGTTTACATTTGCCGTAGAATACGGGGGAATTGAATTTATGCTCTTCTGTTCTCGTATTTTATAAGCCCAAACTTTGCCACTTTCACGAATTTGTATATAGTGTTCTAGTTGAATACTACATACGGTTACTTCATCGTACTCAGCTCCACAAGTACTAAAGTCGGCCTGATTGACCGTTCTTACACCACATAAATCTTCAGGGAAATGCTAATGAAGTACTTTATAAACACGTTTGATAAGCTTTGAGATCCGGGCATTTATTTGCCGGTTCGTTTACTTAAGTCCTGCTGTATGTAAGGGATTTCTTGGCCGTTTGCCAGGATACGTTTTGCAGAACGCCGGTGAGTGGGACTGTTAACTTCATTAGTAATATTGGTGGTTTCACGAAACTATAGATTACCTTATAGCGTGGGTTCTGCAGACTAATGACATCCGAAACGTAATGCATTATTCACGTAGGCTAAAGACAAATGCTTCTATCAAATTAAAGAGTCCATTAAACAAGTTTCGTCAGACAGTGCTTTAATTGGGCGAAAATACATGTAGGAACGGAATGTTATGACAGATGAGTGGAATGAAACGTAAAAATGATCTATTGACAGATGTGAAGCATGTTGAATGAAAGAGATGAAAGTATGAAATAGTCTAGGAGTGAGAGAGAAAGGAAGTGAATGTTAAAAAAGGTAAAAGGAGAGAGTCTGGAATACGAGAGAGAAAGACGAAGGACGTTAGCTACAAATGCGTGTTAAAATAAAATTCAAGTTTACTATAAAAATCAGTGCTTTTGTTTGGCCCATATCGAACTAATCCCACATACATTAGATAAACGGGGTTTTATTTTTTATTATTGCCTACGTGCATGCGCGATGCAGCGAAAATGTAGATCAAAAAGCAATGTATCATGAATTCGATTTTTAAGCGTTTCTAATCACTTAACTTCGAATCGAATTTCTATTGTAACGTAAATAATAAACTAAGCACAAACATTCTTCTTCTATTGAAAACCAATTAATCTTTCATAATTATACTTTTTAAACAGAGAAGTATGGAAGAGGAAGACATACTACGCCGACCCCAAATGAATTGGGAGAAGGGCAAGAGAATGATGATGATGAATTATAGTTTTTAAAACGAGGAAACAAGTCCTATATTTATTTAGGTATATAAATAAAATTCCCAAATCATATCGGATGTCGCAACAACATAAGCAAATGAATGATGAATATTGTATGTGTCCTTCACTATTTTCAATGCTTGATTAGATCTGGAATCCGGGTGTTTGTTTTTGATTCGGCTTTGGAATCCATGCTTACCCGAAATAGACCATAACTAATAGTTACTACCATGCAGTGTCTTACCAATTTGAATTTATTATCCTTTTTCCGCGTTATAGATAATTTTGTCAGGGCTTGTCACACGTCACTTTTGCGTAGTAACTCGGACTGACAACCTTCAGTTTTCATCCTTATAGTTGCATGACATAGGGTGTTTTCATCTATCTATCCTTTGAAAAAGTATTCCATACATAAAATAAGCAGTACCTTTGTACTCAAATATTATTTTATGTTATTTTCCTGTGCTGTGTATTGTGTGGACATAAACAGTAAAATAAATAAATTTACGCCCATCCTTTTCCCAATTACGTTGGATTCGACTTCCAGTCTTACTCGATCTGACCTATCTGACTTCCACAACCCAGTAGGTAGAACTGGGAAATACGATGCTTCATGTTAGGACTTGTCAGACATTCGGGTACTAACTACCCGTAACGACAGTCAAAGATTTACAAATGATAGCCGCAGCAGATATTATGTTTTTTCTACTCCTCCGCTATTTTTTTCTGATTAATTTCGTTGACCAAGACACTTAAATCGTTTCTCTGGGACTTCGTCGGACTTCATTGTCTCAGCGTTTTTCTTGTGGTCGCCATTGTTTATTCTGGCTTGCAGGAGTTACAGTGGTGTGGGAATAGTGTGGCGGGCTTGTCCCAATAAAAAAAAAAGAAAATGATAGCCGGAACCAACGTTTTAACGTGTGTCGGCGCATCGCCTACGTGCGGCCAACCACAGGGAGGGCGCGATTGATCCGGCTCGAAGGACCAATGAATAGACTCGAGTGGGCATTAGATAATAAGAGTAGTGGACTGTATATAAAATAGGTTTAATACCATAATAATTAACTTATCTACAATAATGTACAAAGAAATGCCCGTAGTGGCCTGTGTCGATGAGCTGAGTGAGTGGGAGCGAGTGCAGCGACGATCGGCGGCCCACGCTCGGCACGCCGCGCCCCGCGCCCTCCCCGTGGTTGGCCGCACGTAGGCGATGCGCCGACAACGTGCTTTCCCAGGCACGAAGAGAACTCAGTACGTAAAAGATGAATACCCATCCATGGACCAACCTAGGTAATCGCGGCTTAACCTGAAGATCGACCCCAAGCGGCTGTTATTATTTGGCTGCAAACTTTCTATCTACCGCAACAAATTTTCCTCTCCAACTAGACCGCTGAAAAAACACAACGAGGATTATAAAAGGGCAATTTCGGTGGAATTATGTTAATGAACCCTAGCCAGCGAACCATGGACTGATTGAACTAAATCATCAAAGGGCTAATCTTAATTAACATTAATTAAATTTCGCAAAAACAAAATCAAACAGTCTGTACCGGTCATTGGTGGCGTGTAAATATATTTTGTGTTTATTTATCATGGCTGCGTGCTCATTTTAATTAAGTTGCCGTAAAACAAGTAATTTGACGAAACTTATTGGTGCAGTATGTTATTTATTAAATAATATTTCCATTGGAAGCTCTTTAATTCTCCACATTTCATCAGTTATGTTTAAGTCTCTTGTAATAGGGGATGACCCTATTGCCATCAACCAAGCACAAATCCAGACGACGTTACTGAAAAAATCCAAATGAAAAATCCCAAAAACAATATCCCAGAAATCATGCTCAACAGTCGCAACCATTAGACCAACGAGGTGAACATGTTTTTGATATTCTTTTCTGATTAATTTCGTTGCGAGATCCAAGACATTTATATTGTTTCTCTGGGATTTTGTCGAGTTTTATTGTCTCGGCGTTTTTGTTTGATTCTGGCTTTCAGGAGTTCCAGTGGTTTGGAAATCGTATGGTGGGGATAATGGATCAAAAAGAAGCTTTAACTTGTATTTTCATAAAAATAATAATTTGTGAAAATAGAGTGAGCATCCACTCATTTAGGTCTAAAGTCTTAACCAACTTTTAAAGCAACATACTCACGTAATCCTTTCGTTAATTTTCATCGGTCCAAAAGTATAAAGGAATGAGTATCGAATAAACTACACATTACTCTATCAATACAGTATATTCCATACAAAAAAATCAGAAAAAAGAATCAGAGAATCAGAAATTTCTTATGAAATAAGCAGTACCTTTGTGCTCTTCTATTTTTTATGTATTTTCCTTTTTTGTATTTTGTGTGTACATAAATAAATAAATACAAAGAACCGCAATCGCCTGCACCAGTGCCTACCTTATATGTTAAAAGCGAAGCAATGATAAAAGTACACAAGATTGAGCGAAAAAGGCGGATCTTGGCAACTTGCCAGATAGAAACGAAACGGTATATCTCTACCAGACTGAAGTTAAGTCATTCGGAAAATTGTATGGTGTTCACACATATTTTCACAACAGTATGCCTTTATTGGCAATAATAGCCATGATTTGGGATGAGAACGAAAACATGGAAATAAAGTTATCGTATTAACATTCAAGTCTGACTTTTGTTGTTTTATTATGTTTTGGGTTACATAAAATACCATAATATCCTGCCTTTAGAGTTAGTCGGAGGTATACATTTCTGCCCGTCGGGGCTGCGGGTGGTTCGCAAGAGATACCGCGGCCTCGACATGAAGGGCTAAGAAGGAACATGGGTGGTTTTTAGGCAGTAGAAGTCTGACACTCCCTTTCGCTCTGCCCAAGAGCGGGAGGGGTTATTTGATGATTTCCCACCCCCCAAAAAAACACAGGTAAACATTTCTACAATATATCAACATGTAATCCGTTATGTTTTCCCACAAATAGAAAAAGAGCTTATTGTCATCAAACGGGCACGAATCTTGACTCCAAGCTGCTGTAGATATGGGAAAATGCAAAGACACTACTCAACCTGGGAACCACACCCAACCTACGCTTCAAAAATACATGCTTTACATAATTTTACTAGCAACCCTCTTTATAAACCTGTCCATGTTTAAAGTATTTTAATATCACATACACAGTATTTCACAACGTTTCCACTTTGTCGAGTTATAACATACTCGTATTTCGATAGCCATCAGCACCTCTCAATTAATACAAAACTATAAAATAAATACAGCTCCATCTGATATTTTAACCGTATTTATTACTACAGTTATCGTTAAAAACTTGACAAGTCAAAATGGCCGAACGTTGAAAGAGTACGAAAATTCATTTGAATATAAATTAACGACACAGTTTACACTACATTCGTGTAAAAGTTATAAATTAAAATGGCGTTGATATATTCAGGTAATAAATGTGTAAACAGAGCTTATGTAAGGACTGATTTAAAACATCAGGTTTCAAATCTAGCTAGTCGTAATGAGAGCTCAAAAACAAAAAACCACTGATAGTTCTAGTTCATAGGAACAATTTTAAACTATCAAATAAATTCTAACAACAAAATAAAAAAATAAAAAAAAAACTAAGTAGCATAAAAATGTAAACGAAACAATACAATTTTCAAACAAATATTGGTTTACTAACCTTAGGAATAATTTGCACCAATTAACGTGTGGAAATAAAATCTAACGAACGAATTTGGCAAAGACATTTAGGTAGGTTATTGTCGTATCGCCCTGTATAATTCTACAGTACGTGTGTATGTCACAGAACTCCTCCTAAACGGCTGGACCGATTTGGATGAAACTTTCTGGGAATATTTCAATGGGTTCTTGGATGGTTTGAAAACACAATTGGACCCGGTAGGTGACGCTGCTGGACGTGGGCAGGACGACGTCTGCCAGGACCGCTAGTTTTGTATAATTTTTAAAAGATGTAACACAGTAAATGAGCATAGACTACAAGAGACTTTTCAATCAATCTCAATCTCTGGATATCGGGATTAATCTCGTCTGCCTAGCCTTTTCTCAATTATGTTTAGGTCGGCTTGTTTCCCGATTTCGGTGGTCTCTCCACGGAGTTTGAATTTGTTCCCCCTTGATGGATCGGATAAAAGGGGGCGAGCCTATCGAGGCTCGCCCCCTTTTAGGTGTAATATGGGTGTACTATAAGGTCCACCTCGGTTATATCGGGAAATCTAAACAAAAAGTAAGTATGACAAATGTTACGTTTCTAGAGTCAGCTAAAGTCAATGAAATGCGTTCAATATGCGTTTTTTGATGGTATGAAAATCATCAGTCAGATTATAATTGAAGTAAGTATTACAAACAACATCTGGGTGAATTTAAGTTTGCCTTGGTAACTTTTGGCCGCAAACGTAGCATAAAAATTGTTTGAAAATGAGCCAAATATGCTTTTTTACGGACAAAGACCTAGTCTGTATGTAAAGTGAAGCCAAAATAAGGTAACGCTATTTCACAAACTGCTCGTTAACGAAATAACTGTTATTACTGTTACGTTATTTTTATAGTCGCTTAGCTATCTGCTATTGTTTGTAAGAAGACAGTTTATTATTATTTTCAGCGTATCGAAAGAGTGTGTTACTATTTTGTTTGGAATGGTGATCAGCAAGAATAGTCTGTTATATCGCTAATCAGAGTTGAAGTGAAAAAGATTAAATGCGACTGGTCTTGAAGGCAGTTTAGAATTAATCAGTTTCATTGGTAAAATTCGCCCAAATAGTAACAATTACACATGTCTAAGATGAAAATTGCGCATCTCTCTTTTATGAAATTTTCTACCCGACTGGTCGACACTTCGCGTGACCGGAGGACTGGCTGTTTCTTTGGCCAAAGAATTAGCAATTAACGAGTATTTTTTTTAAAGGTAATTTTAAAATGAAAGTTGATAAAGGAAACCGTAAATAACAATGATGGCTGATGAGTGATCAAAATCAATATGGATATGGAAACATTTGAATGAAAACTCCATGCAAAACAAATTAAACTATAAAGAAGTCCTTGGCCTTTGAGGTACCCACGTAACATAATAATATATTTGTGTGGCCTTTCTCCAATTTGGCAATGGCTAAAATGTCTAGAATCGTACCGACGAGTACCTTAAGTTTTATGTTTCTTTGGAATTCAATTCGCGTTTATTTCGAATGTAATGTTTATGAATAAATCGGTGCTTCAAGCATGCGATACAGCTATTAAAATAAACAATGAATTCGGTAACCTAAACAAATATGAGGCCATAGTTTTATCACAGGATAAGCTAAGAATCTATTGAATTTTAATGTAAACTTGTGCAATTTATGTAATTTTTGACATGGGTTTTATTAGAGTATTATTTTGTATTTATTCTTTGAAGTTTAATATGTTTTCTATTTTTGAATATTCTGAGCTTGAAATGCGTGATGCCAAAATTGCTTCGCAAGAGATATCGCGGCCTCGACATAAAGGGCTAAGAAGGAACATGGGTGGTTTTTAGTCAGTAGAAGTCTGACACTCCCTTTCGCTCTGCCCAAAAGCGGGAGGGGTTACTTAATGATTTTCCACCCGGGAAAAAAAAGGGGATGGCCTTTGGGGCTGCGGGTTATTCGCAAGAGATACCGCGGCTTCGACATAAAGGGCTAAGAAGGAACATGGGTGGTTTTTAGTCAGTAGAAGTCAGACACTCCCTTTCGCTCTGCCCAAGAGCTTGAGGGGTTATTTGATGATTTTCCACCTGCCAAAAAAAAAATGGTATGGCCTTTGCCCAGTAATGAAACAATATAGGCTAAAAAACATAAAAATCAACATTACTTAGCATTACGACAACTATAAAGTTTTCTTTAACACGGAATAGGCCTCCACTATTAATGATCCACCATGCAAGCTAAGTCGGTTAGTGAATATCGCAAGTCTTTAATTCAATTTTCTTAACAAAAATAATAATCAGTTAACACGAGATATGGATTAAACGTCGTGAAAAATTGATATTGCTGACACAAAGCAAAAAAGTCGGAAGTTATAAAAGATTTTACGAGTTGCTCTGAAACCACAGAAGGCCAGCTACATTTCGTACGATATCAAAAAGTTTATCGCCCCCATATTAACCTTAGTTCTAACATACCAACTAACGAAACGTTAACATAACTCGTAACACACGACCCTCAAAGAACAACAAAGCAATGTAATATAATAACATAAGAGAATATTCAACGAGTTGCTAACTTGACGAGAGTTAATTACTGTGGCGGTAGGGGCGGTACACATGGTCGGGTCGCGTCGTCGATGCTTCGGTACAGCCGGCCGGTAAAACCGAATATAATAGCTTATGCCAGCAGCTTTACACGTGGAGTTCAGTAATTGTCACACGGGAACCTACTACCGGCTCGGCGTTGTTATTCAACAAATACTGAACCAAATGTGACCTCATCACCACACATGACATCATCATCAGCCTACAGCAATCTACTGCTGGACAATAGGCCTTAAAGAACGTACGACGCTTACCCGGATTCTCGGCAACTCTCATCCAGTTGCTGCCAGCCACCCAGCGAAGATCGTCGCTCCGAGCCTGAGGGCGTCCCACTTTTTTTTTGTTTTTTGTTTTTGTGGGTGCGAAATCAACAAATGGAGTGTTAGACTTCTACTGACTAAAAAACCACCCATGTTCCTTCTTAGCCCTTGTGCCGAGGCCGCGGTATCTCTTTTGAACAACCCGCAGCCCCGGCGGGGAGGGCGTCCCACCTTACGCTTGCCGATTCGCGGTCTCTAATCAAGAACGTTACACGTGTACCCATGGGTCATCGGGGCTACGGCTAATATGGCCAGCCAATGTGTAGCACTTCTTAATAAACGTGACGAAAGACGTCACAATACCCCGTCGGGGCTGCGGGTTGTTCGCAAGAGATACCGCGGCCTCGACATGAAGGGCTAAGAAGGAACATGGGTGGTTTTTAGTCAGTAGAGGTCTGACACTCCCTTCCGCTCTGCCCAAGAGCGGGAGGGGTTATTTGATGATTTTCCACCAACCATAAAAAAAGACGTCACAATATTCAACGTAAACACTGACTTTATAAAATTGACTAAGTACCTAAGAACAAGAAGAGTTTTGATTTAATTATGAAGGTAACTTAATAAGTTAACCTTACAGGTTAATGTTTATATATTGGGGTTGGCATGAGGTTGTATTCATTTAAATTGAAAGAGGGTATGTTTGCGTGTCATTGTTGATCCGGCTAATCTCCGAAACGGCTCGACCGATTTTGACGGAACTTTTACTGTCGGACTGCTAATATAGGTGCCAAAAAAACGAAATCAAACAAACAAATGTCACCTACTTCAGAAGCAGATTTTTCTTCTAAAGTTAATTTTAAAATTTTTTGTTTTTCACTTTTTGTGTTTTTCACTTTTTTGTATTTTTCACGTTTTTGTTTGTGAAGACGGTTTTTTTATAATAATTGCACGTGGGCGAATGTAATGGGCAAAATATTAAAATCTTACATAGAATTCAAAAATGTCTATATTTTATCATGTAAGTAAATGTACAGAATACACTTGTAACTAATAAATTAAGTAGGTTTCATAAGAGACAAGTCTAGACCACAATTTAACTTGTAACAAACAACCCGTAGTTTCCAAGGAATCTTCTGTATCGCTTACCACTAGACATTGTCTTACAGAATACTTAAATTATATTTGACCTAACTACTTGAGACTGGATGAGTGGATCTTATCCAAGACCGCAAATAGGCCTTTATAATGTACTTGAAAGTATCCGACGAAGAAATTAATAAATTACCTATACCCTAGATGTCAACATTACACAGAAGGTACTTATTATGCGTGATTTTTTCAGGGGTCCTTAAATTGGCTTCTGGCCACCGTAGACGCGGGCCTGTGGACGGTGAGTGATGGGCTAGCTCGCCGTCCGTCCGTCTTATGACGACGACAGGCCGTGTCGACGGCGCGTTCGTGTTCCACGCGCGCCTCAAAGAGATGTCTGCAACATGGAAGGGCCGACGCCCGTCGGGGCTGCGGGTTGTTCGCAAGAGATACTGCGGCCTCGACATGAAGGGCTAAGAAGGAACATGGGTGGTTTTTAGTCAGTAGAAGTCTGACACTCTCTTCCGCTCTGCCCAAGAGCGGGAGAGGTTATTTGATGATTTTCCACCCCCCAAAAAAAAAGGGGTCCTGAAATCATGTTGCCTTGTCTTTCATCGTGGCTGATGCAAAAAAAAAATAGGTATTTTTATGTTGCAGGAAGTAGTAAGAAATAGCAAAGTTTAGTTGGTTATTCTAGCATATTAATGTCGCAGCAACAACTCAGTGTGAGTCAAAAATTGTGGCAGGTTTAGGGTAATAGTAATAATTAATTATAATAATTATATTTTTTTTATAATTTAATTGCCCCCTATTACATTGAACTTAAGTAGGTACCTATAACTGGCATGTCATGAGAGTTCTATCCGTACACCTCTGCACATACCTTAAAAGAATAATAGCGTTATGTTTCGGAATTCGGTATCAATGAAAAAATAAAATCAAAGTAAAATCATAGCCAAGTACTTAATTGTCTGGGTGTGTTCGGTTGCCATGGCAACGCGGTGTAAACAAACTATCGAAGTTACCGAAGGTGAAGGGAATTAGTTTCGCTCGATAGAGTGGCGTTGTGTCAGACTTTTGTACAATGTAATTAATATTACTACATGAGTACCTACTGTTGCAGCGGGTTGTTTGCAAGAGATACCGCTGCCTCGACATCAAGGGCTAAGAAGGAACATGTGTGGTTTTTTGTCAATAGAAGTCTTACACTCCCTTTCGCTCTGCCCAAGAGCAGGAGGGGTTTTTTGATGATTTTCCACCCGCCAAAAAAAAAGTACCTACTATTAGTAACATAAAACATAACATTACGACTGTTATTCCCAAAAGGTAAGATAGACGCGTACCCTATTACTGTACCCACACACTTTAGGTCGACAGGTTTGGTTGCCATCAATTGGGCACAGGCCACTAGACCAACGCTATCCTTAGTGTTTTTAGCGCAGTTTACTGACCAAATCAGCACTTCCTATCATAAGGTTTAAAAAACAAATATTTATTGACATACCAAAGCAGTTATTTAACACACGAAAGCAGTTATAACTAGTAATAACTGCTTTCTTAACCTTTTAAATATCATTATATTTTTGAATTTTTCTTTAAAAATCGGCCAATTTTACCAAGGAACACGATCGGCAGAACTGTGTTAAAGTTATTCGTGATAATGTTGTAAACTTTTATTATTCATTATACATAGTTTGACAGCAATGATTACACTGACAACTCTAGAACGCAGTTTAAGGGCCGGTTTTTCAATCGCCAGTTAACTTTCATCAGACGAATAAGTTTGTCATTATGACAGTTTTTGTATTGACAATCTGTCAAAACATCACATTTATTCCTCAGATAAAAGTTAACTGGCGATTGAAAAACCGGCCCCAAATGTGCTGATAGTAATTGAGTTTACTTCCATTGATGAAGTTCACCGTCAAATATTCATCAAGTGATCTTTACACCATTGGCAGACTGATTCATATTTTCTTTAATTTATCAAAAGTAAATTGGCACTGGTACAAAATAATTACAGTATCCTCATCTTTCATCTCAATAGATACGTGTAAGTACTTATTTTTAGAAGCCAATTTTTCCTAAGCCTCATTCATCTCGAAAATCTCTTGTTCGCGGCTCAGCACGGATTATTAGAGATTTTCGCGAGAAAAGTGTAAAAATATATCAAAGGGATCCAACATCTGATGTCGAAAATAATAATAATGTTCACAGAAGTGAGATTTTGTGAAGATCTGATCAGATATTAAAAAATATTGAGTACGTGTGGATCAAATCCTTTGATATGATGAAGATAGATTTCTTTAAAAATAAGTATTTCCTTTGTAATATTTTCTGTTCCTTTTTTTCTTTTCTTTATTTAGTGTGTACACAAATTGTGAAATAAAAAAAAAAGATTTTGTTAAGTACTATATATTTTGTAGATACTTTTAAGACCTATTTAATATGTACGTTTTGTTATGTAAGTGATTAATAATAATAAAAAAAAACTCAATTAAAATAGTAGATAATCATGGTAACGAAATGATTCGCAATTTTATTCTAATTGTCATACAAACTTTCATCTTTTCATGTAGATAAATACGTCCTACCATAAAATAGTAATGCCAAGTTTAGTTCTTCCTAGCCCTTAGGGAGTTACAGGCGTGATGTTATGTTATGTTAATGAAAAATCATGTGGACAAAAAACTGAACCATTTATTCCCTGCCATCCAGGAATCCAGCACTTTAGCCTACTTCCATTCCAAAAATTACAAACACAAACTCTGCATATGCAACGGAACACAAACACAGCAAGAAGCATCACATTGTTACTTGAAGCACCATCGCGCTGAACAGTGCAACACACAAGGTCGTTGTATATTTAGGTGCAGAGCTAATTGCCGTGCTACGAAAGACGCTGCTTATGCACTCAAATGAGGAGGGAGCACGCTTTTCGGTTAGGAGACGAGGAAAGGGAGGATCTGTGTTGTGTGATTAACCGAGGGATGTTTCCTGACTAAAAAGAATATGATTTCAATTATCGAAAAATATTGGATACGTATTTTTTTTGTTTTATCAAATCAATAAAAATTGACGAAGATAAAACGCATCAAAGATTTGAGTGGGGGGTTGTGACGTCAATGTCTTAGAATATGCGTCACATGAGTTTTCAAAGCACTGTTTCGTCTTCATTGTTTGTTTACGTGAAAAAAGAAAATATGTGTCCAATATTTCTTGGAAATCTATCTGACGGACTAATTTTTTTTTCTGTTAACTACCCTATTGTGTTTGTGAAACTGCAATAGTTGGTGGCGGCGTAAAATGGTCTATTTAAATCACTTAAAAAACGAGTCTTGAAAGAACCCTTACAGAATTATGTGTTCATATATTGTAGTAGGGCTTAATAAGAACTGCCTATCGGGTCGATCTTTAGGTAAAGCTGTGCTTGCCAAGGTCGATTTGTGGATGGGTGACCGCCCGAGATACCGAGTTTCCTCCGTCCCTTGGAAAGCACGTTAAGCTGTTGGTCCTGGCTGCCATATCTAGATCTTTGGCAGTCGTTACAGATAGTCAGTGACCTGAAATTCTGACATTAAGTCTTACCAAAGAGTATTGCATTACCTAGTATTAACAGGGTTGTGGAGGTCAGATAGGCAGTCGCTCCATGTAAAATACTGGTATTCAGCTGCATCCGGTTAGACTGGAAGCCTCCAACCCTAACATAGTTGGGAAAAGGCTAGGCAGATGATGATGATTTTGTAGTGGGTATAGCGCGACTACTGTTCGATTCCCGGCTCGGGCAAAGTCTTATTGAGTTTTCCTTCAGGAATTTCTCAGTAGCAGTCAATGGATTTGTGCTCGGGTGATGGCAATAGGCTCGCCCCCTATACCCTTACATGAGATTAATATAACTGGCGACATGTGGGTGTTCTATAAGGTACACATCTGCCTAACTTTTGGAGATTACAGGCAAGATAATTATTATGTTAAGTTTAAATAATAAAATTGAATTACAAAAATCAAAGCGTTCGTGGTCTATGATAAACACAAAAACCGTGACGATACAAAAGCTGTTAAAATTGGATAAAATAGGATAGGTAGGTGGTATGCGTAAAAAAAACAAAAGAGTATCAACCAATTTTGTTTGATTTTTAAAAGTAAAGGTCAAATCTTTCGATACCCCAGGGCAATGAAAACCTTTTAGATGTAAAACTGAAAAATTACGGCAAAATATTTAATGGTGAACAAACATACAGTACTACGATATTTTAATAAGTAACTTCAGCCAGCAAAAACATTGTTGTGAAACAAATTAAATAACATGGAAAATTAAGATGAGAACAAAAAGATACATTACTAATTGTTGGAAACACTAATGGCCTCACTGAAACAAACTTGCTGGATGGGGTTCGTGAATTGGTTACGTACATAGGAACAGTTATATTGCGTAGAAGGTTTGAGTGTAAACGCCGGAAGAATAATATATTTAATGACATATACCGACCTTACTGGTGATGTTTTTCCGCAATGTGTAAGTAGGCTTATTAGTAAGAAAGAAAGAAGAAGAAAAAAAAACCCGACTGAAAAACTAAAAGGAAAAACACAAGCACATTTTAAATTAAACAAAACTTGGAAGCAGGTGGGGTCCATTTCAGTAAAACATGAAAGTAGAATAGGCCCCGCCTGCTTACAAGTTTTGTTTATTTTTTTTTTCAGTTTTTTAGTCGGTATTTTTAGTTTTTGAACTACTTTTTTTTATTTCTAACTTTTTACCCGACTGCGGCAAAGCCCAAAAGGAGGGTTATGTGTGTGAAGTGTATGTATGTTTTAGTAAAGTACTTCGCAGATGATTTAAGTTTTTTATACGATTTGTCACATAGAATTTCTATTAAACATATAAGTTTTATATATTTTTGTAATCTTTTTTTAAAATCCTTTATTTCATACCCTACCCGATAGTAATGGAAAAAAAAAATTCAGACGCCACGATGTGTCACCCAAAATCCACCATTTTTCCTTGTTTTTTTTTTTATTTTAAGTGACATTTGCGCCATCAAGACAAATCTAACGACGCGATGTATAATTTATTGAAATATGTTCATCCGTTTAGGTGTTATGAGGAAACAAAGAAACGGACATACATAGATACATACAGGGCAAACACATAACCCTGCTTTTGGGCTTCGCCGCAGTCGGGTAAAAGAAGTGGCCTATAAAGTCTGACAATCAGTTTTACCGAGGAGTCAATACGACTGGAAGCCGAACCCAGACCCGGATGTTGGGTAAAGGCAAGGCATGTGATGATGAGGTTCTTAGTACTCTGAAAACGCACACTCGTGCTTCTATAACTAGATTTCGGAAATTGTACGTAGCATAAAGAGTATGTAAGGATCGTGGCAGGTGGCATTCCTTTGTTTCTGTCTACCCCTATTGGAAAAAGGCGTGAGTCTTTGTAAGACATAATTATTTACATTTCATTTAACGGAGTGCAAAGAGGCACATATTTGAAAATCAAACACGAACCAAAGATAACAATGAAAAGGATAGACATTTAATGAAAAGTGGTACAAACGCTCTTTAAAACATCGCATGGCTTCGCTCGCATGGATGTCAAAAACTTGACAAATTATAATATACTAAAACCTTTCTCGAGAACCACTCTATCCATTTTTGTAAACAGCATGAACATCGGTGCAGTAGTTTTTGAGTTTACCGCGAACAGACAGACGTGGCGGAGGATTTCGTTTTATAATATGTAGTGAAGGTCCTAAGAAAGAAGGTAATCCCAAGCTACAAGATTCGTATTTTTAGCAGTAAATAAAAAAATATAAGAAAATTGTATAAAACTAGCAGCTGCCTACGTTTGCGAGAGATATAAAAGTTTTATCGTCGCATAAAATTTTGCCTAAATTTTGTTTACTAAGTTGGTACTGTTCTCCTCAATAATCGAGAAAAAAATAAAAGAAAACACAGAAAAATACCAACCTATAGAACAAGCCGGTTTTAGAAGAAGTTTTTCAACAGTGGATCACATACACTCGCTAGAGATGGTGATAGAAAAATTCCAAGAGTTCAAGAGACCACTCTATATTGCCTTTATCGACTACCAAAAAGCATTTGACTCTCTGTTCCATTCATCAATTTGGGATACGCTACTCTCACAAGAAGTACCAATAGACTACATAAAAGCCATAAAAAATATCTATGATAACAGTACTAGTAGAGTGAAGCTAGAGACTACAGGACCACCCATAAAAATAAGTAGAGGTGTACGGCAGGGAGACCCACTTTCGCCAACTATCTTCATAGCGGTGCTACAGGCCATCATTGGTAAACTAAATTGGGAAAAAGTTGGCATAAATATAAAAGGACGTTACTTGAGTCATTTGAGATTTGCTGACGACATAGTCTTGCTCTCAGAAAATACAATCCAACTACAAGGAATGATAAACGCTCTATACGAAGAAAGTCGTAAAGTGGGCTTGGAAATCAACCTAACAAAAACTAATGTCATGACGAACCATACTGAAAGACCAATATACCTGGAAAACTCACCCCTAACATATGTAAACGCCTACATTTACCTGGGAAAGCAAATCTCATTTAACCAAGGAAATAACGAACGAGAAGTAGAGAGAAGAGTCAACATCACATGGAAAAAGTTTTGGAGCTTCAAAGAAATACTCAAAAGTAAAATGACCATACGAATGAAAACGAAAGTCATGAACACCTGCCTACTGCCCTCACTAACATACGCCTGCCAAACTTGGAAATTTACCAGAAAAACAAAAAATAAAATTATATCCAGCCAAAGGAGTATGGAAAGGAGCATTCTGAAAATAAGGAATATCCAAAAGATCCGCCACTCTCATATAAGACAGAAAACTCAAGCCATTGACGCTCTCAATTACTCACAAAAGCTTAAATGGCGATGGGCTGGTCACGTAGCGAGGCTAAGCGATAATAGATGGACTAGAGAGACAACACAATGGACAGGCCCACTAGGTCTGAGAAAGAGAGGAAGACCAAATGCACGATGGGCAGACGATATCATAAAAGTAGCAGGTACTCATTGGCTACGAGCGGCAGAGAATAGGGAGTACTGGTCTTCTCTGGAGGAGGCCTTTACCTTTCATGGAGAGGGTTCTTGTTAAAAAACAGTTTTTTTATTTAATTTGAATAAACAATAATTAATTTTACTTATATATTTTAAATGAAACAAATTAAATGGATTTGAATATAATATTAATACAATCTAATTATTTGATAATCATAATCACATTAATTTTAAATTTAATTTGCATGCACACATTGTTAATGAAATTGTAATATGGAATGCAAGAAATAAAAGGCTTTTTATTTTATTTATTTACTAGCTGACCCACGCAACTTCGTCTGCAACACATAATATAGCTTATAACCTTTCTAGATAAATCGACTATCCAACTTATTAAATTGAGCTTTATCGTACTCGTAACAAACAAAAAATCTTACCTTTCCTCTATAAAATACCTATTAGTTTAGATTGACTTCGATTATATTATTAAAGTAACAATTACTATAGGTATCTCTTACTGTTTAATATACAGTAACACCTTGTACTTGTAAACATTAGGGTGCAGTAAATATTTTGAATTTGAATTTCTCCGGAGCCCCCAGAGGCCAGAATCCCCACGTACCTACCGCACCGGACCGAATGACTGCCACGCGCTAATTATTTTGTCGCCCGATTAATTTTACATTGCGATATCTTCTAAGATATTTGTTTAAACTGTATAAAGTAAAAGGCACAAATATTCTATATTAAATTTCCGTGCTAGCAAACACATTTATTTAGATATAGATTAATACCATATGGGTTAAATAAGCTTCGCAAAATATAATTCTTTTTAACCTAACATTTTAATATAAAAAAATGGTTACAGTGAGTCAATCGTAAAAGATAAACATATGCTGTCGCGGACTTTTTTTTAGAACTTTTAAAAAGGAACAATTCCTTCATACATGATATTTACGTAACTTAAACCGTTTTCGCAGCGCACGCAACGGAAGCTCTCAAAAAGGAATATCTTTTCCCGTTTTTGCAACATTTTTCATTTATGCTCCGCTCCTATTAATTGTGGCGTGATGTTATATAGCCTAAAGCCTTCCTCGATAAATGGACTATCCAACACTAAAAGATTTTTTTAATTCCAACCAGTAGTCCCTGAGTTTACCCCGTTCAAACAAACAAACAAACAAACAAACAAACAAACAAACAAACTCTTCAGCTTTATAATATTAAGTATAGATTTATTTAAGTTGGTACCTAGATATCTAATGTTACTATGAGCTATTTCAATGGGTGAGACTTTTAGAGGGCTGAGGAACAGGCTGTGTCTACAGCTCCTCATCCACTATTTAAAAGGGAGGAACCTCCGACAACACAAGTGTTGTGTCTGGTAGTTGGTCCAAGTTGTTACCGAAACTTCATATTTAAACATGAGGAACCGTTGGGGCTGCGGGTTGTTTGAAAAACATACTGCGGCCTTGACACAAAGGGCTAAGATGGAACATGGGTGGTTTTTAGTCAGTAGATGTATGTCACTCCCTACCGTTCTGCCCAGAGCTGGAGGAGTCTTTTGCTGATTTTCCACCCTCCAAATAAAAAAGGATAGATGCTCGGGAGTTTGTTCCGCCACTTCTTCTTTCCAGCAAAAACACTAGGAAGTGTCGAAGGGTGGGCGTTTTGGGGGACTGTCACTTGTAAATAAGTAAAGTAAAGTAAATTTTGACGTTCGAAAAGTGCTGATTATCAGCCCAGTTTGAATAAATGACTTTTGATTTTGATAGTTTGATTGCGTTCACCTTAAACTTATTCTTTCTTTATCGTGTGGTTGCTTAAATTGTTGCCAGAGTTTTGATGTCGCTCATGGTCCTCTGAATTGGCTTAATATACCGTCGAGAAATACAAACTATCTTGCTGGTCGTATTATAGGTAATTTTAACAATAATGCTTCAATTATGAAAATTCAAAAATTCAAATTGAAAGGGGTTTCACGTTAAAAATAGCTAAAGCTGCATAGGTTAGCTAGCAATGCTCGCGATATCCTAACAAGCTTACTCCTCTTATGCAATTCAATGCTCAATAGGTAAAAAACTCAATTGTTAGTTATGTGTTTGAGCCGTTTGGGGTTGAAGCACTAGGGCCATGGGGTCCGAGTGCCTACTTAATATTTCAGTAATTTGCCAAGTCGTTGGTCGACTCTTCACGTGACCAGAGGGCAGGAATATTTTTTAGGCAAAGAATCAGCATTGCCATCGAACGTAGGAATGCTGCCAGCCTTTTGGACACTTTCCTGCTGACAGCGGCGTGGACGAATTTTTTGACAACCTGTAATTCTTCCCTTTTTGGTACTTGTATATAATTATTTTATTTTATTTTTGTTCTGTATATTGAAGTTTGTAAATATTGTAAATAAAAATCCATCAGCCCAAAAAAATCTTAAACCAGTTTAAGAAAGAAACTACACTGCATAAGTTCTACATCTAGGTTAGTACATTATAGTTGCCAAAAACTCGTCTCGCGTCATGAAATAAGTGCAAACAGCGTGCTAAGTGTACATTCGGCCGCTCTATGAGGCCTTCATGTCATATTTAGCAACCATCCCTCGCCATTCGAGGGGTCAAGGCTTTTCGCTGTTTACCTACTTTATTTGAGAACCCTTTTTACGGTCGTTTACTGTCAAATCTTTCGACAGGCAGACACTTTACGGGTTTGAATTTTTGGTGAGGCGTAAAATGATGTTTAGGATTTTAAAAGGGATATTTAGTGTGTTATAGAAAAGTGGCTATAATTTTGAGGTGTGTAATAAAATGATTATAATCAAACTTTTTTTTTTTTGGGGGGGTTAGAAATCATCAAATAACCCCTCCCGCTCTTGGGCAGAGCGAAAGGGACTTCTCTTGACTAAAAACCACCCATGTTCCTTCTTAGCCCTTCATGTCAAGCCCGCGGTATCTCTTGCGAACAACCCGCAGCCCCGATGGGCGTCGGCCCTTTCGGGCCGCTTCCATGTTGCTGACATCTCTTTGAGGCGCGCGTGGAACACGAACGCGCCGTCGACACGGCCTGTCGTCGTCATAAGACGGACGGACGGCGAGGTAGCCCATTACTCACCGTCCACAGGCCCGCGTCTACGGTGGCCGGAAGCCATCACGTGGCCGCCGATGCCCGGAGCGCCTCCCGCGGACGAGAGGTTCTCTCCCTCACACGTTCCGCCACTCTCACGTTCCGCCACATCATCAATCAAACTCCTCTGTTTAGCTATTTCAGTATGAAGACAGTTAAGTACAAGAAGTATTTTTTTTCTCTAACCTGTACTAATCCACTGCTCCAATTCCTTCCGCATTCTCTTTTCCTGAGCCACCTCGAACCAGCCCTCGTGGTGCGCGTCCAGAACGTCTCGCCACCTCTTTCTTAAAATCAGCATAATCTTCCCCTCAAAAGATATTACCTTAATATTTATTCCAAATGTCATCATACTCTTTCATACTTATTTATTACTCATCAAACTCAAACGTAAAGCATTTATTTCAATTAGACCATTACAGGCACTTTTAGATGTCAGAGAAAACAAATAAAACGACTAATAAAGCTACAGTCACAGTCACAAGGCATATGGCTTATTCCTCCGCATCACCCCGTACCACGACAGCCGATTACCACACACCTTTTCAGTCACCGGCGCCACTTTCGGAATTCCTCGTATGTATCTTTGTCCAACCTGGGCGTCTAAAATGGCCTCTTTAGCAGATCATAAAATGAATTGCGTTCAAAAGCTTAAAATGGACCTTTTTAAACTACGTCTGTGACCATTTTACGAATTTTAACACAATTCATATTTATTTCCTATTGGGATGTGAATAGATAAATTAAGGAATTTATTTATTTATTTATTTAGGACAACCAACAAAGCATACACTAAAAATACATGTTAAGCTATTCATAATTTCATACTTATTATAGTGTAGCCTTAATTAAAGGCTGCCACGGCATGCGTTAATCATAGGAGCCAGAAATGTAATACAAATTGTTTGGTACACATACACAGTTAATTGTTACATAAATCAGACATACAATGAAATTATAAAATAAAAAATTATTAAAATTTGATTAATGCTGGATTTGCTTTGGCAAGCAAGCCAATGAAAAATACAACAAAATAAAAATACAGTTTCTAAATCTTTATATCATACTAATATTATAAACGCAAAAGTTTGTGAGTATGTATGTTTGTTACTCTTTCACGAAAAAACTACTGAACTGATTTGGATAAAATTTGGTACACAGATAGTTTATAACCTGAAAATAAGAGGAAGTCTTAAAGTGGCGCCGGTTAATGAAAAGTTGTGTGGTAATCGATTGTCTTGGTATGGACATGTAATGCGAAGGAATGAAGAAAATGTGAGAAAAATGTTGAGTATGAATGTAAATGGCTATAAGAGTAGAGGAAGACCAAAGAAACGATGGATGGATTGTGTGAAAGATGATATGGCTAGAAAGGAGGTGACTGCTGACATGACGAGAAATAGCGAAATATGAAAGAAGAAGACATGTTGCGCCGACCCCAAATAAATTGGGATAAAGGGCAGGAGAATGAACCCAGAACCTCGTGCACATCAGTCGCGGTTGCGATTACTAAACCAACGGGAGTCTCTTACCTCTAAAAATCACTACAACCCGCATTTCTACATGTTGTGTCCTAGTTACAGGACATCTACTGTCCAATATGTAGTTACTACAATCTAGTCACTAGAACAGGCCAATCTTCAATGTCAATAAAATACTTTATGTCTGTAACCCTGACCTTTTCTACTTCCAGATTCAGTAATCCGCAGCCCGGCGAGGGTTGGCACTAAAACGGCGGTCAACGCCACGATAGATACGTGAGTACCTATGTATATGTTGTTATGTACATTGCTTGGTTGTAATTGTGGGACAAGAAAATGTAAGATGTGTTTTCAGAAGATCGTTGGTTTTCAATTTGTTTCTTGTTTTGGGTATTACATGTTACGTTTATTATGTACTAGCTGATGCCCGCGGCTTCACCCGCGTGTATGTCGGTCAAATTATATACTAAAACCATCCTCTTGAATCACTCTATCTATTAAAAAAACCGCATCAAAATCTTTTTTTCAAAAGTTTTAAAAATTTAAGCATACATGGGGAAATAGGGACAGAGAAAGCGACTTTGTTTTATACTATGTAGTGATAAAAGACAAACAGCATTATTTTTTTTAATAACCTATTCTGTCCCACTGCTGAGCAAAGGCCTCCAAAGGAAAAAGGGTTTCGCATTACACTACTATCAATATTCTATAAAATTGTTGTGCATCATCAGCCTATAATGTTCCCACTGCAGGGAGTCAGGCCTCCTCTCTAGGAGAGGTATGGGCTATAATCCAACACGCGTGCCCAGTGCGGGTTGGTAGATGTCACATGTCTTCGAATTTTTTGGTTCTAAGACATGCCGGTTTCCTCACCATGTTTTCCTTCACCGTTTTGAGAGCAGTTTTGATGAAATAAATTACACAAAGTAATGTGCCTGCCTGGGTTCGAACCCACGACTCACTGTTCGTAAGTCGGGGCCGCAACCACTGGGCCACCACTGCTCTCATTAGACCTTGTGCGATATGTAATAAATAACTGAATTGAATTGAATTATTACCCAGTACTTGCGGGGTTGTGGACGTCAGATAGGCAATTGCTCCATGTAAAAACTGGTATTCAGTTGCATGCGGTTAGACTAGAAGCTGACCCCGTTGAGAAAAGGCTAGGCAGATGATGACATGATACTGTTAATACTGAACTGCGTAAAACCTTAGATGTACCAACTCTTAATGGTAATAATCCGAACGATGCTCTGATCCGATTCTGTGCTCTTCGTTCATATCAGATACACTATAGCCTCGGAAAAATGGTTTTAAATTCATTTCCGAAACTTCACGGGCATGGTAAAGCAAATCTAAGTAAGATAACGAAATACACGTAAAATTAACTTGAACAAATGTTATTTATTTACATACAGCATAAAAAGAGATGCTAAAGTTTTTTGTCTCAGCATTCAAAAAGTTCCTCGTTCAAGTTGCCGTACATTCAAATCTACAATCGTCTTTCTACTTTCCACTTAGGACAATATTATTATCTCTTTTAGGATATGAAAACCAGCCAAATGCATGACGGTTTTGTGCACTTAGGATTCCGTACCAACAAATTAATAGAAATAGCTATAAGAGACAGATGGCTATAAGAGTAGAGGAAGACCAAAGAAACGATGGATGGACTGTGTGAAGGATGATATGGCTAGAAAGGAGGTGACTGCTGACATGACGAGGAATAAGGAAGTATAGAATAAGAAGGCTTGTTGCGCCGATCGGAATAAATTGGGATAAGGGCAGGAGAATGATGATAATGAGCCTTAAATCAGGTACGGCTCAAGCTCGGTGGAGCGACGATCCTCTAACCTAACCTAACTAGAAGAGAGCTGTTGAGCGTAGAGTTGAGTTGCGTGCGATTGAAGAGGTCTATGTCCAGCTGTGGTCTGCTGTAGGCTGATGGTGATGATTAAACCATAAATAAATAGTTACAGAATAAAAATATCAGAAAGATACTAAACAGTATTCTCACTGACTGTCTAACCAATGTCTATCATGTTTGTACAGATACAGCAAGCAGAAAATTAGTAATAGGGTCTTGTAAGGTTTCCTCTTTGTGATTATCTTCGTCTGACAGGTCACCATCATATTCCTACACTTATCCCATATTAGTTGGAGTCAGCACAACACGCTTTGCATTTTTCCTTGTCAACCACCCTCTATCATTCAGTCCCCGTGCCCTCATCGTAATATTTTGTTTACGGTACCCTAATAAAATAAAAAAACAGTATTTTTCTCAAAAAGCAATTACTCGAGTCTCAGTTAAACTTAAAAGTAAAAGACCAGTTTAAGACAAAGATAAACTCATAAACAGATTTAAAAAGGTAAGTGCTTGAATAATTTTTATAATCCATTTTGCAAAAACTCCGAGTGAAATGTAACTTCTCTGTGAAATATTTGAACAAACTCTTTGAATTATCTCGCTTTTATGTTTTAGGCAATTTAGGTAAAATACGAGTTAAATTTTAAGTTCTCATAATGGAGCTGTTAGTATTTTAATTTAGAGTAAATAAAGCGATACAAAAAAGATTAAACATTCAATTGAATCGTAGTGTATCCTACTAACTGCCTCGTTGGTCTAGTGGTCGCAAGCGCGACTGCTGAGCATGAGGTCCTGGGTTCGATTCCCGGGTCGGGCAAAGTGTTATTTGCTTTTTCCATCAGGAATTTATCAGTAACAGCCACGGAGTCTGGATTTGTGCCCGGTTGATGGCAATAGGCTCGCCCCCTATTACATGGGACTTAAACATAACTGGCGAAATGTGGGTGTACTATTAGGTACACTTCTGCCTAACCCTTCGTGTCGAGTCTATTTGTCGAGGCCGCGGTATCTCTTTCGAACAACCCGCAGCCCCGACGAGAGCCTTGACAACCTGCACTTACTTTGCAAAGAAGGCAATGAAAACGCTCGTAAGAATCCGTTTTGCATATCAATTGTAGTCCTTGGCTATAAAACATGAAACAAAAATACTTACATACATTAGTCAATACCTTCTTCAAATTCTTCTGCATAGTACTACAATACTTAAATGGTCTACAATAATATAAAAATCCAAACTAACAACAGCCCCTAAACTAAAGCTCGTTAAACAATCGATAGAAAATCTACCCTATTGACCTACAAATAGGGTAAAATTACCAGCAATTTGAATACAAAATACCAAAACCAATTATAAAATTGCGTGCGTCGATCGGTAAAGATTACGGCCCGTAGATATAACTATCTTCCGTCGACAGAAAGTCTAACAACTGGTAATTAGTGTTATTCGTAACTGGCACGGGTTTTGGTGATGGCAACTTTGTAAACTTTAGTCTTTTGTGTTCTTGTTGATTGATTGAGTTTGGGCTTACAATTACTTATGTTAACGCAACTTTTGGCTAGATTTGGAAGTCTGTCGTAACATTAAATCACAACGGTGGTTTCCATGAAAAGGGTAGGTAGAGGCTTATTTATTGTGTTTATTTAGTTTAGGATTCTAATAGAACGCAAACTTTGTAAGGATAAGCTTAATAAGCTAAATATGTTCCCACTGCTTGGTCACGCTTGTCCAAGGGGATGGTGAAGTAGACCGGGACGTAACGCACGTAACGGATCAACTCAGGGTGGATGAAATGGCGACAGGTCACTGGAACAACTTGCGACCCACGGATGCCCCTCAAGTTAAAGGGGAAAATATACAAGTCCGTGATTAGACCTGTCGTACTGTATGGATCAGAGTGCTGGGCTTTGAAAAAGATGGATGAAAAACGATTCCATGTAGCGGAGATGCGAATGTTGATGGATGTGCGGAGTGACAAGAATGGATAAAGTAAGGAATGAGTATATTAGAGGAAGTTTGAAAGTGGCACCTGTTACAGAAAAATTGAAAGGAAGTCGTTTATCTTGGTATGGTCATGTAATGAGGAGGGATGAAATGCATGTGACTAAAAAAGTGATGGATATAAATATTGATGGATGGAGAGGGAGAGGAAGGCCAAAGAAATGATGGATGGATTGTGTTAAGAATGATATGAATGAGAAAGGAGTAAATGCCACCTTGACGTGTAACAGGGAAGATTGGAAGAAGAAAACGTGTTGTGTCGACCCCAAATAGAATGGGATAAGGACAGGAAGATGATGATGATGCTGGGACACAAACCTCCTCTCAATGAAAAGGTGTTGACGTTACAGAATCTACCTCATCATCATCATTTTCCTACCCTAGTCTCATTCTACTTGAGTTCAGCAACACGTTATTGTTTCCATTCTATCATTTTCTCCTTTCTCTTTCGTACTATTTCTTACACGATCCATCCATCTTTTCATTCACCTTCCTTACCAAAATTTGGTCCAAGGCGGAGTTCCAGATCATTTCGGTTTTCTGGCATAATGTATAACGAAAAAAAAATCAAATAAAAACCCAGTTTTAATTTGGCTTATTAGTATCTACATTGCAGATCAGAAATCATAAAATTAACTGACCTAGTAGCGCACGACATGATTAAAAAGTTCAACGTCATTTACATTTTTCAACCGACATGGCATGCGATTTCTAGCATCAATAAAACGTATCAGTTACTGTACAATGTCGTTCAGTGACCCATATATCTAGGGTACTGCAGTATTACGTAGAAAAGGGTTTGGTCAAATGGTTGCAAGCCTTGTGTATGAGCCGAGCGGGAATAATTCAGTGTAATAGGGATGTTTATTCACTAAAAAAATATGATTCTAATTATGTCTGTTAGATTATCGAAAAATATTGGATACGTTTTTTTTGTTTTATCAAATCAATAAAAATCAAAGATTTGAGTGGGGGGTTGTGACGTCACTCACCGGTAAAAAATGTCATACTAATGTCTTAGAATATGACGTCACACGAGTTTTCAAAGCACTGTACCGTCTTCATTGTTTGATTACGTGAAAATAGAAAAAAACACGTGTAAAATATTTTTTGGAAATCTATCTGACGGACTAATTAGATTTTTTTAGTTAACTACCCTATTATAGTTTTCCATTACATACTGAGTTGCCCTAGGTAGATAAAAATAGATTTTCCCATTAGGAATATCCTTGTAGTGAAGTACCGGCCTCATTTTGTGCCCAATTCATGAACATACGAGTAAATCATCAGAAAGGAACTTAGCATAATTGACAAAAAGTTGTTCCAGGCCCTCCCTGCCTACTCCCTCAGAGAATGCAAGAGTTATGTTAGGTAAAAGTTGGTATTGCCAGACAAAAAATAGCTAGACGTATTTCAGCAGAAATAATGTAGGTTAGGAGAAAAAAGCCAGACGAAAATCTAGAAACAAAATATTACTACGCGCTTCGCTCTCAATTCACTTGAGGCCTATTCTGTTCTTCATACCTTTTTGAACATCTGCCTGAACTTTTTGTGTTATACAGAGACGGATTTAGGGCGTGAATGGGAAACTGGATGAAATTTTAGTTTAGGTAGGTATATTATCATTAACACTGAAAACCAGATATTTAGCGTGATTACTATTGGTTTCGAGTTCCCCATATTCTGACGCTGCATGATGACGGATAAATTAAAGTAAGCTTTTAGTAGGTATTTAATAAAATAATTCGGTAGGTAAGTAAGATCTTCTTAATAAATTTGGATAAGTAAATAAGGCTGAGAATGAGCTCTTTTAGGACATCCTCCAAAACGGCTGCCCTGCACGATGTTTTGGCTTGAGAGAAGTAGCATTATCTGTCTGAGTAGTTAGAAGAACTATTTATCTAGCAATGAATTCAGGGTTAAGCTCAATTTTGTACGCAAACTGTAGTAATAGGGCAAAAGCGTAAACATATTTCCTTGTCGTTTACCGGAAAAAATAAACACCTCTTGATATTAGGTTAGAATGATTTCTTCGACCCATTTAACCTCCCCTTTGAGGATTGACAGTTGACGTCGCCCTCTGTATATTTCCTGTATAATTTGTTTCACCTCTGTCAGCACGCCACCTGCCTAGTCCATCCCTGTCACACGGGGGACCGTCGTGTAAGCAAAAAGAAAAATATTAATATATCTCCCCTGGCCGCCATTTTGTGAAACTCGACCCCTTTTTGCGATTGAAAATTGTGATTGCTTTCATATTACGTTTGCTATTTTATTGTTTTGCGTTACTTGCTGTTTCTGTGAATTGCTTTGTTTGTTGATAGTTTAACAATTGTAAAATTGTCAGCTGATTTTCTAACATTATAACCGTTGTTTTAATAATTTTCAAATTCAAAATATACTGTAAAATATCATGTCTTCTGTATACATAGGTCCCTATTATGATTAAATTCCTATTATTTACCAACTAATACCGTATGGTGTCGGACGTAAAGAATAGCACCATCCCATATCCTCCTGTGGGTGTCGTAAGAGGCGACTAAGGGACTTACCAGAGAATGGGCAGCAGCGTTCTCTGTGTTTTTGTATCGATTGTGGTCGAGGTAACGGCGTGGCAAGGGGTGCGAAGAATCTCCGGAAGGGATCCGGCTACCCCAACCGACGACTTGACCTGGCAGCTTATAACACGCGCACACTCCGGACTGACGAGAAGATTACGGAACTCGAAGAGGAATTGAGCAGGTTGCGATGGAGTATTGTGGGATTATCTGAAGTCCGAAGAGAGGGGGAGGACACGATAATCCTGAAATCCGGCAATTTGCTCTATTTCCGAGAGGGTGACCGGCGGTCCCAGGGTGGTGTTGGGTTTATCGTCCACAAGTCCCTTGTGAACAACGTCGTGAAAATCGAGAGTGTATCGACCAGGGTGGCGTACCTTATACTCAGAATATCCTCAAGATATTCGCTGAAGGTCATACAGGTTTACTCCCCGACCTCGACACACTCCGACGACGAGGTGGAGACCATGTATGAGGATATCTCGAAAGCCATGCATGGTTTCAAAACTCAATTCACCGTTGTCATGGGGGACTTCAACGCGAAACTGGGCAAACGAGACGAGGATGAGCTGCTAGTAGGGCAATTTGGGTTTGGACATAGGAATCGCCGGGGTCACCAACTTGCTAATTTTATGGAGAAGGAGGGCCTCTATATGATGAACTCCTTCTTCAAAAAACGTAAGCACAGGAAGTGGACCTGGCAGAGCCCCGATGGTGCGACTAAAAATGAGATTGACTTCATCATGTCAACCAGGAAGCAAATGTTCAATGATGTCTCTGTGATCAACTCGATAAAAACCGGGAGCGATCACCGCATGGTAAGAGGCACATTGAACATCAATATTAAGCTTGAAAGGTCTCGACTGATGAAGTCTACGCTCCGTCCAGCACAGCTCCAGATCCAAAACCCCGAGAGCTTTCAGCTTGAACTCCAGAATCGTTTCGAGTGCCTAGGAAGCTCAGTGGACGAATACAGCGATGGGTTCGTGGAAACTGTCCATATGACTGGGTCTAAGTTCTTCAAGACACGTCGTGTGAATAAGAACAAGAAGCTCTCTGATCAAACTCTCAGTCTCATGAAGGAGCGGCGTGAAATGATCCTACAGTCTTCAGACGACGCGTGTAAATACCGGCAGCTCAATAGGCAGATCTCTAAATCCTTGAAGAGCGACCTCCGCCGCTTTAATACCGAGTGTATTAAAGACGCAATAGAGCGGAATAAAGGCTCCAAGGTATTTGCAAGAGATCTGGCTATTGGGCAAAGCCAGCTCACGAAACTGAAGACCAACGACGGCAGGATCGTATCCACCAAACCGGAGCTTCTGAGGGAGATCGAGAGTTTCTATGGACAGCTGTACACGTCAACCAGCAAACCCGTTGAAGATCTAGTTAAAGACCCAAGAGCTAGACTAACCCGACACTATACCGAAGACATCCTGGATGTCAGCCTGTACGAGATTAGGATGGCTCTGAAACAGCTCAAGAACAACAAGGCACCGGGTGATGACGGAATTACAGCCGAACTCCTGAAGGCGGGTGGCAAACCGGTCCTTAAGGCCCTTCAGAAGTTGTTCGGTTCTGTCATACTCGAGGGAAAAACGCCGCAGGCATGGTGCAGAGGTGTGGTGGTACTCTTCTTCAAGAAGGGCGACAATGCCCGGCTGAAGAATTATAGGCCCATCTCACTTCTGAGCCATGTCTACAAGTTGTTTTCAAGAGTCATTACGAATCGTCTCGCGCGCAGGTTTGACGACTTTCAACCTCCCGAACAAGCCGGATTCCGAAAAGGCTTTAGCACCGTAGACCACATACATACGCTGCGGCAGGTTATACAGAAGACCGAAGAGTATAATCTGCCTCTCTATTTAGCGTTTGTGGACTACGAGAAAGCCTTCGATTCGATCGAGACTTGGGCTGTACTACAGTCTCTCCAAAGGTGCCAAATCGACTACCGGTACATCGAGGTGTTGAAGTGTTTGTACAAAAACGCCACCATGTCAGTCCGACTTCAGGACCAAACTTCGGAACCTATCCTTCTGCAGCGAGGTGTGAGACAGGGAGACGTCATATCTCCGAAGCTGTTCACCGCTGTACTGGAGGATGTTTTCAAGGTTCTGGACTGGAGAGGACTAGGCATCAACATCAATGGCGAGTACATCACTCACCTTCGGTTTGCCGACGATATAGTGGTCATGGCTGAGACCATGGAGGACCTCAGTACAATGCTCGGTGACCTCAATAGAGCTTCCGAAAGAGTGGGTCTTAGGATGAACATGGACAAATCCAAGGTCATGTTGAATGCCCATGTAACACCCACTCCTATCAAGATCGGAGACTCTACACTCGAAGTTGCAGACGACTATGTCTACCTGGGACAAACGGTCCAGTTAGGTAGGTCCAACTTTGAGAAAGAGGTCAATCGTCGAATCCGACTCGGCTGGGCAGCGTTTGGGAAGCTGAGTAGTATCTTCTCGTCCAACTTACCACAGTGTCTCAAGACGAAAGTTTATGACCAGTGTGTGTTGCCAGTGATTACATACGGGACCGAAACGTGGTCGCTCACAATGGGCCTCATCAGAAAGCTGAAAGTCACCCAAAGAGCAATGGAGAGAGCTATGCTCGGAGTTTCTTTGCGTGATCGACTTAGAAATGAGGACATCCGCAAGAGAACCAAGGTTACCGACATAGCCCGAAGAATTGCCAAACTTAAGTGGCAGTGGGCAGGGCACATTGCTCGCAGAACGGATGGCCGATGGGGCCGGAAAGTTCTGGAGTGGCGACCGCGAACCGGAAGACGTTGCGTTGGAAGGCCTCCCACTAGGTGGACCGATGACCTGGTGAAGGTTGCGGGGATCCGCTGGATGCGAGATGCACGGGACCGGTCAATGTGGCGACACTTAGGGGAGGCCTATGTCCAGCAGTGGACGTCTTTCGGCTGAAATGATGATGATGATGATGATTTACCAACTTCCAGAAGAAGATTTTATTTTTACATGAGCAATATTGTGGATTATATCTAAGGTACAAAAATAGATAAATAGACGTATATTTTATCCATCTATTATCACCCCTTGAAGAATTATTATTGTCCACTTATATTTGTATTATAATTTTTTGTATATTTTGCCAAGAGAATGGATATTATTTCTGAGAAAATAATACATTTTTCTATTTCCAAAAAAGTATCTCGGTCATGTCGGCTGATACAATAATTAATCATTAAATAAACCAACTTCGCTAAACAGGCTATTTTCCAAAAAAAAGGGCTCGCATCGTATTTCTTAAGGAGAAAAATAATATACTAAAATACAATGAATATTTCTTACAAAGGACGAATATAATAATAGGGATAAAATGAGGCGGAACGTGTTTTTTGTATCCCTTGTTAATAAGATTGAAAATGGTTTGTGGGGTGCGTAGAATTGTAAGTTAAATTGGGGTAGGTATTCCCATTTAATCTTCGAATTGTGACCGTGGGTGCCATAAACGCTGGTTAAAGAATATTACGTAGACAGAATTTTAAGGAAGCTAAGATACAAAAAAATAATGTTCTTCGGGACTTACCTCTGCCACTAATCCAGCAAGCAGCCACTGTCTCTCTCCACTGTGTCTCTTTCTATCTATTGACCATGATTTTGGTCGCGTATTGCTCGAAATATCATCATCATCAGCCTATAGGAATCCACTGCTGGCTCTCTTTAATCGCACGATAATCAACTCGATTCTCGACAACTCTCATCCAGTTGCTACCAGCCACACTGCGAAGATCGTTGCTCCACTGAGCCTGAGGGTTCGTCATTACGCTTCCTGATTCGCGGCCTCTACTCATGAACACGTCACCCAACGGTCATCGGCTCTAGGATTAATATGACTGGCTGGGTCCGTGCCATTTTAGTTTACTTAAGCTGTGAGCTATGTTGAAAGTTTCTTTTAGGACTGTACTACTCCCCGTTGGGGCTGCGGGTTGTTCAAAAGAGATACCGCGGCCTCGACATGAAGGGCTAAGAAGGAACATGGGTGGTTTTTAGTCAGTAGAAGTCTGACACTCCCTTTCGCTCTGCCCGATTATCCACCCGAAAAAAAAAAGGACTGTACTACTGAGATAAAAATTATCCTATGTGTACAGTCAGCAGCACCAATATGTATACACTCAGCAAACTTAAGTAGCAATTTTCGCCTATTGTAATGATTTAATTTTCATGTTACGTAACGTAACTAATATTTTTTAACTCGTATCATCATAAATTATATCATATTTCAAAGTTGCAATCGTTATTTCACCAGAAATGCGCGTTTGAACTTGGCCAAGTGTAGGTATACATATTATTATTGCTCGTGACCAAATTCTATTAAAATTCAGTCAATCATTAAGGTAACACAAAAACGGAGTGTCTTTCACATTTGAGAAATTTGTATGAATAGACGACCCTAGTCTGCATCTCTTGAAAAGCCCACAATAATATTTATGTAGATTGAGAACCCGCACATGAAAAAACCTTTCCTTTACAGCGTACGTCCAATAATCTTATTCATCGTGTAGGATTTAATAGTATTGAATAAATATAATACTTGAACTCATAAATATTTCATTATATTCACCTCGGTGTCTGTTAAGGCATATTTTTCGTAGACATATTGATGGATTACTTGTTTGGAAATGTACAAGGTCTTCTAAATAGATCTATAAGTAAATATTTGAACAAAAACATCTGCTTCTGAATTTAGAACTACATATTTGAGAACCTCGCATGCAGAGCTTGAAGTATTTGCCAGTCAACGAGTTGGCTTGGACTGACGACGGTCCAGCAGTAACTGCGTAGCATACTTTTTATGGCAACCCGAAGAATTTTGAAAGACATCTTTAAGCCAACAAAACTATTACAAGCTAACAAAGGGCATTTACAAGGCAGATGTGACAACACCGAGAGGGGACGCCCTAGAAGTATATACAATACTGACTTTTATATTGGCGAGGTTCTTTAATAAGGTCAGGTGTATAGTCCGCGCAACCAGCGTACGTGTATGACCAGATATCCTCTTATGTGACGTGGACGGGGTAAAATGGGTATATATGTATCGTAGCAGATGGCGTTCTGTTATCTGCCTATTCGCATGAGTTTATTATGAATGGATGTATATTTAAAGATTTGAAAGTTTGTTAGCCCGATAACGTAATATAGTGCAATTAATGTTCTTGCATTGTCAAAATTTAAGGTATTTACAAATTTACCCGCAGGCACAGGATGAGCTATAACATTTTAATGTCGCTACACTTGTAGGTTTTTAATGCTATTTGAAGAGGTCTTCATCCACCTTTTTGCAGAAAAGCAGGACTGGTAAAAATAAACATATTACTTTAATTAATAGTAAGTGCACAAAACCGCTACAGTACTTCCAAATGCGCACTTGAGTGCTACTAAATTATGCACCTATCGGGAAAAATAAATAACTAAGTAGCACCTTCATAATTGAGTAGGGTCACAAGAGATGAAAATTATAATAATATTTTATGGGTCTTTTTGGTAAGAACGCGTTTTTTGTACGACTACATAAGGAACATTGATCGCAGAACAAAGTTTTGGAGTGGCGACCGTGACCAGGAAGACGTTGCGTCGGGAAGGCCGCCCACTATGTGGAGCAACCGGGTGAAGGTTGCTGGGATCCGCTAGAAGCAATACGCACGGGGCCGAACTATGTGGTGACACTTGGGGGAGGCCTATATCTAGCAGTGGACGTCTTTCGGCGGTCATGATGATGATGGTTGAATTTAGGAAAACTACATCTTATTTTAGAACCATTTTAACTTTGTAGACAGAGTCTCTCCTCCATTTATCATCTTCAACATCAATTACACGAGATACATCCTCTGCCAGGCGTATGGTTCCTTAATCATCTCTATTACGACCAGTTCCGTATTGATCGGATTCCTGAGACCTTCACTGGATCAACTTGTCTACTGAAACTGTCTGAAAGTTAAATCCATCTTATTTATTCTGAGGATTTCTTTTTTTTTTTGGATGGTGGGATATCATCAAAATAAATGACTCCTCCCGCTCTAGGCAGAGGGGTAGGGAGTGTCAGACTTATAATGACTAAAAACCACCCATGTTCCTTCTTAGCTCTTTGTGTCGAGGCCGCGGTATGTCTTATGAATAACCCGCAGCCCCGACGGGAGGATGTCTTCATTACTGGTTGAATTGTGCACTGAGCATAATGCACTTCCTACCTTTACTTTATACCTTCTGTCCAGGTCAATTGTGACAGCTTCTAAAGTCGAGTACTGTACAAGTGTACATGTATACTATCTGTCCCTGTACCTCTCCAAATTATGACCTTAATTTGGCTGTCCATAATTATCATTGACCTGGAAAAATGTATTACCAAGATTCCGCTTACAGTACATTTGTACAATGTAGTTTAAATTAGGGGCAATTCAAAGAAGTGTTTCTTGAAATGTAGTTTGACAAGATAATTCTATGCAATGAATGTCTTCTTTCATTTGACAGGTCGTGGGTACTACCACATGGTATCGATGTATTTCGTAGTAAAATTGCTACTTTTCAGGAGTTGACCTTGGTGAGAATTTTACCGTTAATTTAATTCGATTTGGATAACGTTCCTTTGTTCATTTTAAGTCGCTATAAGTGTTTAATAAGTTTCCAATGTGTTTATTATAACGGATTGATTTAACGGGAAACTAAAACACCACATTGGTAATAATAAATTCATGATGGATTTTTTAACCCGTCGGGGCTGCCGGTTGTTCAAAAGAGATACCGCGGCCTCGACACAAAGGGCTAAGAAGGAACATGGGTGGTTTTTAGTCAGTAGAAGTCTGACACTCCCTTTCGCTCTGCCCAGAGCAAGAGGGGGTTTTTTGAAGATTTCCCACTCCCCAAAACAAAAAAAAGGATTTTTTCAAGTAAAGTGATTTTTTAAAATTAATTTAGCCAAAACTAAGTCCAACATAAAGTATAAACTGGGTTGTGGAGGTCAGATAGGCCGTTGCTTCATGTAAAATACTAGTATCCAGCTGCATCCGGTTAGACTGGAAGCTTACCCCAACATAGTTGGGAAAAGGCTAGGCAGATGATGGTGAAACATAACAAAACTAAAGACAAAAAATACAACTAAGAAATATACTAAACTTCTTTCAAAATCAACACCAAAACGCTGCACCTAATCTAAAAATTACCATGCCGACATCCGATCAGTCCGTCACAATATTTTCCTGTCAACACCCCATAAAAAGCTTTCAAACAGGCAAGATTAACGATTCCCCTAATTTAGAATTTATTGGAGTAAACTTGGGGAGGCCTTTTTTTTTTTTTTTTTTTTTTTTGGGGGGTGGGAAATCATCAAATAACCCCTCCCGCTCTTGGGCAGAGCGAGAGGGAGTGTCAGACTTCTACTGACTAAAAACCACCCATGTTCCTTCTTCGCCCTTCATGTCGAGGCCTCGGTATCCCTTGCGGACATCCCGCAGCCTCGACAGGCGTCGGCCCTTGCGGGCCCCTTCCGTGTTGCTGACATCTCTTTGAGGCGCGCGTGGAACACGAACGCGCCGTCGACACGGCCTGTTGTCGTCATAAGACGGACGGACGGCGAGCTTACCCATCACTCACCGTCCACAGGCCCGCGTCTACGGTGGCCGGAAGCCATCACGTGGCCCCCGACGCCCGGAGCGCCTCCCGCGGCGGCTGGGACGAGAGGTTCTCTCCCTCTCACGTTCCGCCACCTCCTTCGCTAGCATCACTGCTTCGCAGAAGGAGGCGACGGCGTCCCATTCCTCCTCGCCCCGGACCATGGCTTGCACCAGGGCCGGACGCGAGAGGTCGCCGCCGCCGATCGCCGCTACGAGAACACGGCGGGGCTCCGCCCAAGCGGGACACACCTCCACGGTGTGCTCCACCGTGTCCTCCGGCCGATCCTCACAATGGTGACAACCGGGCGTTTCCTCCCGCCTGATTCGGTGCAGGTACCTCCCGAAACAACCGTGTCCGGTGAGTACCTGCGTCAGACGGAAGGTGAGGGCGCCGTGGCGCCTCTCCAGCCACTCCTCAAAGAGGGGACTTACCGCCACTATCGTGGCGTGCCCTGCACGGGGTTGCGACAGTCGCTGTTTCCATGCCGCCATGAGATCGCACCGGAGGTCTGTCCGCTGCGCAGCAATTAGCCGCGGCAACGGAGTGACCCCCCGGTGCAGCGCCTCCGCGCGCCATTCATGCAGGCGCGCGAGGACTATCGCCTCCAGATCCCATGGCGGCAATCCGGCAAGGAAACTTGGGGAGGCCTATCAATCAATACTGCCAGTATTTTGTCGTTAAGACTAATTTGCGTCTGTCGGCCTGAGTTTGGGGTCATGGGGTGTTTTTGGTTTCAGATGAATTTGGGAAACTTTTAGTAAATGTTTTTAGAAGATTTGCATCGTAGGAGGTAGTTATTGTGATGAGGTTTTTTTTTGTTTTAGGGTTTTTTTTTTGGATCTGAGGAAAATGTCGTGAGGAAAGTTTGGAGGATAAATGTGATTAACTACCTCCTACGATGGAGGTAGTTATTGTGATGAGCATTTTTTTTTTGTTTTAGGGTTTTTTTTTGGATCTGAGGAAAATGTCGTGAGGAAAGTTTTGAGGATAAATGTGGGTGGGTATAAAAGAAGAGGAAGATCAATTAAACGATGGATGAATTGACAAGATGATAATTATTATTAGGGCAAGAAAACAGGTGTCTGATGTGATGACGAGTAATAGAGAAGTATGGAAGAAAAAGACATGCGGCACCGACCGCGAATGAATAGGGATGTTTCAGTCAGTTAGATTATCGAAAAATATTGGTTACGTGTTTTTTAAAAAAATGGCAAAGATGAGAAGAGTAGAGAGACGTAACTTTCCGGTAAAGAATGTACTGCAATGTGACGTCACACGAGTTTTCAAAGCAGTGAGTCGTGTCAATTTTTTGTATACGTGATAAAAAAAAAGTGTTCAATTTTTTTTGGAAATCTAGCTGACGGACTAATTACATTTTTTTGTCAACTACCCTATTGGAATAAGGGTCTTGCTCTTATCCCAATTAATTCTACAATTTACCCCTTTTTTTTCATATCATCCCTAACACAATCCATCCATCGTTTCCTTGGCATACCTCTCCCTGTCCATCAATAAACATTTATATTATATTTTTAACTTTTTAGATTATGTGTCGTCCCTCACCATCATAAGTCGCATAATCAGACATTATACATATAATTAATTATTATATTATGTTTTTCTATTCACAACTTCAAACATATTATATCCAAAACATAATATAAACATTAAACAAATAAAACCCTTTTCATATTCCACAAATGTATAATACTCCCTTTCCCTAATATTCCGTCGAGTGAATCCGCATGGCATTTCCGCATGATGGATTCTTGATCACGCATCAAGAAAAGGCTAAAAATAAAAGAGGATTTCGTCTCTTTCCTCTTTGGTAAAAAAGGCCAAATAATATATTATTTACGGTACTTGTGTATTTACGAGTAAGTGTGTGTTTAATGGTGCGCTTGCTGTAGATAAAAAGGTTTTTGAAGTCTTGATTGGTAAGGAAAAATTATTTGAAACAACGACTAACATTTTAGTACATTACTTATGGATTCGTAACTTATTTATTTTCATGCTTATCAAGATCTTCGACAGATTTTATAAACGAATAAAAAAAATTTAAAAAAAATCAAAAGACCAAAGAAACGGTGAATCGACTATGATGAGATGACGATTCAAAGACAATCGCAGAAGAATACATGCTGCACGACCCTAAATTAATGTATTGGGATAACGGCAAGAGAATGATGATGATGATGTCTTAAACATCCTTACCGACATCCTTATCCTTCTTTGAACCGATGAAAAAAAAAAACAAAGTTACCTTTTCAGGTATAAAATCCAATTAAATCGATCCTAAAACATCAGATCACCTGCTTAACCGTTTCCAACAACGGTGACATCTATTTTTCTGTAGTAGGTATATCCGTACACAATACGAAAAACTCAAATTATCATACACACGTCCACACGAACTGTATTCACCCAGAACCAAATGTTCCAGTTCACTGAGTTCTAAAGTGCCGTAGGAAATTACTTTTTCCCTCTTACCTCTTACCTCACGTAGGTACATCATCAAAGGCATCGTGTTTATTAAAAGACGTGTCATTATCTGATAACTCATCAAAGATTGAAGAGAGTATAAAGTGGAGCATCGTTGTTGATTGGATCTGATAGTGAATTTTATAGTGGGTTTATGGAATTGGCTACGTTCCTGACTTAAAAATATGATTCTGTTTAGTCCGTCAGTTTATCGAAAAATATTAGATACCTACGTGTTTTTTGTTTTATCAAATTATTAAAAATTGGCGAAAATAAAACGCGTCAAAGATCATGAGTAGGTGCTTGTGACGTCACATTCCAGTAAAAAATGTACGGAAATGTGACGTCACACGAGTTTTCGAACCACTGCACACTGTACCTAACGTCTCAATTTTTTGTTAACGTGAAAATAGAAAAAAATATATCTAATAATTATTTTTCGGAAATCTATCTGGCGGACTAATTAGTTTTTTTTTGTCAAGTACCCAATTAAGTTGTGACTTGTGTGATAGAGCTGGAAGTAGAAAGTTTTAGATTTTTTTAGAAAAAAAAAAAAAAAAAATTATCGTCAACATCTGCCTAGCCTTTTCTGTATTAGGGTTGACTTTCAGTCTAACTGTATTAGGGTTGACTTTCAGTCTAACTGGATGCAGCAGAATACTAGTATTTTACATGGAGCGACAGCCTATCTGACCTCCACTACCCAGTTAGTGTTAGGTAATACCATACCCTTTGGTAAGACTGGTTGTCAGACTTTCAGGCCACTGACTATCTGTAACTACTGCCGAAGCAGCCGGCAAGGCAGCCGGGACCAGAAGCTTTTTTTTTTTGGGGGGCTGGGAAATCATTAAATAACCCCTCCCGCTCTGGGCAGAGCGAAAGGGAGTGTCAGACTTCTACTGACTAAAAACCACCCATGTTCCTTCTTAGCCCTTTATGTCGAGGCCGCGGTATCTCTTGCGAACAACCCGCAGCCCCGACGGGGGGACCAAAAGCTTAACGTGCATTCCGCGCAACGGAGAAAACTCGGTATGTTATGACTGATCTCCCATCCACGGACCACAGGGTTGGTTCGCAAGCACAACGTAATGAAATGTGTAGGTACATTTATCAAATTCTCGCAAAAAATTGTTCTGATCACTTAAGGAGAACACAAAATAAAAGCAGAGCCAAAATTGGTCCTTTTCTCCAGTTAATTTAATCACGAACCACTCACCAACTCAGCCACACAATTCCTTAATTTCCTAATTCAATCATCCCAAATCACAAACACAAATTTCCCTAAACCACTAAGTTAAACCAAATAAAAAACACAATCAAACTTCTCTAACTGGACGATTAAGCAAGTTATAATTGAAAACGTTAACCCTATCGGCGCCTAATCTTCGGGTCGTCGGGACCGGCCCACTTGTAAAACTAACTCAATCAAACTGTCTCGGGGTAGAAAAATATATGGCAAGATAGGGTAGGACACGTAGTTTAAGGGTTCCGCACCATTTATTTATGGCAGTGAAAGAAAATGATCAAAGAGAAAAGTTCACGCATTGTTATATTGCTTTTTGCCGCTTGAGTTTGTACTCTGTATTCTCGTGAAAAACATTGTGTGTCATGAGAGGCGCTTATAGTTATGTTATACTAGCTGATGCCCGCAGCTTCGTCCCCGTGGATGTCGGTTGGTTATCGCCACCAAAAGTAATCCCTTCATCCCCCCTTTTCAACCCCGTACAGTCAGCAGCACCAATATGTAAACACTTAGCAATATTTAGAAGCAATTTTCACCAATTGCGTTGATTTTATTTTCATGTTACGTCACGAAAATAATATTTTGGAACCCAGGTTGTCATGAAGTAGGTCAAATCTCATAGTTACAATCGTTTTTAATGAGAAATTCGTATTTGAATTTTGCCATGTGCATACATATTATTGCTCGTGACTGTACAACCCTTTTGTGCGTTAAAAAGTAGCCTATGTCTTTTTCCAGGCTCTAGACTATCTGTGTACTAAATTTCATTTAATTCGGTTCAGTATTTTTGGCGTGAAAGCTCGACAGACAGACAGAGTTACTTTCGCATTTGTAATATTAGTAAAGATAACACAATATCACGCCTGTAATCCCCAAAGGGTTAGGTAGAGGTGTACTTAATACTACATTTTACCACTAATGTAAAAGTTCTATATAATAAGGGGCGAGCTTATTGCCATCAACACACACTGGTACAAATCCAGTATCCGTGGCTGCTACAATTTGCTCGACCCGGGAATTGAACACGGACCCTCATGCTTAGCAGCCGCGATTGCGACATCAACAACATTTGTCTTTGGCTTAGTAACTCAGTCCTATTTCACCCCTTTGGTACGGAACCCTAAATAATCGAGACCTTTTGTGTGTTTTTTATAAAACACGAACGGGTTAAATAATCATCTGGATTTCTGGGAAGGACAACGCTGGGATCTTTAAAGCTTTTGCAAATTTATCTGCACCCTTATTTTGTAGGTCTTGGAAGTTTCAAGAGGGATTTTATTTTCTTGTAATTTGAAAAGGCACCAGCAGCGACATATTTTATTTTTATTTGAGATGGTAATTCCGACTGGGCTAAAGGCAGATGTGAGTACGATAGTTTGTCAGATCACGAACTGATGAAGCACATTAGTAATTATTACCGCATTTTAATTCAAGATTGATTTGAACATATAACACATGACATCACGTCTGTAATAGGGTTCACCAAAAAAATCTAACTAGTCCGTCTGATAAATTATCGAAAAATATTGGATATGTGTTTTTTGTTTTAACAAATTAATAAAAATTTACGAAAATAAAACGTATCAAAGATCATGAGTGGGGGCTTGTAACGTCACTTAGTGGGTAAAAAGTAGTAACGTTGTGACGTCACACGACTTGAGACGACTTTTCGAAGCACTGTATCGTCTTCATCTTTTGTTTACGTGAAAAAAGAAAAAATATGTGTCCATTATTTTTTTAAATCTATTTGACGGACAAATTAGATTTTTTTGGTGTAAATGTGGGTGTTCACATTTTACCAGTTATGTTTGCATATCAATCCAAACACCGACGTGCCACTGAAAAGCTCGTGATAGAAATACGAAATCTGTCCAATCCGGGTTCGAACCAAGGGTACAGAAATATGCTGCGGGTTGTTCGAAAGCTGCGGGTTGTTCGAAAGAGAGACCCATACTCGGCACAAAGGGCTAAGAAGGAACATAGGTGGTTTTAAGTCAGTAGAAGTCTGACACTCCCTACCACTCTGCCCAGAGCGGGAGGAGTCATTTGATGATTTCCCAACCCCCCCAAAAAAAGAGAGTGCACAGAAATATTCATAGATATTACTAAAACATACCGGACAGAACTTTCTAACCGCTTCTCATCGCCTTACAGTAAGTAGTGAAGCCCCGCAAACACTACATCTGTAAACACACAATCTAATCAGCTAAACTATCGTATCTTGTTTGTGTTTGTACGTTTGCGTGTTAAGACAAACAACTCAGAAATACGTAAATAGATGAAACATGTAGAACGAACGTAGACGCCATAGAAGTTATTATTACAGGCGTACAAAACGGTGAATGAAAACATTGTCAGAAAATCGGCATGTATGCCAGCAACTGTGTGACAGCATGACGGCATGAATACAACAAAATTTAAAGAAGACACATCAGGTGGTAATACGCACACACCGCTTTCGAGTACTATCCACCTGTCCGTTCTGAAGAACCTCACCTATTAGATCAGTGTAGGTATATAGGGTGTAAAAGTACCCTTAACGCAAACGAAGGGCATTTGTTCTCCCCACCACTGCGATCATTTTTTTGTTCTAGACCATACCTGGGAACCTCCTAGTTACGGAGATATTGGGGGTCAAAGTTCCAAATTTTTCACAGCTGTTTTTGTAAATATTAATTTTTCAGGTTTTAACTTTACTTAAATTATCTCCATGACCCGTTTACTATTCAAAGCATCCACTAGCTCAATGTTTTAAGAGTGCTACTTTGAGTTATACCGTAAAATGTGATTTTAGACCCCCAAAAAAAAGTAATTTCCCAGCAAAAATGTTTGTGCAGGGGTACTTGGTTTGATATACAGAATGCTTGGTTGTCGTATGCGTGAAGGGTTCGTTTACACCCTGTATAGATAAATGCTTCGAATTTGATTTTAAACGTACAAAACCACAACCAAATTTCCCCAGCTCCCCATCACTACATTCACTACCAATGTCCTTGTCCACCTAAACTTTTTCAACCCACACAACACAACATAATGTATAAAGTGTATAATCAATACACAAGCCACTGAAATAAAATCGAGCTGTGTAACGGGGTCGATTCAGGGTCGTCGGTCGAATTCGTTGGTTCGTTCGGAACCCGCGGCTACAATTCAATACTACTTTTTCTTTTGTTGCGTTAATGTAAAACCGTAATCAAGTTTTGTCTGTTTTTATGTAATGGAATTTTGGGTAGAATGAATTTTAGGTAGAGTTTTTTTTGTAGTGAATTGGATTTGTTGCGGTATTATATTGCAGGTGTGTTCGGTTGCTTAACTAGGGTCATGTTCGATTAGTTTAATTGTTTACAGCTTTACAAATAAGTTCAAGGAAAGTGTATTTTTGTAATTTAAAAATAGCAGCCGATTAAAATTAGAAAAAATTAAGATTTTTAAATTAGTATGAAAATTTATATGTATAACATTTTTGTCTGTTTGACTGCCTTTCAGTCTGACAACTGAACTGAACTGAAAACTCCTAGGGCAGATATCAATGGAACTTAATTACTGTTACTCCAATCTACTACATTGTTATACGAGTACACTTTATGCAGCTTTAATTAATACTGAAACAGTTCTTAAAGTTTGAATGATCCGTAGTTTGTCTAAAAAACAAGTGAACGACTCGATTGTCGGATTGCGTCCTCTTTGAATCTTTCCCCGTCATCACCGCTTGGTAAGGCCCCATAAACAATCGTTATCAGGAATCTATAACAATGTGAGTTTAATCGATTTAAAAAATATGGATAAATGAACCTAACACTACGAGAAAGACGTACCGATTTTATATTTATTGTTTTAGTTTTGACTTAAAATGACAAATAATCTGTTTAGTTCTTCATGAGATGCTGCAAATTAAAACGCAAACGCTTAACCTAACCGCAGGAACCTTCACCACCCCGTCGGGGCTGCGAGTCCCGTCGGGACTGCGGGTCCCGTCGGGGCTGCGGGTCCCGTCGGGGCTGCGGGTCCCGTCGGGGCTGCGAGTCCCATCGAGGCTCACGTCCTGTCGGGGCTGTGGGTCCCGTCGGGGCTGTGGGTCCCTTCGGGGCTGCGGGTTATTCGAAAGAGATACCGCGGCCTCGGCGCAAGGGCTAAGAAGGGGCATGGGTGATTTTTAGTCAGTAGAATTCTGACACTCCCTTTCGCTCTACCCAAGAGCAGGAGGGGTTATTCGATGATTTTCCACCTGCCAAAAAAATTAAAAAAAAGGATCCTTCACCACACCACAGGAATGTTTTGTTCATTGCCTTATTTCCTATACTACAACTAAAATGTAGGTTGCTTCTACTGGGCACATAGGTGTATATACAATATACGTGTCTTGAAACGGGGTGAATGTCGCGTGACCTCGGAAATCCTAACCTAATTACTGGAATAATATTACTGTACCACGAAGACTTTCAGACGCCTGGCGTATTATTTTGCTTCTTTTGAAGTATAAATTCACTCTGATTAAACTAGGATGACTTTTATTGCAACTGACGTTACCGTGGGTGGAGAAAAGCACCTTCTGTCTTACACCTCATTAATAATTATATATACGTATATTTTTTTTTTACCCTGCCCTGTCCCACTGCTGGGCAAAGGCCTCCCCCAATTTCTTCCAAGAGCTCTTTTCCTGTGCTGCGTCGAACCAGCCCTAATGGTACGCGTCTAAACCGTCACGCCACCTTTTTCTAGTTATTACGAGTATAATCTAATATATAAAATTCTCGTGTCACAGTTTTCGTTGCCATACTCCTCCGAAACGGCTTGACCGATTTTGATGAAATTTTTTGGGCTTATCCGGTATCTATGAGAATCGGCCAACATCTATTTTTCATCCCCCTAAGTATTAAGGGTTGTCCACACCAAACATTTTTTTAGTCACCCATCAAAGTTACCGGGAACGAAGTCACGGGCATCAGCTAGTTAATATATAAAATAAAAATTGTGGATGAACAATATTTTAAGGTGTAATTGCGAACGTAACTGTGAAACCGCAGCTATACAGCAGCAGTATACTGCATCAGTGACTGGAGTTCACGATGTTGAGTTTTGGGCTCAACACATTTGAAGTTTTTGCCATCGATATGCTAAGAAAAAGATGGAGTTATGTACAAAGAAACCATATTAGCCACGATTATCATCATTTATTTGATACCTTTTTTCTTGTTAGGTAGGAAATCATCAAATGACACCTTCTGCTCTGGGTGGAGCGGAAAGGAGTGTCAGATTTCTACTGACTAAAAACCACCCATGTTTCTTCTTTTTTTTTCCTTTTTCATGTTTTATGTTTTAATGTTTCTCTTTTATGATTACTTTTTTGTGTTTAATTTTTTATCGATTTGTTTTGTGTTGTATGAGACCAATAATTACTTTTTCTTTCTTAGCCCTTTGTGTTCCAAGACCGCGGTATTTTTTTCGAGCAACCCGCAGCCCATCATACTTATACCTTGATAGCAGTTTTTCTTAATTTTCTAACTGGAAACTTTTGTCCCCAGGATTTCCTCACCCAGAGATGCCTCCTCAGGGGAAATTTAGCACGTTAGAAGATGATTACATAGAGGTGATGTCGAGGAGAGGACAGAGTCGGTCGCCGTAGCCCACAGTACCTGTTCTAGACAAGAGAGGGAGAGAGAGGAGTTGTCACCAGTAAGTATATAAATAGTATAAGTATTTATATAAACTTCATGCACGGTCGAACAAGCTTATAAGTATACTGTATCTGTATCTGTTTATTCTTAAAAGTAAATGGTAGTTGGCTGGCTAACTACCATTTACTTTTAAGAATAAACAGATATATTTCAACTGACTAGACGGATGTCAAACGACACAGCGTTTACCATCAGTCGCTTAAGAGCTGGATATACGCCACTGACAATTCACCCTACCGCACCCGATTTATTGGGCGCCAGAGGGGTAATAGCTGCGCGATTTGCGAGTAGCGATTATATAAAAAAAATCCATATAAATAATTAAGAAAGTTATTGGCAAAAATAAGCTGAACAAAGATCTCCTCGGCATGAGTTTATATAATATATTGATGGCAATAAAAAGATCCTATGATTGATAGTTTAGGAGAAAAATGGTAGTTAGTTACAAAAACAGAGAGTACTTTGCATATTTATTTACTTACGATGTTTAAATTTAATTTTTAATTTTTTTGAAGCAAATAGGACATGCTCTCTAGATTGTGTGGATTAATATATATTTTTTCGAAAAAAAAATCCGGTGATATTTGCGGAAAAAAAAGGTTCTAACGTATCCTAAAAAATACCAATTCACGTATATCCACGCCTTAATGCGAAATGCTTTATAAAACAGAATTGTAATCAATATTTTCAGTGTACTAGAATTATAAAGATTTCTGTCTGTATACTTTTAGCTTGTTCGACTGTACAGTAGTGGTTCATGTGCGGACTAATTGCCACAAGGCAATTATAGGTGGGTTTCCTTGATTATGATACTCTCTGAGTTTTGAACTCGAAGTTTCAATGCAGTTCTCGGAAGAATTCAAGATACCTAATTAAAGTTTGCAAGAACTTGGATACTCCTGAAACAAGTATCTTAACTATGAAGTAAACCACGCATGCAGTATGAGATTGAAATGATGGCAAGTGGGTAATAAAAATATCCGGTCTTATGACAATGGCAAGTTTAAAAAAAAAAAGGTGATGCAATATCACACTAGCGTTGATAAATTTGATCTCTGTGGATAATAATGTCTGTCTTATCCACAGCACAAAAGCCAAAACATCAACAATGAATATAAATTTTACCAAAAGTGATACTATTGTATCCTCCCCCACAAAAACACTTAATCGGTCTTTATGAAACCGAAGCCACAACAAAGATGAGAGGAAAATATTGTTAGCCAGCAATATTTTTTTCACAAAACTATTATTGGCACATTACTAACATAAACAGATTTTCTTTCACTAAAAGAAATATGACGAATGATTTTTCCACATAATTGACTATGGATGGAAGCCAAGGATACGGATAATTTCGTAGTAAAAATATTATTTTGCCATTCATACTGTTATCTGGTCTATTAAAGATACATTATCTACTTATTTTCAGGAAATAAGAATATCAGATCGTTTCCACAATGTGGATTCATCGGGTGCCAAGTAACAGTAAGAGAAAGCGCACCTTGTTGATTTTATGCCGCTTGATTGTTTTAACCATGTCGCTTCGTGTGAACAAATGTGTCAACATAGTTTTAAGTTGTTCTTTTGAAAACGATCGTGAATGCAAACTATCTATGCTTCCCATCGCCATTTATAGAGTTATCTATGACCTGTATGAAAACATATTCGTAGATAACCTATTTCCTTTTACTGCTATCCTTTTCGAAAGCGCTCCTTTAAACTAACTACTAATTTGGACCACCAATTTTGTAAAGTTATGTGCCGTATTTACAACCTGGGGACCTGGCTAAAGTGACTTTGTATTACTAACTGCCGCACTCAGAGAGCTTTAATGATTACTTAGGCTATCACTGTTTATGCGTTAGGCGCGTTCCTCCTCAATTTGTGATTTGGATTTGAAATGAGACTTCCTGGTTTCTCCAATATAAAATGATTTATTCCCAAGAGAGTAAGTAACTTGGTACAAAATAAAAACGGTTCAATTTAAAAGTTTATAGTGAAGCTATACAGAGCAAGGTTGAGATGCGAATGTTAGTTTTTGATGAAGAACCGAACAGCTAACGTTCCTCGTAAGGATTTTGAGAATCTTCTTAGACTGCTCCCATTGGTGCTTCCTCGACGAAGACTCTCGAGGTCATTGGCTGTCCGAAGATGATGAGCTAATTTTGAGACATTACGTGTATGTAGGTAGGTTCCCCGAAGAATTGAGTGCCTACGGTTTTTGTGGTAGCAATCAGCACACCATCAACATCTTGCGTGAACATCTTCCCGGCCTTGAAAGCTGGTCTTTCAAAGTGTTCCTTCAGCTTCGTTCTTCCATAGTGGACAAATCTTGGAAAATGCCCTTCTTATGGTGCCCTTTTCAGTCTGGATATCCGCCACCCGTGCAACTCCGTCGCTGCCTGGAACGGTGCTGATGATACGGCCAAGACTCCATTTCAGTGGCGGTGCGTGATCATCTTTTATAAGTACCAGTGTGTCTGGCTTCAGATCAGCTTGCCTTGACTTCCACTTCGTCCTGGTCTGCATCTCGGAAATGTAGTCTGTGGACCACCTGTTCCTGAAATGTTGACGAATCTGCTCCACTCTCTGATAGCGTGACAGACGGTGTGAAGATTTGTCGATCAGGTCCTCACAGACGGGCGCTGTCAGTGGACGACCAACCAAGAAGTGAGCTGGGCATAGGGGTTGATAGTCATTGGGATCTGTGGACATAGGACTAAGAGGACGGGAGTTCAGGACTGCTTCCACTTGTGTCAAAACAGTGTTGAACTCCTCATACGTTAAGTGCAAATTCCCTACAACACGGCGTAAATGATGTTTGCATGACTTTACCCCAGCTTCCCATAATCCACCAAAATGCGGAGCGTAAGGGGGAATAAAGCTAAATTTAATATCTTGTGTAGTAGCGTAATCTATGATATTTTGTGAACATTCAGAAAGGAATTTTGAAAATAAATTCATTAAGCCAACGAAATTCTTTCCGTTGTCTGAATAGATGTGTGACGGTTTGCCTCTGCGCGAGACAAAACGCTTTAGAGCTAATAGATAGGCGTCTGTTGTCAAATCACCTACAAGTTCCAAGTTAAATGTAAAACATACAAATATGCATATATACAGGGTGTAAACCAACCCTTCACGCTTCCGTCAACCAAGCATTCTGTACATCAAACTAAGTACCCCTACGCAAAAATTTTTGCTGGGAAACGACTTTTTTTTTTGGGGTCAAAAATCACATTTTACGGTAAAACTCAAAGTAACACTCTTAAAACATTGTGTTAGTGGATGCTTTGGATAGTAAACGGCTCATGGAGGTAATTTAAGTAAAGTTAAAACCTGAAAAACTAGTATTTACAAAAACAGCTGTGAAAAATTTGGAACTTTGACCCCCAATATCTCCGTAACTAGGAGGTTCCCAGGTATGGTCTAGAACAAAAAAATGATCGCAGTGGTGGGGAGAACAAGTGCCCTTCGTTTGCGTTAAGTGTACTTTTACACCCTATATGCCTTCACGGTTCTAGCACCCCTACCTTTACGGTTCAATATGAGAACCGGTCCCGCATAGTCCACACCAGTGGTCATGAAAGGAAACCCTGGAGACAAGGGTTGTGCTGGTAAGTTACCCATAATAGGTGCAATAGGCTTAGCACGGAACCTCGCGCATCGAACACAACTATGCACAACTTGTTTGTCGAGATTCCTCCCTCCCACCGGCCACCACGTCTCTCTGAGCGTGTACAATAAGGCCTGCGGTGCGGCGTGCAGTAAGCAGCCGTGTAAATATGTGCTTACTGCACAGTAGTATTGGATGCTTCTTGATATATGAAAACTCTGGTGAATTGCACAAACTTCCCCCGACTCTAATTAAATTTTGTTGATCGATGAAAGGATTTAATTTTACTAAAAACTAAACTAAACAAAACTATATAAAGTGTCGGGGAATGATTGTGACTGTGACGCTTTTGTTAGAATGGTTAGTGCTTCGCTTAACTCGGTGACGTTTAATGAGCCAGTACGTTTTGCAGTTTTGTTTCGCAAATTATATACAAACCGTAGCATATAAGCACAAACGCGTCTCATGTGACTGAACCGAGTGAAACGATGAAATGGAAACCAACTATCGGTATCCGAGATTTGATGAATGTGTGTGTGAGACCTAATCTCAGGTAAATTAAGTGTTGTATAGTCTGTGCGGTCAGGGCTATTGTTATTGTCTAAATTAAAAGACGGATCCGAAAGAAAGGACGGCCCTTCCCACCAAAGCGTGCTTGAACTAAGTACGTCCATAGTCACACCACGTGATACTAGGTCAGCTGGGTTTTCCCTACCAGATACGTGGTTCCAGGGCATGTCCTTAGTTAATTCGTGTATCTCCGCTACCCTGTTTTGAACAAAAGGCGTGTGACACTATCAAAGGTACAACGAAAGGACTTTGTGATTTTGTCGTGTAACTGGGCTCCTAATAGGGCGCCGCACAATTCCAACCGTGGGATACTGACGGGTTTCAAGGGTGCAACCTTTCCTTCAGAGCACAGTAACTTCGTTGTTACTATGCCATGGTCAGTTATGGAACGAATGTAGGCACACGCACCGTAAGCTGTTTGTGAAGCATCAGTAAATAAATGTAGTTCTATGCGAGTAGCATCTATACCTATAACGTGCCGCGGTATTCGTAATGTACTCAGCGATGCTATACCGTTTACGAACTGCGCCCAGCTGTGTGTGACGTCACTAGGTAAAATATCGTCCCAACCCAATTTCAATAGCCATAGCTTTTGAAGTAGAACCTTTGCAGTCATTACATAGGGACTAAGTAATCCTAACGGTTCGAAAATTTTAGAGACTTCCGACAATATGATGCGTTTCGTTAGTTGCCGAATGTCATTTGTGTATTCTGTGTGGAAGTCCAAAGTGTCAGACTGATTGTACCATCCTAATCCTAAGGTTTTATGACGTGCGTTTTCCCCGAGTGAAAGTTCCTTTGAATGAGATGGAAACTCATGTGGATCATGATCAAAATTGAAAATCCATTTGCGAAGTGGGAAACAACCACCCTGTAAGACTTTAGTTGTTTCCTTAGCTATATGTTTTACCGACTCGATACTGTCAGCACCGGTCACCAGGTCGTCGACATAAAAGTCATCCTGAATGACTGTACGGATTAGTGAATCGGAACATTCTAATGCCAGCTGTTTTAAACAACGTACGCTAGTAAACGGTGCGGATGCGGTACCGTAGGTGACAGTATTGAGCCTGTAAATTTCTAATGGGTCTGTGGGACTGTCACGCCATAGGATTAAAAGTAAATTTCGCTGACTCGGATCCTGTAAAATTTGGCGGAACATTTTTTCGACGTCTGCACATCCTACCCATCTGTGTTGTCTAAACCGGAGCAAAAGAGCAAACAAGTCACCCTGTATTGCCGGGCCTACCCGTTGTATGTCGTTGAGTGATTTGCCTGTCGTGGTTTTGGCACTTGCATCGAATACAACTCGTAGTTTCGTGGTAGTACTGTGCTCGCGGAACACGCCGTGGTGAGGTAAAATGTAGTGTGGTGTGTTGTATGTATGGATACGTGACATGTGACCCATTGCAACGTATTCATGGATAAATTGCATAACTCTTTGTAGGCCGGTGTGCGTAGCAGACGTTTCTCTAGTGCGTAGAAACGACGTTCTGCCTGGAGAAATGAGTCACCCAATGCGTCAGGGGACTCCTTCAAAGGCATGGATACACAAAACCTGCCATCAGAGTCACGTGTGGTGGTCTTTATAAAATTATCCTCACAAGCCTGCTCCTCCTTACAGCGGACATCAGTCGATAGGCCTATCTCCTCGAGCTCCCAAAATTTTCTCAACTGTTCATCCAATGATGATGTGACATTACATGAAACGTTATAAGTATGTGCGAGGTCATTCATAGGCCCTGAAATGATCCACCCTAACTTTGTGTTTTGTAAGTATGGACCATTTTTCAACCGGAATCTTCCGTTTTCGAGAAGGTTCCAGAAGTGGTCAACACCTATCAACATATCTATGGGTTGGGACTCGAAGAAATAAGGATCGGCTAACTGAATATTCACAGGAATGTTGAGACCATCTTTAGTTAAAGACACCGCGGGTAATTGTGAAGTTATTGTGGTTAAAACTAAACAATGTATGTGTGTAGTGTAGCAACCTACCAGGGACCTAACTAAGTGTAACATTACAGGTCTGTGTGCACTGGGAGACTGAGTTACCTACACCTGTTATATTATAAGTGGACTGTATTCTTTGTGTGTCTAATTTATCACTTAACGCGTCATTGATGAAGCATCGTGAACTTCCACTGTCCAATAAGGCGCGCGCCGTATGATAATTATTGTGAATATCGGCTATTTCGACTAACACGGTAGACAACAGAACTGGTTTGGCTAGCTCTTGCGTGGTGGGGCCGCCATCGCCCTTCGCATTATATGTGTGTGATTCTAATGCGGGCTGCGAATTTTGTCCTACTGTCACTAATGAGAGAGGTTGATTTTGCGTGTTAACCTCTGACTCGTTACGATGTAGTAGTGTGTTATGTTTCTTACATTTCCTACACGGTTCGATCGGGCAGTCGTTCGCCTTGTGCCCCGAGCGCAAACAGTTAATACATAATTTATTTTGCGTGACTAAATTATGTTTGTCTGCCATGGTTTGATGAAAGGATTTAATTTTACTAAATTGTGTGAGTGATTTAACGTTTTGTGTTTAATTAAACTATCTAAAGTGTCGGGGAATGATTGTGACTGTGACGCTTTTGTTAGAATGGTTAGAGCTTCGCTTAACTCGGTGACGTTTAATGAGCCAGTACGTTTTGCAGTTTTGTTTCGCAAATTATATACAAACCGTAGCATATAAGCACAAACGCGTCTCATGTGACTGAACCGAGTGAAACGATGAAATGGAAACCAACTATCGGTATCCGAGATTTGATGAATGTGTGTGTGAGTCCTAATCTCAGGTAAATCGAGTGTTGTATAGTCTGTGCGGTCAAGGCTATTGTTATTGTCTAAATTAAAAGACGGATCCGGCTCGAAGGACCAAAATTATGTTTATGCGTTAGACGCGTTCCTCCTCAATTTGTGATTTGGATTTGAAATGAGACTTCCTGGTTTCTCCAATATAAAATGATTTATTCCCAAGAGAGTTAGTAACTTGGTACAAAATAAAAACGGTTCAATTTAAGAGTTTATAGTGAAGCTATACAGAGCAAGGTTGAGATGCGAATGTAAATTATAGTCGTTTACTAATACATAATCATGTAAAAGCTCTTTTCTGCACACAATAGTTAACTAAAGAGTCACCCGTGTTATTGCGAAAGCTCGTCGATACGTTGTTAAAACATCTACGTGCACTAAAATTACTCGGTGAGCCGACCGATAGCTGGGATACACTCATAATATATATGATTATGTGGAAGGTAGACCCTGTTACCGAGCGAGAATGGGAAGAATAACATAAAATTAGCTCATCATCTTCGGACAGCCAATGAGGGGACGACGACTCTCGAGGTCCCCTCATTGGCTGTCCGAAGATGATGAGCTAATTTTGAGACATTACGTGTATGTAGGTAGGTTCCCCGAAGATTTGAGTGCCTACGGTTTTTGTGGTAGCAATCAGCACACCATCAACATCTTGCGTGAACAATCACTAAGTAAAGGTTTTGACAGTTTTGTCATACAAAAGTATGTCAAATCTTAAGCTAAGGCTTAAGTAATCATTAAATATCTCTGAGTACCGAAGTAAGTCAGTAGCCCGAATGTCTGACGAGCAGTCTTTCCAAGGACATTGTATTACCCAGTGCTAACTAGGTTGTACTACTTCTACTACTGACCTAGTCGCTCCATGTAAATACTGGTATTCCGCTTCATCCGCTTATACTAGAAGCCAACCCCAACGGGTTTGGAAAAAGCTAGGATGATGAAGCTGGAAGAGCCAAATATGTATCCAAATGGCATACCGAAAAGCTCATATCAAACTGTTGAAACGGTTCGGAAACTATTGCTACTTCTTTAAGCCCTTTTACTGAGTAAAATTATGAGGCGATAAAAAAATCGGCAATTTGCGGCGAATCTTACAGAATATATGTGTTGTCATCTATGTTACAACTAACAATTACTCTGTCTTTATAACAATGAATGTTGTCAGTAAAAAAATGATTAATAGTTCTAACTTTCTATGTAGGTTTTTCTACTTGTAACATTTTTTTTCTTTCAGTAATAAATTATTGTCGTTGTAATTTATTAACCGACTTTTTGTAATATGGGTTTATTGGCATCAAATATAACCGCAAAGTTTGGGGTCCTCCGATTATTTATTAGTTTTATGATGCCTTTTGACGAGTGCCGATGAACTGCTAAAAGGAAAAATTAAATTGTATACCTTGCCGCAAATTTAAAATTGTAGGATTAATAGACATAATGGCAGCATTGTAGCTCAAGCTCTAACAATCGCATTGTCATTTCAGTAAAAATCGTTGTTTAATTAGAGAGTTTTATATGACAATGTTTTAATTCACTGTTTTAAGCGTTCACAGTAAAACTAAAACTGTAACTTACGGAATATCTTCCGTGGCTATCGTTTTTTATGAGCTCCCGTAAAACACAGTATTAATTTCATGTTTTAATTGTTTATCTGGCAGACGCAACAAAAAAATTAATTAAATTGAACAAAACCACCAATTGACTCAAACAAATCTAAGCGGTATTCCATACTCACTCCAGTGCCAGTTTCTTTTAACCCGTACCTCGATGGTCTAAATCACCAATCAGTACCATGTAACTAACCTTCAACTCCTCACCAGAAATGAACCTCCTCAACATGGACGCGGAGAACCGCGTAGTCCTGAACGTGGGCGGGATCCGCCACGAGACCTACAAGGCGACGCTGAAGAAGATCCCGGCCACCAGGCTATCCCGCCTCACGGAGGCACTGGCCAACTACGACCCCGTCCTCAACGAGTACTTCTTCGATAGGCATCCTGGAGTCTTCGCGCAGGTTCTGAACTATTACAGGTAAGGGATACAGTTTTTGACCTTGCTTGTTTTTTTTATAACTTCTTAGCTGGCTCTTCGTGAGGCAACAATGATCGGGTTTTAAAGACATAATATTTGAAGAACAATACACGTTACTTTCGGTGAAAACAAATATTAACAAAATAATAAAAAAGTAGTACTCGGTAGCGATAGAATGGCGTCCATATGAAAGGAACCAGTGATGATAAAGACACTGGAGGAGATGGCGTGATTTTTGTTATAGTTAGGCTTAAGCAACTGATTCAACCCAAAATGCAACAGAAAAAAGACATAGATAGGCAGTACGGGCGGCATTTTTCTTACAATGGTTGGCAGGTCTTGCTGTGGTGGCAAGTTTTTAAAAAATTTATCAGGATACTATCTTTCACGTATAAGTAACACAAAGTTGGTTGCTCAAAGATAGATAAATGTGGTAATGAAAAGATAAACGACATAACAACTTTGCAGTTTGAGCATAAAGTGAAACAACGTATCTTCATAATTATATAACTTGAAACGGCCCCCACTCCAATTACTCCACTTTATTTCGTTCTTATCTAACCTTAAACCCGTCTGAAATACACCCAGACCTTTTTAAATAAAAAGAATCCAACAATCCACTTAAGAATAGAAAAATTACGTCTCTTTTCGTCCCCAAAAAGTGTGATATTGCTTATTATCACCATTTTATTTCAGCTAGAGGATAGGCAATAAGATTTCTGGCTGTGATATACAGGGTCATTTAGTGGCATTGACATTTCGAGACAAAAGAGATGTTTTATACAAAATGTCAGGCATTTTGTACAAAAGGTACGACGTATTTCGGCTTATTTGGATAGGTCTTTTGTGGGAATTGTTATTTTAGAATTTCAGATTCTATTCTACACGGTCGACTGCAAACGTATTATTTGTCTTCGTTTGTTTTGGTATCTAGAACTCTTGTTTTTCTTAATTTAATAAAAAAATAAAATAAAGAAACCTGGAAAAGCTAACCTGGGGTCATTTTCATCTGCCTAGCGTTTAATTATGCTGGGGTCGGCTTCCAGCCTAAACGGATGCAACTGAATACCAGTATTTTAAATGGGGCGACAGCCTATCTGACTTCAGCAACCCAGTTAGTGCTGAATAATACGGTCCCCTATTGTAAGACTTGTTGTCAGACTTTCAGGGCACTGACTACCTACAACGATGTCTAAGATCTACAAATACCGGGACCAAAGGCTATTTTTTTTTGCGCTTAGGCAGAGCGAAGACTTATGTCAGACTTCTACTGACTAAAAACCACCCATGTTCCTTCTTAGCCCTTCATTTCGAAGCCGCGGTATCTCTTGCGAACAACCCGCAGGACCAAAGGCTTCACGTGTTTTCCGAAACACGGAGAAAACTAGGTCACACATTCACAAACAGACCTTGGCAAGCTTGGCTTAACCTTGAAGATCAACCTGTATGGCTTGTATTATTTAACCACGTTCTCCACCATTTTTTACTACTTCTCATGGTGCTTCAAATAAATGCCTGAATTTCAGATCATGATTTAGACTTGATGGTTCCTTCTGAAAGATAATGGAAAGATATCTAAAATTAATTAAGTAATTTTGGCTTACTAACGACTCACAAAAAGATTGTGATAATAAATGATCTTATTATAAAGGCGTAATATTTAAAAATTAGGCTGACTGGAATAAATTATCTCGGCTTAGGTTTCAGAGTAGGGATAATACCTTTTATAATGTAAGCTCTCATTTTTGTTAGCTCTCTATGTACTTATTACGTTGGGTTTAGTCAGAGTTTAAGTCAGACCAAATTATATTAATTTATCATTATTTTAGAACGAGAGCAGAGTAGTTAGCCTAGTGGTGTGGTCGTCGTAATCCTAAGTCATGAACCTTTTTTTTTAGCGGGTAGAAAATCATCAAATAACCCCTCCCGATCTTGGGCAGAGCGAAAGGGAGTGTCAGACTTCTACGGACTAAAAACCACCCATGTTCCTTCTTAACCCTTCATGTCGAGGCCGCGGTATCCCTTGCGAACAACCCGCGGCCCCGACGGGAAGTCATAGATTTATGTACGTACTGTTTATTTATTTAAACTTCATGTACAAAAGTGGTACATAGGTGGACTTAATGCCACAAGGCATTCTCTACCAGTCAACCTTTGGGTCAAATAGGACATCACTGTGGTAGAGTACAAAAAAATAATAATAATAAGGATAAAACCATTTTGTAAACATAATACATAAACAGGTGCATACCAGTACATATATTATATACAGATAGAATTACCACTCCACTACATTTTATCACTTGCTTCGGTGAATGGAAACATCGTGAGGAAACCATCATGCCTGTGAGATATTTCTTGATGGCATGTTAAAGCCAAGTTAGAGGTCCATAGGCGGCATAAGAACTCTGACACTAAATTAGGCAAAAAGCTAGAAAAAAAAAATTTAGAACAACAAACTCTATTTTGTCTCCACTCTTGTTTAAATTGCCCCAAATATAATACATATAGGGTGTAAAAGTACCCTTACCGCAAACGAAAGGCACTTGTTCTCCCCACCACTGCGATCATTTTTTTGTTCTAGACCATACCTGGGAACCTCCTAGTTACGGAGATATTGGGGGTCAAAGTTCCAAATTTTTCACATCTGTTTTTGTAAATACTAGTATTTCAGGTTTTAACTTTACTTAAATTACCTCCATGATCCGTTTACTATTCAAAGCATCCACTAGCACAATGTTTTAAGAGTGCTACTTTGAGTTTTACCTTAAAATGAGATTTTTGACCCCAAAAAAAAAAGTCATTTCCCAGCAAAAATTTTTGCGTAGGGGTACTTAGTTTGATGTACAGAATGCTTGGTTGACGGATGCGTGAAGGGTTCGTTTACACCCTGTATAGGGTGGTGCTGACGATACGACAATAAATGAAACCACTGGTAGTTCTAGTTCATAGAAACATTATTAAACTATCAAATAAATCTTAACAACAAAATAAAATATTTGAGAAAAAGACAATAAAACTAGTAGCATAAAACTGTTAACGAAATACATTAAAATTTAAAAAACAAATATTGGTTTACTAACCTTATTTGCACCGATTAACGTGTGGAAATAAAATGTAACAAACGAATTTGGCAAAGATATTTAGGTAGGTTATTGTCGTATCGTCGGCACCACGACGGTTTGGGTATTTGAAAGTTTAAAAATGTTCCTATGAACTAGAACTACCAGTGGTTTCATTTATTGTCGTATTGGCGGCACCATCCTGTATATATAATATAATTATATAATCCCTTAAAAAGCGCCTAAAATTACCCTTTTTTCTTCGGTAGTTTTCGGAACTACGCGTGGGTTACGGTGGTCGTAACCTCGGTCGGAAAGACCAGGAATTTTCGGAAAAGCCGCAAGGGACGCGGATGTCAACCGCAGTATTTCGGGGAGCCTTGTGGTCGGACCAACCTGCGCAGTGGTACCAAAGGCTCGACATATAAATTTTTCCGTAACACATTTTGCAAAGGGCTGGGCTGTGGTAACGGCGGCGTAAAAGATAATGGCTGAAATTTTGTTTTCTAACTTTTTTGTTGCGTGATTTTTGCAATACAGGCAAGTTAAGTCGGTTTTGCGATATCAATATGTTGGTTGGCATGTCTGACATGTATATCAATGTGATAGACACCATGGTTTTAACTGACAAGTCTGGAACACTCGAATTTCGAAAACTCGTAGACGAGGCATGACCGTGAAATTATAAATCCTTAATGGCAGTGGCAACCCTTTAGGCCTTGGGGGTTTTTGGCCTTGTACAGGACAAAAAAATATATGTTTTTTTGAGTTTGAGGTTTGGTATCGTTCTCTGTGCCTATGGCCGCTGACATAAACAAAAATCAAAAGTCATTTATTCAAACTAGGCTGATAATCAGCACTTTTCGAACGTCAAAATTTACTTTACTTATTTACAAGTGACAGTCCCCCAAAATGCCCACCCTTCGACACTTCCTAGTGTTTTTGCTGGAAAGAAGAAGTGGCGGAAGAAACTCCCCAGCATCTATCCTTTTTTATTTGGAGGGTAGGAAATCAGCAAAAGACTCCTCCAGCTCTGGGCAGAACGGTAGGGAGTGTCAGACTTCTACTGCCTAAAAACCAGCCATATTCGTCTTAGTGTCGAGGCCACGGTATCTCTTTAGAACACTTAAGTAAACTGCACTTTCAGAGATTAAAATCATATTTATTCGTATTTTGTTTACTTTATGCCCTAAATTAACCACCTTCTACAAAACAATCAACCATTCCTTGTTTCTTATTAACCATAACTAAATCAGGCCTATCGACCACAACCTATTAGTCAATACCCACTAAAGACAAAGTAACATTAATCAATCTTAAAGGGTTTTGCTCCATGATCCGGAATTTCACGAAGTTTCCCGAAATATCACGAAGTTGCTCACTTGTTTCCTTATCAATGAAATTAATTTGAACCTTGGATCATTGTATAGTGAAAACCGTGAACCAAAATAGAACATAGAATTTAGGAATTCTCAGAATGTTTGCTTTTGCGAGAAATCTAGGTTATATTAATAACCTTGATAAAAATGAACGGAATTTGGGTATTAGTCAGTTCATACTTTTTATTTTGACCCAATTTTGTGATAGACGGCATTCCATTGGTAAATAAAAGAAAACAATACCCAGACACAGGGCTTCTGAAAATCTAGACTAAAAAAACATTATATCAACCAATGGAATACTCATAAATGTATTGGAAGAAATAATAATCATCTTCATGCCCATATCCAATTCTCCTTGGGGTGGGCGTAACACGTTTTTTCCTAAGTTATCCCTTGTCGGACGTGACAGCATTATTAACTCCTTTTTCTTTCAAACCATTCACACAATCTTTAAGCTCAGAATTTTTAAAGTTTTCGGAAGCGTATGTATTAGAATAAAATACGCTTCCTAAAAACTTTGTATCAAACAAATCCTCAAAAGTCGTTGTAGGAACCCGTAAAGCTTTGAAAGCTATCGCACGTCTTGGCCCTCTGCCCTCTACACTGCCCCTCTTTACGCTTGAAAAGTTAAATTTGCTAAGAGTAACTCTATACTAACCTCTTGAGAGGCAAAATGGAGTAAAATGGCTATCTCTCTAAGAAACCTTCAAGTCTGACCTCCAAAGGAACGCGAGAAGTTATAATATGATAGAAATATCATGCCACCTACATCTGGACAGCAGGAAATGAAATCTACGTCCAGTGAATAAACTAACGGCATGTCACATAGAAGTTGAGAACTAACAGTAAAGCGTCAGGTTTGTATTTAAATCCAATTTTCTAAAAGTATGTCGACTCTTTGCTTTGCAAGTTCTGCGGAGTTATTTGAAGATGTTAGATCGCAAGCGTGACGGCTGAGTACGAGGTTTTGTGTTTGATTCTCAGGTCGGGCATAGTGTTATTGGGTATTTCCATCTAGAGTTTATCAGTAGAAGCCACAGAGTTTTGTATTTGTACCTGGGTGATGGCAATAGGCTTGCCCCCTTTTACACGGGACGTAAACAAAACTGATTAAATGTTGGAGTACTATTTATTTATTAAAACTTCATGCACAAGAGTGGTACATAGGTGGACTTAATGACACAAGACTAGACAATTCTCTATAGCTAGAGCACACCCAAAGCCATGTGCGTGTGGTGTGAGGGCCCGTTTGTTAAAACTCTGTAAAAATGTGCTTAGGATTTAGTGAACATTCCCCAACAATTGTGAAAGTTGGAATCAGATTTTGTGAAAGTCGTATAAGCGAGTTATTGACTGTAAAGTTGGGCCCTCAGTTCTCACATAGCGGATTGAGGGCCCGCCTGTACCTGAAAAACTATGTACACTACAGAATAAGTCTTTATGCCCAAATCTTACCTAATGCCGAACAAAATTTGTGAAAGCAAGATATTATCGCAAAACACTGTCCTACTTTGTAAATCTTCGTTCAAAATGGGCCCTCAATCCTCATACACGTAAAAGTTTATCACGCAAATGAAATGAATCCATTAACTTACAGCTACTGTTTGAAATCCTATTAGCTACTAAATAAATTGTGAAAATTTGTGAAAGCAAGAACAGATCACCACTTCTTGTTGTTTGAAAGTTATGACCCTGATAAAAATCGGGCCCTCAGTCCTCCATTTTTTTGTATTCTTTTTGTTACTCCTAACGTATGAAAGATAAGCCAGATACAAAATTGTCTCTTTTTGTGAAAAAAATTGTGCAACAAATTCGATACCAGAAAGAAATTAAAAGACCCTTTATTGTATATGAAAAACGAGTTTTATTTATCCTTTCTGAATTAGCAAATAGGGTGACCACAATTTATTTTTCATTACTCGTACTCTGAAAGTAGGTCATAACATGCCTGATGAGAGGATTGAAAGTTATGCTTTGCAGCCCTAGGGAGAATCCCTTTCAAATGCCAGCACCCAAATTAAAAAAAAAAACTAGTTCTATTTTGACATTTATATTGAACCATGTTCTACATTTTTTTAAACAGCCACTAAATTACAGCGCGATTTAAAATTAAAATAACATAAAGTTAACTTAAGAATATATTTTAATGTAATTTAGTTTCAACTGTTTCTCTAAAATAACATGTAAAATACTAGCTATATAGCTGGACGACCAGAGGACAAAAAAAAAGCGGGAAAGCGACATACCGATTAAGACTCATTTTTTCTTTAGCTAATCATTTATGTTCTTATTTTTACTTTCCTCGTATTCGTAATGAAAAGCACAGTGTTTACCTCGGGTAAATTACTTATTTAGTCTCTCGAACTATTAGCCCCTCACTACGTTACGGGCGCCAAACCCCGTCTTGGGACTAAATAAGTAACTTTCACCACTTGGATGTAATAGTTCTTTATTCGTAAAAAAAAATAATAATAACAACCTTGCAAATTTCGAGGTGTAAGTTGTAACTTGTAACAAAACTAGCATTTCACAATAACAAATAAAGAGATAACAAATAATAGTAAAAAGAAACAACAACAACAATGTACTATTAGATTGCAGCAAAGATCAGTAAATGTAGTGTCATAGGTATTAATAAACTTTCTTCGATTTTACGCTTATTATCGTCATAGCATTTGAAATGACCATTAATTAATACATGACATTTGTAATGACCAATACTATCAGCAAAAAGTGGAGGAACGAACTCAATTGCTCTGATTAGTTCGTATATCTTTGATTTTAGTCTTAGTGTATACGGTATATCCTGCAGGCAATATTCACCAGTACCGTTTAAATCAAATGCAATAACAAAATGTAATTCGTAGTTGACTGCTACGTTATAACCACAAGTAAGACAAGACTTAAATGATTCGTCTAAACAAATTGCGTCTTCTAAACACTCGATCCCAAAAATGGATAACATATCCGAATTGAGTGGTAAGAAAGCAAATTGTCTTTCTATTGGAATCGATGTGCAGTAACTGTTAATGCATCGTTTTGTAAAAAAAGCACTGTAAAAATGGTTAAAAAAAAATTAAATTTAATTAAACTTACTTTGCAACAGCAAAAGAAACTAAAACATCAGTATCGCCACTAACAAAGTATAATAAAATGAGGGTAAATCAAAATAAATAAAACATTTATTTCAAGTAAAAAGAAAAAGCTAAAATGAAATTATTGTCACCCTACCCGCGACTGTCACAATGACACGCGTACACAATAGAAAAATTGCTGATTTCAGTATATGTTAAAATTTGTTGTTTTATCGTAATTCTTATTAGTAACAAATAACACCAATTTGTTGCACAATTTTTTTCACAAAAAGAGACAATTTTGTATCTGGCTTATCTTTCATACGTTAGGAGTAACAAAAAGAATACAAAAAAATGGAGGACTGAGGGCCCGATTTTTATCAGGGTCATAACTTTCAAACAACAAGAAGTGGTGATCTGTTCTTGCTTTCACAAATTTTCACAATTTATTTAGTAGCTAATAGGATTTCAAACAGTAGCTGTAAGTTAATGGATTCATTTCATTTGCGTGATAAACTTTTACGTGTATGAGGATTGAGGGCCCATTTTGAACGAAGATTTACAAAGTAGGACAGTGTTTTGCGATAATATCTTGCTTTCACAAATTTTGTTCGGCATTAGGTAAGATTTGGGCATAAAGACTTTTTCTGTAGTGTACATAGTTTTTCAGGTACAGGCGGGCCCTCAATCCTCTATGTGAGAACTGAGGGCCCAACTTTACAGTCAATAACTCGCTTATACGACTTTCACAAAATCTGATTCCAACTTTCACAATTGTTGGGGAATGTTCACTAAATCCTAAGCACATTTTTACAGAGTTTTAACAAACGGGCCCTCACACCACACGCACATCCCAAAGCCTTTCAGGGGTTAGGCAGACCTAACCCCTGAAGGTTAAGCAGAGAAGGTTAAGAGAGAGGTTTTAGTCATGTTACTGTCGCTGTTTCGGTTTGAAGGATTCTCGTATAATTATAGTATATTTTTTTTTGTATTAGGATGGATATCTCTGGTGAAGATCAATTATCACCAGGAACCTATAGGTTTTAAACCAATCATTCACAAAGAAGCTGCAAATTCGAAAATAACTCTAGACACTTAAAATGACCCAAAGAGAATTTTGTTGACATTAGGTGTTAATAATCTGGTATTTGGAACTATTGGTTTCCGATGTCCCAATTTCACAGTCAATTTGCGGGTTGCTTTGTTTGTTTGCGATTTGACTCAAACTTTATACATTATTCAATAGTTCCAGAAGTATATCCAAACATTTAGGCAGAGGTTTCCCTAATGGGATACCCATATTTCTCCAGGTACGTTTAGGTCACATTTGCTAGCCTCTTGCAATCAACCGGGCATGAATCCAGACTCCGTGGCTGCTTCTGAAAAATAATCTATATCTATATCTATACATATAATAAATCTGTAGAAAAATCTTTTTTGTACATCGAAAATATTTAAAAAAAAAAATGTCAGGGTATTAAAGTATAACCAACAGAACACATTTCCAGCATTTTTGGAATTTTTGTCTGTTTGTCTGTTTGTCTGTTTCGATGACTAAGCATCACGTCAAATTTACGAAACGAATGTAGGTAACTTTTATACATAAATATTGTGCGTAACTTGGGCTATTACTTAGGCTTTGTTTCATCGTAATCGGTGCTCTCTATCAAAAGATATATGCATTTATAGTTTTCAAGAAGAACTTATCATTATGGTCAACAATGAGACAAGCAACGACATCTATTGAACGAATATGGTACTTATTAATAAATGCCTTCACAAGATAACTTTAAATAAGTTATGATAGCAAAAGGTACATAGATATTAGTCTAAATGACGCTGCTTTCAAAATCTACATAGCCTAAAACCCTATAGTGTGTTTGATCGCTCTTTTTTAGCAGTTTATCTTCGTCTTCGACAGATGGCGTTATTCATTTGATGTCATTTTCTGAACCGCGGTGCTATTAAATAAACATATGTTTCGTGAATAGTCAACAAATAAAGATTTACCAATTACACAGTATAAAAATACTATTTTTTTTAAACTAAATTAAAATTAGATAAAACCCACGACATATTTTTTTTGTACCGTGTACAATTAAGGGGCCCGAAAGGACCCCTTAATTGTTGCTGACATATCTTTGAGGCGCGCGTGGAACACGAACGCGCCAACGACAGTACCTGTCGACTATAATGTACCTGTTTCAAATTTCTTCAAGATCCGTTCGGCCGTTCTGACGTGGTTGAAACAAACTCCCATCCATCTAAACTTTAGTATTAGACATAGTCAGTACTTTGCATTACCCTCTTCTTATTTTCTACAGCGCGCAGCGGCAGTAAGTTAACGTAGGGCAATGATTTAATGTTCTTTTATCTAAGCGACGCATTTTAGTTTCCGACAACCACGCGAACGAAGTCGCGGGCACAGCTAGTAGATAATAAAAGCCAAAATGGAACTGGGCTGGGCACATCTGCCGCATGTCGGAGGAGCAATGGGCAAAAGTTACCACTCAGTGGATACCACAAAGCAAGAAACGACAACGCGGCAGGCCCAAAAGGAGATGGCGGGATGAGCTGGACTCTTTCTCTAAGAATTGGTCTACTGTCGCACTGGACCGGAAAAAGTGGAAGGAGGGAAGGGAGGCCTTTGCCCTGCAGTGGGACAGTATAGGCTTATAATAATAAAAGCCATTAACACTTTGCCTGAACTGGGAATCGAACCCTCACCCCAAACCTCATGCTCAGCAGTCGCATTTGCGCCCACTAGACCAACGACCTGTACCCATTCGTTATAATTTACCATTTTAGAACTCTCTTCAATTCACGCCTTTTCAGACTAATAATTCTAAAATCGCGATAATATATTATTCATGAAACAAATATTTAACGGAATATAGAAAATCGCTCAGCAATTTGCTCGGCAATCTCAAAGGTGAAAAGAGCGTAAAAATAATTGGTACGCCCAAACTTGAGCGTTCACATCTGTACTCGGAAGCTGTGTTATATACCCATGTATCTAGTACAGTTAAACAAACTATTAAGTGTACACACATTTTTTTGATTTTAGTACACTTTTTTTATGGTTCTGGGACATTTTCATTAATGAGCGGAAGGAAGTGTCAGACTTCTATTGACTTAAAACCACCCATGTTCCTTCTTAGCTCTTTGTGTTCCGGGGCCGCGGTATCTCATGCAAACAACCGGCCACCCCGGCAGGCAATAGGGATGTTTACTGACTAAAAAAATATGATTCTAATTAGTCCGTCTGTTAGATTATCGAAAAATATTGGATACGTATTTTTTGTTTTATCAAATCAATAAAAATTGACGAAGATAAAACGCGTCAAAGGTTTGAGTGGCGTTGTGACGTCACTCACCGTCTTAGAATATGACGTCACACGAGTTTTCAAAGCACTGTATCGTCTTCATTGTTTGTTTACGTGAAAAAAGAAAAAATACGTGTCCAATATTTTTTGGAAATCTATCTGACGGACTAATTAGATTTTTTTTGTTAACTACCCTATTCATATTGATTGCAATTTTGTTTTATAAAGCGGTTGGCATTAAGCAACTGATGTAAATGCGATGCTGTATGATTTGACATCAGTCTCTAAATGTATCTGTGTAACCTTAAAAGTAAGTGCAAGTTAGTTGGCTGTATACTTAATAGCTTGTTCGTTCGTACATTATAATACAATCGAAAGAACATAAGAATACTTTCAGGAATATTTCAATGCGTAAAAGGGTGGTTGTATAAGAGAATTTATCGCCAAACTCGTAAGTTCTGTAACCAATGAAATAAATAAAAACATGTTGGTTATATGGGTGAATATATTTATAATGTATCAAAGAAAGTAGGTAATTGAAATTATGAATTCGGATTAAGTCTTGTGAATTTATTTATGGTTTGTGATGGTTGGTAGTACTAGTAGCCGATATGGAAATCCTTAAACAGACTGCGTGTTCAAGTTGGCTGCTGCCGATCCAATTTAACCAGATGAGGTATAATCGACTCATCTCGAGCAGAATGTAAGTGTGGTGCCCCAACACAGGATATGCTATACCTCCTCTCGTGCCCGTCTTGTACATCTAATTACACGCTCAAAGACCAATTATTATTGTATGAAGCAAATAGAGCCGTTCAGCAGGGCTATTGCATATCTTTTTAAATGTCAGTGGCTATCATAGTGTCCATCAATTAACTATCAAATGGTTCCATTTTGTATAAATAATAATAGCCCTGCAGTGCCAGACCTGGCAACTTGAATAGCTATTGCGTATCTTTTTAAATGTCAGTGGCTATCATAGTGTCCATCGATTAACTGTCAAATGGTTAAGGTTTGGTACAAAATGGTTAAGGTTTGGTAAAAAATTGAACCATTTGACGTGAGAAAAGAAAAATAACGTGTCCAACATTTTTTGGAAATCTAACTGACGGACTAATTAGATTTTTTTAGTTAACTACCCTATTGTTCTTCCTTTTAGGTACTGAACCGCAAAGTACATTATAACATCCCGCGTGATTCCTTGGTTACGCAGATTAATTACCAAGAGGAGTACCTATGTACAATATAAGTATGTACTCCTATTACTTAGATTGAGTACTTATATTGTACATAGATTGTTAGATGATTGTTAGGAGTACTTATATTGTACATAGGTACTCCTCCTGGTAAACCATATAGTGACGCACTCTACAGTTATGGCAACTCACATTGCCATCAACCGGGCAGAAATCCCCCAGCAAAGTAAAGCTCTCCCATCCTGACCCCGTTACCAATCCATGCTAATCTCAAAAGTTATAACAAAATACATGAAACAGACAAACCAACCCAATAATCCATCGTTATCCAACAAATCGCATAAAACATCCTCCTGAGAGCGATTATCCTTTATCCTGTTCCCAATTAAATTGGTACAAAACGTTCATCCATCACCCATCATCAAATATACAAATGTAACCCTTAACGGTAACAACCCGTTTGTTATTGAAATGTATGGAAATCGGATACACCCGTTTGTAATTGTGGTAGAGGAATAATATTTTTTCCCGTCTATCCTTATGGTCGGTGTCTGTTGCGAAATGGGTCGGCTTTTTCCGTTTCAAGTGTATTTATTCGCCTGTTGATCTAGGAGTGAAAAAAATAGCAGCTGGTAGCCATGGTGTAAGTTGGAAAGAATGGTCGTAGCTTTTATAGTTTTTGTTAGTTTGGTAAGCGAACTGTAATAAAGTTTTTTTTTATGGAATTGCTACGGATATTAGTGTACTAGTTTGTGTGTTTAACGCTTACAAGTAAGCAGATAGATAGATAAAATACACTTTATAATTTATAGACGCCAGTACGACCAACTACCCAAATTATATTTTTTTTCCTATTAATTTTGAACTTACTGACATATTTTAGTATTTTGACATGCTGGCGTCTGTCTTTACACCATCACATCACAGTGTGTATGTTTGTTACTCTTTCACGCAAGAACTACTGAACGGGTTTGGATAAAATTTGGTACATAGATAGTTTATAACCTGGATTAACATAATATAGGGTAGTTTTTATCCCGATTTTATCTTCCCGTAGTATAACAATAATTATTCTCGAGTTGCAGCGGGCGAAGCCGCTGGCAACAGCTAGTACAAAATAAAGATATGAATGCAGGATTTTTATTTATAGAGCTACAATGAGAGGTCAATAAATGCAATCTTAGTGCGGAAGCTGTATGATATTTCTTCATCATTTGAATTAATTGGATTTGTCAAGATTTTCCAGCTGTGGGACAATAATACTCGATTAAAAGTATTTATTAAATCTGTCATAATTGCCATTAAGTCTGATCATCTCTTTGTCTGCAGAACCGGCAAGCTCCACTACCCTACCGACGTGTGCGGGCCACTCTTCGAGGAGGAGCTGGAGTTTTGGGGCCTGGACGCCAACCAGGTGGAACCCTGCTGCTGGATGACGTATACACAGGTAACCCAAAGATATTTATACTAGAAGCGTACATTTGCTCCTGGTTCATGAGGGCAGTTAGTCACGTTAACGATTTTTTTTTGTGAAAGCTGGGAAATCATCAAACGACTCCTCCCGCTCTGGGCGGAGCGGAAGGCAGTGTCAGACTTCTACTGACTAAAAACCACCCATATTCTTTCTAAGCCCTTTGTTCCCGGGGCCGTGGTATCTCTTTCGAACAACCCGCAGCCCCGACAAGCATCGGATACAAACGATGAAGTGGGAAGTAAGAAAGATAATTAAAAGAATTTTAACACCATCCCTTTTAGAGAAAATATAACTATTTTCACGCAGATAGAACTGAAAATAGCGCAGTTCTAGACAGACTTGCCAATCAAGAACTTAGCACAAATAGAATAAATGCCGTTGACACAAAATCTCCTCATATACATAACATAACATGAAAAGCTGCAAATAAACTAAAGAAATAGTCCATTCCTAACACGAAACATCAAACCCTGACATCATTATCAATCGTGAATCAGAACTTGTTTCTATTCTAAAAGTCTCATTGCCCATATTTTTAAAATTCCTGTCAGCTTTTCCATTCGCCAGTAAATCTCATAATTCATGAATATGCTAACCAGATCTAGACGGGAATTCTTGAGAAGTTTCAAACTTAAAGAGATCAGAGCACAGAAATACTATAATATTTTGAAGCTAATCTGAATATCCTGACTCGTATTATAAATGTCAAACTGAGTTCGTTTGTTTGTCGTTTTCCATGGAAAAGAATCACCAAGAAGCTTTTACAATATTTTCATACAACAACATTATTACTTAGGTATGGAGGGACAACGTAGGCCCGAGAATAAGTTGTAGGGTATTTGTATGTAATTTGACGTAAGGACCATGATTTGGACTAGGATTAGGGCAAAAGATTTTTTTATTCGGGTAGTTTCCCGTGGGTTCATTTTTTAACTCCACACGAGCGATACCGCGAGCAAAAGCTAAGTTAGTTATAAATAATGTTGAAAACAATATGGCTGTTTCAAGGTCTTTCAAACATATAATTTTATTAGAACGATTGTGGGTCTTATGTTTTTGTTATTTTGTTCGGCTTCGTTGAGAATTTAATGGCGAACAGATTCGATTTCAAAGCAAAATAATGATAGGATGTTTCCTATCTTCATTGTTTGAAGATGAAAATAACTGAAGGAAATAACAGAATAGTAGGAGGTATCATATGAAATTAAGTATGAAAGATGAAGACATGCTGCGCCGACCACAGCTACATTAGGATAGAAGCAGGTTGATGATGATGATGAACGAATAGGATTGGGTACATAACAACGTGTTATATATATTATCAGCAACATATATAAATACTTTAGTATGAATGATGATTACTATAAGAGTAGGGGAAGTCCAAAGAAATGATAAAAGGACTGTGTGAAGAATGATATGGCTAGAAAAGAGATGACCATTAGGATGAAGACTAATTGAAAATTATGAAAGAAGACATGCTGCACTGATTCCAAATAAATTAGGAAAAAGAAGGAACAGAAGAGAGTAATGATATGTCACTAGAAATATTTAACTTATCTTATCTTAACCGATCAGTCTAAATTATTTGAAATTGCGAAATGCATTTCAGACATGTTTGTGAACTCCCTCGTCTAAACTTTACTCGTTTGGCCGGCTTGGTCGAGATGGCTCGACAAACTATGACGGATGACTTATAGACAAGTTTTGAAAACGAGCTAAGGAGAACAGGAGCCATGGAGTTTCTCATATAGAGTAGCTATGAATAGAATATTAGAGAAGTTCTACAAGGTGCTGCTTGTTGAACAAACATGTTTACACGTTGAATGTTTAGGAACACCAGAAAACATAAAATAAAAAATCCAAAGCTGACAATACTGCGACAAGCTACAATTCTGCTGAAAAAGCGACTACTTAGTAAGCCAAATGCATAGCTGCGTAGTCAGTGGAGGAACCAATGGGAGTAAGCCAGGATCTCAGCAATTGTCACATTTCCGCAATTTCAGCTTACCCCTATAGGAAAAAACCGTATGTTTATGTACATGTTGAATTTTATATTAAACGTAGTTCATTATGTACAGAACATACATTTAAAAATTCACCGCTAGTGTGGCGTCTACTAACATTTAAATAAATCAAGAGCCGCAGCATACATCAACATATTCACGAACGACTCTCGCGTCTAACCACGAAGTTTTCCTCGAGCACACGGATTTACGATCATCTCCTGTGTCGTATTGATTTATGTTATTTTAATATTTGCTTAGTTACTCCAAAGAAAAGCCAGAAAATATTATTTCTACCTATAAATAAATGTGGCTAATGATGATGTGGTCTACGAACACCTAGAAATGCTCACAGTGAGAGAAGAAGTTACGAACCTCAAGATTGGTTGCAGGAAACAACTATAGGTACACCTTAAAAGAAAACACAAGAAATTAAGATTGAATGTTCTTGCTGGAGAACACACTCAGAATGGAAGAAGAGAAGCATAATGTACAGCACATCTGTTAAAAGTGAATGCACTGATTGCAGATAAAAAAGAACCTAGAAATAAAACAACCAAGGTACAAAACACGAGTACATGATGCACTCCAAACTATCATAAAACGAGGGTTCTCATAACAATAAAAACTCTAAACAAAACTTTCCACTTTCAACCAGCACTATGACAACATTTTACACTGCGGTGCAAATACACGACGTATTACGAGCTCGGTATTCCGAGTGCAGTTTATTGTGCACTGCAGTGTACGTGACGAATATGTTAGCATGTCATTCGGACGTGTAACGCTGGTGAAATGGCCTTGGCGAATAAATGTTGATCTTGTTGCTAACTTTGGTGCGGATATTCGGATTTGCGGTTTAATATTTGATGATCGTGGATCTAAAATGTATTTGAAGAGGAATTTGGCTAGTTATAAAGTCATATTGATTAAACTGGAGCTTCATATTTGAGGAGAAAGCCATGTTTTCATACGAAAAACTTTTTTACTTCGAGACACGGTTGTGGAACATTTAGATAAAATCTTAAATTCACTGAAAAACTACGCACAGCCGTTAGGATAGACAAATATTTTTACAAGGTTTTCTTATAAAATGAAAGCCTTTTGGGTTCGATTCTAACCGAATGCAGCTCATCTTACCTCCACAACACAATTACTGGTAAAACGATAATATACGATTATACGGATAAACAAAAGTAAGAAATAAAACACAAAATAATTTTATCTCTCATAAGCCGTTTAAGTCGTTTCTAATGGAGAAGAACCAGCAAGAAACTCCATTGTAACTCTTTTAAAATTATTTGTGAAGGATGATTTTTGATTATTCTTGACAGAGAAGAAAGAGAATAAGAAAACGTGTTGCGCTAACCGCAAGTAGAATAGGACAAAGGCAGGAAATAATGATGATGATAAGAAACCCATCAAGCACATGACTTGCTTTCTTACAATTTAGCATCCAACCAGCTTCATAGAAAACAAATCATCATCTGCGTAGCCTTTTCCCAACTATGTTGGGGTCGGCTTTCAGTCTAACCGGATGCAGCTGAATACCAGTATTTTACATGGAGCGACTGCCTATCTGGCCTCCACAACCCAGTTAATACTAGGTAATACGATACTCTTTGGTAAGACTGGATGTCAGAATTTCAGGTCACTGACTACCTGTAATGACTGCCAAAGATTTATAGGCAGCCGGGACCAACAGCTTAACGTGCTTTCCGAGGCACATAAACAAATGTAGCAATAAAAAAACAGAACCGTGCATACTCCAGTATAATAAAAAAAAAACATGCTGAACAACATATTCCAATTACATTCCGCGTCAAGTAAAAATATTCAGAGGTTCACAGTGATTGTGGCGTTGTATCCACCTACATTTGTGTGTGTTCACGCCCCTTTGTCTATGTGGGATGAATAGCATTATTGGAATATCGGAATGGGATTGTTTGTTATTGGGTTAGAACATTCTGTGATAGGATAAGTGATTCTGTGATAAAATAGGCCCACAGATAGTGTCGTTAAAGGTGTTTTAGTAAAATATTCTGGGGAATACTTTGACGAAGAGAATGTACTTAGGTAACTTAAAGACAAAAAGATAATTTCTGGTATTGAGAATAATAGCAATGGTGTAACCATAGCAATTTTTTCTATAGACACATTAAAAACTAGCCTCTTGTTAACAGTTTGAAAACAAATGTATATAAATAGAAGTCATTTTCCTATAGCTAAAAAATATGAAAACATGATGATCGTACTGACTGCTTTGCTGGTCTAGTGGCCGAAAATGCAACTGATGTTCTGGGTACGATTCCTGGGATGGGCAAAGTGTCATTGGATTTTCTAAATAGCAGTCATGAAGTCTAGATTTGAGCCCGGTAGATGGGGATAGGTACACCTCATCCTAACCGGGATTTACAGGCTTTATATTTTGTAACGTTTTGTGATCATCCTAATTAATGTTCCCATTACAATTGTTGAAATAGTCTTGCTCTCAATGTCACGTCAGGTAGATAAATATAAACGTTGCTACCTTTAAAATCCAATTTAACATTCACAACTCTCATTGCACCGCATTCGAACCAAAACACAAAATAACATATTCCAATTACATTCCCACTGAAATGGGAAATTCGGGTCCGATGATTGCGGGTTCGATATTTTCCTATTATTTCGAACATTGGCCCGGTACGAAATATTTTTGCGGTCTTACCCTCATATTTTATATCATGGAAATCGAAACCTTTGTCCAATTAATTCTGTTTTCAACTTAAATGCGAAATTAAAATTCGATTGGTCGTGGCCTGTGATATTATTTTTAATTATTTCTGTTTCACTGCCTACAATTTTCGTTATTAAATTAATGGGAACCTTTGTGATTTTATTGTTATTCTTGATTGCTAGCTTGTCGTGGTATTCGAAATCAAACGGTAAAGCCAGAAGAAATTTTAAATGGTACTCGTACCAATTACTGATTATTTATATTCAAACGACTTTTAATTGAAGCTGGATGTTCCCTTCAATAAGAATGCTCAGGTTTGTCTCTGACGCCTGACAAACCTTCGGTGGTTTATTTCTCCGTTTGGTCACGTGTTGCCAGTCTTCAGTTAGTTATTCTAAAGCATCACTGATGACCAAGCAGTTCGAAACTGCTAAGAACCATCAAAATATATTTTAAAATCTGTTTTCTCTCACCAGCATCGGGATACCCAAGAAACTCTAGCAGTCCTGGATCGGCTGGACCTGGACACAGAGAAGCCGACCGACGAGGAGGTGGCCCGCAAGTTCGGTTTCGAAGAGGACTACATGAAGGGGACGGTGTCGTGGTGGCAGCATCTGAAGCCGCAGATGTGGTCGCTGTTCGATGAGCCTTACAGCTCCAATGCTGCGAAGGTAATGTTGAAATTATTATCATCATAAACCTGGTTCAATTGTCTATCGATCGATGATAATGTTCATATTTCAAGTTTTTTTGTGTCCTTCGTTCAGAGCTTTCTCTTGAATTTAGTGATATCATGAGCTTCAATCATCAGGCATCAGCTCAAGGTGAATGAAGTAACCAAGAGTTTGTAACAATAATTTTTTTTTGTAAAAATAAGACTTTCCATACAATTTCTCGATCGTTCTATAGAGTCAATAGAATGATCAAGAAACTGTATGGAAAGATCTCTATATTGTCTAATGGTCTACGCTTTGGAATAAGCAACTACAGTACCTTCACAGGTACTAGACCTTGCGGCTGGGATAGGGTAGGTTAGTCCGTCAAATAGATTTCCAAAGAATATTGGACACGTATATTTTCTTTTTGCACGTAAACTATAAATGAAGACGATACAGTGCTTCGAAAAGTCGCGCGACGTCACAGTTTGGTACATTTTTACCAGATAGTGATGTCACCAGACCCCACTTACGATCTTTGACACGTTTTATTTTCGGCTATTTTTATTAATTTGATAAAATAAAAAACACGTACTTATCCAATATTTTTCGATAATCTAACAGACGGACTAAACAGAATCATATTTTTTTTAGTCAGTCAACTACCATAATGTAGCTTTATTATATTGTTACGTTTTGTCAATTCAAAAGTGCTTGTAACTGACCTTTTTGAAATAAATTCTTTTTGATTTTGATGATTTTGACTTCGATTCCATCATCTTGGTCTTTGAGTTTTTTTTGTCGTATAATTTGATAAATTATTAGGTATTCGATCTTACCCATAAAGTCTGTGAAGTTTCAAAAGATTAATATCAGATTTCAAAATAGTTGTCAATATAAACGAAGATACTGAGAATGCTTGGGTTTCTAAAGTAGATAATTAAAGTGTAGTACGCACTTCAAATTGTAATAATTTTAATTCGTTAAAGCCATCGTTCTCAAAACAACAATCTAAATTTCTAAAAACTCATTAAATTCAAAACATCTGGCCAACGGTTGCAAATTAAAATGCCACTTAGAATTCTTCAAAAGCTTAAAATGTAATCTTTTGCCTTTATGAAGTGTAAAATATTGTGCAGCAACCTCAACCGGCCCGATTTAATTCAAATTTATGCTAATCTAAATATTTCAATATAGATATTTCTGGGTTGTGGCATGAAACCCGTAGAGCTCCCAGGTTGAGGTTATTTTTTTAATTTTGAACTAGAATTTTTCAGTAAAAACATTGTCAGAAGGGGTGTTATTCCAAATGGTTTTAAAATCAACATTCATTTGTGTTAAGGAATTGATGCGAACCGAATATGTGAACAGAATAAATCACCATCAAATTTAAAAGATTTAAAAACACAATTTGAGGAAAAAACATTCAGTACCAATCAGTATTCCGATATTTGTAATGGTGGCTGAAAACACGATACCACATAATAATTCTTAATTACATTCTAACATTGACATAAAAGTCAGCTTTAAATTACGTAGAAAAGAAGTCAGAAAAGCTCCTGAATTCTCGCTACCTTTCACACTTGTTTTCAGACAATCATGAAGTCGGTAATGTGCAGTCATTAACATATCTCATTACCGTGCGGCCGTGGTACAAGCTTTTCACTGTACTTACTTGTTTTCCTCAAACAACCTTTTAACATTAAATTTGCAAAAAAAACTCCGCTCTGTATAAATACTATCATTTGGCCCGTTAACCGTTCGTGTTTCAGTAAATAAAAGCACCCTTAATTCCAGCAATAAAAGCCCTGTATTTACTTTAATTATTTTTTACATGAGAATGTAAACGTAGTAATTTTTATGTCCCGCTGAAGGGCACACGGGCTATTGTGAAGGCTGCTTTAATCTCTACAAAAGTAATATTGATCTGGCTTTAAAGGACTACGAGAATTTTAATGACTAGTTTAATGAATTGTTTAGTGTTAGGATCGCGTGATAATATTCTTTAGTTTTTTAGCTGTATAAATTCGAAAAGGGTTCTGGAAAATGTCGTGAGGAACGTTTTGAGTATGAATGTGGATGGGTATAAGAGGAGAGGAACACCAAAAACCATGGCTGGACTAAGTAAAAGATATGGCAATAAAAGTGGTATCTCTTGAGATAAAGAGTCACAGTGAAGTATGGAATTTGAATAAGGGCAAGAGAATGATGATGATAAGGTTTGACAATTGTTATAAAATACGTAACTTTTCTAATTGAACTTTTTATTTCCAGATCATCGGCGTCATATCAGTGTTCTTCATATGCGTATCAATAATATCGTTCTGTCTAAAAACTCACCCGGACATGAGAGTGCCAGTGATTAGAAACTATACAGTGACGACAGCCAACCATTCGCCAGGTTGGGCGTTGGACAAAGTGCAAACAAACGCCCACGTAGCCTTCTTTTACATAGAATGTGTGTGTAATGCGTGGTTCACATTAGAGATCCTCGTTCGTTTCATCTCGTCACCAAACAAGTGTGAATTCATCAAATCATCCGTCAACATTATCGACTACATCGCAACGATGAGCTTCTACATCGACCTGATCCTGCAGAAGTACGCGTCGCACGTGGAAAACGCAGATATCTTGGAGTTCTTCTCTATCATCAGAATTATGAGGCTGTTCAAACTCACGAGACACTCTTCGGGTCTCAAGATTTTGATTCAGACCTTCAGAGCATCAGCGAAGGAGCTGACGTTGCTGGTGTTCTTCCTCGTCCTGGGTATTGTGATATTCGCGAGTCTGGTGTACTACGCGGAGAGGATACAGACGAATCCTCACAATGACTTCAACAGCATACCTTTGGGCCTGTGGTGGGCTCTCGTAACCATGACGACTGTTGGATACGGTGACATGGCGCCCAAGACCTATGTTGGCATGTTTGTCGGTGCGCTGTGCGCGTTGGCAGGTGTAAGTATATTCAACATTATCATTCCTCTGTCATTTGAACTCATTCACAATTTTTTGCTCGCTCTCGCTCTATCTAAGAAGAAGAAAATTTGCAAATCAAAGCCTGTTTTTACCCTTCTACATCATTTAACCTCAAAATAATAATTCAAACCTATTGTTTTATTTGCTTTAAGTTGAATGGCAAAATTAATCGTTAATCCTTGAATACATTCAGTCGTAAACAAGTTGCTTATCTTGACCCAACAGGTGCTAACGATAGCTCTTCCGGTGCCGGTCATAGTATCCAATTTCGCCATGTACTACTCGCATACTCAAGCGAGAGCCAAGCTTCCCAAGAAGCGGCGAAGAGTTGTCAATGTGGAGCCCACCAGACCACCTATGCGTGAGTATTAAAAAAGCAGTTATAATTATAAAACATTTACAGATTATAAAACCGTACACAGACTTTAATATTACGCACTGCGTTTGAGAATGACGTATTAAGAGCTACGCAAAAATAAAAGACGAATACGTCGCGTCGGTCTACGAAGTATAGCTTTTTGTGCATTATTAATATTATGCAGTTCAGTATCTTGATTTGCATAGATTTGAAACTTTCTGTACATCAAATCAAAGTCTATAATTAAATAACATATTTTTATCGCCTTTTAAACGGATACTTTGATAACCCAGGTGCTCCAGTGGCCGGTGCTCCTAACCCTCTAGCAATAGGCATGGGTGGTGGTCCTCAGGTAGTAAACCGAAGAATGAATGCCATCAAAACCAACCACCCTAAGGACATGATAGGGCCTAACATGGGTAAGTGGTATGATAAGCCAGTAAGTTTATTAATGTCACAATTCTTTGAAGCTGTGGATAAAATTATAACACAAGGAATTGACGATTTACTTAATTACAAGAATGAAGTTTCAAAAACAAATGCATGAGGATAAAATCGAAATGTAATACTGACCGCGGTTTTTGAAAGGCTTTTGCAAACTAATGTGTTGTCAAATCTCATGTCGAGCGTGGATAACAGTGACGACATGGAATTTGACAGCGTGTTAGTAGATGTTTTTGATGGTAATTGTTATGCCTTTCAGAGATTAAGTCTAATTTTAATAACTTGCATCCAAAATAATACACAACCTCTTATTTTATAAAACTTATGCATAGCTTCACAATCTCGTTGTAAAACACTTAAAACTGTGGAATATACTACATCCATAGCAAAACAATTGTAAAATATTCTTCGAAATTTCTACTTGAAGGCAGATTTTACTATCAAATTATGCCTTCGAAATCCACTTGTAGTTTTAAGCACTATAAATGTTTGAATTCACGAAGTAGTAACAAAATTTTTATGGATATAATTAACCAATTGGCGTTTTCACAAAAAATAGATAAACTTAACACATTCACTTGTGATGAACATGAAAGATATTATACACCAAATAATTGGTAATAAACATACTTACTTGACTAATTGAGCATAATCGTGCGTTTGATTTAGATGTGGCTAGAAGAATATTATCAATGACTCGCAACATATTTGAAATATAAAACACGTTCTGTCGATAGCCCAAAACGTAATAATGAAATTTCTGAAAACTTTTAAATTAACTCGAATTTCAAATCATAAAAATTTGCATCAACATGAAATTCTCGTAGAATTAATTTTCGACAACAAGCCTTCAATCTCCAAATTACTCAACAAAGCAAACTTTATAAATAAATTAAGAGGCTTTGTCTGACGTCACAAAGTCATTGTTAATGTTCTTCGTAATATAAATACTAATAAACTAGTCACGTGACTAACAGTAGCTTATGCAATGTAATCCTCCACAGATGGTGATCGTAGCGAGCTAGAGGCTATGATCCAAACGACACCAAACAACTGCAAAAGAAAAAATTTAAACATGCTTTAGAAAGCATCACACAACGCCGTTGGAACCGAATGGGCTTTCTATATCGCCTGCACACTCGGATTTAGCTTACAGGAATGCTAATATATCTTTAGTCACTAATCAATCATTACCATTGTCATAATCATGTTTGCACACGGCAGTATCTTCAAGCAGCACTGGATCCACCGTCTAGGTCCCTTTGCTTCGGGGGACGAAGGTTCGGGACTTTGTATATCTGTGTTTGTACCCCGAACTTTTTGCTTTGCTTCCAAACTTGATGTTGTTGTAGATTGTTTATTATTTTGTAATGATTTTATAAGTTTTATTTTTATTTTTGCATTATTTGTGTATGCTTCTTTGGTAGATTATTATGAATTGAACAACGTGATCGTGCTCTTATGTTTTAGATAGTGATGATTCAGTGTTTTTCCAGGCAACAACCACACACCTCCACCACCACTTATTAGTCAAAACAATACAACAACAGAAGTTTCAAATTCACAGCCCGTCACATCGGTACACTTTTAGTGATATCTTGTCACTAATATTACACTAACACAATGTCGTGATTGTGCTTTTTTAAATTGTACGTCTAATGTCCGTCTTAGCACTAGTTTACTGTCTTGTGAGAGTCTGTCAATGTAAAATTGTGTTTTTATATTATTTTCTTTCAATGTCTCGTTGTTAACATAGCATTTTTTAAATCTGTAATACAAAAAAAAACGCATAATTTTCCCAAAAAAAGATGAGCATGCATCTGCATGATTGTTCGGATAACCTTCTTAACCATTTGTGTATCTATCCCCACAGTTAAAAAATATTGATTTACAATTCTATTTCCTACAGTTGCAACTTTGATGCCGGGAATGGACCTATCGGTCACGACTCGTCTGTCACCTAGCCCTCAAGGTATGAGTCCTGCACTCGCGATCGCAATACCAATGATGAAGTCCGTAAATATAGTACCGGCGCAGTGTTTCGACAACATGGCGTACCATAGCGAGAAATCTGAAGAAAAGGAGGTTGAGAACAACAAGGAAAGCAGTAAATCATGCAGCCGTCAAGAATCTGTGGATAGCGACAATACCGTCAGAGTGATGAACTTCAAAAATGACATATTCATGGATAAGGTGAATGAAGAGAAAACAGATGCTCGTACTCCATTGTTGAGGGATCACAAGATCGAGTCATTGGATGAAACGAAGTTAAGGGACAATAAGACGGAGAAAAGGAAATCGTCTGCTTCGACATAGCATTTATAAAAATATATTGACCAATAGAGCTAAGAAAGTTTTCAAAATTTTGCTTGCTGTGAGGAAAAGAAGTTAAAGAAGATTAATCTTTTGGCAAAGATTGAAGAAAGAGGCATGGTAATAAAACTTAAGGAGGAAAGATTTTGTCAGTTTCATCAGTAGTGCCAGGAGTGAAAGAGAGAAGCTAGAAATGTCATGGATAGAAATAGCAAGCATCGGTGAAAAGAATAAGATATTACCAAAGTATTCGAATTGGAAGACTTAAAATACGATTTAAAGCTAGAAATATCTGTCGATGTCAGTTATAATAGTTGCATAAAAGCCATTTTGAAAGCAGTTACGATTCTATATAAAATTGATATGAATAATCATCATTGATATAGTCTTTTACTACTCGTAAGTGCATTCAGGGGCGTGATAGACGTAAGATAGCTAAGTGTTTACAGCACTTATTAACATTTTATAACACATACGTATATTAGAATAGCTGCCTGTCACAATCTAGTAAAAAATAAATGTAAGCCAATGACCAGTATAGATAGGCCGATTTTATCTCTCTCCTGCATAACCATAGTCCTGACCTCGAATGTCTAGATATACTGGTCGCGTAGTCATCGTTAATGACCAGGAAATTCGTAATCATAGTGAAGTATGTTTACTGTCCATTAGTGGGAGAGATGGAGCTTGTTTAGGTCTGTGAATGCAAATATTAAACTTGATTTTCTCAACAAGCAAAGTTTCTGACTTGTTTGGGTAAACAGTAGGATGCAACAACAGCTGTTTAGAATACCTTATACTGTTTACTCTAAATTCGCTCCCATCCATGTAATATTACGCAAGGAACCATCTTTGGACCCATTGTAATCAATATTTTGTTTATAACCTATTTGAGCTTCATCTCTTTCAAATAAGCTAACGATAATTTTACTGTAAATACTGGTAGCGTTAATAATTTTGTATCTTTAACAGTTAAAATAATCACTAGACAACACATATCATTGGCACTTTCTTTCATTCTTGGTGTTATATACCTGTTTTACATGTATATAGATAAATATAAATAGCATAAAGTATACATAATAAGCGTAGATAGTGTTAAAGAAATTATTTAATTAAACAAAATACAGTAAATCGGCTGAAAATTTCGTTGGCATTTTGAAAATACAAATGAAAACTAAGTCTTATTCTCAAGAATCAATTTGAGAACTTGAGATTGTTATCATAGATTACAGCGTTTTCACAAAGTTAACCCTTTCATTGCGACTTGATAAAGATTAATGATGATGTACTCATAGCCACACCGAAATGAATGAAGACAAGTCGTGATATGCGACCTCATTTCTTTGCCTGAAAGTACGTTAGCTAAAAGAATTCTGTGAAGACATTCCATAGGCCTTGCCAGTTTTTTGTTATTGAGTCTTAAGATTTATGTGAATTCCTATGAGTACTTGTGGAATGCGAAGAACTGTATGAAAAGAAGCAATGAAAGGGTACCGACGCTCCAAAACGAGTAAAAAATGTTAAGTGGGCTTCTTTTGTTTATATGTTGCTTAGCAACGTACGAATGTTTCCTTTAATTAAATAAAATGAAAATCATGTCTAAATTGGGGGACCCTTAATGTTTTATAATATAAATATAAATATTCTGTGGGTTTTTATATGTCTTGAATGTCAGGAAACGTTTCGTAAGATACAAGCAGTTTGTGTTGAGCCTAATTTATTATCGAAATTTATAGTTTAAAACTAGGGTGTCGAGTGAAATTATGATCGTGGTTTCGGAAACTTGGCAAGATTACGGTAATTAATTACTTAAGGAACCTTACAAGTGGTATCATATTATATAACTGGAATGTAACTAAGGTTTTCAACTTTGGAACTAACAAATTGAACTAAGTATATCATCAAGGGTATTGGTCGATTTATTTCAAAGATGATGCTTATCCTCCAACTAAGTCAGTACATTATTTAAACAACAAAATATTCCATTTAAATATATTTCGTAAAGCAGGGTTTTAAATCTTTATGTAATTTTGTTGTAACGCAATTCTGAATATTTCACTGGTATTTGATGATAACCTAAGACTATATCAATAGAAACTGCTTGTATGAATGATGTGCATTCCTGGCGTTAAATCGGTACCATATCGAAATTATCAATTAATTATTTTCTTATTTTATTACTAAACAAACTTGTAACGCATAAAAATCTATTTTACGCATCAAATGCAATAAATTTTAATGTTACGTAGATAGCACGAGTTTTGTTACAAAATGTATTTTGTATATAATTTAAGACGTAAAATTTAGCTACTAAATTGTACTTTCATTTATTATCTAGCCACGTTTTGTTACTAACCAAGTAACCAACTGCTTAATTCAGAATTACGAGCGAATTGTTACTAAGGTCTGAGTTTATGTTACGAAAATCTATTTGAAACGGCCCTAAAACACGTCTGAGAAAATTTCGGCTCGATAAAAGAAATATGGGATCAGTTTAAAAAGGATGGACGGTGGAGTACTCGTATAACACCGATGCTATTATTTAATTCTGTTTAACACCAATTATATTAATCTGTTATCTAGAAACTAGGCCATGGCCTTAGTAACATTTGGATGTAGAAGTCTGAAGGTAAGCATTTATAAATGTAAAAATAGTTTTGAAAGCGGATTGAGATCGTGAAAAAAATACGTAGGCCTAATTACATTATTGTGGAATATAACAGCATTGTTACTATGACAACGTTAAAATGACCGAGTCAAAGTGAAATAAATAAGAAAAAATATTTTTTTTAAAAGCAAGAACATTTATTCGAGCATAACAATGTAATTTAATCCCCAAATAAACCCAACTTTAACAAAACTAGCCAACAATGGGTTAAAACAAAAGATGGCGGCGCCATATTATTGTCATAGTGTGCGAAACAAGGCTTTAAACGTATCCACAGTGTGGATACTGCACACGTACAATAGCAAAGGCTGTGTCAGCGACCGACACCGAGAACCCTATTTGGAAATAATTTATTACCTCACCCCGACCTAACAAGCCTAAACCCCTAAACAAATAGAATACAGAAGGTTTGCTCCTATATAATAAGCAAAAACAGGGTAAACACACAAAGACACAAAACGTATAGCGAATCGGTCGAATGCCAGTCTCGAGTACACTTACACTAGCTGCAGAGGAAGCGTGTCTATCTGTGCGTGCATTCTTTCTCATTGTGCACTGTGCAGACCCGTACTTCTGCAACTTTTATTACTCTTTGCCTCCTTTGGGGTATTCATCATCTGTGTTGTTAAAATTCATATAAATTGGCTAGCGGGCCTTTAGCGGTGAGGGTCTGCCTGACACGACGTGACAAGGTTTTATGAAATCATGTTACTGGAAATTAATGTTACTAACGAGTATGTTAATTAACGTTCTTGGTTTTGGTCAAAATATGATCCGTACTAGAGGTCACCACTTCACCTGGTCTTATTTTGCTTTCCAGTAACCTGTATTGTCCCACTGCTGGGAAAGGCCCCCGTCTCCCTTCTTCACACACTTTTATTTGATATTGTTGTCTGTTTAGGCTTTTGGCTATTATTTCAATAAACCAAATTAGTAGGTATACAAAGTGTAATCGACCCCTCCGGTAGCGAACAGAAGATTGAATGAAAGCAATTCTTTAAGTAGAATGTGTAATGTGTTTTATCAGACTAACTGCCGCACTCAGAGTGCTCTAATGCCAACTTAAGCCGTCCATTAGTGACGATTTAAAAATATTCACACTCAGAGTGAGCTAATGATTCATTAGTAGGCCTAATGAACCACTAAATTTAACTGGCGCTCTACCCTTACTTAGCTTCCTAATGAACGATTAGTTTGACGTTTGATGAATTTTGACAGATCAATTCGAAGGGTTTGGAGGTTATTTGTGTAGTTATTTACAAGGATTTCAAATTCTTCTTCTTCTTATCGTGTGGGCAGTAAGGTCTAACGACCCCACACACCCTAGTGTCCAAGTTCTAAACCGCCTCAAGGACCTCTGACATGGTTTGACGACCGCCATTTGTCGGGCGGACCACCGACTTATTACGTGCCTTCCGAAGCACGGAATCATCTTTTTTATCAGAGAATCAGGTGATTCAAGCCAGCAATGTCCTAGCCAAACTTTAAGCAGCTTTACAAAGTAAACCAGCAACGTTCTAGCCAAACTGGAAGCAACTTTACGAAGTATGAAATTTTGAGAAAATGTACTGATTATGAAGAGTTTGTTGATTTTGTGTACTTTCAATTTAACATTACAAGTGTTAGGTGCCTATGTCAATAGCAAATATGTCTGATCTCGTAGAATTTATCTTTTAGATTTTCTGGTAGATTTTGTTTATTATCCCCAAAGGTATAGGAGAAGTGGGGCCAAGAAAAGTATAACAGAAGCCAAATTAAAACCAGCAAGACTGTGGAAACATGTTTTGGTATTTGGAATGGATGATTTCCTTGTCTTCATGTGGGAATGGGTATCAAACTGGATACAGTTGTGGCTGTCATATGTGCATGTGCAATACTGCATAACATGGCGTTATTGGTAGAAGATTTGGTGCCAATGAACTGGGATAGCATTGATATTCAAAATGATGATGTTGTATCAAATGGTGAAAACTCCAACAGCAATGGTTTTATGGTGCAACAATCTTTGGTGGATAGGTTTCTCTCTTAATATTAATTCTTGAATGAATAAAATCCATAAAGTAATCAAATAATAATCCTTTTATTTCAATACATAAAAAGAGTTAATCAGTAAGAAGGACTTGTTTCGTAATAAATTTCTTCAGTTTCTCTAATTCTATTTTAGTTTTTTTCTAATAAACATTTGTTCCTCTCTTCCTCTAACAATGCTGCTTTTTTTCTTATCTGTTCGATTTACTGTAAAGAAAAAGTATAATATAAGTTACATACATAAACTCACGCCCTTTTCCCATGGGGATAGGCAGAAACCACAAAACACCACTTGCTATGATCCTTACATACTCCTTTTGCCTTGTCCACATTCATACATCTGGTCATACACGCACGCCGGTAAAGAGCCGATTAATATAAGTGAATCTGGCTATAAACGGTTCTTAACCATTACATTACATTTGACGGCACGGTTGGCACAGTGGCTCAAGTGATTGACTGCCGCTCTGCGTGTCGCGGGTTCAATCCCAGCACGGAACAAATATCTTGTATGGCCTACAGCTACCTGTACAAATATTTGTACTGTGCGTTTTCTGGTCTGGGTATTTGTGTGTTTGACTTAATATGTTTGTGAACGCACCCACGATACAGGAAAAATTCCTAGTACGATCTACTTTTTTTTTTTAAAGAAAAAAGATTGATAGTTGAAAGCCATAGTTATGTACCTGTGTTTTCAGTATTTGCATTTCCATCTTTTTCTTATTTTCTAAATTCCTTATTCTCATCACAGCCTCCCGACGAATAAACAGTACTCGGTAGGTCTACACACTTCTTGATCTGTGGTTTTGATCACTGCTGCATTTTTCTTATCACTGTTATCTAAAATGTAAATAAAGATATTTAGTATGAAGATAAGATGGATGGAGAGTGTGAGGAATGATATAAAGGAAAAAGGAATAAATGATAGTGTGACGACTGGCAGGGCAGTATGGAAAAAAGACGTGTTGCGCCGACAACAAATAACATGGCATAAGGGCAGGAAGATGATGATGATGAGTGTAAAGCGAATTAAACAATGTTGTATTGTAAGACAAATTTTATGTTGCGTTTTTGGGTACTTACATTAAAGAGAGAGCTTGCAGGCTTCTTATTTGTACAGCGTGCAGCGATGGCTCCATCTTCCTTACGAACTAATACACGGCCATCACGGACCCAGACATAATAGTAGTAGACATAGTAGTTCTTCTCACGAGCCATTTTCCTAGCATCTGCATGTATGGCTCTAATCAGAGGTGAAAGAGGCTCTGAGACGAAGACAGGTTATTTGGCACCTCCGAAGCCCAAGTGGCTTGAAATAAGTTTATCGGACACATGAGCACGTTATGTTATAGCTGTAATTAAACTTTTTAACACGAAAGATTATTTTCTTGTCGGGTGAAACACAAATAATCAAACCAAACAAAATTGACATTGAAATGACACTTGGACATTTTTTATTAGTGACAGTTAGCAATAAGTGATACCAAAGAAAAAAGAGTCCGGTTGCTTTATTTTATTTATATGAAAATGGCTGTTTGGCTTTGTCTTTTGTTGAAAACGATCGGTAAAAGAACTTATTTTAATTTATGTTGCTTATTTATATGCTTTCAATGTGTTTAAATAAACATTTTTTTATTTAATAATAACACATTTTCAAGTGTGGTTACACCAACTGTGTATCGATGTGCTTTTCGATATAATGATTTGACGATACTCCGCCCTACGGATACTAACAGTTGTCATTAGCTGGTGAACCACTAATTTTTCTTTCTGGGTAGTATCGTTCATTAACGAATCTAGTGAGAATTAGATAAGGACTCATTAGAACTAATTTAATGAAGCTCTCTGAGTGCGGCAGTAAGTGACTTTTATTTATTACTGCTACGTCTAATGTAACCTACTTAGCCTTCATTACCAGTGTGGCTGCCACGGAAGCCGATATATTTATTTCTTCTGCTTTAAATTCTGCTTCCTTTAAGAAAGGTCTAAAAGACGTCTTATACAATACTGTTTCAGCTTTCAAAAGTCATAAATCTTGTGACTTGTCTTTCCGTTTCAGAAATAGTTTTCATTTCCAAGCTGTCTTGAAAACTATAATTTGTCTCATCACACGCAAGTCTGACATCACGTGGCCTAATAAAATAAACTCCCCTGAAAAAGTTGAATTAAAGCCAAATAAGTTTCGCAATCATGTTAATAGGTTCGCAATACCTGGTGTTGGCAAGTTGCGGTGTATAAGTCGTATTGTAATTAAAACTAATATAATTAAGTTTGTAAAGTTCGCTAATTGGTTTGCTGCAAGTTTTAATTAAAATAGGTTAACTTGTTTCTCATTTACAGCTAAAGTTAAAATAAAGCGTCAACTCTTTACGGTACACGAATCTGAAATTGGTTGGGGTTCTGTATTGTAATACAGTAGTCAAATTGTTATCTAGTACTTTCGGCACCGCTACTTGTAACCACTCTATTTTATCACCGCATAACATGAAAGGAGCATTAGGTAATAATTCTCCATTTGAAAGTCAAACTGTATTTACAAGCATTGCGCCACGATCGATAACTCCATAAGAGAGAAAAATGAGCCATTACGCATTGTTTATTGCAGACCCCCAAGCTTTCACGATCTCCGTCCAATCTCGAAACATTCACCATCATTGCGAACACCTACGTGTACAGTGCTGCTTCGCTCTTTTGGCGTTTAAAGGAGGGCGCTGTTGGTTAACATTTCTGAATTTGTATTTAAGAAGGCGGGGTTAGTTCCGATTTTGGTGACGCGCCATAAGAACTATGCAGCACTTTAGACTTATTATTCCTTTCTACTTTATGCTAAATATATATGTAAATAAATTTTTAAAAGCGGATTTAGAGGACCACGGACAAAAAAAAAGTTTTGTACTTAATTCTTTAAGCCTACTCGACGTTGCGATCGCGTGTTTTTTCATTTTGAAACTTGTTAAAAATAAGTTTGAGTTTTGCACTTAAAAACTAAGTAAATTGTGAAATGGAAATTAGTATTGTTATGCATATTTTTTGCTGTCATGATTTAAATGAAAATTATAACGATACAAAATAGCCCGCAAAATGTTTATTTTATTCGTTGTTATTATTTTGAAAAATAAAACAATTTTCAAAATTGTATAAAAAATATTGATTGTTATTTTTGTTATCTCTGAAAGGAGAAAAAGTATTTAGTTCAAAAATCTGTTTTGGCATAATGTTGTACTTAATATAATATTTCAATGTTTCGATCAATAAAAGGTACTAAATGTAATATCCGAAATACAGAAAATTAAGGCTTGTTTCAAGGTGTTACAAATAACCTAACAATGTAAATCAATAACCAAATATAAGCACATAATCCTTAAGCTGTTAAATTGTTTCCATTTTGTAAAATACTGATGGTATACCAATAACGTTTTCCAAATGACACACAGTGTTCTCCTCCGTGTCGCCAAGTATGAAATTTTGGATGTAACTCGAAGTCTCCTCGACACAGTGAAACACTGTGCCTTATTTGGAATACTCACGAGCAATGACGTAGGTATAAGGCTTTCACAGTGAGTAAACAGGGCTTTGATGTTATTATATAGCGTTCTATATATACATATACAATTTTGAACAATACAAAACAAATTATTTGAGAATATTGTTCATTAAACATGTGAAATTATTTACTTGTTTTATTTTTCTATCATCCTTACATAACTCTTCATCTGACTAGCTGAAAGGATCAAAGTGAAACAATAGCCTTAAGCAGATAATCTCAAGAGACGATTGGAAAAATAACATAAACCCTGTTATTTCCGAAGGGTTATCCAGAGGTGTATCAAATAGTACACCTACATTTCACCAATTACGTTCAAGTCCCAAGTAATAGGAGGCGTGTCTATCAACCAGGCACATTTCCAGACTCCATGGCTACTGAAAAAAACCTGAAAAATCGAACCCAGCGGGAGACGCTCCGGGCGTAGGGGGCCACGTGATGGCTTCCGGCCACCGTAGACGCGGGCCTGAGGACGGTGAGTAATGGGCTAGCTCGCCGTCCGTCCGTCTTATGGCTACGCCGACGGCGCGTTCGTGTTCCACGCGCGCCTCAAAGAGATTTCAGCAACATGGAAGGGGCCGACGCCCGTCGGGGCTGATGGTCGTTCGCAAGAGATACCGCGGCCTCGACATAACCAAAAAAAAAAAAAGGTCCTCAAGCTAAGTAGCCGCACTTGAAACCACTAGACCAACGAGACATTTGATGGAGTTTAATGTAGTTTTCTCTTTCTATTGTGAGATTAGTGCCCAAACTGTTCTGACAGTTTTTATATGCTGCCCATGGGTCTCTGACTTTGCATTTACATGCCGTCGAGTTATCTCTCTCAGACATGATGGCTGCTGGACTTATCTCAGCCTATAATGTTTCCACTGCAAGGGACTTAGGCCTCCACCACGCGGGCCCAGTGCGGGTTGGTATAATTATATGCCACGTGTCTTCGAATTTTTTGGTTCTACCACATGCCGGTTTCCTCGCGATGTTTTCCTTCACCGGTTTGAAAGCAGCGGTGATGAAATAAATTACACAAAGTAATGCCTGGTTTCGAACCCACGACTTACTGTGCGTAAGTCGGGGTCGCCGCCACTGGGCCATCGTTGCTCGAGAATAAAATGTGTTATCAATTTTTGTGAAAGAACTAGAGGTATTCTGAACGCTAATTGTGGTAGATAACAGTACTATTCATGTTGCCCATAAAAACTAACTTAATTTTTTCCATAACTTTGCATAGTTAAGGAAAAAGGTTAAACAAATGAGGAAATAACTGTACGCCTGGTCTTTATCAAAACCAGTTTCAAACCCGCAACCCACTTCACATATCCTTAAAAATGGAATTAATTCAAGTGCACCTGTATGGGCCAGGGTCGCTATAAACAAAGTTAATTCTGCCATAAAGCGCCCATTAAACCGAATGTTCAGCTAGATAGGAGTGACCCTAATAGTTTATATTGTTAGGAGGCGATACAATTTGAATATTTCATAAGGGCTCGATATGGGGTGTAATAAAATGGTCCAGTTCTGGACTGGAGTATACATCGAGGGAAAGTTTTTTGCAAATTGTACGGTAAGTCATTATCAGCTTAGCCTTTTCCCAACTTTCATGGGTCGGTTTCCAATCTAACCGTATGCAGCTGAATACCAGTATTTTACATAGAGCCTAGTTAGTACTGGGACCGTTACTGGGACCGTTTCACACACTGACTACCTCTAACGACTGTTAAAGATCTACTAACAGCAGGGTCCAACGGTTTAGCGTGTTTTCCGAGGCATGGAACAAACTCGGTATTTAATATATCACCCATCTATTAAGTCTAGACAACCTAGAGATCTACCCGAGCGAGTGTTATTATTAAGAGGGAACAGGCCGAGTGAGGTAAGTTTGAAGAAACTATTGCCGTCCCGTGGCGCCAACCCTGCTAAAAGGAAATGACAGGGACGTGTCTATAGTAGACCTTGATTTGATGTAAAAAAAAATATTACTCTAGAGGAACGTACGTATGATGTCAGCAGTAAATGTATAAAGAATCGCAGCCCCTGTTCCTTCGTAAGCCTCGAGCTGCTCTATAATTGTAAATTGTACGAGGTAAGTGGACTCCTAAAAGGAGCTCGTGGCTTAATAAGAACTGCCACTAGGGTCGATCTTTAGGTAAAGCTGTGCTTGCCTAGGTCGGTCTGTGGATGGGTGACCGCCCAACATATCGAGTTTCCTCCGTGCCTCGGAGAGCACGTTAAGCTGTTGGTCCCGGCTGCCATATATAAAGCTTTGGCAGTCATTACAGGTAGTCAGTGACCTGAAATTCTGACATCCAGTCACACCAAAGAGTCTCGTATTAACTAGTATTAACTGGGTTGTGGAGGTCAGATAGGCAGTCGCTCCATGTAGAATACTGGTACTCAGCTGCATCCGGTTAGACTGGAAGCCGACCCCAACATAGTTGGGAAAAGGCTAGGCAGATGATGATGAATACTGATGGAGCATAAATAACATCATAATATTACGCCTACAATACCCGAAGAGTTATCCAAAGGTGTACCTAATAGTACAGCCACAATTTGTTAGTTATGTATTAAGTTCCATGTTCTAGAGGCCATTTTTTTTTCTTTGACATATAGCAATTCTTTCTTCATCCTCTTTTCTTATTGACCATGTCTGACAACCATATAATAGACGATGGTAATACTGTTGATTCGTTGCGAGATTATATAGGGTGTAAAACTACCCTTAATGCAAACGAAGGCCACTTATTCTCCCCACCACTGCGATCATTTTCTTGTTCTAGACCATACCTGGGAATTGCCTAGTTACGGAGATATGGGGGTCAAAGTTTCAAATTTTTTACAGCTGTTTTCGTAAATCCTAGTTTTTCAGGTTATAACTTTACTTAAATTACCTCCATGACCCGTTTACAATACAAAGCATCCACTAGCACAATGTTTTAACAGTGCTACATTGAGTGTTACCATAAAATGTGATTTTTGACCCAAAAAAAGCAAGTCGTTTCCCAGCAAAAATTTTTGCGTAGGGGTACTTTTGATGTACAGAGTGCTTGGTTGACGGGTGTGTGATGGGTTGATTTACATGCTGTATACACATACAGAAAGAAAGATTTGTATTTGTTGTATTTCAAAAAAAGTGTAAGTAGTAAGTTAATAAAGGCTATTTTTATTTTGTGTGTGAAAACAAATCCAGAATCCTTGACTGCTACTGAGAAATTCCTAAAAATTCTAGGTACCTACCTAATATTATATCGGCAGAATGTGTTTTTCTTTCAAACAATTTAAAGTTGTAATATCAGTGTGATTGTGATATTATGTAAATACCAAGTTATATAATATTTGACAACTAACAGCAAAGTTTTGAAGAAAAAGACACGCTGCGCCGATCTTAAATGGATTTATATTAGTGATGGACACTGATTTTTATTACGATAGTGATTATTTACAATGCTAAATATAAATATACTGTAGACCATATGTTTAGATAAACATTGATTAATTTCATCTTATAAAGTCATAACATTAATTCTCAATATCAGAGTCATCGAACTTACAATCCTAATCCATAAGAGAGAACAGAATGACTTAAAAAACCTTCAATCTAGATTCAGCTCGGAATATAGGTAGGTAGTTATCGAGGTGTGAACCGTCTTGCAAACTGTCGGCTATCGTCCTGTGCCCGGGTGACGGTGGCGACATCTGTCGGTAATAACCTCGGTTAAACGAGCACTCCTTGCTCTAGGGTTGAGAGCAACTTTTTAACTTTAATTTGAAATCAAGGACCACTTAAATTTAAACCCTTTACGGGCTCTAACTGCCGCACTCAGAGAGCTTTAATGATTACTTAGACCATCACTTAGTAAAGGTTTTGACAGTTTTGTCATACAAAAGTATGTCAAATCTTTACTAACTGACGGCTTAAGTAATCATTAAATATCTCTGAGTACAGCAGTAAATCTATATTTAACCGACTTCTTTATCTATAGAAACAACATGATAGCATACGCAGCCTGCAGTCAGCCCAACTACCTACCTTATAGTAACGAGACTGAAGGTCGTTAGGGAGACCTGTCAGAGATCACTGCGATTTGGACAGTACGATTAGAATTTGATTAACTGAGCGGCAGAATACATACCACAGAAAATAAGTGCAAAATAAATGTTGTTGTGTAGTTCATTAAGCCTCGGTCCCGGGTGTCATTTGTAGATCTTACCAAGGGGTATCATATTCATCATTTCAGCCACAAGACGTCCACTGCTGGACATAGGCTTCTCCCAGAAGGGGGGGATTTGTCATAATCGCCACGCTTGGCAGGCGGGTTGGCGATCGCAGTATGGTTGTTACGAAGGCACAGAGAACGCTGCTGCCCATTTTCTAGAAAGTCCCTTAGTCGCCTCTTACGACACCCACGGGAAGATACGATATCATTAATATGATATCATATCTTCCCTCCTTCCTTCCTTCTCTATTATATGATTAGTATTTGGTAATCCAAATACTAATTTAATAGGGTTGTGGAGTTCAGACAGGCGTCGCTCCATGTTAATTATTGGTATTCTGCATCTGGTTCGACTGGAAGCCGTCCCTAACATAGTTGGGAAATGGCTAGGATGATGACAATATACGACACGGTGCAGTGGCTGAGCGATTGGACTGCTGCACTGCGTGTCGCCTGTTTGATCCCCGCACGGAACAAATATTTGTATGGCCTACAGATAGTTGTTTCGGGTCTGGGTATGTGAGTTTAAATGTTTGTAAACGCACCCACGATACAGGAGAAATTCCTAGTGTGGGGCAATGTTTTAATATATATATATATATATATGTATATATATATGTCACCCACAATCACAGTAACGTCTTCTATCTCTATCGAAAATATTACCTCTTTAAAGTTTATTTTCCTACGGAGAAATCTGAACTACTGTCAGCCCTATTTGGGGCACCAGTCGCTAGTTAAACTGTCTTCAAATGAACAGCTCAAGTGGCTGTAAAATATAGTATTATCGCCATTTTGTGCATAACTAATGATTAGCGACTATTTAATAACCCTGTGGCAACAGCTGGGTGTTATAGAATGTTTTTTTTACTAACTCTAAGCGTCATCATAATGTTCTGATATTGTTAGCCTAAGTTTTCTGACTGCCAGGCAAACGTGTCTTCCACCATGACTTCTAGTTCTTCTGATCATCCAGCGTATCTTCATTTTTACACGACTGCCCCAAAAAAAAGAGTTATGTTTTTCACTTCTCTTATTTACTACATTCATAGGAGCTCGTGGCTTAATAAGAACTGCCACTCGGGTCGATCTTTAGGTTAATCTCCGCTTGCCTAGGTTGTTCTGTGGATGGGTGACCGCCCATTACATACCGAGTTACCTCCGTGCCTCGGAAAGCACGTTAAGCTGTTGGTCCCGGCTGCCATATATAGACCTTTGGCAGTCGTTACAGGTAGTCAGTGACCTGAAAGTCTGACATCCAGTCTTACCAAAGGGTATCGTATTACCTAGTATTAACTGGGTTGTGGAGGTCGGATAGGCAGTCGCTCCATGTAAAATACTGGTATTCAGCTCCATCCGGTTAGACTGGAAGCCGACCCCGTTGGGAAAAGGCTAGGCAGATGATGATTTGCTACATTCCTACTCAAAATTACGTTGTCCATAACAGAATATCCATAGAAGAATAAAGATCCAGTTTTAATATCAAGAATGGAACAGGTGCAAATGCAATTAATAGGCTGTAAAATGATAATAAACGACAAGGAACGGGGTCAGTTTTATGGAATATAAATGGGATAGGATCAGCTGATGCCCCGTTTATACCGCCAATAAACGTTTAATGACTAACTATTAGATAGGTACGATTTTTTACAGCATTGAAAGGCCACAGTTCAGCCGCACGGTTAAGTAACGCTTAGTGAGGGTGGTTTATAGATGGGTAGCCTTTGAGTCTTGGAAACAATAATGATCAGTTGGTTCCGGCTATCTATCATCCGTAGTCGCATTTAGCTACAGCCGCTGCAATGTATTTGGAAAAAGGTTAGCAGATAGTGATGATAACTGAAGGACAAAGGCTTTTTCTTGAAAAACAGTAGATATTCATGGTAGAGAATAATCATGAATTCTTTTTCAAGATATAATCTAAAGCAGCTTTCTGCACGTTGATTTTCTACGGTCACTTCAATGTCGGTGTCCAGGAACCTGCTTCGAAAACGGTAGGCTATTAAAAAAAACAGAACACTCTTTTTTTTGGGGCAGTCGTGTAAAAAGATAACTATTCAATCTTATATAAACTACCGCTGCTAGTAACATTTAAAAACTCTACTGCACAATAAACTGTAGAATCTTCTCAGCAAGGTGTTCAAGTAGAAAGTGAATTATCTGAAAATCCTCCGGAGCCGCGGCTGAGATTATCCGGTAAGGCTTACAACACGTTGTCGCTTCCGTTCGCCGCGATCTGTAATATAATAACGAGATGAGAAGATGGTGCGAACAAATGGGGTTCGTAGGTGAAGTATGGGCGCAGTTACTTTGCATATTTTGATAAAGAAATTTTCTGAAATTGACTTGGTAAGCAAGGCAAACAGAATCTGTAAAATTGAAGCTCTGTTATTTTGTCTGAAGAGATCGTGGCAAATAAAAAACAACCGTTGGGTCGATGTTTAGGTTAAGTAACGCTTGCCTAGGTTGGTCCAATAATGGGTGTCTACCCATTCCATATCGAATTTGCTTCGTGCCTCGAAAAGTACGTTAAACCGCTGCACGCTGGTCCTTGCTGTCTTTGTTGTTTGTAGATCTTTGACAAAATCAGAATCAAATTATTTATTTCAAGCAGGCAAGTTACAGGCACTTTTGAATAGTCGGAACAAATGCAAATTAAAAAGAAGCTACAGTCCCAGTCAAAAAGCATACTAACTGTGACCATCCTGTAGTTTCCCATTCCCTAGCGTAAATCTCTATGGAGAAGAACGGGCAAGAAACTCCATGGACACTCTTTTAAATCAGAATATTGTTACAAAACTTTGGTTACATCAATTATGTTGAGATGGTATATTATGTGAGAACGATGTAGCATGATGTGCACGATAAAAGTGTCTACAATAAAGTCAAAAACGACGATTCAAAAATAAAATATTAATTCAAACAAGCCGTGGCAGCTAACAGGTGACCAGTCACAACTGACAGCACCCGTTCACGAACATGACGCATGGATCAGCACCATCCCACGCAACCATTTTGAAGGAAACGAAATGATCCAACACACGCGCCACCATCAGCGAGACATTTGTGGACCGAAAGTTAGACCGGTAGTCACTCGTATTAAGATTTTCCCTGTTACTGTTTATGTTTCCAAAGATTTCTAAGAGGTAGTCACACCACATATAATACTGGTTAGTATTCACCTACTGGCTAAAAAGTTAGTCAGAAAATATTAACGACTTTGTCTGTTACTAGTGCAATAAATAGTAAATAATAATTACGACTGTATATTTCTGATGCTCCGGTTACAGGGTGGTTGGAGCCGGAACCCAGAGTTGCAGCGTATTCTTATTTCCTTGGTTTACATATAGGGTGTAAAAGTACCCTTAACGCAAAAAAAAAACTGAGGGCACTTGTTCTTCCCAACACTGCGATATTTTTTTTGTTCTAGACCATACCCTAGTTACGGAGATATTGGGGGTCAAAGTTCCAAATTTTTCACAGCTGTTTTTGTAAAGACTAGTTTTTCAGGTTATAATTTTACGTAAATTACCTCTATGACGGGTGTTCACTATTCAAAGCATCCAATAGCATAATGTTTTAAGAGTACTACATTGAGTTTTACCGTAAAATGTGATTTTTAACCCAAAAAAAAAATATCGTTACCCAGCATAAATTTTTGCGTAGGGGTACTTAGTTTGATGTACAGAATGCTTGGTTAACGGGTTTGTGATGGGTTGATTTACACCCTGTATACATTCACCATACGAGAAAAACAGCAACAAGAAAGCATAAAAAGACGCTTACCAATATTACTAAAAGCATTTTTCCCTAACAGTGTATCTTTTCCTCCAACCATATGTGGTACTTTATTTTTACGTAACTACGAATCATATCGTAAACGATCCGTTTTTGCCACTACAGCTGCGGTCCCTAAAAAAATATTCGTTTCACATCCCCGGCATCAAAGAGAAAAGCAATATAAATGGCAGCTAGTGTTGTTATTTAATATTGTGTATCCCGGGAATATGCAGCATAAAACGCGGGACTGTAAAATTATTAATGAATCAAAGGGAATTTTTTATTCAGGATTGAAATAGGTATTTTATTGAAACAACGTTTGTTAGTGAAATATTTTATTCAAAAGTTCTATTTGTAGTAGAGCTAATTGAAATATTTTATTGATTTCTACGATCAATTGATTGCATGTATGATGGCTAGCGTTGTATACGCAAGATATCATTTTAGATCCTACTTCCTACTATTATAAATGCGAAAGTTTGTGAGGATGTATGGATGGATGGATGTTTGTTACTCTTTCACGCAAAAACTACTGAACGAATGTGGATGAAATTGAGAACACAGATAGTTTATAACCTGGTAGTATGATCCCGTGGGACAATTATTGAACTACACGCGGGCGAAGCCGCTGGCACAAGCTAGTATAAAATAATGTAGAGCATGTAATTCTTTACAGTAGACCCATATTGCACCAGTTATGATTCACTCCCGTTTATGGAGCCCATTGCCTTGAACAGACTTCTGATGGAAAAACCCAAGAACCTATGGGTTCGACTTTGAAACTGAACCCAAGCCCTAAGCTGTCCTAACCATTAATTAACACGGAAGTAACGGTCGCCAGACCACTAGACGTAGAGTTAAAAAGTTAGTAGTTTTTATGTAGGATGGTTCAAATACAAAAAAACTACAGAACTTACCTTACTTTCCTTTTAATTTCCTATATAATAATAAACCGTTTGATCGACAAAGTTGTTAAATAAATACAGCCAGTCGGTGTCAAATACAAACCGCTTTTCCCAGTTATTACTGTCAATCATTTCAATAGTAAATGCATACAGGCCGGGCCAATTACTCCAATCATACGTTTGTGGAGATCGATATATCGTGTGAAGCGGCAAGCCGTCTGTTACAAACGACATTAAGTTATCCATTTTTGAAATAATTGAATTGTACAATTTAACCTTCATTCATTTCTTTAAATTCAATTTATTGCGACTTAAAGAGCTTTATAAAAGATGGCTAAGTTGTTCTTGCCAGGTTGATCTATGGATGAGTAACCAGCCATTTTTCTTTTTTGGAGGGTTGCTCTGGGCAGAGCGGTAGGGAGTGTCAAACTTCTACTGACTAAAAACCACCCATGTTCCTTCCTAGCCCTTTGTGTCGAGGCCGCGGTATTTCTTTCGAACAACCCGCAGCAACCACCCATTACATGTAGGTACCGAGTTTTCTCCGTGTCTCAAAAAGCATGTTAAGCCTTTGGGCCCGGCTGCCAGTTGCAGATTTTGGACAGTCGTTACAGATAGCCAATGGCTACGATACCAAGGGATATCGTATTACCCAGTACTAACTGGGTTGCGAAGATCAGATATACAGTCGCTGCACGTACAATACTGATATTCAACTGCCTCCGGAAAAACAACATAGTTGGGAAAAGGCTAGGCAGATGATGAGTGCAGTAGTGACAGGAAAAAGGTACGAAAATTAGGTTAGACTGAAAAGTAATAATAGTAATTACCGGATGTTTCTACGTCCCGGGACGTCCCGCATAAATCTCGATAAGACACATCACTAAACGTTGCCAAAAACGATATCTTTGAGCGTTACGACTGTTACTGCAATTAACGTAATAGCTTTCGACCGTATGCGGGCACATGAAATAATATCGGAGGACGCTGTCTCATGAGATCTTTTATAAATTACGTAAGATGTGATGTGAATGATATTCTTATAATTATAACTTTTGTTTGTTTATCCCGATTTACAATAAGGAGCACAAAATATTATGTATGCACGCAGCCACTTTAAAAAGTGTAATTCTCGTTCTATATTGATTGATAATAACTTATGTCCTTACAGACATCGCATTTTCGAACTCGTACTATACGAAATAGGCCTATACAGAAAATATAAATTGGTCTTTTACGAGAAAATCGGGGTTGAACTTTGAAGGAAAAGAAATAAAGAAAGAAAAAGTATTTATTGGTCTCACACCGGACAAAACAAATGTATACATACATACACACACAAACACATATATTAGTACTTGTAATTGTACCACCAGAGAAATTAATAATTTCGAAAATTGCCCTATTTCTTGTTTTCATACACCTGTCAAAAAATTACTGGCCGATAATCCGTTCGTATAATTATTCAAATCGCAACTGCCAGAGTTGCTAATTTATTTGTCAGTCGCTTTGCTTGATTACTAATTGTCTGAATTTAGGCCTGTCTCTTCTAATACATCATCATCATCTGCCTAGCCTTTTCCCAACTATGTTGGGGTCGGCTTCCAGTCTAACCGGATGCAGCTGAATACCAGTATTTTACATAGAGCGACTGCCTATCTGACCTCCACAACCCAGTTAATATTAGGTAATACGATACTAGTTGGTAAGACTGGATGTCAGAATTTCAGGTCACTGACTACCTGTAACGACTGCCAAAGATCTATATATGACAGCCGGGACCAACAGCTTAACGTGCTTTTCGAGGCACGGAGGAAACTCGGTATGTCGGTCGGTCACCTATCCACAGACCGACCTTGGCAAGCATAGCTTAACCTAAAGATCGACCCAAGTGGCAGTTCTTATTAAGTCACGAGCTCTTCTATTACATAGTTATGTAAAATTTTGTAAGGAAAGCTACAAAAAAAAATAGTAGGTAACTTACCAGCAGAAATTAATTAAAAGTTTTTAACTTCTTTCTTTTTCTTTCAATTTACACTAAAACTCCTAGAATCTTTAATAATCTAGCCAATCCGACTGAACAATCCATCTCAGTGCTCATAACTTTAACTTATGATCCAACATACCCTAACTTTGTTCGTCTAAAAGTTAATAAAACTGTAAGATTTAACCCCTCACAGACTGGGGTCGGATCGGACCCCAACACATCCATCACTCGTTAGTAACAAGAAGGTTTATAACTTTCTTGGGGTACATTTCTACCGCAATGTGTTGTTAATGACTTTTTAACCAATGGAGTTAGACCAATGCAACTTTAACGTGAGGTTTAATCGGAGGAAGTAGGTAGTTAAGTTATCGTTATGTTAAACTGTCAAGTAAAGTCCATTTCACGAAAGAAGTCCCGCAGACGCAGCGCTGTTTGTCGCGCGACATAATGTTGTTTCACAACTTTTGGCATCGTGAATAAACCTTATAACGCACTAATCCAATAATAAACTCACAAAATATCTACCACAACAAGCGCACCTTGATAACATCGACAAACGACAACATGGCCGATCTGTTAAATTTAGTTCCACAATAATTGTCCGCGGGACTTCTTTCGTGAAATGGACTTTATCACGAGAACCAGTTTTAGGAAGCCATCATGTATTTATGAAGTTAGTAGTTGACGTTTAAATAAAGAAAAGAACATCACGTCTGTAATCCCTGAAGGTTTAGGCAGAGATGTAGCTAATAGTAGACCGTAACCACAATTCACCAGCTATACTAATGTCCCATGTAATATGGGGCTAGTGTATTGCCATCAACCGGGCACGCAACCAGTCTCCGTGACTGTTATGGGCCTACCACACGCACCAGCTTCACCACAGTCTTGCCTGCACGATAACAAGGTGCACACGGTACATCGCGCGTGTGGTTGGTAAAACTGTATTACCATTACCAATCACAGGCACGATGTACTGTGTTCACTGTGTGGTGAAGCTTGAGCGTGTGGTAGGCACATAACTAAGAAATTTGTAATGATTAAACCAAACAGGGTAAGGCCAAAACTGTTCATTTCAAAAGTAAAACGTGGACCGTACTAAAATTTTAAAAAGAAAAAACGCTACCATTATTTCTAATACCATTTACAGGTTTATCAGTATTTAGAGTATTTCTGCCCAGCATGGAGTAATTAAAATCCAAAAATATCTTACCTATTTATGTAAATGTATCTTATCTATATATGGTGAAGCTAGAGCGTATGGCAGGCCTATAACTAAGACATTTATAATGATAAAACCTAACAACAATTTGCCCGACCCAAATCGAACCCAAGACTTCGTGCTCAGCAGTTGCTATTGTGACCACTTGAACAATGGAGTAGTCCATTTTATGCCAGCTAGTAAAACTAACATTGAATTTCTAACAAAAATAACAACGTGGTATGATGGAGCTCCCATCATACCACGTTGTTATTAAAAGGATTTTTGATTGAACATCAATCATTTACGTGAAACTGAGTTTTTAAGATAAACATTTCTGAAATAAATGTTATGATCGATCGAGTCGCATTTTATTTTGGAGAGAGAATGAATTTTAGCCAAAATTATATAAGGTTTGCTCTGTGAAAAACTTAATTGAATAACCACCATCTAGTATTGAATAACCTACCTTAATTGAAATGAAAACGAAGCATAAATCCGCTCTTAAATCGCAATATTAAAGCGACTATATAAAAAAAAACCCGTCATTACATTAAAATCGCTGCCCGCGTAATTTACCCAAATCAAATGATATATTTTCGGTTAATCTGACAATTGACAATAACGGTACAATTACACCAAGCAAGCCATAATACAAATTACTTCTGAGACCTAAGGATTAACAAGGCACGGAGGAAACTCAGTATATCATGGGTGGTCTCCCATCCACGCATGAACCTAGGTAAACATGGCTTAACTTAAGGTCAACTGTTTTTATGAAGCCACGACCTTCCCTAAAGATGTGACTACACAGACCTATAAATAAATGATCTCTTTATCAAAAAATATTGGCGACGACACACATTCACACATAAAACAGCATAAAACATCTGCAGCATCGCAAGTACACACATAACTAACAATCTCTGCAGATACAAGTGATGTAGGAACCAGAACACGCTCGATCGTGTCGAGCGCTCTCCACTTGTGGCTAAGTTGAGCACAATTAATGTTGTCTTGAGAGTCCTTGAGCAGTAATTATAGTACCTTTGTGTGGTGTGTGCGGTTAAGTTGTTGCTTCTGACATTACTTAATAGCTGCAGATGCTGGTTGAGTAACGGGCTGGTAAAGATTTTCTGTCAAGCTTGGTGAAAGTGGGCCAAATGGTTTGCTAGAGCAATCTTAGTGATCAATGCTCGTTTCATTCCTTTCGCAAATGTAATTCTTTGATTCAGAGATGTAAAACTGCCGCAATTGCAATCAATTTAGTAATTGTAATCAGCCTAGCGTTACTAGTAGCCAACTATGTTAAGGTGGGCTACCAGTCTAACCGGATGCAGCTAAATACCAGTGTTTTAAATGGAGCAACCGTACATCACCAAAAAAATAATAGCCCATTCCTCTCCTAGAGAGGAGGTCTGAGTCCATACAGTGGGAACATTATAGGCTGATAATGAACTGGATATCTGATCTCTACAGCCAAGGTCGTACTGGGTAATACGATACACCTAGGCAAAAAAAAAATCTTTTTCTCAGACTTTCAGGCCTGTATCGCCTGTCAAAGGTCTATAAATTACACCTATGGCCAACGGGTTGACGTACTTTCCGAAAAACGAAAGCATCTCGGTATGTAATGGACGGTCACCCATACACGGAGCCAGTCTTACGACTTGGTAAGAGATGAGATGTAAAACTACGTATGAAAAAGTACAATCAAAACCTAACTTAAATTTTTCTATCAACCTTCCCAAATCATCTTGTTCATTTAAGTAACAATATTACTTCGCAGAGTAACTTGACTCTGTATAGCTTTTCATAAGCCTACGAAAGCGCTGACGAGCTCTCGATGACGAGCGCACTTCAAGCCTTCGGAACTCGGGCGCTCCACGACACGTTTTGAGTTGCAATTGATCGAGATTTCAAGTTGGACTACTCTAGCTTGAATTATTGTTATTTATCACAAGCCTTTATTGTCCCACTGCAGGAGAAAAGGTTTCCCTTACCTCTTTTAACTTTAAGAAGGAGAAGCCGGGATGAGCTGGATTCGTTCTAAAAGGATTGGTCGACAATCACATTAGCTTATGAACGACGAGAGTTTTTTTTTAAATTACCTTTTAATTTCTTTGGTTCTGTAAAATATCAGTCATACTTTTCCGGACAAATTACTGCCCGGTTGCAGATATTCCACGTGCCGGTCTTCAAGGTAAAGCCGCGCTTACCAAGGTTAGTCTGCGGATCGGCGACCATCCATTACATACCGAGTTTTCCTCACCACTCGTAAAGCACATTAAGTCGTTAGTCCCGGCTATCATTTGCAGCACTTTCGCAGTCGTTACAGGTAGACAGAGGCTCGAAAAATTTCCTACTAGTCTCACTAAGGAGCACTTTATTAACCAGTTTTTAATGGGTTGTGGACCACAGGCAGGACAGCCAATAGGGTAATTAACTAAAAAAATCTAATTAGTCCGTCAGATAGATTTCCAAAAAATATTGGACACGTATTTTTTCTTTTTTCCTCTTCGCCCGTTACCTTACTTGAGAGTGAACGTGTGTTCGGTTTGCGCAAAAATTCGTAAAAGTTTGCGCACGCGACTCTAACCCGTAACAGTCAAGTGAAAGTGACCAGTTTACCATAAACTTAATTAAAAATATTAATTGTTTTTGACCGGCCGCCGGAGTGCGTGTGCACTGCATCTAACTCGCGCCTTAGCCACACCCACACGCATGAGCAGGACTTTCGCCTGAATCGCTCTCTCGCTTACGCGCGCTTGAGTGCTCGTGTACTGCGCGCACACGCACCTAAAATCTCCGAGCCCACCGTCGAGTGTGTGATCGATATTGGATTGCGTACAATGCCTCGCGCTCAACGCTCGCCTACGGCTTCGCCATCGCTAAACTCCGGTGTACTGCAAGTAAAGTCAGACTCCGATATACCCGCAGCGGTAATGAACAGCCCAGTAGGGAATGTTAACACTGCGTCGCGGTTAAAACGTCCTTGCCCGGAATCCTCGCCTGGTAATGAACTAGAAGATGTAAAACGTGAAATACTGCAAATGCTGTCGACCTGGAAAAAAGAACATGAGGAGCGTCTTACCAAATTTACACACGAACAAAGTACCTGCCTCTCAAAGTTAGTCTCCGAAATAGCTGAACTAAAACTCCAGAATACTGCGATACAAAAATCAAACAGTGAAATAGAAAAGTCTATCACATTTATCACTGAGCAGTACGACGATAATATTAAAAAAAAATTGATGCCCTGCAAAAAGAAAACCAACTTCACAAAGACAATATAATTAATTTGGAAATGAAGATTCAAGACATCCAACAGCTTTCCCGATCATCGTGCGTCGAGATTCGCAACGTGCCTGCTGTGGAGAATGAGTCAGCGGCAGATCTATCAGGGATTATCGTCAAAGTCGGTGCAGCAGTTGATGTGGCTCTTAAAAGCACTGAACTACGCGATGCATACCGTTTACCCGGGAAACCAGGCTCCGTCAGACCTATCATCGCGAAGTTCACAAATGTTCTGATTAAGAACAAAGTCATCACAGGTGTGCGTGAGTTTAATAAAATCCATCCCAACGAGGGCCGACTGAACACAAAATGTATTGGTTTACCCGGCGACCGACGTCCGGTATATGTTGCAGAATATCTTCCCGCTAGTTCCAGAAAACTGTTTTACGCTGCTAGAGAATTTGCGAAGCATAAACAATATAAGTTCTGCTGGACAGCAAATGGCAATATTTTCTTAAGAAAAATTGAAGGGGAGAAACAAATTCTCGTTAGTTCGGAGCAAACTCTACGGAATCTACAATTGAATGTAAATCAATGACTGTATGATAGACTTATATACTTATCTGCTACTTACTTATACTATTATTTGAATCAATTTAAAACTCACCGATCAAATCGTAAGTGCTTTGAAATCTCTTTTAATTGTATAAACTGTTACCTTTTAGTTACGCTCTCATACAAAGTATACAATCCCACCACATGTGTTAAACCAATACACCTAACAACTTTGCCCTATGAATTATGCTCGAATTTTCTTATACCTAATAATAATAAACCTCAGTACCTAATATATATACACACTTCTTATTTCATTTGTTTACACACTTATTTATACACCTATTACTTAACTTTTTTACGCCCTCACTATCCAATTTATACCATAATCATAATTACATATCAGTACGAATACACCGTCTTACTATTAACTGCCTTCTGCACAACACATTGCGTCTTATACGAATACATCAAGCTTAGTTTTTCCAATGGCTAACGTAGCGCAAGTTATTGACGACATTGAAAAAACAGCCTTCACAACAAACATGAGACTTCATTGTATAGAAGACTGTGGGGTGCACCTGGGCGACATAGGACGTCAGTACTCGGTTGTGATTCAAAATATACGAAGTATTAAAAAGAATTTTGATAATTTCGTTGTTCTCTTAAGCCGGTTGCATTTTTCGCCTGATCGATTTTTCGCAGTTTAACAGAATGTTGGCTTGATGACACGTATACTTGTCCTGTAATAAATAACTACGATTGTCATTGTTCCAAAAACTACATAAATCAAAATGATGGTATAGTTGTATATAGCAATTCATCTCTTCAGGCCTCTGTCATCGAACCATCCTGCAATGACTCGAACTGTTTGATTATCAATGTTGGGAACGAGCTATCGCTGATTGCCATATATCGATCACCGTCGTTTTATAATATTACTAACTTTTGCGAATCCTTGACAAAACTGATGGAGTCGTGTAAGGCAACCACGTGTGCTATTGTTGGGGATCTCAACATTGATATCAAATCAGATTGCACTGACAGGCGCGCCGCTGAGTACCTGGACTTGACTGGACACTATGGGTTTTTTCCGGGTCACACTTTGCCTACGCGTGGCGACAACTGCTTGGATCATGCAATGCTTAGGACTCAGAAGTCGGCAACTGTTATTGTGTGTGACACGGGCATAACAGATCACGAGACGGTTATCTTAGGCATTCACAAAGAACTAGCTAGGGCCAAAGCTGAGAAACGTCATGCACGAATTGACTATATTCAATTAAAAAAGGATGTTGAAAACGAATGTTGGGATTGGCTTCTTGAAGAGCCCAACGTGACAATTGCATTTCAAAAATTTACCGAAACACTCTCGACTAAAATTAAACAACATACCACTAACCGTGTCTGCCGTGGCTCAGAGGATATAATCAAGCCGTGGATAACGAAAAACCTTTTAAAGTGCATAAGACGACGTGACCTAATGCACATTAAAGCAAAGAAAAAAGAAAATTGCGATAACCTTGCTATCCAACAACAATATAAAAAATACCGAAACTATTGTAACAACATTTTAACAAACCTAAAACTCGACCATGACCGTAGACTTCTTAAGGAAACAAAAGGCGACTGTAAGAAGCTTTGGCATGAAATAAAGAACATTTGTAACATTAAAAATAAGAAAACTGGAAAGTCTGAACTTTTGTCAGAAACCGATAACCCTGTATCCAAATTAAATAATGTAAATGACTATTTCTCAACAGTGGGTCAAAACCTTGCAGCAAAAACACTCAGCCAGTTGGGCTTAACTGAAACTGAATTGGCACGTAACAATGAGCAATACAGCACTGTCAACCCTGGTTCAAACTCTTTCTTCCTTTCTGCGACTGATGAAGCAGAAATATTATCAATTATTTCACACCTCAAAACGACGTCAGCAACAGGTTATGATGGTATTAATAACACTTTTCTAAAACAGTGTGCACATGCTTTGGCATGTCCAATTGCCTTTCTGTGCAACTTAAGCCTAACTTCGGGGAAAGTACCTGATTGCGCAAAGATTGCGAATATATGTCCCATATTTAAAAGTGGTGATCCCAAAGTCCCTTTAAATTATCGCCCGATTTCTCTGCTGACATCTCTCTCGAAAATCCTTGAGAAAGTTGTGAACAAACGACTGCTCGCATTCCTAGAAAAAAACAGATTACTGTCGGACAATCAATACGGTTTCAGGGTTGGCAGGTCCACGGAGGATGCAGTAACGAACTTAGCCGATTTCATATCCCTCAACCTTGGTCAAGGACTGGCATGTACTGGCATCTTCCTGGACCTCGCCAAAGCATTTGACACGATTTCTAGGGAACTCCTGATTAAAAAATTGTCACTTCTAGGAGTTCGTGGTGTTGCTCTGGACTGGTTCACCTCATACCTCAATGATAGAACCCAGAAAGTCATCTCGGGGGAGTATGCTAGTGACACAACCAAGGTGCATTTTGGTGTGCCGCAGGGAAGCGTGCTGGGACCTACCTTATTTATTATATATATTAACGGATTATGCGCCATGAAAATACCTCAAGCCAAGGTTTTTACATATGCGGACGACACCGCAATCGTTTTTTATGGGAAAACATGGGACAACGTTCAGTTCTCAGTCGAAGCCGGGATGAAAGCTGTTGCAAACTGGCTGCAACATAATCTCCTGACGTTAAATATAGAGAAAACCAAGGCTATAAACTTTGCCATCTCGAAACGTACGTCCCCTTGTAGTGTTGCATGCCTACAAATACACTCTTGTTCTAGCCCAGAAAACTGTACTTGCCCATATTTTGAGACAACTGATACGATTAAATATCTTGGAGTCTTTGTAGATAACCGCTTGTCATGGTCCACACACCTGAGTGCTTTAAGGAGTAGGGTACGAAAGATGCTCCGTATCTTTAAGCAACTGGGTAAGATTGCAGATGAATCGGTTCTAAAGATGATATACTACTCTCTGTGTCAATCAGTCTTAAACTACTGTATAATAGCATGGGGAGCGGCTGGCAAAACCGCATTTATGAGGGTTGAAAGAGCTCAGCGAGCTCTGCTTAAAGTTGCTTACAGGCGACCGTTCCGGTACCCCACCAACACACTATACACCGAAGTGGGAGTTCTTAGAGTCAGACAGCTTTACATTCTGTCTATCACTCTAAGGTTTCACAAAACCTCCCTGTACACTTGTCTCCGATCGAGTAGAAGGGTACATTGGAAAAGGATTCGATGCCGTAAAACAATCGGTAGAAAGTCTTACGGATATATGGGACCGCACCTTTATGCGAAACTTAATGACCAACACGAAATTCTGCATCTTACACAAACCAAATGTAAAATTATTTTAACAAAGTGGCTTCTTACACTGGACTATGACCTGACTGAAAGCCTTCTATCCTAAAAAAGGCACATAGTTCACTTTGATGGGTACTTTTGCACTTATTTATTTACAACTTTGCTTTTATTACTTTATAACACAGACTTCCATAAACAAGAACGGTTACAACATTCAGACACACTCTCACAACACCAACACGACGGTATTTATTCACCCCCCAACACACCACACACACGCACACTTAACACTCACACAAACACACAGACACACAGCACACTGTTTTCTTTGTGTATTCCTTTTTTTTTAGATTACTTGTATAATTATAATGTTTAGAAATAGATTATTATTAGATTTTAATGTAACGAATATTATTTGTGTCACAAAATGTCAACGGAACGAAGGAGCCTGAAACTCACGACACAGGGAATCCTAGTGTGAGTTTCAGGAATCAATGTTACGAATGTAATTTTTGGAACAATAAATTATTCTTATTCTTATTCTTATTCTTTTTTCACGTAAACAAACAACGAAGACGATACAGTGCTTTGAAAACTCGTGTAACTTCATATTCTAAGACATTAGTATGACATTCTTTACCGGTGAGTGACGTCACCACCCCCCACTCAAATCTTTGACGCGTTTTATCTCCGTCAATTTTAATTAATTTGATAAAACAAAAAATACGTATCCACTATTTCTCGATAATCTAACAGACGGACTAATTAGAATCATAATTTTTTTTAGTCAGTAAACATCCCTATTACCTACCCTTCAAATTAACTATTAAATATTTCCGAAAAAACACTTTTAAAAAAATACTTAAAATTAAAACGGCCCTCAAGACGTGTGTAAAGAAAGTGATTACCTCTAAAGCACAATTTATTAGTTAAAACGCCCTTCACGGCTTCTCGGCAATCAAGACAATAGCCTCTTTATGCGAACCATCAAACAAGAATTAGGCACTTAATCCGCCTAGCGAAGCCAGTTGAGAATTAATTAAAGCTATTCAATTTATGGTAGCGAGACATACCTGTAATGCTTTCTAATAATCGCTTTTGTATCACGGGTTCATGCTGGTGTTGTGAAGTTTTGGTTTTCTTTAAAGTTTCAGTTTAATATTTTCTTTAGTAGAAATACATTTTTTTTTTCTAAATTTTAGTGGGCCGTGTACAAGCTGACATGGTTTTCAATAATTAATATTCCTCGTACAAGTATTTTTTTTACCCAATAACAGCACATCATTGCTGATCAGAGTTGAAAAACAAAAAAATATATGAAAGAATCTTTATAAGTTGCACATAATTATTATAATCAAAAAGGTATTTAGGTTAAAAACCTAAAATGTATGGATTTAATTACACCCAAATGGACACTGAGCTAAGAATGAATTCCTAAATGTTTCCTAAAGATACAAATAGGGTAGTTAACAAAAAAATCTAATTTTGCCGTCAGATAGATTTCCAAAAAATATTGGACACAAATATTGGACGTCAGATAGATTTTCAGAATTGTTTTTGTCAGTAAACATCCCTTTTAAGACTATTGTCTTTGTGCAAGTAAATAATCTTGTGAAAAGCTTTTTGATATTTTGATACTAAAGCTGTATTATTTTATCAGATGTAAATTAATATTCAATCGACCGGTCGGTCAATGTGGGGGGGAGGCCTATGTCTAGCAGTGGATGTTTTTCGACTGAAAGGATGATGATGAAATTAATATTTGCAGAGGTGAAAGATATCAGCTAAATGATATTATAATATTCGTTCATCATCATCAGCCTATAATGTACCCACTGCAGCGACTCAGGCCTCCTCTCTAGGAGAGCGATGGGTTATGATCCACCACGCGCATTCGGTCATTATGGCACAGAAAATGGAAGACCTTGTTAAAATGGCCATTTGCAATGCAAAGCGGATGCAAGATTTGTTTAAAATATAAGCTTAAGTTTTAACCGAAGAAATGGAATATGCGATGTCGATGTTAATATTAATTCAGATTGCCAACGCTAAGAATCAGTGTAAAGGAAAACCATCACAACAATTCCTGTCCTTTTTTTTGGCGTGTGGAAAGTCATCAAATAACCCCTCCCGCTCTTGGGCAGAGCGAAAGGGGGTGTCAGACTTCTACTGACTAAAAACCACCCATGTTCCTTCTTAGCCCTTTATGTCGAGGCCGCGGTATCTCTTGGGAACATCCCGCAGCCCCGAAGGGAACTGTTCCTGCCCGAAAGAGATGTAAGTACATAAAATCGAAGATCGATCGTAGTATGGATCAATGTTGTCTGAATTAAATAAATTATTATTAATATTATAAAATAATGCATTTTTGACCGATTTTATTTCCAGTAGGTTGCCTAGATGGTAAAGTGGTGGCAAGCACGACTACTGAGCATGAGGTTCAAGGCTCCAACATCAATTTTAACTCAGTAGCAGCCACGGCGTCTGGATTTGTGTCCAGCTGATGGCAATAGTCTCGGCCCGTGCTAGACCGGACTTAAAAATAACTGTCGTTTGGGTGTACTAGTACAGTCACCAGCAATAATAAGTATACACTTGGCAAAGTTTAAACGCGAATTCTTCTTGAAATAACAGCTACAACTTTGAGATATGACCTATTTTATGACAATAATAATTATGATTCAAAAATATTAGTTTCGGTATCATCTGCCTAACCTTTTCCCAACTATGTTAGGGTCGGCTTCCAGTCTAACCGGATGCAGCTGAATACCAGTATTTTACATGGAGCGACTGCCTATCTGACCTCCACAACCCAGTTAATACTAGGTAATACAATACTCTTTGGTAAGACTGGATGTCAGAATTTTAGGTCACTGACTACCTGTTACGACTGCCAAAGATCTATGTATGGGAACCGGGACCAACAGCTTAACGTGCTTTCCAAGGCACGGAGGAAACTCGGTATGTCGGGCGGTCACCCATCCACAGACCGACCTAGGCAAGCACAGGTTTACCTAAAGATCGACCCGAGTGGCAGTTCTTATTAAGCCACGAGCTCCTCCTTAATATTAGTTTCGGTATGTAACATGAAAATTAAATCTATACAGCAGGTGAATATTTATTCTGAATGTTGCTAAGTGTATACATATTGGTGCTGATGACTGCACACATATGCTTAACCTTACAGGAATTACTGGCTTTATGTTATGTATGTTTATTTCAATAAAATAGGAACAAATTCCAGCTCTACTATTGTGGAATGAAACAGCAATGCCTTAATAAAATAAAGTCTAATAAGGGGGACAGAAAAAGTAAGACTTAATCCAAACAAAGTGCTTAATACCAGGAATACTTTCACAAAGTGGATAAACAGAGCCAGGTGATCTCATTTTCCTTTTACCTTTGGCCAAATAACCATGCATTGTATTTCAAAGCGTACTACGATAAAAATAGATCTTGCTTTAGCTTTTCATTTTAATAGCTTGGCTTCAGTACATGCTTCACAACGAACGCCCATTTTGTTAAGAGTTCAAAGATAAGCCTCTCGAATGTTTGTGCTGTACTTTAAAAAGCCCAACCCATAAGTAACTCTACAACTTAGATTTAAGGTTTAATATTCTTTGATGAGAAATGAAATGGGAAACATTTTCATGAATAAAGGTAGTTTGCTATGGGAATTTGGACTCTATCTCGTTGGTATAAGGGTAGCGGCGTAGTTACTTATGAATGATGTGTTAGAGGCTGGAAGGCGGAAGGATTTGGAACTTTTTCAACGCAACGTGGAGGTCGCCAATGCTTCTGTTATCTGACGTGTGTGGTGCTATCAATAAATGGAATACTGTGTTTTCTTTAGAAAATGTTCATTCTTTTTGTAATGGACGATTTATGTAGTTTATGCAACACAAGACGTGTAAAGTAGGTACATTGGGTAAATAATTAAATTGCTACTTTAATTGTTGTTGTCTAATAGTCGCAAGCGTGGCTTCTGAGCTTGAGGTCCCATCCCGGGTTCGATTCCCGGGTCGAGCGAAGTGTCTTTGGGTTTTTTCATCAGGAATTTCGCAGTAGCAGCCACAGAGTCTAGATTTGTGCCCGGTTGCTGGTAGTAGGCCCGCTCCCTATTGTATGGAACTTAACTGGCGAAATATGGGTGTTGCAATTTACTAGGCGTGATATTATGTTGTTTTTTTCCCTCAATGTTCTCAGTCGCGCGAAAATCTGTTCTAAGACGCACAATTACAATGGCCTTCCCAAGACAACAAGACTTCACTATTTCAGATGTATCAGTTCAAAACGAATCAAAAACACGACCACCGTCTCATGATTAAACACATCTATGAATAGATTACGATATTAGAGACGAGTTCATTAAAATATCCTCCGTGGAGTTGTGCTACAATAAGGTTACAGTTGTTTGTGTAGACAGAAAGACATAACAAATTAAAAATAACTGTTTCCAAAACGCCCCAAAACTGAAATTAGTTCCTCAGGAAGATTAGACAACCATTACAACTCCATTATCTTGTTCCTAATGGTCAGATAACAATCAGAAGACCATAAAAGAACGACAGACGTTTTAAAATCTAATAAAAGAAGCAATTTACCATCTAAACAGTCGTTGTACTCTCAAAAGGACACTGAAACCGGTTAATTTTGATCGTTTGTTTAAGATGGCCGCCGCCCGTTGAAATAACCTGGCAGTTAGGATTTGAACCCGTTTAATGAGAGGGGAATAAATTGTAAAAGGGTTACATTTTAAAATATATTGATGACATTACTGAGGGGTTCCCTCAACTAAAAAACTATGTTTTATAACAGAATGAACTTCATCATCTACCTAGCCTTTTCCCAATTATGTTGGGGTCGGCTTCCAGCCTAACATGATGCAGCTGAATACCAGTACTTTACATGGAGCGACTACCTATCGGACCTCCACAACCCAGTTAATACTAGGTAATACGATACTCGTTTAGTAAGACTGGATGTCAGAATTTCAGGTCACTGACTACCTGTAACGACTGCCAAAGATCTATATATGGCAGCCGGGACCAACAGCTTAACGTACTTTCCGAGGCACGGAGGAAACTCGGTATGTCGGGCGGTCACCCATCCACAGACGAACCTAGACAAGCACAGCTTTACCTAAAGATCGACCCGAGTGGCAGTTCTTATTAAGCCACGAGCTCTTATAACAGAATAAACTTACGAATAATTAATTCATGTTAGATCTTAGTTTGTAAAGTTGTACAAACTTAAATGCGTTTTCAGTAGTATCACGTGTTTCCCATATTATTATATTGGTCTCATATAAAAATATGGTCATAGAGTAATAGTCATAATTATGGACTATTATTACATTCTGCATTAAGATAATTATATCTGAGTAACTTATAGTGCACGGCCAAACGCACAAATGTGTCTATCCTTACCCAACTCGATATCAAGACTCGATTGTCTACAGTTTGCCTACAGCGTATTATGTCGTATTTCGGCGACATCATGCGAAAAGGAGATAGCAGCCTTGAAAAACTGGTAATTGTTGGTAATACCGAAGGCAGACGAGCGCGAGACCGGTCGCCAACACGATGGTCCGACCAAGTAAAAGAGGCTATTTCCTCAAGCAAATTTCAGCAGGTGGTGAGGGGCACCTTGGACCGGAGTAGATGGAGGCAGATGGTCTGCTTGAAGGGGTCCAGTGACAACGATCCTCAGTATTGAGGGACCGACTGAAGAAGAGAGATTTTATAGTGAAAAGAGAAAATACTTGAGAGTGAGAATTTAAAACTATATGTAGCAGTTTTTATAAGTCCAGAATGTGGCAGTGTAAATGAGACGAAGATTTAACTACGAAACACAAGACACTTGGCACCGTACACTACCGTATCAAAAACAACATAAATTCATTAAAACCAACCCTAGATGTAAAACCACTGACAAAACAACTGGCTGTAAGCCAGCAATTGTCCAAACTCACTTACTGGAAACCGGTATGACAGAATAAAACTTTAAGCCACACAATACCAGATGAAACTAAGAAGAACATCGTAAAGAAAATCCACTTACAGGAACATGAGAATGAAGACGCTGATACTTCTTTCCCTTTTGATACCAAAGAGATGAAGCAGGAGCTGTATATTAAATAGTGAATGTGAGGTAGTTTGCTAGATGAAAAAATAATTAATGATAACATAATAGCTGACAGAAGAGAAATATAAGGAAAAATCTTAGTAGCAATCTGTAACATAATAGAAAAGAAAAAAAGAAGAAAAAAAAAAAGAAAAAGAAAGAAAAAGAAAAGAAAGAAAAAAGAAAGAAAAAAGAAAAAAAAAAAAAAAAGAGAGAGAGAGAGAGTTAAAGATAATTGTGACATTGAAAGGGAACGTAGGTCGCTGGCTGTCCGTTGTAACATGCTGGCTCGCAGGTTTGCACGTTGTACGAAGCCAGTTAAAGTAACGCTTTTCAAAGCTTACTGTCAGTCTTTCTACACGTGCAGCCTGTGGGTCAGCTTCACTCAGAGGGCATACAGCGACCTACGCGTTCAATATAATAATGCACTGAGAGTGCTGCTGCGGCTGCCGTGGCGATGCAGTGCGTCGGGGATGTTTGCAGATAATAATATTGATGGTTTTGCCGCTATTATTAGGAACAGATGTGCATCCCTGATGTCTCGTGTTCGCGGCAGCACCAACAGTACTCTCAGTGTATTCGTAGATCGGTGGGATTCCCCGATGTTGCGGAGGTGGATGCGGCTCCATGCCGAAATTTAATTATATATTTTTATGTGTCTGTAACCTACTAACACTAGAATTTAAGTTAAAATTGTTACTAACCCTATGGACTCCGGTCTGAAATAAAAATATTCTATTCTATTCTATAGCAGCGCCAGGACAAGAATAGTCGGAAGAAAAAAACTATAAACTAGAACTCATAAGCATCATCTGAGTCTGGATTTGTATACGGTTGATGGCAATAGGCTCGCCCCCTATTTCATGGGACTTACACATAACTGGCGAAATGTGGGTGTCCCAACTATTAGCTACACCTCTGCCTAACTCTTCGGGGATACTAGATGTGATGTTATGTTAAACCTACAGACAAAAGATAACTAATTATAAACACCTGAAGGAACTTCTGAACCAATCCTCCATCACAAACCAGATTCTGTAATTCAAACCAAAACATAAACAAAACCTAGCGCGCTTAATAAAAAGAAAGAAACCGTTTCTTTTCTCCAAACAAAAGGGTTGGGTCTTGAATAAATAGGACTGTTCGCAATACCAACTGATTTGAGAGGGAATGTAATTAACTGACGTTAATTTGTCTCGGCTCTGAAAAACTGGGGGTAGACGTATAAATGTGGCTGTGAATAGGCATGAAAGGGTGTTTCTCTTTTATTCCTAGACTGTTTTCGTTGGAGGTCGAAATCTGCGTTTTTTTTTTTGAGTTTTTTTTTTTGTTCTGGTCAGATTATTTTAAAAATTAACAATTATTTCAATATTATTAATTTAGGTTCATCTGAGCCATCTTATTTACTGTTAAGAAATGAAATTAAGAATTTGCGTCAATTGAAAAATTACTACATTCCAGTATAGTTTCTGTTAGCTTTCTGGTTTAACTTTTGTCCTTGAATCAAAAACTTCTAGATTATTTTTGTCAAATGCAATTATAGCGGAACAAGCTTTACAAAATCAACGATCTGTAGTCCACAGCCCTGGAACAAAAAACTTGGTCATGGACAGCCGTGGGAAGCTTTGTTCAGCTGTGGAATGACAAATGCTGACACTAGTGCATCGGAATTACTGTTAAATAAACGTATCAGCAAAATGCACTTATAAATTCAGTCAATATTCGTAAATATCTCAAAAAATAAAGCTGTCCTTGACTCTTACCGAACAAAAAAAACTAGGTAACTTCGTTTCGCATTAAGTAAAATATTATTCACACGAACGTGAATAAAAAATGGTATCATTCTAATAAAATATCCTACGCCTCAAACTTTGCAGATAATCATAAGTTCGCTCCCACCGGCTCCAAGGGGAAGATATTCGGGAGTTAGAATATTGTTCTGGAGAATAACTGAGCATTACCTGACAAACCTATCCGACATCGTTTCAGTTTTATTATTCTTTCACGTTACGTGTAAGAGTTATGAATAATTTTAGAAGTTTTGTTTTTGAGTTTTTGAGGCCCAGTTGCTACAGTGAACTATGCAATGCCAACTTGTATGAATATTAAATACAAACTAAAGCAACATTTCTTACAAAACATTAATTCATAAATCTAAAAAAACTTGAGAGGTGTCAAGGAACACCCGGATGGAACGTAGTTATTGTTATTATTTTTTATTATGTAAAAAAAAAAAAAAAAAATGTAGAAATGAAAATATCTGGCTTGCTTTCTATAAGAGAGAGAGAGACATACAGAGAAACATGCGACGCCGCACAGCTTACAATAGCTTACTATAGCAAAAAGTGTCGTGACAACTTTTCGTAAGAATTTTTTCCGTCTAGCCCCCTTTCACAACGCGCGATAAGGAACTTCGTTCCAATAATTGAATATTATTAGTAACACATTTTGTTTTTATTTTATTTTTGGAACAACATGTATCAAGCGAAATCACATTCCTCCACAACTTTTTGTTTCTATGGACGGGCAGTTGGTCACCGATGTTCGCTGGTTTGTAAGGTAGCAGCTAATTATATTTCGCTGCATACCCTCGCTGTTATTTTTGTTGTGTTCCTTATCTTATCTTATTTTATTGTTGTATGAATTATGTCGTCGATGATTTTGGTGCACGGTAAAACTCTAATGAGTTTATGTTTGCACCAACATGTTGTAATGTAAATGTACTATTAATGGATAAATAAATAATAATAACCGCGGCGTATCTATAATTATTTTTGTTTTGCTATCGTTACAGGAGCAGGAACGTTCACCGTCGAAAAGTACGTTAAGATGTTGGTCCCGGCAGTCATTTGTTTAATCCAGGTAATCGGTGGCCAGAACACCAATCCTGACTCCATGGCTCCCGTCTGTCCTCGGGTCCCGTCGGGGCTGCAGGTTGTTCGAAAGAGATACAGCGGCCTCGGCACAAGGGCTAAGAAGGAACATGGGTGGTTTTAGTCAGTAGATGTCTGACACTCCCTTCCGCTCTGCCCAAGAGCGGGAGGGGTTATTTGATGATTTATCACCCACCCCAAAAAAAAAAGACTACATGGTGACTTCTGAGAAATTCCAGTTGTAAAACCCAGAACCTCATGCAGTGTTTAAACCCTGTAAACGTAACAATTGAATTGGCAAGGCTTCTCACTCTGCCAGTAGAAGAATATTCAATGCACTAGGAACTGCTTATGTACCTATTCAAGCAGATGAATTTATCAAACATGAAGCAATTACAAATGTCCTTCATAGTCCATTGCAACTGTGCTAGGAAATCAGGGTACGAAAAACCCCCGTACCACTTCTACACCAACTAACAAAATCAAATCCTTAGTACAAAACTGTATCCGAACGAAAAATATGTCTGAAAATCGGTGATCATTTATATCTCAGCAATAGGGGCGAAGAACATTGACAAATTGAATCCGGAAGACGGTCCGGACACGGCTGTCCGGAAAAAATATTGTGCTTAACTCTTTTGACGGGTGGTTCTCGACAAGGTAACGATGTTCGTATTGTAATGGTGTTGGTTTGTAGTGAGTTCTTAAAATCGTGTAGGGTGCTTTGTTATCCTTTCGGGTATGGAAAGGTATGGATTATTTTTGTGAGAGAATAAAGATAATTTGAATAATGCGCTGTTAATTTAAGGAAATAAGAGACGTATCCTGTGAAGATAGAAGACTTTAAACTTTTGAAAAATTATGATGAAGTAACTTGTAGGTGGCGTGACGATCTGATAATGTTTGAGGGGCTAAAATGGCCAGAGATAGCACATGATAGAAAGGTATGGAAGGAGAAAGGGGAAGCCTTTGCTCAGCAGTGGGATACAATGCAGGCTAAAAAAAAAAAAAAAAAAACACCTTTTTAATCCATCTTGTAGGATTGGGCAAACCGCTTTTCACATGACATATTTGCTAAAAAAAAACTTCGCATGACAGACCAAAGGAAAGATGACTCCTACTGAAAGAACTGGCAATAAAATTTTGTGCGAAAACGGAGAAGGAGGTCTTTGCTCTACTGTACAGTGAGATAAATGCATCCTAGTTACTTATTAAACTTACTAATGCTATACTTAAATCATAGCTAAGTTGCCTAGCTTCGGAATGTCTTCTATGGTATTCCTTATTACTTTCAAAATATTATTCGGTGTACTTTTATACATATATCACTACAAAGCAACACTTCATTAAAATATGAAACTAAGTAAATACATAGTTCATTAACAATCTCCGTGGAGCTGTAAAATGTGCTGGCTTCATTTTTGCAATCAACTCGAAATTAGATTTACCTTTGCAGCTGAACTTGCTTGTCTCGCACTTAATCGCATTGCCGACGATTTACTAGCTGTCTCCTTGCCAATTATGAGTTAATTCCTCTTTATTTTGGTATTTATTAATATGCATGTTTATCATTTAAGTTAGTGGAACAAGAAACAGTTGTAAATATTTTAATATTTTTGGCGTCAAACTAGCAGCTCAGTTTTGGGGCGACACAATTTAGTTTGCCATAGCTAAGAAGAATTTTTTTATGTATCATTATGTAAATATATATTATTTATTTATCAAATATCAAACTCATCGTCATAACGTCAACCAGCATACATAAGATGAAAGTTTAAAATTTTACAGGCCTTTCTAATCGTATGCCATCCACAGATTCTCCGCCACCGACGCGATGGAGGAAAATATACGCAAGACGCCACAGTGTAATTCAGCGTCTGGCGGAGTATTATCATTTGAAATTCAAACAAGTAGTCAATCGTGAACTTGCGTTCTTCTTCTTCTTAGCGTGTCGATTATTTAGATAGCCATCTAAATTGTGTCGGTCTAGAATTGAGCTTGAACTTGCGTTTATTACACACGTACGTTTACATACGTACTTACTCATACAATTGTTTTGTTTAATCGTCTCTCATATTTTAATTTTATAATATAGTTAGCCTTTCTATTGTAACTATAACATCGCAACGATCCTCCTACAAAAAAAGGAAAGAAAAGAATCTGTTCCCCATTTCCTTTTATGTTATCACACACAATGTGATGTTAACACGCATATTATCGTCATATGTTCCCCCTTGATCTCCCGAACCCCATGTCCCATGTCCCCCAATGGGAGAATGTCGATTATGTGCTGATACTACACAAATATGCGTATGTTTGTTATCGTGTCATATCCCCGGCTGATTGACGAACGAAAATATCACGTCATAACTGTTGGCGCCAAATGTTACGGAAAATTTCAGATTGTTTGACGTTTATTTAGTTAATAGTTAATGTACACATATATAAATAGACATGGGAAACATAGAAAAAACATACAAATGTAAAGATGAAAAAAAAGTTTTCATCACGAATGAAAAGTCACTAATGATAAAAATACCTGTTAATTTTCATCTCCAAAAGCTTAAACACAACCATTCCGTCTGTCTTAACAGATGCAGGCTATTTACAAATCCTAGTGATAAAACTGTTGAATTAGCGGAGGCAACGTAAGACGTCCCAGTGAAAGCATATCGTTGTTCGCGTTAATCATATTTAGAGCTGTCAAATGCACAGCTTTGTGAAAGGAGACTTTTGGATCTTTTAATGGTTTGAATTTTTATCTTCTTGTGACTTAAAATACGGACTAGATTACTTATCTGGTCATCTTACCAGAACAATTTGTTGAGAATTTTGATCAATAGTAATACTATCTACACTATTCTACACTAATATTATAAACAGGAAAGATTTGTTTGTTTGTAACGAATAGGCTCCGAAACTCCTGGACCGATTTCAAAAATTCTTTCACCGTTGGGAAGCTACACTATCCGCGGATGAAATAGGCTACTTTTTATTCCTGTATTCCCACGGGAACGGGAACTAAGCGGGTGAAACCGCATGACGTCCGCTAGTATCAAATAAATTGATGAGAGTTTGGTTTTTGATACGTTTTTTCATTACTTTATTTCTCTCTTAGAGAGGAGGTCTGTGTCCCAGTAGTGGGAACATCATAGATTAATTATTATGCTACCTTTTATGGTTTCTACAGCATAGGACATCTATCTAACTATTTAAAATCGCTTAATGTGGATCACCATGGCCGATATAACGTTTATGGTATCCAGAAATGTTTTCTTCTCCATAGAATATGCGAGAATTAAATTGCTACAAAAAAGTGAGTATTCGCGACTAAAACACGAGATAGAAAAACTGTCCATTCCGCGATAACACTTTTTGGCACGTTTCTTTTCGTCGGGCAGAAAATAAACACAACTTTTTTGTCTATATGTCACTTTCTGCGTAGCCCTTTCGAAACTATATTGGGATAAAGTCTAACTGGCTGCAGTTGAAGACCAGTATTTTAATAGAACGTCTGCCTATCTGACCTCTATAATATCCATGTCCATGTCTCTCTCTTAGTTCATGTTATCTCCTTTAGATACTGTGTAATACAATTTACAACGTAGACAGTGGTTTACGGGTTGTTGTGGCTATCGGGTTTTTGACTAGTCGTTAAATGTGTATATTATCATCATCATCATCAGCCTATAATGTTCCCACTGCAGGGGCTCAGGCCTCTTTTCTAAGAGAGGGATGGGCTTTATCCACCACGCGAGCCCAGTGCGTGTTGGTAGATGTCACATTTATTTATTTTAATCATTAACACATAGGTACATATCTTCGAATGTTGTCTCTCACATGTCTTCGAATTGTTTGGTTCTGAGACATGCCGGTTTCCACACGATGTTTCCCTTCACCGTAGAGAGCGTTTGTAAATTATACGATGTAAGAAATAAATGCTTTAATTATTGTACAATTGTTACACAGAAATGCTGCACTATCAGTAATCACAATAACAAATAAACCGATAAGTCGTATGCGACTGTTGATGTGTGCTCCCGTGGTTTCGGATTCACTGGTTCGACTGATGCGGCCACAAAGCGGTGACTGCACTCCTGTTATAATCAATTTCACACCGGATTTCAATCTGAAAATAGAGTAATGGTTGGGAAATGTTGTTTTGTAGGATTATGAATGTCGAAAACAGTTGTTAAATATTACAGCAATAATAAACTAAGCTGCGGAAATGGGACGGTTGGCGCATTGGCTAAGCGATTGGCTGCTGCGCTGCGTATACAGGGTTCGGTCCCTACAGGGAACAAATACTTGTTAGACCTATGGTAGCTGTTCCGGGTCTGGCTTCGTGTGTATATGAGGTTAAATCTTTGTTAGCGCACTTACGACATAGGAGAAATTAAAAATAAAACTACAATCTGGTCTGTAGTCAATCGTAATAATTAACTTACTCCTTACTATTGTATCGAGTCTGGTTCTTCTAACCAAACAGATAGATGTGTTGCTGGGGAGTTTGTTCCGCCACTTCTTCTTTCCAGCAAAAACACTAGGAAGTGTCGAAGGGTGGGCGTTTTGGGGGACTGTCACTTGTAAATAAGTAAAGTAAAGTAAATTTTGACGTTCGAGAAGTGCTGATTATCAGCCTAGTTTGAATAAATGACTTTTGATTTGATTGATTTGATTTGAAAAGCTGTGTAACATCCACAACATTCAACATTCTGTCCACTGCTGGACATAGGCCTCCCCTTAGGGTCGCCTCATTGACCGGCCCCGTGCGTCTCACATCCAGCGAATACCTGCAACCTTCACTAGGTCATCGGTCCACCTAGTGGGAGGCCTTGCAACGCAACGTCATCCAGTTCACGGTCGCCACTCCAGAACTTTTCGGCCCCATCGGCCATCCATTCGCGATGCGAGTAATGTCATTGCCACTTCAGTCTGACAATTCTTCGGGCCACGTCGGGGATCATTCCCACTAGTTCTACTGCACAGTCCTACGATAGAACTAGTGGGATTTTTTTTTCTTTTTTTCCCACTAGTTCTACGATTCAAGGTGGTACGAAATCGTAGAACTAGTGGGAACGAAAATTCCCACTAGTTCTACGATATAATTCTCCTGGTAGTTTGTGCCGTAGTAGTACCCTAAACTGTGAAATGCAACGAATGAGAGACTTGAGTTCCGCAGATTTTACGATTTTGTAACACCAAAAAAAAATCCCACTAGTTCTATCGTAGGACTGTGCAGTAGAACTAGTGGGAATGATCCCACGTCGGTACCTAACCTTGATTCTCATGCGGATGTTTTCACTTCTGATTCGAACACAGATTCATTTTTGTAAAATGAGATAGTAAAGTTTCCTATGGTCTGGTTTTGGCTAACTAATATAAATCTTCATAAACAAGAAAACGTAATTATAAACCCGGACAAAGTAACATACAGGGGCCAGTCGTAAATAATCTTAACAGCCTCATCCCTCATCTTTATCTAATTTGAGCCTAAATTGAAACCCGGGACAAAATACAATGCGCTAAATATTCCTCTGCAGACCAAAACGAAGTGTTATTATACCTACATGAGTATCTAAGTAGCTTATTACCGGTTTCTTGAAGGTCTAATTCTGATCAGCAAATATGCAGTGAAATCTTATCTTTATTTAGGTGAAATAAATAAAGAAATAACATAACATCGCCTGTAATACCTGAAGGGGAAGGCAGAGATAATACCTAATGTCCACCTACATTTCATCAGTTACGTTATCATCATCATCATCAGCTTATAATGTTCCCACTGCAGGGACTCAGCCCTCCGCTCTAGGAGAGGGATGGGCTATCCTATAGTCTACCACGCGGGCCCAGTGCAGGTTGGTAGATGTCACATGTCTTCGTATTTTTTTGGTTGTTAGACATGCCAGTTTCCTCACGATGTTTTCCTTCACCGTTTTAAAAGCAGTGGTGATAAATTATAAGTTCCATATAATAAGGGACGAGCCTTTTTCTAATAACCAGACACAAATCTAACTAACTGTAACTGCTACTGAGAAATTCCTGATGTAAAAAACTAAATTTACCTAGGAATTGAACCTAGGATCTTATTTTCAGCAGTCGTGCTTTGCAACCACTCGATCAATGACACAGACAAACAAAAACAGTCAATACAATTAAATTGAGTTTATAAAAAATTGAAAAACCGGTGACAAAAACGTTTTCTACATAATTTTGTTGTCAAAGAATTATGCAAACGTTAATATAATCGGTGGGATAAAACTGAATAATCCTGATTACTGAAGTAATACATTAATCTTCAGTTTGTTATTCCATAGCTTTCATTCTTGGTTATTGACATAATGTTTAATGATCCATACTGAAAACAGGCTTTAATGTTACCCGTCGGGGCTGCGGGTTGTTCGCAAGAGATGCCGCGGCCTCGACATGAAGAGCTAAGAAGGAATATGGGTGGTTTTTTAGTCAGTCAGTCTCCCTTTCGCTCTGCCCAAGAGCGAGAGGGGTTATTCGATGATTTTCCACCCGCCAAAAAAAAGGCTTTAATGTTATCTCTTGTATATTGTAATAAGAATTTAATAAGAAACTCGAAAAAAAAAACAACCAATCTTGTGTCAGACAGTTCAAGAATTCTGTAGTCGATCATCTGCCTAGCCTTTTCCCAACTATGGGGTCGGCTTCCGGTCAAACCACATGCAGGTAAATACCCGTATTTTCTCTTATCCTACTAACATTACAAATGCGAAAGTTTGTGAGGATGGATGGATGGATTGAAGTTTGTTACTCTTTCACACAAAAACTACTGAACAGATTTGAATAAAATTTATTGTACAGAAAGTTTATAACTTGAATTGATATATGGGATACTTTTGATCGCGGAAGTGTGATCCCGTTGGACAATTATAGAATTCCATGTGGGCGAAGCCGCAGGAAAAAGCTAGTATTTCATAAAATAAAATGTGAATTTGTAACAAAAATATCCCTTGTATCTCGGGAAATACAGGTCGAATAAAGAATACCGTGTTGGACGGCTCTGACACATTCGGACGGACTGACAGATGAACAGATGGACAGGATGAAATTACAAATGTTTCGTTTTTTCCATTAGGCATAATTTTGGTTACTCATGATTTAGGTCTGATTCATTGGATTTCAGGTTATTTTAAGTAGGATTAGCTAAGTGTAAACCCCATTACTTATTGCGATGTCAATATTTAAACCAACTTTACTTTGAATGAGACAAACCACAGAGCTACTCAGATCGCTATACGTCAGAGAAAATCTGAGTAATTGATTTGAGAAGTCAAAATCAAAAAATAATATTAAGTAAGCCAGTTATAAGCACTTTTGAATTGTCGAAACAAAGACAACAATCAAATGATGCTGTAGTAGTCACAAGGAATAATAATTGTGAAAGTACTATAGTTGCCCATTCCAAAGCGTCATCATCTGCCTAGCCTTTTCCCAACTATGTTGGGGTCGGCTTCCAGTCTAACCGGTGCAGCTGAATACCAATATTTTACATGGAGCGACTGCCTATCTGACCTCCACAACCCAGTTAATCTAGGTAATACGATACTCTTTGGTAAAACTGGAAGTCAGCATTTCAGGTCACTGACTACCTGTAACGACTGCCAAAGATCTATATATGGCAGCCGGGACTCGGTAACTCGGTATGTCGGGCGGTCACCCACAGCGCGTCAGCACAACAGTCAGCGACCTAGGCAAGCACAGCTTTACCTAAAGATCGACCCGAGTGGCAGTTCTTATTAAGCCACGAGCTCCAAAGCGTAGTTCTATGAATAAGGGGCAAGAACTCGATGGACACTCTTTTAAATCAGAATATTGTTACAGAACCTTGGTAGCATAATTCCTGATGGTACATAATGTGAGAACGATGTAGCAAGATCTGCCAGTAGAAAAACAAACCATTGGGAATACACCAAGCCTTTATATACAGTCTTTTATTACCCCAACGTGCAATTCGAACACAAACCTTAATAGGTTTGTTTTTCTACTAGCACATCTTCATAATTGACCAACAATTTCTGTGCTTTAGAAAATCGTTGATTTGAATACTGACTCCACAGCAGCTGTGCTCAGAACATTTCCAATTATTTCACCAACGAATACTTTATTACCTTCATATCGTCTCACTTCGGGTGTTGTGCATTCATCGAGTGAAACTATCGTCTTCATTGCAATCGTTGCAATATTAAATTGTTTCGCTACACCAATGCACAGTTTAGATTGAAATAGCTGCCATGTTGGGCTAGTGGTCGCAACTGTGAATGCTGAGCACCCTTATACTCAGTGGTTGCGCCCACCCGTACCAAGAAGCTTTAACCTTTTCCTAGGTTCGGTTCTCGGTTCGGGCAAAGTGACATTGGGTTTTTCGCTAGTGGTGCTCTTGGGTACACTTACCGAAGAACAGTCTATAAATGACCGACCAACAGGCAGCTTTGCGGCGGTGGGTTAGGCTATGAAACTTGGCTACCAGCTAATCTTCGGAAATGAGTCTATTGGCTCTACGCTCAACAAATTCGTGTGTGGCTGTTGGTATTTGGCTTAACCATATTTTTTTTTGGAGGGTGGGAAATCTTCAAGTGACTCCTCCCGCTCTGGGCAGAGCGGTAGGCAGTGTCAGACTTCTACTGACTAAAAACCACCCATGTTCTTTCTTAGTCCTTTGTGCCGAGGCCGCGATATCTCTTTCGAACAACCCGCAGCCCCGACGGGCGTCAGGCCTTGTGGGCCCCTTCCATGTTGCTGATTTCTCTTTGAGGCGCGCGTGGAACACGAACGCGTCGTCGCCGTCGACACGGCCTGTCGTCGTTATTACTAACCGTCCACAGGCCCGACTCACCGTCCACAGGCCCGTGGCTTAGCCACCTCAAAGACTATATTCTAACAGTAGCGATATTCAACAAAGGTAATTTTGAATCATTCTCGTTTAGAGCTTTCGCTACTATTTAGATATCTCTCAAACAAACGTAACATCCCAAGCCATTCAACACGTGGCAAATAGAAACAAAACACAACTTAGTCCCCATATCCTTTCAAATAGTAAATGTAAACTAAGGGGGATGGATCACCGCGGTCCTAGAGCCCACAATCACTCACCCTGTTTACACAGTTACATCCGTGAACATATCGCCTTACGGAGCAACTGGTGTTTGGGTACCCGGGATTATTGGATTCCTAACCGGTTTTGTATTTCGGTAAGACTGTGTAGGGAAGTGATTATGTTTAGAGAGCGCTAGGATACGCGATGTGTGCTAAAATATTCATCATCATCATCATTTCAGCCAAAAGTCGTCCACTGCTGGACGTAGGCCTTCCACAGGTGTCGCCACATTGAACGGTCCCGTGCGTCTTGCATCCAGGTCATCGGTCCACCTAGTGGGAGGCCTTCCAACGCAACGTTTTCCGGTTCGCGGTTGCCACTCCAGAACTTTCCAGCCCCATCGGCCATCCGTTCTGCGAGCAATGTGCCCTGCCCACTGCCACTTAAGTTTGGCAATTCTTTGGGCTATATCGGTAACCTTAGTTCTCTTGCGGATATCCTCATTTTTGATGCGATCCCGCAAGGAGACTCCGAGCCTCCTCTCTATGACAGGGCATGGACTTTAATCGACTTCGCGGGCCCAGTGCGGATTGCTAGATGTCACATGTCTTCCAATTTGGGTCGTAAGACATACCGGTTTCCTCACGATGTTTTCCCTCACCGTTTTTGAGAGCAGTGGTGGCGAAATAAATTCCACAAAGTAATGCCTACCTAGTTTCAAACCCACGACTTACTGCTTGTAAGTCGGGGCCGCCTACTCTGGGCCACGACTGCACTCTCAGCTCACTCTCTAGGCATCACTTCATGCTAAAAGTAGTCTGACAGCAGATACCGGTTGACTTCGTGTAAAAAATAATTTGTTCGATCGCAATTCAGAATCACGTCTCTTACTCACTGCTAGACATTTTATAAGTGGAGCTGTTTTATGATTATTTCTTGTATCTGAAAAAATAGCTCGACGGAAAACGGAAGAAAAACATAGTGGCTTGTGACGCAAACGCCATGTCCTAGAACAAAACAATCGAAGCCGTGTGCCATTTACCAACTCGTAGTAGATTTGCATGGTGAATTTGTTCTTTCTTCTTTTTCTTTCTCGAGTATAGTTTTACATTTATACTAAGCAACAATAACTGCACCCTAAAACATAGAACGCTATAACATGCGCTTGATACCGTAATCTCAAAGCGCAAGGCAAAGCCGGGGCAAGCTGTGTCGGCCATGACAGTAATAATTAAAGGCAGCTCGTGTCTCATACATCGTCTAGGGAGCGACTCACTGTTCCATTCTGCAGGGAATTAGCGGGAAATTGGTAGTAGTTAGCTAAGTAAATTGGTGGCGCAAACTGCGGGGTGGTAGCGATTGTAAGGATTTGGAGGTTCATAAGTTGAAGTTCGTGCTGGTGCTGGATTATTAAGAATATTCAGTGTATTCCTCATTCCTCCTTCCTATGTGTATTCCTTATTCATCTCTCTGGTCATGAATCGGATTTTTTTTTTTGAGGTAGCTATAATTATTCTATTTTCGGTGCCCACAGACGATGGGGCACTTAACATCGTGTCCTGTTGTTTGTTTACTACAGTAACTGATGTAACATTGTCATCGACACGCTAATAAGAAAACGGCTATGAAAAAATACAATCTAATATGGAACTTGTAACGTATACTTTAAAACCTTGCATAAAAAAATTATAAAAAATGATTTTTAAGTTTATATTATTTTTTTATTTAACCGTTCCTTTCCGACGGCTACCACTTATGCCTGAAACCAAACAACAAACACCATAGTGTGAGATCATTATCTTGGAGAATAGAAAAAGTAAGTGGTTTACCAGTAGCTAATAGAACGGCGGGATTTGCGGCAAATACGGGTAATAATTACGTCCCTGTTGTGTGCGGATGAAGTTATTATCCTTGTTATGACCTGGTTGCCCGGCTGTCTGATGTGTGGGTAATTGAATGTAGTGTGTGAATGAACCTGTCTCTTGGAATGAAGCGAGAAAAATTGGGCTGTTTTTGAAAAGGTCAACTTGTTTTCAGGGCTTGTCATTTCAGGTTTACGTCAACCTCTTTCTCATCTTTAAGCTCCTTTTTAGGGTTCCGTACCTCGAAAGGAAAACCCCTTTTTTTTTTTGGGGGGTGGTAAATCATCAAATAACCCCTTCCGCTCTTGGGCAGAGCGAAAGGGAGTGTCAGACTCCTACTGACTTAAAACCACCCATGTTCCTTCTTAGCCCTTCATGTCGAGGCCACGGTATCTGCGAACAACCCGCAGCCAAAGGAAAATCCCTTATAGGATCACTCGTTTGTCTGTCTATCCAACCTTTTTCCTCCCCCTTATCTCCGACACTACTGACCCTAAAATTTTGAAAAATATACAGAAATTGGTTTAACACTTATAGATTACAGGAAAATCTGTAAAAAGTCTGTGGTGCTAAAATAACATGGAAAATCTCTCAATATCTAGTACAATGGTGACTAACCCTTTTTTTTTTTTTGGGGGGTGGTAAATCATCAAATAACCTCTCCCGCTCTTGGGCAGAGCGAGAGGGAGTGTCAGACTTCTACTGACTAAAAACCACCCATGTTCCTTCTTAGCCCTCCATGTCGAGGCCACGGTATCTGCGAACAACCCGCAGCCAAAGGAAAATCCCTTATAGGAACACTCGTTTGTCTGTCTATCCAACCTTTTTCCTCCCCCTTATCTCCGACACTACTGAGCCTAAAATTTTGAAAAATATACAGAAATTGGTTTAACACTTACAGATTACAGGAAAATCTATAAAAAGTCTGTGGTGCTAAAATAAAATGGAAAATCCCTCAATATCTTCTACAATAGTACGGAACCCTTCATGTGTAAGTTCGACTTGCACTTGGCCAGTTTTTTTATTTTTTAAAATAAGTTCCCGTAAGACTGTTCACAGCAATTATTGGAATTATAGTGTTCGAATAGAAAATATTCATACTAGTAGACTGGAGCATTCTAATGACAAGTCTCATAAAATGCCCATTTTCAAGAGCAATAATTTCGCAGCGGAATACTATAAAGAACATAAATAATAAACATTAATATGTTTTCTTTCTTTTTTCTTTCTTTCAACATGCAAAGAAGGGAGCATTTAATATAAGTCAATGGTAAATTACAACAAAACAAAATTAAGACAAACACAACTTGGAATTAATACGAAAGAGTTTCAAGCAGACTAAAATATTCCTACCAGACACAATCGCTTAAGAACTTCAAAAGCATAAAGTAAACAAAAGAGAGTTGCAAGAAAAACTCGGATTATTTTCCCAGCTAAGGCCTTTCCAATCCACTCGATCTCTTGCAGTCCCAGCGGTCAGATCGCTTTTATGTTAGGTAAAATGTAACTTTATTTTCATGGAGTTATAAAACTTTTATTGCGTGCCCTTAAACTGAGGTAAATGGGAATTTCTGTGGCGTTCGTCAATAATAGAGTAGTTAAGGATTTAAGGAAGGATTTAAATTATTTAAGAAACACCATGAAATATTTTCAAAAAGCACTAGGCACAGAAATAGAATAGTTTTGCCCATAATTCCAAGGACAGCGCTATACAGTAAAAACAGTTATGCAATGTGTGTTCGTATATTTAATGCTATACCTGACAGTTTTAAATTCTTGCCCACGTTTAAATTTGCAAAGTGTCTTAAAGTATGGTTAAGGGAAAAGAATTTCTACTCAGTGACTGACTTATTCAATAAGAAGTTGGAAAATAAATAATTACCATTATCATTAATTTACTCTCTGACATTAATAATATTATTGAAATTTATCTGATAATGACATTACGCTCAATTTGAATTAGGTATAATGAATTATTATAATGAATTAGGACTTCAAAAATAATTATAAACCCAAATGTTTGCATGTCACATTATTATGACAAAGTGTTATGGATCTAGACTATGATTTAAGACCGAAATTGTACCAATACTTTATTGCGAATAAATTTATTTGTATTTGTATTTGTATTTGTATTTGTATTTGAAGGTCAATCGTGACTTTTTACACTGTTTTAGTTAGGCGGTGGTGGTGGTGGTGGTAAAATAAGATGGTGAATGGAATTTGTAAAAAATATCTTTATAGAATGCGGTTTGTGTTAGCATCATCAGACAATAAATAATTATATTGCTGGGCTACAGCCACAGCCACTGCTTTGAAAGGGAGAATGGTCTCAAATCTATCACCTAGGTACATGGTACATGTAATTAGTTTCCTCATGATGCTCTCCACCGTTTTGAGAATAAATACGCATAGTAAAGCGTCTACTTGGGTTCGAACCCACTACTTCTGACTCGAAAGTCGCTGCCGTTACCAATTGACCTCATTGCTCATATTTATGATATATTTATGAGTGGTAAGTTGAAAATGTCGTGAGGAAGGTTTTGTATATGAATGTTGAAGGATATACGAGTAAAGGAAGACCAAAAAAACGATGGATGGACTGTGTTAAAAATGATATTGTTACGAGCTGGGTATGGGATAAATAAACACACGAAATAACTTTATTACTCACAAAACACTTATACACAATCACTTCAACACTACTGAACACTTTATCGCACTAGATAACTCTTCGAACCTTTCGTTGTCTCGCTTTAAAAGTAGACTGACTGCTCTGACCTCTGTCGGTCCTTTTATATCCAAACACACAAAAGAAGTTCGAGAAAATTCCCTATTATTAACTAAAAATTAATACAACATTCACAAAGAAAAAACTTAAAGATCAAAGAACCATCGTGGCTGCGGGTTGTTCGATAGAGATACCACGACCACCAAGGTCGCAAGGGCTAAGAAGGAACATGGGTGGTTTTTAGACAGTAGAAGTCTAACACTCCCTTTCGCTCTACCCGAGAGCGGGAGGGTTTATTAGATGATCTTTATATTGACATGTACTGTACAGCCAAACTCATAAATATGTTTCATCACACAAGTGTAACATACAACATAAATACCGGATCGAAAGACAGTGTGCAATCGGCTAAAAGGATTGCTATCTAGCAACAAAATGTAGGATATACACACATCGAGTTTTAGCTTCACTGTTGCTAGGTCAAATGTATTGTAGATAGCATTGTAAAGAGGGTACTTTAAAGATCATAGTTAAGAAGGATAATATTCATTACATTGATGACAAAGTGTAATTTCCCATCAGGCTGCGGGTTGTTCGCAAGAGATACCGCGGACTTGACATGAAGGGCTAAGAAGGAACATGGGTGGTTTTTAGTCAGTAGAAGTCTGACACTCCCTTTCGCTCTGCCCAAGACGGCACGGTTGGCGCAGTGGCTGAGCGATTGGACTGCTGCGCTGCGTGTCGCGGGTTCGATCCCCGCACGGAACAAATATTTGTATGGCCTGCAGATAGTTGTTTCGGGTCTGGGTATTTGTGTATGTGACTTTATATGTTTGTAAACGCACCCACGATACAGGAGACATTCCTAGTGTGGGGCAACGTTTTTTTTAAAAAAAAAAAAAAAAAAAGAGCGGGAGGGATTGTTTGAGGATTTTCCACCCGCCAAAAAAATTAAAAAAAAGATATTCCTATCTGAGCACCTATTTTTAGAGCGTAAGTGCATAGAGCAACAAAGCTATTCCCATTAGAGCACCAAACAAAAGTTTGACGTAGTGCTCTAATGGGAACAATAAAAATATTTAATTTTATTCCCTTGAGCACCTACATTGATTGGGTGTATAATCAATCATCATATCTATAAATTGCAGTAACTTGTCTTGAGATTTGACAAGGATAATACATGATCTGAGAATAAGTATAATTTTAGCATTTCATTCAAAGCTCATCTTCTCCCAAGTAGCCAATAGCAGTCCACTTTTGGACCAGCGGACACTGGACACAGGTCTGCACGATTGGATAGGTACTAATGAGCTTTTAGTCATACTTATCAGTGACCCGGAGAAGTTGGTTGTTCCATCATTCCCTACAGTGTCCTACTCTGTTTTCTATGGTACCAAAATCATCTTGCAATATCGGCTTTAAGAGAGAGCTGAAAGCCACGTATTTAACACATCATTTGCCATAGTGCAATTTCATGATGCGGTCAAAATATAGGGTGTAAAAGTACCCTTAACGCAAACGAAGGGCACTTTTTCTCCCCAACACTGCGATATTTTTTTTGTTCTAGACCATGCCTGGGAACCTCCTAGTTACGGAGATATTGGGGGTCAAAGTTCCAAACTTTTCACATGTGTTTTTGTAAGTACTGGTTTTTCAGGTTATAACTTTACTTAAATTACCTCCATGACCCGTTTACTATTCAACGCATCCAGTCGTTTCCCAGCAAAATTTTTTGCGTAGGATTACTTAGTTTGATGTACAGAATGCTTGGTTGACGGCTGTGTGATGGGTTGATTTACACCCTGTATATGCAACATCTGTGTTCTTTTTGGGGGTTTACAGTCGTGTACCGAATACATGTAACGGTTTCTACGTCGATGTCTGTTCCACCATCATCATCAGCCTATTGCAATCCACTGCTGGATATAGGCCTCTTTAATCTTGCGCCACTCAACTCGATTTTCGGCAACTCTCATCCAGTTGTTACCAGACACTCTGCGAAGATCATCGCTCCACCGAGCCTGAGGGCATCCCATCTTACGCCCAGTATAATAAAAAAAGATCTGAAACCAACCGAACCACTTTTTTAAGTCTACGAAAACGAATAAAGTCTCTTTGTGAAACGTTCAGTAAATGGATACTTGAACTTAGCGTAAAAAGTTACGGTGAATTTCTAAGTCGTTTCAAGTTTTATTTTATAATCTTTCTCTATCTCCGCCAGTGTTATTTAAAAGGAATTTTCTAGAGAATCATCATGTTAACATTAATTTTGTGAAAATTCTTTCATCATTTTTGGAGCTTCGAGAAACTAAATATTATAATTTTCAGAATGTTCTTGAAATAATAAAATATTCACTCTCATAACATCACGCCTGAAATTTCAGAAAGGTTTCGCAGAGAGAGTTCACTAACTCAGCTGTCACCGATCAGCCGTATATGAGGAGGAGGCGACCTTATTTCCATGAACTGGATCCAAATCCCCCAGGCTGCTACTCATAAATTAGGCACAAATCAGCCATAGATAAAAGTTGATACTAACATTATAATTCTGTGGACTACCACACCTCATAAACCATTCTATAGTTTACTAGCTGATGCCCGCGACTTCGTTCCCGGTAACTTTGATGGGTGACTAAAAAAATGTTTGGTGTGGACAACCCTTAATACTTAGGGGTATGAAAAATAGATGTTGGCCGATTCTCATAGATACCGGATAAGCACAAAAAATTTCATCAAAATCGGTCAAGCCGTTTCGGAGGAGTATGGCAACGAAAACTGTGACACGAGAATTTTATATATTAGATGAGGTGTGATATATCTCTCGGGTCATAAACGCTTAGATATTAGAATCCACAATTTATTTTATTGCAACGGCAACAATAAATTGTCTATCCGGCCAGGACTGTATAATAACTAGGTACATAATATAATATAAAAAAGAGAGGTATGGAAGAGGAAGACATGCTGCACCAACCCCAAATGAATTGGGATAAGGGCAAGAGAATGATGGTGCAGGTTGTTTCTCAAGAGATACCGCGGCCTCCACATGAAGGGCTAAGAAGGAACATGGGTGGTTTTTAGTCAGTAGAAGTCTGACACTCCATTTCGCTCTGCCCAAGAGCGGGAGGGGTTATTTGATGATTTTACACCCGCCATAAAAAGGGCAAGAGAATGATGATGATGATAATGTTATCGGTGACTAGTTACTGATAATAGTTACATAAATAAATAAATAGATATAGTGTTGTGAGCATAAGTAGACTGCTACGAATACCAATTGAATCAAACAGCTTCCTTTATAAATTGTGTGAATAATTCCAACCAGACGATGTTCTATTAATTTGCAAGAACGCCTCCTTCATTTTAGAGGAAATAACACTTAAAATCGATGCAAAAGAAGATGTTTAGGTACATTTTACCCCATTTTACACATACCAAAGATGTTAACACAATCACCAAACACGTACGTACGGTGGAAACAAAGAACATCCTAGCATCTGTAAGCCACCCCATACGGTTAAACGAAGCCCGTAAAATGTCAGTACCAATAAGAACTGATAGCGAAAACCCATATCTCCATACAAAACCCATAAGACTACAATGAAGCTTTGAAAATCACACTTAAAGCGTGGAATGACCACTAACTTTACAGTGTGATCGTAGAATAGGCAAATTCAGAAGGTCCATTCCTATTACATATAAAGTGAGAGGACAAAGAAATTGTAGAACCACAGTCACAGAATACATAATAGTACTACGTACAGAAGGGACACTCCCTTCCCCGCACTTATATTAAATACCGCACCTCACCCCGAACTTCGAGGTATTCGTCGCCGACTCTTGAGCCAGGGCGCTCACAATCGTAAGAACTCATTCGGTTTTCGCGACGCCAACCGTTGCACTTTCCGCGCCATTTTTTACGCTACGATAACCCTATTAGAGTTTACGCACACATTTACACAGGCACAGTGTGCACACACGTTATTTGATTACGTAGTAGTAATAGGCAATTATTTTGCGAGCTTTGTATGGAGTGTCCGAGGTGTGCCACAGTGACACTCACCACCATCAACCCACACTAGACCCGTGTGGAGCCTGTCTCCCAGCAGTGGGAACAATAAAGGCTGATTACGATAAACAGCAATTTTATAATATAACAACCACACCACCCCTGTAATCCCCGAAGTGTTAGACAGAGGTGTACTTAATAGTAAACCCACATTTTGTCCACCATGTAATAGGGGGCGAACCTATTGCCATCAATCGGGCGCATATCCAGTTTCCGTGCCTGCTACTGTGAAATTCCTGATGAAAACACCCAATAACACAGTGCACATTCACTGTGTTAGTGTATTATATCTCCCAAACTACAAAAATTTAGCTAAGGAAAGTAAGATTAAATAAATTAGTAAATTACCTCCTTTATAATAGGGTAGATAACTAAAAAAATCTAATTAGTCCGTCTGATAGAATTTCAAAAAATATTGGACACGTATTTTTTCTTTTTTCACGAAAACAAACAATGAAGACGATACAGTGCTTTGAAAACTCGTGTGACGTCATATTCTAAGACATTAGTATGACATTTTTTACCGGTGAGTGACGTCACATCCCCCACTCAAATCTTTGACGCGTTTTATTTCCGTCAATTTTTATTGTTTTGATGAAACAAAAAATACGTATCCAATATTTTTCGATAATCTAACAGACGGACTAATTAGAATTATATTTTTTTAGTCAGTAAACATCCCTATTATGCGAATTTGCTATGGCGGCTCCAAATACAGTTAAGTAATTGGCGTCCACGAAACTTGGGGTATCTTTAATTCCAATGTTTTATTTTTAAATCTTGCCATACTAAAATGAAGGTTATTGTCCTTTTATCTAAAAGAAGCAAACCTTCTCTCATCTGCCTATTTATTTTAATACAACTTATACAATATGACGGCGGCGTCGGCGTTCAGTGATCAGTTGTAGGGACGGCCTTAATGTTACGCTATCGATATTCGATAAATCGTATCAACATCGATAAGGACTCGTTGTTGTCGAGTTGTTTGCGGAACGATGCGTGTGTAAATAGGGCAGGGACGCGAGTATTGATATTATGTAAATCGACGGGTAGAACAATGTCGAATAAACATGGCTTTTAGGATTACCAAATCTATTTAAATTGCTATCAAGATACAGATCTATTCATCATACTAATATTATGAATGTTAGTAAGGATGTCTAAATGTTTGTTACTCTTACACGCAAAAACTACTGACCGGATTTGGGTGGACTTTGACACATAGACATTTTAAAACCTGGATTAATATATGGGATTCTTTTTATTCCAGTAAAAAGAACCCGTAGGACAATCATCGTACTCTACAGGCATAAACCAGTCATTGGTATAACAAAGAACATACAGATGGTTCTTTAAAGAAAACAATTGGAATATACAAAAACCCCGTTATTCATATTTTTGCTATGCTTTTTCCCAGCAACGTTCGGGTCGACTTATCATATCGACTAGCTGACTTTAACAACCTGGTTAATGGGTAACACGACAAGTCCTTTCCATCCATCCTTTTTATATCCCATTCACATTATTCTAAAAACAAACAATATCGATATAATATCCACGCCCACCCTACCGCACGATCGTTTTGATAACGACTCGCCGCGGGCCCAGATGTTCGCACTCAACTCGGATAAGTTGTACCGACTGAGAAAACATCGATGTTACGCACAACACTAATTTATTTTACATTCTCCTCTTAATTGTTACGTAACTTTATCTTGTGTATTAAGTTTTATTTTGACAAACTTATGTTTTGGGAAAATTTTCAATTTGAATTTTCTCGCTTTTCTTTGCAGTATACTATTCGTATGATGTTTTTACTTACATCAAACAACGAACAGTGACATACATTTCAGCAGAGTACAATCACGTTAAAAGTTTTATATACTTATTTATTTAAAGTATTGTAAAATGTACCGCACTGCTTTTAAAATCGGTGAAGGAAAACATCTTGAGGAAACCAGCAAGTCTTAGAACCAAATTCGAAGACATGTGACATCTACCAACCCGCTCTAAGCCTGCGTGGTGGATTATAGCCCATCCCTCTCCTAGATTGGAGGCCTGAGTTCCTGCAGCGGGAACATTATTATGATTGTCCATTGCCAAACTTGTTGGTCTAGTGGTCGCAAGCGCAACTACTGAGCATGAGGTCTGGGTTCTTCGTTCGGTTCTCGGATGGGGAAAATTGTTATTAAGTATTTCCACCAGGAATTTCTCAATAGCAGCCTCGTTGCTACTGTCTATCTATATAAGTCACAACACGTGGTCACGTACCATCTCATCACGCTGATGACACAAAGCGTGATTGTGTTGCACGCAATTGTATCACAGGTGCTTCTGTCTACACTACAACTAGTAGCTATGCTTGTTAGATTAGAGTGACGTCACACAAATCTTGATTGCGTTGCAACACGACGCCGCTTTGCAGTATTGTCACGCTGCCGTCCAGTGTAGATATATTTTCCTGCAGTTAAAATTCATTCAGTTACAATACTAACTTGTTAAGTTAATTTAGACTGTCAGCACACAAAGCCTGATTGCACTGCTATACAATTAGTCACGGGTTTCACGCTATTGTCTGTCGTAAACCTTATAACAATACTCGGTCACGGCGCATCTTGTCACGCTGATGACAGAAAGCGTGATCGTATCGCAAGTATTAGGTTTCGGTCTACACCACGTCAAGTATAAATTCTTGTTAGTTCAGTTAGACAGATGACATCACACACATCTTGATTGCAATGCAACACGACGCCGCTTTGCAGTATTGTCACGCTGCCGGCTACTAACAGTGTAGATACATTTTCCTGCAATAAAAATTCTACGAGACCAAGTAAATTACAATACTTGTTCAATTAATTTAGACTCTCATCATTGCAATATACTTACAATATACCTACAACAGACTTTCAAACTACATATTATGTGTCGTAAATATAGTCACAATAATCGGTCACGTCTCATCTTGTCACGCTGATGACACAAAGCGTGATTGCGTTGCAACACGCTGCTTGTCATCTACGTCACACTGTTGGTTCGAGAGCGGGCACTTTCAATAAATAAGCTTTAGTTTAGGAACCAAGACACAGAATAGAAAGGATATTGGATGTGGTATAATAACACAGCTTCGATGTTATTCAGTTACTGGGTCCAGATGTCTTAGAGAAGATTCTGCAAAAGCTTTGATATAGAAGTCACTATAAATCCGTAACTTATGGCTAATACCCAGGCTTCCTCTCTTTAAGAGGGAGTTTTAAGGAGGGAGTCTTACTCTATATTTTATTACGCCTGTAATTCCCGAAGGTTTAGGCAGCGATGTGCCTAATAGTACAACCACATTTCGCCAGTTATGCCCCATGTAAAAGAGGACGAGCCTATTACTATCAACCGGGCACAAATCCACGCTCCGTACCTGCTCCTGTGAAATTCCTGATGGTAAAACCCAATAACAATTTACCCAACCCGGGAATCGAACGCAGGCCCTCATGCTCAGCAGTAAGGCTTACGACTACTAAACCATACAGTCAGTATCTTTGTACTAAACTAATTAAAACTATTCACAAGCTTATGAATATGAGGAGCTCGTGGCTTAATAAGAACTGCCACTCGGGTCGATCTTTAGGTAAAGCTGTGCTTGCCTAGGTCGGTGTGTGGATGGGTGACCGCCCGACATACCGAGATTCCTCCGTGCCTCGGAAAGCACGTTAAGCTGTTAGTGCCGGCTGCTATATATAGATCTATGGCAGTCATTACAGGTAGTCAGTGACCTGAAATTCTGACATCCAGTCTTACCAAAGAGGTATCGTATTACCTGGTATTAACTGGGTTGTGGAGGTCAGATTAGTAGTCGCTCCATGTAAAATACTGGTATTCAGCTGCATCCGGTTAGACTGGAAGCCAACCCCAACATAGTTGGGAAAAGGCTAGGCAGATGATGACAAGCTTATGAATATGAATACAATGCGCAGTTGCTATTGACTATTTAATTGACTAATGCGCAGAGTACGTACAGTCAGCAGCACGAATATCTTTCTTTTCTTTTTCTTTCAAAAAAAATGTTGCCCCACACTAGGAATTACTCCTGTTTCGTGGGTGCATTCACAAACATTTAAATTCACATACATACACATATACCCAGACCCGAAACAACTATCTGCCATACAAATATTTGTTCCGTGTGGGATCGAACCCGCATCGAACACGTATCGCAGCAGTCAACTGCTTGAGCCACTGCGCCAACCGTGCCGTCCATGCACGTACAATGTGTATACACTTAGCAACATTCAGAAGTAATTTTCACCTACGTTACGAAAGTGATATTTTTACACCCATATTCTCATAAAGTAGGTCATTGTACAATCGAAATTACTATCAATTTAGCATATTTATTTCACGAGAAATTCACATTTGAACTTTGCCAGATAAATACATAATTATTGCTCTTAACTATACTGTGCAGATTTCACATTTTATCTCCGTAAAATAACAACAAACTTCATCACAAACAACATGTCGGTTTCCTCACGAGTCTCATATTTAAACTAATAAGAGCAGTTCTAGTTTAGAAAATTGTTTATCTCGTAACTTGAAGCCAGTAATTTAACCTGGCGTTTACTTGGAATATTGCCAACGTCCAATGTTCATGTTGTTTACACTTGTAACTTGGAACATTGGCAGAACTTGCTATATTGTTCTACTTGTAATTTATATTGGAACGTACGAAGAAGTCGGTTTAAACTTAATCAGAAAACTTCTGGCACTTTTTTTAGAAATCAGAAAATCAGGTATATGTTGTACAGGAAACTACTAAACAAATATTATGTAATGGAATGCAGTGTAGAAAATCGTATCGTATAGGTGGTAATTTGCAACAACTCGTAGATCAACAATGGGCCAGTCAAAATAAGCATAATAAAGATGATTAAGTTAAATAGTAATCCGAATAGAGCTGAAAATTGGTGGAGGTTTTAAATACACCATGTTACAAATGAAATGTCAAAAGTTTCTATCAATCCCATGTGTTCTAAAAAAGTTATTCAAGATCAAAGGTAAGAAATAACCGTTATTCGTATTTTTCTCGTTCAGTGAGATTTATCGCAAAATTAGGTTCAAGCGAGTAGTAGATCATACTCGTACAAATTGTCTACAAAAATGTTTTTTTTGTTATTTCAAATGTCTATTTTCACTGGACTCTGGTTCAACTATTTGTTGCAAATCCTAATACAATAATAAAATATCGATACGAATCAACACGATGTTCTTAAAAAACCTGCAATGACCATCTGACCAAAACTTCTGTAACAAACAAACGAGAAAGTGCGAATATAAAAGTTCAGATCTTAATTTGTTCAGCCACTTAAAAGAAATAAGTAAGTACGTATAATATGAAATACGTGAGCTCCAACCTCTGACCTACGACTGCTCAGCGAGTTAATGAACAATCGTCTAATTTGGAACACTTGACATGGATACAATACTTTTCCTCGCGTGGGTTGGCCACCCTCCACCCACACTATTCGTGTAGGACGTAGGACTCGCAGGTGATCGCGTGAGAACTGTGACGAAAATATATGTTACTCGTATACTCTGTTCCGAAAGTTTTTGATGAAAGTTTAGACAAGTGGGTGCCCTAGTTGCCATGTGTTGTTGTTTTGTTATCTGAATCAAAAGTTTTACTAATAAGCACAAATTACAAGAAGTAAATCTGGTTGATCACATACAACCGGATGTTATTGTTAATATGTTGAGGTTGGCTTCTAGTCTAAGTAGTCTAACCGGACGAATAAATTAACATGGACCGACTGTTTGACCTCCACAATGAGTTGTGGAAGTGTGTGTATGGTTGTGGACTAACTGAGGTTAGTACTGGGATTTACCCCCTTGATAATACTGCTTGTCAGACTTTTAGACATCTAACTACCTGTAACGACTATCAAAGATCTGCAATTGGCCGCTCAGGCACGGCGCAAACTTGTTAATTATGTAAATAGGTGGTCGACCATCTCTAACCTGTAACCAGTCTTAACCATAAAATTGATTCAATCAGCTGTTCATTTAGCTACGAGCTCTTCACTCTTTTTTACTATGTTTATGAAAAATAGTTATGAACTCTTGTCTGTGACTAGCCTCGAATCTGAAAATACCTGAATACCGCCTCCACAGTACTGATGTGATCCTGGTCAGTATAGAATGGACGTCGAACTAGCGATACACGCCGATACACAGGGAATTGCTTGTGTTCAGTCTTTGTCCACCTAGCTCGTTTGGACAGTAACCACGGGCACTGAATGCGCGATGGTATAATGTATTATTGTAGAATATAATTAAAAAAACAATGCAGAATGAAAATATGCACACACAGTAGTCTGGCAAGTAGGAAGTAATAGGAAAAAAATGGTAGGTACCTCGACCGTCGATCTTCTTGATGCCTGGATTTTCGGGGCGCCCCTTTCTTCCATTAAATGATCACAAATTGTCATCAAAAACTAACGATTGATATGCACACACGATTATTTGGTCTATTAACAGATTTTTATATATTTCCAAATACTTAGATACACTTTCAACGGTGATGCGAAACGAACTGATGCGTAATGACGACTATGTATTGTCGTTGAGGTGCGAAAGGGTGGGGAATAGAGTAAATGGGTGAGAGGGATAAGGATAGGAAGTTACCAGCCAAAATGTGCAGTTTCTAACCCAATTTGAATTGAATTAACGGTTTAGCGTTAACATCTTCCCCGGCTTGACAGGACGAAAGGCCTTCAATAACACAAGGCACATTCAAAATTAAGTCACTTCGACGTACCCTAAACAAATAAATGACATTGCAATACAATTTATACAATACGCATCAATATTCGAAATTTAATAATATTTATTTTAAATTCAAGTTACTACATTATTCGTAGGCTATTTTCTTTTTAACATAAGTACTAAATTAAAACTACTAACTATTCGACAGCTAAATTAGAAATGTGGACTGTATATATATTTTTTTTTTTATTGGTTAGGTAATGGGTAAAGTTTTACCACGGGTCTGCGGTAAAGACCTGATTTCGTGCGGACGTCCGCAACTCTCACGACACTGTCCTTACCTTCGAACGTGCGTTCTACCACTCCAAGAGGCCAATTAAGAGGAGCGCTGTTGTCTGATTCGAGCAGCACCACAGTTCCAGGTTGAATTGAGGTGTTAGACTTCGTCCACTTATTACGCACTTGAAGAGTGTGAAGGTATTCGACCTTCCATCTTTTCCAAAATGATTGGACCAGATGGTCGATTGCGCGTTTTCTACTTATAAGATTGACATTTTCGCGAGATAGGTCTTCCGCAGGTAAAGATTTAAGAGGTGTTAACACCAGAAAGTGGGCAGGCGTTAGAGCTAGAGGTTCCGCAGGGTCACTACTCAATACCGAAAGGGGCCGCGAGTTTAACAGCGCCTCTATTTGAGTGAGAACTGTCAACATCTCCTCGAATGTGAGAAGCTGAGTTCCTACTATCTTTGATAAATGATTTTTAACAGCTTTCACGTTAATCTCCCAAATGCCGCCAAAATGCGGTGCCGCCGCTGGGTTAAACCTAAATTGAATGCGGTTTTCACGCAACTCGTTCGCGAATTTATCGCGATACTCTTCTGACTCGAGTAAGTTATAAATATTATCAAGATAGGATTTTGCGCCTATGAAATTTGTACCTCTATCGGCGTATATGACACTCACTGGCCCGCGTCTAGCCAAAAATCGTCTAAACGAATTCATGAATGCTTCAGTGCTAAGATCTGAAGACAATTCTAGGTGGATCGCTTTAGTAACGAGACATACAAACAAGCAAATGTACGCCTTAATGCTGCGAACGCCCCGACCGCGGTGCAGTGTAATAAACAAAGGCCCGGCGTAATCGACGCCTGTGTGACAGAATGCCTTGGCTTCCGTGACTCGGCATGCAGGCAAGCTTGCCATTATGGGGAACTGATTGACAGGTCGCGTCCTAAAGCAAACATTGCATTTGTGTACCCTGCTGCGTACTATGTCGCGAGCTGCTAAGATCCAGTACTTTTGTCGCAATAAAGACATTAAAAGTTGCGGTCCAGTGTGCAAGTTTTTACGGTGATAATAGTCGATAATAAGGTCGACGATGCGATCGCGTCGCGGTAACAGAATAGGGTGTTGACTATCGTACCCAATCGGGGCATTGGTCAAACGGCCACCCACGCGTAGAACGCCATCGTCGTCTAAGAATGCGCGGAGCTTTTGAAAAGCAGGAGGCATAACTTTCCCTACCTTAAATTTGGCAATTTCATCAGTGAAATGCACGCTTTGAAGATTCCTAATGACAATAAGTTCCGCATATTCAAGATGGGATAGTTCAAATTTCGACGGTAATTTTTTGATAAATCTAAGGACATACATAACTATTCGGAGTAATTTGTTCCATGATGAGACTCGATTAGCGAGCTCATAAAAAATAGGCGGTGATGGTGGACACACTTCAGTTGTCGTCATCGCAGTTACCTTAGCTTCAGGTATTTCACTTGTAATGGTAAAATCTTTGTCAAGTGGCCATTCGGAACGAGGCTGATTAGCAAACCTCGGTCCGTTAAACCATAATGGATGCACAAGTAGTTGTGCAGGGGTTAAACCGCGACTTAAACAGTCAGCGGGGTTATCTACTCCGGCAATATGATAAAAATGCTTAGGATCAATATTTTCTTGTATCTGAGAAACCCTGTTAGCCACGAACGTCTGCCATCGGCTGGGCGTTGCATGAATCCACGCGAGTGCTACCTTACTATCGGTAAACGCATAAACGGAACATGCTGGTAATGAATAGGTATCTATCACCAGACGCATTAGTTTGGCCAGGATTAAGTTCGCGCATAATTCCAATCGAGCGAGAGTAACAAGAGTTTTCGAAGGTGCGACTCGCGATTTAGCGCACACTAAGTTTACCAACGTTTGACCATATTGAGGGAAGTACACGTGAATATAAATGACTCCACCGTACGCCTTCTCCGAGGCATCCGCGAACCCCAGTAAAGAGATGACGCAATCATCTGTGACTCCCACGTGACGCGGTAATTTAATATTTTGCAATAAGGGCAATTCCGATTCAAAGTTTTGCCATAATTTAATAATGTGAGATGGTGGGATCTCATCCCAATCGATGTTGTCGTTCCAAAGAGATTTTACAATTAATTTTGCCGAAAGTGTAACGGGTGCAATAAAACCTACCAAGTCCCATAGACGGGCAATTACGGAAAGTACATTACGTTTCGTACATTCGCGAGGTTCAAGATTTACGCGAAACGTGAATACGTCTTCGGCCGGTAACCAATGTAAGCCCAATATTTTTAGTTGATCGCTCGAACTAAATTCTACACCCTCGGAAACGCGATGATTGGCAGGAATACTAGCCATGACCTCAGGTGAGTTACTAGAGAATTTTACTAGTTCGAATCCGCCGGCCGCGAATAATTTAATCAGCTGATCGGACAGCTCAACACCACGGTCAACCGAAGAGCAGCTAGTAGCCAAGTCATCTACGTAAATATCCGTGTCAACCACTCTGGCTGCAGCTGGATAACGAGAGCTCTCATCATTGGCCAACTGGCGAACCGATCTCACTGCTAGATACGGGCTACAACACAACCCGAATGGAACGCGAGTTATTTCAAAGATTTGAATCGGATCATCAGGGTTAAAGCGATACAACAATCGTTGAAAACGCAAGTCGTTATTATTCATAATTAGTCGCAAATACATTTGTCTAATATCTGCGCTAATAGCGATGGGCAGTAATCGAAACCGCAGCAATATTTGAAATAAATCATTTAATACTTTAGGTCCGGAATGTAAAATATCATTTAGCGATAAACCGGACGAAGTCGTGCTACTTCCGTCTAGAACGACACGTAAACGAGAAGTAGTTTTATCAGTGCGCACCACGCCATGGTGAGGTATTACGTAATGCGGTTTATCAAGGTCGGCGTCAGTATTATCGACAGTACGCAAATATCCCTTTTCTAAGTACTCAACAAATACATTATCGTATTCCTTTTTAATCGCGGGGTCGGTCAACAGCTTGCGCTCTAGTGCTAAGTACCTACGCTTAGCAATACGTATGGAATCGCCTAAAGCAGACGCGTCGCGTTTGAAAGGTAAGGATACTACAAAACGACCTAATTCATCGCGTCGAGTAGTACTTGCATAAAACGCTTCGCACTCCTTTTCGTCAGGGGAAAGTGTATTTTTAATGTTGGGCACTTCTTCCAATTCAAAGAACCGATTTACGCGATTGTCAAGCGATTCGTTTATTGTGCAATAGGCACGAACAATATTACAAACAGGATTAATCACGGGCGCCTGACCGACTACGATATAACCGAGCAAAGTTTCTATAGCTACCGGCTCGCCGGGCGAACGCGCCACGGTGCCCGGGCGCAATATACGCGCGAACAAATCCGACCCCAGAATAATATCTACAGCGGCTGGTGAGCTATAACAACTATCTGCTAAAGGCAAATCTTTTAAGTAATCTAACTGAGTGGTATCAATTTTTGAGACCGGCAGTGCATCCGTAATACGACTGACAATTAACGGTTGAATGGTAAATTTCACCTCATCGTTGTGGCGGGAATTGAATGTTAGGCAAGTGATGCCATCAATCGGGTTAGTGACGTCACCGACACCCGATACAAACTTATTTGAGGTCGCATAGACCGGCAGTTTTAAACGCTTACAACATTCGGTGGTAATAAAATCGCGTTGCGACGCGCTGTCAATAATAGCCCGGATAATTGACACATTACCCATCGGATCAGTCACGTGACATTGAGCCGTCCCTAACAAGACTGAAGTCGAGGGTTTAATATCTGCCGTGCTAACAGCGGTGCACGACGCACCTACAGTACACAAAGAAACGGGGCGGTCGGCGGCACTGCAACGTCCATTCTGACCGTCACCATGTGTATCAGGCCGCGCGGTAATAAAACGCTCGTCTGCTGACGACGAGGCGCATTGTTTACGTTCGGTCACATTATCAGACAGCGGGGTTGTATTCTGATTTAATGCAGAAGAACCGTTACGCTGTTTAGTATCATTCCTATTTAGTGAGGAAGTACCGTTATTGTTAAAGTGTAACAAAGTATGGTGACTACGAGAACAGGTCGTACACCTGTTTGTTGATTGGCAATCAGACAGCGCATGTTTATTAGAGAAACAAAGAACGCATACTTTATTACGCTTCACCAACGAGAACCTATTATGAGGAGACATTGACAGGAATGTAGGGCACTGAACCAATTTAATGTGGTCCGTTTTCCCACAAATATCACATTTACCGTGATCCTGCACATTTACAAATGTCTTAACATTATTATGAGTACGTGACCCCGGGTTTTTACCAGACGATTGAATGGTAGTCGAAACCACATTTTTTCGAGATTGAGAATTTGGTTTTACGTTTGTGACATTATGCGCGCGTTGTAATATTTGTGCGTGTTTACGCATGAAGTTTACAAACTCGGTACAGGTAGGTGTTTTATCATTACCGGTATCATTTAACGACATCTCAAACGCCTTAACTGCCTCGAGATTAATTTTCTTACAACCAATATGGATGAACAAAAGATCTTCCAAGCTTGTAACCTCCAATTGTCGCAACGCCGAAATAATTGACGAAAACTTATCGACAAATTCTTCTAAACTGCCCGCCGAACCTGAGTCGACGGTAGGTAAATTTAACAATTTATCTAAATACGACGATGCCAACAAACGTTTATCGTTGTACTTATTTATTAACGCATTCCAAATAACTTCATAATTTTCGGCAGACGGTAATACGCCCTGGCAAATAGCTAACGCCTTGCCTTGTAATCTACCCACTAAATATTGTATTCTCTCGCCGTCGGTAAGTTCCGGATTATCATGAACGACCGCACGAAAGGTCTCATAAAAAAGCGGCCAATTTTCATGTTCACCGTCAAATGTACGCATTTCTAATCTAGGTAATCGCATAGTACCTACATGACCCTTACTAATCGAGGGTTTTACATCAATCTGTTCGCGTGATAACAATCGTATTTTATACTTAATTTGCGAATAAAGTTGTTCAAACGACAATAACGCTTTATACGAAGGCAAACTTGCATCGCTTAATGACGCTTCATAACGACAACGTTCCTCTAACGCGTCTACATATTTCTGATGTATTGCATCGATAGTGAAACTAGCCGCCAGAAATGTTTCAATGTTAACTGGATTACTAAAATCTAGTTTTTTCATCATGTCATAAATCGATTGAACATGTTCGAAATAAACCGTTAATTTGCCTTGAATTCTTTCAAATTCACGATCAGAACCCTCTTTTGCCCTGGTCATTGTATTAGACAATGAGATGTACCGCGGTAAGATAAGTATTGACTTATACTTGAAACTTATTAGAAGTTAAAAGACCGACTGGTAATTAATAACCAAAGCAAAATGGCGGGCGTTATTTTTATGACCGAAACGCTCGTTAGCGTGCCTAAATCTACAATATTTACGTATACGGCTCGAAGTGACCAAAAAATGAATGCGCGATGGTATAATGTATTATTGTAGAATATAATTAAAAAAACAATGCAGAATGAAAATATGCACACACAGTAGTCTGGCAAGTAGGAAGTAATAGGAAAAAAATGGTAGGTACCTCGACCGTCGATCTTCTTGATGCCTGGATTTTCGGGGCGCCCCTTTCTTCCATTAAATGATCACAAATTGTCATCAAAAACTAACGATTGATATGCACACACGATTATTTGGTCTATTAACAGATTTTTATATATTTCCAAATACTTAGATACACTTTCAACGGTGATGCGAAACGAACTGATGCGTAATGACGACTATGTATTGTCGTTGAGGTGCGAAAGGGTGGGGAATAGAGTAAATGGGTGAGAGGGATAAGGATAGGAAGTTACCAGCCAAAATGTGCAGTTTCTAACCCAATTTGAATTGAATTAACGGTTTAGCGTTAACAGGCACTATGTACGTATCGACACAATCTGCCAAGGGAATTTGATGTTTTGATGTAACCAACGTGTTGAGCAAACCGGAACATCATCATCATCAGCCTAAAATGTTTCCACTGCAGGGACTCAGGCCTCTTCTCTAAGAGAGGGATGGGTCCACCACGCGGGCCCAGTGCAGGTTGGTAGATGTCACATGTCTTCGCTATGCAGGGAAATTGCAAAAAACGTAAGACAATTCGAATTTCGCGGGCTACCTTGTCGCATCAACCTTAATTGGCTAAAAATAGATATGTTTTTTTGTAAAAGTTGTAATATAAAAATCTAGCATAGAAAGGGATTAAAAATAATTGGCATGATTTATGTCCGTAAATCTACTTACTTTTTAGGGTTTCTGGGTACTTCATACGTTTGTTGAAAAGTTGAATAAAAACTCTTAATTAACACGCGAGCACGGGAAGCGGCTTATGGCCCCTTCGCATTCGTTTTATAATATTCTCTGTACATAAAAAATATAATTAAAAATGTTCTAATTTGGAGCTGACATGAAACACACACGCAAAATATTCTACACGTGCCACATTGCACGCGCTTCACTCACTTGCGATAGTGATCGCAAGTGAGTGAAGCGCAAGTGAGTACAAAGTGCCGTGTTACTTTGTAGTGCAGCTGCTGTATACAATAAAACAATGCACTCATCATCATCATTTCAGCCAAAAGACGTCCACTGCTGGACATAGGCCTCCCCTAAGTGTTGCCACTTTGACCGGTCATTGGCCATCCGTTCTGCGAGCAATGTGGCCTACCCATTGCCACTTAAGTCTGGCAATTCTTCGGGCTACATCGGTAACCTTGGTTCTCATGCGGATGTCTTCACTTCTGATTCGATCACGCAAGGAAATGTTACAATGCAATATTTTGTAATAGAGCTTTCTCAAGATCAACTTGTTTTCAATCAGTCTTTTTTTTGTTTAGTAGGTCTGGTAGAGACCAATTAAGCAGCGCAAAAAAACGGTTCCAAAATAAATATCTCATAATTATTATTATGTTATGTTCGAGGTGGCGCAGAAAACGAACACTTGGGAGGAATTGGGAGAGGCTTTTGCCCAGCAGTGGGACAGTTCTGGCTATAGAAAAATCCTTTTTTGAAAAAAAAAAACCGGTTTCAAAAACACAAAAAAGTGAAAAATAAACTACCCAAGAAAAAGCAACTTCTGAAGTCGGTGACATTTTGTTTGTTTGATTTTCTATTTTTTGCCACCGACTAAAAAACATACAGACGAATTGAGAACCTCCTCTTTTTTGGAAGTCGGTTGAAAATAATTAAACCGAATACATGATACCTACACATTCTAATAATAGCTTGGAAGCTATCTAAATCCGTATAATACATACTTTATCTTGATTAAAACTTCTTTTATCGTCCCTACGACAAAGAAATATTATACACCCACCTTATACTAGGTAGGTTTATAATATTTAACAGAGCCCACAATCTTTCATCCCATCTAATAAAAGGAGCTGAACAAACAGACAAACACTATTAACTTATATTTGGACCATTTCGTCTTTATAAAGGACAGAACTGACGCGTGGGTTTTATTAGCTTTCATCATTTTTAGGGATCCGCAATTATAAAGAAATAAGCTACTTTACAAAAGGAAATCAAAATTATTTTAGGTGATATATAAGGACCACAATGAGGAACTCGTGGCTTAATAAGAACTGCCACTCGGAACGATCTTTTAGGTAAAGTTGTGCTTGCCTAGGTCGGTCTGTGGATGGGTGACCGCCCGGCATACCGAGTTTCCTCCGTGCCTCGGAAAGCACGTTAAGCTGTTGGTCCCGACTGCCATATAATATAGATCTTTGGCAGTCGTTACAGGTAGTCAGTGACCTGAAATTCTTACATCCAGTCTTACCAAAGAGTATCGTATTACCTAGTATTAACTGGGTTGCGGAGGTCAGATAGGCAGTCGCTCCATGTAAAATACTGGTATTCAGCTGCATCCGGTTAGTCTGGAAGCCGACCCCAACTTAGTTGGGAAAAAAACTAGGCAGATGATGATTTAAGGACCACAATATAATTTGGAAGTCTTGCAAGCATGGCATCACTCATTCGTTTAGGTGACCATTTTCAATATAATACGCACACAATTTTCATTTACAATCTTATTTTCTTCCTAATTACACCAACATTTGTTCATTCATTTATTTATTTATTTGAGAAAAAAAATTAGGTAATGTCACAAGCTAACCAAAACCAAATATGTACAATACATATACTTCGCAATATTCAAAAGCAATTTTCTTGTGAAATAACAGTTTCTACTTTGAGATACGACCTATTTCATATTACTACTCATATATTATATCAAAACTTATTACGCACAGGTCGATTTAAAACTGCTTCATTAAAAATAAGTTTTTTCGGTATGGCACCGGTTATTTTTAACGGGGATCCAGTAACAATTTTCAAAAAGAAGCTAACTCTTTTACTATTGAATAAATGTTATTACACCGTATCGGATTTTCTAGCCGATAAGTTGTAGCTGTTTCATGGCTGATGATGAACATCATCAATATTTGCATGCCAAAATGGTAGTATATGTACAAGGATTCTTTAATATGACGTAACCAGCTTATTGTAAATACCTATATTCTAAGCAAATAAACGAATATTCTATTCTATTCTATGGCTTCCAAATAAAAACGTAAAACATTAATTAACACTTTTAACAAAATAATGTTTAAAGTGCTGCGTATACGTATACGGGTATACATAGTGGTGCTCAAGGCCGTACAATTAAACAAAAAATTCCAAGCTATTATGCATACAAAATACAGATTAAAAGAAACATTTTTTTTAAATACGTTTTCCAACACTAGGAATTTCTCCTGTATCGCGGGTCCGTTTACATACATTGAAACTCACATACGCAAATTCCGCTTTGCCTGAGGATCCAACCCAGAACCTCATGCTCCAGAAGTAATGCTCAATGCTTGTAACCAGAAGACCAACGAGCCATTACGAGAAAATCTCAAAAAAACTGTGTTAATGCTGTGGAATCTTAAAATGATTCATGCAGAATTATTTCAACCGACACAAGACAACATCTAATATTTACCTACTGTAACCGCACTCACCTAGAAAAACACAGCATCAGGATATAATTTGCAAGTTACAAGTTATTGCACTTTGCATGGCAGCTAGTCCAAGAGTTGCCAACTCATTATGACTGCGAGTGCTGAGAAAGAAGAACTTTTTAACAACTTGTCCATCTAAATTAGTTCAGTAGTTCTTGCTACGCGGTAGTTAAAAAGTTCCTTTCAAAAAGTGTCCTGGTAATACAACGAAATTATGCTTGGAAGAAAGTAAGTGAAGATACTGAGTCGTTTGTTAGAGGCTTCTTGATTATGAAGTGGAGGGTTCAAAACCTTTTACTATGTAGTTTCTTAGTGTCCCACTACAATTAATGATTCTTGGCCTATCATTTTGACACAAAATATGTACCCCGGTTTCGTAAGCTTGGAGGTCCAAAATTATCCCGGGATAAAAAGGTATCGAAATCCATCCCGCTGTTTAGACGTAAAAATGTAGATGGATATAATTACTATTTTTTTTTTTATGGTGGTTGGAAAATCATCCGCTCTTGGGCAGAGCGGAAGGAAGTGTCAGATTTCTACTGACTAAAAACCACCCATGTTCCTTCTTAGCCCTTCATGTCGAGGCCGCGGTATCTCTTTGAGGCGCGCGTGGAACACGAACGCGCCGTCGACACGGCCGGTCGTCGTCATAAGACGGACGGACGGCGAGCTTACCAATCACTCATCGTCCACAGGCCCGCGTCTACGGTGGCCGAAAGCCATCACGTGGCCCCCGACGCCCGGAGCGCCTACCGCGGCGGCTGGGACGAGAGGTTCTCTCCCTCTCACGTTCCGCCACCTCCTTCGCTAGCATCACTGCTTCGCAGAAGGAGGCGACGGCGTCCCATTCCTCCTCGCCCCAGACCATGGCTTGCACCAGGGCCGGGCGCGAGAGGTCGCCGCCGCCGATCACCGCTACGGTATAGTTACTTTCGCCTTTAAATAAATTTTAAGGCAGTATGTATAGAAAAACATCTTGGTAGAAGATATTAGCCAGTCTTGAAGGTGGTAATGAATCTGACTGATTTACATAACATCACGCCTATAATCCTTAAAGGATTAGGCAGAAGTGAATCTAATAGTACACCCACATTTAGCTAGTAATGTTTAAGTCCCGTGTAATAAGGAGGCGATAAAGGAAAAATTATACAGAAACTACATTACCAATATGGAGTGAAATAAGGCGGTGACCTACTTTTTCTTCCTTTACTTCTCCATAATTATGAGAACATATTTTTATCCTGCAACAACAGGCAAAAAATATTACAGACTAATAATGACAAGTCATTATGAAGAAAAAAAATTGAATCTGTTTCATCGTTGGATCAAACATGAATATTGCTTTTAAAGTAATTTATTCCTCCCCAACAATTCTTTGCCACTCAACAATCAACGTTCCCAAAATTCACGAAGATACATTATCCCAATAAAGGCTCCATATTTTGAATGTCAAAGCAATTTGTTGGCGGCCATATTTCATTCCCTGGCTTTATAGATGGAACGGTGACATTCATAAACAGTAATGATTGTGAGTCCATGGGACAGGTGTTTATTGCTACATTTTTATGGAACATTTTTACTTTATTGGCTGGTATATAATATTAATGGTACACAATAAAGACTCGGGAAATATTAAATTGTATATTGTTCGTGAAGCAAACGTGAAAATTAGAAGGCATTGTTTCCGACAAAGTGACAAACAAAGACCACATTACGAATTCACATAACGTGCCCGGAGTTATTCTTCAAACTGAAAAGTGGTGGAAATGATAAGCACGTCAGTCTACCTACTTACCAAGGATTTCCATATTGAATTACGCATTAGAATTTTGCAATAAAGGCTCACCTCGTTTCACCCACTGCTGGGTATAAGCCTGTCTTTTGTTGCGTTCACGATCATGTGCCAGCCTCTTTTTTTTTCGGTGTCAGACTTCCACTGACTAAAAACCACCTATGTTCCTTCTTAGTCCTTTATGTCGAGGCCGCGGTATTTCTTGCGAACAACCCGCAGCCCCGACGGGCGTCTGGCCTTGCGGGCCCCTTCCATTTTGCTGACATCTCTTTGAAAAGCCCGTGGAACACAAACGCGCTGTCGACAAGGTATGTCGTCGTCAGAAGACGGACGGACGGCACGCTAACCCATTACTCACCATTCACAGGCCCGCATCTACGGTGGCCGGAAGCCATCTCGTGGCCCCCGACGCCCGGACCGTCTCCCGCGGCGGCTGGGACGGGAGGTTCTCTCCCTCTCACGTTCCGCCACCTCCTTCGCTAGCATCACTGCTTCGCAGGTGTAGAGGACGGTGTCCCATTCCCTCTTGCCCCGGACCATGGCTTGCACCAAAGCCGGACGCGAGAGGTCGCCGCCGATCATGTGCCAGTCTCATCCAGGTTTATCTCCCGATGACTTTGTGTGTGAATGAAACTTAAACATAACTGGCGCAATGAGGCTGCTATAGAATCATATTCTCCTTATCCTTTGAGGATTTCAGGCGTGATGTTGTTTTTCCACGAAGTATCCTACCTAACCTTTTACAAGTACCTAAATTAAAGTGCTGGTCAGGTCTTCCCTATAAACCAGTTGACCGGTCGCCCGACACGACAGCTGAGTGAAATATTTCCAAAATAACCGCGCTTGGCACACCGATTGATAGATTGGTGTAGGTAAGCCTGAGGTTGGCCAAGACTTAACCTTTTATATGAAACGATAGATTGACAGGATCCAGCCTCGCTTGTCTCATCAGTGTCTCATTTTGACGCAAAACACTTCAGGCATTTTGAGTTTCACCGGCAACAATATATTAGAGTTTGACAAATTCTCAAAATAAAATTTGCAATACAGGGACCGGGTTAAAGGGTTTTCAAAGGGAAATCGATTAATAATCTCACTGATCTACAGCGGGTCAAAAGAGTATGAGACTGACAAAACGGGTCGGCTATATAAGCCGTAGAACCGATGACCGTAGGGTTAGACGTGTTCTTGCGTAGACAACATTTTTTTTTTTTTGTCGGGTTGAAAATCATCAAATAATCTCTTGGGCAGAGCGGAAGGGAGTGTCAGACTTCTACTGACTAAAAACCACCCATGTTCTTTCTTAGCCCTTGCGCCGAGGCCGCGGTATCTCTTTGGAACAACCCGCAGCCCCGACGGGGGCTGAGTGGGCGCCCTCAGTTTCGGTGGAGCGACGATCTTCTCACGGTACCTAGTAGCAACTGGATGAGAGTTGCCGACAACTGTGTTAAGTAGCATGCGATTGAGGAGGCAGTCCACTCCTGTAGGCTGATGATGATGAAAATTTTTTAAACATCAAGTAATGTAAGTCGAAAACTTGAAGGTACTTGCTTGTTCTAAAACATGTGGCGGCGAATTCCAAGCGCCATCAACAACAAAAGATTACATTTAGAGCATAGGCTATTGGAGCAAAGGCTATTGGAACTAGACTTGACAGCAGTCGGTCTAGTGAAACGTCGTGGCGACGATCAGCGCAGCCTTATTGAACGTGACGTTTGGATTATAACATCAATGGCGAAGCGCACCACGTATTCGACGAATAGCTGATTGTTCCAACCATGGTCAATGCTGATGATCCCGGGCATTCGCCTATATTTCAGGCACCCGCCCATACATATATCTACATTAAGATGTGGTTATGGGCAAGAAATTCCATGAACACATTTTAACTCAAATTCCTTAAAAAGTTTAATTAAAAACAAATAGTAACAAGAAGCTCGTTATTGGCTGTAATTATTATTATTTTAATTATTATTCGAGCCCCAACATCATGTTCGTTCAAAATCCAAGCGATGCATAAATTAAATAGCCGTTCCGTACTGCTCACGCACGTGTAATTAACCTATTTACTTGCTCCTGTTTCATTTAACGGGAAAACGAGCATTTGTTAATTTCAACTTAATATTTATTCAGATACAAAATAAGCATATTCATGCCAACATTTTTGTTACCTATATAATTTGTCAATTTGGTCGTAAGAGGAATTTCATTGCTAATAAAAACAGCCGTCTGGATCAATCTTCAGAATATACCGTCAGGCAGTCAGTGGCCTGAAAGTCTGACAACCAGTCTCACCAAGGGATATCATAATTATCCAGTACTAGCGGACGTCACGCGGTTTCACCCGCGTAGTTCCCGTTCCCGTGGGAATACAGGGATAAAAAGTAGCCTATGTCACCCGGGAATAGTGTAGCTTCCTTAACGGTAAAAGAATTTTTGAAATCGGTGCCGTAGTTTCGGAGCCTATTCGTTACAAACAAACAAATCTTTCCTCTTTTCATTGTGTAGACTAACTGGCTTGTGGAATACAGACAGGCCGTCGCTCCATGTAAAATTCTGGTATTCAGTTGCATCCAGTTACACTAGAAGCCGACCCCACCATGGTTAGAAAAGGCTAGTCAGATGACAATAGACATAATTTAATTGAAAAATATTGATTTTTCTCAGTTTAATATTCACACGATCCCAAATGATTTGAAAAGCTCTACTCTCAAAAAATTTCCAAACTACTTTACTTCTTAAGTATTATTTGAAAGCTTTTTCATGTTTTTATTTCAATTCGGTTCGCTTTTGGTCGTCAATAATTTCTTGCTTGGGTGTTAATTTAATAAGCGACTTCAACACTGAAAGTTTAAAACTGAAACACCGGTTTTGCGGCTCCATGACTTCTTCTTCATGAAAATCAAGCCCCAAACAGCAAATTATTTATTCCACTTCAGACACCTTTTTCTTCCCCATCCAAAAGAAACTAACCAATAAAATATTCCTCAATATCTGATTTATTCAAGTGCAGATACGAAGGCCATTCGATTTTATGTTACCTCAATGATTAATGCAAACTTTTTACCGGCGTGGGATTTGCACCAAGTCGGTGGAGCAATAAAATTAATGTTATGTGTGGCCAACCCTTGTGCCGGCAATGGTTTGTGGGTCAGTAAGGTAGTACCACAGTTTACAGTTAACCAGTAAAGCAAATAAAATATCTTTTTGTGAAACACAGACAGGTGTTAGGGATGCCTTACGAAAAACTTGTTACCTGAAGCATGTTTTTAAAATTGGTGTGAACACTTAAGTGTGCGTCTTCCAGTCTAACCAGATGCAGTTGAATAGGAACCCATCTGACCTACACAACCCAGTTAGTACTGGGTAATACAATATTCGTTGGTAAGAATGGTTAGTGGACTGATTGTCACACTTTCAGGTCACTGACTACCTGTAACAACTACCAAAGATCTACAAATGATTTATATAGGTACTATACATTCACGGACCAACCTAGAAAAAGACCCGTACGGCTGTTTATGTATAATTCTGCAAATGCTATCTAATACTATGTCTGATTCTGTTTGGCCTAACTTAACTTAAGATTGTTGATAATTTTATTGAGTAATTTATTGATTATTTTATTGATTGTTTTATTGATTATTTTAGTGAATATTTTGATTGATTATTCTTTTGTCGTTTTCATTATGTTGTATCTATATTTATATATATTTTTTTTTATCTCGTGTTTTGGCTGTTAAGGCGCATATTATGTTGCATGTAGTGCTCTTCTTTAAGTGATGGGGCACTTAGACTTAAATTTGAAATGTTTTTTTTTGTAAATGTAACAGTGTACTCATTGTTGAGGAGCCAAATTAAATAAATCATCATCATCTGCCTAGCCTTTTCCCAACTATGTTGGGGTCGGCTTCCAGTCTAACCGGATGCAGCTGAATACCAGTATTTTACATGGAGCGACTGCCTATCTGACCTCCACAACCCAGTTAATACTAGGCAATACGATACTCTTTGGTAAGACTGGATGTCAGAATTTCAGGTCACTGACTACCTGTTACGACTGCCAAAGATCTATATATGGCAGCCGGGACCAACAGCTTAACGTGCTTTCCGAGGCACGGAGGAAACTCGGTATGTCGGGCGGTCACCCATCCACAGACCGACCTAGGCAAGCACAGCTTTACCTAAAGATCGACCCGAGTGGCAGTTCTTATTAAGCCACGAGCTCCTCGCCAAGCCAAAGCTAAGCCAAATTAAATAAATAAAATAAATAAATTAAATGATTTAGACTTGGATGTAAGATACTACCCCAAAATATGCACAACAGGAAAAACGAGTCAATTCCAATCATTTTTGTTCCTAGTTGAAATACTGTATGTCTGTACTATTATGTCTGCCGTGGTAGTACTTATACTAACAGGCAGCTACCCGGTCGGGAGGCGGCAAAAGTACCGTTAGGTGCGTGTGTTTAGGTACCTTCGAAATGGCTCTTGAATAACTGTTGTGGTTATGGTTGCTGCCGTTTAATAGGGCGCCTGTCTATGTTATCAAGTTATTTTTACAGTAACCGATCATTGATTCAAAGGCTTTAAGGCGTTTGTGGTGCGAGTACCGACATGTTATCTGCACCTCGTCATGGAAGAGGACTTTTGGCCGCAGGGGGTGGTGTTCCGTCGCTTCCGCGGGCAAGTGCCACATGAACGCTCAGTGACATAGTGCACAAGTGAAGTGATACTAATATAGTTTTAAGTTTATATTTACTAACACAAACTGTATTATTAGTATGTATATTTAGGTTAAGGTATTTATCTATGGGTCTTTGTTACCTGAAAATAAATATATTCTATTCTATTCTATTCTATTCTAAACCAGTAAAATGATCATCTACCATTATGTATTATAATGTCCATAGATCCCTTCAACACATCATCATCTGCCTAGCCTTTTCCCAACTATGTTGGGGTCGGCTTCCAGTCTAACCGGATGCAGCTGAGTACCAGTATTTTACATGGAGCGACTGCCTATCTGACCTCCACAACCCAGTTAATACTAGGTAATACGATACCCTTTGGTAAGACTGGATGTCAGAATTTCAGGTCACTGACTACCTGTAACGACTGCCAAAGATCTATATATGGCAGCCGGGACCAACAGCTTAACGTGCTTTCCGAAGCACGGAGGAAACTTGGTATGTCGGGCAGTCACCCATCCACAGGCCGACCTAGGCAAGCACAGCTTAACCTAAAGATCGACCCGAGGGGCAGTTCTTATTAAGCCACGAGCTCCTCTCGAGATCCCTTCAACACATGAGAAACTTAAGAAAAATGAAATTATCCTACTGTAGGTACCTACAGAACCTTATGTTCGGAACGTTTTCGATTGACCATTTTATTTTATTGCGACATAAAGCCAAAGGAAGTACGGGAGAAGTGTGCAAATATTAATCAATGTAGAAGTTAATTAACAGCGATATTTGATTAGGAGGACGGCTCCTACTGTAACGTTGATTGTAGATACTCGTATAATGCCCACGGCATAGTCCTTGAATCATGTGATATCAACGATGATCCAATGAACGGATGCCTATGGCCCAGCTATCAGGATCTTACTGATGAAAAACCCAATAACACTTTGCCAGACCTGGGCATTAAACCTTGCTACCACTCGACCAACGGGGTAGTCGACAAGTCAAGACTATCAACTTTAGTAATAGAATTTTATGGCACGGTTGGCGCAGTGGCTGAGCGATTGGACTGCTGCGCTGCGTGTCGCGGATTCGATCCCCGCACGGAACAAATATTTGTATGGCCGGATATACAGATCCTTGTTTCGAGTCTAACTGCGGTACTCAGAGATATTTAATGATTACTTAAGCCGTCACTTAGTAAAGATTTGATATACTTTTGTATGACAAAACTGTCAAAACCTTTGCTAAGTGATTGCCTAAGTAATCATTAAAGCTCTCTGAGTGCGGCAGTGTGTTTGTGTATGTGAGTTTAAATGTTTGTAAACGCACCCACGATACAGGAGAAAATCCTAGTGTGGGGCAACGTATTTTGAAAAAAATAAAAATATTTATAGTTTATTAAACTAGCTTCTACTGTTCTACAAAGCTACAGAAATGAATGATATGATGTTTATTTTGCAAATGGGTTTTTCACAAACACTTTTACAAGTCACTTTTTATAAAACTAGATGGGGTCGGTGTTTCGTACCTGACTACTCCGAGAAGAAACATCCGAAACAAACTCAGAGGTCATAGTCTCTTTTAAGGTCCAGACATAAACTTGTTATACACACATGAAGACTATGCAGATTAGTGTCTGAGATGGTCTTTTGAAGAAAGCACCACACAGATTTGAGTGGACCCTTCCAGCCAGTGCAAGCATTTGTCATTTATCGTAGTGGAATGGTTTGGATGATTACAAAACTTACTTATTACTTATCCCAAACGTGTAAGGATGTAATTTTATGAAAAACACAGTATCTACGTTTACGAGAACCAACAGAAAAAAAATACCATCGGATATTACGAGAAAAAGACAACTTCACGAGATCAACCTCATTTATTCATAACAACAAAAACATGTAACAATAATGCTAATGACATCCTTTTATCCACCAGGTCCGTCTCGCTAGCAATAGGTCAACAATTCATCAATGGAGCAGGGTTTCAGGCAGCACTCGTCAACGGGTCCCCTCTTGCCACGAACACCTCCCAAAGCCCTCGCACTTTGAGGAGGCATCCACCAGCCAGAATCCCGCTTAGACTCAGCACCCCAGCAAAGCATGGCTAAAGTCCTGGAGAGATGTCTTCCGCAGTAGAAATTGGTGCCGTCTTGAGAAGCAACGCAGGCAGCAGAAACCAGGATCAAGGCGAAGACGATGTAGAACTTCATGGTGGTTTTGAAGAAGGTTGAGTTTTTGAAGAGGTAGATAATTACGGTACTGCTGAAGTACTTTTTAGATACAGTTCCAAACTTTGATGGTTGAATGTGCTATGTTCCTGTAATCTTAAGCTTATATACTGGGATGGTTCATTAATATTCAAAGCCTAATGAAAAGATTTTCGTCTCTAATGTATGTAGGTTGTGGAATATTTACCTTGGGTGTCACCTTGATTATTCGTCTGGTTGCACCCTATTGGAAGTGGGTGACCGGTGACGGGTTAACCAGTATCTAAGTCAAATATTAATAAAATAATAGAACTAAGATATTCTATAGCACAAAGTCTTGTGGTTCCCTATGTAGTACCTATTCATTTCGGTTCGGTCCTGTAATGAACGATGTGAATGCATCGTTACACAAATTAGGCTACAGATGATTTGAAAGATGAGACATAATTTTTTCCCGTCGGGACTGTGGGTTGTTCGAAAGAGATACCGCAGCCTCAGCACAAGGGCTAAGAAGGAACATGGGTGGTTTTTTAGTCCGTAGAAGTCTGACACTCCCTGATTTCCAGACCCCAAAAAATCAACAGTAGGTATTAATAATAAAATTTTCTTTTGTAAAAATTATGCGAAAAAATTAATTCTTCTTAACCGTTTTCGGTCACGGCGGGCGGCCAATCTCAACGAAGATTAGCCAACGGCGGGCGAGGGAGATAGTTAAAGTTCACAAGTGCGTGCGCGGGCACAGGTGCACTATATGTCCCTTTACTCTTATAATCTGATGGGATGGAAACCAACACAACTGGAAAGAGATCGCCATCTTCTAAACTCCGGGCTACTAAAGAGAAATTTCTAATGACAAAAAAAGAATCCCGCTTGCGACCACGACATCAAAGGTTTCTGCAGTAGTTCCCTCTCCTTTATCTCTAAATAGCATAGTCCAATTGGCATCCACATCAAACAACCGACATACTTTCACTATTCACCAGTTTTCAATGACATTGAATAAGACAAACGAAGCTACAAGTTTTTAATATTAATGCCTATATAACTATTTAGACCGCATTTTCACAAAATGTTCCACATCCTACACAATTAAGTCCTAAGCAAAGGCTTTACTGCGGTACTCAGAGATATTTAATGATTACTTAAGCTGTCACTTTGTAAAGATTTGACATACTTTTGTATGACAAAACTGTCAAAACCTTTACTTAGTGACGGCCTTAGTAATCATTAAAGCTCTCTGAGTGCGGCAGTTAGTGTCTGAATACTAATCAGTTTCTTTGTATAAAAACTTCATAACAAATGAAGACATCATCCACCATCACACATTCATCCACCATCTTTTGGTACAATCACAACTACAAAATAAACATGAAGTTGTATAAATGGTCTTCGCTCTGATCTTCGCTTGTTTCTCCTGCTATTATGCTCAAGAAGGTACGAACTTCTACTGTGGCTGTGACCTTATCCAGGGCTTTGGCGATGCTGTGCTGGGACTTTGAGTCCAAGCGGGATGCTGGCTGGTGTATGCCACAGCAAAGGACCCGCGCGCTTGCTGGCGTGCGCGGCAAACGCGGGCCGGATGATGAATGCTGTGAAAAGGCTTGCACAATTCAAGAACTGATGACCTTCTGTTAGATAATGATTGTTGATTAATTGTTTTGACCAATGTGAACAAAAAATTATGTAGGTACGATTTAAATATAAAGAATAAATAATGAAAAAATTATTAATTAAAATTATTATTGTATTTTTATTTAACTCCTTTACTTAAAACACCGTAAATCACAGAAAATGCCTATTCACAAGCACACTTTGTACCTACCCTACGATTGTGTATGAAATTCAACTTAGTTCCATATCCAGGTCACAAAAAAAAAACTGAGACGAGGACCAAAAATATCCTTTTACATTTCCTTACACACTATTTTTAGAACCCGAAGAACGTCCCACACTCACACTATCACCACCCACAAAGGTGTAGCCTACGCATCAATGGTACAAACGTGAAGGGTTCCGCAGAGTCCACCGAGCCACTGAACCACGCCACGCATTTACACTCCAGCGGATAATTGTGACGTCCCTGGGGGAACCTCCAATTTGGGTAACATGGCGAATTTTGTGAAATGACCACATTTTGCGGTGCGGTTAGAATTATGTGCGGACTTATGATGGTTCTAAATATAATTTATTATGATAGCTGATTAGGAAATATGCTACATTTTTGTTAAATGTGAGCTAATAACAATGGAAATCGGTTATCTATCTATACATATAATAAATCTGTAGAAAAATCTTTTTTGTACATCGAAAATATTTAAAAAAAAAAATGTCAGGGTATTAAAGTATAACCAACAGAACACATTTCCAGCATTTTTGGAATTTTTGTCTGTTTGTCTGTTTATCTGTTTGTCTGTTTGTCTGTTTCGATGACTAAGCATCACGTCAAATTTACGAAACGAATGTAGGTAACTTTTATACATAAATGTTGTGCGTAACTTGGGCTATTACTTAGTCTTTGTTTCATCGTAATCGGTGCTCTCTATCAAAAGATATATGCATTTATAGTTTTCAAGAAGAACTTATCATTATAGTCAAGAATGAGACAAGCAACGACATCTATTGAACGAATATGGTACTTATTAATAAATGCCTTCACAATATAACTTTAAATAAGTTACGATAGTAAAAGGTACGTAGATATTAGTCTAAATGACGCTGCTTTCAAAATCTACATAGCCTAAACCCTATAGTGTGTTTGATCGCTCATTTTTAGCAGTTTATCTTCGTCTTCGACAGATGGCGTTATTCATTTGATGTCATTTTCTGAACGGCGGTGTTATTACATAAACATATGTTTCGTGAATAGTCAACAAATAAAGATTTATCAATTACACAGTATAAAAATACTATTTTTTTTAAACTAAATTAAGATTAGATAAAACCCACGACTTTTTTTGTACCGTGTGGGAATCGAACCTGCGACACGCAGTGCTACTGTTAATCGTCCAGCCACTGCGCCTAACATGTCTTTATATAGATGTGGTGTGTTGTTAGCCCTATGTGTCGAGGCCGCGGTATTTCTTTCGAACAACCCGCAGCCCCGACGGGCGTCGGTCCTTGGGAGCCCCTTCAATGTTGCTGACATCCCTTTGAGACGCGCGTGGAACACGAATGCGCCTCCATCGTCATAGGACGGACGAACGATTAACTAGCCCGTTACTCACCGTTCACAGGCCCGCGCCTACGGTGGCCGGAAGCCATCACGTGGCCCCCGATGCCCGGAGCGTCTCCCGCGGCGGCTGGGAAGAGGGGTTGTGTCCCTCTTACGTTCACCTCTTTCGCTAGCATTACTGCTTCGCAGGAGGTGATGGCGTTCCATTTCAGATTTGATGTCCCAGATTCGGTACAGGTACCTCTCGAAACAGCCTCTAATCCCCCCTTTTTTTGTGATTCGTAAATTATCAAATGACTCATCCCGCTCTGGGCGGAACGGAAGAAAGTGTCAGACTTCTACTGACTAAAAACCACCCACGTTTCTTCTTAGCCCTTTGTGTTTCGGGGCCGTGGTATCTCTTGCGGACAACCGTCAGCCCCGGCAGACGACGGCAACAACAATTAAGGGGCCCTAAAGGACCCCTTAATTGTTGCTGACATATCTTTGAGGCGTGCGTGGAACACGAACGCGCCAACGACAGTGCCTGTCGACTATAATGTACCTGTTTCAAATTTATTCAAGATCCGTTCGGCCGTTCTGACGTGGTTGATTAACAAACACCCATCCATCTAAACTTTAGTATTAGACATGTACTTTGCATTACCCTCTTTTTATTTTCTACAGTTAACGCAGGGCAATGATTTAATGTACTTTTATCTAAGCGACGCATTTTAGTTTCCGACAAGCACACGAACGAAGTCGCGGGCACAGCTAGTCCTTTTATAAAATAACGAGTTTTTAATTAAATTTACTTTAAAAAACCACTTAATAAAATTGTAAGTTAATGGATAGTAATGAAATCAGCATGTCTAGGACATGCTGATTTCATAAAAAAAAAGTTATGGGCTGTGTCGGGGCTCACGGCCATTGGTTTAACGTGAAAAATGAAATTAACATGGACGTCGTTTTAAAAACATGAATACAAAACAGATACTAAATAATACATTAAATATTCATTTGATTTACATTATTTATTTATTTTTACATTTAAGGAACGATTACAGACTATCAACAATAGTATATGACTAAATTGCAAAATTACAAGCCATCACAAAAAAGGCAGTGAAAAAAAAGCTTGGAGAAATGCTTTGCAAGTTGCCACTTGTGCCCACATTTGTATACTTTTGTATACCTTTGTTATACCTAGTTTAATTGAACTGTCCCATGTTAAATGTAAAATGAAATGCATCTCAGTACTCCAGAAAAACTTTTCAAAGGAACTGCAAACCACAACAAAAATAAACTACCATAAAATCTATAATCCAAGTCACGTGTGCCACCCGCCATCTTCTTTCATATTCCACTGCCTTCAGGTCGTCGGTCTATCCGTAAATATATCCGTTAAATATTCACTAGCTTGTTCAAAACCTGATTGAAAGTCCCCAACTTGGCCTGAACTTATAAAAAATGCAAGCAACGTCACGGGACTCAAACTAGTTAAACTCCAGTTTTCTCCACAACATTGTATGAATATAGGTGTGTGGGTCTGGGAATTGAATCTTATAATTTAGAAAATATATCAAAGCAGTGATGGCCCAGTGGTTACGAACAGTAGGTCAGGCAGGCGCATTACTTTGTGTAATTTATTTCATCACCACTGCTCTCAAAACGGTGAAGGAAAACATCGTGATCGTGATGTGACATCTACCAACCCGCACTGGGCACGCGTGGTCGATTATAGCCCATCCTTCTCCTAGAGTCCTCTCTAGGAGAAGGATGGGCTATAATCGGCCTGAGTCCCTGCAGTGGGAACATTATAGGCTGATGATGATGATGATGAGACAGACGTACTACTTCACCATCATCTTCTCATTCATCATCATCTATCTGCCTAGCCTTTTCTCAACGATGTTGTGGTTGGCATCCGATCTTTAACCGATTGCAGTAAAATACCAGTATTTTACATGGAGCGAAAACCCAGTTAATACTAGGTAATGCGATTCTCGTTCGTAGGACTGGTTGGAAGACTTTCCTGACTACGAATAAAAAAACGAAATAAAAAGATCTAGATATGACAGCCGGAAACAATGGTTTAACATGCTTTCCAGGGCACGAATTCTCAATACAATCAAAGTTGAATATTGAGTCAAAAAAGTAGTTTCTGCAGCCGCTATCGTAAAATGGCGTGATTTTGTGTATCTATTTTATTTTATCTTATTCGGGAAACTTACAGCTAATATAATCAGTGATCTTAAACAATATGCATAAAATATTATGTACAGCGTACTCGTAAGAGTGTCTGAATACATCGGTATAGTTTCAGGAAGCTATTTCAGGTATTATGAAGAATTTTATAGAGAACTCAGTTACTTTTTCGAGAATAAACAGTGTTTTACTTCTAAGCAGATTCTCATCACGAACACTAATTAAACACCCACAAAGAAAACCAAGCAATGTAATCGTCTATAGTGTAAAATACGAACGCATTGCCAAATATTGCTTTCAATAAAATACCATCAAATTAATTAATCAAGCAATAACTCCACAAACATTAATTAAATCCTTGAACAAACTAAAAGCCTACAGCGCCATTTTAAATCTCTAAGACGTAATGAAGATGGCGAAGCGACAATCTTTCACAATGGAAGGAATTTCCAATAAAGCGCGCTAATGAAATAACCCACAGCATAGACTAAGAAAGCTGTGTAGAAGCGAAAGTTGTGTTCTGCCTTTGCTTGATCATCGTGTAAAAACATTGATCAAAGCCTGATCGTTAATGTATTACGTTTATGCCGGAGCTATTTAGCTTAATTTAGCAATGACGTCGAAATATTAGCATTCACCTGTTACTTTTTAAGTTCTTAACAGGGTTTTTGAATTTGTCGAGGTGACCGAGCGCAGAGTGCATTCAATAAACGAACGCTGCATAAGATGTCACACTTACAGCTGGTCAGGTTCCACTGTAAATAAATAGACATCTTCAAAAACCCTCCAAAGCTACCCTTGTCTGCTGAGGGCATCCTACGTAACGTTACCTACATTATCGCTGCTGGCACGACTGACATGATGGACGAAACGTTGTTGCATTTTTTTTAGTCTGAACTTTCCCACTTCTGGGCAAAGACCTCCCCCCGTTCCTTTCACTTTTCGCGAAGTTGCGCCTCTTCTCGCCAATTAACAAGAAAAGCATACTGTCATTTTCTAGCTGTTTCGGGGCTCCAGTTTTGTCGCATCTGTGAACTTTAATTCTATGGCCACAGCTACACGGCTCACTCTGCGTGAATCTGGAGAATACTTTCATAACTATATTATTATGCAGACAATCAATGCGGCTTGTGTTGCTTCATTAGTTTTGTTCGAAGAATGTACAGCTCGGATTTCAGTTTGATTTTGCATAGCCTCTTGATCAATGTAGGTAATTAAGAAGATATGGCGGTATATATTTCAGGTGGTTTAATTTTGTATGAATCGATCGGTTATTTTGATTATGGAAAAAACTGTTAACACCCGATTTTTAGGAACAGAAATTATGAAGTCGAGAACTTTCTATCTTCAAAGTTTTCTTCTAATTTTCGCTGTGGAGGAAATTCATTTCACAAGTTTTCAATTCACAAAAAAGGGGGGAAATTGGCATGTCAGATTACATACATAGCTGATATTTACATTTATTTTGCCAATTTCATCTTTCTCTAAAACATTATCTTATCCTAGCGATATCATACACAAATAATAACCCAAATAAGTATGACACGAGTGTGCGTCACACGGCCGAGTACACTGTCGCCCCAACTTAGATTGAGCGCGATGACTGCACAACTTTGTACAATGAACTTATTCTACCAGAAAGTTGCTGCCATCGATGTTTTTTGTTGAGGGTCGCTTATGTAGGTATTGGTAAACTAGGGCTGTAACCATGAAGTTTCTTGCCGGTTCTTCTCTATAGGATACGACCAACTCGAGCCGTGCACCTTTTTTATTCTTGGGTGGGAAATCATAAAATGATTCCTCCTGCTCTGGGCGGAGCGGAAAAGAGTGTCAGACTTCTACTGACTAAAAACCCGCCATGTTCCTTGTTAGCCCTTTGTGTCCGGGGCCGCGGTATCTCTTTCGAACAACCCGCAGCCCGCCATGCACCTTCACTCGACGTTTTAAAAGTGAACATGTAAGCCTATGTGAGAGAAAATATTTTGATTTAGGTTTATTGCAAAAGTATTGCGAAAATGTGGTTATTTGAACCACATTTTCGACGAATGTGTTGTGGAATCCTAAATGCATTTTTCCGTATGCATAAAATAGTGAATTAATATGTAATGTTCTATATAGCTGGCTTGCAGAATTAGAGAGCTGAAGTCAAGACCAACGACCACTGAGACAGAATGGATTCTTAAGGTGGTAAACCAGGTTCTGGTTTAAATAATTGGGAATGTTATATGACCAACGGTGGACTTCAAGGCTGTGTTGTTGAATTGATCGAATTAGGAACCCCATGAAAACTAGAGTAATTCTAAAAACCTTATAAAGAAAAAGTATTCAAAGGATCTCATCAGAATAGTGAATCTCAACCATCTACGTACCCACGAGATAAAATACGTATAATTTTACTCACGGAATAATTCGGGATCAGCGGCACGTTTGCAGATGAAAATAGCTGTTTAATTATGTATACGGAATCCATTGGTTCCGCTTCCATTGAAACACGTTTACTGAGGTTTGTGAGGCGTCGTGTAAGAGGTATCATTAACATTTTGAGTCGACGAAGAGTAGTTAGGTATCGTATCAAATGGAATAGGCCCCAAGGCACAAATCATCCCGTCGGGGGTGCGGGTGTTCGCAAGAGATACCGCGGCCTCGACATGAAGGGCTAAGAAGGAACATGGGTGGTTTTTAGTCAGTAGAAGTCTGACACTCCCTTTCGCTCTGCCCAAGAGCGGAAGAGGTCATTTGATGATTTTCCACCCACCATAAAAAAAAGGCACAAATCATGCAAATGGATATTTATGTATTTGTGAACAAAAATAATTACGTTTGTGCACACAAAAGTTAAGATACATAGTCACACAATATGTACATACAATATGCTCTCACATACTTTTCTCATGGGGGTAGGCAGAAACCACAGAACGCCACTGGCTACAATCATTCTTGCCCACATTCATACATCTGTTCACACACGCACGCGGTTGCGAGTACCTTCTGATGAGGGAAATCATCAAATGACTCCTCCCGCTCTGGGCAGAGCGATAAGGAGTGTCAGACTTCAACTACGACTAAAAACTACCCATGTTCTTTCTTAGCCCTTTGTGTCGAGACCGCGGTATCTCTTTCGAACAACCCGCAGCCCCAACGGGACCCGCAGCTCGGGTTCTGATGAACCTCACCAATAAAGTCAGTCATACATAATCACATAATGTTAAACATCAGTCTGTGTGTACCTATAAAAATCAGTATGAGGTGGTTTCTGATGGACCATGAGCTGACTATGGCTCGGTTTTCACCAAAGCGGAGAAGAGCAGAGCAGAGAGGAGATGTGCCAAATTCGACCAATCACAGGAAGGTCGAAAGTCCTTAAGTAAATTTAAAGTAATGTGATTGGCCGATTTCCGCACATCTCCTCTCGTCCCCGCTCCTCACCGCTTTGGTGGAAACTGTTCCTTAGCCAGCTCATGGTCAAAGTGGACACGCCAGCACATCAAGTGACTGCAATCTTTAAAGTTTCTCTGATAGATTTTCAACTTTATCGCTAAAGCTTTATTTATTTATTAACAAACATATTATATTATACTAGCTAGTTAGCTTTATTTTTTTTTTTTTTTTTTTTTTTTTTTTTTTTTTTTTTTTTTCGCTTTATGTTCAAGGTTGATTGGAAAAATTTCACAGTTTCAGGTAGGGAGTTTATTAGGTACCTTTTTTACATATACAAATAAATCATCACCGCCACCTGTGAAATGTAAGCAAAACTGTAAATACCTTACCTATATACATATGTATGTTCCTACAAGTGACGTCATCGCGAAACAACGTCATATTCATAAAAGAATATGTCCACGGCGGGGGACTGAGACTGTGGCAGGATTGAGACAGGTCACACTGACAGCGGGTAGCGGGAATGTTGCACCTGAGTCTGATAATGTAGTGAGACATTATGAGACAACAGATTCATCATCAGCCTACAATGTTCCCACTGCAGGGACTCAGGCCTCGTCCCTAGGAAAGGGATGGGCTATAATGCACCACGCGGGCCCAGTGCGGGTTGGTAGATGTCACATATATCTTCGAATATTTTGGTTCTAAGACATGCCGGTTTCCTCACGATGTTTTCCTTCACCGTTTTGAAAGCGTGGTGATGAAATAAATTACACAAAGTAATGCTCCTGCCTGGGTTCAAACCCACGACTTACTGTTCGTAAATCGAGGCTGCAACTACTGGGCCACCTCTGCTCTCAGACAACAGATTGCATGTGACTAAAAGAGTTTAAATATGGACGAATTGTGTGAAGAATGATATGAAAGAAAATCGAGTTAATGTAAGCGTCACGTTTAACAGATTAGAATAAAATAAAACGTGTTGCTTCGACCCCAAGTAACAAGGACAGGGGCAGGAAAATAGTTTATTTATTTATTTTGTGGCTACAAGTGTTTGTTAGCACAGTTTTATCGATGCTAAGAGGGTGGCTAGTCATTCACTGGTACCTAATAGGCTTCTCAAAGTAATTTAATGATCGATGATTCTATAATACATAATCTAAAGGCGAATTTCACCAATGAAACTGTTCGCAATCCAGAGCTCTTAGTGTCAATATTCAGCAGCTATTGAACGTGGTTTAATTGTGGTAATCACGTTCATTTTCGATGCTAAAATTTTGATCCAAATATAACACTTTACTCAAACAAAGGACCAAGGAGGAGTTAAAAGCAAAAAAAATACCTTAAAAAATATTTATTAATACTGAATAGGCTTACGGTTAGTTGCAACTCACCAGATGTGAAGCCATATTACCCGCCTCCGCTCCCGCTCACATTCTCACCTATCTCTACAACACGACCTACCATACCACGCTGACTAGTACAGTCGCGCAAAAAACATCGGATGAGATTAGTTACGTTGTGACGTACGGCGAGTACACGTGTACTTACGCGACGTACTGTCACGTACAGATGTGTTTACACTGAAATGTTTTGTTCTACTATTCTTTTAGATGTTACCGCTTCTTGGAAAATGTTTTTAGTATAAGGTTTATTGTTTTTCTCGTGTACAATAAATAGGTAGTCGGAGTAATTGTTAAACGAAATGATACTCTTCGTCAATTTAGGGTTATATAACCATTTCATCCAACTGTCAGAGAATGAAAAGGAAAGATGATTTGGAATTCGAATATGCGAATAATTTTCAAAGTAGGTAGCACGTAGCTAGATTATAACAGTCACTCGAGTCGTATCAGTCTTCAAGTTAAGCTACGCTTGTCTAGGTTGGTATATGGCGAGGTGACCACCCAAAACTTACCGAGTTTCCTCCGTGGCTAGGAAAACTCGTTAAACCATTGGCCCCGGCTGTCATTTGTCATCTTCGACAGTCTGTGACCTGAAAGTCTGACATGTACTAACTGGGTTGTGGAGGTCAGATAGGCAGTCGCTCCATGTAAAGCTGCATCCGGTTAGACTGGAAGCCAACATAGTTATAGCTAATGACAGCCGAGACTAATGACTTAACGGAGGAACCTTAGTATGTAATAAGTAGTCACCCCCCCACCAACCAACCCAGGCAAGCCTTGCTTAACCTGCAGATCGATCGTAATGGCTCCTACTATTTAAAAATCGATCAAACTGTTCTGGAGTCAAATGGGAAGATTCATTTGCGCACAAACAAGCAACCTCTCACGCTAAACGCATATACCTTCTCTGTTCCGTTGTGGGTAAAAAACTTTTCTTCTTGACTATACAAATCATTTAATTTAACAGCGGGTCCAGTTGACCAATTCAAAATAGTTTCGGTCGATTGGACCCGCGGGTCCCATCTGAGTGGGATTAACTTACCAAAGAGCCAGCATCATCTTCCTGGCCTTATCCCATGTTATTTGGGGTTTTTTTCTTGCATTCTGCCCTGTCAGTCGTCACGTTATTACCTATTTATTCCTTTTTCATTCATATCACTCCTCACACACTCCATCCATTATATTGCTACTATTTAACCACGAGCTCCTAAAAAAATCTCATTCAAAGACTCTTAAAAGACAAAATGTCGAACTCATAAAACAGAAGACTTATTCAAAAGTTCACACAAAGAACATTAAACTAAGTAGGTACGAGTTTCTGAAGTAAAAGAATAAAATACATTCTAAACGATATATTTCACACGTATTATGGAGACACGTGCCAAGTTTAGGATTACTTGCACACGTCTGACTTATGAAACGAAAGAAGAAGAAATGCGATGAAAAATTGTTCAAAGCGATATTGCTCGTGTATGTCTATCTGTACAGTCACGAGCAATAAGATGTTTACACTTGGCCACGTTTAAATGCGAATTTCGGATCATTCCCACTAGTTCTACTGCACAGTAATTAATGCTATCACTATTTAACTGTCCTACGATAGAACTAGTGGGAATTTTTACTAGTTCTACGATTCAAGATGGTACGGAATCGTAAACTAGTGGGAACAAAAATGCCCACTAGTTCTACTGGTCCTATTAAACAATTCATAGTAGAACTAATGGGACTTTTCGTTCCCACTACTTCTACGATTTATGGGTGTTACAAAATCGTAAAACTACAATTGTATATGCATAGATATGTCTGTCTGCAAGTTTTGTTATGTATGTTTGAAACTGTTCGCCTCGTTAGTCTAGTGGTCGCAAGTGCGACTGCTGAGCATGAAGCCTTCAGTTCGATTCCCAAGTCAGGTAAAGTGTTATTGGGTTTTTTAATCAAGAATTTCCGAGTAACAGCCAGGGAGTCCTTTTTTTTTTGCGGGTGGAAAATAACAAGCTATGTTTCCAACTGTCCCCCAGCATAAAGGTTTTATCGTACTAAATAAAATACAATTGAAACAATAGTATTCTGCTAACTATTCAAAAACCGCTTGAACACAATCACGCAACTATATTAAAACCTGGATAACATTTTAATGAGCAAACAAGAAGCTGAGCTACCGATTCCAACGTATCTGCTTTTTACTTTTATTGCGAAAGCCATTATTTTCTCTCTCCTATTTCCCGGTAGAACAAATACTCATTTATTTTTGTTTTAAAGCTTGCTACGTTTGCATAGTGGTCAGAAAAACGTATCGTTAAAAGTTGCTTAATTGAAATTTAACGACCCGTTTATGGGTATATTCCTCAACCACATATCCTTACTTTTGTATTAATATTACAAATGCGAAAGTAACTCTGTCTGTCGCGCTTTCACGCCAAAACTACTGAATGGTACACAGATAGTCTAGAGCCTGACAAAGGTCATAGGCTACTTTTTAACGCGAAAAAGGGTTGTAAGGGGTTCCCGTCGGGGCTGCGGGTCCCGTCGGGGCTGCGGGTTGTTCGCAAGAGATACCGCGGCCTCGACATAAAGCGCTAAGAAGGAACATAAGTGGTTTTAGTCAGTAGAAGTCTGACAGTCCCTTTGAGCGGGAGGGGTTATTCGATGATTTTCCACCCGTCAAAAAAAATGGGTTGTAAGCGGTTGAAAGGAAGGGATGAAGGGATAAATTTTGGTCGCGATAACCGACAACCACGCAGAAAAAGCCGCGGGCAACAGCTTGTAGGACAATATAGTATGATAATTTCAAGCTTCCGAATACAATATACGCAATGTTTGTATTAATTATCAGCCTTACCTGTTCCCAATCATGTTGGGGTCGGCGTTTAGTTTTGGCCAAATGCAGTTATTATATGCCAACGACGGCACGGTTGGCGCAGTGGCTGAGCGATTGGACTGCTGCGCCGCGTGTCGCGGGTTCGATCCCCGCACGGAACAAATATTTGTATGGCCTACAGATAGTTGTTTCAGGTCTGGGTATTTGTGTATGTGAGTTTAAATGTTTGTGAACGCACCCCCGATACAGGAGAAATTCCTAGTGTGGGGCAACGTGTTTTAAAAAAAAAAAAAAAAAAAAAAGAAAGAAAAAAAAGTTGAATACCAGTATTTTACATGGAGCGACTGCCTATCTGACCTCCACGATCCAGTTAGTTAAGAGTAATATTAATACGGTACCCTTTAGTAAGACTGGTTGTCAGATTTTCGGGTCACAAACTTCCTGTTACGACTGCCAAAGAACATTATATGGCGGCAACCAACGGCTTAACGTGCGTTCCGAGGCACAGAGGAAACTCGGTATGTAATTGGTGGCCGCCCATCCACAGACCAACCTAGGCAAGCGTGGTTTAACTTAAAGATCGACGAAAGTAGCAGTTATTATCAAGCCATGAGCTTCTCAAGGATCGTTAAAAGTAACGTAATTGAAATCTAACGACCCGTTTATGATTTTATTTCCCATAACCACTTACAATGCAAAATAATAATTATGTTAATTTCAAGCTTCCCAATATAAACACAATGTTTGTGTAAATATATGTATAGATAAGTATAGGTAGGTTTGTTACGACAATATGCCTTGGAGAACGAGGAGTTATAAATCATACCGGGTTTCGATATTGCCGAATACCGCATTGAAGCTACTACGATACAGTGTTCTATCGATATATCGATACTCGTATTATTACACTCTAATATCGATGGCCACGTTGTACTAGTGGATACAAGCCCGATTGTTGAGCATGAAGTCCTGGGTTCAATTCTCGGGTCAGGTAGTGTTATTAGGTTTTTTTTCTAATAGGAATGTCAAACAATCAACCGCGCTACTTTGTGTAATTTATTTCATTGCCACATCAAATAAAACAGTCGAAAACAATCATGATGTGACGTCGACCCTTTTTTTTTGGCGGGTGGACGGACAATCATCGAATAACCCCTTTCGCTCTGCCCAAGAGCGGGCGAGCAAGCGAGTGTCAGACTGCTACTGACTAAAAACCATCCATGTTCCTTCTTAGCCCTTTATGTCGAGGTCGCGGTATCTCTTGCGAACAACTCGCAGTCCCGACGGGCTGGATTATATACCCCTGGAACCTTACAGTGGAGGTCTGTATCTGAAAAGTGAGAACGTTTACTGAATAAGACACAAAATGTTTGCCCTGAAACTCGACCAAGATTTTCAAGAAGCTTATCATTGAACAAATGAATATAAATAAATGATAAACCATCATACAAAGATAAGACCAATAAATATAACCGGATTCATCGCATAAATAAATCAAGCGAAGTGTCAGTTTGACCGGATATCAGTGTGGGTGTCAAATCGGCCATCTTACCCGGATTGTAAGTTCAGTAATCGGATAACGGCTATGTAATCTTATTGGATCGGCTTTGGCCGGTAGACTTTCGATAGCCGGTGCGGGATCGGCGGAAGTTAGATTTGTAAGAACTTTTTATAAAATATTTTAATATTATGATGATTGTAAGATGCTTACAAGTTTGTTTTATTGAGATTTGAATTTAGTATCGGGATCTAACTTCCAGTCTCACTTTTAATTACGATTTTTAAGGCGACAATAAATGCCAGCGACCTTGATCGAAAGGGTGAAGCTTGCGTCATTCCCCGCGACCGCGAAACGCATCCCCGCAATGCACGCTCATAATTTCGTAGGATAACTATACGTTTCAAATAGTAAGGACTGTTCAGCCAAATTTTTTATCACCATACAAAATTATGTTCGGGAATAAGAATATGAGATTTACAAAAAAAACTATTGATTAGACTAAAAAAATAAAACACTATGACTTTAGTTTGTTGCTTGTAAAATTATTTGCCAAAAAATCATAACGATTGCATGTATTTTAGTATGGTTTTTACTCGTTAAAATAAATTTTTACAGGTATCTTCGCGATTTTTTTCTATCAAGTAAAATTTGTTGTATTATGTTTTCAACACACTATATCACTAGCGTATATCCTTAAGAATATCATATATTTTTCTGATTTTGTTTACTGCAGTTTGTTATATACTTTTTTTTTTTCTGCGTGTAGAAAATCATCTAATAACCCCTCCCGCTCTTGGGCAGAGCGAAAGGGAGTGTCAGACTTCTACTGACTAAAAACCACCCATGTTCCTTCATTGCCCTTGCGCCGAGACCGCGGTATCTCTTTCGAACAACCCGCAGCCCCAACGGATCATATATTTAAACGCATTATAAAACTCGCGTTTAGCTCCTATTGTCCCCTTAAGCCTTAAGGCAATCCTGTAAAGTAGCAGGGATAGTTTAGTGGTGTGATTGTCGGACTGCCAAGTCATAACTCTCAAGTTTGAACCCAAGACTGCCTAAATCTCTGGTCCTCTGATCTGAATTCTAATTTTACGGATTCATGTGCGTATTGTATGAATTTCACTTGCTTCTATGAAGGAAAACATCGTGAACATCATCAACCAGCAGGCCCTCCACACTCACTCAAACTCTTTCACTAGTTAGCTAACCACACGACGAAGAAAGAAGGAGGTAAGTATCGTCACCTTCTTTTTACGAAACCCAGCAGCTTTAACAGCAGTAACTTTTATTTCGTTTCTTTCTTAATAAAGTATAGATATTTAAGTAACTTCCAATTTCTCCTGCTCCATACCTTCAGTACGTAGTATGAGAGGAATTGCAAAAATTATTTCATGCGAATAAAATATTTCGTGAATATTCATTTTGATCAAAATGTTGGTTCGACAGAAAGTAGGGATAGGAAAAAAGTGCTAGCATTTTGTCATGTCAGTTTAAAAACTGGTCTCAAAGGTATTCTGTGGTCCTGTCGAGGCTGCGGGTTGTTCGCAAGGGATACCGCGACCTCGACATGAAGGGCGAAGAAGGAACATGGGTGGTTTTTAGTCAGTAGAAGTCTGACACTCCCTTTCGCTCTGCCCAAGAGCGGGAGGGGTTATTTGATATTTTCCCACCCCCCAAAAAAAAAAAAGGTATTCTGTGGTATCATTACAGGTACTTCCTCCCGGACCGCGAAAGCGACGTGTTTACTTTTTAATGTTTAAATAATATTCATAATTTTCGTAAAAATACATTTAAAACAAAAACGAAAAGTACCAGGAGCTCATACTTCCGCGGTGATAGTATTGAGCGCAGAGTGCGCGTCTTAAAAGCCTAGCGTGTAACTATGCTGTGTACATTGTGCATTTTTTTTTAAACTTTGCCCCACACTAGAAATTTCTCCTGTATTGTGGGTGCGTTTACAAACATTTAAACTCACATACACAAATACCCAGACCCGAAACAACTAGGTACCTGTAGGCCATACAAATATTTGTTCCGTGCGGGGATCAAACCCGCGACACGCAACGCAGCAGTCCAATCGCTTAGCCATTGCGCCAACCGTGCCGTCAACCGTTACCACCATTATTAAATAAATAAAATTTGCGCCATTTTAAAACTGCAAGATTATTTGCAGGTACTTAAGATATCAATCAAGCAAATAAATCCTTCAGCAGACAATAAAGATCTTGGAATAAGTGCCGCAACCTAGGCGAACTTATTACTTCACGTGAATTATGAAAAGGAATAACCAGCTATTTGCGAACACATTTTTCTATCTTTTTTTTTCAATCCTGGAGTAAGATTTTTCTATGAAAACGTTCAGAAAGCTTCATAATTTATAGTATGACCGGAAATAGTATTTTTGCGTGTAATTTACTGAGAGCAGTGGCGATTCAATGGTTACGGCCCTAGATTGGGATTGTCGAGGGTTCAAATTCAGGAGACACATAACTTCGTGTAATGTAATTTGATATTATCTGTCATTAAACTGAAAAAGGAACAAGATGATGAGTATGATTGTAACTCAGTGGATGCTTTTAAAATGGGGCCTTTTAAAAATTATGGTTACGTTACCTGAAAATGATAAATAGGCAAAGGGGATATAATAATAATAATATTTTTAAGCAAATCAAATATCTTGACTTGGCTCGCGAGGTTATCGACATGTGGGATGTGGACTCAGCGATCATTGTGCCGATAGTTGTTACAGCCAATGGCTTAATTGCCAAGAGCCTCGACCAACACCTGAGGAGGCTCTCGTTAGGCGGCTGGATCAAGGGCTTGATGCAGAAAGCGGTACTCCTGGACACGGCTCGTATCGTTAGGAGGTTCCTTTCTTTGGAGCCCTGACCGCCGGTAGCTTGGACCCTGTTCCCGATACCGGTGGGCTACAATTTTTTATATTTTTAAATGTTTTTTATTGTTTTTATAAGAAATATTTAAAAATGTATGAATGTTGTTTTCAAATAAATAAAGGGAATAATATTTCTTTATTCAGATATTAAAATCCATACCAAATTAAATTCACATATATAATAAACAAAATTAGACACAAGAACAAAATCAATCAATGTCACATTCAAAATAAAAATCTAAAACATAAACGAAAATTAAAAATCAAACACAATTAGATAAATAAAATAACTCAAAGCTAAGAGCAAAAACATAATCAGACTTGAAGGAGATAGGAGGCGTCGTTGAAAATAGTGCAGTAAACACAGATATAAGTGGAAATTATGTTTAACCTACTGCTCCGCTATTCTTTTATAATTAATTTCGTTGCAGGATCCAAGACAGTTAAGTCGTTTCTTTGGGACTTCGTCGAGCTTCATTGTCTTGGCGCTTTTCAGGTGGTCGCCACTGTTAATTCTGGCTAACGGGAGTTACAATGGTTAGGGAATAGTGTGGCAAAAAAAACACAGATATACAGGGTGTAAATCAACCCATCACACACCCGTCAACCAAGCATTCTGTACATCAATCTAAGTTCCCCTACGCAAAAATGTTTGCTGGGAAATGACTTATTTTTTTGGGGTCAAAAATCACATTTTATGATAAAACTCAAAGAAGCACTCTTAAAACATTGTGCTAGTGGATGCTTTGAATAATAAACGGGTCATGGAGGTAATTTAAGTAAAGTTAAAACCTGAAAAACTAGTATTTACAAAAACAGCTGTGAAAAATTTTGAACTTTGACCCCCAATAGCTCCGTAACTAGGAGGTTCCCAGGTATGGTCTAGAACAAAAAAATGATCGCAGTGGTGGGAAGAACAAGTGCCCTTCGTTTGCGTTAAGGGTACTTTTACACCCTATATAAGGAAACAGAAAAATATGACAATGCTGTGAATAGTTAGCATAATATCGAGGGGTGAAAGGCTATTTGGTTTAAGCGACTATTTGGTCGAATTGAGTTATATATAAATATATTAGGAATCAGCAAAATCAGCAAAATGCCGAAAGCCTTTGAACCCGTCCAGACGTAAAAATAATATTTGCTCTAAAACTGTTCACAATTAATAAAAAATCACTTCGCAAACATCGCCACAGGCTATGCACAGAACACAACGTGCCGATGACACGCGCCGCCTCGGGGCGTGGACTTACTCTGTGGAATTGGTAGGTCATTTATATCTGTCTGTCCTTCAATGCTACGCAATGTGGAGTTTTAGGATAAAAATTTATACGTATTCTTATTCTAAAATGTGAGAGGTATTTAGATTTAGTTTAAAGAAACGTCATCATCATCATCTGCCTAACCTTTTCCAACTATGTAAGGGTCGGCTTTCGGTCTAACCGGGAGCAACTGAATATCAGAAGATATTTTACATGGAATGACTGCCTATCTCACCTCCACAACCCAGTACGTTCTTGGTAAGACAGGTTGTCAGACTTCTCAGTAAACTAAACGTAACAAAAAAACATAAACTTGTATTATTTTTTTGAAGAATTAGTAAAGCATACTTAAATGCATAAAGGAATTTAGTGCCTTTTCAATATTTCAGGAACAAATTACTACATTTTATGAACAGCCCAAGCATAAGTGCAGTAATAATAATTTAGAACAAAGAACAGTGTATTCTCATGTTAGAGTAAAGAAATGAAAGAAATAAAATAAAAAATAAAATAAAGTCAGCCTAGAATAATAACCTTTTCAAGAAAAAACAACCTTTTTCAGACAACTTTCAGCTAAAATACATAAACGTCGAAGAGAAGTTTTACTCCCGATTTTTAATAGTCTTTTTTCCTGACGGTACTGTAATAACCCGGTACCGTGGACGCAATGCCAAGAATGCGGTTCTTCGCGACACGTGCAAGAGTACACGAGCACCTACTGTATTATATCGTGGAGTAAGACGTACCGGCTTTTCTTAATTTTGTTCGAAATCGAGTTAAAAGTGTAACTCTCGTTCTGTTTGCAGTGCCTTGTTATATGGGACTTAAGCTTAACTGAAATAAGGACACTTCTGCCGTACCTTTGGGTGAACACAGGCGTGATGGTATGTCGTACAGTGCATGACTATGTCTACTGGATGAACAATTTTAGTGACTTGTTCAGGAGACAATACGGTGGTAAATGCGATTTGATGAGTATACACGTCATTAGAAGTCTGACACTCCCTTTCGCTCTGCCTAAGACCGGGAGGGGTTATTTGATGATTTAAAATAGAATAGAATATATTATTTATTTTCAGATAACAAAGACCCATAGGTAAATACCTTAACCTAAATATACATACTTATAATACAGTTTGTGTTAGTAAATATAAACTTAAAACTATATTAGTATCACTTCACTTGTGCACTATGTCACTGAGCGTTCATGTGGCACTTGCCCGCGGAAGCGACGGAACACTACCCCCTGCGGCCAAAATTTCTCTTCCAAGACGAGGTGCAGATAACATGTCGGTACTCGCACCACAAACGAAGTTGACGTTGCGGCGCGACTCGAGCAACTGTACTCTCGCCACGTACTTGGTCTTCTGGCGCACGTACTCCACGATGTCCTCCGCCGTAGTGGTGTAGTGTTCCCACCCCCCCCATTAAAAGAGTGTACTAATGGGTACACCTCTGCCATACCCTTCGGAGAATACAGGCCTGATGTTATGTAATAAAAAAAGAACCAGTGGTTTTATTTTATGGGCAATATTAAACCAATTATGATGTGTTAGTAGTTACCGTCAAAAAAGTCGCTAATTGTAAAGAAAAAGACATGACAAATACATCAGCGCAGTCGGTTGAAACTCATAAAATCTTCAAAGTACTCATTGAACAAAGAAAAACGTCTCTTAAAACTCTTGAAGCAAGTTTTTTTTTTTAGTTTCTTAAAAATTACTTTTCGAATATAATTTTTACTGAAACGAGAAGTCAAACGCGTTTTAAAAAGCATCGCAATTGTATTCAATGGAGTTTAAACTTTATGTAGGTACTGGATACAGAAATCTGTGGAGTCCATTTTATTATAGACTTCTTTAGTCTATATCCCGAAATTTTGACAACCAGTTTTATTACCTGGGTTAGTTTGGGTTGTGGAGCTCAGATAGGCAGTCGCTCCATGTATAATACTGGTATGGAGCTCCATCCAGTTAGACTGGAAGCCGGACCCAACATAGTTGAGAAAAGGGTAGGCAGATGATGATGATAAATGGCTCCATAAAATAAAATGGCATAAAAGCTTCAATTTATTTTAAATCGGAGACGCTAATAAACAAAACTTTTAATAAAAACCACTAGTACTTTTATCTAAAGCTAAAAGTGAACAAAAACCTAGTTCCATAAAAAGCGTCATCAATATTTCATCCAAGACTAACATTTTATCAGCCTCTCCACCCCTCTTTTCTTCGATACTTCAAGTTAGTAAAAAAAAGTAAACTCGGCTGCGGGTGATTTTTTGTTCATTTTGCGGAGAGCCGGCGGCACGGGATATGTACTTAGATATCGCGGAATATCGGCAAGCTCGTGATCTTTCACGATGTCATTTATATTCTTCAGATCGTAAGATATAAAACAAGGTGGTCCTTTTTCTGGTGGTTAAATTGTTGTAGCAGGCCCGGAATCTAGATTTGTGCCCGGTTCATGGCATTAGTGTCGTCACCTTTCACAGATTTCGTTGCGGGATCAAATACAGTTGAACTGTTTATCTGGGACTTCATCGAGCTTTGTCTAGGTGTTTTTCTGGTGGTCGCCACTGTTCATATTGGTTTTCAGGATTACAGTGGTTTGGGAAGTGTGTGGAGGCCTTCTCCTAATAAAAAATACTGACGAAATACCCGTAATAACCGGTGTACTGTAGAGACAATTCTGCCTAACCGTTACGGCTTTTTTTTTGGCGGGTGGAAAATCTACAAATAACCCCTCCCGCTCTTGGGCAGAGCGAAAGGGAGTGTCAGACTTCTACTGACTAAAAACCACTCATGTTCCTTCTTAGCCCTTGCGCCGAGGCCGCGGTATCTCTTGCGAACAACTCGCAGCCCCGACGGGAACCGTAAAGGCCTTACGTAAATAAATTAATCAAAATAAAAACAAATGACACTCCAACAAGCTATATCCTTCCTACCACTTTATGTGGGGTAGAAAAAACTTCTCTCTTCTTCTTCTTATCCACTTTAATTTATGCTGGCTGCCTATCTTTCAAACATATCGCTCGGTTTTGGTGTTTCGGCGTGCGTAAGTAACTGAGAGACCGAACAACATTATTGGTGAAAGAAAACATCGTGAGGAAACTACCAAGACACCAGGATAGGTACAGCACTAACCACACGATAAAGAAAAAAAAACAAGCCAAATGAGAGCACTGAAGGCATAAAACCTTCATCCATAAATACCAACCTAAACACTAAATTAATAAACCAACACTCAAAACTAAGATCTTCAAATGAACGCAAATTCGAGCCCCCATTAGCTCCGATTAGTACCACGAGCAAGAACCAAGAGTGCAAAGTGCACCTGTAGTGATAAATCTACTCGGTACCGAGCTGGCACTAATTTGTCCAGGCGGTACCAACGAGCAAGTACCACGGAGAGATTTATCTGCTAATTGCTATAGAAGTTAAGGTTGGTTAGTGCTAAATTGCTGGATTTAATATTGACACTACTAGGTTTAATTTCCTTAGGCAAAAAGGTGCATGTCTAGGTCTTTTTAGTCGCATTTTCAGAGTGACTGCCATTTTTTTTTTTAGCGGGTGGAAATCATCAAATAACCCCTCCCGCTCTTGGGCAGAGCGAAAGGGAGTGTCAGACTTGTACTGACTAAAAACCACCCATGTTCCTTCTTAGCCCTTCATCGAGGCCGCGGTATCTCTTGCGAACAATCCGCAGCCCCGACGGGAGTGACTGCCTTATAGTGATTAGCAGTGCTAGAACTAAGCTTGAAGGAGAAGTCAGGAATAGGAATTGTATCACATCGTCAGCTCCGAGGGGTTAAGTAGGAATCTACATAATGGCACGCCCACATTACTCCAGTTTAAGTTCTATGCAATATGGGGGATAATGCCAGATGTTATAGATTTCATAATTGTGTAATTTCCACCAGCTAAGTAATACGTCTTCAGGGTGTAAATTACCCCGTCAGGGCTGCGGGTTGTTCGTAAGAGATACCGCGGCCTCGACATGAAAGGCTAAGAAGGAACATGGGTGGTTTTTACTCGGTAGAAGTCTGACACTCCCTTCCGCTCTGCCCAAGAGCGGGAGGGGTTATTTGATGATTTCCCAACCCCCCCAAAAAAAAAAGGGTGCAAATTACGTCTAAACCAAACGGACTCATGCAATCTTCTCCTCGTAATACTTTCAACAGTAAACTGAACGAACCACAGATATAGATACAGATAAAGCAAGCATCGCGATTCGTATGAAAACTAAGCTTGCCATTTTTTTTGCTATCTGCTATGTTGGCATAGGCACTATTTAGTTACTATACAGACAAGGTAATATACAGAGTACACTAAGTTTTTATTGCTTAAATGTTTAGAATTAACTGCCGCACTCAAAGACGTTTAATGATTACTTAAACCTTAGTAAAGATTTTGACACTTTAGTGAAGGTTTCCATGTCAATTCTTTACTAAGTGACGGTTTAAGTAATCATTAAATATCTCTGAGTACGGCAGTAGTTCTTAAGTTTTCTTTTTTTTAAAAACGTTGCCCCACACTAGGAATTTCTCCTGTATGGTGGGTGCGTTCACAAACATATAAATTCACATACACGAATACCCAGACCCGAAACAACTATCTGCAGGCCATACAAATATTTGTTCCGTGCGGGGATCGAACCCGCGACACGCAGCGCAACCGTCAAATCGCTTAGCCACTGCGCCAACCCTGCCATCAACTGTTGTAACGACTAATTAGATTGCTGGCTACTGTCAGATTCAGTATCAAATATTTAATCCGGACACGCGTAGTAGGTACCTACTCTTGCCATTTCTAGGAATATCTATATCTGTGGGACAGCTTTAGGTCAGTATGCATCTTCAGCGCCATCTGGTGGCTCTTACGTCGTAAATTGCACTATAGGTACTAACACAGATGTTGAAGGATATTAAACTTTGATGTAAAGGCCGAAAGTGAACATTTGTTTGGCGAGTGACGTGATAATTTTCGCTGGTAGTGCACGCTCTAACAGGATGGACTTAGAAGTGTTATATTTAGATTAACATTTTAGAGAAATTGTTGTTTATTTTATTTGTTTATCCCCAATCTTTAACATTATCCGAAGAATTTCCAAACTAAAGTGGTAGTGGGTAGGACACATTTCTCTTCGAACGGATGGCCGATGGGGCGGAAAAGTTCTGGAGTGGCGACCTCGAACCGGAACATGTTTTGTTGGACCGATGACCTCGTGAAGGTTGCAAGCATCAGCTGATCCTTGCAACCTTCCCTAGCAGGGCTATTCTATTCTATTTTTGTTTAATGGCAATTAAAGCCGATGTCGACTATTCTGCCAATGTCCAGTGAGATAGGAACCTAGCAGTGCTATTGCGTATCTTTGTATATGTCAATGGCTATCATAGTGTCCATCGATTAACTGTCAAATGGTTATAGTTTAGTACAAAATGGAACCATTTGACAGTTAATCGATGGACACTATGATAGCCACTGACATTTAAAAAGATACGCAATGGCCCTGCAGGTCATCGGTCATACAGCTGTATGTGAGACGCACGGGACCAGTCAATGTGGCGATCCTTAGGATAAGCCCCGTATGGACCTTTTTCAAATCCAGTACTTTTACATGACATAAATTGGTATCGCTATCCCACTTTAAACTACATAACATCACACCTGTAATCCCCGAAGGGTTAGGCAGAGGTGTACCTAATAGTACACCCACATTTCGCCAGTTATGTTTAAGTCCCATGTAATAGGGGGCGAGCCTATTGCCATCAACCGGGCACAAATCCAGACTCCGTAGCTGTTACTGATAATTGATAAATTCCTGATGGAAAATGCCTATAACACTTTGCCCGACCCGGGAATCGAACCCAGGACCTCATGCTCAGCAGTCGCGCTTGCGACCACTAGACCAACGAGGCAGTCAACTTTAAAGTACAAATACTAGTTAAAACAGCAGTAAAGCTATGTCCCCGGTTTAACGTGATCGTAAACTGGCCATATCGTGTTATGACCACGTTGCACTCACAACGTTATACTGAGACAATTATATACAATGAAATGTACGTGAAATGAGTACACAAAGAACGGAGAGGCAATAGGGATGTTTACTGACTAAAAAAAGATATGATTCTAATTAGACCGTCTCTTAGAAATATTGGATACGTATTTTTTCTTGTATCAAATCAATAAAAATTGACGAAGATAAACACGTAATACATGCATCTTTGCGATTTCTCCTATTTTAAATATATGCTAATGGGTTCCAAAATATTACTTTTGTTACGTAACTTGAAAATCGAGGTCTAGAGCAGACTCATTTTGTAATAATAATAAAAACAAATTAATACAGTACCTACGTGATAGTTGTTTCTTTTTTTTTAAACGTTGCCCCACACTAGGAATTTCTTCTGTATCGTGGGTGCGTTCACAAACATTTAAACTCACATACACAAATACCCAGACCCGAAACAACTATCTGTAGGCCATACAAATATTTGTTCCGTGCGGGGATCGAACCCGCGACACGCAGCGCAGCAGTCCAATCGCTCAGCCACTGCGCCAACTGTGCCGTCTAAACGTTACTAGTTGTAAGTATAGGATTGATGCTGCTGACTGTACATTTCGGTTATTTAATTTATTACGTTATGGTTACTATAAAAGTCTCTATTAACCCAACAAAGATTTGTACAAATCTTCGTAACATTTAGAGAACCAGAAGCTATACCCCGGGCACAGTATAAATATGGACAGTAGCGAAACTAAGCCTAGTTGATGCGATAACTACCTACGCTTCATTGAAGCCATAGGGTTGTCCCTTTTATGCACGGTTGCTGAAGTCCCTAGATAACTTCTCAACATAACATTTTTATTCTGTTGTGATCAATCAATCGAATTAAAAAAAGCTAGCTTACAAATACAATCTAAATACCGCGGCTCGCTCCCGCCAAGACTTGTAACAGGTTAAGCCGCGTGCGCCGTTTTATGACAAAGTTAAAGATCTATAGTTCTACAAGTTGTTGTGTACTAAACTGTTTTCCGTGTTTAAACTACATAAATGTCTTTTGTTGAGATTAACCGACGCCATAAGATAACCTGAAAGAATACAACCCCATAAGATTTTATTTAAGAATTATCCTCCAACTCCTAACCGTTAAGGAGTTATTCCTTCCATCATCAGCTCATCAACATGAGGTAATGACTGCCAGATGTAAATACTTAAATAGCATTAGAAAAAATACGAAACACGTAATACGTGCCTATAAAATTTGAGGGTTGCCCTCGATTTCGTTAAGATTCCATCATCAGATCCAGACATGGTAACAGTGGGACCATCTCGGGAGTATACTTTTTCGATTAAAATTTTTTTTTTTCAAATCGGTTCATAAATGAGGGAGTTATGCGGAAACAAATATGATACAAAAACAAAACCAAACCGACGAATTCAGAACCTCCCTCTTTTTGGAAGTCGATTAAAAATACTTTCTTCTGCTGATGAAGCCGAGTTGACACAGCCGTATACCGCGCAATACATTCGTTGCATTTAAAAAAAATATCGGGAGATATGAACTTATACGTGACCAACTGACCACTCGTCTCGGCGCGGCACGCACAACTGAGCGCACTGCGAAGACTTGCCAAGTGCCCCGTCGATGCGCATGTTTGTGTGAGTGTGCGGTTTCGAGCGTTTGTAGGTAGTTTCCGTACTGTCCATATTTATATTGTGCCCCGGGGCTACAAACTGTGTTCCACCTATAAAAGTTACATTGTACAGGGGTTAACTCCCAAAGTCCAACAAATAACTTGCTTACTTGCCAGATAACCATTTCTTTGTATCGTCTTTATATCTGTTCTCTGGCAAATAAAATAAGTAACAATTTATAGAAACTAGTGATACATTCGTCTTGACAAAAAACTTTTTCTCTCCCTTCAACCCTAGACCTAACTCTGCTTGAAGGTCGAGCGCATCAAACAAAGATACGTCAAAGTTCCCGAGAACAGCATTAACAATAAATACTAACACCGAACTAAAGCGTATAGATTAGTCTTGTAACTTGTAACAACTTTTATTGTTGCCGAAACGTCCGAACTTTCACGAAGTCATCCGACTTTGCCCGACTTCGGTCAGGGTATCGCAAAAACTTGGCCCGATAAGTGTACTTACAACCGATGTTTATATTTGCCTGACTGTTTAAGGACCAGATATATTTAGGGTTAGTGGTTGTTGTTTTAGGTAACCTAAATATACTGTTACGTATATTAAGTGTGCAAGGCAAAAAATAGGGGTGCGATCCCCACGCGTGCGTAGTATTGCGTCACGCGAATTATAGCAAACTGTGGTCGTAAAGTCCGTTGAGCCAATTTGTCCTTTGACCTTTCGAACTAGGGGTCGTTTGAAGAACTAGTGTGGATGTTAACAGACTGATATGATGATTGGTCTGGAATGATTGAATTCAGGTCCTCCCAAAGCCGGGCACAATGTTGTTGAGTTGTGCCTGTATTAGTGTATAGTTGGCTTGAGAATTTAAACATTTGTGTAGATGCTGCCGAAATCTACTAAACACATTCTGTGAATGCAAACAGGCATGGTTATGATTCACGAATAATCATTGAATTGTGTTGTGTATGTGTGTTTATTATCGCCGAGAAATTCACATTTTCTCAATGGTACGTGCAATCGGCGGCGTGCGTTCAAACATCTTTCTGGTCAACATCAGATATTATTTGTATGTAGACGAAGAATATACAGGGTGTAAATCAACCCATCACACAGCCGTCAACCAAGCATTCTGTGCATCGAACTAAGTACCCCTTCGCAAATTTTTTTACTGGGAAACAACTATTTTTTTTGGGGTCAAAAATCACTTTATGCGCTAATAAAACTCAATGTAGCACTCTTAAAACATCGTGCTAGTGATGCTTTGAATAGTAAACGAGTCATGGAGCTAATTTAAGTAAAGTTATAAATTGAAAAACTAGTACATATTTACAAAAACAGCTGTGAAAAATTTCGAACTTTGACCCTCAATATCTCCGTAACCTCCCCAGGTTACGGAGATATTGGGGGTCAGAGTTCGAAATTTTGGGAACCCCCGTTCCCAGGTATGATCTAGAACAAAAAAGTAATCACCGTGGTGGGATGAACAAGTTCTTTACTACTACTTTTACACTCTTTAGAGTATGTAATTAATGTAGCTGGTGACGTTTTATAGTTGCTTCCTACTCCCATGGAAAGAAGTTGTGAGTTAATATGCAAGTCTGTCAATGACTCACACATAAAAAACTATTTGAAAAGTTATCGGGATGTTCCTAAACCAGCTTTTATTCATTTCATTCGGCTTACCGTGTATGTTGGACCAGCATATATTGCCCGAAGGTAGGGAAATGGTTCCATGGGAATACGTCCGCTTCTGAAATTCGGAAATACCGATAAATTGGAAGTACCTCTTTTTTCAAATGCTAACGAAAAATCGTCACCCAATTTGGGTACGACACACTTTTGGAAGTTTTGCATGTTCACTAATTCTGTGAAAACTGTTATTAAAACTAACGAGGGCACAATGTGCGGAACAGTTTATTTCTTTTGTTTAAACGAATCAATCAACTCAGCTGGGTACAGTTCCGGTTAGATAATGTTTATCCGAACTTCCCCTCCGCACTCGCTTTCATTATTCGGGCTGGCTTAATATTTGTCATCAAAGTCATTATTTTAATAATCGCGCCGATAGAAATGAAAAAACTGGTATAGACAATTTATTATCATTTCAGACAATCTATTGGGCCTACCACACGCTCAAGCTTCTCCGCACCTTTGCCTGCGCAATTACACGGTGCACTCAGTACATCGCGCGTGTGGTGGGTAATGGTAATACAGTTTTACCAACCAAACGCGCGATGTACCGTGTGCACCGTGTAATCGCGCAGGCAAGACTGTGGTGAAGCCTGTGCGTGTGGTAGACCCATATCAAAACATAAACATCACGCCTCATCCCTGAAGGGTTAGGCAGAGGTGTACTTTATAGTACACCCATATTTTGCCGGTTATATTTAAGTCCCATATGTAATAGGTGTCAAGCCTGTTGACATCAAACCAAGCACAAATGCAGACTCCGTGGTGCTACTGAGAAATTCCTGATGGAAAAACAATCTATCAAATTTAATGGTCAATAATGATGAAGTTTGGCGTTTAGGGTACACTCCCCCGGGACGAAGGCCGCAGGTCAAGCGGGCTAGTCCGAGCCAGCGGAAGTCACATTAGTAACCCGCTACCCCCGACGCAAGTGTGCGAGGGAAAACCGATGTGGTTTTGATCTGTACGAGTTGGACCGACTCCTCGGCTCTCCCCAGGGCAGGAGAATCTCTGTTGAAGATTTCCACACCCACAGAAAAAAAAAATAGAGCTGGATATACGCCACTGACAATTCACCCTCCCGCACCCGATTTATTGGGCGCCAGAGGGGTAGTAGCTACGCAATTTGTGAGTGGCAATTACGTAAAAAAAATCCAGGAAAGGTTCCAATATATGTATCCTAAAAAAGGCATTCACGTATTCACGTCGTAAGGTGTTTCAGAGGTAACCGCAGTAAAACCACACCACCCAATCGTTGTTGCAGACAGCAGGGATACCAGTGGTTTCTATGATGAAAACGCTTCTGTAGATGGATACATTGTACCATTGGTACAATCGATGGTACCATTCCGGCCACAGGCGGCTTCTGTGGCCGGATTGGTACCTTTAGTACGCACGGTATTCATTCAAACTATACAAATCCAGTTTATATGGATCTCTCATTTTACGGGAAATCAATACAAAGCGAGCCCATGATTACTGGATGAATGATGTATCGCCGTATGTACTCATCATCTTACTAATCTTTTCCAAACTACGTATAAGGGTCGACGTCCAGTTCCGCCAAATGCAGCAGCTGATCTTCAATACCGGTAGTATTGAAGTAGTTTGTACTACATGATAATAAAATCTCTAGTTTTCAACGCCAACCACTATCCAAGTTAATTTGACTTACGAGTAAGCTACCCGATACCGGATGCGGCGAGCATCGTAAACGAATTTAGCTTAGCTTGTTCACTGACTTACGCTGCTTGCATGTCGAAATGTTTAGCTAACAAACATTGACTGACTTTCAAGCTACTGCAAATGGGTGGTCCATTTGCAGTAGCTTCAAACTCAATGTTAGCTTTAAGGTGATAGATTGAGAAAAATGTGGTTTTTCTAGGTCTACGAACTTGTTGAGTATGTAGAATAGGGATTTGACATTTTGGTGAATGGTTTTTGACTCTTTGGTCTAGTATCGTCGAAAATGAATACACGATTCAATGAATTTTTCTCGATACAAAAAAATTGCAAAGTTATATCAATTTTTTTACTTTCTTAGAAATCACGGTGTAACACTTAAGAATTATTCAATGGAATTGACTTTGAAACATAGAGAATTATTATATCAAGTATCCAGGAAAGTAATTTAAAATTTTATTTAAATTTTCTGTTAAAAATGGAGAAAATTCTTTTTGGCACATACGTTGTTTTATTCCGAGCAGACGCACATTATTGCCATCTCTTCTTTTGCGTTTCAAAAGTATTTGCATCACTTTCGCTCGCTTGTCAGATCAGTCGCCCGGTGGGCTTCATCGACGCAGGACCTATGACATTTTTTTACAAATCTGTGCCATCAGATTTTCGTGATTATAATAATTGATTATTCGTAAAAGATACACTTGGGAGCAAATAAATCGAGCCACTACCTTTTTTCACGTAAAATGGTAAATATTTTTGGTAATATGGAACGTATCAATTCGAACTATATATCGCCTAAAAGTTTAGTTAATAACCTTTACAATGAGGGTAAATTATTGAATAATAACCTTATTGAATGATAAATTATTGGCTCTGCAAGAAAAATGGTAATTTTGATAGAAAATTTAGTAGGGCTAAAACAGTCCATAAAAACAATAAAAAACAAAATTATTGCAAAAAAAATATTCTTAATAACTGGTATTACCCCCCGGTGCCCTGATACATTCTTGTAGCCTATTAGTCATCGATCTGATCAGCGTTACGATGACATATTGTGGTATGTTCTCCCACTCTTCAAGCACAGCGACTTTAAGCTCGGGAATGGATGAAACAGCGGGAACCCTGGCTCGGACTCTCCGTTTTAGCTCGTCCCATAGGTGTTCGATCGGGTTCAAATCGGGACTTCGTGCTGGCCATACCATTTGTTGAATCCCGATCGCAGACAAGTATTCCGTAACGATCTGCGCGGTATGAGGTCTCGCATTGTCATGCATAAACAAGAAATTTTCTCCGACAAAACCAGCATACGGCATTACGTGGTTTTCAAGAATGTCAGTTATGTATCGGTCAGCTGTTAATCCACGTCTACCACTGCCATCGTTGGCGGGGTCGACGAAGACAAGTTCCGTTTTTCCGTCTAGAGAAATTCCTCCCCACACCATACAAGAACCACCACCAAAACTCACAGTTTCTCGAATGCAACATTGGGCAAATCTTTCACCAGGACGTCTATACACTCGGTTTCTCCCGTCATTGCTAAAAAGACAGATTCTTGACTCGTCAGAAAACAAAACTGACCTCCAGTCTTCTAACGTCCAATTAATGTGTTCTCGAGCAAACTCCAAGCGAGATCGGCGATGAGCTACAGTCAATTTTGGGCCAGTTGCTGGTTTGTGTGATGTTAAATTTCGTTCTTTTAGTCTTCGTCTCACTGTCCACCTACTGATTGAGACTCCTCGAACGTCACGTAACGCTTGCTGTAGCTGAACAGCATTAAGTCCACGGTCGCGCAACGAATTGGTTGCAATAAAGCGGTCGTCACGTTCTGTTGTTGCCCGTGGTCGGCCAGTTCCAGGTCGCCGAACAAAAGCACCAGTCTCCAGATACCTGCGGTATACCCGCTGTACCTTTGAACGACTCAAATGAAGTCTGCGTGCCACTTCACGTTGTCCGTGTCCAACCTCAAGTAAAGCTACAACTTGGGCAGCTTCCGTCGGTGTAGTATCCATTTTATCAGGTTATTTTGATTACACAGACACAGATAAAGACAACAATAACAAGTAATATGGGTATGATTAACAAAAACCTCAAATTTAATCTTTTCTTAACAGAGTACAATAAAAATGTCATAAGCAAATTAAATGCGATAATTTTATTCTACCCTTTAAACTTTAATTTAAATTTAAAAAAAATGAAATTTTGACAACTAACTACCCTCTTTGTAAAGGTTATTAAATACCCTTTTAGGCGATATATGTTTCGAATCGATGCGTTCCATAATACCAAAAATAATTACCATAATGCGTGAAAAAGGAAGTGGCTCGATTTATTTGCTCCCAAGTGTAGTAGATTGTTACTTAATTAGTGTTGAATAGGTATATAAAGACTATTCTTGAGATTTAACAGTACCTATAACGTATCGTTTTCCATTTGTGATGAGTATTTAATTGTTTATAAATAAAAATGTGAAGAAATATGAAACCAAAACTAAATAAAGTACAACGTTTGAAGTTCCTGAGGGTGAGGGCTCAGAAAATGAAAGAGAGTAAGAAGTAAGTATGTTATTTTTAATGTTATTATGTACAATAATTAATAGTTTCTATTTTATCAGTAAGTATGAGCACGTTTTTAGCTGCAATCGAAGTCGCCACCTCCGCTCATATACTTAGATAATCAGCTACAACCTATATTTGCCTCGCAAAGTAATATTGGGTTAGCATTCTATTTGCTAGAGCAAAATATTTATGAAATAAAAATAAAACAGGCTAAAATGTACTAATAAATCATTTTAGGTTAGACATATGTCAACAAAACATCATTAATACGTCAACTTCTATTACCGCGTGTGAAGAGCACATAAACGAATGGAGTCACATTTGAATTGCAAAAAGAGGTGAGTTTAGTCGAAATTATTTTTTTGGTCTTTAGTGAGGTATGGATTTGGAGTTTATTAATCATTTCAGTTTTCCTTACAAGTAGAGTAATTTTTTTTTGTGATTTTTAAAATAGTCCAGTCATTTGGTAGTTTTACCTGGAAAGTTTTCCGGGAGTTTTGAAAATTGGTGAGTTTATAGATTTCGACGTACTCTTTTCGAAATTTCACTTTGCCACCTCGTAACTGTGCCGCTCGCGCCGCCATTTTGGAAAAATGACACTCAAAAATAGTTTTTTGAGAATAACTTCGTTCCGACTCAATTTACGATAAAAATAGTTCAGAATTAAATTAAACTAGAGAAAATTTCCTACATTTATGTCCTAATAACGTTTTTCGTAAAATCAATAGTGACGGCGTACGAGCGACGCAAATTGTAATTTAAAATGTGTTTGCGCTAATAACGCGTTTCCACACCACCTTGAGGTAGAGTTAGAAGCGCGTTTTTTAGGGTTCCGTACCTCAATAGGGAAAATCCCTTAAAAAAGGAACCCTTTTATGATCACTCTCTTGTCCGACTGCCGTCGTGTGTCCGTCTGTCCGTGGTTCACCACCGATTTTCTTAGGAAGGGGCTATGCTTTTACTACTATTGTTTTATAACGTTACAATTTGTTCTACTATAGAATAGATGTCCTGAGAGCATAGTCAACTGTCTAATGGTATTCAAAGTGATTTGCATTTCTGCAGAACTTTTAGGAACGACCTAAATGACTTTCAGTAGCTTATGTTGGTCGTTGTATTTGTTGTTGTGTTTCAAAGAAAGAGAATGTTAACGTAAGTAGTAAGTTAATAAAGGCTATTTTTATTTTATTTTATGTCGGTCATAGTCCAGCACCCCCTGGACCAAGACGTCCGCATGTAGTAACATAACATCACTCCTTGTGAACACTGGACACCCCACACACATTTCACCAATTATGTTTAAGTCCCATGTAATAGGTGGCGAGCCTATTGCCATCAACCGGCCACAAATTCAGACTCCGTGGCCTCTACTGAAGAATTCCTGATGGAAAAACGCAATAACACTTCACCCGACCTGGGAATCTAACCCAGGATCAAGCAAAGTAGTCGCACTTGCGATCACAAGAATATTCCCTTTTTTTTTTTAGCATAGTTGTATAATGGTTTACGGCGCTCGTACGCCGGAACTATTGGTTTTAAATAAGGAAAAAAAAGGTTATGACATAAATTGTAGGAAATTTTCTCTACTATTATTTTGTATAGATATGTTTTTCTTGTAAAATGCGTCGGGAAGGAGTTATTATCAAAAAACTGCTTTTAGGCGCCATTTTTGCAATATGGTGGCGCGAGCGGCAAAGATACGAGGTGGCAAAGTTAAAATTCGGAAAGAGCACGTCAAAATCTATAAAATTACCAATTTTCAAAACTCCCGGAAAACTTTCCAGGTAACCTCTATTTTTTCGACCAAATGACTGTACTAAAAGCCGTAGAACAAAAATTATCAAAGATAAAAAACAATCTGAATGTTATTATGCTCCACTTGAATGTTGATGGTTTTTATTCCAGAAATAAAAGGAAGCAACAACATGATATTGATAATGAATATAAAGAAGTTGAAGAAAACGTGAGTTCTCTCATTTTATTTACTTCTAGCTTTTGCCCGCGGCTTTGCCAACGTGGATGTCGGAAATATCAAAAATGACGATTTTCCATACTACAAACTTTTATTCCCTGTTTCCCCCTTGAGAGTTGAATTTTGAAAAATCTTTTCTTAGTGGATGCTTACGTCATAAGAGAAATACGTGTGCGAAATTTAACGTTTCTTGGTCTAAGGGTTTGTATCCTCGGTCAGTCAGCTTTGCATTAATTTTATATATACAGATATATTAAGATCTTCCCAGTACTAGAGCTTGGCATAAATAGTATTTTTCCAAGTTGATTTATACTTCTTTCAGGGTTCTAAAACTGCCGACATCAGCGGAATAATAATATTAATAACAGTCATCAAATAATTAAATTTCCAAAATGTCCAGCTACTTCTGTTGCTGACCGTACAAATAGATACAAGATGTAGTATCTGACGAATGGGAAGTGATGGCATGGTAAGAGATGAGAAAATCGGGGGAACGGGAGAAAAAAGCGGCAGACAAAGTAGGAAAGGTTACTAAAGATGGTTACCAATAATAGATTTGTAAACTTAGATGGTTGTTGCGGTAAACGTTCATACAGAACTAATTATGCTGCACTATTGGCGATTTCGTAAAGTTCTTTTCATGGAAGTTAAAAACAAATACTGATGTATTTGTGCTTGAGTGGGAAAGGCAAATGAGATAGTAAAACAACATGAGTGTTTTAAAAATTATAGCGGATCTTCAACAGCTATGGAATCCACTATTATCGCCGAAGGATTTAAACAGTCTATAGAAATGCATTCGTATCTATGGAAGATCATAGCTAATGGAGACAGTACTACTTATACACAAATACTTGACAATACTGTATCTCTCAATCACGGTCGAAAAGATTGGTTGCAAAAATCATATATTTAGAAAGAACAATGTGCAAAAATGTATGGACACCGTCCCCGAAAACGAAATCAGTCACAATAATAATAGGGTAGTTCACAAAAAAAAAAAAAAGACGTGTGGCACTCGGAGACTGCCGCGGTAAAGCTATTGCATAGCATTTTTATCAACTTATGCAATTATAATTATTTATTTATTTTATTAATGCAGTATTTAAATATAGGATTTATACTTACACTTTTACTAATCATCCTCATCTTTTATAAAATGTCCTTTTACGTCTCATGTCGCGCCTTGGCGACAACTATTTTTGTTGGCAGCCTTATAATCGATCTTATTCGATTTATTAACTTTGATTTTGCTGTTTTAAAATATTAAATCTAATAATTTTTCAATGTTTACTTTTTTTTAATAATAATAATAATATGTTAGCTCAAATAATGTAATTTATTGATAATTTCTATTAATAGTATCTTATCTTACGCTTATAAAATTAATTAACACGCTCACAGGAATTCTTTGAGGAAGTTTTTGACTGAATAATACAGGCCGTTTTAAATACAGGCAACAGCTCACAATTTTTGATTTCAAGAAATTGTCAAGTGTCAGTTCGTTAGGTTTTTATTTTCGTTACGGAATTTCTGGATTCGGTCCCCGCGCTCAAGGCCCGCGATAGAAGCTATGCAATAGCTTAAAAAATTAGTCCATCAGATACATTTCCAAAAAATAATGGACACATATTTTTTCTTTTTTCACGTAAACAAAAGATGAAGACTATACAGTATACAGTGCTTCGAAAAGTCGTGTGACGTCACAAACTTAGTACTTTTTTACCCTGAAAGTGACGCCCCTCATAGTCTTTGACACGTCTTAGTTTCGTAAATTTTGATTAATTTGATAAAACAAAAAACACGTATCCAATATTTTTCGATAATCTAACAGACGAACTAATTAGATGTTTTTGGTGAAACACCCTATTATGTTACCGATCCCGATGCTTGTTTTTTTAATTATTACTGTGGAATGATATCGTTCGTACTGTTCACACCTCGGAACCTCGGAAAACATAATTTAAAAATATTAACAACAAATAAGATTTTAAAGATACGAAAGTACACAAATGTATCGTCCTCGTCCTCTAATCGCTTGGCTAGAGCAGACGTGCTTTCGGGTTTTTTGCTCAGTTAATAAGTTCGGTGACATTTAAAATCGTGCCCTACCTCAAAAACAATAAAGCTTAAAAAAGTACTTCATCAGTTTATTAAAATCACGGGTGACAGTGCGCGTGCGGCTCCCCTCACCCCCTCGGGGAAACAGTGCGGATTTGCGGAGTATATCTGTGTCTCGCTCCCCTGTGAAGCGATTCTGTGGTGATACGTTCACTTTGTGCGAGCGCGGCCCCCTTCACCTCCTCGAGGAAACCGGTTCTACTTACAACTTTGACAAAGGCCTACCAGCTGAGCGCTGCGTAACTGCGTAACTTAACGTTATCACAACTGTTATCTTCATACTTTCGCCCCGTGGAACACAATGATGCCCTCCCCGAAAGGTAGTAAATGCCAATCGGTTCCAGATCTGTACTCAGGCGAAGATGCTGACCCAAATGTTACGCAGAGAAGTTTTAAGAGGAAGCAGCCTGACTGCGAGCTGACTTTGGCTATATCTGCATTATCCGAAGAATTTAAGAAGTCAATGAACACTCTGCGTGTTGACATGCGCGACCAGTTTGCTAATATAAACACGAACATCAGAGATCTAAGAGATGAATTCAACAAATTGTCATCTACCTCCTCTCAAATTCAAAATGATTTGAAAGAATTACATTCCGAGTTCTCTGTTACCAAAAAGGATGTATTAACCCTAGATAAGAAACACCTGCAATTATCGAAGGTCGTGGCTGAATTGAAGTCGTCAGTTGAGTTCAACTCAGCGAACTATATTGACAACGAAAAACGAATCACGGAGATGGAGTCAAGGATTGACACTCATGCGTCTGAGACCATATGTTTATTGGAAAATAAAATAGATCGGCTAGAGCAACATGCTAGGCAGTGCAATATCGAAATAGGAAACTTGCCCGAAAAACGTGGTGAAAATCTCGTTGGGATCTTGGAGTCAATTGCATCAGCAATCAAAATACCTTTAAACCAAAGAGATATAGTGGCAATTCACCGAGTCCCTCACGCACACACGCATAATTCACGTCCGAAAAATATTATAGTAAAGTTGTGTTCCCGGCTACTACGTGATAACATACTAAGCGCTTATCGGTTGTCTAAAGGCATTACGTCAGATCGTATTGGTCTCGCTGGAACTCAGAGTCGTATTTATATTAATGAACACCTGACGCTTCGGAATAAGGAGTTATTTCGTAAAAGTCGCGACGCTGCCAAAACATCCAAATTCAAGTACGTATGGGTCCGAAATGCTACTGTTTTGGTCAAGGAAACAGATGACTCATCGACTTTTGCGATTCGCTCGGAAGACGACATTTCTAGAAATATTAGGTCTCGCAATACCTCCAAGGAAACTGTTAATAACTAATCGTAAACTGTATTATTCCTTAAAGTTGTCATTCGTTGGTATGTTATGTTTAGTTGCGGTCAGCCGTGTGATTATTGTACCCGTCATTTTGAAGTATTGTTTACAATGTAAAATTGTCTTACTCACTAGCATTATATACATTATAGTCCTGCCACCAAACCTGATATTGTTGCAGGATATTATAGTTACTCATGTCTATTATGTCTACTATTTGTTTTTATTACCTGATAACATGTTGGAAAAGTATTGTAGAAGTTGCAAGCGTTGGTTTGTTTTGGTTAAATATGTTAGTCTCAATTATACTTTACTGGTTAATCTCATTGTGGTTGCTTATGTCGATTATACCTACTTTTTGTTTTTATTATCTGATATTATGATGGAAAAGTACTGTGGAAGTTATAAGCGTCAGTCGGTTTTGGTTAAATATGTTAGTCTCAAATATTATACTTTACTGGTTAATTTCGTATTACCCTCTCACTTTAAAAATGGCTAATAATACTAACCTTTCCATTTATTATCAAAACTGTCGAGGAATAAGGACTAAATTAAATACCCTATATTTAAATATTTTGTCGCATGCATATGACGTCATTATCTTGACAGAGACCTGGTTAACGCCAGAAATATCCGATAATGAATTTATTGATCACCGCTATTTGGTATTTAGATGCGATCGTAATCGTGTACTCACCAATAAAAAGGATGGCGGCGGTGTCCTGGTGGCTGTATCTAAAGAACTGAAACCAACCTGTATATCTCTCTCGCCTCCGTTAGCGTTGCCCGAGCATGTCATTGTAAAAATTCTCTCCAACAATGATAAGTATCATTTAATAAGTGCCGTCTACATACCTCCAGCCGGTACTGATGATACATACTTAAGTTTTCTTGATTCGCTGTCGATTTTGTGTGATCAGCCTAGCATTGATAATATTATTTTAGCGGGTGACTTCAACTTACCTTTAATTAACTGGGAAAAAAAATCATCATACATGGAATATGCTACAAATAATAAACTCACAAACGTTAGTCGCTATTTATTAAACTTCTGCTCACAACAAGCTCTGAAACAGTATAACCATTTATCTAATTCTGTCGGTCGCATCTTGGACTTATTCTTTTGTAACACCCATACCGTAACGTTTACTCCCGATACTACTCTTTTACCCATTGACATCTACCATCCTGCTTTCTATGTACATACTTCTTTCACTTGCCCTACACAAATTTCTAAATTCACTACTACTAACAAACTAAATTATCATAAAGCTAAATATACAGAAATAAATACCGATATGGGTAACGTAAATTGGAGTTTCTTACTTGATAACTTAACACCTGAAGAATCAGTTTCAACATTCTATGAAAAAATTTATGAAATTATAAGAATGCACACTCCTTTTTGTAAACTTAAAAATGTGAATTACCCAAACTGGTTCTCTAAATCTCTTATTACCATTTTTAAAAGTAAAACTCGTGCCTGGGTTAGGTGGAAGAAGTTCGGAAATTTAAGAGACTATGAGGTATTTTCCATCAACAGAACTAGGTTCAAAAAAGTAGCTGACAGATGCTATGATAACTATATCAGCGCTGTTGAGGACAGTGTTGCTAACAATATTAGGACCTTTTGGACATATGTTGCCAGTCGCAAAACTACAAACAAAATCCCATCAACGGTTCACTTCAATCAACTCTCATCCAATGACCCTACCACTTCTTGTAACTTATTTGCTACATTCTTCCGTTCCGTATATGAGCCCTCAACTTTTGACCACAACTCTTGGAAACCTCCCACCAACAGCGCTGATAATGATGTCAACTTGTCTAAGCTGCATCTTTCTCTTGATGCAATACGTAGAGAATTAAAATCACTCGATTCGTCTAAGGGTCCGGGTCCGGATGGGATTCCCTCAGTTTTCTTAAAAAATACGTGTGATACACTTTGTTATCCCTTATTTATTGTTTTTAATAAATGTTTATCTGGTGGTGTCTTTCCAGATGTCTGGAAACAAGCAAATATTGTCCCTGTTCACAAAAGTGGATCCAAGCATGATGTAGTGAATTATCGACCTATCTCTATACTATCTGCTTTTTCCAAGCTCTTCGAGAGGCTTGTACATAACGAGGTATATCCGGTTGTTCACAGTGTGCTAATAAATGAGCAGCATGGTTTTGTCAAGGGCAGATCGTGTATTAGTAATCTCCTTATTTTCACAACCAATCTCTTTGAATATATTGACGATAGACAGCAAATTGATGCGGTTTATACTGATTTTCAAAAAGCCTTCGATAAAATTGATCATGAACTGTTACTGAGTAAGATTGCTTATAACGGAATCAGAGGCGACCTTTTGCGGTGGTTTATATCTTACATAACCAACAGAACTCAGAAGGTGGTGATTGATGGCTTCGAATCCAGCTCTATTCAGGTCACTTCTGGTGTCCCCCAAGGTTCCATTCTGGGTCCATTATTATTTATTATGTTCATTAATGACATTAAATTCTGCTTTCAGCATTCCAAATTTCTTCTATATGCGGATGATTTAAAAGTTTATAAAAATATTTCAAATAAGCAAGATTGTATTGATTTCCAGCAAGATCTAGACCGTTTTTCTGACTATTGTTCCTCTAACAAGCTTTATCTCAGTCTTCCAAAATGTCACGTTATAACGTTTACCAAAAAGAAAAATAAAACTGAATTTAACTACTGCCTTGCTAATACATTAATAGATAAAGTTACTTTCCTTCGTGATCTTGGGGTTCAGCTGGATTCGAAGCTGCATCTAGACGTTCACATAGATACAATAATTAGTAAGGCTTACCAAATGTTTGGTTTTGTAATGAGAGCATCTAGGGAATTTCGTCGCCCCTCAACCTATTTACATTTATACAAATCCATAATTAGACCACATTTAGAGTTTGCGGTACCTATATGGAACCCTCTATATAAAAAATATAACGAAGCTTTGGAATTGGTACAACGAAAGTACCTTCGTGCTGTAAACTACAGATGTTTCCGGAAAAAACTCTCATACCGCTTACTTCTTAGAAAATACGATCTCCTAACCTTGCAATCAAGACGAATGCTCCTTGATGTTATGACATTGTTTAATATATGCCGCAATAAATTCGATTGTCCTGACTTAGTAAAGTATCTATGTTACCTTGTTCCTCGAACAGTACATGTACGTGAGGTGCGCACACGGCGCTTGTTTGCTACCGGCTGTTGTAAATCCAACGCCGGCTCGCGCTCACCTCTTCACCGCTTGGTTGAGACTTATAACAATGAGTTTAGCTTAATCGACATACTATTCCTCAGTAAAAACGTATTCAGGAAGCAAATCCACGCAGCTCTTAAGGATCAGCAGTCGACCATTGTGATGTAATATGTAGGTATAGAAATGTGTGGGTACGGCCTATTGTGTAACTTTTCGTATATTATGCATCACTTATTGTAACTGTTATTTTAGTTTATATCATATACATAAATGTCTCTCTAGCTATTAATCATTTAAAGTAATCTGTGGAAAACGTAGTGGGTAACATATTTATTATATTTTAGTATTTAAGCCTTGTTTTAACCTGTAATATGTTACTGTTTGTTTTTCCTTAATAAATAAATAAATAAATAAATAAAAAATCATGGCTTACAAAATCTGCAGCAATCAGACAACATAAAAAATCTGCACCAAGATATTACGAACCCTGCCATTTATCATGCATTTGAAGCCACCTCAAATATTTTTAATAAAAATATTTGAGGTGGCTTGATACAGGTAAAGGTCGCGCCATGTAAAAAGAACGCTGGCGGTCAAGATTTATCGGCCTATTTGGTGGTAAGAGGTGGTATTTATGTTCTTACTATAAAATTAGTTTACTGATATGTTGCTTTTCTTTTAAATATTTTGTGTTATTGTATACTTTTGTCATTTCGTTCCCATTACCTATTGTAGAAAGGAGGCCTGTGTCTCAGCAGTGGGAACATTATATAGGCTGATGATGGTGATGATGATGATGTAGTTTAAAATAGGTTCTCTTAAAATAGGTTTTTATAAAAAAAGTTTTTATTTTATTTGTTGTGTGGAGCTCTGTCATTTTTCGATTTTATAGTTATAAGTCTGTTAATAAGATTGACATCTTAATATTATGTTGTACACTAAATCTATACGTCTTGGGCTTCCTAGAATATACCAGAGAATGAATTAATTATTAAAATCGGTTCAGTAGTATACGCTGAAATTGCGAACAAATATTATTATGCATACAAATAGACGAGTTTTTGAAAAGTAGATTAAATATAGATAAAAGTAAATTAATGTGTTAAAAATATTGATAATACATGCACCACGTTTTTATTATAAGAACACAAAAAGAATAGAAATAATAATTTGTTATCATACCTTCATTACTTAAAGAATTCGTATTACATATTAAAAAATGGTTGAAAATTAATTATTTGTATTATTTTATATTTGTCTACTCCATACCTCCTGTGTGCTAATATTTCAAGAATTTCAAGTAGTGCGAGACAAGGACAACCGCGTAAACCCTCGTAAACTGCATTGCGCGCGCGGGGGCGCCGAGGAAATCACGCCCATCGAGCTATGACTTATTTTCGGCATAGCCCGTTAAGTAAAAAGTTAAAGTAAAGGAAGGTACCTATATAAGCTTTAAAGAAAAGCATGGTTTGCTTTTTGCATTTTAAAAGGATTCTAATCGCACAAAAGGGGAAAATTTACGAAATAGAGCATCTTTCCTTGTCAATTTTTTAAAAGTATTTTGTACGTTTTTTTTATAGGGTAACCCAGTTAATAATGGTGAGGAGTTTTCTTCATTTTGGGTTTTAATGTGATAAATCATGTGCCCAATTCTTCATATTTTTCTTACTTTTGACACAAATAGGACAGTTTCAGATTGTGTAAAATTTCCTTTGTTGAATATAACACAGGTCCATAGAACACCACCTGTGGTGTTCTATGGGTTGTGCCTACCCCCGTGGAAATTTGGTGTAAGGTTATTTGTATTACCAGAAGTTTTATACTCGTTTTTAGACATTTAAATTCACATACACAAATACCCAAACCCGAAACAACTAGGTATCTATAGGCCATACAAATTTTGTTCCGTGCGGCGATTGAATCCGCGACACGTAGCGAAGCAGTCAACTGCTTGAGCAACTACGCCAACCGTGCCATCAACCTGTCGTACTTTTTGCGTTATGTACTCATATAACATACAGACATTAACTTCCCATTTAACAACTTACAACTTCTTCTACTAACTGCCGCACTCAGAGAGCTTTAATGATTACTTAGGCCATCACTAAGTAAAGGTTTTGACAGTTTTGTCATACAAAAGTGTGTCAAATCTTTACTAAGTGACGGCTTAAGTAATCATTAAATACCTCTGAGTCTCTTTAAGATTAGTAATAACAAGAGCAAGTCAACGGCCGAGTCGATTCACCAAAGGTATTTATGAATCAAGTCACTTCAGTACCCAAATCTTATGCCAATCAACTTAAAAGGTTTTACATCTCCTCTTAAATAATCTTGAACGATACAGTAATTACCGTTTTGCTAAGTTAAAGTGAAATAACAACAATTAATCAATCAAAGCTTGAGGCATTTCATAGAAGAAGGCAGCTGTTGAAAAGATGAATTATTTTCAGAAGGCGTTGCGTTTTCATTAATTTTGGAGAACGCCATGTAGTAGAGAGATTCAGAAGGTTTACTGAAATAATGCTGAAACGCAAACATGGTCAATAGCCGCGTACTGACTGAGTGCACCGCCTCGAGGGCAGGCTTGAGCGTCTGCCGTGCGAGACGATCATTATATACGGCTACGAACCCGCTAAGGCCCGCGGCTTCACCCGCGTGGATGTCGGTCAAATAATATACTAAAACCTTCCTCTTGAATCGCTCTATCTATTAAAAAAAATCCGCTTCAAGATCCCTTGCTTACAGATTTAAGCATACATAGGGACGGACAGACGGCGTCAGCGACTTTGTTTTATACTATGTAGTGATGATGATACGCGATACGGCTATTTTCACTTTTTCATTGTTTTCCTCGGGCGAGGCACGTCCTGACCGACCGCATGAATTGCCTCGCGCGCATGCCTCGCGAGGCTGCCCGCTCAATCAGTGCACAGCTATTTGGTAAACACGCACTCATAAACTATTGACGTGAAGAGTGCCTCTATTTGCAGAACTGGGTTGCTGGTTCATAGTGCAAGTTAACCAAGGCCATCTTTACGAGTGGGCACACTGGGATATTTTATTTTAAATTAAAGTTCTCCGACGCAAAAAAATACCCGTTATTATTTAACCTAACCTATCCGAGGCGAGATGCAATAAAATTCGAGCTCCCTTCGCTCGCTCTCCATTCTACGAGGGCCCCATTATTGTCAAGTGCCCAGGGCCTCCAATTGGTTATAGACGACCCTGAGGTTAACAGAACACTTGAAACGTGATTACATACTGTACCAAATGGTTTGAAGATGCGTAATTGTATAGTGTGTCGTTATGTGCCTGTATACTTTTAAAAGCTCTTGTTTCTTGCTTTGTTACTTTTCCTTACTAACCACAACAATGCCGCTTCAACTTAACATTGGGTATGGTGGTAGAACTTTTCGGTACGAGACTTAAGGTTTAGGTCATATTATCCAATATATTTTGAAGTTGGAAAAAGGCTAGACTATCTCGTTGGTCTAGGTGTCGCAACTGCGACTGCAGTATGAGGTCTTGGGTTCGATTCCCGGGTCGCGAAAAGTAGAATTGTGTATTTTCATCAGCAATCTGAATGAGCCATTATCGGTACCTACTTTCTTATGGCGTTTTCATTAGTTCTATTTTGCAGAAAACACAATAAAGCGTTTTTTGTGGAGGGTGGGAAATTATCAAATGACTCCTCCCCCTCAGGGCGGAGCGGTAGAGAGTGGCAGACTTCTACTGACTAAAAACCACCCATGTTCCTTCTTGGCCCTTTGTGTCCGAGGTCGCAGTATCTCTTTTGAACAACCCACAGCTCCGAAAGCCGTAGGCCCTTGCGGGCCCCTGCAATGTTGCCGAAATCTTTTTGAGGCGCGCGTGGAACACGAACGTGCCGTCGACGCGGCCTGTCATCGTCATAGGACGGATGGACGGCGAGCTAACACAAAAAGCCTGAACTAGATCTTCTGCTCTTCATCATTGCGTACTACCACGCTCCACATCTTCATCCGCGGGGGGTTTGCGGCCATATTAATGTTCCTTCCTAAGCACCTTTGTTTAGAATCTTTTGCTGACGGATTTTAGCTGACTTTCTGCCGTGGCATTTGAAGTGAGGGTTAATTAGTAAGGGTTAATGACATGGTATGTAGTTTTGTGGTTTTCAAAGCTTTTGTTTCAGGTTTAATTTTTCACTATGAGACTTGATATAGTTTTTTGGAAGACATAGCAAGTAGTAACGTAGGGTCCGATTTGATGAACACTGATCTCCAGTGCTTTTATTCGCAAAGAAAGAAAGAAAGAAAAATCTAATCATGATATTGAAAAAAAACTTTTTTGCAAAAAAAAAAACAAACTTCAGCTAAAAAAATCAGCTTCAGAAGTCGGTGACATTTGTATGCTTATTTTATTTTTTTACCACCGACTTCGATAGAACATACTAATCGAGTTGAGAACCTCCTCCTTTTTGGGAAGTCGGTTAAAAAGGCACAAACTCACTCTTAAAACATATACATATACTTATTTCAATTTATAGCAGTGCTAGCCTAGTGGTGTGACCATATGACTGCCAAGTCATAGTTCTTAACTTCGAACCCTAGCCGCGCACCTCTGATTTTTCGGAGACATGATACTCACATGTCTCCGAAAAATCAGAGGTGCGTACGTGAAATCAGCATTCCTGAGAGATATTTCTCCACGGCATGTAAACCCAAGTCAGAGGCCCACGGGGCTGCGGGTTGTTCGAAATCAAAACATCAAATCAAGTGAAGTGTTACTTTAACATAGTTTTAAGTTGCTTATACTCCCGTCGGGGCTGCGGGTTGTTCGATATCAAAACATCAAGTCAAATGAAGTGTTACTAACATAGTTTTGAGTTGCTTATACTCCCGTCGGGGCTGCGGGTTGTTCGAAATCAAAACATCAAGTCAAGTGAAGTGTTACTAACATAGTTTTAAGTTGCTTATACTCCCGTCGGGGCTGCGGGTTGTTCGATATCAAAACATCAAGTCAAATGAAGTGTTACTAACATAGTTTTAAGTTGCTTATACTCCCGTCGGGGCTGCGGGTTGTTCGAAATCAAAACATCAAGTCAAGTGAAGTGTTACTAACATAGTTTTGAGTTGCTTATACTCCCGTCGGGGCTGCGGGTTGTTCGAAATCAAAACATCAAGTCAAGTGAAGTGTTACTAACATAGTTTTGAGTTGCTTATACTCCCGTCGGGGCTGCGGGTTGTTCGATATCAAAACATCAAGTCAAATGAAGTGTTACTAACATAGTTTCAAGTTGCCTATACTCCCGTCGGGGCTGCGGGTTGTTCGAAAGATACCGTGACCTCGGCGCAAGGGCTAAGAAGGAACATGAGTGGTTTTTAGTCAGTAGAAGTCTGACACTGCCTTCCGCTCTGCCCAAGAGCTGGAGGGGTTATTTGATGATTTTACACCCGCCAAAAAAAATTAAAAAAGAGACCCATGGGCGACACAAAACTCTGGGACCAGGTTAGGCAATAATCACACGATGAAGTAGAATATGAAATCATTATTTTTTTCTCATATTATGAACTGGAAAAAAATACAGAATCTACAGACAAGCACCAGGTAACATCGCGGCATCGTTACAATCCTATTCTTTGATTGGTCTCAAATAATCTTAAAAACTGCGCAACCCAATTTCACGGTCTAACATAATCCTGTAACCCTGCGACTAACAACAGAGGTTTGTAGGACCCCAGTCACATTATTTCATTTAAAATAGGATGTAATTGAGGCACAAAGGAGCCGCCCCGGCGCCATTTTGAATTAAAATGTTCTAATTTGAGGAGAGTGTGGGTAATTTATGAGTTTTATTAAGTTGCGTGAGAGAGCAGTGGTGGCGCAGTGGTAGCGGCCCCGACTTACGAACAGTGAGTCGTGAGTTCGAACCCAATCACAATACTTCGTGTAATTTATTTCATCACCACTGCTCTCAAACGGTGAAGGAAAATATTATGAGGAAACCGGCATGTCTTAGAACCAAAAAAATCGAAGACATGTGACATCTACAAATCCGCACTGGGCCCGCGTTGTGGATCTTAGCCCATCCCTCTCCTAGAGAGGAGGCCTGAGTCCTTGCAATAAGAACAATATAGGTTGGTGATGGATTAAGTTGCGTGGAGCTCGTGGCTAAATATTTAGAGCCACGGGTCGATCTTCAAGGTTAAGCCGCACTTGCCAAGGCTGGTTTGTGGATGGGTGACCATCGATTACATACCGAGATTAATTCATGACTCGGGTAGCATGTTAAACCGTTTTTCCTGACTGTGATTTGTAAATCTTTAGCAGTCGTTACAGGTAGTCAGTGGCCTGAAAGTCTGACAAACAGTCTTACCAAAGGCCATTGATATAAAAACTAAAGATACGGTCGTCCAAACATTTGCTCGACGCGTTCGCCATACAGAGAATCGGTGTAGTCTGCTCGTTAACGTAACCTTGTATAAGCGGCGTGGTATTTTCGAGGTATAAATAAAGCTTTTAATAAAATTTACGACCGCACCCGAAGAGAGCCGATCGTGGACTAGTTCACTTCGGCTTAGGAAAGACCGTTTTGGGACCACGTTCGAGGCGTCATTTTAACATGCCATCCGCCCAGTCCTTCGCAGTAATATATAAGTCAATGCCAAAGGGTTACTTATTATCCAGTACTAACTGGGTTGTGGAGGTCACATTTCCAGTTATATTTTTAAGTCCCATGTAATGCCCGGTTGATGGCAATAAACGAGCCAATTGCCATCAGCCGGGCACAAATTCAGCGTCGATGGCTGTTACTGAAAAGTTCCTAATGAAAAAAATCAATAATACTTTGCCCGAGCAGAGAATCGTACACAGGACGGTCAGCAAACCTGCTTAAAAGCACTAGACGAACGAGGAAGCTCTGTGATCTAGTATTAAAAATAACTACGAGAACAACTTGAACAACACTCGTAATTCATTCGGAAAACAACCTGAAAACTTCAACTAGCGAATCAGAAATAATAAAAACACTTGTCCGACAACAATTCACAACCGTTCTACATAAACTTTCTCGTTTACAAAACTACTTTTAATAATGAAAATTCTTACTAACTTTTACATTGCTTACTGCTGGAAACTACAAAGCGAAACATACTCTACAACTTCAGAAATAAGGTAATATTTTGAATGAAGTGCTGTTATTTGCAGAGTCCATAATGTTTTAAAGTGGATACCTTGTAAAATCAACAGTGTAGAACTACGTTATACAAATACACGCGGATTAATGACGTCAGAATGCAGATACTGAAATATTTTGTAACTGTACTTTGTATATTATGAGTCGGTACAGTGGCGGACATTTATTTATCTGGTAATTGTAAGAAATGCAGGCGTAGGGTGAATAGGAATGAAACACGTACTTTGATAGACTTTAACAAACACTATTTATTCACAATCACTTTTACACAATAATTACGAATTTACAGACGAACAGAATAACAGCGGAGATGTTGACCGCGGGAGTGGTGATGAACGACTGTCCCGCAGTACAAAACTCGGCGCTATTTATTCTTTTAGAACAAAACGCGCTTAGCGGCGGCTCGCGTGGTGTACCCCCACCAAAATCCCAATCCCGGCTTTACAAATGTTAGGACCGACGAAGCGGCGTTTGATTGGTAATAAATTTGTAACACATAGACTTTATACAGTACTAGCTGATGCCAGCGGCTTCACCCGCGTGGATGTCGGTCAAATTATATACTAAAACCTTCCTCTTGAATCACTCTTTCTATTAAAAAAACCGCTTCAAAATCCATTGCGTAGTTTTAAAGATTTAAGCATACGTAGAGACGAACAGATAGCGACAGCGACTTTGTTTTATACTATGTAGTGATATTCTAAACATTAATATAGGTCAAAATCTTTCTATTTCTACTTAACTTATAAATACATATATCATGCCAAGACGGCAAGGTGGCTGTGCTTTTCAACAGTAATCGTTTTATTTAAACGCTTATTATGACACATAGTCATCACTAGTACTTACACACTGTGACTAGTGATTACTTCTTAAATAATTTTTCACATAGTGAACTCAAATTCTTCAATTAGCTATTTGCCATTTTTGTGTTTTGCTGCAAACATTAAACATCTATTTACTTTTTTCTTCCATTTGTACAACAAAAGGCATTCCTTATGCAAACAATTTCCGTTAACGCAACCACAAAATTGGCGACGAAAATCTACGTCTTTTCAGAAAATGCAACGAATTTACAAATAACCATTTGGAAGATAGCCACGACTGAGTCGTTGATGTCGCTTTCACGACCTCAGGTGATGCGAAGCTTTCGACGCGTCATGTGTCACACGACCTCACCTGTTTTCTTTCCATAATCATCGTTGCGTTGCAAGTCGTTTCGTTGGCAATGGGATTCTATAAAGCCAGCCATAGGTGATGAGTTAGTTATGCATGAGCAGTGATAGCCTAGCAGTGTGACCATGGAACTGCCAAGTCGTAGGTTCTGCTTTTGAAACTAAGACACGCACTTCTGATTTCCGCATTCATATGCGTCAAGTATTATAATCATCTGCTTCGATGAAAATCTTAAGAAAACACGCATGCCTTTTTTTTTTTGGGGGGGTGGGAAATCATCAAATAACCCCTCTCGCTCTTGGGCAGAGAAAGGGAGTGTCAGACTTCTACTGACGAAAAACCACCCATGTTCCTTCTTAGCCCTTCATGTTGAGGCCGCGGTATCTCTTGCGAACAACCCGCAGCCCCGACGGGCGTCGGCCCTTGCGGGCCCCTTCCATGTTGCTGACATCTCTTTGAGGCGCGCGTGAAACACGAACGCGCCGTCGACACGGCCTGTCGTCGTCATAAGACGGACGGACGGCGAGCTAGCCCATCACTCACGCAACACGCATGCCTAAGAGATATTTCTCGACGGCATGTAAAGCCAAGTCAGACGCCCATAGGTGGCATAAAAACTCTGTCACCAGGTTACGCAATAGCCTCACCCCGTCGGGGCTGCGGGTCCCGTCGGGGCTGCGGGTTGTTCGAAAGAGATACCGTGGCCTCGGCGCAAGGGCTAAGAAGGAACATGGGTGGTTTTTAGTCAGTAGAAGTCTGACACTCCCTTTCGCTCTGCCCAGAGCGGGAGGGGTTATTTGATGATTTTTTTTTTTACACCCCAAAAAAAATAAAGGCAATAGCCTCACGATAAAGAAGATAGAAATCAGTTTGACCTGTCATACCATACAGGCTTGCACGAACGTGAGTACAAGAAAACTTTACAGTTTCTCTCTAAAACTGAACTCGGTTTTGCATGCAGATTATAAACTATCATTTATGTGGATTAGTGTCTAATGTTCACCTGGGTAATATCACCCAGGTGAACATTAGACACTAATTGGTTTCGACTCGATTGGTTATGCATGACAGTTTATTATTTTATTTATTTATTTATTTACGGTTTATTTATTTATTATTATTTATTTTTACCTGGGAGATATCAGTTTCACCCAAGTGAACTGAGGACACTAGTTTAGTGTCCTATGTTCACCTGGGTTAAATGACTCAGTTTTTTTTTCAGTTGGTTTTTATAGTCTGTTGATATAACTGCTACGTGCATTTGTATTATTTTAAATAACCAAGGACAAGTAGGAGATGAGAAAAAAGGATAGTAAAGTCCTACAAACTACCAGGAAAACAGAAGTAGGCAGGAGGTATTGGAAATTAGAATCTTTAAATCAAATCCCTATGGCGGGTTTGAGTTTTCTCCACAGTCGCTGAGACAAGACGCGTGTTACTTAAGCGTGAAGTTCGTGGCCAAGCAGTTATCGTCTGGGAGCCCACAAAACTTTTCACTCGACTCTCGAAAATCACCATTTACAACTCTATACGTGAGCTGAGTTTAAAATTTAAGCTTTTGCATACTTCAAAGGCAGAATTTTATGGAAATCTGAAGATATAGCTTTGTAACGATGTGGGTGTAGACGTTTTTGGCATAATATTCTAAAACTGAAAATATAAAAATATGAAAAAAGAAATACATACCCATTACACGTTATTCGAAATATCAAATAAGTACCTAATTTATCCAAGTTTTCTCAGTAAATGTTTCATCGTTTTGAACCCATTTCTGACTTGAAAAACAACTAAATGCTTTGATATTTTAAAACATTGTAAGATAAAATTATTCAAACAATGTTTCTACTATAATGGACATCCCACGCTTATACTCTTAGGTACCCAATTATATTTACATTCCTTTTCAGGTTATAACCAGGCGTTGGTTTGAATCATTGCTTTGTAGCTATGAAATAACTTGGAAAGTTTAAAGCCAGGTTATATTTTAAGGACTTGGCCTGATTCTGAAGCTTCATTTTGTCGATCCCTTGTTACATCGCAATAATTAGTTGCTTTTAGGAAATCGATTAATAATGCCACACCCTGTTCTGAGGAGCTCTTGGCTTAATAAGAACTGCCACTCGGGTTGATCTTTAGGTTGGGCTGCGGTTACCTAGGTTGGCCTGTGGATGGGTGACCGCCCATTACCTACCGAGTTTCCTCCGTGACTCGGAAAACACGTTAAGTTGTTGGTCCCGGCTGATCTTTGGCATTCGTTACACGTAGTCAGTGACCTGAAAGTCTGACATCCAGTCTTACCAAAGGGTATCGTATTACCTAGTATTAACTGGGTTGTGGAGGTCAGATAGGCAGTCGCTCCATGAAAATACTGGTATTTTGGTGCATTCGGTTAGACTGGAAGTCGATCCTAACATAGTTGGGAAAAGGCTAGGCAGATGATGACCCTGTTCTCATCATCATCATTCTCCTGCCCTTATCCCAATGTATTTGGGGTCAGTTCGGCCTGTCTACTTCGTCCATACTACTCTTTTACTTGAGATCCCCAGCAGTCACCTCTTTTCTAGCCATATCGTCCTTCACACAGTACATCCATCATTTCACAACATATTCCGATTCTGAAAAATGAAATTACTATTCGAGAGCCGGGTCACTTTTGATATTGTTATGTGTAGGAAAAATAAAACAAATAGCTTCCATCTGGGAATTGATAAACGGGCCAAGTGCGAGTCGGACTCGCACATAAAGGATTTCGTACCAGAACGGCAATCAAATGACGTTTGTTTATTTATTTCATTCAGTTTTTAGTATTTTTGTTGTTATAGCGGCAACAGAAATACATCATCTGTAAAAATTTCAACTGTCTAACTATCACGGTTCATGAGATACAGCCTGGCGACAGACGGACAGACAGACGGACGGACAGTGGAGTCTTAGTAACAGGGTCCCGTTTTATCATTTAGGTACCGAACCCTTAAAAGGAACAAGGAACATGATAGACGCGAAAGTAATATCTAGGTACGACAGGCAGTGCAACATCATTATTAATTGTTCGACTCTTTTTTATGTTGTTTTAATAACCACAATAAAAAGAAAAAAAACATTTGCCAAGCTTTGCGTAAAAGAATATTCTTTTATTTTATTCTGCAGTGTCCACGTTTTAATGAACGGCCGTGTACAAAAGGCAACTCTAGTATTTCAAAATTTATCATATTTTAATTAAGTCCTCTAAAGTGTTAGTCTCAAAGTGAAATGCATAATATTTTTACATGCATGAGAGTAGCAGGAATACATTCGTTTCAGTTTTAGTTACTACATATTAGACTAAAAGACTGGTGTTTCTTTGACGTAAAAAGGAGCAACTTTCTGCCTTTAGCAGCTTGTTAGCAAAACTTACAAGTTTTTAATGCGTTTATGACAGTAACATGGCACGAAACCTCATTTTTGAGTAAGTATTCGTCAAGTCCTAAGTATTGCCTTACTGGACACAGGTGTACAATGCAGTGGCATTCAATCAATCCTGCTTCAAAACGTTATGGTACCCCCAGATTTTGACCAGAGCATATATGTTAAAATTTCTCTTGGGTTAAGTACCAGTCCGTTAAAGTCAAACAAGAATGCAACTTGGCCGCGGTGTTTATTATTCAGTTATTATTGGATAACTGAACAATAATATGACTAAAGTGTAACCTTTGTAGTAATTGGATCAAATCGTGCAATAGAGAGAATACCAAAGAGTAAGAAAGTTTTGTGCGTACCTATATACTTTTTCATGTCATTCACTAAAACTTATCTAATAAAACTCCTGAACATTTTACGTTTGAAAATATATTTCCTGTAGATACTATTATATTCCCCTACCGACTGGCTGACTTACGAACTACGGACCAACTACAAAATATCGAAGATAAATAATCAACTGCTTCGTACAAATAGGCTATTTATTTAAATAAAACACTTTGTTTCAGACCTCGATCCATCTGATATTAGTACATACCTACACACTACTTATGAGCAGTGATCGGATATTCGAATGCATTACCTAAAGTTCATTTTTGGTTAGGAAATTATGGAAGCGGCTTCTTAAAACATATTTTTTTAAATATAAATCCCGGGATTCCAGAAAATTCGGGAATGCAAAACTAGTCTGTAACATTTTATTTTATTTTAACAAGATGAGGAAATGTCGTCTTTAACATGTGGTATTTATTTGAAACAAAAAAACGGGGGGGATTAGGTACATAGTTATTAATGTGTATTTACTTGAAGTTAATTTTAAGTTCCCAATCAATTTATGACTATGTTGAGTGTTAGAGGAATAGTAGGTAGTAGGTGTTAATTAAAAAAAAAAATCTAATTATATATTAAGTACTACAAATATCCTTTATTGAAGTGTACAAAGGTGAGTAAGAGATATCTTTCAACCTCCCTACTGATATCTTGATTAGGCGTAAATATTACCTCGGTTACTACAACTTTAATCACTATATCACTGTGCTTTGGTCACTGTTGATTCCGAAATCCCGGGATTTTTTCGATACAAAAGTGTATTCCATAATAGCCAACACCTACAATTTAGGTAAATATGCATCCGAATATCCGATCACTGCTTATGAACTACGTTAGTAACAAATGTAATTAAAGATATGCTGTACTCACCTGGCGCTATAGTGGTGCAGCACGGGATTTTAACTAGAATTAGTTATATTATCAGAGACTATCCTAGTAAACGGCTACGTCAAACAAACCAATGTTCGGTGGAAACGCAATGCCGTCTGTCACACCGAAGCGTAACGAACAGGATACTGGATACTATCAGATGTATGAGATATTTTAGTACATCTTCTACCGAAGTCAGATTTACAGAGTAATTCTTGTAAGTGGGACAACATAGCAAAACATAATAAAAATATATCATATTCCGGTACCGAAGTATTATATATTTATATCATCAGATATCACTGATATCTGATGATATAAATATATAATACTTCGAAATTACTTTAAATGACAGCCGTAGTCGCAGACACTGGTCTGCGACTACGGCTGTCATTTAAAGTAATTTTACTCATAATACGTTAAATTGAAATATACTAATTATCTACTTACTAGACGATAATAAAATTAGTTAATTGGATAAGGCGTTGATGGATAAGAATATCAGACAAGAATTATTTTCTTGTTTTCTACTTTTAAGACCGCGGTTTTATTAGTCTGCGATTTTATTCGTAGTAAGGTTTTCAATTAAATTTCCCATCGTTTTGTTTGACGCGCTTTACTTTTTTTGTTATTATTTTAGTCTTATGACATAAACCAACTTCAAATGCTTTTTAGGGTTCAAAATAGCAGTTGTTTCATTCACTTTACCTAAGCAATACTAAAACATTATCTTACATCAGTTAAGGACTTTTATAGCACCAATTTGACACGGCGACCGGATCGTTCTCGTTTTGTAGTTACGTGATTTGGGTCAAATTTGGAAAGATTTACATTATATAAGCATACTTACAATTATTTTTATCTTGAATTGTTTTCTGAAGTAGATTTTGGTTCGTTACAAAAATATGTTTGATTACCTGCATTGTTTAATGTTCCCCTAAATCACTTATTTTAGCCACTATAATTAATTATGACCAGCTAAATATAGTCATATCAAAATCCGTGATATAAAGGAAAACCAAAACTGCGTTTCCGTTTACCACAACTCGTTAACAATTAACAGCTTCAAACCAAGGGATTCCATCTTAACATGATTATAGCTTCAGCACATTTATACATAAACACGGTATGTTCACGTGTAAAATACAAACCGGTTCAATCATGTAACGTGTCCTCAAGCAGGCTGCTATTTCCCATCGATTCACTTTCAGCGGTGATAATTAAGTTTGTAATTTAATTTGTACATGAATTGTGTATCTTTTGGGGTGCAGATATTAAGAGTTCCCCCTAAAATCGGTTAAAATTTTTACATATTTGATAAATTCTACTGATTTATAACAAATCTGTCATTGTGACACGTAACATAATTATTATTAATTGTTTTGAGAAGTAATTATTTTAAAGTTTGATCGTGATCTGAGCTTTGGGACAATACGGGCGAAAATGAAAGGGATGATTTAATTAGGCGTAACTATTGAAGAAACCGTGAAAGGTTATTTGTTTTTGGGACTTTTATCCTGCTACTGTACAATTTAAAGTTAATCTTGGTTAAATTTAAGATGTGCAGTCAATATACTTTACATTTTTGACAAAAAACTTTCTATTTTATTTCTTTTTCCTTCAAAATTTATCACCAAATAGTAAGAACCCGTCCCAAAATCCTGAGCCTTTTAAATTTCACGATCCTGTTTTTACGGCGCGACTTTTGACAGCACCCCTTACATAGTTTATTGTTTATGTTGATTTTTATCGCTTAGATTACGTGTTACGTCTTTTTTATTTGAAATATTTATAAATAAGGCATCAGTTGAGCCGTGACATGATTTTATAGCGGACAGGTTTAGGTAATCATTAGGTGTTTATCTACCATATATATTGTGCTGAAATATCTTTAGATTTTTGATTTTCTCCTTTGATTCTCTGAGCACAAAAAGGCTCTGATATTCATATGACTTTCCACAGGGAAAGTCAATGCCTTAACTGGAGCAACCTAGTAAGAAATATTCTAGAAGGTAGTTCTCAAACATAGCACACCATCACGTCTGTTATTTTCGATGAGTTAGGTAGACGTGTACCTGACAGTACACCTAAATTTCGCTAAATATGTTTAAATCCCATGTAACCGGAGGCAATCCGATTGTCATCAAACGGCCACAAATCCAGACTACTATATGTACTACTCAGAAATTTCGAACAGGGAATTGACCCTATGCTCAGCAGTCTCAATTTTTTTTATTTTTATAAACATTGCCCCACTCTAGGAATTTCTCCTGTATCGTGAGTGCGTTCACAAACATTTAAAGTCACATACACAAATACCCAGACCCGGAAGAACTATCTGTAGGTCTTACAAATATTTGTTCCGTGCGGGGATCGAACCCGCGACACGCAGCGCAGCAGTCCATTGCTTGAGCCACTGCGCCAACCGTTGTCAATTGCGAACATTGGACCTTCGAGGCAGTCCCGACCGACTATAGCCTAAAGATTATACTGTCCCAACACAATGCCCTGTCTTGAAATACACATAATTGTGTAAGTAAAACAACATCACAAATATTTTCGATGAATATCTTCCGCGATTTCATTCACAATATCTTGTTGAGAGAATTCCACTCATCGCTACGTGAAACCAATATCATCTCTGCCCAAACAATTAATATTACATAAACATATATCTTTTTTACTTATCAATATTTTCACATACTTTCATTGTTTGTTTGAAGTGTACCCTCTTGATTTTTACAAACACTCCGAGACGCATTGATGGATTTTTGCTCATACTGAGGAGAGGTGTTGTGTTAAGTGTATAAAATCTCCAAAAATAATAGTGATAAATTTATCAAAAGTGACACTTTGAAAATTGTCAAAAAAGGACATTATTGAATACAGTACAGACTTAATAATCGTTAAAAAAAATCTTGCAGTTTTTCAATAACAAGCCTGCCTCATTTTCACGAAAACTAAAACAGAAGATGAGACTATACTTTTTCATGTCTATTATAGTGTGTATCGAAGCGAGAGATAAGACCAGCAAATACTGTGACGTCATCTCTACGGACCCCACCAGACATTGCTACGCGAAGGAAATTCTGACCACCATCCCTCACAGTCCCAACCAGCTAGCAGTGGACAAAACTACCAACAGCCTGTTCTTCAGCTTCGATTTCGGCCAAGGGGAGTACGTGCCCGCAATACTCGACATTAACACCAGAAATTTAATGGTATTAAAAGGAGTAAAAGATGCTTTTGCCATCTCCAATGAGCCAATAACAGGAGAGATGTATTTCGGTGGCAGCCACGGAATCTACAGATACAGCCCAACTAACAAAACCTTGCAGAGACTGAACGTCCCGAACCTGGATATCTGGTGGCTTTACATCAAGAAGTACATTTACTTCATCAAGTTTCCAAGCCTTAGCGCGTACTATTATTCTAACAAAACCGTGAAAGCTGTACCTGAACTAAAGGGTGCTATAGTTCACCAATTTGTGTTGGACTCGGAGAATAACATTTTCTTTATCAATGGTTCCGGTCTCTTTGGTATTAAAAGTGGTGACAACAAGCCGATACTCCTGCGAGATCATCCAAGGTTCCTGGGGATCGCGACGGATAACAACGGCTATGTTCACGTGTGCAGTGAAGACGGAATATTTGTGGTCACCAAAATGGTACTAAAAGTCAAGAAAGTGATTAACGTGCAAGGAGTGTTAGGCATTACTTTCGATAAATCAAATCATATTATTTATTCAGATTCTCATGAGATTACTAGACTAGTTCCGTTGGCCGCAGAAAATTATTATGATAAAGTTCGCGGATTATAGAATTATTATCGTATATACAATGAATCTTACTTCATAAAACAATACATATTCGAACCGTCTGGTTGCGACGATCAACCAAGCGGAAATAAACAATAGTTTTATTTTTAGGTACCTAAATTTTTACACAGGACGCCTGGTTATTTTCCTTCTACATTCAGTTAATCATAAGTCAGTTAAAATCTAGTTGGGATGCCTATCTCCAGCTGTGGACTGTCGTAGGTAGACTGAGATCATCTTTATTCCCATAATAAGAATATCTAAGAATCATTAATTTGGTTCGTTGTACTTATATTATTCCCTCATGGCATATTTTTGAGATTTCATTTTTAAGCTGTGTCGTAGTGAAAGGGTTAATTAACAACCAATTGTAGGAATGCTTTATCATACTCGTAATTAAACAAACTCTTAAGAGTTCATAAGTGGATACAGATTTATTTTCAAATAACAAAATAGTAGTGTGTTATTGGGGGTTCTGCATCACTTCACTTGCTCTCGCTTCGCTCGAAGCGCGTGATGCAGAACGCCCCAATAACACACTAATACGTCCATGGTCTGATTTACAATACAGGTTGAATATTTTTGATGGTTTGGTGAACTAGTGTTCAATATTTTTCTGACCAGTCATATCTTGAGTAAATATTAGCTCTTCACTCGCATTTGCTGATGCTGTTTAAAGGGTGAATAATCATGACGTCATATTGGCGATAGCGATCATTGTTTTAGAGGGGTATCAATGAGACTCGTTAGCTCAGTTTGGTAAGAGCGTCGTCGAATACGTTCGGAGAAACGGAGGTCGGAGGTTCAAATCCTTCACGAGTCTCTTTTTTTTGTTTTTTTTATTTTATGGTTTTTTTTTGTAGATGTATCAATTTTAACTAATAGTTTTATATTTTTGTTTCTTTTCTATAAAGACATCTTGATTTGTCGATGTAATATTTTCCTTTCACAGCATTTAAATAAAAGCAATCAGGAAAGTTTTGAACATGCTGCAACCAAGGATCATCGTAAATCTCCCAATCTTCTATAACACCCCCACATGAGAAACAAGCTGCTTTATCATTTACACTATTTCCACAATAAAAAAATCCAGCGTCAGCCATTTCCATCACTAATCTTCTCCTCGAATCAACCGTTGCCCAATAATGATTAAATGAAAATTCACGCATTTTATACGTGTTATACATGTCATAGCGCGGATTGTATTTATTTTGAGACATGTTCGGTTTACTCACTCTCTACTTCTTGCTGCAGATAATTATAAAAGCATAATGAGTCTGTCATAGTTGTTGCTAGCAACTTATAAAGATTAACATTTAGGGGTTTGGGGAGGGATAGGAAACTGTAATCATAAAATTAAACAAGAAAAGATTTATACCAAAATTGTATTATCTATGCACCATCTATTTAAACATAAAACATTTTTTAAAGCACATATTGAATCATGATAAATACAACTATACAAATCATGGCAATCTTCATATTTTTTGTACAAGCTTAACAAACTAGGACAATCTTTATCTTCTAAATTATTTACATTATTATTATTTGAAATATCTTTTAACCATAATACTTTTTCTATACCTTTGGTGTAAACACATTTATCTTTTAAAATATTTTCAATCAAATTCTGATAATTTGCATAAGACATAAATCCTTCACCCCAGTATATCTTCCTATTACGTTCAATCCAACGAACTTGTCGTTTTTCTGGCTCCGTCAAACCGCAAAATGGAAATGGCGGTTTAATTAAAAACACCTGAATTTTATTTTTACATAATATAGCAATTTCTTTAGTGACAAATACATTTGATTCTGTTTTGAAACCTTGAACATCTACAATGGCATTCATGATAACCTGCGCACTATGTTACTCAAAGGTTTGTATTCCACAAGTCGATCGTTAATAATTAAACAATATCCAGTCGTGTTATCTGGTATTGGTGCTGAACATTCAATCTCCAAACGCACATCTACAGGACCTGTTTTCAAACTATCGTTTTGCCTTGAACAGTCTATGATAAAGAGAGGAGCCTTCTCCTTGAAACCGGTTAAGTCAAGCAAGGGATCTGCAGGACAGTTGTAATACGACTGACGAAATTTCACATACATTTCATATAATATACTGTATTTGTTCTCGGAAAAATTTAAGCATAGAGGCTCGTAAGGATAATATTGTGAATTCAAAAACAAAGTTACGTTAGTAACCCCACAGTGATCGAAAAGAGAACTGTCTTTGGTTTTACTATTTTTTCTACTGGTTTGCAAGCAAAAAATTACATACCGAGGTTTCTCTAATTGTGAGGCAGTCTTAACAGACCAGCAATGTTTTGTAGTTTTAGGGAGCAAAGGATACTCGTATAAATCCCAATTTCGAAAGGCTATCTGAATAGGCTTGTCTCTTTCTAAATGTTTAAGAAGCGTCAGCCGTTCCCGATCTGATACTTTTATATGGGGCACCCGCCATTGCACTTTTTGCATATCTATTTGAAAATGTGCAACATCGTCAGTTACTATAAAACTATTTAAGTTAGAGTTACTTCTATTCAGAATAAGTTCATGTTTACAATTTATTACAATTTTATTGTAATCCTCAGCAAATCCTAAAATCTTATTAAGAGGAACAATAGCACTAAAATAACCATCGCTTTTAAATCCATCCATGTTCCAACCCCATAAGGCAGCGACTTTATTTTCTCCATCATTCATTGAAACGTATGACTTTATTGTCGATGTTATTCCCGAATTTTTAATGCGATCTATTTCTATACCATTTATTTCGTATCTGATATCTTGGAACAAAAACATAACAGGGTTGTTACTGAACGTAATAGCTTTCTTAACAGGGTTTCCATCTTTACCGAAGAACTTTGCTTGCCCTTCAACGTAAATTGAGCTGGCTGATGGCAACACATATACGTCTTGCTGGTGTATGGGAATTCTGATTTCGTCGTTTTCTCTAAAGCTGTTGTTGTAGGGATTGTATGAATGGATTTCATAACTTTCAATCGAAGTATCGAAGTGTGGTAATTCAGTAATCTGTAGCATATTCATACTTTTAAACCTAGAGCTTTAAGAAAATCTTTATTTGCTCTAGTTAATTTTATAACTTTTTTCTCACGTCTTTGTACCTTAGTGGTTGTACAAGAAATAGGACGATTTTTGTTAACTGCGGGGTTTTTATAATATAATATCATTTTATTTTTCTTATATGAAGGCGAAGTTCAATATTTTTATGTTCTTCTCTAAAGTTAATACAGAACCCAAATTGATCAACTATCTTAATAGATATCGATGTAATAGTATTTTTGTTCACTGGAAAGTAAATAGGGTTTCGCGGTATTTCTATGATTCGATGACCTGTAGCAGTATTAGTTACAAATTCATGAATTATATGAGTTGGTAACCCGTTAGAGTATGAGCCGTGTACAAGATCACATTCGATTCTGATCACCGGAATAATGTCGTTATTAATACGCTCATTTGGTATTGAATTTAATACTGAAAAATATAACAAACCACACTCATATTGACCAGATAAATACAGAGGTGGTTGAAAGAATGTCTCCAATTCTGATTTATTTCCAGAGATGGTTACCGTTATAGACATGCTAGTAGACTGAACACTTTTAAGACATCCTGTTCATTTTATTCCTTGACTACACCAAAAATTCTTTAAAAAATGTAAACATAGGTGTCCGCAATTGTAAGGATGGTCGCGCTGTATATTATCATAATTATAGTGTACTTTAGCACCTAAGTATTTTATAAACTCCTTCGATGGTTTAAGATTTCCATAACTATCAAAATATTCAATGTAATCGTTGTTTTTTGCATAGGCTACCCAATGAGAACCTGGATTTTTAGAACTATCTAAATTAACAACTCCACACTCTTTTTTAAAAGGTTGTTTAGGGAGCTCATCTCTCATAAATACACCTCGAAAATAAGGAATATTATTTCCATACTTCAAAATGTCAAAGTTAGTTAAGGCTCGTTTGGGTAGCCGATATCTTAGTTTTTTTCTTTTGATATAAAAATTCCAAGCCCATGTTTATGCGGTTTAAGGTGTAAACCTTTTCCAATGCAAAGAGCTTCCATTTTTTCATTGTGTCTCTTCGATTCAGTCAATTGCTTTTTAGCTATCTTGAATTCATTTATAGTTTTGGCAATACCAGCTGCACCGCCTGCTAATGCTCCCACCGCCGATAATCCAGCAAAAATAGGAATCAAAGGTAATACACCACCACTTTTCGGTATAGGAATAACCCGAGGAAGTTTAATGGATGAATCGTCAGCTAATTCTCTGGCGGCCGCCATAGCTAATTCTATCGCCACCTTTTTGCATTTTGGCTTTAATTTTTTAAAGCGTCTTTTCGTTTTACTAACAATATTTTTAAATTTATTTTTTAACCCTTTTCCCGATGTAACTTTCCGAGAGCGCTTTTTGTTGCTTATTTTTATGCCACAGCCAGTTTTAATTTTGGCAGACATTGCCTTGCTTACTAAACGTGCCATGATTTTTTCGCATACACTCGCATCCGAGGCAACTGCTCGCTCTTTTGCCCTTTTTAACAAAATTAAATCAGCTTTGTGACGATCCTTTAAGTTTGATGATTTGTGATAGGCAATATCGTGTTCTTTGCAATATTCGTCTAATTTATTAATACCTTTATCTCTATTTGCAAGCCTTTTAATTAATTTTGTACCAGGGCCGCAATAATTGTATCCGGGTAAGTGTAATTCAAATGGTAAATTGTTTATAAGCCAATTGAGAAGACTACTCTCTCCAATACACATCATAAGACTAATAAAACTGAATCGAGCGCTATAATAAATACTTACACGCTTCATCAATCAAATGACTAACTTCTGAGTTTTTTTTTTTTATTTATAATACTATATTCGATTTATCAATCCAACTGTTTTCGGCAGAAGACAAACCCAGCCATTTTACTAAAACCCTGTTTCCTTTTCTTTTAAGAACTTTCTCGACTAGATAAACATTATGATGTTTTGTCTTTTGAAGCTCTTGCGCATAAAATGCTCCTAAAATAGGCTGACCTCTGATTGTATCTTCAATTAAGTAGGTGATAGGAGTTGTATTTTGTATTTTTCTAATTTTAAATATTTCCGTTGACCAGTTAGGGGTATATCCTTTTTCAAATGTTCCTTTGTACTTACTGATACGTACATAATCATCTACTTTAAACTTACTTCTTATACTATCATTTTTTACCAACCTTAAGTATCTTTCTAATATTCGTTGTTTATTACTGTTATCCACGTTAGCGGGGATTTCATCAATTGTCCGATGGTAAGTGTGATTGTATTTGTAAATAACATCATTAAGGGTATTATCTACCCAATTATAGTTGCCTTTTAAACTGAATTCCTTATAAAGTTTAGATTTCAATGTTCTGATAAATCGTTCAACTATCGAAGCCTTTTTTGTTGAGAATGTTGAATAGTGATTAATTTGATTAGTCTTCATAAGCTTTTGGAATTTATTATTATAAAATTCTGTCCCATTATCTGTTTGCAGATTTTTAGGAACACGTCCTATAGCTAGGAAAATTTTGAAACAGTTGCACACATCATCTTTGGTTTTAGTTTTCAGAGGAAAGGCCCAAGCGTACTTTGAAAATGTATCAATAACAGCAAGAATAAATCTACAATTTTTATTTTCTTTTGAAATTGATTGCACATCAATTAAATCTGCTTGCCACAGGTCGTCTATATCTTTCAAAATAACATGTCTTCGAGGAAAGTTTATCCTTACATTTTTATGAATTTCGTTTACCACATCGGCTTTGCCCATGTTCAGAATTCAGTACATTTGTCTTGAATTCATGTATAATACTGAATGTAAAGCATATTATTACGACTATTTATTCTTTAATTATGCCGGCTTCTTTTAATTCTTCAATTATTGATAAAATTTCATTATCATGGTTCGTATTGCCAGCATCTCTTGAAGCTACTAATAGTTTCAATCTCTCGACTAATTCGTTAGGATCATCCCAATATACCAAGTCGGTGTTGTTTTTGTATTTTTTTAGGGTTGGCAAGTTTCCACCAAGTTTAGTGTGAGGAGGTTTATCATCGTTTGACGATTCAGAAAATAGGGGTTTGATTATTTTACAATATTTTATACCTTTGTCACCTCTTATTTGACCTTTAGGATTAAAATCTCTTTTATGTGCATTTGTATAATGTAACATATCCTTATAGACAAGTTTATCTTCGTTCGATATTAACTTTAAATCAGGTTTTCTTCGAAGTAAAAGTTCTTTTAGACCAGCCGTTAAATTGTAAGCTTTGTTGCCGATTTTAATTAAAATGATAGTATCGTTATTCAAACTATCGATTTTAGAAAATGATACCACCGAATTACCCATCAATAAAGTTTTGTTTTCACTTCTAATTCCAAATGGTATACTAACACCATCATAAATACCAAAGATATCATCACCCTCTAACGATATTTCTAAATTATCTATTAATTCCTTTTTAGCATTTTCTTCAACGAATTGGGCAGAATTTAGATTTGCATCGTAATAGTCTTCGATCTTTGTAGATGAGCTAGTATTATTTTCATCGGATTCGATTCCTTCAGAGTTATTTAAAGTTGTATTTTCAATTTTATTCATTTTTTCTGCAGATCTATTAGAATGAACTAGAGTTTTTAGAGGATCTGTGACAGGTTTTAGCATTTTATCAAGTGACAAGTTCATTACATGTTCCTGATTTTTCATTTGTTTTATTTTGTTTTTTATGGACTCGGCAGACTTCACTAATTCGATTTTAATATTTTTCTCCATCTTTCAATAAAAATAACAACTGTATTCAGCTAAGAAAGAATTAATACTAATAACATTTATGTGTGTAATTCATATTTAAGTATGAACCTTCATTCAAAGTTTAAAAAAATATCAAAATTCTGTCTATACCGTCCATTGTTTAATGGCGACTCTTTGTTAATAAGTAGAAAATTATAAGGGTTACTCCAAACAGTTTTGCAAATTTCTTTAAACTTATTCCACAGTAGATCAGAATTTACATGTTCTTCATAGATATGTTTTAAGTTCACATCATCTTGTTTAAATATTATAAGAAAATTAGCATTATCACGCAACAACTGTTTCGGAATTTTCGAGTAGGTTTGCGATAAGTAAAAGCAGTCAATTTGCTTATGTCTTCCCATAGAAAAATAATTCCGAATGTTTATTTGATTTTCACACACAACATCATCAAAAATAAATACAGAATTTGATAAAGCTTCATTCGGAGCTATAACAGCTTTGTCGTCATTGAACTCATTGAACTGTATCTGAGGTACTCTTTTTAATACTTCACTTAAAAAACGATATTTTGGCTGGAAAGTAGTTTTCGAGTAAAGATAAAGATTTTTAAATTTAAGCCCATTTTCATGCAGCAGTAAACTGATCATAACGTTTGTTTTACCACAATTCGAAGGTCCACATATTTTATTATACAACGAATCGTATTAGGCAATAAAGCGCTGTGTCTGATCTGACAACTAAAGTCATTATAATTTATATTTTTCACATTCAGGGATATGGGTTGTTTGATCAACTTCATCTTGCCTACTACTTCCGAAAACTACCATCCTTCTAAATATATATTATATACTGGTGCATAATAAGATTTATCAGTGGTAGCTGGGGACCAACCAAACAGCCAGATTGGCTCCTAGTCTACCACTATCGTTAACTGAATAGTTCAGATCCTTTTATAGACGCCAGCAAGTGAAACAAGAGGTGATATGCCTAAAATCAGATAGTAAATTGATTAAAATATTTTTTTTTTGAGTAGGTTTGCAATAAGTAAATTTAATTATTACGTAACATTTATATACATGTATACTTTATCTTGAGCTATCCTAAACGTTCCTGCAGTGACAAGTCTAAACATGTCACCGCAGGAGATTAAAGATACGTATGTATAAAAATGAACTAGGTAATGACTCGTGTTACACATCGTGCATTTAATAATTTTTGTATGTTTAACTAGCACTTCACCCACGACTTAAACCAAAACAGGCACATAGTTCAGTTTACTACTATTGTTCCAATAAGTAGGACCTATACAACTGAATTACAATTTAATTATATTTTCAAGGTAAGTAGGTATTCCTATAATTATGATGTTCCAATACTTAGTGATTAGAATTTATGTATAACCTTTATTTTTCCTTTTTACAGAATTATGTCTACCTCCCCATCGTACACTCCTGTGGAGAGTGCTTTTTTTGCGGTGCGTATTCATTTTAATTTATCGTTATTTAAAGCATCTTGAATTTACTTTATGTTATAATTATTTTAATTTATTACAGGAAACGAATAATCTTTGTTCAGATGACCCCTACGCTCTTGGAAATCCATTTCTTTATGCGGAAGACAGGGAAACTTTTTACACCACTGAAGCAGAACTAGCACATCAGGAGTATTTAAATAAAAAAAAGGAAGAGGAGAAAGTGGAAACTAAAGACCTTAAAAGAAAGAAATGTATTATTAATAAGAAGACCATAAGAAAGTATCATAAACAGCCTTCATCTTATGTCATTCGGAAGGAGACAGGAAAACCTCATCATTTAATAAAAATACAAATATATGATCTAACCAGATGTGATAAAGACACTAAACAATATTGTGAAATTGACGATAATGTTGCTGATAGTGCTGACGTAAGCATCCAGTACCTTGTGAATGATGATTATGATGATATTTTAGATGAAACTGAGCATCTAGTCGGTAAAATAGTGAAAAAAATAAGTAACAAGCTGTAATTAATGTGTAATATGAAGTTTGTTTTGAGATTGTGAACATGGAAGTGTGTGTTTATGAGTTAAATACTTTTAATATGTAACTTTAATACTTAGATTATTGGGTTAATTATAATTGTAATATTTAAGCAAAAAAGTTGTAGTAATTTAAATGATGTGGAAATGTTTAAAAAAAATAAAAAACTAACTCTTAATAATATCAATATAGCTGTTTTATTACTTTTCCTTTTTGGGATATAGGCGCAGACGTTACCATATCAAGCTACTAAAATCTGCCAAATTACTTTAGTAGATTTTCAACTTTATCGCTAAAGCATAAGGCTCAAGGTTGATTGGGAAAATTTGACAGTTTCGGATTCGGATAGCTTGATGTGCAGGCGTCTGGACCTTTTGACTGCGATTTGTAAAGAGTAAGGGTAAAGTTAAACAAACATTATTTCTATAATTATATTTATTTTATTATCATGTATTAGTACAACAATTATTTATGTCACTTAAATATAATTATAAGTAAACTACAAACTAACAATTCAAGTTAGGAACATAAAATTATAACAAATGCTCAAACATATGCACTAAATAGTATCCTTATACATCAATAATTTGTTTTCATTTAAAATATTGTTTTAAAATGACCCCATGGTAAAGTTGTTATCTTATCATCCATTATTTGTCGTTTATCATCTCTGTTTGACAAAATTACTTTATTTATCTTTTGAGTAAATATTCTATGATGCTTAGACTTAATAATACACATATCATCTCTGAGTATTTCATTGTTCAGTAAAACCTTTTTATATTTTTCTATATTCAGTTTTTTGGTAATGCATTTCTTAACACCTTTAGCTTTCTTTAACGTGGAAATTTTAGAATCTATACAGTATAATTTTGCTCCTAAACCTACAAATTCTGAAATAATTTTGCCACCCATCTCATCTTTGAAGTAGCCTGGTTTTTTCACATTTACCTTTGGTATATTAAATATATTATCTTTTTCAAAGTTGCTAGTATCAAAATATTTTAAATGTACTTTTAAGTCTTCGTAAAAATCCTTTGTCTGTATTAAATATAGCAGACTGTCGGTGTCTGTATAACAAAGCTTTAATTTATTTTCATAAATTTTTTTCATGACTGAATAGTGGAATTTATATAAGTGACATTTTGCAATTTCTAAAATACTGAATCCAACATAGATTGGGCGATCTAAAACAATTTTTGTTTGATTCATTTGAATTGACACAAGAGATTCTGAAATAACAGAAAAGTTATTGAAATTAGGCGCGCTAACATATTTTTCAGCCCCGTAAAACTTTTTAGTTTGATTAGAATTGTCTCTCCATATATTTACGAGCTTAACATCAACTTGTTTTCTTTTATTCTCTATGGTTTTTCCAAATATAGAATTATTTTGTTTTTTAAAAAAATCTCTTTCAAAATCAGAAGTTGCATTTTGCCTCAACCTAGTATTTAAGGAAATATATGATTCTAAGAAATTATTTTGGTTAAATGCTAATATTCGATATATTTTTAACAGTTGCAAACCATTATTTAAGCATTCCTTTAAATGAATATAGTGAATAACATATCTATGTTTATCGAAAAGATTAGCAATAAGTTTAGCATTTCGACTAAAGAACGGGACAAATTTTTCAGGCGCAAATGGTAAATCGGAATGGTTATCATGCAAGTTGTCAGGGTAATGAAGATCTACTTCTAATATAAATCCAATATCAGAATCAGATGATAAGCTCATAACATCAAAATTTAATATTTCATTCTCAAGGAGAAACCTAAATCCTCCTACTGGAAGCTTTTGCATCATAGCATATCCATATAAATTAACACAATCCAGGTAAATTAGAAAACTATCAGGTTCTTCACTATTATAGTCGGTAAGATATTCATTATTTGCCTTAGCATATCTGAGCGAACATTGAGCAAGTCCTCCTCTTATACCTTTCTCTATCATTTGATATATTTCTACGTCAGACACTAGTTCTAACTTGATTTTAGTATACAATAACATGGCATCCCAACTTAAGGATGGTGATGAAACGTAATAGCAAGGATCCAGACCATAGTTATTTAAACTCATTTTCCTAAATTTTTCAAAAACATCGCACAGAAGTAAAACATCGCATTTAAGATACAAATCGGTATATTCACCCAAATTTTTTATACCAAAAGTTTTCCAAACATTTAAAGCATGCTCATAGTCTTCATCAGATATAGATTCAGATGTAAGTTTGTTAAAAAATTTTGATGGTTCTGGTAATTTATCCTCATCATATCTTGCCCTGGAATCTATGTAATCGTAACAATATACGCCTTTTCTTCGAACGATTTCAAATAAAGTATTATTGTTATAAAAAGATTTTAAATGTATGAAATCTCCGGGGTTCATAGTCTTAACCAATTTTTCCATACTTGAGCTTAAAAAACTAAACGAGTCAATAAATTTCAATTGTACAACATTTGTTGCGTTGATGTTTATGAATTTAGTGAATGAAATATATTTCTCTTTAGTTCTCGGTATGAGATGAATTCGACCGTTTATCTTTGAAAGTTCATTTATAAATAAATGACTGTCATAACCGGACAAGTTATGAAACACTATTGGTATAAAAGTGCATTGCTTTGCATTTAAATTGCATGAGTCATGCGCAGGTCCTCTGTATTTTCCAGTAAAGTGATCATGGTCTTTAACAATATTATCATTACCCGAAAACGTATTTTTACAAATATGGCACTCAGTGCTGTTAATAAAAGATATTTGCTCATCCTCAGTTAGTGTTATCATATTTTTACTCTCTAATAATACTTCAGATAATCGTTTTACATCATTAGTCAAAGATTTGACAAATTTTTTGGCACAATCAGGCCCTCGGTAAGATACAAAATCATTTAATTCGGGATTTGAATTACAACAAATATAGTACGCAAAACAGGTAGCCTCATGAACTTGAATATTTTCTACATATGTGGATTTATGTTTGTCAGAATATTCACGCAATAAACTTTCAAAATCACCATATATCACTATTGGTACTGCTTGAGTTCTTTCATAATTTGTGAAACTTATTTCAGTACCCCTCTCAGGTAATATGGTTTGTATTCCAGCACATTCGTGACAAGACAATTTCTCTTCAGTGTGAAAGTAAATAAAACATTCATCACATAAAAATATTTTACTTTTATGTTGAGTCAGTTGGTTGTGCACAAGTTTTGCAAAGCTTTTAATTAAACAGAAATGACTCTTTCTATTGTTGGTAATGTAAAGCAAATTGACATGGTATAAACGACGTGATGTTGTTTTATATAATGGACCTGTAACTGCACCATTATTATCTAAACCATATATATTAATGCTGATAATAGAATTGTTTATTTCAAAGCGCTTAATGTCATTGAAACTGGGGGGAAAACTCATGTCAGAAATATTAAATAAGTCGGAATAATGTGGATATGAAGAAGTTCTGTTTGGATTGGTCTTTGACGGAAACATATCAGCTACAATACACCAAAGAAAACAATGCCGGTCTTTATTTTGTATGTTTAGGCACGATTTAGTATTGGCTATACGTTTAGGCAATGGTAAATAAGAACCACCTCGCAAAGGATTATATTTTACGATGTTAATTTCTAAATGACTGATAGACTCAATTGTCCAGCCTGACTCGGACAGTTCAAATTCGGAACATTTACAAATAAGTTTATCACAAAATGATTTATATAGGAACAAAATATCTGTGTTTTGCAATACTACATTATACTTTGTGTTAAATGACTTTAAAGATTTTTCATAATTTTTTGGTAATATATACCAAACAAATAGTTCAAAATTAACTTTTACCGACTTATGTTTTTTCACCTGGTCTTTGATAAGGTAGCAAACCGTTTCAGAAATTTGCGTTAAAAATAATTCAAGTGAAATGTTAGCTATTCTAGGATTCACTCTATAACTGATAATCCGATTTCTAAAAGCCGTTGCTATTAAATAAACATTATCAAAACGTGTCTGTAATAAGCAATTCGATTTGTGTATATTAGTTTTTTTGTGTGTAGAATATTTCGGTACTGAAACGTTACAGACTTCACAGAAAAACATATTTAAATATTTATAATTACAAAAAAAAACTATCTTAAAGTACTTATCTAAATATTGCAGATTTCTGATATTAATTTCCTGTAAATTTATTATTAAATTCGAATTTTAAAGTGGATGAAATGTAAACGAATTATGACCAATATGTTGAATTTTATTATTATTAAAAAGTATCGAGTATTATCAGTGTTGAATTTTCTCAGAATCGAGTATTCTTAGTATCGAGTTTTCTTAGTACCGAGTTTTTCTTAGTATCGAGTATTTAAATTTTTAATATTAAATATTAAAAATTTCTCAAATATATGAAATTTTCATATATTTGAGCTTCCTGTAAGTAAATCACAAGTTAATATAATGAAAATAATATGTAATAAGGAGTTTTCTTAGTATCGAGTATTCTTAGTATCGAGTTTTCTTAGTATCGAGTTTTCTTAGTATCGAGTATTCTTAGTATCGAGTTTTCTTAGTATCGAGTTTTCTTAGTATCGAGTATTCTTAGTATCGAGTTTTCTTAGTATCGAGTTTTTTTAGTATCGAGTTTTCTTAGTATCGAGTATTTAAATTTTTAATATTAAATATTAAAAATTTCTCAAATATATGAAATTTTCATATATTTGAGCTTCCTGTAAGTAAATCACAAGTTATTATAATGAAAATAATATGTAATAAGCACCTACGAGTATATCATAATTTTATGGGTTACATTTAATATTATGTACTTAATATTTTAATGCAAGTAAAAAAGAAGAGTATAAGAGTAAAATAGGTATCCCAATAATATTATTTTATTCCTTCAAATAACATTATTTGGATATAGGACAGGCTGCACACCCTTAAATTCTGCTTTCGCTGCAGATACAAGATTATTAGTGGCCCGCCAAGTCGCTGAATCGGAGTATACAGAGGCCCTATACGTGAGGAGCGCTTGCTTCCATCGATCCTTTCCGAATTTTGCAGCGTCCTTATGGTTATAAATGCGAAGCTCGATATAATAATCACCGCTCCGTGTTAAGTCCTGTTGGTAGGAGTTTCCAGAAGCTGTTCTTCTGGACAGGGACGATCGCAGTGCAGTTGCCCTCACCGGTTCAAGATCTCCCTCTTCCTCCTGTAAACATTGTTATATAATAATATTAGATAAACATACTTGAGAGGAGGCGAGGAGTGCAGTGGTGGTCCCGTGGTAATGACGGCGTCTTACAAGTTGTAGGTCATGGGGTTCGAACCCAGGCGCCTGCGCTTTACTTTGTCTAAATTATTTAATTAAATAACATTAGATACATAAACATATTTGAGAGGAGGAGAGGAGAGCAGTGGTGACTCCATGGTAACGATCGCGACCTGTTTCGAACCCAGTTGCCACTTTACTTTGTGTAAATTATTTCGTTGCCACTGCTTTTAAAACGGTGAAGGAAGCCGACATGTCCTAGGACCAAACCCGTGTGTGTGTGTGTGTGTGTGTGTGTGTGTGTACTCACCGAGGAATCAGCCACACGATTGCGCTTCAATTTTTTAGGCTCCTTTGGCGAAGTATCTGTTTCGGAATCCGAGTCACTAGCAAATAACTCTTTTACAGATGGAACAGCTACTTTCTTCGATTTGCCTTTAGCCACTTTGATTTTTGGCTTTGAAGATTTTTTCTTTGATTTAAACGATGTAGAGGGCTCGCTGGGATGCGACTCTACATCGGATTCAAATGGATTCACAAATGTCGCCCTAAAATAAAAAGAAATAGCGGGTAAGAAATAATAAAATGAGCGATTCCTAAAAGGATAGACAAAGAAATAGAAGAACCTCTATAAGAATTTTCTCTTACTAGAAATCAATCCTTGAATTATTATCGATGCTTATAAAATTTAATCAATGTTTCATGTTGTACATTATTAGTAGCATAGCAAGTTAAATAGCTCAATAACACGTTTTAATTAGATCTGGAAGTGATCCCAAAAACTTTGCTTTCTACAGTTACGATGATGTTGACTGGGCTATAGAAAACGTAAATTGAATAAGTCGTTATTTGGGTTTAGAACGACGTCGACGATGAGTCGATATTAATACTTCATATTGTGCAATAGTAGTAACGATTATTAAACCACTGCACGAGGAGAAGCAAGTAAAATAACTCAATAATGCATTTTAATTACATCTGGGGAATCGAAGCCAAAACTTTGTATTCGACAGTCACACTGATGTCGATGGGCTACAGGGAACTTAAGAAAGAAAACAATTAACACATTAAATTATATTATCTTGGAGTCGAACCGAAGATTTTACGTCCTTGAGTTATTAGTAGGTAATTAAACCCGTAAATAAACAATACTTAAAATTGGGACTCGAACTCTAGACTTAACTTTCGATTACTACAATTTACCATCAATTCATTGAAAGGGTAGTAGTTGTAAAAAAAAATGTTATACTTACATACTTGTTGCGGAAGATATTTGCACACTAAATGATGTCTATGATGTGTTGCAAAACACCTCAAGCACCTATATTTATAGACCGAGATTATAAAGTCGCGATCAGAGTATTACTTTTTATATTGATTTTAATTTTCAAGCTAGGACGATGAATTTATTTGTTTTAAATTAAGCTCTATAGCCATCTAGTGTAGGACTTAGTTTTAATTATCGTATGTTAAAATTAGACACTTCAATGTAAACATAGTCTTACCAGACCAATTTGGGAGCAATACTATCTCGACGACGCTCTGTCGCTGATATTCGAGACGAAATTTTTATAAGGTAATGATATGTACTCGCAAGTAACACTAAATGCTTGAAGCAGCTTAATTTAAAATGGTTTATAGTACTAACCTAATTAATTGCCATTATAAATTGACTTTCATATTACGACAACGATATTAATAAAAATTTTGAAACATCCACATTTTGGAAATTTGAAAAGTAATCGTGAACAGAGAAAATAATAAATCTGAATAAATAAGGTGATTTTTTTTCTATTTTTAATACAAATTAGCATTATTATGGCTGTTTTAATAGATACCAAAAATAGTTTTCATACTTGTAACCAAATCACATGAAACTAATGAAAACAAATAAAATAACAGGAGAGCATAAAAGCTCCTCCTTTTAGAAAAAATAAAGGCTGTGTTAGATATAGCTATCCTGCTCATTTTTAATATTAATGGAAAGAGATGGCAAGAGCGTTGGGAAATTAAACATTCAGAATTTAGTGTAATTACAAAAAGTATAAGCTCCACCATCTATGACACGTCGGATGAACTAAAAACATGAAATCCTACATCTCGCAAGCAAAGTTTTCCGCGTCTTAAGACTGTAAAAGAACCGTCTGGTCGTCATAAAAAATGTGGTTATATCAATACGCCCACATGCTAACATGAGCGGATCATGGTTGATCCAGATCCATAGGTCAAATAGGCTAATATGATTTATGATTAACTATTAGATTTCAATTTATCATTTTTTTTTCCCACTACTGGCACATAGGTTTCTCTCACAGAGAACAGTGGTGGTGAAATAATTCACACAAAGTAAAGCGCTAGCCTAGGTTCGAACCCGCGACCTGCAACTTGTGAGTCGCAATCGTTACCACTAGACCACCACTGTTCCCGCTATAACTCTCAAATATGTTTATCTAATGTTATTTTACGAAGCGTCTTGCCGCCACACTCTACTTCGCGATCGCCGTTTCGTTGTTTCGTAAGCAATATGAACTTTAAGCTTGTAAAAATTAGATCTATTTTAGAACAACTGGAACTATTGAAGTGCATAGCAAAAGGTCTTATCTATAATTTTTTGTTGCACTGGAATTAGAAAATTGCTGTGTTACATTATGTTTGTAGTCCCAAAAAAAAACTTAATAAATTAAATATTAAGTTTAGTAACCATCGGGCAAAGTGGTCCAATATTTTGCCACATCTATAGAGACACATTTGGTGCATTGGCTAAGAGTGCTACATCACAATGTAAATAGTAGGTTTAATAGATGCCTTAACGAATGCGTCAAAAGTGTTTTTGCGGGTTCGATTCCCGCACAGAACAAAAATGAATATTTGTTCCTTTTGATTTTTATGATTTTTTACATTATTTTATATTATAATCAACAACTCTGTCTCAATAATATCTGTTAAGTACTAGATCTTGGGTTCAATCCTTTTTCTGGATTTCTATCCGTATACAAGGCACCGATGACATTAACTTGCATGGTTGCTAATATATTGCACGCTGTAGCGCTCAATACATAGAGCGATGCAATGCGTACTCGTATCTAAGCACCGATGACATTAACTTGTGCGATTGCTAATATATGTATTGAGCGCTGTAGTGCGCTCCACACATGGAAAGAGACAAACGGATGGATGTCATTACACGTTTCCGCGGACCGCTGATGCATGATTATAATTTCTTCAATGTTATTATGTTTTCATTTGATGGCTGTGAAAAAGTTATAAACTTAACTAAAGCAAATAAAGATTCTCTTAAAGCCCAGTATGAAATAAATATGCTACAGATTACTGAACAGCTTTAGAGAAAACGATGAAACCAGAATTCCCGCACACCAGCAAGACGTTGTGTGTAGATTAATGTCTGGTTTGAGACAAAATTTTATTATTATTAGAGCGTTCTGCTTAACGCGCTCACGAGCGCATGCGAGAGCAAGTGATGAAAAAAATCACCAGGCGCTTGAATCAATGCAAAAATCCTACATAATTATTTAAGCATTTTGAGCGCTCTGCATCGCAGCATCAACAGTGAATTTTATTCACTTTCAATACAATAGTAGTTGAATGAAACAAAAAAAATATTCAACCTGTATTGTAAATCAGACCAGAATCAGATTAGTGTGTTATTGGGGCGTTCTGCATCACGCGCTTCGAGCGAAGCGAGAGCAAGTGAAGTGATGCAGAACCCCCAATAACACACTACTCAAAATATAGTAGCTCAGTTGATACGTACTCGTATATCTTTTTCTATCAGATGTGTATGTCAGAGTGATCGAAATAAGCAAATCCGTCTAACTGCAAAATATCACTCTAGCATTTACGTCAATCATTTGATAGTTACATTTTAAATAGATTATTATACAACTAAACTCATTACATTAAGCATTGTATTAACTTTTGACGATCCTATTTGTTACAAACGCGGTTCCGGTTTAGGCACTAATTGAATCTGTATAATTCATTGATTTTCCGAACCAAACCCGGTCTATTTACGAATCCGGATATTAACCATGCCCTAGTCAACATAAACAGGCAGTGATACAAGAGATCAGCAGTGTAATGTGTTATAGCGAAATGTTTACACACAAATGTCGACGCGGCTATTTCACAGACGCAACCAAATAAACATACTGGCTATTCAGAAGACTGGGTCAGCTTCATATTGTGGAATTGTCTGTTTATATTTGTTTGGTGAAAGATTAGAGAGAATTAGTATGTAATTGATTTAGTGGTGAGTGTTCTCTACGTAAATAGAATGTGTCGTACTTCGATTTTTGTGTGATTGTTACGCAATACAGTTTGTGTTAGAAGACAGCAGTTGTCAAAACAAGAGTATAAAATATATAAGGTTTTCCAGTTCGTTGCGTTGCTATTTACTATTTTTATCATACTGAGCAGTGGTGGCCCAATGGTGGCTGCCCCGACTTACGAACAGTAAATCTTGGGTTCGAATCCAGGCAGGCGCATTACTTTGTGTAATTTATCACCACTGCTCTAAAAACGGTGAAGGAAAACATCGTGAGGAAACCGGCTGCCTCAGAACCAAAAAAATCGAAGACGTGTGACATCTACCAACCCGCACTGGACCCGCGTGGTGGATAATAGCCCATCCCTCTCCTAGATAGGAGGCCCGAGTCCCTGCAATGGGAACATTATAGGCTGATCATGGTGATGATGACTGCGCCAGAAGGAGGATTATGTTTTTTTCCCAATTGCGGATGAACCCAAAAGGAGTTTTTGTATTTCAATTTCACCTGCTTGGATTATGTACAGCTTTATTGATAGCATTATTTATAAGCATGTAAGATCAGCAATTACAACAATCAGTAATTTACCTCTAGTCACTGCCACGTTGGTCTAGTGGCTGAACACTGCTGAGTATGACGACCTGGGTTTGATTCGCAGGTCAAGCAAAGTGTTATTGAGTTAAGTCATCAGGAATTTCTCAGTAAAAATAATAAAAAAAAAACGTTTTAAACAGATTTATAAGTTGACAGTTGGGCAGAAAGTTGTAATTTGTGGGAGATCTGGAGTCTAAACTAATCCTAGGCCTGTATTTTAGAACTCCAGGGCCCCTTTCACATCATAAATAGTTATTGTCAACATGAAAATAATGCGAAATTGGTGACGGTGTGTATATGTATTTATGTGTGGGTATGTGCAGTAGTAGTCACGAAGTCTGTATTTGTGTCGAGTTAATGGCAATGAGCTCTCTTCCATAACATGGGTCTCCAACATAACTGGCAAAATATGGCAAATCTCCCTAAAGCTTTTTTTTTTTTGGCGGGTGGAAAATCATCCCGCTCTTGAGCAGAGCGAAAGGGAGTGTCACACTTCTACTGACTAAAAACCACCCATGTTCCTTCTTGGCCCTCCATGTCGAGGCCGCGGTATCTCTTGCGAACAACCCGCAGCCCCGAAGGGATCTCCCTAACCTAAAAGGATTACTGGTATGTATAGTATTTATTTAGATTTATACTTACACTTTTACTAATCATCCTCATCTTTCATAAAATGTCCTTTTTACGTCTCATTTCGCGCTTTGGCGACAACTATTTTTGTTGGCAGTCTTATAATCGATCTTATTCGATTCATTAACGTTGTTTTTACTGTTTTAAAATATTAAATCTTATAATTTTTCATTGTTTACTTTTCGTGTGACATAACGTCAGTTGTCAATATGTCATTTACTTTTTCTTTTAATTTGTGTCATAGTTTTTCTTAGTGGTTAGAACTATGAAGGTTACATTTGATTTATATAATTTAATTTATTTTTATTAATATATTAGCTCAAATAATGTAATTTATTGATAATTTCTATTTACTGTAACTTATCTCACGCTTATAAAATTAATTAACACGCTCATAGAAATTCTTTGAGGAAGTTTTTGACTGAATAATACAGGCCGTTTTAAATACAGGCAACTCACAATTTTTGATTTCAAGAACTTAAATTCTGGAAAGAATTAAAAGAAAACGGAGAGATGGTTTTATAAAAAGGGATTTCTGAAGGATGCCCTCCAGTTGAGATCTGGTTTTTAAAGAAGAATGAACACGTCTACAAGTTATTATCTGAGTTAAGAAGAACCATCGCGAAGTACCTCCAAAGTATCCTCCGGGCCTCCCTAAAGAAGTCGCCCGTGATCCTCGCGACGCGAAGTACCTCCAACGTATCCTCCGGGCCTCCCTAAAGGAGTCGCCCGTGATCCTCGCGACGCGAAGTACCTCCAACGTATTCTCCGGGCCTCCCTAAAGGACTTGCCCGTAATCTGCTGGCCAGCCTTCGAGATTTACCTACCCTGGAGCTGTTCTGTGCAAAGCGTGAGTTAGGAAGGTTCGTGTTTTTATAGATTTATTTGTATTTTTTACCTCTTACCTCTAAATTAAATTCAATTGTTAAATTACTTACCCTCTTTTACTTGTTAGGGGTAAGTAACACGACAGTTTGGCGCCCGAACAGGGACATCTATGCTACTAACATAGGTTTATTATCTGCAATTTTCGATAAAGTTCAGATAGCCCTTCATATTGCTCATGCTCGTAACTCTTCTCGTTATAACGAAAGTCGTTCTTTTAAAGAATATAACGTAGGAGATACAGTCTGGCGAAGAAACTATGTACATAGTCAGGCTGGGATTTATTTCAGCGCAAAACTAGCGCCAAAATATGTTAAGTCTACTGTATTGCAGAAACTATCCCCGTTAGTTTACATACTTGTGGATCCTAATGGCAACCAAGCCAAATGGCATATTAAAGATTTTAAAATATAATGTATATAATTATGTAAATATTTTTTTTTATATATACACATGACTCATCTCTTTCTTCTTTCCCTCTTCTAAAATAGAGTTCCTTTTCGGCTTATTAAAACTCTATTTATTTTCAAATTCATTCATCGGTTCTTAAACCATTATAAGATTATTTATTAATCTTTCTTTATATCTGTTCTTATCAGATAACTATGAAATGTTTTTAGTTTCATATTACCTAACCTTCGTTTCAACTAACTCTACAAGTTAGTATGACTCTTGTTTCTATCTATTAACTCTAAAAGTTGATAGAAGCTGCCCTTGACGTTTTACTCGGAGCATACCGACTACTATTGCGGGAGCTGCCCTAACGTTAACTCGGAGTTTACCGACTACGGTGTTGTTATGTATCAACTAAAGTTGACTAGGAGCGGATTACAACTCCTTTAAAAATAAGCCTTTGTTAAATTTTTTTTTTTACTTCATGTTATTAATGGGTTTTAGACGAGAGCGGATTACAACTCCGAAAATAAGCCTTAAAGTTATTAACTTATCAGGTTGCGTAGTGATCATTGAATGTGAATCCTACCTGACCTAACTTCGTAAGATGTCGGTGTATTTGAATGAAGTATGTACGTTTTGTGAATGCTGTTATACTTTAACCTTACAAAATTTTTGTTTTAGACCAAAAATTTTCTCGGGGTCGTTGGGGAAATATAGTATTTATTTAGATTTATACTTACACTTTTACTAATCATCCTCATCTTTCATAAAATGTCCTTTTTACGTCTCATTTCGCGCTTTGGCGACAACTATTTTTGTTGGCAGTCTTATAATCGATCTTATTCGATTCATTAACGTTGTTTTTACTGTTTTAAAATATTAAATCTTATAATTTTTCATTGTTTACTTTTCGTGTGACATAACGTCAGTTGTCAATATGTCATTTACTTTTTCTTTTAATTTGTGTCATAGTTTTTCTTAGTGGTTAGAACTATGAAGGTTACATTTGATTTATATAATTTAATTTATTTTTATTAATATATTAGCTCAAATAATGTAATTTATTGATAATTTCTATTTACTGTAACTTATCTCACGCTTATAAAATTAATTAACACGCTCACAGAAATTCTTTGAGGAAGTTTTTGACTGAATAATACAGGCCGTTTTAAATACAGGCAACTCACAATTTTTGATTTCAAGAACTTAAATTCTGGAAAGAATTAAAAGAAAACGGAGAGATGGTTTTATAAAAAGGGATTTCTGAAGGATGCCCTCCAGTTGAGATCTGGTTTTTAAAGAAGAATGAACACGTCTACAAGTTATTATCTGAGTTAAGAAGAACCATCGCGAAGTACCTCCAAAGTATCCTCCGGGCCTCCCTAAAGGAGTCGCCCGTGATCCTCGCGACGCGAAGTACCTCCAACGTATCCTCCGGGCCTCCCTAAAGGAGTCGCCCGTGATCCTCGCGACGCGAAGTACCTCCAACGTATTCTCCGGGCCTCCCTAAAGGACTTGCCCGTAATCTGCTGGCCAGCCTTCGAGATTTACCTACCCTGGAGCTGTTCTGTGCAAAGCGTGAGTTAGGAAGGTTCGTGTTTTTATAGATTTATTTGTATTTTTTACCTCTTACCTCTAAATTAAATTCAATTGTTAAATTACTTACCCTCTTTTACTTGTTAGGGGTAAGTAACACGACATATGCCATTATGTAAGTTATTTGCTTCACCTTTCACCACCATTCCGTCATCTTTCGCTACCCAAATCTTCTCCTGCTGATATGGAGGGAAGTGGAAATTATGTTTTTCTTACTCCTCACAATTCTTTTCTGATTAATTTCGTTGCGGGATCCAAGACAGTTAAATCGTTTCCCTGGGACTTCGTCGAGCTTCATTGTCTCAGCGCTTTTCTTGTGGTCGCCACTGTTGATTCTGGCTAACAGGAGTTACAGTGGTTTGGGAATCGTGTGGCGGGCTTGTCCCAAATACCCCAATCTTCCCAATCCTTTCCCTCATTACTGCAATATTTCAATCAGTCGACCCCTTTCAACCAGTCCAGCGGTATTTTGTTGGGCAACGTACCTTTACATTCAAAGCACGGACTTTGACATGGAACTTTATTAATTAAATACCTGGGCAGCGGTACGATTCGATATTCAATGTACCCACGCTACTTACATGGGGTCAGTTGAACAGGAATGGGGTCACACAATGGGAGGGGTGCGTGACAGTTATCTTGGGTTCATCAGACGTTCTATTGGAAATGTATGGAGGTAGATGGGTATTATGTTGAGGTATTATGGTAGTGACTCGCAGTAATTTAAAATGTATCTCATAAAATCAGGTAACATACATAAAAAAAAAAAAAAAAAAATACATACACACGAACATATAACCTCCTCCTTTTTTGAAGTCGGTTAAAAAGTAATTTCCTCATGTTTTGCTTTTTTTTTAATTTTAATTTTTGTACTAGTATTACACACCTGTAGAATATTGGTTTAAGGCTCTATTGTTTCCCGTCGGGGCTGCGGGTTGTTCGAAAGAGATACCGCGGCCTCGGCACAAGGGCTAAGAAGGAACATGGGTGGTTTTTAGCCAGTAGAAGTCTGACACTCCCTTTCGCTCTGCCCAAGAGCGGGAGGGGTTATTTGATGATTTCCCAACCCCCAAAAAAAAAAAGGTTCTATTGTTTGTTTTTATGCCGCCAAGCAAATAAATGATTTAATTTGATTTGAAAAGTAATCTGACAGGTGAACTAGGTAGGTAACTTAATTAGGAAGTAAGTTATAAATGTTTAGGAATCGCTTTAAATCGAGATTTGTTATTTCTTAGAATTAGCGATATTTAAATAAACAATATTTTATGTCCATTTTTAGGGTTCCGTACCTCAAAAGGTAAAAACGGAACCCTTATAGGATCACTTTGTTGTCCGTCTGTCTGTCTGTCAAGACCTTTTTTCTCAGGAACGCGTGGAGGTATCAAGCTGAAATTCATATCAAATACTCAAGTCTATGGTCTCTTGGAGCTGTGAAAAAATCAAACTTCTAAGTCAACGCGATCAAAAGATACTCCCGTTTATGCCGCAAATTTTCGACACTCGCAAGGGAATCAAAACCTACAGGGTACTTCCCGTGAACTCAGAATCTTGAAATTTGGTATGAAGCAACGTCTTATAGCAGAGATATAGGAAAAATTGCGAAAAGTATACATTTTTAGTTATATCATATAAAAATACCAAAATACCATAACTTTTACTTATATACCTACAGGTTTGTACGGAACCCTCGGTGCGCGAGTCTGACTCGCACTTGGCCGGTTTTTTATTCCGTCTTTCACCTCGCATGTTACGAGTTTAAGAACGACGCTTTTTCATAGCATTCACCTTTTTTTTTTAAAGCCATTTGTGTCCCACTGCAGGGCAAAGGCCTCCCTTCCCTCTATCCACTTATCCCTATCCAATGCTGTTAAATGCCAATCCCTGCGAAAAGAGTCGAGTTCGTCCCGCCATCTTCTTCTGGGCCTGCCACGTTGTCGTTTACTGCTGTTTGGGACCCATTGTGTGGTTACTTTAGCCCATAGCTCCTCCGGCATGTGACAGCTGTGGCCTGCCCAGTTCCATTTAAACTTGGCAGCCGTGTGATCTACGTCAGCAATTTGAGTTTTAGAACGCAGTATCGAGTTTTTTACATTCACTTACATGCCATAATATTATAGTATTAGTGAAAACGAGAGCAGCGGTGGCCCTGTGGTGCTGGCCCCGACTTACGAACAGTAAGTCGTGGGTTCGAACCCGGGCGCCTTATTACCTTGTGTAATTTATTTCATCACCGCTGCTCTCAAAACGGTGTAGGAAAACATCGTGAGGAAACCGGCATGTCTTTGAACCAAAAAATTCAAAGACATGTGACATTTGCCAACCCGCACTGGGCCCGTGTGGTGGATTATAGCCCATCCTTCTCCTAGAGAGGAGGCCTGAGTCCCTGCAGTGGGAACATTATAGGCTGATGATGATGATGAGCAATAAACATAACATAACATTACGCCATTAATCTCTGAAGGATTAGGCAGAGGTGTACCAAAGTACTCGTACACCCACATTTCGCCGGTTGTGTTTAAGTCCCATGTAATAGGCGGCGAGCCTATTGCCATCAACCGGGCACAAATTTAGGTGCCTGCTACTGAAAAATTCCTTATGGAAAATCCCTATAACAAAACTAAAACAAGAAAATAAACTCGACATTAAATAAACTTCTATTTCATTCCGCTATCAGCTTAAATATTAACAGTTTCGGCGTTTCGCAAACAATAATTATCCGGTTGAATCGTGCTTAATCTGATTGCAGAAGTATTATACTGGTTTCATTTCAGTATGCTTTTAATAAATAAATATCTGTTTGTTCGCGGCAAATATTTATTTTGATAACCCACGTACTTTAATGATATAATCGTAATCAAATAATGGATAAACTGGATTTATTGGAGCCGATATCAGAGTGGTTACCTTTTGGTGCAAAGTTGGTCCATTTTCGGTACAGACGCCAGAATAAGTCAACTACTACAACAATCTATCTTTCTTTAATATATTATCAATTTAATCCCTTTTTTGTTTTTTTTTTTGGTGTGTGGAAAATCATCAAATAACCCCTCCCACTCTTGGGCAGAGCGAAAGGGAGTGTCAGACTTCTACTGACTAAAAACAACCCATGTTCCTTCTTAGCCCTTGCGCCGAGGCCGCGGTATATCTTGCGAACAACCCGCAGCCCCGACGGGATCAATTTAATCCCTTAAACAGGAAGCCGATAGTAACGAAAGCAAGTTTAGGCAGATGGGTTTGCAAAGTTATGAGAATAAGGAATTGTTTTCTTTGTACGCATGACGGTTAACCAAGCTTTTGCGAATCTCTCATTGTGCGGGAAATCTACACAAAGCGAGGGGGGCATGTTATACTGGAAATTTAAGGTTTTCAGTGTCCCCGTGTGTATTTTCCCACATTAGACAAGTTATGTCAGAATATTCATCATCAGCCTTTTCCCAACTGAGTTAAGTTCGGCTTGAAGTCTAATTAGATGCAGCTAAATAGCAATACTCTACGTGTAGCGACAGACTAATGAGAAAAACGTTCACGCTATGATAAAAATATTAGCGAGTCAGCATGGTGGATTGGTGGTGCTGAATTGACTGCCCAAATTACATAAATTGCTTTGTTGTTATTTGTTTTTTGGTTTGTTTCAAAGCTCGTTACATCGATGGGAAATCTCATCGGATACACTTTTAGGTTTATAAATCTAGACCGAAAGTATGTAACAATTATATACCATCTTTCTTAAATACTACCATCCTCTTCCCATAACATTTTTATCGTTTCCCATACCGTAACCAACGGATCCCATAACTCGTAATGTCAAGTGTTAAGCCGCGCTAACCTTAAAAAAATGGCGGCTGGAATATTTTTTTATATTAACGAGTGACATAATTAAAACACCGTGAGTTAGAACTTTTGACCTTTTGTAGAACCGTGGCCATTTGCTAATGGTGGGCGTACTTAGATGATACGGAAACCGTCAATTTCGTTTATTTTTATGTGTCTGCTTCTGCTGCTACAAGATGTCAGATTTCTATAATTTACTACCAACAAGGTAATAATATGTACATACTAGGTAAAAGTTACTACTAAAGTTGGTAGTTTAATAATAGGTAGAAGTTATCTTTCTTTTTATTAGGCTATAATGTCCCACTGCTAGGCAAAGGTCTCCGCCAGTCTTCCACTCTTCTCTTTATGCGGTTTTCTCTGACCAATCTCACGCAAAAGCCTAGAAGTTACCTATTGCAAAAAAATCATAAAGAAATTTACCTGAAAGTTTCATCAAAACTTGCAAATGAAAAACTTTTATTCTAACAAATGCATCACTATTAGGTACAACATATAAAAACCAAGATGGAAAACATCAACACTGTATTTTTTATTTTATTTTATTATCATCATCAGTCTCCTGCCCTCATCCCAATTGAGTTGGTGTCGGCGCAGCATGTCTTCTTCTTCCATATTTCTCTTTTACGCGTCATCTCAGTACACACCACGTCACCTCCTGGAAAATCAACTCAAAAATTAAAACTCCTTTCTCATCTCAAAAACAAAATAAATACCTACAGATACTAATGAACTTATCCCCTTTAGTCAGACAAAAATATTCTGCAACGCCAGATCACGTTTCCACATCTACCGCGCCACTTCGCGTATTTCCGCGCAACTTCGCGAGACTCCGCGTAATACGCGTAATTTCACCGGCACGACGTAAATGGGCCCAAGAAATGGAACGACCGCTACGGCGATGTTCGTAGAAACTCGCACGTATTCGGAGAGAGTTGTGCGTGAACAGACGATTGCCATGGAAGGTTTGGATGTTGGCAGACGCGAGTGGATGATAGGGCTGGCTGGTAGCGCGACTTTTAGTTGTGAGAATGTGTTTCATTTGATTAAGACTTACCGTCGTTTTGGAAGATGCCTAAGTTACTGTTCAGTTGATCTACTGATAACTTGTGATAATTTGCTTTCAGATTCGTGAGATATTAGTATAGACTTAAAGCAATGCTAAAATTCATTCTTATCCCTCCACACCAATGAGCAGAGTTTGTTTATTCAAAGAACATTTAATTGAGATTATCGCTAAACGGTTGGACAACTCTTCACCTGACCTTGTGGTTAGGGCTGGCATTGTTTTAGCTAAAGAATCAGCATAAGCTGTCCAGCGCGGCGATGCTGCCGCTATCTGCGCCATTGACAGCGATGTGGACGAATTTTTTTCGATGACCTGTAATTTTTTGCCCATTTTGATACTTGTGTACAATATTTTTATTATTTATATGTTTCCCACGACCAAGTAGCGCATAGCTGTTCTTCTTAGAGTACCGATGGTTTGTCGGTGGCAATAATAATTAAGTTAACCCAGAATTTACTACGAATTCAGCACCGTTAGAAGCGTTAATCAGTTCCTGTTATTTGCAAACAACCGCACACACAGTTCTACATTGTTTTCCTCATTAAACTTACTCTCTACTTTACACCACAATTTACAAACAGAGAGACACAGACATAAAAAACTTTTACAGCAAAAGTCCTACAAAATATTTCCATAAAGGACCAAGCCAACCAACAAATCCAACGAAATAGGACGCATGCACCAATGAGCTTTGAAAGCAAGCGATTGAAAACGGACGAGATGCGGACGACTATCAAACAATACAGAAAATAGAATATGTGCGATGGCGGGGAAAATGGCGATAGATAACAATGTTTTATGTCCAGCCATATCCACTGTCCATGTCCAATTGTCCGGTTTTGTAACGTTTTGTGTGTGACTATATTTTATTTTCGCGCACAATCTGTTTTGGTTTTTGTTCTTTAAATAAATACATGTATTGTAGTATTTTGAAATCCTGTCGTTGGCATTTCTAAATATTCGTACTTTTGATTCAATACTTTTTGGAAAACTAAGTAATACTACCATCTCATCTCTTGCACTGTGTTTCAGTTTGAAGATGTAGGCAAATGTGCATTTATGGAAATTGTAGTAATATTTCTGGTATAAGTATCATGTCTCTGGTATCAGTTTTATGGGCATGATTGCCACCAAAACTCCTCATCATCTTCATCTGCCTAGCCTCCTCCTAACTATGTTGGGGTCGGCTCCCATTGTTACCGGATGCAGCTGAATATCACTACATCTTCACAACCCAGTTAGTAATAGGCAAGCTGGGCCTTTGATTGGCAACTAAACTATTCTAGGATTAGCATACGCCGCCCACACTTTATCAGATGGCACCTCAAATATAACCCTAAAATCATTGCAACAGCCTTTTCCCCAATAAAACTTAATTTATACCTAAAAGCCTCAATAGATCACACAATAGTTCTAGGCTCAAAATAATAAAAACAACATACTTAGACCATATATCAATGAAGATTCGCAACAGCAAAGTGCAAAACGACTGCAAAAAGAGCGCGACGCATTACGAGCTAATGGCAGTACACGAAGTGATGCATTACGTGCGAAATAAAGTCACCGGCTTTTAAACGGCTTCCATATAACTACAGACTTCTACATAGACGTGGTGGCCTTCCGTAAATATGTGGCTAGTAGCCTTATGTGATGGCTCTTCTGGTAAAAAAACTGGCCAAGCGCAATTTGTTAATGTGAGTTTAAATGTTTATACAGGAGAAATTCTTGGTGTAGGGCAACGTTTTCGAAGAGTTCCGTACCATTATAGTAGATATTGACAGATATTCCATGTTATTTTAGCACCATAGACTTCTTATAGGTTTTCCTGTAATCTGTAATTCTGTTGGACCCATTTCTGTATTTTTTTCAAAATTTTAGGCTCAGTACTTAGTTAGTTTAAGGGGGGAATGGGTGGACAGACAGACATACGAGTGATCCTATAAGGGTTCTGTTTTGACGTGACAACGTCTTATAAATTGGTTTGCCGGGTGACACTTCAAGAAACTGCGTTACGCTCCGCTCACGTTATGCGCTCACAATGAGAGCGAGTGAGAGGCACGCGTCCAGAGCGAGAGAGAGAGAGTGAGAGAGATAGGCATACACACCGGTTCATGTCTTGCGCTTCTATTTTCGTTGTCACGTAAAACTTTCGCCCGTATACCGACTTTACAGGCAACCAATTTTTTTTCTTTTTGAGGTACGGTACCCTAAAAACAAAATATATTCGCTTCTAGAAACAGCATTTGATTAAAAATTTAGTTATAAAAGTAATATAACATCAGACCTGTAGAACCCAAAGAGAGGAGAGTAGAGGAGTACTTTTTATTTTATTTTTGGGGGGTGGGAAATCATCAAATAACCCCTCCCGCTCTTGGGTAGAGCGAAAGGGAGTGTCAGACTTCTACTGACTAAAAACCACCCATGTTCCTTTTTAGCCCTTCATGTCGAGGCCGCGGTATCTAGCAGAGGAGTACTTACACCCACATTCCGGCAGTTATCTTTCTGAAAGAAGAATCTAGCATATTACTATCAACCTGGCAGAATTTCGAACTCCAGCAATCGTGACCGAGATATTCCTGATAGAAAAATCCCTCAGAAAAAGTGACCTAATTAATATAGTGCAAAATTGTTGCGGTGAGTTCTGCATAATATCAGTTTACCTATTACCCTTTTCGACAAAACTATAAATAGCTTACCGTGGGGTCCGAGTGCTCATAGCCTGTTTAAGGAAATTTCAAAACGCTTAGTTGACGCTTCTCGTGACCCAAGGGCTGGCTTTTATCTTGGCCAGAGGCTAAGTGTTGCCATACAACGTGGCAATGCCGCCAGTCTTTTGGGCACATTACCGGCCGACAGCGTTGAGGAGCAGTTTTTTGATGCCCTTTTATAGTTTATTTTTAGTTTATTTATTTATTAGTTTTTAATTAATGTACATATTTCTATGAATAATGCAAATGAACTCCAAACTGAAATTGATAACACATTCCGACAACAGGTTCAATTTCAATTTAGCATCCGTGCAAGATAATTTAGGACACAGACTAGAGAGGCGCGGGAAATATTGTTCTTGTCCTGTGTGAGACCAATAAATACTTTTTCTTTCTTTCTTTCTTTTTCTCCCGCTCTTGGGCAGAGCGAAAGGGAGTGTCAGACTTCTACTGACTAAAAACCACCCATGTTCCTTCTTAGCCCTTCATGTCGAGGCCGCGGTATCTCTTGCGAACAACTCGCAGCCCCAACGGGCGTCGGCCCTTGCCATCTCTTTGAGGCGCGCGTGGAACACGAACGCGCCGTCGACACGGCCTGTCGTCGTCATAAGACGGACGGATGGCGAGCTAGCCCATTACTCACCGTCCACAGGCCCGCGTCTACGGTGGCCGGAAGCCATCACGTGCCCCCCGACGCCTGGACCGCCTCCCGCGGCGTCTCTCCCTCTCACGTTCCGCCACCTCCTTCGCTAGATTGGTGTTAGACCCTGAACTATAAGTAAGATTTCCATATCAGACCATTAGCAATCAGTTAACTAGCACACTTTACGGATATAAACCCATATAATCCAGGCTGTGTAGCTTAATGTAATCTTATCACAAGTCCTGTGTCCAAACTAATGGGGTTGCACTGGCTTGCAAGCCACTGTCCGCTTCCATGGTCACCCTGAGACGATATTGTCTTTATCTCCCCTACATAATAATGTGAGATATATCCAGCTAAGTTTTAGGGGTATAATCCACTGCAAAAACTATTTTGATATGCTGTGAAGATATGGTTATAGTAACGAAAGTTAATATGTCTGTCAGTCGGTTTTCTCTATCTGAACTTTGTACACCGTAATGGCTGCACGGATTTTGATCAAATATTACACACAAGCTAACCATGACCTAGCTAAGGTTATAGGATACATGGGATAACTTCAAACGATGATCGCCTTTCCACGTTTCGTACCACCATTAACACCTTCACCGCCTATAATGTTCCCACTGCTGGGACTCAGACCTCCTCTGTAAGAGAGAGATGGCCTATAATCAACCACGCGGGCCCAGTGCGGGTTGGTAGATGTCACCTGTCTTCGATGATTTTGTTTCTAAGACATGCCGGTTTCCTCACGAAGTTTTCCTTCACCGTTTTTAGAGCAGTGGTGATGAAATAAATAACACAAGGTCTTGCGCCTGACTGGGTTCGAACCCACGACTCACTGTTAATCAGTCAGGGCCGCAACCACTGGGCCACTGGGCCTGATCGAGATCAATTTTAAAATCCAATTTATCTAAACCCATTGAAAAACTTAAGTATTTTCACGTATCTCATAATGTGAGCGGCTTACGTCCGGCTTGGGTGGCAACTAATCGGCTTATCTCGTCGAGTGGCAAGTCGATCACCAAGAGAGGTATTAGCCCCCTCTACTTACATAAATCGCACCTCTTCAATAGGGATTATTAGCAGTCGATTGAATTTTCTTCAAAGCTATGAAGTCAAAGACGAACTTCATCTAGCTTCGTCTTAGAGGGTATCTTTGTAGAGTGAGCTGCGAGCAGCCAATAGTAATCAGGGTCCAATATTGAAGACCAATATTCTTCACTTTGTTTGGTCTGTGAAACTCATATTTGTCACTTTATCTGTTAATATTCTCTAGACTCAAGATGTGATTTTGTCTTTATATTTATTGTTCTTTCTTCTTAAGAAATAACTTTTCATTAGAATACACTAGCCCATTTTAAGAACCATGTAAAAGAAGATCACAGTTAACGAAATCCGATTCATAAATAATTTCACGCGGTCACGGGCAACAGTTAGTAAGAAATTAGAACTACTAGAATCATAACAATTACTGTATTTTCAAGACCATGAAATTATCTAAGCAATTTGCTTGAAAAGCTGGTAACAAACCCCACCCAGAAGTGTCTCGCTAAGTTATTGCAACATCTAGATATAGACGGCGAACGTGAAAGTGAGAATCGGTGTAAAAATGAAAAACGACGGTGCACATAGCGAGTGGTATGTCGACGGGGAATAAATTGGGGACTTTTATCCCCTACGGATAGGCTTTCCGGATAGAAGGAAGAAATATGAGCTCTTTGTCACACTATCGCTTCGAGGTAGATCGATACTTTGTTGAAAATGTTAAGCCGACACTCAGTTTTCCTGAAAAAGATTAAGTCTGAGTGAAGATATTATTAGACCCGTCGGGGCTGCGGGCTGTTCGAAAGAGATACCGCGGCCTCGGCGCAATGGCTAAGAAGGAACATGGGTGGTTTTTAGTCAGTAGAAGTCTGACACTCCCTTCCCACCCCCCAAAAAAAAAGATATTATTAGAGGTGTACAAGTTTGATGCCTATGGGCAGGATTGGTTCACAATAGAAAGGATTAAAAAAGGATTATAAAGAAAAGCGGTGGTCTACAGTGAAGAAAATATTAAATCTATATATATTCCCAACCATGTTGGGGTCGGCTTCGAGCCTTACTGGACGCAGCTGAATACCAGTATTTTACATTGAGCAACTCCCTATCTGATCTCAAATACCTATTCGTATCTATAACTTGCGTCCAAATTCAAGAAGACTTATTCATGAAATCAATCCTAACACTGAGTCTGAATAAAACAATGTAAAAAATTTTGAAAAAGCTCACGACGGTAAGAAAGAGTTACTTAAATATTTTTACAAAAATCCCCCGACTCAAAGTGTATATTTATCGAAACCAACATTTTTATTGCAGTCGAGGGACCTGCAAAAATCCACCGAACTGTCCATGTTTTTCAATATTTTTAAAATTGGTAGGTACACATGAAGTTCTTATTACATAAAATATTTGGTAACACACATTTGGCCAATATATAGCATGCAATAGTATACAAGTTTCAACACTTATGATACAGTCAAATATGTCGGTGCTTTAGAGTATAAAAATTACAGGGACACTTTTGGAAAAACTCATCTAGCGAATAAAAACACTCTTGCATCTTTAATTTAGATTTTTAACCTATTTCGATCCAGGGTCAATAGGGACCACTTTACACTGGTATTGTCGAGCTCGTGATTGTCTACGACGTTAAATGAAAATGCAATAAAAAAACGCTACAATTAATATTATATTTTATTACTAATAATGTTTATTCAGTTCCACCGTCAACTCGCACTAGATAACGGCCCACTTTATTTCGCAGAGACCTATATCCTAGCAGCGGAGCTTTAGCGGCAAATAACATGATTCACTCCATATAATCCAGCAGCCAATCTCGATACTTCCCCACATCTGTGAAGATCGTGTACTCGTAGGGATCGCAGATAGCTGCATCAGATAGACTGGGTGCAATAGACACTATGCCACGGACATACCACGCGCCTGACGCCGTGTCATTGTTAGCTGCCGAGTCTGGCACGAAGATCATGAGACCACCACCGCTGTCACCGTTGCAGACTGAGGTTCCTGAAAGAAGATCGTCTATGCTGAATATCATCACACCTCAAAAAAAAAAATCACGAAAATGTTATGTTATTTCAAAGAACTAACAGAAATAACACGATGTTTGAAAAAAGGAATTAAATCGATAAAAAAATGGAGTAACTACATGCTACAGAAGTTTTTTGTAGGGGGCATTTTCTATCCTGGTCGCGCGAAACGGCCATTTGTTGTAACTACAGTGGTATGAAATATGACATCACTTTTTTATAACGATGTCCTTGTCTAGCACGTCATTTAAAATCAGTTAAAACTAAGCCATTTTTTGATCGATTTTATTTGTTCACACATGTATCGGGTTATTTCTGTTAGTCCTTTGAAATAAAATATTCATGAATTTTTAACAGTTATAGTTAAATAGCCAATTTAAACCCTCGCAGACGTTTTGATAGAAAAGAATTACGGTAATATAGCGAAACTACTCAACCTGATCTCTTTATGTATGCTTACCGTTAGCAAATCCAGCACAGAATTTGTTCGCGTTCAGTTTTTGATGAAAGAATGTTGGGTTACTCCTATAACAAATCAACTCTGGCATGATAGGAATGGTTGCTTTCTGCAGAGTGGGAGACAGAGAGTTTTGTTGATTGAATCCCCAACCTACGACCTGTAAAATGAGTTTTTTAGTACTTAGTGTTTGGTGGAGGACATCACTCAAATCAGCGTCAGGTGGTGCACATTGTGTTACCATCTGGCATTATGCTGAGCTGAGGCCCATTTGGCATTATTAATTTTAATTATATTGAATTTGTTTTGTTACTATTTAAGGATTTTTTGCCAAATAAACACAATTTTCTTTCTTTTTTCTTTCACTCCAGTTGAGTGTAACTCCCACATAATGGAGGGCGAGCCTGTTGCCACCAACCAAACCCATACTCCATGCTACTGGTAAAACTATTTTTCAGACTTGTTGGTATTTCCTTTACCCGAAACGACTTAGATCTGGAAATACCTACAATGCTGACTGAGACCTGGTTCCTAAATCAAGAATTTCAAGTAGAGAACTTGTCATACTCTTCTGGGTTTCGAAGTATTTGAACTGCTTATGTAAATTTTAACAAGTTTTCAAGTTAAAATACTCAATTCTAACCGACAGGGAGTATGGTCTCGGTACATACGAACTGCGTGGTCATCAAGACATAAACCAACCTCGCTAAGTTCTATTGATATGCACACCCAGAGTAAGAATAAAATAGTATAGGCAAATTATATTGCATTAATTTTTGATCAACCTTCTCTGTCCCACTGTTGGGCAAATGCCTCCCTCATGACTTTCCAAGTTTGTTTACAATTTGCCTTCTCCATTTAATCTGTTAAGAACGAGTCCAGATCGTCACACCAGCGTTTAACAGGCCTGTCTCGGTTATGAAGGCCGTCTGCAGGCACTCACTGTGAGACAATCTTTGCCCATCTGTCCGGGTTCATCCTAGAAACATTTTAACCTGGCCGATGGCTGTCTTATATTACCTGCATAATCATTCTCCTGCCCTTATCCCAATTCATTTGGGGTAGGCGCAATATGTTTTCCTCATTCATACTTCTCTATTTCTCATCATCTCAGCAGTCTTATGTTACCTACATACCGTTCCAAAAAGATGCTCGCGACCAGGAAGCATGTTAGTTGCCCACAAGCAGGCTGGTTGAACATAATCAGTAATAACGGCTTCAGACTTCAGTTTCAGTAAAGCTATGTCATTATCCTGTGTCCGTCCATCGAATTTTGGATGTATAATTACTCGAAATACCTAGAAAAAGAATATCACTTGTTATAACATTTTCGTGTCATTTGTTTTAAAATAATGATTTGTTCCCGACGAAACATTATTTTAATTCGGTTTCTCTCTATAGGGTGTAAAAGTACTCATAACGCAAACGAAGGGCACTTGTTCTCCCCACCACTGCGATAATTTTTTTGTTCTAGACCATACCTGGGAACTTCCTAGTTACGGAGATATTGGGGGTCAAAGTTGCAAATTTTTCACAGCTGTTTTTGTAAATACTAGTTTTTCAGGTTATAACTTTACTTAAATTACCTATATGACCCGTTTACTATTCAAAGCATTCACTAGCACAATGATTTAACAGACGAAAACAATGTTTGACCAATGTTTTGATATTGAGTTTTACCGTAAAATGTGATTTTTGACCCAAAAAAAAAAAAAACGTTTCCCAGCAAAAATTTTTGCGTAGGGGTACTTAGTTTGATGTACAGAATGCTTGGTTGACGGGTGTGTGATGGGTTGATTTACACCCTGTATAGTAAGTAATCTCTATAGTAGTCATTGTAACGATTATAAGGTTAACATCTCTATTATTGTAAACTTGCCTCTCTTTCCTGTGCTCCTATATCTCCACCAACAAGATTGTGCTTGCCAAGATGAATACTTAAAATCTCTGGTACAACGACATTACCCCTTATGACAGCACAATGGGCAGCTAAAAACAGTTGAAGAAATATTAAGTAGAAAATATACAGTTTTGTAATAAAATAATACTTCACTTTTGAAAAAACCGTAGTTCACACCTGTCAGAACTAAAGTCGACGTCAGTAAGGTTCCTCCGCAAATATACCGATGAGCAGAATTTTCCAGCCTCAATATAGCCACATGCCAAGGCCAGTCGCCAGGCTTGGTTGGTTGTCCTTGGACTATTAGTTGCGTATGAGTAACTTTGCGTCTACCGCAAGATTGGTCTACAATATTACCGGTTACTCCAAAGTCCTTCTTCCTGAGTCCTTCTTTGATGATTTTGTCCAAATACCCCTGAAATGCATAGATTTTCCCGAATAGGTTTGATGTTATTTTTGTAGGGTGTTTTAAGATGGGTCTTTAAAACTGACATTGAGGTTTCAAAGCATTTTTTTCTCAGGCAATCGTTTGAAAGATAGACACTACCAAAGTGGTAAATTGTGTGTCCCCCACACTCTAACTTTTAAACTAAGAAAGTGAAAAATCTAAAAAAATTAATGCTGTAGATCGTAATGAAAACTTTTAACCAAAATTGGTTTGAACGATATATTATAAATAGTTTTTGAGATGTAGCACATTAAAAAAATCCGCAAAAATATAACTTCGGCATTCATACAAACACTATGAGAAACAAACTTATCACAAAATGTGTATTTCTGATAATAACACCCACTTACCCACTTGCTTGACTTGGCGGGGGCACTGCCGTGCCCCCAGATATCTACTAGCTATAGCAACAAATTAATACAAATTAAAGGGGGCTTCCCTACTACGATGGTACGAAACCCTTCATGTGCAAATCCGACTTGCACTTGGCCAGCTTTTTTTTTATTGCAAACGGACACTTAAATTATATTTATATTCGAAAGACAGTTTAAATCCAAAAATTTTTCGCCGTCGAATGTAACCTGAAGTGTACTTACAGTTATCGGATTTGGACAAAGCTCTTCATAATCCAGGAGTATGCTTTCAACGTAAGGTATGGCGCCAGTATCATTTCCAGAAACTTGAATCATCAGTCTAAAATCCTCGATATTTCCGGAAAATATTAATCCATAACTATTTTTTGGTTTAACGAGTTTCCGTAAAGAAACCTTCGTATTATTCGAATGATTCTGAAATAAAGTGAATAAGCAGTCAGTTAAAAACGGTATTTCAACCGTGAACTTAATTCAACGTCTAGAAATATTGAGATCAGATTTTAAGCATTCAGTCAAAAAATACAAGTAATATAAGTATATAATTTACATTCCTACCTAGTAATGAAGAAAGCATTGTTTTTCTACGATTATAAAGCATAGTAAATTCTAAAAAATCAAGGGTAAAATATACGTACCGGCAACTCAATTGTAGCTTCTGAAAAGAATTTGACAAGCAAAGTAGTGGTATTAGATGGTATTGTTACAATAAAATAATATTCATTGCTTCGTTGTCTGATAGTTTCGTTTGGTTGCGGTTGTGGATAGTAAACTCGAACATTATTATCACAGATAAGCCAGGTGCTGAGTATACCGTATTTGCTGTGGTGATAAATTTGATTTAAACACTCAGGTATAAAAAAAATAAAAATCACCCATATCATTTTCTTTGTTGATAAGAAACTCTGAAAAAAAAACAAATATTAATCATCATCGTCAGCCTATAACGTTCCCACTGCAGGGACTCAGGCCTCCTCTCTAGGAGAGGGAATGGGCTATAATAATCCACCACGCGGGCCCAGTGCGGGTTGGTAATATTAATGACGACATTCAATCCGAGCCATTGACCTTCACTAGTATACAAATGGTTATAAGAGGAAAACAATGATCAAAAATAAAATGGACAAACAATAATGTACAAGTCCCGTCATGGTTGCGCATGCGCACGTTATACAGTCGTTTCTTAAAGTACTCTAGTGTGCTACTAATCTAATCAACAAGTCTTAGGCTTTTTGGTTCAATTTTCTTTCTCTGCCTCGGAAATATGAACGAGGTGTCATTGGATTCGGAATAGCGTGTAGGTATTTGTTGAAAAAAAATTAAAGTTACCATCTACCATAACACAAGCTAAGAGGAAAATCCTTCAATACGCTAAGGCAAAACTGGTTTCGGTTTTTGGCTAAATAAGAAGGAATTTAACAAAAATCACTGCTTTGGTTTAGTGGTGTCAAGTGCGATTGCCGAGCATTAGGTCCTAGGTTCGATTTCCGAATCGGGCAAAGTGATATTAGTATTAAGGGATATTAGGAAACTCTCTGTACCAGCCATGGAGTCTGTATTTGGGCCCGGTTGATGGCAAAAGGCTAGCCCCCTACTACATGAGATTTAAACATAACTAGTGAAATGTGGGTGTACTATTAGGTTCACCTCTGTCTTACCCTCCGGGGATTACAGGCATGATGTTATATTATGCTATTGCAAAAATCATCGCTGGTTCGAGGTGGTGCAAGAGAAACATGGAATGATGGAGGCCTTTGTTTAGCCGTGGAATTTACAAAGACTATTGAAACATAAACACATCACTGACTCACCGTCATCGTGGCAAAATACTATTTTATTAATTAGAAATTTAATTCGCATATATAAAACACACCTACACACTAGCAACACTATTTTAATGACATCAAAAGCTGATAAATCTTGTAATTATTTTATATTATCAAAAAACCCGAATGATTCAAACAACATATCACTCTGAAGCTAATGTAAGACTGGTCTTAGTGGTCAAGTGTCATCAGCTGGATGGCAGCGGGGTGGGGTATGGTGGGCGGGGAACAGACCGGTCTACGGTCGTGCCAAAGTAATGAACAGATCCTAGGGCCCCCAGACATTACTTATTTTCTCAGAAATAAAATGCATGGGATTATAAAGTGGTGTTAGTATGTACTTTGAGTGCACCTGCTAGCTTGGCGCGGTTGCCGTTTGTAAGGTACTAGGTGCTAAAGCAGGTATAATGCTCACTTTTCTTAAGTTCTCAGTATTGTTTTTACGTAGGTATGTTGTAGAATATATTGTTAAAAATTAAGGGGATCACAGTAGTGGATGACTTTGACGATTTGACCTCTGTACTGGCTTTTGTTTATTTTTCGGCCCCTACCGGCAAACGACTGTACTACAGAAAAACGTACCAAAGAACAGAAATGTGTCGCAGAGTGGTCATCGTATTTGCCTAACATATTTTGTTTCTCTTGGAGTACCTACATCATAATGTATGAATAAAATATTTAATAATAAATTATACACTTTGACTAATAAAGTAATAACCTAGCTTTCATTAGTTATTTCACTGAGCACAGGTACTCCTACGATACATTTATTTATTTATTTTTATTTATTTATTTATGTACACACAAAATACAAAAAAAGGAAAAAAACAAAACATAATAAAAAATAGTAGAGCACAAAGGTACTGCTTATTTCATAAGAAATTTCTTCCAGCAGACCTGCGAGAGGAAAGTTGGATAAGAAATATAGACACAGTGTGTAGAAAAGACTAACAGGAAAAATTTAATCTGAATTTAGAACAAAATATAAAAATAAATACTAGTATTATGAATATATACCTATAATGTATAAACATATATATACACAATACACATATACATATACAGAATATTACAGTATAGAGGAGAGGTAATGTTCTCTGACTTGTTTTTTGAAAATAACATTACACACATTCTTAAGGTCTGATAAAGACCAGGTAACTGCTTATCGCTTCTCAGTCACGGAAATAGTCAGAATGCTCCAGCTTTCAGCTAACTGAGCACGAATGCTACTACATGATACATTTTGAAGGTCTGACGATGACCACCTACGTGCTTATCGGTTCTCAGTGACTGATGTAGTTAGAATGACCTAGCTTTCAAATTTTATCTATCTGAGCACGTATTCTACTACATGATACATTATGAAGGTCTGATGATGACCAGCTAAGTGATTATCGGTTCTCAGTGACGGATATAGTTAGAATGCTCCAGCTGTCAGCTTTTATCTTATTGAGCACGGGTGCTACTACATGATACATTTTGAAGGTCTGATGATGAACAGCTAAGTGCTTATCGGTTCTCAGTGACGGATGTAGTTAGAATAACCTAGCTTTCAAATTTTATCTGTCTGAGCACGGATGCTACTACATGATACATTTTGAAGGTCTGATGATGACCAGCTAAGTGCTAATTGGTTCTCAGTGACGGATATAGCTAGAATGACCTAGCTTTCAGATTTTATCTTATTGAGCACGGATGCTACTACATGATACATTTTGAAGGTCTGATGATGACCAGCTAAGTGCTTATCGGTTCACAGTGACGGATATAGCTAGAATGACCACCATCTGGTAAATGGCACCATCAGTCTCCAAGGCCTCTTCGAGCTCTTTCAAATGAGTCCACACACGACGGTTCTACGTGGTGCCATCAATGAGATCCTATACTTACCTTCGGAGTCTACCATCAGGTAGCTAGTATCATCAGTCTCCAAGGCCTCCTCGAGCTCTTTCAAATGAGTCCAAACATGATGGTTCTACTCGGTGCTGTCAATGAGATCCTATACCCACCTTCGGAGTCCACCATTAGGTACGAGACATCATCAGTAATCCAGATCTCCATCTTCCATCAAACGAAATTCTCAAGACAAAATAATTAAAACGATAAAACAATTAACACCATTAAAACAATAACATACATTACATAACATCGCGCCTGTAATCCCCAAAGGGTTAAGCAGAGGTGTACCTAATAGTAGGCGTGATGTTATGTTATGTATGTTATTATTTTAATGATTTTAATTGTTTTATCGCTTTTAGCGATAAAACAATTGTAGTCGTTCTTGTAGCACGGATGCTACTACATGATACATTTTGAAGGTCTGATGATAACCAGCTAAGTGCTTATCGGTTCTCAGTGACGAACGTAGTTAGCATGACGTAACTTTAAAATTTTATCGATCTGAGCACGGATGCTACTACATAATACATTCTAAAGGTCTGATGATGACCAGCTAAGTGCTAATTGGTTCTCAGTGACGGATATAGCTAGAATGACCTAGCTTTTAAATTTTATCGATCTGAGCACGGATACTACTACATGATACATTTTGAAGGTCTGATGATGATCAGCTAAGTGCTTATCGGTTCTCAGTGACGGGTGTAGTTAGAATGACCTAACTTTCAGATTTTATCTTATTGAGCACGGATGCTACTACATGATATATTTTGAAGGTCTGATGATGATCGGACCTTCTATGTAATGTAGTAGCATCCGTGCTCAGATCGATAAAATTTTAAAGTTACGTCATGCTAACTACGTTCGTCACTGAGAACCGATAAGCACTTAGCTGGTTATCATCAGACCTTCAAAATGTATCATGTAGTAGCATCCGTGCTACAAGAACGACTACAATTGTTTTATCGCTAAAAGCGATAAAACAATTAAAATCATTAAAATAATAACATACATAACATAACATCACGCCTACTATTAGGTACACCTCTGCCTAACCCTTTGGGGATTACAGGCGCGATGTTATGTAATGTATGTTATTGTTTTAATGGTGTTAATTGTTTTATCGTTTTAATTATTTTGTCTTGAGAATTTCGTTTGATGGAAGATGAAGATCTGGATGACTGATGATGTCTCGCACCTGATGGTAAACTCCGAAGGTGGGTATAGGATCTCATTGACGGCACCACGTAGAACCGTCGTGTCCACACACGACTCATTTGAAAGAGCTCGAAGAGGCCTTGGAGACTGATGGTGCCATTTACCTGATGGTGGTCATTCTAGCTATATCCGTCACTGAGAACCAATTAGCACTTAGCTGGTAATCATCAGACCTTCAAAATATATCATGTAGTAGCATCCGTGCTCAATAAGATAAAATCTGAAAGCTAGGTCATTCTAACTACATCCGTCACTGAAAACCGATAAGCACTTAGGTGATCATCATCAGACCTTCAAAATGTATCATGTAGTAGCATCCGTGCTCAGATCGATAAAATTTGAAAGCTAGGTCATTCTAGCTATATCCGTCACTGAGAATCAATTAGCACTTAGCTGGTCATCATCAGACCTTCAAAATGTATTATGTAGTAGCATCCGTGCTCAATAAGATAAAATCTGAAAGCTAGGTCATTCTAACTACATCCGTCACTGAGAACCGATAAGCACTTAGCTGATCATCATCAGACCTTCAAAATGTATCATGTAGTAGCATCTGTGCTCAATGAGATAAAAGCTGAAAGTTGGAGCATTCTGACTATTTCCGTGACTGAGAACCGATAAGCAGTTACCTGGTCTTCATCAGACCTTCAAAATGTATCATGTAGTATGAGAGACCGTCATTAGGTACGAGACATCATCAGTCATCTAGATCTCCATCTTCCATCAAACGAAAATCTCAAGACAAAATAGTTAGATAACATAACATCACGCCTGTAATCCCCGAAGGGTTAGGCAGAGGTGTACCTAATAGTACACCCACATTTCGCCAGTTATGTTTAAGTCCCATATAATAGGGGCGAGCCTATTGCCATCAACCGGGCACAAATCTAGACTCCGTGGCTGTTACTTATAATTTCCTGATGGAAAAACCCAATAACACTTTGCCCAACCCGGGAATCGAACCCAGGACCTCATGCTCAGCATCGTGCTTACGACCACTAGACCAACGAGGCAGTCCAAAATTAAAATAATATCATAGATATATCTATATACCAAAATATCTACTAAGAAACGTAGGCAATTTATCAATAGTTTTGGAGAGCTCGGCCACGCGTCACTTTACGTTTATTATGCATAGTCAGCTTAGTCTATGATAGGTGCAAACAACAAAACGAAATTACAAACTACTTTAAATATATTTACAAACTTATTTTCTGTTCTTATTTTACGAAATATTGATAACTATACAATTTAAAATATGTTTTAATTCAGAAAACATTAAAAACGTGAACTTTTGAATTTTATTTGTGAAGTAATGACATGCGTGCAGTCCACCCGTGACAACAGTCATCGAGACACTGGCGCAGCGCGTTCCAAGTATGCGCGACGGGTCTCGCGCCGAATTTGCCTCAAAATGTCGGGAATTAATTTATTATTTTAAAATTTTATTACAAATTAGAGAAAATAAACAATACGGATTGTTAAATACATCACTACGTATTTTTGGGTATAAAATTCATACCGAACTATTCAGCCGTTACAGAGACAAAATTCGATTTAGGTTAAGACATACTACGATTTTTTATTAAATAATGTGAAGGTTTTTTAAAATTTTAAACAATACGAATTATTTGTGATGACTTTAAGTATAACATATATTTTTTATATGGAAATCGTACGGAAGGATTCCTCAACAAATTTCTTTAAACATACGTCGTTTTTGGGATTTTAGCAACGCAACGGCCTTAATGATTAATATTACCAGACACTTTCCGTCGGCGATAACTTTTACTAGACACACGGAAGCTCTCAAAAGTAATTTTAGTTTACTTATATTCTTAGTGTGGATTAATGAATATTTAAATGAATCATTTTGTATGTTTATAATTTTTTAACTATTATAAGACGCAAATAAACTGGCTGTTTTATCGTGGTCATATACTATTTTTCCTTTTTTTTTTTTTCGACCGTCTAGCTTGGACGCTTCGCGGGAATTATTCACCATCACGACATACTTCACATTTATATATTCATGGTCTGTGCTGCGAAAACATTGATCCAATGCATTTAAATGTAAATGTTGTGATGGCTACTTATTCTAACTGCCGCACTAGGAGAGCTTTAATGAATAATTAGGCCATCACTTAGTAAAGGTTTTGACATAATTTTGTCGTACAAAAGTATGTCAAATCATTCCTAAGTGATGGCCTAAGTAATCATTAAATATCTCTGAGTACCGCAGTAACTGCCGCATTCAGAGAGCTTTAATGATTACTTAGGCCATCACTAAGTAAAGGTTTTGACAGTTTTGTTATACAAAAGTATGTCAAATCGTTACTAAGTGACGGCTTAAGTAATTATTAAATATCTCTGAGTACCGCAGTAAATAAACTAGAAGTTGTTAATCTAGCCAACTAGCTGAATATCATCTTGATAATTCGCTAATAATAGACAAGGGGAGATGAGAATGATGAGATGGATGTATGGAGTGACAAGAATAGATAAAGGAAGGAATGAGTTTATTAGAAGTTGAAAGTGGTGGAATCTTGGTATGGACAATATATATGGACATGTAATGAGGAGGGATGAAACGCATGTGACTGTTATTAATGTTGATGGATGGAGAAGGAGAGGAATGCCAAAGAAAAGATGGATGGATTGTGTGAGGAATTGTCTGTTCTGACAGAAAATAATATAAGAACAACACGCGTGGTGCTGACGCCAAGTAGAATGGGACAAGGGCAGGAGGTTGATGAATTTGCTGACAAGTCCAGATATTTGAAAACAACTATAACACTGTTCATGTTCTAGCTAAAATAGATACATTTTAGGTTCCGAGTGCAGAGTAATATATTATATTACTTACTAGTGTCTGCATTTTTTATCTTTGTGTTTTGACAGTAATAGCTTTCGGTTCGTAAGAGAAGATTTTCTGTGAAAGATTTTTTTTATCAGATCAACAATTCTAGGGACCACCTCTTACAAATTATTGTCTAGTTCAGTTAAGACGTAAAAATAATGGTATGTACATTATCGGATGGTGTTGTAAATGATCTATTTTGATGAACAAATAAACTTTTTTCTTGCAATCCCACTTTAGGTGAAGTTTTATTTTGCTCCTTTTACAAGTCAGCTCAAGATAAAATAAATTAATTCAATTTCTCAAAATCGTTCCAATACGGAAAATAAAAACGAATAGTATTGCCTCCAAAAACAGATTTTGATACCGAACGTGGCGCTAGAATTATTTTAAAAGGCTACAGTAAAATAAGTGCAACTGTAAATCAAATCCGCCCCTGCATTTATCGACCATTGAAGTCTATAAAATCGCCGTGAGAACTTGATTTGTGAGACCGCACGCTGCATATAAGACTTATTCTTGGTCCTTTTAGACTGACAATGTTAGCACTATTCTAGAAGGTAATAGATTAAACCTGTCGTTTGCAGCACCGAAACCTATTTATCTTCTTTCCTGCATTTAAGCCTTTTGATATGCATTTCCTGGGAGGTTTAATGAAAGTGTTTGTGAGGTGTAAAGAGAAGCTATTTCAATGGAAATTTGGTATACCAGAATTATCATCATACGTCTGGTTTTTCCCAATTTATTTATTTTTAAGTATTCGATAATATAAACAGTTTTTTTTTTATTGTATCACATTATATGAAATGTCTAGACTCATTTAATTATAGACAAGGCTGTTCCATTTCTTATTACAGTCTAAATTCCTTTCAAAGACAGTAAAGGTAGGATTCAATTAAAGAATTAGCTTTAAATGCATAGTTTCTGTGCATCCCAACATTTTAATCTACCTAATAGCTGAGTACTACCTACTTGGTTTGTTCTAAGGTCTCGTAGTATGAGGTAGATAAATCTTAAGAAATACCAAAGTTTAACTAGTACATATAGTTCCTATTTTAATAACTTTTATTGATAATAATAGAAAAGTGACTATGTACATTAATTAAAAACTATTAAATAAACTAACAAGAAACTAAAAAAAAGGCATCAATATACTGCTTCTCAACGCTGTGCAGCCGGTAATGTGCCCAAAAGACTGGCGGGATTGCCACGTTGTATGGCAACACTTAGCCTCTGGCCAAGATAAAAGCCAGCCCTTGGGTCGTTTTGAAATTTTCTTAAACAGGCTGTGAGCACTCGGACCCAGAGTTTCAACCCCAAACGGCTCGAAAATATAGTAAATAAATAAATAATTTAATTCGTTCCACCGCTTCTCATCGAGTCAACATAGTTGGAAGGAAATTCGCATTACTAGACACACAACCGTACTGAGTAGACGTGAGCATGAAATTCAATATCCGCTGCAGGCATCCTCAGCAAATGTTCCGTTCATTGTACGAGAAATAGAGAGAAATGGACCTTTTTCTTTGTTTGAATGAAAGACTTTCGATGCAAGAGAAAAATAATAAATAATAAAATGTTCAGTAACGAAATGTTTGTTTTAAAAATTAGTTTTTGCTGACAACTGATGCTGGAGCACGTAAGTACTCCGATAAGTGTTCTTCATGCATGAAGAGGGACAGGAATACCGAAGATAAAAGGTGTGAGGAAACCATTGAATAAAAAAAAATAACACTTTTAGATTAGATATCTATTTTAGCTCGTGGTTTAATAATAACTGCCACTCGGGTCGATCTTGAGGTTAAGTTGCGCTTGCCTAGGTTGGTCTGCGGATGGGTGACCACCCATACACTGATACCGAGTTTCCTCCGTGCCTCGCTGCTGGTCCCGACTGCCATAATTATATAGAACTTTGGCAGTCGTTACAGGTAGTCAGTGACCTGAAAGTCTTACCAAAGGGTATCATATTACCCAGTATTTACTGGGTTGTGGAAGTCAGATAGGCAGTCGCTCCATGTAAAATACTGGTATTCAGCTGCATCCGGTTAGACTGGAAGCCGAACCTAACATAATTGGGAAAAGGCTAGGCAGGCAGATGATGATCTATTTAAGGACTTTATTGGAGGTGTCTGATGAGATCACGAGTAATAGAGAAGTATGGATGAAAATGACATGCTGCACCGACCACAAATTAAGACAAGGGCAAGAGAAAGACTGATAATGATCTATCTTCTTTATCCGACCACACTCAGCCTCTCCATCAAAAACTGCATTTGACAAAAACCCTTTTATGTCACCCCAGCGTCACGGCAATGTGAGCCAATTTGACGTCACGTTGTCACGCGCCCCATTTTTATTCGGCACGCACGAGCGTGACCAGCGGCCGCCATCAAAAATAAATATTGCATGCACGTTAGCGGGACATTTTTTACCAAAAAAAGACGCAGTATTGCATTTGTTTTTGAAACTACGGTTTGTTTTTATAAGGTTTTATTTGACTTGCCTGGTTTGTTAGTTAGTTAAATTGGTTGGTTAGAGTTTATTGCTCAAATTTTGGAACTGAATTTAAAACCAGTTCCTCCCAACCGATTGGGCTGATATATTGTACACACCTTCGGTAAATATATTTAAATAAATTGTCATTATTTTGTAGCTATTTAAAATTCCAAAACACTTGTTGGTTTTTAAACGGTGGTGGTCACTTTAGTGTATCGAAAATTTAGTTAGCAGCGAAATCAAACTTACTGACAGAAGCAGTATACTTACCTGCTGTTGCCACTTATTGTTAAGTCCTACAGGTGATTCTACAACAATACGTAATACTTCGAAGCGAAGGAACAAATTATACCTGAAGTGGTGGACCACTTCAGGTACAATTTGTTCCGCTGGAGGAATCCGATAAAACTTATTGCGACTGCGAAGTCCCAAACCTCCTTGTGCAACTCCACCTGCACTTAAAGATACCTATACCGATCCGAAGCCACTACCAACGCCGTAGATGTGGCTGAGTTCTACTCGAAATAACTTAAAGTAAATAAAATAAAATAACTATGTATATCACCGACATGAAGAAGAGCACAGAACCTAATACTTTATTATATCGAGAAGCAATCAATTAAAAAAATATATTTTCATTAATTGGTTGCTCCAATTAAATTATTTTCTTAGCAACGAAAATATCTGTAAAACATAGTCTTCACTGCCGCACTCAGAGAGCTTTAATGATTACTTAGGCCATCACTTAGTAAAGGTTTTGACAGTTTTGTCATACAAAAGTATGTCAAACCTTTACTAAGTGACGGCTTAAGTAATCATTAAATATCTCTGAGTACCGCAGTTAGACGCTTAAGTTAATATTGAATAGAAAAATTTCGAAAATACTAAATGTACACCAAAGTCTTCATGTCATTCAAGACCCGTAGCTACTGCCACCCAGCCCAAATCTATTAACGTTTCTCAAAGAATATCATTCAGTAATAATACAACACACTTTCTTACAAAAAGGTTATTGTTTATTATATTTGACGTGGATACGCCTGTGTTGCTTCATAAATATTAAATATTGCATAACTGAGTGACAAGAAAATCCCGAGAATTCTACTTAGAGTTCATTTTATGCCTTTTTTCGTTTACGCTTGATTATTGCCAGTATATAGTAGTACTTTAGGTAAATAAATGAGCAAAATAATAGTGAAACTTGATTAACACAGTAACTTTGAGTCTCGAGGGTGATCATTTTCCCGTCGGGGCGGCAAGATACCGCGGCCTGGTCACGAAGGGCTAAGAAGGAACATGGGTTGTTTTTAGTCGGTAGAAGTCTAACACTCCCTACCGCCCTGCCCAGAGCGGGAGATTTTAATGATTTCGAACCTCCAAAAAAAAAACGTGTGGCCATTTTATTTTTTTTCTAAAAACGTGTGGTTTGTGTCTAACATGGAGTCAGAGTTTTATGCCATCCTCTGACCTGACTTTACATGCCGTCAAGAATTATCTCTGACGTTTTAGCATGTAAAGGTTGGGTATAGAGGAGAAGTAATTGCTCTGACTGCTGGTTGACAACTGCCTCGTTTATTAGTAATTATTGATATTTAAGTACACGTGTCACATACATAGGTATAGGTATACATTAGAATACAGCTTATACACTACACCTTCCCCGAAAGGAAATAAAATAAAATAATATGAAAGTATTATTTTGTTTTATGATATAACATGAGTAATATTTAATAAACATTTTAGTACAGTATGCTTACAGTTTTGCTTATTTCTATCAAATTGTATAATAGTATGTAAGTAAAAGAGTACAAAGCTTAATATGCTAAAATTAACAAGAAAATATTATGAATAATATAGCTTAGTCCTATTCTTATGAACTAAATCAATTTTCCCATTGTCTTTCAATATTTCAACATTTGGCGAAACATCTTTGATAACTAAATATGGTCCATTATAAATACTTTGTAGTTTGGTTCCAGTCTCGTTTTTCACAAGTACCAAGTCATTTTGTTTATACGTAATTGGATTACACTTTAGATCATGCCTTTGTTTTCTTAATGATTTACTTTCAACTAAATTATCATACGCTTCTTTTTGCGATGTCTGCAATCTGTATTTCAATTCTAAGGGATAATTATCATAGTTATAAAGAGGGTCTACTGATTTTTGTCTTAAATTGGATGGTATATTACATCTTTTTCCGAATACTAGTTCGAAAGGCGTAAATTTAGTTGCGGTGTGAACTGAAGTATTATAGGCAAAACACCAAAAGGGTAACCATGTACTCCATGAACTCGAATGGTTATTCGTTTGAATTCTTAGAAAATTACCCAAACTTTTATGAGTATTTTCTAGAGAACCTATTGTTTCATGATGGTATGCAGTTGAGTTTAAAGTCGTTACATTAAGAAGTTTACATGTCTCTTTAAAAATAGATGACATAAATTCAGTTCCTCTATCAGTAGCTACTCTATTTATATTTTTGGGTGTGTGGGTACCTCGTCATAAATTTGTTCTCTGTTATTTCTTGTACTGTTTACGATCTAATTACGTTTTAGTTTGAATTCCGTAATTTATAATATGTTGACCACAAACGACGAACCCCCGGACCGCGGGAAAGAAACAATGCGCCGGAATAATAAAACACCCACACCCGGTAATTCTAAACGTTTGTTCAGTGAAATGTCTCCGACGTACATTTCGCCCGACGATAGATCAAAACGGCTTCAAACATCCAATTCCATTGAAAAGTCTTCGCCGTTATTAAGTGCCAGTCCAACTGCGAGCCATGACGACTATTACGATTTAGTTTCTCAGGCGTCTGCATATTTAACTAAAATTAACGAACTTGTTAATGACCAAGGTTCCCGCATTAATGTTGCAAATAAATCAGCCATCATGGACATGACTCAGCGCATAACATCAATCGTTTCTTTGTTAGCCATAAAATCATCCTCCAATGAAACGAAATTAGCCAATACGGAACGCGAATTGGATAAAATTAAATCAAATACCAATATCAATACAAGTAACTGTAACAAAGTTTCGTATGCGGATTCCTTAAAACTTCGACTACCTAAAACTAAACCTGCGCCGGTTGTCGACTCGCGCGCACCCGTACCCTGTGTCGTGGCTTACCCCACCGCTGAGCGATTAGCTGATTACGCGTCCTCCTCTGCTACTAAGCAAACACTCATGAAGGTGATCAAGCCCAGTGACGACGGGTTTCAAATTGTAGGTGTTAAAAAAACCGCAAAATCTGGCGTGGTATTACGTGTCGCTAATGACAGCCAAATTAAGAAGTTACAATCGGTCGACGCTATTAGGTCCGCCGGCTTGCGACTTGAAAAACCAAAAGGCCGACAGCCTCGTATACTAGTTAAGGACGTGCCATCCTCAATGGAAGACAATGCTTTTTTGCACGCACTATACCGTCAGAATATTCAAGACGAGCTGCCAATAAAAGAGGATGATTTTATTAAATCCACTAAAATTTATCGTCGGCGTTCTTTAGATAACGGTCGCAAGTGGATAGGCGTTGAAATCGAGTCCACCGTGCGTAAACATTTGGTATCCACTAAGGAAAAAATATTTATTGATTGGGCGACTTGCCGGTTCAATGACGACGTTGATATAGTCCGTTGTCTACATTGTCAACAGTTCGGTCACGTTAAGAAATACTGCGTTAACAAGTCACCTACCTGTGCAAATTGCTCCGAAGCACATGAAACAAACAACTGCCCGCATAAGGACAATTTAAATTTTATACCAACTTGCGTGGCGTGTAAACGTTTTAAAAAACCATTTGACCATCGTTGTGGGTCACCAGAGTGTACAACCTACAAAGTTAAGCTCGAACAGTTAATCCTCAACACAAACTACTAAAACAATGGATAGTTTAAACATAGGACAATTAAATCTCCACAACGACAGAGTAGCGACTTCTGAACTGGACAAATTAATTATCGATTACAGCTTAGACATAGTGCTTGTGCAAGAACAATATCAAAACGCGCGCTTACGTCATAAAGTAGTTCAGCTGGATTCAAAATCACGAGCCGGAATTTACGTGGCGCGTTCTTCTAACTTTACAGTAACGTCTTTGCGTAACCTCATGACGCCGCACTGTGCCGTTGCGGAAGTCTCCTCGGCTTTCTATAAAGTTTACGTTGTGAGCTGTTACTTTCAATATTCAGACCCTGTTGGTCCTCACATACATAACCTCCGTCATGTCTTGCGGTCACTCGCGGGCTGTAAAGTTATCGTTGGCGCGGATGTTAACGCATCCTCGTCTCTGTGGTATGGCAAGGTTCGATCTACGGATTCCGACCGACGTTCTGCTGTTGAAGATTTCATTGCTGAAATGAACCTATCAATTCATAATAGCCCAGATGCACCACCTACCTTTTGCAGCCAAATGGGCGAATCTTGTATTGACGTCACACTTTCTAGTGCAGACGTTCGTTTGGATAGGTGGCGTGTCCTACCGGATGCGTCATGTAGCGATCATCGGCTTATCGTGTACGAATTTGTTCCGACGGTTACTCAAGGTCCGTCACATATCATTGGTAACTTTAGGTATAAAAGTAAAGGCGCGAATTGGGAATTCTTTAGCTTGCTTTTTGCGTCAAACACCAAAGACTTCACTCGAGACGGGCTGTCAGCTGAAGAAAGTGCTGAAATTATGTCAGACGCCTTCACTTACTGTGCTGACATCGCCATTGGTCGCGGATCTATGACCAATATCCGTAGATGTGATTGGTGGTGTGACTACTTAAACGAACAACGTAAAAGTTATCGCCGTGCGCGTAGAAATTTAAATAAGCTTAAAAAACGAAAGGTCACCGGAGACCCACTTACCTCTGCTTTAAATGCGTTTAGAGTTGCCAAGTCCCGCTACAGAGCATCGGTAGAAAAATCTAAAGGTAATTTACTGCGGAAAATAGTAGAAAAATTAGATAAAGAAGGTCCGTGGTCTCCTTTGTATCACGAGTTCAAAGCAAATCGATCAGTTGATCTTGCGTTCGTCGAAAACATTAAAGTAAACAACAAACACACCACCGGTATTGAGGAGACAACCGAAGTTCTATTAAATACTTTGATACCTGATGATTTGCCTGATAATGACAATGCCTACCATCAGCAGATCAGGGCGTGGGCGGCTGTTCCACCTGAATCACCAGCGTCAGACCTTCCATCCATTGACGAATTCATTAAAGTTGTCAGGAAACTTCCACTTAACAAATCGTCAGGTGAAGATAAAATATCTAATCGGATGATAATAGAAGCATGTAAAACAGCGGCCGACGCAATTTTAAGTGTTTACAACCGTTGTATTGCAGAAGGCGTTTTTCCTCGTATATGGCGACGCGGCTTTATACGAATAATTCCGAAAAGTGGCGACAAGCCACCGGACGACCCTAAGTCTTACCGCCCTATAACACTACTACCATCTTTGGGGAAACTCCTGGAGCGTCTTATCGTTCCACGTTTACTACCAGACGGACCGAAATTTCACAACAACCAATTCGGTTTTACCGTGGGAAAATCTACCGTAGATGCGGCACTTTCTGTCAGGAAAATTGTCAATACATCCGAACATAAGTATGTAGTTGGGATATTTCTAGATATTTCTGGGGCTTTTGATAACGCATGGTGGCCGATGCTACTCCTTAAACTGAAAATTCGTGGTTGCCCTAAAAACATATACAATCTTGTTTACTCGTATTTCTTAAATGGTTCCGCGAAACTAAAACTCGGACATCATTCTATGTCAAAGTCCCTTACCATGGGATGTCCTCAGGGTTCGGTTATGGGTCCGTATGTATGGAACGTAGGCTTCGATGACTTCCTCGCGATTCCACTTCCATGCGGGTGTTCATTAACCGGTTACGCGGACGACGGCCTGCTGCTCATTCAGTCAAGTACTCGGGCTGGACTCGAAAATTTGGCAGATACTTGCCTAAAATTAATATCCCAGTGGGGCGATCGTAACCGTCTGACCTTTGCACCACACAAAACTTATCAACTTCTTTTAAAAGGTAATCTTAAATCATGGCCTAGTATTAAATTTAATAACGTCCCCGTGAAAAAGAAGGAGTCCGTGTGCTACCTTGGGTTTGTCTTAGAGAGGAATTTTTCATTTATTGAACACATAAAAACCGTCGGTGAAAAAGCTAAAAAAAACTTTTATGCCTTAACGAGAATATCCAAATCTACGTGGGGTTTGTCATTTTTAACTCTAAAGACGATCTATGGGGCTACTTACTTGGGGTGTATGTGCTACGGGGCACCAGTTTGGGCCGATAGGGCCTCCATAGGAGCGGTACGACGTAAATTGCTTCAAAGCCAGCGGTTGGCCTTAATTTTCTTGTGTAAAGCGTATAGGACGGTTAGTACTGAAGCCTTACCGGTTCTGGCAGGGGTACTTCCAGTCGATCTTGAAGTGCAGCGTCGTGCTTCAATGTACTACTGCGCACGAGAGACCGCAGACGCAGACTTTTTAACGCAACGCGACCGTGCTAAAATAGCTAGATTACTTAAGCCACAGGCTGACGTCTGGGAGGAACTTTTGTCCGAATGGCAATGTAGGTGGGATAATTCCATCAAAGGCCGACACCTCCATCAGTTCTTTCCATCCGTTCGTGAGCGGCTGGCCAGGACATGGCTGGAGGTGGATCACTGTGTTGCCCAATTTCTCACAGGTCATGGTAACTTTAAGAGTAAATTATTTTCCTTCAAGCTTGTTGACTCGCCTTTTTGTCAATGTTCTACATCTGACTGCGAATTTGAACAATCTGCACATCACATTTTATGGGAGTGTAGTCTTTGGCAGAATGAACGTAATATTATGTTAAATAGTGTACGGGTTACATCCGGAGTTATTTACTATACGGACCTTGTAGAAACTAGAACAAATTTCCGTGCGTTCAAGCATTTTTGTCATACCTATTATTGGAATCAAATATAACAGCTCACAACTTAGGACCCAGTAATATTAATGACAATCCGTGGTGCTAGGCAACTGGGCCTATCCCAGTTGTATACGTCCCTGTATGCCTATTGGCCTTATTCTGTTCTGTCTCCTGCTGATATGGAGGGAAGTGGAAATTATGTTTTTCCTACTCCTCCGCTATTCTTTTCTGATTAATTTCGTTGCGGGATCCAAGACAGTTAAATCGTTTCCCTGGGACTTCGTCGAGCTTCATTGTCTCGGCGCTTTTCTTGTGGTCGCCACTGTTGATTCTGGCTAACAGGAGTTACAGTGGTTTGGGAATAGTGTGGCGGGCTTGTCCCAATAAAAAAAAAAAAAGCTACTCTAGCGGGAATACCAAATCTAAGTATAAAATTATTAACAAAGGTTTTCGCTATTTCCTCAGAACTTTTAGATTTCATTGGATAGGCTTCTACATATTTACTTAACTCGCACTGAATAGTTAAAATATATGAATTATTAAAATCATCGCGATCTAAGGGTCCTACTACGTCTAGGAAAACTTTTTCCATCGCCGAATTGGCTGTCGTTGTAACAACCAACGGCTCCTTAACATAATGAGAACTATGTTTTTGTTTTTGACACTTGTCACATTTCTTAATAAATTCTTTTGCGTCTCTTTCAAGAGCTGGCCAAAAATAATATTTCTTGATGTTATTATACATTCTTCTTATACCAGCGTGGCCACTTGTTGGTAGAAGATGAAAATCATTCAATATTACTTTTCGGTCGTCTTTGTTTTGAATAATTCTTACGTCATTTAAAATACACAATCGCGGTCCAGTCCAGTTCCTATACGACTTAATTTCCGTAATTATTTTTTTAATAAATTCATCGTAATTTTGTCTTCTTATAAAATTTAATTCGTGCACGTTAATTTTTTCACAAAAATATTTCAGTTCCCTCACAAATGCGGCTGGCGTCAATTGTGATTGGGAAACTGGATTTATAAATAAAGTCATTCTCGATGACGAATAACAAAATACGTTATTTTCTATTTCTATCTCATTTGCCCTACGTAGGTTATTTAACTCATCATATTCTATAAATTTTAGTTCTATAGACATCCTCGACCTACTATGGATCTCCACGACTCTTGGTTGCGCAGGCCAATCGTCAGTAGAACCCATAGCACTTGGGGAATGTTGCGACTCGAGCTCTTTTCTATGTTGCGACTCGAGCTCTTTTTTATGTTGCGAACGTGTCATTACTGTGATTATGCTTTCATGCATATTTTTTAAGTCCGTTGATGTGATAGGTAATCGTGACATTGAATCAGCTGGAATATTTGTGGATCCTTTGATATAGTCTACGATAAAATCATATTCCTCAAGTAGAAGTCTGAACTTCATAAGGCGACTAGATGGGTCTCGCATGCCAAATAAGTAAACTAGTGGCTTATGGTCGGTTTCAATTACAAATGTACGGCCATATAAATAGGGGCGAAAATGTTTAACTGCCCATACTATCGCTAACAGTTCTTTCTCCACAGTAGCATAGTTAATTTCGGCTTTATTTAAATTTCTACTCGCGAATGCTATTGGTTTCCTATTGTCATTACATAAAACTGCGCCCAATGTATATTTGGAAGCGTCGGTTTGTAGTATGAACTTACAATTGCTAGTAAAGTTAGGGTACTCAAGTATAGGTGGGCTCGAAATTATTGACTTTAAAGTGCAAAAAGCGGTTTGACATTTTTGATCCCATATGAATAATGCATTTTTCTTATTTAGCTGTGTTAAGGGATACGCTATATTGGCAAAGTTTTTAATGAATTTTCTGTAATAGTTGGTAAACGCGACAAATCTAATTACTTCTTCAATATTTTTCGGAACTGGCCAGTTACTTAAAGCACGTATTTTCTCAGGATCAGGTAAAACACCTTCGCTCGATATAACATGTCCTAAATATAATATGTCCTTTTTAAGAAAGTTACATTTATGAGGATTTAACTTTAAATTGACCTGACGCAATCTATTAAAAACATCTATGAGATTTTTGTTATGGTTTTGTAATGAATTTCCAAAAATAATTAGGTCGTCTAAGTATACTAAGCACTTTTCGTAGGTCAAACCCGACATTGCAACAGTCATCATTTTTGAAAAGGCATTAGGGCTTGTTTTTAATCCCATTGGCATTCTCGTCATCTGGTATTGTCCTGATACGGAAGCAGTACTTTTATCCACGCTACCCGGAACTTTATATTGTCCAGAACAGAATGCTGTATATTTCCGACTTTCGGGATCAAGGTCACATTGGTAATACCCATTGGAAAGGTCAAGAGTAGAAAAGTATATAGATCCTGAAAGGGAATCCAAAATTTCAGTTATATTAGGTAGAGGAAATTTGTCATCTTGTATAATGTTATTTAATTTCCTATAATCAATTACCAAGCGCCAATTCTTATTGCCTGTATTGTCTACCTTTTTAGGGACCAATAACAATGGACTTGACCATTCTGATTGACATGGTTCGATTATACCTTCCCGTAACATGTTACTAATCTGCTTATTTACTTCATGTTTTTGCGAATGTGGTATTCTGTACGGTTTACTAAAGACTGGTTGAGCATGGGGTTGTAAATTAATTTGATGTTTGTAAATGTTTGTTGTCGTTAGCTTATCACCTGGCAATAAAAATATATCAGAAAATTTCGCACAGATATTTTCAATCGTGATTTGCTCTTCGTCGTTCAAATGATTTAAATTTAGTAAGCTAAACAATATTTTAACACGGTCTGCGTTCAAATTCGTATACTGTTCAAACGTACACAAATTATAGTCACTTATTTTATGTAAAGTTGGTTTAATAGTATTAAGGTGAACCTCACTTTCATTTGTATTTAGGATTAAAATAGGTATCATACCATTTACGGGTTTAACTAATACGCTAGCAATGAATATTCCTTCTTGTAATTCTGATGAGCAAACAAGACACTCTTCGGTAATGTGAGTAGGTATGTAATGAATTGATTCGGTCCTTGGCGGCAAAGTGAAATTATAATTAAACGTTGACCTTTTCGATTTTAAAGGCAAAATTACTTTCTCATTACTGTTGTTATTATTTAATGTTAAAGTTTTACAACTAATGTCTAATATAGCATTGTATTTCGTAAGATAATCCTGTCCTAAAATAGCATGTGCCATACACGGTAACGATTTAAAAACATAAAACTTATGATTAAACAAATGTCCTCTATCATAACAATCGCTTAGAGTTAAATAAACATATCCTATTGCTTCTATTGTACCACCAATTCCGCTTATGTTAATGCTCTCTTTATGGATTGGTATGTTTAATTCAATAACATGTTTATATTTAATGGCACAAATTGATGCGCCGGTGTCAACTATAAATAAGTAGTTATGTTTATCTACGTATAATTCTATGCAACAATGACTATTATTTGCAAATACAAACCCATTATTCACGAAAAAACTTGCTCTGCTCCCCATTTGAATTAGTTTTTGTGGGTTCGTCCTCGTTTACAACGTGAATGTTTGCATCACTACGTTGCACGTTCCGTTGATAACCTCTAGGGTTGTTGTTCCTGTTATTAGAATGATAGTACGTACCTCGATTCTGTTTAGGCTGTCCACGACTATAGTTCTGGTACGGACGACCACGGCCTCGGTAGAAAGTCGTACCACGATGGACGGTAGGCCTACTAAAATTATTAGACGTGGAGGCACCTCGAAACTGGCGGGTGCCTCTAGAAAAACCTCGATAACGCTGACCTTGATAGTAATTATTACGGTTCCTATTAAAAGATAATACATTTTCAGACTGAGACGGCATTGCAATGGTCTCTTCATCTATAGCTGTTTGTACAGCGTCCTTTAAGGATTCAAACTTTTGTGCAGCTATTATCGTACTGAGTCTTCTATTACGTAATCCGTCGGCAAAACGTTTAATTGCTTGTTTTTCGTTTAGTGGCTGTAAAATCTTGAGATTTTCGGTTTTGCCTTCGGCTTGCGCTATAGATAAATCCATAAATAGCTCAGTCAACTCCTTACCGTAATCATTAATCGACTTTTGATCTTGTCGCAAAGTTTGAAGTTTACTTTGCAAGGCGACGGAACTCTTCTTAGGCAGAAGAATCATACGCATATCAGTTAGTAATGCTTCAATAGATGGATAATCGGACTTAAGTCTTAATTTCGCTTGTTGCGAGAGACGACTTTTTAAGACAAAGTTTACTAAACTTAATTTACACTGTTCGGTTTCTAAGGTAGAGCTATAGTAATCTATACCATCAATTAATTGCCGAGTCGTCGATTCCTCATTATTCAAAACTGGTAACAAACTCAGGGCTACTTTTAAATTAAACTCCATTTTGGATTCGAGATTTGATGTTAAGCCAAATTGTTCACAACTACCCTTAACAGTTTCACGTATATGTAACTTATTACAAAACTCTTGTATTTGAGAATACAACTCTGCTATTTTATCACAATGCGATTTAATCAATGACAAATTTTCACCACTAAATTTCTTATCATCTATTTGTCTCGTAATGCTTGGAAGTAAAACAGAGTAACTTCTAAACACAATAGTTGCTTCAGTCAGCTTTTCTTGCAAACGCTCTGGCGTCCTCCTTTCTAAACTTAGTTTATATAAATTTTCTTTAATTTTTTTCAATTTTTCATAAGCTGAGCTGAGCTCATGAGCCATAATTTGTCATATTAAAATGAAATAACTAGCATACTTAATAACTAATAAAAGGTTACATACATCGGGTTACCATAGTTCAACGCATTTTCGCCGGTTTCCATTCACTTTCACGCACAGAACGCACTTTTATCACTTCACTTTTACGTTATTCTTACGATATCACACATTCGGTTTAAGCACGAACTCTTCTTTAGGAAGTGATGGCCCGGAACTGTTTGAACACGACGTACACCTGGTATTGAACGCCGATAATCTATTTCCTTCTGCAGTTCCTCGACGACCACGACGAGTAAAGGAATTTCTCAAAGTTTGACGAAGTATCTGGTCATTAATCCACGTATGATGGCAGTTCTTGTAGCACTTGTACAGGAAATAGGCTGCCAATATCAACAACAAACCCAGAATTATCATCATAACGATGCTTATTGCAGAAAGATGAAATTGTAGCTGGTCGGCAGTAGCCACATTAGACGATCCAATGCCATTCTGGTTTATTATAACTTCTTCTCGTTTTGGAGTATTAGAATTGCACATTGTAAAACTTTTTTATGAAGGTTCTCGAACAAAATTCAATAACGCAACGTACACTTAGAACGAGAGTCTGTACCACCCACGAAGTGCGGCTGCCTCGCGACCCGACACCCCATGACCAAACATGGCAGGGTCGCCATGTAAAGGTTGGGTATAGAGGAGAAGTAATTGCTCTGACTGCTGGTTGACAACTGCCTCGTTTATTAGTAATTATTGATATTTAAGTACACGTGTCACATACATAGGTATAGGTATACATTAGAATACAGCTTATACACTACAAGCACGATGTTCTTCTTCACGGAAGCAAGTGAAAATTATACCATACGCAGCATTTCTAGCCTGGTCTGCCCCCCCTCTTGGGCAAAGGTCTCCCTCCTTTCCTTCCACTTCTCCCGAACCCGCACCTCCTCCTTCCAGTTTTGACGGAACCTATCTAGTTCATCCCGCCATCTCTTTCGTGGCCTGCCGCGACCCCGTCTCACTGTGTCAGGGCACCAGTTTCCTGCTATTTTGACCAGCATGCGGCAGACAGGTCCTGCCCAGTTTCATTTGAGTTGGGTAGCCTTTTGGGCCAAGTCAACTATTTTTGTTTTAGAGCGTAGCATTGTGTTTTAACACGATCCCTTAATTTCCACCTAGTATACTGCGCTCCATTGCCCATCATACGCACATAAGCCATACGCAATCAAATGAATCCGAAAAATCAAAGTTGTGTGTCTTAAACACCTAAAAATTGGCAGTCCGACTGTCACACAAGTAGCCTATCACTACTATCGACCTGAACACAACGCATGATCATTGCAATCTATCCAGATTCCACCATTGTGCACATATCAATGATATACATAATAGGTAATTAAAGCTATGCAACCACACCATAGATCGCCAATTAACATACAAATGTATTTGAACACATAAAGTTATTACAGGCTAGTGCACGTAAATCTAGCCGGCGCCATGAATCCAGGTAATTTATCGAAGCCCATGGTATCTACACATGTATGGCTGGTGGAGTAGGATGACCAGCAATAGTGAAACATGTTTTTTTGTCCTGATTCAAAGGGCGCCGTTCGTAGGAAGCTAGCATTGGTTATGTTCAGTAGATGACGGTGATGTTCTGTGGCTTGTGTCACATCGTCATAACTACGTAATTTATCCGTTAGAGGATAGCCTATTTGCGAAATATTAAAGAGTGAGGAGTTCTAAACAAAGAAAGAAGAGGAGATGACTAGAGGAGGCAAGTGCCTACAAGGATTAAAGTGAGCTTTGCAGGAAAAATATAATTCAAGTAAAATAATGTATTGTAGTTTCTTCATGAATCATACCTGTGTATTTGATGAATTCACTCCGGCTCTCAAGATACAGTCGCAGCCTATTTTGGGGACCTCTGTATTACAATTCCCTAATGGTTAAAATGTTTCTAACAATTCTTTCATAATTTTTTCAATATAAATAGCATTATTCTTCAGCGATTGTAAAGGTACGCAGTATGGAATCATGCATTTGTAATTTTAGCAGAAACATAGGTTAGGTAGGTACTTATACCAAATTATTATGATGTCGAATTTGTACCAATTACCACTACCACACACTAAAACACCACTACATATTGCAGTAACAACCTAACTAAATACTCGCCGCTAGTTTCAAATGCAAACAAAAGGTAATTCGCAGTTAATGACAAAATAACAGCGTGTGTGGTCGTTAATTTTCTCGTTATTAACTAATTAAATGACGATCGGCGGTGTGTGCATTTAGTAAAACACAAAGCTTTGAAACGGTAATGTCATGAACACGGCTTCAAAGTAATTATTTTGTGTAAGTAAGGTCAACGTACAGCATACATAGACCCATTAAAATTATTGTAATTCTTTAATTCAATAGACACCTAAAAGCATCGTACCAGGACCGAGACCAGACTGGGTTTTGATGTTTCGTAACGTAAATACTTAATCCTTTTTCTGCCCTCCCAGTTCTATTTGAAGTATGTCTTCTTCTTCCATAGTTCTCTCATCATTTCAGCCATAAACGTCCACAGCTGTGAGCAGCTGGACATAGGCCTAACCCAGATGGGGGGGATTTGCCATAATCGCCACGCTTGGCAGGCGGGTTGGCGATCGCAGTATGTTTGTTACGAAGGCACAGAAAACGCTGATGCCCATTCTCTGGTAAGTCCCTTAGTTGCCTCTTACGATAACCACGGAAACATATGGGATGGTGCTATTCTTTACGTCCGACACCATACGGGCATAGTTCTCTACTACTCATCAATTTATCAGACACCTTTCTAGACAATCATTATTTTTTACATAGTCATCTAGAGCTTATCTATCTGTCTATAAGGCAAAGCTAACTGAGGATCAACGCACAGGCCAAACCATTAGGGGAAACTTTAAAATTCGCACACGTATTCCTCTTATGATGTAGGCATCCACTAAGAATGGATTTTTCATAATTCAACCCCCAAGTAGTGAAACAGGGGATGAAAGTTTGATTGGAAAATCGTTATTTTCACGCGAACGAAGCCGCGGGCAAAAGCTAGTTTAAAATATGTACCTACAGGCATCGAGCTTCCCAAAACTAAATTTATCCCACTCAACCATGAACCTAATGCTTTAGCGATAAAGTTGAAAAATATTTTGGAGAAATTTGAAAGATTGTAGTAGCTTGATTTCCTGGCGACTGTACCGTTACGATGTGAATCTCGTGCAGAGCTCAAAAGTGTGGTCTTATCTTTTGTTTTCAATTGATTACTTCATTTGACCGAGCTTCTAAATTGTTCTAATGGTTTCACTTGGTGTGTTGTTTGCTGGATTTCCATTGTTGCGGTAAACCATAAGTATAAAGTGTAAAAACCCAATCTAAGGGCTGTCAAAAAGTATGAATCCTCGGTGGCGAAGAAAAGGAATGAAAAACAACATTTATTCTATAATATGGACAGGCACTTTAAATCAATTCAAGCTGTGGTAAATAGAGCAGTTATCAGGTCAAGAACACCATGTAGAACAACCATCACTATTAAAGCTAATTTTATACAAATAAGAAAGAAACCCAAGACGTTTCCATCCCCATTTCACCTACCGCCTGGCCACCCTACATCTAAAGTAATGTCTCGGTGTACGCGAGACGCATACGGCCGCTGCACGCCTGACGCCCTGCTTACCTACATTATGCGACTGGATGCGAATACGTAACGAAACGAACGCGTCCGTCTGACTTGTATACGAGGGTAGTTGTGTTAGGTATGTTGTAGGACTGATAATAATGTATTGATTGTCGGGTCTTGTCTTGTTATGATAAAGGTTTAATAAAATAACATTTAGTTATTTTCAGGCAACTTTATATGAACCTTTATTTTGTGGGTGGGAAATCATCAAATTTTAATGACTCCTCCCGCTCTGGGCAGAGCGGTAGGGAGTGTCAGACTTTTACTGACTAAAAACCAACCCATGTTCCTTCTTAGCCCTTTGTGTCGAGGCCGCGGTAGCTCTTTCGAACAACCCACAGCGCCAGCGGGTTAATTAAATATCTTACAGACTAACCTGAAGTACTCAGGATTAAAGCGAGACTATATAATATAACAATCATATTTAGAAATACGTTGTTGATACATGAAATTGCTAACCCAAAATGCACAGGCGCTAAACTGATTCCGTATGCTGAAACAAAGACTCTCGTTGAATAAAATATATCACGATCTTTCTACATCGCCAAATATTTAGGAATACTGGGAAATCTAACTCTTAGTTTGAGATATAAATCAAAAGAATTTACGAACGGAATATCTTTATTTCAGTCGGAAAGCTTTTGTGGCGTAACCTTAGATGTGCAGCAAATAGATATTATATTTTCATCATCTGCCTAGCCTTTTCCTAACTATGTTGGGGTCGGTTTCCAGTCTAACCGGATGCAGCTGAGTACCAGTATTTTACATGGAGCGACTGCCTATCTGACCTCCACAACCCAGTTAATACTAGGTAATACGATACTCTTTGGTGAGACTGGATGTCAGAATTTCAGGTCACTGACTACCTGTAACGACTGCCAAAGATCTATATATGACAGCCGGGACCAACAGCTTAACGTGCTTTCCGAGGCACGGAGGAAACTCGGTATGTCGGGCGGTCACCCATCCACAGACCGACCTAGGCAAGCACAGCTTTTCCTAAAGATCGACCCCAGTGGCAGTTCTTATTAAGCCACGAGCTCGAGAATAGATATTTTATTTTATCAGGAGTAAATACTGTTGTTATTTTAAACGTAATGTAACATTAAACTAAATACACAATGTTTTACAATTTGTTTATCGATCTTCCACTCAATCATTATTCTCAACTACCTTTGTAAATAAGCACCTACCTTATCCTTCGAAATAGTATAAATATTATCAAGATCACCTAAAGTACGCAGGAGATAATATTATAATAAAAAAATATTCCACATGAGTGTCCTCAAACTCGGGTGAACTCTTTGTTCCTTTACTCTCATATTCCGATAGGCAGACAACACGACCGGGAGAACACAGTTGCAGAAAATCCCATCAATATGTTTTGTCCCGGCCCAGGAGTTGAACCCAAGAGTGCATGACCAAACCATTGAAGCGCAATCTTTTCAATTGTTGTCACTACATCATCTTTTATACCACGTTCTTGTGTCCTTTTTTTTTTTTGGAGCGTGGGAAATCATCAAATGACTCCTCCCGTGCGGGGCGGAGCGGAAGGGAGTGTCAGACTTCTACTCCCTAATAACCACCCATGTTCCTTCTTAGCCCTTTGTGTCCGGGGCCGCAGTATCTCTCCTGATTCTTCAATTTATCATTCAGAGTTTCATTAGTAACATTATAATAGTTGGGGCGACATAGTACAAGACTGTGACAACAAGTTCCGGACAGCAGATTGCCCCAACGGACTCAGCAAGTAATCTTGTATAGTACAGGCACTTATACTCTGAACATTTAAGACTGCACCGGTGTAATTACAGGAATTGCTGTAAACGTATCTATTTACTACTAGTTCCAGTCTACTACGGTGCTCTAGTTAAACACCTTTGAGTCTCTGCTCCGCAAGATAATCTCATCTGATTAAAATATCGCTTTAGAAGTCCTGTTGGGCCATGTTCTAATTGCGGACCGATTTTTCACTGCATGCGGTTTTAAATATAAATTAAAATACATAGATAGTTTGGATAGAGGTTATCGTTTATCTTCTAAGGATGAAGACAGAATACATAATCGCCATTTTGTTTCGACATTGCGTCTTGCAGGTCAACCTATGAGGCTGGGTTCTGCTTAACTGTACTATCCTGTTGGTGCCTGAAGTGTAAAGCTTCCAGTTAGGGCATAAAAACTAAGTAACAGTGCGCTAAGGGCACACCGGTGAGGTACGAGCCTCGGCTTAGAGTGTCACTGGGGAGGACAGCAAAGGGGCTGGCTAGATCTGAGTGAGGGTCAATATTTAGGGGCTGATTTAAAACTAGTGGCTCAGCATCGCTAGCTGGCTCGCGCAAGGGTCGGGGGCAATATAAACATAACTCTTTGCTGCAATAAAAACTAAAATGTGGTGGACATTTTCCTACAATTAAAACAACCAATCATAACCGATATCAACGCGATAAGTATATAATCCCAATATTTATACGTCACAATCAAAAGCATCACTTTCTGACCTATTTGTCAATGACACCAACTATATATATTAGAAGAACACAAGCCAACAAGGTAATTCATTCCCTTTTACGTCTGAGCGTGAAGATACGGCAAATAGCTCGACTTTATTCACCGGTGCTCGAGAGTTTCCGAGCTCAAGTGCTCGTTGGAAACTTCTCCAATATTCGTACCGTGACACTCGTAACAGGTCGTGCCATTTTAAAGCGTGGGTTTCGTGTGATTCTATTGATTGGAATAAATTCATGCATGTTTGGAGTGAACAGTTGTAAGGTTAACCGGGTGGTTGCTATGCACTATTACGCTCCATTCACGCCTTTAGAACCCTTTTTTTTTAGAGGGTGGTAAATCATCAAATGATTCCTCCCGCTCTGGGCAGAGCGGTAGGAAGTGTCTGACTTCTACTGACTAAAAACCACCCATGTCCCTCTTCTTAGCCCCTTGTGCCGAGGCCGCGGTATCTCTTTCGAACAACCCGCAGCCCCGACGGGACCTCTAGGATCCTCGCCCACTTTTTGTAGTGATGCAAGCGTAATACAGTGTCGATGCTGTCGCTGCCTGTGTTCTAAAGTCCATTTCACGAAAGAAGTCCCGCAGACGCAGCGCTGTATGTCGCGCGACATAATGTTGTTTCACAACTTTTGGCATCGTAAATAAACCTTATAACGCACTAATCCAATAATAAACTCACAAAATATCTACCACAACAAACGCACCTTGATAACATCGACAAACGACAACATGGCCTATCTGTTAAATTTAGTTCAACAATTGTCCGCGGGACTTCTTTCGTGAAATGGAGGCTTCGCCACTTTGCGAACTGCCCCGTTGGTCACGTCGTCGCATGAGCGTGTGGTCTTGAATTCCATTCTCGGGTTGAGCAAAGAGGGCAATTGGGTTTTTCTATTATATTTATTTTGCCGTGACCAAAAAAACTATATACTAACCTTCGGCCAAGTTACTATGATTATGTAACGCTACTATTGTGATACTGTTGGACATGCGTCAGTGCTGTCACCCTTTCTTCGTACCCCTGACGTTGTTAAAAGCAAGCCTCGTTTGCGTGAATTGAATCGTGCTTTGTAAATGCGACTAGGACACGAAAGCAGCGCAGGGGGCAAGGTGGTCTCGTCGGGGCTGCGGGTTGTTCGAAAGAGAAACTGCGGCCTCGACACAAATGGCTAAGAAGGAACATGGGTGGTTTTTAGTCAGTAGAAGTCTGACACTCCCTGATAAATATCCACCATCCAAAAGGCCGCAACGTGGTAAGAAAGGAGGTACACATAACAGTATTAGTAAGACCACTACAACCACAAGTAGTTGATATATTCTCGTAGCTAAACTAAAGACCAACATGCATCGTCCTCAACCTTGCCGTGACAATCTTGATTAATATGGTCAGTGTTGAACTACCGAGCCGTTTTGCTTGCATGCTCCATCTCGTACGTCAGGGAATTTATTAGGTCCACCACAAGATTTATGCCGACGGTATCGATGAAGTTAAAAGGGTTCAGGATAAAGGGATGGTTTACTGTTCGTATTATACAGTGGACTTCTAAGTCGATGGCAAAAATTCAGTTGAACAATCAAAAGTCACTGACTTCTGAAACTAAGATTATTTTACACAGCCTACTTGTAAGATTGTCTATAATCTACAAATGGCAGCCGGGATCAACAGCTTAGCGTGCGCATTTATGTAAACTGAACCATCATCATCATCTGCATCCTTTTCCCAACTGTGTTGGGGTCGGCTTCTAGTGTAACCGGATGCAGCTGAATACCAGTATTTTACATGGAGCGACTGCCTATCTGACCTCCACTACCCAGTTAATACTAGGTAAACCCAACCATGACATTCTAAAGTGCCAAATCGTATTCTAAACTTCGGCTAAGTACAAGTACATCTTCCCATCAAACAAAGCAGACTTGTAAGTTCGTATCAAACGATTTTCGGTTCAAAGTGAGAACATCTAAAAATCGCTTAACTAAAGGTGAACTCGTAATGGAATGGAATATGATTAACCATTCGCATTAGTTTGATACGAGGGCACTGGACCAGCGGTTCTCCATATAAATTTACTCCTCTATTTTCTTCCTGAAAAATGCCTCAAGAAATGTAGAGCAAGTTTTTTAAATAAAATCTAGATCAATGAGGAACCTCTGTATTTGAAAAATGTAACTACTAAATATCTCTAATACCTTCTAGCTCTGCACTTGGACAATCCGTTTAAAAAGACATACATTTACAAATCAACAAACATACAACTTACCTATATATATATATCTATCTATCCACCAATTTAACATAGGACCGAAAAATCTGCACACAACACTAAACCACAGTTTTGATTTCCCGAGGGCACACGAAAATTTCCCGAAACATTAGCTGAAGCACTTGAAATAATAATGACCATACATTTTAGCTGAATTACTTCGGAACTTGGAAACGCAATGAATTTTGGAAACGTATACTTTCTGAATACGATATGGTAATTTGTTTTAAGTGATGTGGAAACTTGTGACGTTATTGTGGAAAAATGTACGTACCTAGCTTAATCAGAGAAACAATTCAATGGAAGTAAGAAACGGCAAGTCGCAAGTTGAGGAGCTCGTGGCTACGTAAATAGCCACTCGGGTCAATCCTCTGGTTAAGCCGCACTGGCCTTGGTTGGTCCGTAGATGGGTGACCATGCATTACATACCGAGTTTCCTCTGTATCTCGGAATGCACGTTAAGCCGTTGGAACCGGCTATCTGTGGTAGACCTTTGTCAGTTGTTGCAACCAGTCAGTATTACCCAGAGGGTAGTTAACTAAAAAAATCTAATTAGTCCGTCAGATAGATTCCCAAAAAATATTGGACACGTATTTTTTCTTTTTTCACGTAAACAAACAATGAAGACGATACAGTGCTTTGAAAACTCGTGTGACGTCATATTCTAAGACATTAATGACATTTTTTACCGGTGAGTGACGTCACGACCCCACTCAAATCTTTGACGCGTTTTATCTTAGTCAATTTTTTACTGATTTGATACTCGTATAACAAAAAATACGTATCCAATATTTTTCGAAAATCTAACAAACGGACTAATTAGAATCATATTTTTTTTAGTCAGTAAACATCCCTATTGGGTTGTGGAGGTTAGATAGGCAGTCGCTCCATGCAAAATAATGGTATTCAGCTGCATCCTATTATACTGGAAGCCAATTCTAACATATGTAGTTGGGAAAAGGCTGTGCAGATGATGATTTGATAGTTCAAGGAAGTATGCATCTGTTACTTTGGTACGGTACGGTAAATTAGCTATCAAAACTCCAAAACGTGATCTAAAGCTAAAAGTAATAAAAATATTGATACACTCTTTTGGGGGCAACGACTGTAGCCAGAACAAATCAAGTAATGTAATTATGAAAGTATTTTGTTTGAGTAAAGTTCACAAACGTGATGGGTATTGATAATTATCATAAGGAAGAATAAAACTGCTATTGTCAATTTAACCAGAATTAGTGAGCTCACACATAACATTAGGATAACCCACCGCTCACCGCTCACCGCTAACTGCGCGCTCAACACTACAACACGTGAGCGGTGCAAAGCTGTGAAGCCATTATAACTTCTATTCACGTTCTACAGCTGCGATCGATGTGGGATTTCTAGTTTGAAACAATTAATAACCTAATGGCAAATGTAGTTCAGTACAGTGCATTGAGTGTCGACGAGAGGAGAGGTCTGATGCGGTACTAAAGTTATTACAGGAAAGTATTATATCCCTCCTGAACTTTGTCGGTCACGGTGGACAATCTTACGGCGTGGAAGATATTATAGTGCACAGGGTGTGGTTTGTTCCTGGGACGGCAATGCGACAAGACCGGAGAGAGTTCAGGCGCAGAATCAACGTGTAATGGCTTAACGTGCTTTCCGAGACTCCTACTTCCAAAGTCCGGGTCATTACTTAGAAATTTCTAATAGAAAAACCAAAAGCATTTTTCCCCGACCCGGGAATCGAACCTAGTAACCCACGCTCAGCTGTCGCTCTTGCGATCACGAAACCAAAACACGGAGCAGTTAAAAATCGGGGCAGAGAAATTATTAAATAGCCATAAAAGTCAATAGTTAGTAAAGTATCAAGACACTTTGTGTAGTAGACCTTTATTTTATTTGCTTCTTCTGCAACTTGTTTTATGGCACAACATTATTAGATGCCAGACTAGCACAAACACATCCATGTTTAATCAATACTTCAGAAGTACCATTACATTAATGAAAGCTACGACTCTATCAATGACATCTCACAGTACAAGATGTAAATACAGAATTACTGAGTGTAGTGTACATTAGTAAACAGGCAACGGTACGATTTCAATGCGTCCTATATTTACTTCGAGAGATATTTATCAATGTTTGATGTAAGCAAGTGAACTAAACATCAAAACCGTATCAAATGGCGTTTTGTTTTCAAATGGTTTAAATTTCAACCTATACTAATATTATAAAGCTGAAGAGTTTGTTTGTTTGAACGCGGTAAACTCAAGGACTACTGGTTGGAATAGAAAAATTATTTTGTGTTGGATAGTCCATTTATCGAGGAAGGCTTTAGGCTATATAACATCACGCTATGACCAATAGGAGCGGAACATAAATGATGTTTTTGAGTCATGGATTCTCGAATAAACGTAAATTCTATTCTATCTTCTATATATTCTATATCATCTTCTTCTTCTATATATATAAAAATGAAACCCGTTTTTCGTTGTCACGACTTGGCATGAAAACGGCTTGACCGATTGGGCTGATTTTTTTTTTTAAATATTCGTTGAAGTTCAAGGATGGTTTTTACGGCGAGAAAAATTCGAATAATAGCCGGAAAAGCCCTAAAAACAGCCCTTTTCTTTTTCCCATACAAACGTTTTCTAACTAAAACGTCAAATCAATTTGAGCTTTAATACCGTACTATAAAGTTCAAGTGTTAGTGGAGAGGTTCCGGGAAGGCAAAACAATTGAGTGACGTTCAGTTGTTCAGTCAACGAATGACAACTTCAAACAGACCATACGACATTATCACAATAATCACAAATAATTAATGTTTCTTTCCCAATAGAAAAACGATTTTTCAAATGGTGTTTGCGTATAATATAAAAATTAATTGCTGTTAGTTAGTCTCGCTAAAACTCGAGAACGGCTGGACCGATTTGGCTAATTATAGTGTTGAATTATTCGTGGAAGTCCAGAGAAGGTGAGAAATTAGTAGTATGTAGGTAAGTAGGTAATAGGTAGGTGGTAGGTAGTTGGTACGTTGCCGGTAAAAGGGCATTGCAACGCACGCGGGGTACAGCTATATTATATAAAAATGAATAGCTGTTCGTTAGTCTCGCTAAAACTCGAGAACGGCTGGACCGATTTGGCTAATTGTAGTGTTGAATTATTCGTGGAAGTCCAGGGAAGGTTTAAAAGGTGAGAAAGTAGTAGGTAGGTAGGCAGGGTAGTAGGTAGAGTAGTAGGTAGGGTAGTAAGTAGGATAGTAGAGTAGGTAGGGTAGTCGGTAGAGTAGTAGGTAGGGTGGTAGTAAGTAGGTAGGGTAGTAGGTAGGTCGGGTAGTAGGTAGGTAGGGTAGTAGGTAGGTAGAGTAGTAGGTAGGTAGGTAGGGTAGTAGGTAGGTAGGGTAGTAGGTAGGTAGGGTAGGAGGTAGTAGGTAGGTAGTTGGTACACAGGCAGGTAGTAGGTAGGAAAAAGGGCATTGCAACGCATGCCGGGAACAGCTAGTCTATATATATAAAAATGAAACCCGTTTTCCGTTGTCACGACTTGGCATGAAAACGGCTTGACCGATTTGGCTGATTTTTTTTTTAAATGTTCGTTGAAGTTCAAGGATGGTTCTTACGGCGAGAAAAATTCGAATAATGGCCGGAAAAGCCCTAAAAACAGCCCTTTTCTTTTTCCCATACAAACGTTTTCAAACTAAAACGTAAAATCAATTTGAGCTTTAATACCGTACCCATAAAGTTCAAGTGTTAGTGGAGAGGTTCCGGGAAGGCAAAACAATTGAGTGACGTTCAGTTGTTCAGTCAACGAATGACAACTTCAAACAGACCATACGACATTATCACAATAATCACAAATAATTACTGTTTCTTTCCCAATAGAAAAACGATTTTTCAAATGGTGTTTGCGTATAATATAAAAATTAATTGCTGTTAGTTAGTCGCGCTAGAACTAGAGAACGGGTAGACCGATTTGTCTAATTTTGGTTTTGAAACATTTGTGGCAGTCCAGAGAAGGTGAGAAATTAGTAGTATGTAGGTAGGTAGGTAATAGGTAGGTGGTAGGTAGTTGTAGACCGATTTGGCTAATTATAGTGTTGAATTATTCGAGGAAGTCCAGGGAAGGTTTAAAAGGTGAGAAAGTGGTAGGTAGGTTGGCAGGGTAGTAGGTAGGGTAGTAAGTAGGATAGTAGAGTAGGTAGGGTAGTCGGTAGAGTAGTAGGTAGGGTAGTAAGTAGGTAGGGTAGTAGGTAGGTCGGGTAGTAGGTAGGTCGGGTAGTAGGTAGGTCGGGTAGTAGGCAGGTAGGGTACTAGGTAGGTAGGGTAGTAGGTAGGTAGGTAGGGTAGTAGGTAGGTAGGGTAGTAGGTAGGTAGGGTAGTAGGTAGGTAGGGTAGTAGGTAGGTAGGGTAGTAGGTAGGTAGGGTAGTAGGTAGGTAGGGTAGTAGGTAGGTAGGGTAGTAGGTAGGTAGGGTAGTAGGTAGGTAGGGTAGTAGGTAGGTAGGGTAGGAGGTAGTAGGTAGGTAGGTAGTTGGTACACAGGCAGGTAGTAGGTAGGAAAAAGGGCATTGCAACGCATGCCGGGAACAGCTAGTCTATATATATAAAAATGAAACCCGTTTTCCGTTGTCACGACTTGGCATGAAAACGGCTTGACCGATTTGGCTGATTTTTTTTTTAAATGTTCGTTGAAGTTCAAGGATGGTTCTTACGGCGAGAAAAATTCGAATAATGGCCGGAAAAGCCCTAAAAACAGCCCTTTTCTTTTTCCCATACAAACGTTTTCAAACTAAAACGTAAAATCAATTTGAGCTTTAATACCGTACCCATAAAGTTCAAGTGTTAGTGGAGAGGTTCCGGGAAGGCAAAACAATTGAGTGACGTTCAGTTGTTCAGTCAACGAATGACAACTTCAAACAGACCATACGACATTATCACAATAATCACAAATAATTACTGTTTCTTTCCCAATAGAAAAACGATTTTTCAAATGGTGTTTGCGTATAATATAAAAATTAATTGCTGTTAGTTAGTCGCGCTAGAACTAGAGAACGGGTAGACCGATTTGTCTAATTTTGGTTTTGAAACATTTGTGGCAGTCCAGAGAAGGTGAGAAATTAGTAGTATGTAGGTAGGTAGGTAATAGGTAGGTGGTAGGTAGTTGTAGACCGATTTGGCTAATTATAGTGTTGAATTATTCGAGGAAGTCCAGGGAAGGTTTAAAAGGTGAGAAAGTGGTAGGTAGGTTGGCAGGGTAGTAGGTAGGGTAGTAAGTAGGATAGTAGAGTAGGTAGGGTAGTCGGTAGAGTAGTAGGTAGGGTAGTAAGTAGGTAGGGTAGTAGGTAGGTCGGGTAGTAGGTAGGTCGGGTAGTAGGTAGGTCGGGTAGTAGGCAGGTAGGGTACTAGGTAGGTAGGGTAGTAGGTAGGTAGGTAGGGTAGTAGGTAGGTAGGGTAGTAGGTAGGTAGGGTAGTAGGTAGGTAGGGTAGTAGGTAGGTAGGGTAGTAGGTAGGTAGGGTAGTAGGTAGGTAGGGTAGTAGGTAGGTAGGGTAGTAGGTAGGTAGGGTAGTAGGTAGGTAGGGTAGTAGGTAGGTAGGGTAGGAGGTAGTAGGTAGGTAGGTAGTTGGTACACAGGCAGGTAGTAGGTAGGAAAAAGGGCATTGCAACGCATGCCGGGAACAGCTAGTCTATATATATAAAAATGAAACCCGTTTTCCGTTGTCACGACTTGGCATGAAAACGGCTTGACCGATTTGGCTGATTTATTTTTTTAAATGTTCGTTGAAGTTCAAGGATGGTTTTTACGGCGAGAAAAATTCGAATAATGGCCGGAAAACCCCTAAAAACAGCCCTTTTCTTTTTCCCATACAAACGTTTTCTAACTAAAACGTAAAATCAATTTGAGCTTTAATACCGTACTATAAAGTTCAATTGTTAGTGGAGAGGTTCCGGGAAGGCAAAACAATTGAGTGACGTTCAGTTGTTCAGACAACGAATGACAACTTCAAACAGACCATACGACATTATCACAATAATCACAAATAATTACTGTTTCTTTCCCAATAGAAAAACGATTTTTCAAATGGTGTTTGCGTATAATATAAAAATTAATTGCTGTTAGTTAGTCGCGCTAAAACTAGAGAACGGCTAGACCGATTTGTCTAATTTTGGTTTTGAAACATTTGTGGCAGTCCAGGGAAGGTTTAAAAGGTGAGAAAGTGGTAGGTAGGTAGGCAGGGTAGTAGGTAGAGTAGTAGGTAGAGTAGTAGGTAGGGTAGTAAGTAGGATAGTAGAGTAGGTAGGGTAGTCGGTAGAGTAGTAGGTCGGGTAGTAGGTAGGTAGGGTAGTAGGTAGGTAGGGTAGTAGGTAGGTAGGGTAGTAGGTAGGTAGGGTAGGAGGTAGTAGGTAGGTAGGTAGTTGGTACACAGGCAGGTAATAGGTAGGAAAAAGGGCATTGCAACGCATGCCGGGAACAGCTAGTACAGTATAATTATTAAACCACGTGAGACATAAAAACTCTTTGTTTTCAATTTCAACATTTATTAACAGTCACAAAAGCTTAAAATACTATGTAAAACATTTTCACTTATTTAACTCCAACTTTACGTATCAATCACCAAAATAATTAGAAATTCTCGACTCTGTTAATCATAACTCCAATTTTCTCAATCTCACTGACAATCACGTCACCAGGGTGTAAGAACTCTGGGGGATCCCTGTACACCCCCACTCCTCCAGGAGTACCCGTCAGGATGATATCACCAGGTAACAAAGTAAACACGTTCGATAACCGCTCAATAACGTCAGGAATCTTGTGAATGAACTGATTTGTATTACTCTTCTGTTTCTGAACTCCGTTGACAATACATCTTATATGTAAATTGTGTGGATTGCCAATCTCGTCACTAGTTGTTATGTAAGGACCAATAGGACAAAACGTATCCATAGCTTTGCCAAGCACTAGTTGTCCAAGGTTTGTGTTGACGCCCCAATCTGCAGCTCCTATGTCTTGAGCGATAGTGTACCCCAGAACGTAGTCATAAGCATCTTCTGCATTCACTCTAGATGCTGTTTTTCCAATGACTATGGCCAGTTCCACTTCACAGACCACTTTTTCTGATACATCCGGCTTTAGTCTGATTGAATCATTTGGTCCAATGATCGTGCTTGGGAATTTGTTGAAAATGAACGGGAATTCTGGCGGTGGGAAATTCTGTTCTTCGCAATGATCTTTGTAATTCAATCCTACGCATAGTACTTTGTCTCCTCCGTGTATCGGTGCTTTAAGACTTACTTTTGATATAGAAACTGTTTCGTGTTTGGTGGCTTGCAGCTTCTTCACTTTTTCGAAGGCTCCGTTCTTCAAAATTTGTATAAGGGTACTGGGTATTGTTGGATCAATCTTGTTGATGTCAACAACATCTTCACCAAATAGATATCCAACTCGGATTTCTTCTGGATTATCTTTGTAAACAAATTGTACCAGCTGCATTCTTCTTTCTTTGTTATTACGATACACTGCACTAGAAACGCTCCAGAATACTTTTGGTTCAAATAAAAATGTCACTAGGATTAAATAAAATGTTTTGAACACAGATAAATGGTGGCTTACTCTTCAAGATCTTGTTTAGCAACAAGTGGCAAAAGTGGTGATAGTACTGTCGCCTTGTTAAGATAAACGTCTTGTTTTATACACAGTATCGCGAGAGTTACCTATCTACAATCTAACTCTCAAGTGGAAATATCAGGCTGATAGTGTCAGGTTGTTATGATGGAGTGACGTAAACAATACGAAAAGGTTATGTAATATTATGGTACTACGTTGTGATTATATCAATCTATACAATGGCAGCAGGTATGGTACAGTTGGTGGGCCTTTTATACATAAATAATGTTCACCCAAATGCGGCACGTAGCAATTAAAACTTGATAACTATTTTACACTACGATAAATGAATTGTTGAGCAAACTTACAGCCGATGTCGAGATTCCGTATTACAGCCACACATACAACCATACAACAAACTGAAGTTGGTAGTCAATTTACTAAATTCCCTGAATTTACAAACAAAACCTCAACGTAACTACAACAGACTATTTTATTTTTCATTAGACTGTAAATAAATAATACTACATCAAAGATCCCTACGATATTACATTTACTCAGAAATTCTCATAGAGCCTGTGGCGCTAGCATTCTACATTACAATATTAATAAGTTATGAACTGAATTAACAATAGACGAGAAGAAAATAGTGAACCTTATTTATTTCTTAGAATAGCAAAACATTACGAAGAGAAAGCGAAACACTTCTAATGTAATAATCCTGTGAATAATTGAATACTTATCCTCGTCTTAAGTATTCTAAGCCTGATGTAAAGCGTTTTAAATGAAGCTGTTCTCGAGTTTTGTAAACTTTGTGATATTTTCCTTGAAATATATCTGTTAAGTTGGAGGAATTATTAATAAGGTAGCGTAGATCGAAATAAGAATAGAAATACGTGCCTGCTGTTTATAAAATTACATCTTCGAAGCAGTAAGCTTTAATAATAGTTGAGCAGCGGTGGCCCAGTGGTGGCGGCCCCGACTTCGGAACAGTAAGCCGTAGGTTTGAATCCAGGAAGGTGCATTACTTTGTGTAATTTATTTCATCACCACTGCTCTCATAACGGTGAAGGAAACCATCGTGAGGAAACCGGCACGTCATAGAACCAAATAATTCGAAGACGTGACATCTAAAAAACCCGCACTGGGCCCGCGTGGTGGTTTATAGCCCAGATTATAAAGAAGAGAGGTCTGAGTCCCTGGAGTGGGAACGTTATAGGATGATGCAAAAACAAGATGCAGCTAACCATTAGGGACTCCGGTAAGAGGAAATGATGAACTTTGTCATACAGAAGACGAAAAGTGAGATTACAGGCGAACAATTTGTGGTAAACCTGTAGTAAATCCCCATATAGCAATTCGATAAACGACAACAGTACTCCATAACAACTGGCAGTTATGCGCCATTTTCAAGTCCAGGTAACTACTAACCAGGTACTAATAACCTTCATGAACCCTCTACCTAATTAATATTACGAACTGAAGCCCACGTCGACTGAAACTCACTGCGGCTGTATACAAACTAGTAATTAATTATTGACGATACTAATTTAATTACATTCAGACCGTAGTATCCAATCAGTTATGCAACAATCCATCATGGTATTAATTATTGTATCTAGGCGACTGTTGGGTACTAAAATGTGTTATTTGGGCTAAAAATACTTTTTGGTAAAACTTGATTTTAAACTTTAAACGAAAAAATAAATTGCAACAAGTTTTAAGAAGCGACGCAAAATATGAAAAAAACGTGGTGAGGAAACCGGCAATTTAAACTAACTAACAATTAGAAGACATGTGACATCTATCAACCCGCACTGTGTCTTTTTGCTGAATTACTGCCTGTTTTCTGACGCCCAGCTGTGGGACTACTGCTAAAATCTTAAAAATTACGTCTTATTTAATTATATCACTATACAATTCATTCCATTAATTCCCTGTCTATCCTACATGTATCAGACGTCGAAACAGTTCTGCATATATGTAATCCACAATGTTATCGCTGCCACGCTATCCGGCAGCGCATAGTGAGGATCCAATATCCATTAGATTAGTGCAGCTGATTGGATACGCAAGGATCCGCTCAGGTGATGCGTCGTGGATTATATATTTGGGTCATGTATGTCTTGGCTGTTGAACACGTTCTGTAGTAATTGAATGCACTCGGTAGGTGGCACTAGTAGCAAAGGGTAAAAGGATACGATATATTTCCATCTGAGAAATTCCTGCAAAAGGAACTGAAACCGATGCGAATGCCGTCGAGTATGCACACGTCATAAATGGTAACAATCATAGATATAATAGATAAAAATACCAAGTGGAAAAATGTCGGTATGCAGAGTTCCATATCGTTCAGCAAATACCTTCTTCAGAAATAAGATCGTGTTACAAACTTGTATGAGAGGAGCCAAAGAGAAAATTTTAACACTACCTAAAGATTTTCAGCAAAAATATCCGATAAGTCGTCCCCCTTAAGTAGCACTATTAAAATCATTGTAACACCTACTGGTATTAATTAGGCTTTTATCGAGAAAAAAAATAATCATTTCAAAAGTCTGGTCCTAGGAAACCAAGATAAAAATCTCTGATCTGAATAGTCTAGAAACTAAAATAGATTAGGGAAAGTCTTCAAACAAACAAAGATAGAAAAAGACGTTCACCTTTTTTAAAGGATGGGAAATCGTCAAATGACTCCTCCCGCTCTGGGCGGAGCAAAAGGTAGTGTCAGACTATTACTGACTAAAACCCACCCGTGTTTCCTTCTTATGCCCTTTGACTGCCAAAAAAAGCAAAAGCGAAAAAGAAAAAGCAAAGCAAAGCGCAAGGCAAAATGTATCGGGACGCTCATTAAAACTCCATCATATTTTGCAAATAAATGATTCTGATTCTGTTTCAGATTCTGAGTAGAATGTAAACATCCACCTACATTTTATTCATTACTAGCGACCCGCCCCGGCTTCGCACGGGTGCAATGCTGATACTAAATTAAATACACTACAGAAAAACTATGAACGTTGTATATAAAAACATAGCGGCCCGCTCCGACTTTGCACGGGCATAAAATATATATGCCTATGTCACTCAATGAAAACATGATTAAAATCGATCCAGTATTTTTGATTCATTCATTACTGCCCTTGGCCTGCACGCATTAAATTTGGAGTAAAACAATTCCTCTTTCCCTATACTTACTATGAAGATTTCCTGCTATCTTTGGAATATCTAAATTCATACAATTTTTATTACATTACACATTTTTACTTATTTACTTTTTACATTTTTACCTAGGTATTTATTTTATTTTTACAACAATTAATATATTACAGGATGTCTTTATACACAACGTTCACAGCTTTCTTGTCATTAGACAATACAAACATGTTTTCTCTTGAGGTTACTCTTGAAAGAGCGACATACAGTTGGCCATGTGAAAAACAGTCAACGCTCAAATCTAAGCCTGCAACGTTGAAGGTTTGACCTTGCGATTTATTAATGGTCATTGCAAAAGATGTCTTTACCGGAAACTGTAAACGTTTAAATTGGAAGGGTAAATCCGATGGTATCAGAGGGATTCGGGGAATCAATACACCGACCGGTACCGCCCGCCGCAAACGCAAATTTTAAATTTGTAATATCTCCGAAAATATTTGTTTAATTTACATGCTGTAAGGAACCATATTGATCTATGTTAATTGCACACTGTATTTAAGGTACTTAATTCGATAAGGATTAATGTCGTATTGCTTAAAATAGCTTCGTAAATAAGCCATTTTTTCACGTAAAAAGTAAACAATAAAAATGGTTAATGTGGGTTATCCCTAAAATATAAACATATACCATCGCGGACTTTTTTGTAGACCTTTTTATGGTGTACAATACTGTAGTACATTAATTTGATCTAACTCGTAGGGTTTAGGCAGCGTTTTTGCTAAATTGCTAAATAAGCCCAAAAAAATAGGTTAATTTACGACATCACGTTAGAAACCTCTAAAATTAGCAATGTTGCCTTAGTATATGATGCATGTATTATACATATAAACCTTCCTCTTGAATCACTCTATCTATTGGAAAAAACCGCATCAAAATCCGTTGCGTAGTTTTAAAGATTTAAGCGCACATAGGGATATAGGGACAGAAAAGGCGACTTTGTTTTATACTATGTAGTGATTATTGCAAATAAATGATTCTGATTCAGATTCTGACTAGAATGCAAACATCCACCTACATTTTATTCATTATTATTGCAAATAAATGATTCTGATTCAGATTCTGACTAGAATGTAAACATCCACCTACATTTTCATTCTAGATTCATAGAAACTCCTTGATCCAATTAAACTGCGCAGTCCCACATAGATAGGTCACCTAATACCGGCTTGTCCTACATCTAAACAATACGCTGATCAGTTGTAACATCTCGATACGGCGGCCATTGTTGCTGTAGCAATGGTATTAGATTATTGGCCTGATTATGGTGAGAATGCAACACTGTATTGAGTTAGCAAGGGAATTGTGTATTGTTTACAGTTTATATCAGTGCAGTGACTGACTGACTGACTTACTAAAACCTCCCTTTTTTTGGGAGGTGGAAAATCGTCAAATAACCCCTCCTTCCTCTCTTGCGAACAACCCGCAGCCCCGACGGATGTCGAACCCCTTCCATGATGCTAACATCTTTTTGAGGCACGCGTGGAACACGAACGCACCGTCGACACGGCCTGTGGTCGTCATAAGACGGACGGACGGCGAGCTAGCCCATCACTCACCGTCCACAAGCCCGCGTCTACGGTGGCCGAAAGCCATCACGTGGCCCCCGACGCCCGGAGCGCCTTCCGCGGCCGTTGGGACGAGAGGTTCTCTCCCTCTCACGTCTAGCATCGCAGAAGGAGGCGACGGCGTCCCATTCCTCCTCGCCCCGGACCATGGCTTGAGTTCTGGCCCCTCGACTAGAATGCAAACATCCACCTACATTTTATTCATCTGATAACAATAACTATAAAATGCAGAAACTACCTTGCAGTAACCGAAAACTGACCATTCTGATCCCAAAACTTCCACTATTCCCGTAACTACAGATTACCTTGCCGTTCCAGTCACCGTAACAACTAAGAAACATCTACCTACAGTATGTACATATTCAAGTACCCCATTAGTACTTCCATTACCTACATAATGCTTTGACATAAGGTACATTATCGTATAACGTGTTACTGGTCGTAACAGCAATCAAAGCCGTTAGCAATGTTACCAGGTATTGACGGCAAATGGTCTTCCTAATGCGTGTCGAGTGATAATTTGTTTAGATATGAAACTAGATGATTGTGTGTATGCACAAATACAGACTTCGGGTTTCTAACTGTGATGGTGTAGCTGAACAGGAATAAACCTGAAATTGCTGATGAAAAAACCCAATAACACTTTGTCTGATGTGGCTAATAATATGTGTAAATGCAAACATGGAGAAAGGAAGTTACAACTCGTATCTACCTATTTTAATGTTTACGGTTATATTAATAAACGTGTGTGATTAAATAAATAAAAAACATTAATGTTTTCACGTCTAAATTAAATAATTTAATAAATAAATCACTTTTCCATACATGCAAAATTTCTTAAAATAAGGAATTTATAAAACAAAAATAAATCAAATAACTTTAGTATTTACATGGGTATAATAACTAAAAAAAATATGATTAGCACTCAAACATGTTTTTTACAAAAAGGGGTTATTTTTTGGTTACTAAATATCTTTCTACAATGGCACAGCTACGTAATACAATTAATAGAAAAACTAATATCAATAAAAATAACTCTAAGTTTTGTTACAAATTACGTATATCAAAACAGACTTCTACAATTTCATACATCCAAAATAAATAACAAACTTCGTAGGAACTAAAACAACTACTTATGTAGAAATACTCAGCAAATATCAGAAAAGTGTGATCATAAGGGGTGCAAAAGTACCCTTAACGAAGGAGAAAGGCACTTGTTTGCGATCATTTTTTGTTCCTAACTGGAAACCTTCTAGTTACAGACATTTTGGGGTCGAAGTTCCAACAAGTTAAAATGTTATGACTTTTTTCGTGAAAAGATATACCTGTAAAAAATCAGTACCTTCCAACCTAAATGTATGGGAAAACTGGTAATTTTTTAGCGATTATGATCTTAGTTTCATGGGCAAATTGTTATGTTCAGTTTGAGGGTCACACTCTTGAAAATGGTCACACATTTCCGATTAAGACTGTATTAGAATATTCTTAAAAATACTTTTATATCGTTGAGCAAATAGAACAGCATGACAATTTTTATGAAACGTTTACCTCATCACCAAAATGTTCATACTAATTTATAATTTTGAGCAACATTCAGTACCTTCCAATATTTCTATTACCCTTGCAATTAATATAATGAAAACCAAGTAATAATAAATCTTAAATGTACAGACGCCATTGGGTAGATTATACAATAAATCCCTTAAATATATTTACAAAACAATTAGTTTAAAAGTCCTTTTCGATAGTAAATATCAATTAGTTTGAACGAGCACAAACAAATTCGTTGAATCCTCAACTAGTTAGCAATAGAGTCGATATCGATTCATTTGTATTCAGCAGCCGTGGGGCACAACATGTAGTAGAAACAGAAGGACTGCTCCGTACAACAAGAAAACCTGTACACGCACACATAGTGCCAATGCGTACAGACGTCACCACATCAAGCTACTGACACAAGTACTATTTATTTAATAGTTTTTCAACTTTATCGCTAATCTTTAAATATAAAATTCTACTGTACGTGTGTTTGTCACCGAACTCCTCTTAAACGGCTAGACCGATTTTGATGAAAAAAATTATGTGTGCTCAAGTGGATTCGAGAATGGTTTAGATTTACAATTGGACCTGCTAGGTGGCGATGCTGTCCGGGCAGGACGACGTCTGTCAGGTTCGATAGTATATTATATGATGTAAGGTTGATCGGGAAATTTTGGCAGTAACGGGTAGCTTGATGTGAGTCTGAACATAATTTACGTATGTGGCATGATGTCTAGGGCATGCGAAACTCGGTTTCGGGCCCATAGTAAAACACGGTATAAGCCGGTTTTATCACGCGAGCCTATTGACACAGACCGGGCACAAATCCAGACTCCGTGGCTGCTACTGAGAAATTCCTGATTGAAAAATCCAATAACAGTTTGCCCAACCAGGGAATCGAACCCATAAGGCCTTATGCTCAACAGGCATGCCTGCGACCACCAGACCAACGAGGCAGTCTAACTGTAACTAATTTCAATCTAACACAAAATGAATGCAAGTTGTAAAGAAGCGTGTCGATAAACGTGAACCTTCTGTACTCATCTACTTAGTGTTGCCTTTAGACAGGTTTACAAATAATGTAATTCATCAAGTGAGATTAAGTTCAGGGAAAAAGACGATTCTCCGAATTGGATTTATTGGATTAAGACACAGATATTGAGGGTTTTATACTGGGAATCGGTTCGACACAAACAGAGTTGGTAGCCAGTTACAACGATAAACAAAAAACATCTTAAATAGTCTGTTTTAATTTAAGAAAACAATACGTAATAAAGGAACTAGGACAAAATATGTTATTTCTTATAATAACATAACATCACGTCTGTAATGCACAAAGGGTAATGCAGAGCTGTACCAGATAGTACACCCATATTTCGCCAGTTATAAAAACATAACAGATGAAATTGAATGAGAGTTATGTTAATTTATGTTCGTTCTTATTCACCAGACAATACTGACTATATTACATTACTCCGAAGTTCAAAATACCGATGTACGGTATACAAAAATTTTGTGAGTCCGAATTACGTGAGCAACCTTTCGGAATTCCGTAATTCGCGATAAAGAACTTTCTGAATACAGTACTTCGTAGTAGCAAACTTTCGGAGTAACGTACATCGGAGTAATGAACATTCTGAATACAAACTTTCTGTATACTGTACATCGGTATTTCGAACTTCGGAGTAACGTAATACAGTCGACAAATAAAATCTAAGAAGTCCATCAGATAGATTTCCAAAAAATATTTACACATATTTTTTGTTTTTTTACGTAAAAAATGAAGACGATACAGTGCTTCGAAAACTCGTGTGAAGTCACGTTTCAGTACATTTTTTACCTAAAAGTAACGTCACAAGCCCCCACTCATGATCTTTAGGGCTTTTATCTTCGTCAATTATTATTAATTTGATAAAACAAAAAACACGTACTTATCCAATATTTTTCGATCTAACTGAAGGACCTAGGAGAATTATATTTTTTTCAGTCAGTCAACATCTCTATGACTACATACGCATACCGGAACAAAAAAAAAATACAAAATAAGCGTGATAACATGTTCTAATAAATTTCACATTTGTTTGAATAAATTCACTTAAACATTTTTCTCTAACACATTCTTGTCATGCCGCTCCATACTTATGACACCCTCGGGAGAACATCCCCTCTCTCCCCCCGCCACCTCCCCCAGTTCACGTCCCTATGTCATTTAATATCAAAACATTTTGATCGCTCTGTCGTCGTATCGTTTATCTAATTCGATTCCATCGTTTTCGAGTAACGTTGTTACAGGAGATACAACGTAAGTGTCACTTTGTTCGTTTTTTTAAAACAGCTCTTTTGTTACATTGACACACAGTTTGGATATCATATAAACATAAATATATAATGTACCTATTTCATTTTAAACATCATGTCTTTAATACCCTAAGGGTTAGGCAGAGGTGTGCTTAATAGTACACCCATATTTCGCAAGTTATGTTTAAGTCCCATGTAATAGGGGGTAAGCCTATTGCCATGAAAAGAACCGGGCACTAATTTAGACTCCGTGGCTGCTACTAACAAATTCCAAATGAAAATCCAAGAACACTGCCCGACCCGTGAATCGAACCTAGGATCATTACCAGGACCGGGTTATTTAGTTTTAGTATCGGTAAACTGTCAATAGCACCATTTATGAACCAGCGACGCCTTATTGATAAGTGAAAATGTTTCATTAGAAGAAACTCTTCTACAAATCTCCATCATTCATATTATAACGTGCATTTTCACATTGAACTTCAAATTCTTTAACTTTTAAAATAAAACCCATTTTTCAAGAGTCACAAGGTAACTGGGTATATCTCAAACACATTCCTATATTTTCCTCTGGGCTTCGTTTAATGGTTGGTGGTCCGAAGTGCACGGACACCGCGAAGGGTGTAATGGATGTCTCCACGTGGCAGTCTCGTTTCTGCCGTCCAGGGCAGAAGGTGTTGCCGCAGTGGTGAGGGTCGCACACTCCTGCGCCGAAGTAGGAGCTCTGGAAAATGGAAAACGGGATATTTACCATGTTTGCTATTTAAGCGGAGCTGGACTCCTTCTTAAAGGACGGCACGGTTGGCGTAGTGGCTGAGAGATTGGACTGCTGCGCTGCGTGTCGCGGGTTCGATCCCCGCACGGAACAAATATTTGTATGGCCTACAGATAGTTGTTTCGGGTCTGGGTGTGTTTGTGTATGTGACTTTGAATGTTTGTAAACGCACCCACGATACAGGAGAAATTCCTAGTGTGGGGCAAAGTTCAAAAAAAAAAAAAAAAAAAAAGGATTGGCCTACTATCGCACTAGATTGCGAAAAGTGGAAGGAGGGAAGGGAGGCCTTTGCCCTGCAGTGGGACAATAAAATAAAAATAATAATAAAAAATAAAAGTTTATTTCAATTACAATTGAGTTACAGCAAACACGATTCGGAGGTCGCCTTTTAGCAAGCAGATGCTGGTGTTTGGTGACTCTGCAATATAGGCTTATAATAAATTAAATTACTATTTCTTTTGAGTTCCCGATATTTCGGTGCTGTTGCAAGCACCAAGGTTACGGAATAACTGAAATTATTGCGGATAGGTTCATGAGCAGACAACAAACATCAATCATTGTGTTTAAGGATACATTTTGTAGAGTATCAAACATCATGCATTTGTTATAATTATAACAAAGCCAAAGAATATATATACCTACCCTGAGATTAAAATGTTTTAAATACCTAAGTTTTTGAGGATAACTTAACAGATTGATGGGGAATGTATTCCGCCACTTTTTCTCCCCAACAAAAACATTAGGAAGAAGCGAAGGTCGAGAGTTTAACGGAGCAGTTTCAGGTTTCCATCAAAGACGAGAGGAGCTGTGCGGAAATCGGCCAATCACATTACTTAAAATTTACATCTGGTCTTTCGCCCTTCCTGTGATTGGTCGAATTTGGCACATCTCCTCTCAGCTCTGCTCGTCTCCGCTTTGGTGAAAACCGGGCCTAACGCTATTTTAAAGTTCTAAATTTGATGATTCCAAGCCTATTTTAAATAAATATATTTTATATTAAACTTGAGAAAGCTGAGAGACTTTAGATTGCAATTTCAACGTTGAACAGTGATTATATAGGCCTGTTATCTAAAATGTCTTTCATGCTAATCTATTCCTAAATCTAGGTCACGTTTGAGATACAATATAAACTTAATACCAATTTCAGAGTGTATTAGACTTCAAAGCAAGCAGTTACCTAGAAAATGATTTCATTTTCGTTTAGAATCGCGAATCACTGAAAAAGCCACGTAAATTGATACGATAAATATTCCGACATTAAATAATTATGAACATGGTACTTTACAAATACCGTATTTGTAAGGCATTTAAAGTACAGTCGAACAAAGTATTTGGTATACTGTCAGCTAACTAGCATTTACTTTTTTTTTAAACTTTGCACCATACTAGGGATTTTTCCAGTTTCGTGGGTGCTTTCACAAACATTTAAGCTCAAATACGCAAATACCCAGAGCCGAAACAACTATCTGTAGGCCAAACAAATATTTGTTCCGTGCGGGTATCGAACCCGCGTCACACAGCGCAGCAGTCGATTGCTTGTTGTTTGATTGTTTGTTGGCCGTGCCGTCAATTTAAAGATTACGCAGATACATGAAGAGACTAATGTCAAACGACACTGCGTTTGACATCAATCTCTTATGTCAACTCTTCATAAAACAAAATATATTCAGTTAGTATACTAGTGTATGTAGTAGTATGTCTGTCGCATGCCGAACGAGCTGTGGGCCCGTAAAGCTCAGGAAGGTGCCCTGAAACAGTTACACGAGGTCGTGGCAGACCACGAAGGAGATGGCGGGACGAACTGGATGTCTTCCTTGAGAATTGGAGAGACGTTGCACAGAATCGTGACCGTTGGAAAGAATGGAGGGAGGCCTTTGCTCAGCAGTGGGACAACATAGGCTATCTATAATAATAGTATACTAGAATCACAGACTAGAATCACTACATATTATAAAAAAAGTCCTCCGCCATATCTGTCTGTCGGTCTGTCTGTTCGCGATAAACTCAAAAACTGCTGCACCGATTTTCATGCTGTTTTCACCAACGGATAGAGTAGTACTCGAGGAAAGTATATAATTTGACCGACATACACGTGGGCGAAGCCGCGGGCAAGAGCTAGTTATAAATATTTCTGCGTGTATACCAAATAGCTTGTTCGACGGTACACGATCGTGTTTACCTTCCTCCCTAAAAGTAGCAAACATGATGGATGTTTGTTTTAAATCGTGCCATTAAAGTGTTACGTAAAGTTGATGTAACGTTATTGGTTCAATCTACGCAACTTTGAACTTCAGAAAGTTTGCCTTGGTGTTACTTTTCAATCAATTATTTCTGGCTGAAATGTTACATGAGGTAGTTTGAATGGATGAAGTAGGTGTATGTGAAATTTATTTAAATCAGTCACCAACACATTACTTCTGTAATCCGGTTAGGCAGGGGTGTACTCAAATAGTACACCCACATTTCGCCAGTTATGTTTAAGTCCCATGGAATAGGTGGTGAGCATTTTGCCATCAACCGGGCACAAATTTCTTTGGCAGTCGTTACAGGTAGTCAGTGTCCAAATGGTCGTATTAGGTACCTCTGAGTAATACGGCGGGTAATATGAGTGACGGCACGGTTGGCGCAGTGGCTGAGAGATTGGACTGCTGCGCTGCATGTCGCGGGTTCGGCCCCCGCACGGGACAGATATTTGTATGGCCTACAGATAGTTGTTTCGGGTCTGGGTGTGTTTGTGTTCGTGAGTTTAAATGTTTGTAAACGCACACACGATACAGGAAAAATTCTTAGTGTGCGGCAACGTTTAAAAAAAAATACAACCGGTCAGTGAGTACTAACAACGTTGTGGAGGTCAAATAGGCAGTCGCTCCATGTAAAATACTGGTATTCACCTGCATTCTGTTAGATCGGAAACCGACCTCAACATATTTGGGAATAGGCTACGCAGATAATGATGAGTACCTAATATTATGAGAGGCATTTGTTTTTCTTACTATTTTGTATGAATCTTCATCGCGGACCTCCTTCAATAATAATTCTATTCTAGTCTTTAATTAATTGAAGTCTGCATAATCCCTAACCATTTTACTATTCAAGAAGTTGGCAAAGAATATTTATTCGTACTTTTCACTCAGCATATTCAACTGTAGACCAACGCTCTATAAAACGGGTCATTCTTACGAGAACTTTAACAATATTACTTCCGTTCCTGATTATTAACTTCACAAGTATTCTGAAGTTTCTCTTTTATATTCCAGCCTTTAATGGAAATCCTAACCTTTAATACTATTATAATTAGACTCTTCAACCCGAAGTTTTTAACTTGAAGAAGAAATTGATGTTGAAATATTTGATCACGATTTTATCTTGAACTGAAGCGAAGAAGATTCAGAGTTGCTAATTAAGCAGTTAAGAAGAAAATCTAATAGTTTAATTTAATTTTAATTTTTGTGTTCTATAGCATCGTATTGGATTAATCTTTTGATGATGTTAATGTTACTATAATTAGTGGTGAAAAGTAATAACTTACCGATACAAAATACTCGTTCTCACAGGGTATCGTAACCCTATCATCACACCGCTGTCTTCCAAACCCCATGAGTCCTATCCCGTAGTTCCCGTAGCCGAAGTACCGGAACCGGTCGTCTCCATCCGGGTAGTGCTGCGAGTACGGCGACCAGCGGCTCCAGCCCGCAGACCTGGCCTGACCCCACATCCAAGACGAGATATACGTCCAGATCTAGATGTGTTTAGTGAGGGGTTAAACTAGCTACGGGGTTGTATATAAATGTATATGTAGATATAATGGAGAAGGTCGATTTTGTTTTAAAAATTAGTGTCGGGTAACTACGGCTGGTATTCTTAGTCGTGGACTAACTTGAGTCGGACTTATTGACACGCTTAAATTCTGCCCCATTAGACATATTGACAGCTACAGTTTGTTTACAAATTGACATAAACGTATGGTTACGTGGTACAGAATGTGGTATAAATAAGTAGGCAACTCACGTTGCGCGTTGTAGAGGATTTATTGTCCACATGTCCCTACACAGTTAGCAGAATGCAACTATGGGTGTGCCAAGGATAGCTGATGTAAGAGGCCACTTACATTATACAAAAGAAAGTACGTTATTCAAAGTTTCGCCAATTGCGGCCAAGAAATTCTAGGATCGATTTGGTGCGTGATTTTTACCTGTTGTCATGACAACGAAAGTCGGCCTTCTTCTAGAATCTATATTATGCGTGTCTTTATTAAAATCTAGAATATGAGTGTATGACTATTTTTATGAAAACAATTTATTGCAACCAATTTTAAAGGTTCTCCTTAACTAAACAGACACTATGTGTATCATGCGAATATTTACTACTACGATTTTAATTGAAAACTAAAAAAAAAAATTGTTTACATATAAAAGTGACAATATTAAAAGAATGTAATAATACATTTACTGCGGTACTCAGAGATATTTAATGATTACTTAAGCCGTCACTTAGTAAAGGTTTGACATTCTTTAGTATGACAAAACTGTCAAAACCTTTACTTAGTGATGGCCTAAGTAATCATTATAAAGCTCTCTGAGTGCGGCAGTTAGTATCATAATATCTTAAAATAGTAAGTCAAAAAGGTTTTGAATTTAAATAAAATAGTACGTAAAAGAAAATGTCCTAGAAACACGCATAAAATTCATCTGCGACCGTCAATTCGCTGTAGAGGATATAAAAGCAATGACGTAATGCACTCGTTCGCTTCACTGAGTACATAAACCGGAATGACGTCACCAACTGGGTAAATAGGACTTCGGCTGAAAGGTATTCCCAACTAGTCTAATGCAAGTGCGGTTTCCTAATAGAAAATATTTTACTAAAAGTCCTTTCACCTTAAAAAGGAAATATTTCGTGAAATATTTTTAGTAAAATATCCAAAACTAGCGGACGTCACGCGGTTTCACCCGCGTAGTTCCCGTTCCCGTGGGAATACAGGGATAAAAAGTAACCTATGTCACTCGGAGATAGTGTAGCTTCCCAACGGTGAAAGAATTTTTGAAATCGGTCCAGTAGTTTCGGAGCCTATTCGTTACAAACGAACAAATCTTTCCTCTTTATAATATTAGTGTAGATTAATGTAAATTCAGTATTTCACAGGATGCAATAGTATCGACCTTCTCCATTAGGGCAATGATATTAAAATAGGGTTTTTTGTAAATAATAGTTATGTTTTATAATAGGTAAGTTTCCATGTCCTATTAATTATAAATATTATATTATTGATTAAAAATTAACCTTATCAATATTTTGTTTAGTACGTTTTCTTCTGAATAAATAAAATAAATAAGGATCGTTTGTTATAAAATAAAGATCTTTTGTTATAATAATGTAAATATAATTGTTAATTTAATCCCCTGTTATGATTTCGTGATATAAAGGGACTGTCAAAATATTTTACTAGAATTATGGTCATTATTAATGCGTCTCCGAAGCTTTGGGTACAGGGTACCCTTGGCTTAATTTTAGTTGCACATAATTATAAGAAGGTGGAGGAGAGCCGGTTGACACGGTCTTCTCCTCAATTCATTCTCTTCTCCTCAATACAAAAACATAATAGGGGATCGGACAAAAAAAAAATTGTCTGTCAGATAGATTTCTAAAAAATATAGAACACATAGTTTTTCTTTTTTCACATAAACAAAAAATGAAGAGTATCGTCTTAATTTTTTGTTTTTTGTTTATGTGTGTAAGTGCTTTGAAAACTAGTGAACTCCTCCACATACACGTCAGTACATTCCCCGTCACATGTCAGTACATTTCTTACCTACAAGTGACGTCACAAGCCCCCATGCCAAGCCACTCGTGATCTTTGCGCGTTTTATGTTCGTCAATTTTTATCAATTTAATAAAACAAAAAACACGTATACAATATTTTTCGATAATCTAACTGACGGACTAATAAGAACCATATTTTTTGACTCACTCCGATCCCCTATTCATGTAACATGATTTTTAGTTACATAAATCTTAGTAAAATTATAAAAGATGCAAGTATCCAAGCAGCACAAATACTTTTCTAAATTCTTCACTTCCTCACAAATTCCAAAATCTTATCAAAAACCCAGACATGCTCTTACATAAAAAAACGCATCACCAAACTTAAAATAAACTCCATTTTCCACCTTATCCTTTGACGGAACCAAAAATAAATCCCCATTTCAGCAAAACGAGCGTTCGTTTAAAGTTAAAACTTCCTTACTGAAGATATTTCCTGTATGCACAGTTTTTAAGAGGTCAGCAAATCATAGAGTAAGTAAGTCAGTTGCAGATTTGCATGTTGCAGAGTTTGCCAACAATTTATGGCACTGCTGAGACCGTCCACAAAAGTGTGAAGCTAGTTTACACTTTCAAAACTTGTAAGAAGTTTCTTGGGATTTGAAACTGTAGAATATTGTGTGAGGTAAGTGTTTTAAACGGTTTGGTCTGGAGTTCTGGACAAACGCTTTTATAGCAACTTTGATTACAAAGAAATCTAGGCATAAAAGACGGTTTCATTATACCTACGGCAGTATTGCTACTTAAAAGCTTTGCACGATCTTTTGTTTTTATATTTTGATATAATTTATTTTTCGAATTTGTTTTAATAATAATACACAACCGTTGGCGCAATTACATTTGGTCGTTCAAATCGATTGACTCTGGAATTTGGACAT